>UELW01000778.1:11564929-12846793 GCA_900490495.1 Danionella dracula
AAAAAATCATTTGAAAGAACAAATATGAGGGTGTGCACACCTGTCAATCAATTGGGGGTGTAGGGGTTGTGAGAAATGGTACTTGATCTTAAAAACACTTTATTTTAACTAGGCATTCAGAATGTACTTTTGTTGAATTTGCTTAAATGCTGAGAAATGCAAACGTTTACCCATCATGCATCACCATCAGGTTGTCATTAATTTATTTAGCAGGAGAATTGAGGAGAAAATCATAACTGTCTTCAGCATAAAGAAGAGCAAGAAGTACTGAAAGTGACGGCTTGGTCCCCACAGGGCTTTGATCTCAGCATGGTAGTGTGTCTGAGATTACATGAAGAGACAGAAGGACATGAGAAAGATTTGTGGTTAGTTCTCCAGGATGTTTGGAAGAACCTAGCAGCTGAGTTCCTTCAAAAACTGTGGTCAAGTGTTCCCAGAAGAATTGGTGCTGTTTTATGGGCAAGGCCTTGTAACGCCAAATACTGATTGTATTTAGATTTCTCTTTTTTCACTTTGTTCATAGATGAAAACAAATGATTATCATTCCCTTTATGAATGTAATCTTTCTTTAAAGCATTTTCCATACGTGACTAAACATTTGGATGGTGCATTTTAAAAAGTGGCTGATCTGATGAGTGAATTGAATGTGATCAAACCAATCGCATTGTTAAACTACACGAGAGCATCACATTCAGAGCAGATTGATTTTTTGTTCGCCCTGTGCTGACGATTCTGATAGAGAGCAGTCATAACTCTCTGCACTCCAGAGATTCAATTCCTGTATCGTTGTCAGCTACATTAACTCACTTCCTGGATCTAAACCCTATTAGTGTAGCCGGTCTCGCTGACATTAATAAATCAATGCTTCTGATGGCAGATGAAGATCCGGCGATACTGTGTGTGTCTCTCAGCGCAGGCGATGTGAATAACTCCTGGTTTGTCTGGATGAATTACATTTCTAAACACACTTACAAAGTTGAATACCCGTTTGGAGACCATTTATCTGATATATTAGATGCTTTCAAAAAGTGATCAGAAAAGTACTCTTGTTGGTTCAAGCTCCACCTCAGGAAGTATTTGTTGGAAATTTCCTTCCACTGGCATCCATGTCAGTGTCACTTCAAAGTGCAGTTCATTACACAATCACATAAGCCTGTATGACCCAGTGATTGTTAACATTATGAACTATATTATATTAAAATATAGGATAAAACATTTTATAAAAACATTATGTTTGTTACTCAGCATTTAGTACCTGCTATTCTAAAGAAAATATTTGGGTCATTTTTTTTAAATCAACAACCTGGTGAGCTACTAAGTACAAAATCCGGTAGTATTTCATATATTTCATTTCTTTAAAATATTTTAGTATTTAATGTAAGTAAGCAATCCTGCAAAATTGATAAATAGAATTATAACAGAACCAGCAGAAAGCCACTAAAACTAGCTGCTGAAAAGCAAGCAATGAATTGATTATTCTACTGTAGTGCTACAAAGAAGACATTATTAGCCATTATTAGACATTCTTTATAATTAAAGAAAATCTTTAATAGAAAAACATTTTGAAAGGATTTTTACTAAATATCCTCCTTTTCCTCCTCATCATCATCATCATCTTTACTCATAGCAATTAAATGTTAAATTAAATGTTGATGTTTCATTTTACACTTAAAAGTGATGTATATATAATGCAGAAGTTGCTTATGAGTGACATCGTTTCTAACTTGAATCTGCTCTGTTTTTGTTCATGGCCCTGAACTGAACTGTTGTGGCAAATTTTCACAAAAATCATCCTTTTGCTTTTTTGAGTCACCAACAGCAAAAACTAAAACAAAATTATTTTTCTTAAATTCTGACTATGAAATGCACTCAGAAAAATGACGGATCAACATAATAAAATTCTGACTAACATTTCCAAACAACTTAATCATATTACCCAACCTTATTTTGAGTAGATTGAATGAAATTGAACAATTCTATATCAACCAATAAGAACAAGTAATTTTAAATTAAATTATATTATGCAATTAACTTGTACAGAATTTAATCTAGTTGGATCAATTTAATAGAACTATGGCACATTTACGCAAAACTCAATTGATATCTCAACATATTTTAGGCAAATGGAATGAATAAGATCAAATCATTTTCATTTGAATCTACTTTGGCTGATTAACATTCACATTGAGCCAAAATATTTTCACCAAACAGCAGCTTAATCTACAAATGAACACGGAAATCGTAATTAAAATGTGTTTAGTTTTTATTACTTTTTCAAAAGACCAAACTAACTCTAAAGAACTAGCTGCTAAGCCAAAGTCATGTTGAGATCCTCAATTCTGAGCATGCACAATTCAAGTAATTGTAAGTACCCTTTGATTTAGTTCAGACTGATCCAAAATAACAATGCAGACAAAATAAGCTGATTAGTTTAAAAATATTCTATTTTATTTAATCAAACAACACCTGGATCTCATTTTTTGAGTGTGGGCATGTTTTGCTCCAAACTTCAGTGCAAATCTTTCCACATGGATGAGTTTGTCCTCCATCACTAAACTGGTCCATGTGGCAAATCTACTCGTTGTCTTCAAAAAAATCACAGGGTTTTTTTATTTTTGTCATTGACACAAAAGAAGCAAAAAATGTTCACATCTAAAGCCAAAAGAGTGAAATCAAAACAGGGGTGAAAACCCTTCCAAAACTACAAAACTCATCTTCTCTGAGATACATATGGTGTAAATTTGGTGAAAAGCCGAGTTTCTTTCTGTTAGTGAAGGTTTACTTGTCAGTGATGTGAAAAATGCATTGTAGCTGTTAAATCTGGAGACACACAGCTTCTGGAGGCGATTACACCATCAATATGAACCATCTGCAGCTCTACCACTGATATGATGGGGATAAGATGCTTTATCAGAAATCAAACTGGAAATGATTGCAATAGAATGGAAGATCCAGAAACACAAAAATGTTGATCACAAAGGAGTATTTTGCATTTCCTTGTGCACCAGATTTATTTCTCTTAAATTGCTGTCTTTTACAAATTTATCCGGTCAGTTAATTGATTGAATGCTAAATAAAAGTATTATACTAGACATATAATAGAAAACTATGAATAATATACAATAGTATTTTATGAAATTATAAATCTTGACACATCTCTTAATTATTGAACATTGCAAGCATTTCCCGTAACTTCTGAAGAAAGATTACTGAATATTAAGTACATTGAAAATGTGTTTTCTAAGGTCTCTACATTTCTTTGAAGAATATTAATTAATCAAATGGTTGCATACAGAATAAATGACACCCATTATAGAATTGGCGACCAGTAGCACCCAACACCTTGTCAAGCTCACATTAGACACAAGACACAAACTTCACTTGACACCTGTCTTGATTCAGGTGCCTCATCTATCAGAACATGTTCAAAGAGAAATGTATTGCCACCAGATGCTCATAAATCAGTGCAATTACCCCAGCACCCTTTCCTTACCTCAGAGAGGGTTGAAGTAAATTTACATTTACGTGTACATTATTTAGTGAAGTTTACAAACCTTGTATGAGGAAATTGAATTATAAAAAATAGTAAAATAAACAAAGATCAAACTTCTAACAACAGGTTTGCTGATGGATTAAATGCATCTACTTTTGTCGGGTTTTCAACAGGAAAAGATACATAAACCTGGATATACCCTGAGGTCAGAGGGTCAGGTCCAGCTGGTGGTTCCAAAGGCGATTCTTATAACTAGGGATGGGTCATTTTCTGTTGTGGGACTGTAGAATGTGTAGACTGTAGAATGCAAAAATAACTTCCATAGTATAATGTTTAAGTCTTGCTTTAAACTAAATTTGTACTGGCTTGTCTTTTAACTCCTGAGGCGTGTGGGCCACTGTGTATTTTATTGATTTGTGTATTTTAGTCCTGATGTATTTAATTGTGTTTTTATGAATGTGACATTCTAAAAAAGTTGTAGGAGTTGAGATGTTGCCTCTTGTAAATGCTGTTTTCTGCAGCACCTTTTGTAAAAAAAAAAAGAAAAAAGAAGCTATATACATAAAAGTTGTTGGAATGGAAAAAATAGAAGCTCTTTTGATCACTCTATTGCTGTTAGCACTGGAACCAATGAGAACAAGAAACACTGTCACGGGGATTTCCCCATGTTGTTTTCGATGCTTGTTCACACTCCACTATACAGATACTCCAATATACAGATACTACTTTTAGAATTACCGATCCCTGAAGAGGGGGAAGAGTGTTCTCATATAGAGCCCCAAAGATCTGGAACAAACTCCCAGAGGGTGTCCGGAGCTCAGCTACACTAAAAACACGTCAGTTTATTCTAGCATTCCAAATATTGGCTCCTGGTATGTGTCAAAACCGGTCTGGTGTCTGGGCACCATAAACATACAAATTGTTGAAAAAAAAACCCCAATGTTTTTCAATGTACAGTACCTATCTAGCCTATCCCCATCATTTATGACATATGCTTCAGCTGATGCTGATCACCTGTTTGTTTTACATTGTTTCATCCACTCTTTGTTTTTTCTTTTTTTTCAAGGAACTCAAACAAGGAGCAAAAACTAAAACTAGCAACTAATTAACAAGACCACTTAAGACCAACCAAAGAATATGTTTATTATCAGGTCTTTAAGGGTTTTTATTGTTATTTCTGAGGAACATGAAACAAGGAAACATGGTTTAGCAGAGTTATAAAATTTTCACACTTTTGATTTCTCAGTGATGAATTAATGGAACTAACATGATAAATTCGTAGCTTTACTGAATAGACTCCAAAAGAGCAAAACTCAAGAATTAACTTGGGAATATCAGAAATGAGCCCTATCCAAACAAGTGGAGTGCTCTATGAGTGTTCTTGAAGCTAAAAATCTGCTATTTTCATATGCATCATCATGGACTCTGAAAGGAGTCCAAAGTCCAATCTTCCAAAGTCTGTGTACACTGTATTTAGCGAAAGTCAAGTTTAACCACATTTGGTCAATTTTTTTAGCTATTGATTGGCCAGCATAACCTTGAAGTTAGTATTATATCTCTACCCTCTGGGCTGGCATCCTCCTGACACCGCTTTATGACTTTCAAAGAAGTAAAAATGAGCTGGAAGAAATAGAAGAAATTTTATTCGAACAAAGCAAGGAAAAGTATCTTCAAATAACAAATGCCTGTTTCTGTGTGGATATGACCTTTCATCACAACAAATCGGTTTCTCTCAACCATCAAGAAACATGAAACTGAACCTGAACCTATTATTTATCTTCGAGAATCCACACTGCAGCAGTAGGGTGACACCTCACAGCTCATCTATCAAAAATGGTTTCAGAAGAAAAACCATCATCCCCAGACCATGTAAATCAATGAATAAAAACCAATGAATACTTTCTTAAACTAAGTCATCTGTGTGGTCAGCCAGCACACAGATGGAACCCCGAGCATGAAGCCAAGCTCAAGTTCAAGGTCAGGGATCAAAGGTCAAAAAGCAGGGAAATAGGCCCAGCTGTCTGTATGGCTGACCCTTGCTTTCACACTTGTGTTGGTGAGTGCTTGTTTCCTTATGGTCTTGTGGTCAGACAGGGCTCTGCAAAGCTGCTGTAGAAACCAGAGACGCCCAGTGGTTTAAACGACGAAGGTCAAACAGAGAACAAGTGAGGGAGTTTGAGTCAAGGAAAAACATCTGTGAGACATATGAAGAGGTCAGGATGGTACAAAAATCAAAAACATTTTATGATCAGCAATTGTCATGTATGTTCCAAATGGGGTGATGCCATTGGTTCCTCAAGCAATATTAGGAGATTTCTTTTTAAGGAAAAGGAATGGAAAGACCCCCCCCCCCCCAAATAAATAATAAAAAAAAATATTTACACTTTTGTAAAGTCTTAGAAAAACACCAAAACATCCTAACATTACTCTATACTCTATACAAACTTAATTCATTGATTGGGAACACTTTCATTTTGCAAAAAGCTTAAATATAGACTTTAATCCACATTATCTTTCCTCGTCGTAGTGCTTTACGTGTGTGTGCAAAAAGTAGAAAAAAAAAAAAAAGCCAGGCAAAGCATATTCAGATATGCAGCCATTGAGTGTTTGTGTGTGTGTAAGTATACAGATGTTGATCATGTGTTGCATCAGGTGTGCATATGTAACCAAGTGACTGCTCTGCTCTGCATTGCGCACATGTTGCTGTTTATTAGACATTTGTCTAAAGTAGTCTAATTGATTTTGATTTTTAAATAGATTTTGGTGTTCCGGTAAAAAGAGTTTTCAATTTATCCAAAAGGATTCCCATCTCCTATAAAGAAAATGGCTGAACTTTTGTTTGCAATTCACTAGTTAAGTAATGCATTCATGAGGTATTTCTGGTTTGGAAAAATATTTCAGAGAAAATAAAGAAAGCAAGCTAGTCTGATGAGAGAGTGAGGATCCGGGGACATCATTGAAGAGCTCATATCTACTTTTATTTTTCTCAGTTTATATAGCGCAGTTCAAAGATGTTTTACAATATTTAGAACATTGCTCATTCACTCCACATTTACGGGCTGGTGGTGATAAGCTACCTTGTTAGCTCTCAGCTGCCCTGGAGCAGTCTGACAGGACGTGGCTGCCATTCCATGTCTACAGCCTCCTGACAACCACCAAACACACACCACCAGCCACTCACATCCATACAGGGAAATGTGGGTGAAGTGGTTTGCCCAAAACCACAATGGGATGATACCCTAGCAGGGATTGAACCGCCAATCTTCCTGTTACAGGACTTCCAACTCCACCACTGCGCCACCCAAAAATGAGACTCTACTTCATCACACTACTTATGCTTGCCATTACTATTGTTTTGTCACAATTTTTTTATGTTCTCAGTTCCTGATTTTGTGCTCGATTTTATTTAGACAGCTGGCTATGAAGCTGGAAATGGCTTCATACTTACTATTAATTTCCCAAAGAGCTGTTCTTGAGCAGCCCATCAGATTCATTCTGTTAAATGTATTTTCATTTCTAAAGTTAGTTTGTATTTTCATTGTAGTCACAGGAGTCTGCTGCCATCTTTCTCTAGCACACATTTGGCACAGTCTATCAATATGTTCTGTTTTTGTTTTCTTCAGATCAACGCAAAACACAAAACCTAAAGCAAACACTTTGCTTGGTTTTGTAGATTTAAAAACTCTAGCTTCTAAAAGCAATAAAAACAGAAGCATGCCAGTCTTTTCAGAATTTCACTGATTCTAAAAAATGTACTTAGGACAAACTCAAACTGGAAGTCAAACTAAAGAAGAAAATAAGTGTTTGTTCAGCCCCATACACCAGTAGACGAGATAGCTGACCTTTGACCTCAGGCTTTCACAGCTACTCGAGTGCTCTCTCTCTCAGACAGCTGATGTCAATCAAAACATCTTAGGAGCAAACTGTGAGGTGTCACAGTCCATCATTTCTGCGCTGACAGCCTGAAGTGACGGTTTTAACATTCAGAGACAAAACTTAAGAAATGTGTGAGGCTAAATGCAAGTCTAAAAGGCTATAAGATCTCCTAATTTGGACTTCCTGCCAAATCCTGCATTCAGCATTGGTTTCACCTGTTTTGTTTATTTATCTTTACACCTGTTTTGTTTTGTTATCTCCCCTGTCCCTTGTTTCTCTGTTCCTGTCAGTTCTACGTGTTCACGATTTCTCCTTGTTTAACGTTCCTGTATCTGTACCTCTCCAGCATGTTTTGTTCATTTCGTATTCATTTGCCTGTTATTAAACTAAGTTTTATGACTCCTTCACCCTGTGTCTGAGCATGAAAATTTAATTGTACAAGCCGTTTGAGTGTTTTTTTCTTTAAATAAGCTTAAATAAGTTTAAGTTTAACCAACATTTTCTGCAATATAATACATTAATCTATATTTAATAAATGCTATGCTTCCATATAATCCAGGAACATAAGAAAAACAGCTGAAATTGGAAAATGCACTGTGAGGGAATGAACATGAATGAACAAGAGGAAGAGAGAACATAAACAGGGAGAACAACAGAAGGAAAAGAGGTGAACCACACATCTGTAATGTCTTCACAAGCCTTGTTCGTTTTCACCAGAGTAAATGGACTCTGAGAGCAGAGTATAAACCAGGTTTCACAGAACCCTAAACACTGCGATGAAGATCAGCGGCTGAAGACAGATTGCCCTCCTAAAATAATATCTCTCTGCACTGGATGGATGGAGAAGGTAATAATTACCAGGCTTGCTTTCATTATTTGTGTTATAATGGAAGTCTAACATTTCACCTCTCTTCCAAACGTCTGCTCCATTATGGAAATGATCTTCAAGGGCTTCCACACACAGACCACCTTTGTCTCTGTTTTTGAACAGTGTTAAAATAGCTGAAGAATTACACGTTTTCCCCTCCTTTTCACATTCCCCATCCCTTTGAGTTTTCTCCTTTGCAGACTCCTTTCTTTTCACAAAAGGAACAAGTCTTTACAAGAATATTTCCCTGCTTTATTTTAAAATTAAATTACTTGATGATGTTCGGGCTGCCTTCTGGACGTTTTTGTACTGTTGTGTGCATTTTGGTAATGGTGCCTGTCAGAATGATTTCTACATTGTAATGAATGTACTATAAAATACTTTGATTTAGAAATAAACTGAGAAATAAACTGAGTAATCCATTTTCCAGAAGCTTTAGTGTGTACTTTGAATCAGTTCATGACTATTTGTAAAATAGCGCAATCTGTGCCTAAAGAAATTAAAGTTCCTAATCATATTTGATCTGTACAATTTCCAGAATGTTACATTAAAAGAGCAGAAGTGTAACCCAGGCATTCGTGTCAATATTTCCCCATTCCAAATCATTTTAATTGTCTACATCATTGTTTACATCCTGTTATACATAAGTCATTTGAATGGCAGCAGTCATGTAATCTAGGTGGGTGCTGTAAACTGGTGGTGGATTCAGAGACAGCCCATCAAGATGTAAAGGACTTTGAGTGTCTAGTAAAGCACTACATACATGTCATGAATTAATATTGCTCTTATTATTATCTGAAATTGAAGATCTGTCTATTCGCCTGGATCAACTATTTTTTTCTCTGTTTACTCTGTTTACATGATGCTTCAAGATTTCAGCGAGTACTGTCAGTTCCCCAACTTTTGTTCAGATCAAGCAGCATATTATTGTGTCATCTATGGAAGCTCCTGCTGGTAAACAGCTCCATAAAAGTGGCTTGGGTGGAGTGCAAGAGAGAATCTTGAAGCACAGCCCATCACCAATAAACCACAGCTTCTACAACAGCTCACTAAATACCATTCAGAGCTTCCCCTTCACCAATCTTCAGTACTTATGCGACGGATTTAGAGTTGGGGTGGGTTTTTAGGAAAATAGCGTGTGGAAATGCGCCAGTCGTTGTAAGGAAGTCATCCATGATGCCTGAAGTAGTCAAAGCAGCACTTACATAATGCTAAGAAGAAACCTCAAGGCCTCTGTTGGTGGTATTGGTTTCATACTGGAGCCACAGGAATATATTGAGGGTCTTATGAAGATCGACTCAATATCGCCACCAAGTGTCTGCTCGTATAACACAATAGCTTGCAAATTGATTTGATACAAATTTCTGATTTGATAACATTGGAACAAAAATCAAAACTGTGCTGGCGGCATTTGCATAAAAACTATTGGAAAAATATTTGTCAAGAAAGACATTGGTTTTAGTTTTGAAGTGTGAATAAAATGAATCTAAAGATTTTTAAAAATTATTTAAAGTTAACGATTTTTTGCAATAACTTAGTCAAAAAATAATGGCTTTACTATTAATGTTGTTGTTGTATTTGTTTTGTTTTGTTTTTACATCCAGTAACATAGAAAATGTTACAATGTTTGAACTCAGGTTTGGTGCTTGAAGCATAATTTAATTTGGCCATCCAATATAAAGGCAGTATGGGAAAAAATAATAACAATAAAAATTCTGTTAAAGAAATTTTTTAATTTTACCAATGTTATACATTACATTCATGATCAGTTTTATTTATTAAGCTTTGTGTCCATGTTACTGAAGCATTTAAGTGTTCGCGAATTTTTTGTTAATAGGAAATTAATAGCATTTTCTGTTATCTATTCTCTTAATAAAAACTTTTTGTAGTTTATTATGATGACAATTTAACTGTGCGCAGACAAAACTCTCACAAATACAGATAAATACAAGCAATTTTAGTTACAAACACTAGGCATATTTAAAAAAAACATTCCTCTCAAAATAACTTTTTCAATTGTAGTATTTATAAGCAGCATAGGTAAACACAAATTTAGGTCTGACTTGTGAACTTAAAGCCTTTTAAAACAAGAGTTTAGAACTATTCATAGTTGCAGTGGTGATATAAAGATATGCATTTGAGAAAATTTGTCACTTTCTTTTTTTATGAATGTGAGAACTAAAAGTTTTTTTAAGGTAACAGTAGTAAAACACACATAGATGCATCCCTTGAAAAAGCACCATTTATAGTGACTGTATGCTTTCTGTCTCTGTGTTTGTGTGACTTCCAGGAACACATGTGGAAACACATCCAGGTTTCAGGTCACAACTCAGTATATTTAGCAGTTTATTTCAGTCCCCTGCTCTGGATTCCAGATTTGCTCGTGTAAATTACATGTCGCCAACATTAAATATTAAACCCAATCAGCGCTTAATTATTGATGCCATTGCTTTTTATACAAGAGGGCCATATTGAGACAGCAAAGAGCCTTTCTGCATTACTGAATCTTTGAGGTTAAGCTCTAACCCACGATTTCCACTCGTATCTCTTTGTTTTTCAGAGATTGATGAGCACAGGAAGTCTGTAAAGGAGAGAGAGAGGGCAATCAAGGACTAGATCAGGTGGGGCAGTTATGCTTTCTCCAAAGGGCTCGAAGGACGATAAGTGCCCGGTTAAACCACAACTGAGTGTTCAATCTGGGTTTGACCATCTGAGCGGTCTGGGATGGAGAAGATGGTTTCCCACAATGCTTTGCTATGACAGGTGCAGATGGCTACATTGAGGGATGAGAATGTTGAAGTTCTATTTAAAGGGATATTTCACTCAGAAAAATAAAAAAGTTGTGTGCATGCATTTAAATTGTGTTTCTTGTGTTTCTAAAAGTAGTGGGAAAAGGAAGATGAAAAAATTAAAACAATGTTGAGATTTTGAATAACTCTGTACATATATTAAAGCAAGAAAAAAACGCTCCTATATCCTAAAATTTGATGAAAAATCTAGATAAAAATCATTAAATTATTCTCTAACATCATATTAAAATGTTACATTTTTATGACCAGTTACATTTTGTTCATGTGTTTGAAATAGCTAAACTTGTCTAAACTGATCCATAAAAATAGCTGCTTTTGAGTGAGTTATCCTTTCTCCAGGAAATATGTTTATAGGTATATCAATATAGCAAATACGTTCAGAGGTTTGTACAAACAGAGCTTACATAAAACCACATGTTAGTCATTAAGTAAAATCTAGCTGTTTCGGTTTCATTGTCCATCCTCTGTTTAATGCATTTTGTAATGTATAATGTTTTTTCTATAGAGTGTTGCAGCAAAACATATATTATCTATAACAATTTATAAATAATATAAAAAATGTATACAATATTTTTACAATATAAAATGCTTTCAATAAGAGAAACATTAAGAGAAGGTCTACTTCCCCAAATTAGACGTTTAGACTGATTTTGCAAGATGGCCTAACAAATAATATCAGAGATTTAAACAGAGTTATGTAATGCTGCAATGCTTTTCTTTGAGGAGTAATGCTGATCAGACACAGAAAAAGGAACAAACAGAGGAACTGATTGAGTGTAAATGAATGGTGCCTATGCTGGCTGTAAAGACAGGAAGTGGTTGTTTAAAATCTAATAGCCTGTTGCTTTGATCAATCAGATGTAATCACATCCTGAATCAATCAGGAAGCTGTCCAAATACTGAAGCCAAATGCTCTGCAGACATCTCACACTTTAAAGATAAATCTTCACAGCTAGTGCTAACCATATCAACTTATTTATAGCGCACCATCCTATGCTTTACCAAAGAGCTGTAGATTTAAAGAAACCCACAATCACGTTAAAACACAGTTGGGTTTGACAAAGATACTGTAGACTACAACAGATATAAATACCTAAATGAGTATAAAAACAAAAGAAAAAAGAATGATTTAAAAGCAGACTGTGATGATCAGAGATGAATCAGAAGGTTGTTAAAAAAACAGTAGGCCCTATTATAAGTATCTCAAAAAGTAGAGATAATATTATTACAAATTATAAACCATTCGTTACAACATGCGTTCCTTTAAATTAAACAATGGAAATGGAAAAGATATCAACATTATTATGATTTGTACATATTATTAATAAAATTAACATTAAGCAAGAAATGACATGGTAGTTGTATTGATTAGTCCAATTAATCTCATTTAATTAGTTATTTTGTCATACATTACAATTATTATTTTTGAAATTGTGTTATTGAACACAGGCTTATATCTCAAGCTGCATTGGCTATGAGCTCATTAAACGAAACAAAACTTTGGAATTAGGACAATTGTAAAGACAAACAAATTAGAAACTGTTGGCTACTCTTATAAATAGAATTGACACTTACAATTAAGGCTACTTTGTTTCAGGACAGAAAATAATAAAAGGTTGATATAGTGCAAAGATTTTTGTGAGGATATTCACTGATTCACATATGAAGAGTAGCAACCCAGACGGACTCTGCAGAGCCTTTTGGGGATTTCTGTGTCGAATTGTTGGTACATTTTGTGGAACTCTGGTGAAAGGTTTTAAATAAGTGAGAGAACTAAAACTCAAGGTATGAAGGTACAACCGAGAGTGTTAAAGGTATTCAACACTCAAATTCTTCTGACTCCTGATATTAGTATTCATTCAAAAACACTACAATATGCAGAAAACTCTGGGCCGGGTCTTCTTATTATAAACTATATTCCCTACACACAAATATTCTAGAACAGTTATTTAACTGAATACATGTATGTATAAGTTTAGACTCTTCCCTGTTTCTCTTAACGGAAAAAACGAGAGAATATATTCAACTGAGGGTTTCAAAACTGCTCAGGCGCTGACACCAAACACACACTGCGATATAGCCGCATCAGAGAAACACAGACTTGAACTCTGCGTGTGTTAGCATGTGTGTCAAAAGGCTTTACTTAGAGTCTAGTTATCTGCGTCAATTTTGTGTGTGGACCACCCATACAGAGAGCTGAGTGGCAACTATTCATGAATGCAGCATGGTCTCACCACGACGGCGCCCCAAAAACCAATCCTGACAGACAGATCTGTGTGTTAGTGTGTGTATATGCTGAGACTTCATCTCTTCCATATTTAGAAACAGGAGTAATATGGTTATATCAACATTAAATGTTTTTTTTTCTTCATGATCACGTGAAGAATGCACCCCAGCTCAGAATTTCTTTGTTTTAGCAACAACGCATTTGTGCTTTTGTCATTTAAAACCCATGTAATGTGTCAATTCAGATATTTGAGGTATTTCGTTATCTGTTCTGTAAGATTTTGAACTCATTATCCTGTTTTAAGTTTTGAGTTTCTGTCCTGCAATTGAAAATTAAATCACCTCTTTAAATGTGAGACTTTGTTGTCAGGATAAACGGGTTTTTTTTCTCTTTTTCTTTTTTATTTTCATAAAAAAATGGAAGTAAAACAACCAGCAGTTACACGCAAAACTTGCAGGATCCAAAATCATTGGCAATACCACAAAATATGTTAAGCATTTCTGGCCAATTAAAACAATGCTAAAACAGGTGTAGACAACCAATATCAATAAACCTCAAAAACAGCTATTTCCAAAAACTCCCACAATGCATTTCCAACACACTCTATAGCTCAAGAACATTGATTCTAAAAAGTTAAAAGATTTTAAAAGCATATTGACCCTTTTATATTAAAAATAGTTTTTTTTCAGCATTTCAATAATAATTCAAGGGCTATTTTAATGTAAATATTCAAAGAATAAACCATTTATTTTTAAAGATGTTTACAAAAACAATTCTAACTCAAACCTTTCAAAGAAAAGGATCCCTCTATGTTTTTCCTATCCTATAATGATTGCAAGAAGGCCATTGGAAGCAGTTTCAGAATGTACAAACTCTTTTAATGGACCATTCAGACAACCTGAAATTTAAAGTACCTTTTTTTGTATCTCCATTAGTGTCAAATTCGGCTGGAAACTGCATGCATTTACATTAATAGGTAGGAATAACAAGTCTAGTTTTGCAGGAAAACTCTCCTGAATGATTTTTCTCATTGATCAAACCCATTTTCTCTTCATCTTGCACTCTCTGGAGGATGGTTCACTCTCTGACCGGTACCGTTACTTTACAAGTGTTAAACTCAAGCGGCTAATTAGAGGGGATGTGTGGATCAATGAGATGTATTGTAACTGGAATCTGAAATGAATCTGTTAAGAATCAATGTGAGAAAAAAAGAAAGAAAAAAAGGAAGAAGACAGGAAGATAGGAAAAGCACTAATAAAAACCATACAAAGACCATTTGTAATTTTAAAAATAACTGGACTTTTTAACAACACAAAACTTGAATATTTATTATAAAATAAAGTAGTAATAAAGTATTACACATCCATGTAAAAAGAAAAAAACATAGTGGTTTACAGCACTTATTCAACTGTGGCAGACAGGAATTTTTTTTATAAATGTGCTTTTAAAGTTTTGTACATATAAAACCGCAATTTTCAAATTTTAAAACACGTTTTTTTTTTGTAAAACAAGAGGTAAATCTGTCATTTCAAAATTTTTGTGCTGTTTATAAAAAGTTGTAATTGTTCAATTATTGCACATCCATCTAAAAAACACTATTGCGGTTCTACTATATTTATGTAGAGGATGGTAATTTCAACACAACCCTAGTTTAAAATAATATTTCATATTTTATCGTGAATTAGTGGTTACGGGTTTAGGTTTTTATGTCTCACTTTCTAATGTGTATGCAGTGCATAATTGCCTTTATTATGAACTCCAACCCTTTTTTGGCATTCCTAAATAACCCTCAAATCAAATGTGGGCAGTTCAGGAGAAACCCATAACATCACAAGCAGCATCTTTTTGATCCCTTTCCAACATTGAAGCGTATCCCTGATTCCCTCATGCATGGGTAGTCAGTCCACCGGAAATTAAAACATAAATTACTGCACATATTTTTAATGGGTGTGACAATAACCAACATGTAATATTGAACAAAATAGCCTGATGCTTGCAGCCCTTGCTCTTTATGAGAGCTGCTAATCCAGTTTTAATGATGAGCAATTCCTCTCTGGTTTCCTTGAATGTGAAAATGCATCTGACTTTCATGTCTGGTGCAGGCCTCTTGTTCACGTCTGCTTCATCTTAGTGCTTGTGTGCTTTATATTCTCCAAAATGAGCATATTGAACACGTTAGAGGTCGAGCCACATTTTCCTCTAGCCTAACTGAAGAAAAGAGAGTTGAGAGACCAAAACAGATTTTTGAAATTAACTGCTAATTATATGCTTCAGTTTAGTAGGAATCAAATTTCAAAAAAGTTGGTTGTATTTTATTTTCTGATACCATCAGATAACTTCTAAATATGAGCACAATTTGTTACATATATTCTCTTTCAAAAGATGGTAACAAACGAGAGTGTTCTCGTTGATCTTGCTAATTTGCTAATTGCTAATTTAGCATTGCTAATTCAAAATATCCTGTGTGAAGTTGGACTAGCAATTCATATTAATTTTAATGTAAGCGAATGCATGATTATATGTTTGTGGGTTTAGGGTATTCTGTGTCTGGCTCCCTGTCACTGAGATGTTCATCCTGTCTCATTTTAAGCCTCGAGGTGCAGTTGAACCACACTCAGCTCCCCTGTCACTGTATCCATGCCACCTGTGGCCCACAGAGTAAAGAGCAACAGTAAATCACATGACCCTTTCCCCATAATGAAACTCAAACCCTGATCCCGATTGCTTGCTCTCTCACTAGGACAGAGGCGCTGGTGAAACTCGAGGCGACCGACTCACCGATGAGAAAGCGAAAGTGCTCCCTGTGCTCTGCTTGTTGTGTCAGCACGGGCCCATTAATGTCACTTTAGCATGAGCTTTACTGTAGGGATAAGCGGGAATTGGAGGTGTGTTCTGGACTTGTGACACTCTAGATTCTTCTTGCCTCAGAAGGCTACCTTGAGCTTGGAGTGCGAGCCGGTAGGTGTCCTCAGGGAGAATTTAAGATTTCCCTATTACACTCAAAAAGATCAGAAAGCATGTAAATATAGCATGAAGTGAAATCTGCATCTGCCACACAAACATAATTCTTACTGCCAGGCTTTTCCACTTACTGCAATTGAAGAGTGTGGTGTACATTTAGACATTTGCAAAGACACACTGAAACAACAGTGGCTTGGAGCTACACTGTTCTGTCCGTGTTGTCCCTGTAAATGTAGTCAGACCTCTGAAGCTGATCCAAAACTTTGCAAATAGTTTCATTGGAACCAAAGAGAGGCCACTACACTCTGCTCGTCATGATGTTTGCAATCCCTCATAAAAATGTCTCTATATTATATATTACTATTCTATATTATTCCATTACTAATCCAAGGCCATCTGCAGTTTCTGCAGATAAGATCCTTATTTTATTGTAATTGCATTTTACAAGCATCAGGAAGTGTTACAGGATACCAGAGCCTTTACCCATTTTTGGAATGCCTGTCTGGTTTAGGTGTAACCCAGGGGCTATGGGGTCACCTATTGCATGCTGGGTTTTTAGTTCTGCATCAATTTTCCTAACTTCTAGTTAGCGAAAACACAGCACAGTTAACAAAGGAAGGTTATTTACTTTATCGGCATCATCCACTGTTGATGTAGTGCTGCCAAGAAAGGGGAAAATCGCTCGCTCTGCACCACCTCAACCTATCACAGAGCTTGTGGTTTACAAAGCATTGATGCACAATTAGAACATTTTAGATGTGCATGAAAGGCTTCACAATGGCTATGTAAATGCACAGCCTTCAAAAAGGGCAATTTGTTGGCTTAAGGAAAAATTATAGATTGATCTTCAGAAAGCAGCAGTTAGTGATCAGAGAGTAATTTGATCCACCAACTAGTATTATCATATGGGGCTTATATCAGGAGAATGAAAGTGCGGTGAATGTAAAAGCAAAGATAATGTTCTGTCCCTTAAAAATGTTTGGCTGTCTTCTCCCAAATGCTGCCTGTGCATCTGAAGACCAGTTCTTTTTCTGACAACACATATTTGTTATGTTATAGACAGATATATAGATAGATTTGATGGCTGTCAATCACAAACCCCCACTCCAAAAGGACAAATCACTCTACCATCACTTGAGAACACCAGGCAACAAATGTAAACTGATTTGTATTTCCTTTCCAATTCCAAAACAAAGTTAAATGTTTGTTTTGGTTGCTATAGCTTGGGTTAACTTCCAATAGATCTAGAAATGTGTTTTGTTGTGTTCCAGTAAATCAAATTATTTTGTCTTGCTTCTGTGACAAGACTGAAACATGATATTACACTCAACTCTCTTTGGTTAATTAATCAAACTCTTAACATTACCAAAATAAAGTTCATTCAAGGTAACCAAATGAAGTTTTACTTTTACGGATGTAAGGCTGATAAAGCTGGGATTGTGATTTACCTTTAGTTTAATTCTACTATTCCACTAGCTGCTGTTATCAGAATTAAATTTCAGAACACTTCTTTAGCGAAAGTTTAAGCCTCATATGTTTTTGTTTTTTTGTGCTGATATCAGCTTGCTTTATTCATAAAATGAATAAAAAACATCACAAGACAAGTGTTTCTCCAGTCAGGATCTAGAGAAATTAGTCCATTCTTTTATCACCAGCAGGCTGGATTATTATAATGGTCTCCTAACTGGTCTCTCAAAAATAGACCACTAGGCAGCATCAGCTTGTTCAGAATGCAGCTACACGGATCCTGACCAAAACTAGAAAGTCAGAGCACATAACACCAGTCTTCAGGTCTCTAAACTGGCTGCCAGTGACATTCAGAATATAGTTTAAAGTGCTGCTGCTCATCAATAACTCACCTAACAGCTCTGCACCAAAATACATCACAGATATGATTACTGTATACAAACCAAACAAAGCTCTTAGATCATTAGGTTCAAATTAGTTAGAACCTCCACGGGCTTGCTCTAAACAGAGTATGCTTTCAGTTACTATGCTGCCTGCAGCTGGAACCAGCTTTCAGAAGAGATTAGACGAGCTAAAATTAGATAAACACATTTATTTAAATGTTTGTTTACTGACTGAGCACTGCTGTCTGAATAGCACTGCACCAATGAACTTCTGTTTATCTTTTATGCTATGAATTGTAATTGCTTTAATGTCTTATCATTTGCTTTTATCTATGATTTGTTTTTATTGCCTGTTTTATCTGTGATATGTATTGTTCTCTAAAGCACTTTGAATTGCCAATGTGTAAAAAAATGTGCTATACAAATAAAATTGTCTTGCCTTGCCTTGCCTGGTTCAATTCTCTTGATAATCATAGAAATTAACACCATCATTAAAAAAAACTTTTCCCACAAGAGCTCAAATATAAGAAACATTAGTTCCCTTTCTCCTTGTTGTGTACCTCCTGTTGCAGGCCTGTGTGCAGTTGATGTGTAGCCTGGTCAGGTGGTCGAGCGCCCACATTGGCCACAGATCTATATACTCTGTGTCTCCAGGCGTAGATTCGCCCATTGCAAGGCTGTCTTTTGCCCACTCATCCTTGCTGTTCAACCAGTGGTTCAACCCAGTCATCTCATTACCAGGCCAGAACCACTAGAGTATTCGTCCGGGATCCTGTCTACATTGGTCAGAAACCTTGAACCATGAATATCAGAAATTAACTTAGCTTCAACCACACACAGTGCACAGAGGCTTAAGCCCTATTGTTAATTATTTAGGTGCAAACATGGCCTTCAAGTTGGTTAAAATGTAATTCAGTTAATGGATTTAAATATGAGGATAAAACTGATTAAAACTGACACTGAGCAGTTCTATATGATGATTTTTTATCCTGAATTCTTAAATTGAGGACCAATTTTTAAATTATGGCACCATTTTGCTCAACTGGAACTAATTTGCATAAAATTAAAAACATTTACACTTAATTTGTTTCACATTTATAAGAAGTCATTGACTTATTTGAAAAGAAAGATCTTTGAAACTTGCCTCAAGTAAACAATGATAGCTCATTATAGCAAAAGCTTCTAAAGCACGCACTTACACTAGGGGTCACTGCCCCCTAGTTTCTGGAACTGTTTCAACTAAATTAATGTATTAACTAAATAAATGGTTCCATCACAAACACACATGCCATCCTTTTCTTGTTGTGTTAAAAAATTTTTGTCTCAAACTGGTGTCACATTTGAAGGAACCAAAGAACAAATGTAAAGGTGGTAATTGATTAAACTAATTGGAAAAATTAATTTTGATGGATTTGATGATGGATATTCTTAACTATTGGATTCAAAATAAGTCTGCAAGTTTGTTTTCAGCTACTGAGAATTTATATGTAATTTTGCTGTACATCTTTAAAAAGTAAATAACTGAATGTAGAAAATATAAAATAAAATAACATATATTCAATATAGAAATATAACATGTTATCAGAGAGCTAAGCTGTTCGATTTTTCTTCCCTCCCACAAGACATTTACCACATTTCTGCTGCCGATGCACTAATCTGTCAATTTCTATCCTTGACTCACCCACATAAAATATTCTTTCCTCTCATTATCTTAATAAACAAGAGAGAACGCAACCCTTTTAGAGTTTGTCCAAAACAATACAAATTAAATCTATGACTTAGCTCAAAATGTAAATTGATGCAGTGACTTACTGCTCCTTTAAAAATCCAATTATTGAATATACTAAAATGTTAAGACACCAAAAAACAAACTGACATCAATCACAGTTGCATCAATGTCACACATCTATGATAAAATCCTACCCCTGTATTCCATACACACATTTACACTTATCAGATGAGATGCTTTCAGGTATAAATACGTCTATTCTTTCAATGCAAAACAATGGAAAACACGCAAAGCCCTCTGAGTCTCTCTGCCTCCCTCAGTGCATCAATAAATAAAGCAAACAGCATTACGTATAACTTGAACTATATGATTGAGGCTCTAATTTAATAGCAATAGTATTAGTGTTTTAAGGTTTGACCATTTAGGTGAAACTCTAAGCCGGTGTGGGAGTAATTTGGTCGTAAGGAAATTGATTCGGACCATCAGGCAGTTTCTCATGTTCAAACAGAGGCTGCAGTTAAACAGGATCATTGCTGTTAAACACATTACCCAGGTTCCCCCTCTGCTCACTGCCAATGATTATGTGTCCACGCTGAGGGATTGCAATTCTGTGCAAAAATAAAACTGATCAGCAAGCATGACTGGAAAGGAGAATTAAAGCTGTCCATTATCCTGCAGAGACTCTGATGGAGAGGTTTCACATTTTGAAGAACATGAACGAACTCTGAGAAGTAATTTATGCTTACATTACATTTTCATTTACATTACAAAGTAGGAACACATTTATACAATTTTTTCTTTCCCTGGGAACCCACTATCTCAGTTTTGTTAGCATAATGTTCCACCAACTATGCATTTTTGTGAAAGAAATATTTTATGTGCATTTTTCAAACAGCCACATTTGACTTCCTGCAGTTGATGAAGATTACCTTTGGGGGGAAAAATCCCTCTATTAATGAGAGTCAATAAAAAAGGTTCTGATTTTAATAGTGAAAATACAGTAAGGAAAACGAAGAGCTATCTAGTAGATGGGTTGTTGGCCATTCCTTCTTTTTTACAATGCAAAACCACCATCTTAAAAGCATCCTGTCTCTGAAACATTTTGAAACACAGCTGTCCTAAACCTTTAGCATCTCCAGGGTTTCTGTGGCCAGAGCTCCCTCCAAACAACAGGCATTTACCGTATTCTCAACCCTTCCCTGAGTACAAACAATCACAAAAGCACTGATGGCAGTAAACAAAGCCCAAGCCACAAACCCACTTCCAGCTCCTTCAATAATGTAGCCAACCACAGTCACAGAAACTCAGAGTGCTCCGGCGTCCTGCTCAGGTACATCTGCACACACTCTTAACTTCACTGAGGCCTACATTGAAGATCTAAGCTTGGTTTATGAGCTACAGCTGCTATCAGTCTTAGAGGACCTGACGTGCCATTTGTAATTCAAGTTTTAAAACAAGGATTGGATATTTCAGATTTGCCATTCATAAAGCTTGACTTAATCAAATTTAACTAACTAGTCCCTTTAATACACATTTTCAATCACATTGGTATTTTGTTTCTAAATAAACTACTGGTAAGGACTGTGAGCAGGGCAAACACATGCAAGTGGACAACAAGGTCAATAAAAAAAACTTGTTAGTTAATGCAAATAAAAACAGATTTTTGATGCCTGACCTCTCAAATCTAAACTATTTGTGCACTACAAGGGAAATATCACCACCTGTTTTTTATCTTTCAGACAGTAAGTTGATCCATGACAAGGTGCTATTCTCAACTAGAATTCACTTCAGAGGTCATTTGAGTCTTATAAAAAGATACGGCATCCACATATAATGTTTAAACCTTTATTGCTTGACTTACAATGAAACTAAATATTTTTAAAAAGCAGATTTGAAAGAAATCTAAAACAAAAAAATGTTAGCATTCAGGTATTATAGAAAGCAAGAAAACTGTAAAATGTTTATAAAAATGTATTGATTTGAACTAGATTTGGAAATTGTCTTTCAGATTCTAGCTATATTTTAAGGTACTAATCAGGGAGCCAAGCTGATCAAGTGAAGACCATCATATAGAGCCCCGAAGCTCTGGAACAAACTCCCGGATGTTGTCCGTAGCTCAGATACGCTCACAGAGTTCAAAAATAGATTAAAAACATTTCTGTTTAATCTAGCATTCGAATAGTTGGCTCCTGGGATTTGTCCAAACAGATCTAGTGTCTGAGCACTATATACATACAAACTGTTGAAAAAGACAATGTTGTTCAATGTGCCTATCTAACCTATCCTCATCATTTATCACTCATCCTGCAGCTGATGCTGATCACTTGTTTGTTGTCTGTTACATTTTTCCAACCATTGTTTTTCTTTGTTTCTGTTTTGTCTTTATTTGTTTTTTGTTTTGTTTAGTTTTTTCAGGTGCTGTCCAGCGAACTTTTCTTCAATGGACCTTTTTGTATATTCTTTATGCTGAGGATGTGACTAGCACCTGCTACCTATTTAGAGTTATTTATATTTAGAGTTAGGATCTGACCTAAACTGCACTGAAATGACAGCAGGTGACTCTGCTTATAGTGGTAAGGCGCTCATGACCTCACATTTTTTCTTATTAACATTAAGATTTAATAGAAGTCCTTTTTGAAGTTTTATGTTTTGACTGACTGCCAAAATGGCAGCTATAATATCTTTATCTCTCATATTTGGACATTCAATCAGAAATGGAGAGTATTAAAATATAGACAAAAAATATCTATATATATATAGATAAACAATTGTAGGACTTGGTTCAAAGGATGGGACAGAAGACTAACTAAAATGTGAGAGGCAAATGGACCTCTTTTTCAAGAACAGTGCAAGTCCTGTGTGTGTGTAAGTGTGAGAGAAAGAGCTGAAGAGTGTGTTTGCTGTGGTGCTGTTTAACTTTAATAAAACTCTCTGTAGCATCCACTTTGGATTTTAAAGCATACTGAAGACATATGAATGGATACTGAATTATATTTTACATTTATCCTTGGCCCAATATTTACCTGCTATGTCCCTGGATGTAATGCTGATATGAGATATGAAACTTGGTATAATTGGTAGTTGCCAAATACATTGTGTTCATATTTAATTCTGACTGAAAGTCAGCAGCCAAATACCTGATCACACATATTTGCAAACTATGTAAATAGCACTTTGTATATTTCATGTACTGTATGAGGAGTCGAATGCTGGAACAGTGTGTTCTTCTCCCCCCTCTCCCCTCTATTAGAAGATCTCTGGTGCCCACACACTCATCCTAACAATTTTCTGCTTCTCTTTCCGATACTCAATGTGTTTATGGGTAGCGCTGGCATGGCTACAGAGCCCCGACATTAAAGTGACTGACTCTAATAAGATATAAAGACTGAAATGATTCATTTTTATTGAAACCACAGTTACTGGCGCAGCAAAGCAACATCTTTCAACTGTGAAGGCACGAGGAAAGAGCCAAGAAAGCAAGTAATAACCAGTATATAAACAGCCTGAACAATAGAATCCAAAGATCAGTTGCTGTTTCAGTTTCTGCCATATCCTAACCCCATCCCAACTGAGGCTGTGTGGTCTCCTGTGGTGGTTGCTTCAGTTCAGCTCTGGAGGAGAATGTGGCTGCTCGTGTGGGATTTTCTTGCCCAGATACAGTGAGCACAGAGACTGATCACAGATGGGTACAGGAGTGTTTCACAGACCACCGCTGTGGCCACTGAGTCTGAAACCCAAGGCCAATGAGGTGGTGGGGAAACAAGCTTCTATAAAACACCAACACACCACAGGAACACCAGAGATGAGACTAGGACTTTTATTAAGGTTATTAGACACCAATGTTCTTTTAACCTTTGCGTGGTGTTCATATTATAGTTACACAGGCAGTGTTTGCAGGTCTGGTGAACCCATTGAATTTTAATCCCAATCAAGACATTTTTTGTTAAAATACTTAAAAGATGTTTACTTTAGCCAGGAAACAAGTGATCTAAACAGCAAATATACTTTATTTATTATAATTATTATATATATATTTTTTTTTAACCTTATTGCTTCACATTTAGAATTTAGATGTTGTGTTCTCATTATTGTCACTTTGGCAGGGGTGGTAATTCACACAATCCTAAAGTTTTACACAAAAATCTAAAATTCTATGTTTATGTGTGATTTATTGTTGTGTGGGAAGACATTTTATATGCCCAAGGTCCAGTAGACCCAAACACCTTGTGTGTAAATGTGTAGGGGTAAACAGTATGGGGTCATAAAAAATGTGTTCTGATGTCTGTTTTTTACAGAAAATGAGCCAAATGCAAGTGGATCTCAGTTTCAAATAATAAGTCCATGTATAATTTCTCTTTTGATGAAAACGGGTCCCACAACCCCAAACACCATACAGGGGTTAAACAGAAAATGTACAACGGGTGAAAAAAGTTTGTTGCTTGTCAGGTTTCTTTTTTTTAATTTATTTATTTTTTTCGTGTGATCATGAGTCAAAGAAATAGAAGTAAAGGAAAATGGTATGGCCCTGCATGTGTACAAAAAGTACCCACCCCCCACTCACACCCCTCTTTCCAAGTCCTGCAAAACATAATTCATCTATGGTTTATCACACCAGATTTCAATTCCTCTAGCCATAGACAGGCTTGATTACTGCCATGTCTGTTCACAATCAAAAATCCTTGCTTAAAAAGGTAGAGTGGTCCAAAAGATCCACAGAACTTAGACAACCATGTTAACTGCCAAATAGAGAAAGAGAGTCTTTAAGCGCCATCAGGCTGGAAAAGGGAATAAATGAATGAAGATTTGCGAAGCTAGCAGTAGAGAACACTGGAGAACCTTTCCATGTGTTGGTTGTTACTCCAAAAGCCCGACGGAAATGTCACCAAAGACCCCTCAATAACATTAAAAGAGATGCAAGCCTCAACTGTCTCAATTAGGTGAGCATTCATGACTCTACTTTTAGACAGAGACCAATAAGGGTTTTTAAAGCAGGTTTCCAAGATAAAAACTGCTTCTGAGCAAATAGAACATAAATACCTAGTTAAAGTTTTGTCAGAAAACATCTGTAGGGTCTGGATGAACTTTATTGAAGGTGTGGGTTCAATCATGTTTTGTGTAAAAGCAACAAGGCATTTCAGAAAAAGAACATGATAGCAACAGTGAAATGTGATGATAGTGGTAGTAAGGTGTTCTGAGGCTTGCAGTTTAGTGTACTGGCTGAAGTAATTATAAATTCTGCTATCTACTAAAATCACCTAAAGGAGAAAGTCAAGGAATCTGTTTGGGAGATCAAGTTTAAGGAACACTGGCTTTGCAGCAAGATAATGGGCCAAAATATATAAATATAGTGAACTTATCAATGTCAGGATCTGAGTTTGATTGACATGCGAGCATGACCATAAAGGCCCAGCAAAACAGTTTCAAGTCAGGAGAAGGTTCATTTTTAGAAGTGTGAATGAGTGACAAGCAAATTATTTTTGAATAATTTCAAAAGTAATGGCAGTTGAATGGCATCTCATTTTGGCACTGGCAGATTGTGTACTGGCCATATATGGTCCAAGTCCCACTGTTTTGGCACTGTATTTAATGTAGACTTGCCCCATCTGTGGCCCTTGTCTGGAATTATAACTTTAAGATGTGAAATGTTGCATTGTTTTAAGCGGTTAAATCATCCAATATGACTTAACTCCATGAGTTCTGCAAAGCTTCCTCCATAGCACTGTAAAAGACATACTGCAAAATGTCAAAAAGTATTAATTTAAGTAATTTGGCCTTTTGGTTGCTTATTTTAGTCAAGATCCACCCATGAGGCCATTTTACTCGCATGACAATCAACCAATCCCATCAACTAACTGTCATGCTACAAGTTAGCCATGAAAAAAGTCACAGAAGACGAGAGATAGTATTAAGTTACAAGAATAGAACAACAATCTTCTATGATCGAATTGAGAAACAACTATTATAATAATCTTTGCTCAATTGTACGGCTGAACTTCAAAGCAGAACATAAACAAATACGACACACTTCTCCCAGAAATTCAGACAAATTCAACCAATCAGATAACGACTTCAGAATTCTTTAAGTACATGCTATAAAAAAGCACCAAACCCATCAGACCTTTAGCTAACTTTTTGTGACCTGAGGCTGAGACTAGTTTCTTAGTAAATCAAGCAGTTATTAGGTGTAAGGGTGGATAGACAGATTAGTCTTCTGTATTAAAAGGTATGAAATGTGTTTAGAATAACACTTTTCAGGGCTGTAAACTTTGAGACCCCTAATCAAAGTGTCATATATAAAAACAATTAATGGTCTGCTAAAAAGTGATACATCAGAATAAAAAAAACGTTTTCAAAAACAAATCTTTTCAAGACAGAATTCACTGCTTTTTGTCTCATCCAGATAATCAATGATTCCTCAGATCACGTGTGGAATCTGAATACACGCAACTCTTTTGAGCAACTACTACTGCAACACAGTAGATCGAGGGAAGGAAAAGACAGAAGAAGAGGATGGATAGGTTTCAGACCGCAAGCAGGCGTCTGGCTTCCTACAGAGACACTGTGTTTAATCCATTGCCTCATAAAGAACAGAGGCCTTCAAAGGCAACGGCTTCCCATTGGGCCTCAGATCATCACAGCAACCGGTGGCCAATAGCAAACCACTGTGACCAAGCAGGGGAAGTGAGATCATAGCCACAGTTTTGGCAAAGGGGGAATCTAAACACCCTTCGCCATGCACATGTGGGGTTGTTAAACATGTAGGGTGGACCAGAGTGATTTGAAGAACTGTTTAAAGTTTTCAAAATTAAATCTACTCAACCACAAGTGTTTCCATACCTTTATGAGGTTCCATCCTTACTTGTGATCTTTAACTTCAATGCTTGTTACGAACTTTCTTTATCTAGCATTGAGGTTAAGGAGTTACCTTTAAAAAATCATCTTTTGTGCAAATCGCATGTTTTTGTGCAAATGAGGTTTTCAATTTTCATGACATTTTTCTCTTCAAAATATTTTTCTTTATTGTTTTATGTTGGAAAAAATGTTAGAAATAAAATGAAAGCTCAAGTTTTAAACTTTAAATTTTAAATTTGCAGCACACTTCAATACCAAAACAAGTGCTTTTATGTAGTTTAAAAGCATATGCTTTTAAACTACATAAAAGCACTTGTTTTGGTATCAAACTAATACATTACCCAGGCATTATTTAAACAAATAGGCATTCAAATTTTATTTTAAAAATAAAAGTAAATAAATAAAGAAACATTAAATCTAAAAAAGCTTGATACTGTTTTATTAATCTAAAACAAATCTAATTAAAATATAGGCTACAAGAAAATAAACACATAAAACCATTGCAAAAAAACTAGTGACACAGTTGTTTATATTCATTAAACTTTTTTTTTAACATACAATTGGTTTTATGCCTACCCCAAATACATTTCTTATAGCTGTCTCAAGGTCCTAAAAAATTCTGTCTCTCTGATTTTTCAGTCTGTCATGAGCCACATAGAGGTAGAGTATGGGCCGCATCTGGGCCGCAGGCCACTACTTTGAGATCCCTGCAATGCACCCTGGGATGAACTGCCAGGGTAATGGGACAACATTTTCATCATTGAACTATGTTAAACAATACCAGAAATGAATGAACCTAAATGTTTTTTGTAAATAAAAATATATACTATTTGTATCTCTTCAGTGCTCCAAAACTGCAATCATCATTGTTAAAACTTTCCTGAAATGTTTACAAGCAAGTAATAAATCATTTCATTAAATTCTTGATTCCTTTTTAACTTGCGTCTTTTGTTCACTCTTTATTTTTTGGTCAATATATAACGACTCACTTTCTCACTGTATTCGGCTCTTCTCTTGTGATAGTGATGTTTATTTGTAAATAAAAATCACATGAAATAAAATATTTGTAAATATCCAGCTCTGGAATATGGCAGTGAACTCACTGTGGTTAAACACTCCGCTGAGCTGTTCCCAACTTGACTTTCCATCATTTTTCCATCCTCCTGCTTTAATTCAGGCTGTTTCCACCCAGATGAAAGAGCGAGAGATGATATAATCGTTTCCAGCTTCACTCGAAGGAAATCCTATGATCACACACACAGAAAAAAGGGAGAGACGGAAGAAAGACACGAGCAGAGAGCGTTAAGAAAAACACACACATGGTTCACTGCTCTTTTCTGGCAGCCTGCACTGAGTTAATTCATTTGCATCGTCTGTGAAGGTGAAAATAAAAACCTTTGATGTGGCCTTAACCTCTCTGGAAGGTTCAGATCTTCGTAATTATAGAGCATGTGATAAAGGTAAGATTTGTGTCACTTTGTCTGAAATGATGACAACCATATAGAAATTAAGACTTTACACACAAACTACTTCAATGGTTTGCTGTTACAATGTTTACATGCTATCCTCTTAACCCATAGTGACCCTAAATTATCCACAGGGGTGAGTGTGAGTTTTGTGGTGGGTGTAAGAATAGACTGACGACCTCAGCAGAGTATGTTTGCGTGTTTAACCCTGAGTAACCTCAACGAGGGCAAGAATAGATCAAGCAGAACACAGTCCTCTCCGTTTGAGATGCTAAGGTTTAGACAATGAACAAGTCAATTGTATATTTATTTTAATCCATAAAATATCACCATTTAATCAATACAATGTTTATTGTGGTTGAATTTAAAAGTATTTTCCAGCAATGGGTTGTGGCTGGAAGGGCATCCACCGCGTAAAACATATGCCAGAGAGTTGGCGGTTCATTCCGCTGTGGCGACCCCGAAAGGGAAGAAAGCCGACATGAAGATGAATGAATGAATGAATGAATTTAAATGACACTATCTGAGAACCTTAAAACAATGTGGAAATATTTTAAAGATTTTACATTTATTTACTTAATTAAAACTGGCATGGTCAGGGAATCGGTGCTTAAAAGGTGGTTTTTATATTTTAATTTTATAAAAATATAAAAAAAGATAGAGCTACCAAGAGATGACTCCAGACAGGGAGAATCTGCTTTCAGTTACTATGCTGCCCACACTTCCAGATTAGAGGGGATACAAACATGAGTCCAAATCTCCTGCCCGAGCACTACTGTGCTGCAACGATGCTCTGAAAATGTATTACAAAATGAACATATAATGTAAAAAAATAAAATTAAAAATAAGACCAAACTCACCCTGAAATTATGTACGTGCATGAGTGTGTGTGTGTGTGCGTGTGAATTAGTACACATAAGCGGCATGTAACAGTCTAAGATCAGAGTGGGCCTTGTAAATGTAGGCATTACATTTGCAGCATCTCAGGCTTGTTTTCTCTGAAATATCTCCTCAGGTGCCTCTACTTCAGGCGCCTGTTCTCCCTCTCCATCTGTTAGCTGGTCAATCTCTCTTAGCTGGGTGGTTCTATTGGTGGGTGGAATGTTGGGTGGGTGGGTTGATTAAAAAATTCAAACCCAAAATTCAATAAAGTTGGTGATCACCACTTTTATATGTTCAAGTACAAAGTGTGGAGGATATCTTAAACACACGGATGAGGGTTTTAGTTTGTAAATCATTGAAATTTGACATGAACAAGACTGGAGGGATCATTAGTGTGCTCAGGTGTGTTTCATGATGGTTGAATCAAAAACGTGTCTATAACGAAGATAAGATAATGGCATTTGTTTTTTTTTATTACAAACTTGCTAACTTTTTGTATGTCTAGCAACCAAGTATACCCTCTTCAGATAGAGTTTCAGAAGTTTGAGAAAGCTCTTTTAAATGAAGGAAGGTTTAGTGGTTATTGTAGCTCTAATCATTTAAATAGTTTCAGGACACCACTTGAGCAGGAACATAATTGTCAGATTAAAACCCAAGTGTAGCTGGGATTTGGACCTAGAACTGTGTTCTGACATTATTTTTTGTTAAAGATTAGTTGGTCGAAGGACAAAATATTTTGAGCTGATGAGCAAAGCTGAACAAAAACAGTTGATATCAAAGATCACAGCAATGCCTTCAAACATAACATGCACCCAAAAGTGAAAAACTACCATCAGTGGATGGCACCCCCTACTGACTACTAGAGTAACTATACTACGTATATAAGCTAAACTACAATACCCTTAAAAGTGCTTGTAGAAGTACCTTTAAACTTTGCACTAGGAAGGAAATTAGATAAAGATAGAAATAGCATATAAGAAGCCTTAGCATTGACAGCACCACAGCGTGTTGTAATGGACAGGAAATCATAACGACTTTTACATTCTGTTTGCATTATTATAAATTGTATTTATTGTAATTAAATATCAATAAACTGTAAATGTAATGAGAACTAAATAGCTACACGTGAACCTTTAAATAATAAGGATTTTTGTCTCTATGGTTTCAAAAGCAGAACCCTTTGTTCTTTAGTAGTCTAGTAGTGTGGGAGAGAAATATATTAAATAAATAACTTGATTATAATAATATTGTTTCTACATTTTAAAAGTACATAAAGCTGGACTGTGTGACATCTTCCCATGTGTGGCAAACATAACTTTAAAAAGGCCTTCTAGCTCGATCACTCTTAAAGTTGTGGTGTCTTGTGAGTTCGAGGGTGGTATGGGTTTTGTTTTTTTCCATCTGGGTAGCAGAACAAACACATCATTATCATTATAGTTCATTAGTGCTGTTTCTGATCTAGAGGACGCTTTAATCTGAAACTGTAAACTCCAGTTAATTGCATCCTTTAATTTAATTATATAGCTGCATTACAAGCCGGAGCAGCAGAGTTCATGTTGCAGATGAGCAGAGGGTTCGTTTGCGAAACCATGACCATGTTAAAATAACCGGTAAGGTCTCATTTTGATTTGCTGGATCCAAATCTTATTATTCCTGCTTTTAAATAATTATGTGTACGTTTTAGCCATTTCACTTAACTGTAAAGTTACCGTAATCTTCTTTGTTTGTTTTCACACCGATAAAGAAAAGATTCGTTTAGATTGGCCTTTTAAAATAGCGGAACTAGATGTTTTGTCTTTACGTTTCCGTCGAACGTGATTTTGTGACGCACTTCCTTACCATCAGAAGCAACATGGCGTCTGACGAAGAGGTAAATAAACACGACATTTAATATACTTAACATGTTAACTTGGCAATTAATGTCTTAGAACTTATTGTAAAAATTACATATAACGATTTAATAAACACCAATTTGTAAGCTGGTTACAATATATACCATTATATTGTGAATATGGCGATTGATGTTGGAGACGTCTTTTTCCTAACGTGGCTAACATTGCTAACAACGTTATGTCTCTTATCGTATGAGCTTTAACTAAACCAGCATTTTGCTTCTAAATTAATTTTTATTCTATTTGAATAATGTAATTCGCAAGGGTTTGACTTGCAATTACAAAAAGATAGACTCCTCGTCCTCTATTGTAAATGTTCACATTCTTTGTTTTTAGTAACGTGAGGTTAAGTACATTTCAGTCGTTTGTTGATATTTTTTGACGTCAAGTAGGGTGTTCCTAGCTAACCATCGAGTTAACTATAATGGTTACGCTGGGGTTTTACGGCTTACATTTTTTGTGGTTGCCATATGCAGGTTGTTCATCTTAATAATGAAGACGACGCTTCGGATACTCCAGCAGCTCAAAAGAGGGAAGAGAGACTCCGGAAGTTCAGAGAGCTTCATTTCAAGAGGGTTATTGTCACATTTTTAAGTTATTAAAAACTATTTAATTATGAACTGAAGACTGACGTTTAGGAGTCACTTAAAGTGAGAATACCACTCCACAGACATCTTCCATTTTGTTAATAGAATGAGGCTCGGAAGCTGAACCATCAGGAGGTGGTGGAAGAGGACAAGCGGCTCAAGCTGCCATCAAACTGGGAGGCAAAGAAAGCGCGTCTGGAGTATGAACTTTTAGTGGATCAGAAGAAAAAGGTGGAGTATTTGAGTTCTGATGTGTTATTCAGAAAATATCTGAAAATAGTTTTAGGTTGACTCAAAAGTTGCATTATAACATGGGTTAATTGTCTTATAAGTAAAAACATATTGGTAAAAATATTTAATATCAGATGTTGAATTATTGTTTGTATGTGGTCAATGAGGTTGAACAAAAAAACCTACTTTTAAATGCTTTTTAAAAAAAGCAAGTCATATTAAAAGTAATGTTAAATGCCACTGCCCTTTTTCATTGTATACATACATTCCAAAGCAACTATGCTGACAAGTGTTTTGAATTCATCTTGTGCAGTTTTTGAGAATGATGAGTGTCTGATCTGTGACAGGACTGTGCTGAGCGGGGCGAGGATTACGACCGGGTGAAGCTCCTGGAGATCAGTGCAGAAGATGCAGAGAGATGGGAGAGAAAGAAAAAGAAGAAAAATCCTGATCCTGGATTTTCTGGTAGACGCTCTTATCTTTAATGTTGTTGTACATATTCATTTACTGATTCCATTTACTAAATGTCTATTTGGATCTGATTGGCTAAGATTTTTCTTTCCGTCATTCATTTCTTTTTCTGTCGGTGTGTTTGTGCAGGATATGCTGAGGCCCAGCTGAGGCAGTACCAGAGGCTGACGAAGCAGATCAAGCCTGATATGGAGAACTACGAGAAGCAGAGGGAAGAGTGGTGAGGAATTTAGTTTTTTTAACTTTTATTTTGTTCTTCCAACCTTTCTGAATGAATCAGAACATTCATTCACTTTCCTGTATTATAAATGGCTCAACCATCTTAAATGAATCAATGTCTTGGACCACTTGATTAATTACTCCAAGACTGTCACGTCTTTATTGTTTAAATACAGCAAAGTAATACTAGTTTTTAGGGCTGCAACTAACGATTATTTTGATAATCGATTAGTTGGTCTATTATATTTTTGATTAATCGAATAAAACTAAATGCATTTTTTATTCAATGTTTTAGTTTTAACTATATAAAACCATAAATCAGGGTATTATTTATGTATAGAGGTAAACAGATATGTATAGAGGTAAAGAAATAGAGTTGAACGATAATTAATTGAGAAATTTTAAACTGTAAATGAAAAACAAAGTTTTCTTGAACTGTAAAACTTCTCACAAGATAAATAAATAAATAAAGAGCAAAAAAAAATTGAAAACAGATGTGGTAATTAACAAGTTAACTTTGTTGTGAACTATAAATAAAAACTCTAGAATTAAAAAATAGCTATTAGGAAAAAATCATTTTTATTGGTGTACGAATGAACTGTTACTTGCATTCACTGAAAACCACAACAATTACTAAATGTAATATTCTACTGTTATTCACAATGTTTAATTTAAGGTAAGTTAAAGTAGCACCTTTTAATTAATCACTTTTTCTCATGAAGTGAATGAGCTACTTGCACAACTACTTTAAGGCTCGGCCGCCATAGCATGCAGCTCACTGTCTTCTAAGGAGCGTTCTCTGAGAAATGATTCGCAAACTTTTTCCTGAAGACAATGCTTCCTCTGGTGTTTGTTTATCTATTTTTGATCTGTGCGTGTTGGTGTCGTGCACCTCCGTGATGTCACGTGAGCAGGCCAACTAATCGATAACGGAATTCAAATTTTATCATTGATAATTATCGATTTTATCAATTAGTTGTTGCAGCCCTGCTAGTTTTACTAGAGAAAGAAAGAAAGAAAAGATCCTGCATATCTGGAATTACTTCAGCCAAAACAAGATAACAAGATGTCCTTTGAGGATGCTTACTTTTCATATTTCTATCAAGAAAAGTAATTTTAAACAATGATAGTCTACATAAGAAATTTAAGGATACAATTGATTGTATTCTGTGAGGAGAATGAATAAACAAATTAAAACTTTGACTTGTTGTATTTGTGTTGCAATTAAAGTTGCATATTTCCTTTTTATGCCATGGTCTATCTGAATACTCTATTCTGATTGGCTGGCAGGTTTTGTATAATTCTCGATATACGCACACGTAGTCCCGTCGGTCAAAACACTATGTATCCTTGCGTCACTTTAGTAATTGTTGCAATAAACATTAACTGATCAGTCCATTCGAGCGAGCTTGACCACAATTCACAGATTTGCTCAACTTGGATTGTTTTAGTGACTGTATTATTTACGTTGTGTGGTACATTTTTTACACCAACCATCATTTGAGGAGCTCTGCTGGACTAAAAACCAGGAGACACTCAATTGACGCAGCTCCTGTTGTAAGTCGCGATGACCGGTTACTGAATACAAATTTTTTGAATACATTCATTTTTCTTGTATAATTCCACATTAAAAGGAATTATTGAGCTTCATATTTGCCCTCACCTGTTTTCATTCATGCAAATGTCTTCCATTGTATCACGATTGTGGTGAAGTTTTAACTTTCTTTAATAGTGATCATTTTAAAATGTGAACATTACTAGCATAATTGCAACATATTTGTCTTACTACTGCTTAATATGAGCTCCTCCTGCTCAGTGTATGGTGGAATTTGTTCTAGTTAGGTATGTTGTTGAAGATAATAGAACACTAATTTCACTCAGATAAACGCTGTGTTCAGTAAGAAAATATTTGCGGACTCCACTATGGGAAGGGAATCATGTGCGCTATAGTACATGTTCACAATGTTAACTTGAAGTAAGTTTCACACTTTCACAGTGGATTTAGAAATCATGAATACAGTACAATTATTAAAAAAATATGAATGATCCACCATGACATGCTTTTTGTGTAGTATTGAAGCTAGAGAGCACCGTAGATTGTCCTATAATGCTAACACTATATTAAAGCTAACTAAATGTCTCTGATGGTCTTGATTGAAAGAGAACACATGAAGGGAAACTAACAAATTCTTTTGAGCTTTGACCTGTAAGAATTTATTTCTCGAAATTGCTTTAAAGGTTGAGTGTCCAGAATACTGTGATGTTTGGAACACCATAAAACTAAGTGCATTTAAAGGTTGAGTGTCCAGAATACTGTGATGTTTGGAACACCATAAATCTAAGTGCATTTCACCCAGAAAATGTTTTAGTAAATATATATGGAGCCTACTTTGGGAAGGGAATCAAATGTTAAGACATCACAACATCATGCTTCAGCACTACTTTCTCTCTCTCTCTAGTCAAAACAAGATTGACAGAAAAACCTTGTTTCCACTCATTTATTGCAGCTCAGATAATAATAATAATAACGTAAATATGCGAGTGTTGGCAAAAACCGTGACATAAAAGGAATATACAACAGCTGACATTGTAATATTAATTTTTTACACACTGTGTTAAATCACATCGTGTGTTTACAACTGAATAATGAATGCCCAGCTGTTGTATATCCCTTACCTACTATATAAATAACAGTTTACTTAAGAACTCATGTATACAAGGAGTGGGCTCCAAACGTTAAAAATATATATTTTGACTTTTTTTTTCTCCAGTGGAGAAGATTTCCATCCTACTGTCAACAGTCTGATTTATGGCACTCACATTCCCTCAAAAGACAGCATCGACCGAATGGTGGACGATGTGGAGAAACAGTAAGTTTGTTTTTCTTAATTCCTTGAATTAAGCTCTTGGCTTGTTTGAAGTTGGGTCTCCTGTGGGTCTCTTGAAGCAGGGTTAGAACAAAAACCAGTGGGGTCTGCAGCCTTCCGGGAATTGAGTTTGACTCCACTGATCCAAAGTTTTATAGGAGAAGATATGAATTTGCATCACTTGACAGCTTTTGGTGAGATGAAGTGGCAAAACAATTGATTAGAGAATTGGGTTTAATGGGATAAAGTCATAATACAATTACCAGATAAAAAAATAACTTGACTATGATTCTGCCAGCTTAACAGATGTCAATCAATCAAGTTTTTATGTAGCGCTTTTTTAGCAGTTGCTTTCAAAGCAGCTTCACAAAGTCCTCTTGAGGATCAGGAAGGTTAAAAAGGAATTCCCTATGTGAGGTCCCTGGTAACCTTGCTGACTGAGGCAAGTGCTAGTCACCTCCCCAGCATAAAGAATATACAAACTTAAAATCCATCAATGATAAGTTCACCAAACAGCACCTGAAAAAAAAACAAAAAACAAACAAAGGCAAAACAGAAACTAACTAACGAAAAACAGTGGTTAGAAAAATGTAAAACAAGCAAACAGGTGATCAGCATCAGCTGCAGGATGAGTGTTAAATGATGAGGATAGTTTAGATGGGCACATTGAACCACATAGTTTTTTTCAACAGTTTGTATGTATATAGTGCTCAGACACTAGATCTGTTTGGACAAATCCCAGGAGCCAATTATTCGAATGCTAGATTAAACAGATATGTTTTTAATTTAGCTTTGAAATCTGTGAGCGTATCTGAGCTCCGGACAATATCCAGGAGTTTGTTCCAGAGCTTCGGGGCTCTATATGAGAATGCTCTTCCCCTTCTGGTGGAATTTACTAATCTTCGGAATAATCAGTAGTCCTGCGTGTGATCGAATAGAGCGTGTTGGAATATATCGTGATAGGAGACTGCTCAGGTAGGCCAAAGCCAAGCCATTCAGTGCCTTAAGGACGAGGAGCAGTATGTTAAAGTCAATGCGATATTTTACATGAAGCCAATGAAGAGAGTACAGAACTGATGTAATTTGATCATCTTTCTAAGTTCTTGTGAAAATTTTAGCTGCTACCTATAATTTATGTAGCATGGCAGCTGAGCAGCCGGCTAACAGAGCATTACAATAATTCATTCTGGAGGTCATGAAAGCATGAACAAATTTTTCTGCATCTAAAATAGACAGCATGTCTTGTACTTTAGCAATATGCCTGAGGTGAAAGAAGGCAGTCTCAGTAACATAAGAGATGTGATTCTTAAACGTCAGTTCATTATCTATAATAAAAATAGATTTTTAACTATAGTGGAGAAATGAACAGTGTGTCCCCCCAGCTCCATATATAAAACTGATTAATTAATTGCTTTTTAGAACCAATAAGTAATATTTCTGTTTCTTTCATCCAATCATTGATATCAGCAAAACATTTGTGTTATTTAGCTTTAAAAGTTGTTAGGTTTTGCTGAGATATAGATCTGGGTGTCATCTGCATAGGAATGAAAACTAACCCCATGTCTTGTAATAATTTTGCCAAGACGCAGCATGTAGATTGAGAATAGGATGGGTCCCAGAGCAGATCCTTGAGGAACTCCATACTCTACTGCTATTGTGTCCGATGAGTCTCCATGAACATGAACAAACTGACTCCGGTCAGAGATGTAAGAGTTAAACCATCTTAGATGCCTGCACTGTTCTCTAGTTTCTTGAGGAGAATCATGTGATCTATTGTATCAAAGGCTGCGCTGAGATCTAGCAGAACTAGAAGAGAGATCATCCCTTGATCCCAATCAAGTAATAGATCGTTTGAAATTTAAACCAGCACAGTCTCTGTGCTGTGATGCTCTCTGAATCCAGATTGAAGATCTTCATAAAATGTCAAGCTAACTGTCAACCTTCGAGAATAAATTGTAACACAAAAACCTCACAATGTGTGGACAAAACCCACTTTTCCTGTAATTTTTTTGAAGTCCTGTATGATTTTCTGAGAAACCAAAAAAATAAACTTAATGGCAGTAATTTCAACCGTAAAGAAAAGAACAAATATCTAGAATTGCTATTCATAAAATGTACAGCCCTAATATTTCTGATGCATGAGGTATGAATGTTAACAAAACATCTCTTAAAATGCACAATGGTTCTAGCTGTGTATGAATGACAACGATAAAAGTGTACTATTGTCTAGCAATGCATTTCAGCAGCTTTTCATCATTTTACACTAGTTTTGACACATTTTCTATGCTTGTTAACCAATAGTCAATGGGAAGCATTCCCAGTCAAGCCCAGAACCTAAATCATCCAAACTGTATTAGGGTTCACTCTGATTTAATTCATGTATAAATGCTTAAAAGTCCTAAAACTAACATTTAGTAGATTCAAACCCGTTCGAATCTCTTGGGGAAACTTTCTGTTCCCCAAACCTGGTGGCTGTTCTTATGTCATGTTATGCGATATCTAAAATCAAGGTTGTTTCCTGTTTAACCCTTCGTGAATGATTCATATATCTTGTGGTGCAATTATGAATTTCAGGTTTTGCATTGCTACATAGTCAGACAGCAATTCACTTGCTGCTCATTTTAGTTATGGACACACAAAATGTAATAATCTGCTGGGTAATTTCACCTCTGCTTTGAATCTGATGCAGACACGCGGTGTGGTTGAAGGCAGTTTTGCTTTTCCCTTTACTGTTGTTTTATTTTGGAGCTCAGACCTCTATGATGGTTCTTCACTCCAGATGTGTTAGTGCTGTTGCGTGCCTGTGACACATGGATATGTGTTCTGCTGAGGGTTTGTTTATACTCAAGACGCCATTCTCCTGTTTTAGAGGAGCTGCTTTTAGCTTCTGAGAAACATTAGGCAGGGCCACGGTTGCCAGATCTTGATCCACAAACATCCTTTGAAGACGTTAGTAGTTTGTGTCTGTGTGATGCAGTTTGAAAACTGACACTTGTTATTAGACTTTTAGAAAGAATTGAGCAGAGAATCACATGTGGTGCATTGTATCAACATATTAAATTGAAAAGAAAACTTTTAGGTTAGATGAATTTTTGGAAGGTATAGAAGAACCAACTTTCTTTTGTCTGTGAAAAAAAAATTCTGTGGAAATTTTAAGTAAAAGGTTTAAACAATGACCACAAATAACTACTTAAGCTAATAATTATTGAGAAATTACCGAAAAAAGATCTGTTGTGCTTAAAATACCTTTTAAAGGCTTGTTTTATATTTCAGAAAGTGTTGGATGTAAGGTCAATGTATAATTGTAACAAGTGAGTATTTAATTTTTATAAATGTCTCTTCGCTTGTGTGCAGGATTGAAAAGCGGGCGAAGTACAGCCGTCGCCGAGCCTACAATGATGACGCCGACATCGATTACATCAACGAGAGAAATGCCAAGTTCAACAAGAAAGCCGAACGCTTTTACGGCAAATACACCGCCGAGATCAAACAGAACCTGGAGAGGGGAACAGCTGTGTAACCATGGAGACCGAGAACTCAGAACTCGACACGTTACTTTGCTTAATGCGTTCTTAAGAGAAATATACCATATCTCATTTTACTTCTTCTTCACAATACCATATTATTTTCAATATGCAGTGAAAAATTGGTTGTTTATTTGTACGTTGTATCATTTAGTTTCATTTCTGTGGGAGTTGAATTAAACATTTTAATTGAAGTAACTTCCAACTGCTTGAATACTTGTTTTCTATGACATTTCTTTATTTCATCTCTACTGATTTGCTCTGTGAACAGCCAGCCTCTTGTGCAGTGACCTTTTCAGTCTTGCTCTCCTTGTGCAAGGTGTCTGGATGTTTTTTGGTCAGCTGTCAAATCAGCAGTGTTCCCAAAGACTTTGTTAGATTGATCTACCAGGTGAATTCCAGCGTGAACATTTCACATTATTCTAATTATCTGAGATGCTGCATTTGCCGAACAAAATTAAAATACATAAACACAAATGCATCAGTGTGTAGTAAATTAATATGAATAAAACAAATGAATATAATATTAAATTTACATTTTTTTAAACAGAATCACTGAGAAAAAAACGTATTATGAAAAGCTTTTTAATATGTTTAAAAAGCTTTATAAAACAAGCTTTATAAAAATGCATATTAATTAACTAACTCAATATAAAATAATGTCAGAATAGAATTGAATTAAGACAAAGCTTGAATATGTATTCATCTAATTTACACAGTAAAGAAGAAATAATACAATTAATAGTTAAAATTCGTATTAATATGTAACTATATTACTTCCTTCAAAAATGTGTCTAATATATTTAGTTTATATACAGTAGCAAACTCATGAAAATGACATGAAACACATTTTTTTAATGTTTTGATTCCAAAATTTACATTTGAGCCTTTTTACATTGTATGTGTTGGCATGGAATGATTAAGTGTGAGGAGCCTATCATTAGTCTTTTTGGAACTCAGCAAGCATCACTATGTTCTAAGTTATCCTCATCATCTTCCACCATTGCCCTCTAGCCAACAAGAGGCTTGTGACCTGAACTGACTTCAAAGTGGGATTCCCCGAATGACAACAGAGGTCTGTTCCTCTACAGATAATCGAAGCTCTGCAGTCCTTTGTACGATGTGGTTTATTGAAGTAATCTAATGTGATCAGCTATGGGAATGTGTAGGCCTTTTCATTTGCTTTAGATTTTCAAGTAAAGCATGTAAATCAAAGGTGCAGTAGAATTTTTCCAAAAGCTTCAAAGGAAGTTGATTATCCAACTATGAAAAGCTATCAAAATAAAGACGATTACAATACATTTTTATAGACAGCCCAAATATGACTTGCCTAAAATAACAATCATATTCGTGTATGTTTTATGTTGCGCAAACGTGAAACCCGAGATGTGAACGTTTTCAGCTCAAGTTACAGTTTGAGCACAAGCTTTCTGACAGTGAATATGAGGAGATAATGTGGATTTAAGTCTTTATTTTGTTTCTTTTGCAAAATAAGGGGATTTCACTCAGAAAGTGATCCTTGTTAAAAAGGTTTTTACAAAACTGTACCATTAAAAAATGATGGGCATTTACCATTATTTTTAATCTATGGTCATACACCTGAAAAATACATTAACCTATTTCATGTCAAAAGAATCAATTTACAGTCAATATCTATAATTTTGCATTGTTGGAATTTACTGTTTTTTCAAATGGCATTTCGGTTTTAAAACACAGTTCTAATTGTGAAATTTTTATAATCACTTTAAAACTATATAATTAAAAGTGTTATACTGTTTTTTAAACATGTCTTTAATTGTAGAATTACAGATTATTTATTGTAAATCTAAATTAATCAATGATTAAAAATTATGTCAATTCTAAATAAAACAAACAATAAACAATTGTAATCTTGTAAAGAAAATATATAGAATAACAATAACCTAACATTTGTGACAAAAAATTATTATAGTTAATAACAAGAAAGCTTCCAAATGAGAGTTTTTCCTTCAGTCGGGTAGATGTTTATAAGGTAACTGATATAATGCGGGTAACTCATTACTTTCTAAGAGACTAAAATTACATTCCATAATATCAATAAATGTACATAAAAAATTACAGGTGCAAGTAACATGAACAACACTGAAAAAGATGCTAGATGAATAAATGAATGTGTTAAATCATACAATGTACAATTAAATTAGCATCTAACACTTGATGGAAGATGCAGATACGCTGTATTAAATGCTTTTAAATGGTTAAAATCCATGTGTCCGTGTGCTAAAAGATATCGGTATGCAGTAACTGGCCTCCTGGTTTAACCCAAAATATCTCAAATTTTTTCAGAGGAGGGATGAAGCTTTAACGGTTCTGAAACATTGCCTTTTTTTATTACAGCTTTAACTTCAACTTTACAGACTTTTGTGTATATTTCTGATAGACACAATTCCAGGTTTTGATAACTTTAGATGAAGAAAATCTTCAATTTTATTCCAGCAAACATCTTACATTTTTCTCATATAGCTGTAATGCATGCACTTTAATTGGAATGGAAATGAATGAGTTATATTTATGAGATGTGGGAGAAGTAAAGTGATTTTTGGGTGACCAAAAGATGGAACTTGTGAGGGTAAATTAGCACCAGACATCCGCAGCTTCACAAAAAGCGAATTAAACATCAAATACAATCTGTCTACAACGGCTTGCATCCAGTATTGTCTCAAACTGCAATGAAAAGAATCTTGCACTACAATGGCTTATTTTATCTTGTTTTCTAATCTTTTCTTTTGGATGAGATCCTTTGTGGTTGTGCCAGGCTTGAGGTCTGCATGCACTTCTTGCTTTGGCAACAGATGAAATGCCTTTCTGAAGTAATAGTTACTGAGTGAGAGCACCAAACAGCGAAAGAATTGCAACAAATGTATACGTATATAGATGAATGTCAGACAGTCAATACACTAAACTCTAAATTTCTAAATCAAACATGCACAAGTTTTGCATGGACCTATTCTTATTCTTTGTTCTCCAGCTTGTTTTTAAAGCGGCTACTGATTAGCTATTAGGTTGTTATTTCTTTACATAACTTGAAACTTTCTAACTTCATAACTTACTAAGCTTATGAATAGCCTTACGCTGCCACCCTCAGCTTAGGCCAGGAAAATGCAATGGCACACTTTAAAAAGAATGTTCCTCAGACATATTTTGATATTTGTATAAATCAAAATATAGATATTTCTTCTTCAGAAGGCAGTAAAATGTATCAAATGAATTGCATGGAACGGCATGTTGAAAATATATTTGTCTTATTTGTTTAGCTAAATATTAACCAATTAATGACTGGCATAACTGAAAACAAAACAAAGCTAATAAAGTAGACTTAAAGAATGCAACATTTCATTTCGCTATACATAAACAAAACTTTAAGCATGATACTTTCACAAGGTTTACAGGAAGAATTGTTTCTGCAGGTTTGATAAGGTAAAATTTCAGACTTATACTTTGGCATCAGAAATACATACATTTTTCATATTGAACAGTAAGCTTCAAACACATTGTTTGAAACCCTAACCATCACTTTTATGTTTTTGAGCATTTACAAAGTTTTTGTGAAGTTCTGCCAATCGTAAGCATGCCTTTTTCGAAGTTGAGTGTTAATACGCATTTTATCAGAATCTGGCAACTTTAGTTATCATTTATAATACATAGGAATATTTTAACATGAAGCGTGATTTTTAGCATTTATGCAGTTTTTGGACTCTTTGGCAACATTTACAATAACATATACATGTTTACATTTAGGAGTCTTAATGTCAAGATCTGACAAACTAAGTCATTTCTATGCATTTTAAAGATTGTAAGTGTATATGAGATTTCTTAAATTATGAAACTGTTAAATGTCAGGTTTATGTTTTTACAACGAACATTTTTTTCTAGCAAAACAAATTATAGCTGTAGTTTCTCTGCATTTACAGGTTTATAGGTGATGTATGTTGAAATCAGATTTTGATTTTCCTTCTCATTCCACATCACACGTCAAAAAAAACTTTCTTGTAGTATAACTTTCTCACCCAACCATCTTGTATTCATTCTGATAAATCACGATGACATGTTTATTATTTTCCAGCGATAATTAAATCTTGTAAATCAACATCTCAAAGAACAATTCACACAGGAAGAAAACAAATCACTTTTAATAATTCCACCATATCCACATCACATCAACAAATATCCACAAAACATCCCACCTGTTTGAAATCCACTGGGGCTCTCTTCCAGTTAGGCCCCTTTAAATCTGTAAGAAAACAACTACGATGAATTCAGAATCTCCCACCCCATCCCTGTGGTCCCCTACCCAAATTGTTTACAAAAAACACAAACCAAAGAACTAGAATCTGCCTATTTACACCATGTACAGTCTCTTTCCATCACGTTCATCTCAGCGTTTCCGTACAGAGGAGGCTTTTCTGATTGGGAGCCACTGTCCATATGGCTTTCCGTCCACTACGATGTCAGCTTGTGATGTTACCTTGCACAACTGCTGGACCGGGCTGTTTGACGGTCTGGCGATGACATTCTGCGAACAAGAGGCAACAACTGCTTCAATGTAATACATCACAATCTTAAACAACGTGATGAAAGAACTAAGAAAAAAAGTATACTTTGGCACCAATAAAGCACAATATTTGAAGACACTTAACTAAAACCTATGTGAATTTTAGTCACGCTCAAGTCTTGTTTAATTCACTAATATACTTAAGATCACCATTGTCAGGTTCAATGAGCTTACATTGGTGCTGAAGCTGATGACTTTTCTCTTGGGAGACATCTGTGGTGTTTTGTTCTCTCCATCATCACTATCATCATCATTTACCTGAAGAGAGAGAGGGAGAGCATCAACATTGTCCTTTAGATGTCATCTTTCAAATCTGATACAGGTAATGCAACCACTAAACGTATTGATGAGATTGAGCTGTTCTTTGAAAAAGACTTAAAATAGATAAAATCCTACCAGCTTAAAGATTACTTTTAAACAATTTAGAGGATGATTTTTCTTACACAATGATGTCAAGCCTACAATTATATAATTGCTCATATTATAGACCTAATCCCAAATCATATCTTGAGGTCACATTATGGACTCAAGTTTAAATTACAAAATTATTTCAGTAGCACAAACATCTTCAAGATAAAATGTTAAATACAATATACCTTAATATCAAAAAGTAAACATGTACTGTACAACCACAGACGCAACTAACATCTAATAAATTTGTGAGAAGCCACAAAGAAAGAAAGTATTAACATTAAAGGATATAACTCAAGTTCCTTTGACCAGAATAATAAACTAAAATGCATATATACAATTTAAAAATGTATTTTCTAAACCCCGATCCACCACAAACTGAGCTTTCTCTGGCCTTGACTTCACTTAACAGACAAAGATTGGTAGAGTACAGCTACTAATCATTTTACCTCAACTAACAACACCAAGAAAACAATGAAACTGCCTCGGAGCACTTCAGATTAGTTGATCATTTAACTTAAAGTGTATCATTAAATTGCTCTATATTAAAAAAAAATAGAAAGCTACACATTGACACATGGTCAAGATTGTGCCAATAACAATTACGAATTGGGTGGTGAATTTAAGCTCTCAACTTGTCTTTGTAACAAACAGAAAGAACTTTTTCGGGAGAAATGTCTACAAAGAATGGAATGTCAATTGTACCTTAACATTTTCATGCGCTGTAGAAGGATGTTGAAGGATTAATGGGATGAACATGCAATCCTTAGTAATGAATCATTTTTAAATATAATTTAAAGAAATCATATAAAAATATATGTGTATGACAATGTCAACATAGGTTTACTTGGTTGTAGTTTCCTGGTACCATTTGTCTAAAACTTAAACAAAAAATATGACAATTCCTAGAGATCCTCAAGAACATAAATTAGAAGTTACATTAAACATCCCACAATGGAAATGGCTACGAAACATAAACAACACAAAATGTAGTGTTACCAACCCAAACCTTTCAACCACATACCGTTGTGCGGATTGTGATCAACTCTGTGGAACGCTTTTTTTTTTGCATGATACACAGCTACCTCGAACATCATCCCCAAGTTACTTAACCTTTGAAGATGTGCCTAATAGATTTAAAGCAGATGTCACTCAAGTCATGTGACCACCCCCTTCTCCCTCTTTGTCCAAAGGGTGGAGGATTTCAGCTCTACAGGAACAGAGACAAAGCAATTGAAGCTAAACACCGCTCCTCAAAAGAATACGAGGAATATTCACAACATTCGCACACAAACATTCACTCTCTCAACTCATGCACAGCATCACAGACTCTTCAGCATGTATCGTTACCTACTCCGGATACGAGTGCTTCATCATTCCATTAAATCCTTCAGGCAAAATCATTCACGTCTGAGGAGACAGATTACATCATGACCCAGGTTGGGCAAGTAATCACATTCAAAAGAAGAGTTAATAATTGCCCCGAGGACACAGACACATCAATCACCCTGTATCTTACGGATGAACTCGAATGGACTGCTGTCATTCATGTAGGAGGCTCATGATCTATTACAAGTGTACTGTGAAAGAACAAAAACAGTGGCTAACCTGCACAGAGGTCTTTTGTGGTGGTGCCTCAAGCCTCACCCTCTCCTTTTTATCTGACGAGTATCTTCGACTCCCACTCTCCTCTTTTGGCTCAATCTCCATCAGGCTTGCTGGCAGCTCTAAGTTCTGCACTCCAAGAATCCTTGCGGCGTTGGCTTTGGCCACATCCAAAAGGTACTTTTTCTCTGTGGAACATTTGAAGGTGTATAATACAGCTCTTGCGTTTCCAAACAGAACTTTAACCCAAAGGCAAAGCTTAAATCTTCATTTACATTCATTACAAAAAATAAAAATGCATACCAATATTTGTACACCACAACCCCTCCTCAGAAATTCTATGTTTAAGTGGGTTTATTGCTTTTTTTGCCAATTTGTTTAGTTAAAATCCCCCCTTATAGCTGTTGATGGAGCCAAAAAAATAACACAGAGAGAGAGAGAGAGAGTTTTGACTATTTTTTGCAACTCTACTTTTTTGATGTGATGTTCATTGCTGGTCCTTGAATTATTATCAAATGAAAATATATTCCTCTACCCTTCTTAAATTGTCAATTCCTATTAAAGATGAGGTCCCACAAGAATCTTTGAATAAACTTGAAACACACGCTCACAAAACACAACTATGGAAACCCTCATTCAAATAATCTTTAGGCTATGTGGTTTAAAGTGGTCTGTTTACAACTGAAACTTATATGAGTGGGAGTGCATATTTTTTTTTTCTCCATTTAATCAGTTATTAGTTTTGCCTGTTTTCATTTGTTGTGTACTTGGTTATTTTGGCTACCACCAAATAAACGAAATTTAAATATTTATACTCATTTTATCATTAATTGCTCTTTTATACATTTTACATCAACAGTAAGTAGTATTTTATTGATTGTCCTAACATGTTTGAATAAGAAGCACTCATGCTACTCTGTAAAAATTTTAATTTGGAGCCCTGTAAAAATAAACTAATACAATAAAAAATATATACTAATAATACAATAAACACTACTGTCCTATCCCCTAATGCATTTTATCTTAACTAGAATTTACCTTCCTGGCTGAGATGAATGGAGGAACGTTCAGGGCTCCTGTAGAACCTTGGTCTCAGAGGAGAGCGAGAGAAATGGCTTCGGTGCCTCCCCACAAATCGGCTTCCCTTCCACTGCACCGGGGACCGACTGCGAGAACGAGCATTGATCGGAGAGCGTCTAGATCTTCTGGAGTATCTGTAAGGAGATGGGGACCGCCTGGAGTATCTGTAAGGAGATCTGGAGCGGCTATAAGAGTGCGACCGAGCTCGGTACCGACGAGGGGGTGACCTGTGAGAGTGTCGACAGTGTGAGCGGCCTGAGCACCGAGGGCGAGAGCGGGAACGAGAGTTTGTGGAAGAGGAGCCACTGTCAGAGGATGAGCTCTGTGAAGATGAGGATCTGGACCTGGGTAAGGAGCAACTACTTCGGCTGCTAGAAGTTGAGGCTTTTCTGCTGGAGCGGGAGGAGCCAGTGCGACTGGAAGGAGCTTCTTGTTCTAAAACAAGCTTCACACCCTCGCGGAGACGCCTGGGAGTGTCGTCTGTCTTCATGATTAAACCTACAAACACAGAAAGGGAGGTTACTCAGTCAGAACATAATGATTACGCTTAGACCCTGCATTTTGCATAAACCTCCACAACAATGACTTGAAATCTTAATGACAACTAAACACCAAATGCAACAACAGTTCAAAAGCATAGGCTAATGATCAAAAATACGTTCAGGAAAAACAGAAATCAAATTCAGCATGAAGTACAATGTGCATTTGTTTAGGCACCAAATTAACAGCTGCATATATTTTCTATTTATTTTAGAAATCAGAATTTAATTTATAGTATTAGATCTTTTTTTTTTCTTCTTTTTTTATACCTACAACACACCTTTGATTTAAGAAATCGAATAACGGGTTTGAACTGAGGTTATTAAACTCCTGAAAGGTTTTCAGATAAATTATAATACATTTCTATTAGAATGGACTATTTGTTGCATGGGCGTCACTAGACCCATTTTACTGGGGTACGTGCACGCTCCTGGCGTCGACAATCAAGTGAGTGCAAGTCAGAGGAGAGAGAAGTTCAGAGGTGTTTCATTTTAAGCATGTGTACTTGAGGTGCTGACTGGACACGCCAGGTTCTAGAATGCTTTTGAGGTGAGTTATGAAAATGACAAAATGCTTGAATTGCCATAATGTAAAATACATTTCTTTTTGACACAAGCCTCTGCTCTGGCACTATAGGGTCGTCAATCGGGAACATTTCAAATATTGAACAAATGAAAAATCTAAATATTGTTCTTATGTGATGAACAATATCGGCTAACTCCCTCGTGTGCTGCCTGAAGATGGACAACAGAAATTGTTTTTGTAAAATCTAGAGGCAGAGATAAGAAAAAAGAAGTATCAGAACAGGAGGGAGGAAAAGCTTGCAAAAACTATCATTTTTAGCAACTTTTCATAAGGCACTTTTTTGCATTGATTAGGTTTATCTATATGTAGGTGCCAAAATCATTCTAAAAGATAAGACTAGTTACATTTTAAGCAGAGATTTTACCCAAATTTAGGATGATTATTTATGACAACAAACACCTATAGGGAAAAACCTTTCGGTTGTCTGTCTGTGTTCTTAAATTATTTAAATATAAATTGTTACGTTTTACAACGCTTTGTATTAGTGGCTTTATTTCCTATTAAATGTAAATTTATTTATACAATACATACAAAAAAAACTGTTAAATATTATATCATGCTCGCAATTGCACGTACTACTGTATAGAACCCAGTAGAGCGCAAGGTCTAGCAACGCCCCTGATAAGTCGTAATATCATAAAACAATATATGCCAGAGAGTATTATCTCTGCATTAAAAAGAATGTTCTGGAACTAAAAGGAAGTGGTTCATGTGATGATGTTACGCAATTCAATCTCCGCCCAATCTGATTACGCAACAGGCTCGACTCGAGATCGAGAACGATCCAAAATAAAACGAAAACACGGTTGCTATCCAAGTATTTTAACCAAAACATTGTAAAACCTAGTCTAATCTAAGCAGAGTACCTTAATCGACACATTGTCTATTTAGAAGTGTCCAACACAAGACAGAAGCAACTACACATGGCTGTTAAAAATATTGTTGTTATTAATATAACGTTATATAACTTGTTACATAACGTCTGTTCAGCACTGAAATGTAATGCATGCAATTAAAAAAGTTAGTGTTATCGTGACATTATTACGTCGGGTAACGTTAACATTTTCGTTTAACTTTGTTTTCGTTGTGAAACCAACTCACTGTTAGTATGACTCGTTGCGACATTAACTAAACAATAATATAATCGAATCACTATCAAGATAAAAAGGTGTACGACTCAAACATGTACATGCAATGTTACATTTTTAAAGATAAAACCGGTTTACCTGCGTATTGTCGTAGTAAGTAAGAGTCTGCCTTTGGCTGATTCAAACGTTGCAATCTCGCGAGTGGTCCAACAAACGTGAAGAGAACGACTTTAACCGAAACCCGCTGATGTCATCAACTGGGGGGAGGGGGTCTAGAATATTCGTAATTTAACCCATGTTATTAAGAGCAACGACTGTTTACATTTTATTTTCTATTGTAAATATGTTTTTAAATATACTTTTAAAAATATAGTTATACAACGTTTATAAAAATAAAAACTAATTTAGTCATGCAGATCGTTTTCTCGCGAGATCTCGCGAGAAAAAGTACTTTCCCTTACCTTACAATCTCGCTCGCCTTTAACTTAGATATACATCGTGCATGATTGAGCATTTTTCACCTATTTGAAGCAGAGCAAGTCATCTTAAGAAGACATTCGCACGTTTCTGATCATTGTTTTTGCAAGATGGCGGTCGAAAACTTGCTTCCTGCCAATTTTGGCTATGCTATATTCACATATGTGTATAGTTTTATTATGTTGGTCTACCTCTCGGTGAAAGTTGGAGCTGCAAGGAAGAAGTATCGTGTTTTTGTAAGTGTTTTAATTCATTGTATTAACTATTTTCCGTTGTATTGATGATTGGCAGCTTTAAAACGCATTTTGCTTTTAAACAGTAAGTACGTTATTTTGTTAAATTTGTGGATAATCGATCATTTTACCAAAAATGGTTAGCATGACAGTTAATCTGCTCAGCGCCACTCTCCCTGTAATATGATTAACGTAAATTACTGCTTTGTGGGTGTTGGCTCCACCTTTTGAACAACTTTTGATTTCTGCATTTTCTAGATAGCTTATTTAATGGTTAACCGAAGAACTTAACTTTATAAACGAGTGAAAGGGCAAATTATGATATTGTGTGTTACAATAATTACATAATTGTCTTGCATGTAGCTTAAATGTGGAAATGACAACAAAAAATGTATTCACTTTGTTGTATCCAATTATAAAAATCAAATCTCCCTGAGTTAATAGAATAGTAGACATTAAGGATAAATTAGCGACAAGTCGGACAACCCATTTCTATGTCTATGAAATCCAGTCAGCTACCATCCAGAGTTCAAATGAACGCATGTAATGATGTAATGCTGTTTTTGTGCAGTATCCTACCATGTACAGTGAGAAGGAGCAAGTGTTCAACTGTATCCAGCGGGCTCATCAGAACACACTGGAGGTGTATCCACAGTGGCTGGTCTTCCAAACAATCGCTGCTCTCGAGTATCCTGTGAGTGGATATAGCTCTATTTTGTTGAGTTATTTTAAACCTATGTCATCAGTTCAAAAATCACATTAAAAGCCAAATAAATGACCTATCAAAACAACTGAAAATATAATAATATAAAACTAAACTACCAACAAAAAAAATCTGAATAGTAAAGGACATTACGAGCTTTGCGTATTAAGTGTGTACTGCACAAAATATAATTTTCATTCAAGCAATAGGGTTATTTGAATCAAGCTGTGTAATAAAGATATAGGTGAATGCTTTATATTATAGTAGTACACATAAAAGTTGGACAATTGGAAATATGCTGAAAGAAATGCAGAATTTTTTGCATTATATAAGTTTATATGCTGGTAGTCAAGAAGATGGCTTCTTTATGGAGAAAGTAGATCACAAATGTGAATACCTTAACATTTAAAGGAGACTTTAATGTGACAGGTTAGGCATGAAATGTTCTTTTGACCTCTAAATTCTTCGATTTGACATTCTGTTTTTGAATTGAGAAAAGTCTCTCTTTTTTTTCTTTGTGATGTTAAGTTTAACAAAATGCAAAAAGACAATGACAAAATAATCAAAATATTGTTTAAATATTTCAAGATGTTTCTTTAGTCCAATATAATCATTTGCACTTTTGTTCCATTCACATTTAAAACCTGATATAACCATTAACTAGCTAAAGGATAATGCAGATAAGGTTATCAGCTTTGTAGCCTTAATAAAAACATAATTAGCTTTTTTATTTTAACTTTTATTTATCTTACAAGCCCTCCTACAAACACCCTTTTCCCCTGTAAAACATTTCTAATCTTGCTTGTGTTATCTTTTCTTTCAGACTGCTGCCTCTGTGTTAGGGGTCATCTGGGTTACCAGCAGATTCTCCTATGCTTGGGGTTACTACACCGGTGGTAAGAGTCAATTATGCATGTATTGTTACATATAGGCACCATGTTTCTTCCTTTTTGGTGTAGGGATGTGGGGAAGAGCATCAGAAGCAGCATTCTTTGGCTTACCACACTTGTATAAAGTCATGTTCCTAGCCCTTCCCTGCTGGACAAGTAAAGAATGGTTTCAATTTGTTTTGAAAATGTGAGAAATCATTTAGTATAGTCGTATGTTTCACTGCAGAAGTGTATTTTTTAAAATAATGCAACTACTAGTGCTCAGGGGCACTATTAGTAACCTCAGGACTGAATGGTGAGTTAGCGTAGCCCTGTATTGGATTGCCCCGGCTATGGTTACATACTATGGTAACATTTACCAAATGTGAGCTGGGAATAGGCAGCTAACTAGAAATAATTGGGTTAAAAGGGTATTCCGCTCAAAAAAAAAAAAGAAGGAAAAAAAAGAATCACATCATGTAACAGTGTTTAAGAGAGTTCTTTTCTCCTTACAACAATCTGTTTAAAGCAATACATTACACATTAAAATATTTGCTTACAGAAAATGCAAGAAATGCACCCTTTCAAATATTATACACAGGGCATACACAATTTGTTTTAGGCAATACATTAATGTTCAATAAGTAATCACATACCTTAGATTGTGTTTTTCCTTTATTTATATATCATGTAAAACACACATCATACAAAAATCTATATATGTATATGTATAGAACAAAACTTGTCAGTGAACTGAGGGGAAAAAAAAATACATGTACGTTTTTATTTAATTTTTTTGTAATCAAGCTAATTTGTTTAATTATTCTTATTATTATTAGATTTATTATTTAATATTATTTAGATTAGATTATAATTATTAGATGTTATGCCAAATTGCCCGTCCTAAAACAGGAAGAAAGCTGGGTGCATACATGCCAGTGACAAATCCACATGTGTACTCAGCTTTTGTTCCAGTTTGAGGAGGCGGCTTTCTTTAACAAATGAACCACAGAAAGTTCAATGTTAATGTCTTGTAAATGTAAATTTCTCCCATTAGATCCCAGCAAGCGGATGAATGGAGCGTACGGGTACATCGGCCTGTTTGGAGTCATCTTGCTCTCCATCACAGTGGCTCTAAAGCTGCAGGGAATAATGTAAAGAAACCAGAAAGAAAAAAATCTAAAACCAATAACAGGGGACGGATGGTATTTTGGCCTGTTATTCTTTCAAATCTTACTCTTATTCATTGCATAATTACCTTTATTTTTTTGCTGGAAGTGTAATCTTTTGTTATAAGCTATTTAGGTATTTTATTGTCCAGCTTGATGTGTGTGGATTGTATCTAATCATAAAGACAGGGGATGCATCGTTAATGTTGTTTAATGATTTTTTTCTTTATGAACTGTATTGTTCCAAATTCCACTAATGTATTTTTATGTAGTGGTAATGTTAATCACTATAATCTACTTTTTTAATACGATCATCTGTTTGGTATGCACCTATCACGGAATTGTTAAAGATATCAGAAAATGAACAAGTGCTGGCACACAATTTTCTACAGTTGTTGAATGTACTCTTTTGCTGCCAGTAATATTAACCTACTGTGAGATTTTCAATCACACTAAGTGAATCTATACACATTTTAGTGTTTAGTACATTAACAATGTTGTGTGTCTTGCATTACATTAAAACTTTCATAAAATATTTCAAAACCATAAATGGTAGTTTGTGGTCAATCAGGAATTTCACTGCATGTGTGTTGTTTCTTTGTTGATGGGGTTTAGAAAAGTCAAGTATTGACCGTGACAATTAAAACTATTTTTACTCTGTTAAGGAACATATGGTTGGCGTATAAGAAAACAGGTTTGCTAAATTGTTCATTAGCCTCAGAGCTTCTTGAGGTGGTGATGTGTGGTTGTTTCATTACATATATATATGTCACCTTGTAAGTATGTGTATAAGTTCTTTTGACTAATTAACATAATTAATCTGTTGAAAAGAGTATTTTATAAATTTTATAACACAATATAAACATGGTACCTTGTGTTGTGTTAGAGGGGTTTTTTATGTCCTGAACATTTTTGAATATTGTTATTTGATCAACTTTTTTTGGTTTCTTTTCCTCATTAAAATAACTTTTTTTGACAGTCCAATTTAAAACTGGGTTTCAATCATTTTGATAAGTAAGGTGAATTTCAAGCATCCATCAAGCAGTTGTAGTACAAACGGCGTAGGAAACGTGCTAAAGCTAAAAGCCTGTAAATTCAAAATAGAACAAAAAACAGCAAAGTGGGTTAAAGCACAAATCAAGTTCATTCAGCAGAGTCACAAAGTACACAATCATATAGCTGTTATGTTTATTGCATGTATCAGAGAACTGCACCAAAGATTTATAAAATTATTACAGCGCTTCAGACATTATGGTTTCTGCTTCAGGCATCTAGATTTATTAATAGCACATTTTCCTAACAATAGTTAATTATTCTGAATTGAATTTTATTTGATCAGAGACAGAATGATGCTTATTGTCAAGTGTGAAAGTGTACATTTTCTTAATTTGAACAGAGTGAACATAACAGCTGCACTCACACCGTAGCTAGAACTTGAGCATGTCAGGAACATTCTTATTGTGAGCAATAATTATACATGTGAGTTTGAATAATTAAAAAATAATATAAATATATATAGTTAAACAAACTAAGCAAATTTTGTCTGGTTAGCTTTTTTAGAAGCATGTTAGTGTTTTTACTCTGAAAGAACCTTGTGAATCTACAGTAGGTATGTTAAATCATTAGTGGAAATATTAGTGGGCCCAATAAGTCAAATGATCTGGTGGTCATGTGATGTTCACACGTTCTCCCTTTAGGGGGCGAGATGTTCTTTCATTAATATTTAAATAACACGTTATTCAAATGTGGTATATGCTTAAAAACATTGACACTCTGTCAGCATTTTTGTTCATTATTTTAGTGCATTTTTTGACGCAGACTTTGCTGAGAAGCCTTTGATATGCGCGGTCTGATGTTACAGCGGATTGCGCATGCGCGACTCAGATCCACTGTTTGAGACGGAAGCCTGCGGAGTGAATCTGCGAACCACCAGAAAACTCAAGAAAAGTACAGGTACTTGTTTATTTTTCTCACACGTATTGGTCAAGCGGGAGGTTTATGTCTTCAGTAGGCTTGTTCTAATCGATAGTGCCTACAGAAACTGTTTTTTACGGTAAGATATCAGCCGGATATGAGAGAGCAAACATGTTTATGACTACAACACTCGACGAGATCGCTTCTTAATTAGCGGAAACCTAGTTTAAATGTTGGTTTGAAATGCCAGCTTCTGGCGAATGTCAATGTTTGGTGTGTAACATGGCAGATGGAAATCCTTTTGTGCGTTTTTTGTTTGGTTCAAGATGATCATATGTACAGTGCGTTTGCGCAGTCGATGCTCCGTCTGACATGCGCAGAGAGGAAAGCATTACTTCATGAAAAAAATAACATTTTCTAATAATAAATGTTCTTAATTACTCCTATTACAATCAAATCAATTTAATGTCCAATCTTTAACACTAACATTTGAAATGTTTCATAAAAAACTGTTATTCAAGCACAAATGTACGTATTTCACAGCTGAATCAATGTTTTGAACAAATGTAGCATCTATAATGGAAAAAAGGGATTTTCTTTCCACATAAAAGAACATTATTATTATTAAGAATGTATTTATGTGGGTGGGGCATACTGAGATAAGACATTGTTCTTATTTGATGGTAAGTTTGTGAATCTTTTTGCAGGGTCTGGTCTGATCGGAAGGATGTCTGGGTTTCTGGATGGGATCAGATGTGGGGACTGTGAGTGTAATGTGGACTGGGGCGAGAAGAGAAACATGATCGCCTCCATAGCAGCGGGAGTTTTGGTACATTTTATCTTAAACCCCCAAATATCTTTGGAAATGTAGAGTATGTTCGTATAAACAAGTGAAATCATTTTCAAGGTGTTGCAAATGATTAAGTTTTAGTTTAGAACATATAGTGTTTTTGTACCAACAACAATACTTTTAAAAGCTTTTGAGGTTTATAGTAAACTAGTCTTGTATTCAGGAATAGTTCAAAGACAAAAACCTTGACCTGTCTTTAATTTCCTTCTTGTGTTTACCCGAAGTCACATTGTTGCTGAATAAATCTTTTAAAGGACTTTGAATTACAGAAAAAATATCGACTTAAGTCTGTTGATCACAAATTCTATATCCCCTCGCCAGTTAATCCCCTAACCTTGATTTAAACTAGATTTTTTTTAGTTTTTGTTTTTTTTGTTTATATAAAAGTTTTAATCCCCAAAACTGTTATTTCTCTTTACAATGCAGTTTTTCACTGGCTGGTGGATCATCATAGATGCAGCCATCATGTACCCGAAAGAGGAAGAATTTCATCATGCGTATCACACCTGTGGGGTCATAGCAACTATCGCCTTCCTCATGTGAGTCTCATCCGTATTTGTGTTCAAAATGTAGACAATTATCCAGTTTTCTGCTCTTTCTTTATGATACTTGATACATTTTTCACTTTGGTTTTTTTAGGCACTGAGCAAACGCTGGTACTACATACCTTTGCGCTCTTACAATGAGTTTATAATACACATAAAGATGTATTTCATTCAGGAAAATTCCAAATATCTGGGAAACTGTTTAAACAGCCATAGATTAGATCCTATCTGAGTCACATATGAACAAAAAAAACTCAGAATTGGGTCATGTTTGATTGACAGTGTAAGCAGGGCCTTTGACTTGCTGGTTGAGGCTTCTACAACAGAAAAAAAATCTCAGTTTTTGTCATTGTGCTATATTTGACCTCAATAACCCTGAGGGGATGTTTTTCTGTTTTAAAAGCAGGGGTACTTGATTGACAGTAGCTTCGGAAGGTGGACTTAAGGTTCAGTCATGTTATTTCTGCTTTGCCAAAATCCTCCTTTTTTACATTCTTAATAATAGTTATAGTACGTGTTAAATGCTCCCTAAAAAAGTGACTAATCACACATAGTCAGTGTTAGGGAATGACAGAAATGGTATTCATAGCAGCTCCAGTCACTAGCATAAAGAGCCAATCAGTTTGATCGATCAGTTGACGTTTGGAGTGCTTAGGTTTATTTTCCCATGGATGGAAAGATGGATGTTTTTGACAAGATACAAATGCAAGTTTTTTTTTGCAGTTTTTTTTATTATGTGTTGGGAAGCAAATGTAAATGTTTGCATTTTTGTGCTTGTGATTGCAGGATCAATGCAGTGTCAAATGGCCAGGTGAGAGGTGACAGCTACAGCGAGGGCTGCTTGGGACAGACAGGTGCGTTTTGCCTTGAGCAAAAGTTTTATCCTCTGAAGTTACACTGAATTGTGATGCTTAATGTGTTTTTTGTCTTAGGTGCCAGAGTTTGGCTCTTCATCGGGTTCATGCTGGCATTCGGCTCTCTAATCGCATCTATGTGGATTCTGTTTGGTGGATTTGTTGTGACTGGTGAGGGAATATTAAAGTTTTTTTTCCGTCTAATTGAATAAAAGACATTTTCTGATGTTTCCCTTTGTTTTTAGAACATAAGGATAAATCAGTTTATCCTGGCATTGCAGTCTTCTTCCAGAACGCATTCATCTTCTTTGGGTAAGGGAGTGTACTCTCATCTGAGCAGATTTCAGACTTTTCTGCATTGCTTGCTTGATTTTCCTCACATGAATTAACTTGTTTTCCACCAGTAGATTTAAGCAATTAATTTGAATTGCTTAAATGAAAACAAAAACTTAATCTAGTGTCAGCCCATAACTGTAGAGATACAGATTATAAAAAAGCATTTACTGCACTGTATAAAAAAAAATTATATTCATACTGGTTGCTGCGACATGCAAATGACTTCCAACTCATTCCCATCAATGTGGGATGTAACTTATTTGCCAATGTTGGGGCTGAAAATGCTTTCTCCCTGACAAATTCAATACCTATTTTAACATTTATCATCAATAAATGTTGTAAATCAATTTATAATATCCCGTAATTAAGGATTTAAGTTAATATGAGCCCTTTCTAAATCATAGGCTACTTTTAAAACCCACCTGAATACATTTAATTTACTATAATTGATCTTTGTTTAAGTACATGTTTGCGCCTTAAAAGCTACTGTGTTCAAGTGACTGTGAAAAGCATTTCTGTATTTGCAAAATTACTAATTAACTTGCCATTTTAGTCCCACCATTATCATTTTGAAAGGTTCATTGTGATTTTGGGGGTCTCCAGCAGCAGGTTAACACGTAAATACTTTTTTTTTTTCTATAATGTAGATTTATATTGTTTTCCCAACAACTCCCAAATGATTTGTAAATGAGTTTCAGTAGTTAAAACCTCTTCTTTGCATGAAGCTTCTCACAGCGATTGGGTAAATTAGCACCAAGTCTGTTGTGATTAAATGATTTACGCAGCATGGATAGAAAGAAGAGATTAAAAAGAGACTAGCACAGCTTTTAATACTAGCTCAAATCCTTCATTATGTCCTTCATCCTCCCCTCTCTCTAGTTTAACTTCTTTTTGCACTACTCTCATCATCAAAGGCAAAACGATTATCCTAAAAACATTTGATTACAATACTGTATTATTATTTTTTTAGCATTGTTCAAAATATTTGAATCTTAAAGTAGTTTTGTTCAAGTTCTGTTTTTGTTTTTTTTCTGTTTCTGTTTGACAGGGGTCTGGTGTTTAAGTTTGGCCGGACTGAGGACCTCTGGCAGTGAGGGTCTTTTCCTCCAATCAAACCCCACAGTCCATCATCACACAGTTCAGTTCAGCTCCTCTCCTTACTCGAGCTGATTTGCACTTCTCATTCGCTCCTTGCTTTTCCAACTCTTAAGACGAGCCCTCTTTATCCGGACCCAGACAAAATACAACAGTGGTTAAAGTGGTTAAAGTGGTCTCAAGCCAGTTTGAGCTTCTTTCTGTCTATAGTCTAAATGCAACTCATCACTTACTTCATAGGTTTTCAAAAAGTTCTAAAACACATTTTTTTTGTGTTGAAAACCACTTTAGAGTGAGATGTTTTGGGTGAACTGTCACTTTATTTACAGCCAACTCTTCTTGTTAGTGCTGTTTGGTTACAGAGAGAACATCTACCTTTGTGTTTTTTAAGAGGGTTTCACCAAAATAATTAAATTCTGTCATTTGTTTTGCCTCTCATTAGATTTTGCTTATTGTTGAATTTGAACTTTGTCATTAATTTGTGGATGAACCAAAATAACAGTTTGACGCTCATGTAAAAGCTCCAAAAAGGCTAAGATCACATCGGGTCAGTGCACATGTCTCCCTATATTCCGAAAAATCTTTAATATGTAGGTTTAAAACATTATAAAGAGGAAGCCAGCAATTGTGAGTTGATTATATAATTTAGATTTTTGGGTAAAATATATATCAAATATAATGCAAATCAGAAGCTGTCCCATATTCTCGACTCTAGGTTCTACACAGAATACAAAATGAAGTAAAGCATTTTTATTCCTGATAGTATAACTCTGGGAAATGTTTCGAGAGGGAAATAAGAGACATTTTATTTACCAAAACAAGCGTTCCTGGCATTCGGCTTCACTATGTTTTTTTTTTTTTCTTATGCTTGTTGTCACTTTTAATCAACAAAAGCCATTGTGTTTGTATATTTTAGGACACCCTCATTTCTGTCCGAATAGAGTGAAAAGTTCATCTTACATTAACCAAACAGCTCAGCCATTAATCAGCTGACATCACTACATAGATCACATGACTTTCTGTCGTGCTACTGAAAGATTTTATATATGGTTTTATATTAGTTACCACACTTTCTTAATTCAGATTTCAGAACTATTTTACAAATCCTTTTATGGATAGTTTAGTTTGAAAGTTGTTTCATTGCGACAGCAACCACCAGAACACGTGGGAATCGTTGTTTATATATTTGTGTTCTGTAGCTTTGTGTTCAAGCTCTCTGTGTGTTTGGGAATGTTGAAGGTGTATCAAATATTTATAAGCACAATTTTGTTTTATTTCTGAGTGATGGGAGAAAATGTGATGTCAGTAAAGAATTCGACTCAAATCTGAGATTTTGTGTTTTCTACGTGCTAAACGAATGTAACATTTTATTGTCATTCACTTTTTCCTGTCTAAAAAGCCGCAAAAATTCAACTGTGGGTTAAAATTAATAAAATACTGTAAATATGTTCAAAGACAGCTGTATTTTCTTTTATTTATTTATTTTTTCAAAGTTTTCACTAACTTTAAGTTTAACTTCAATCAAAATGATTGGCAGGTTGTCTGATTTACATATTTATTTATTTTTTGCTTTGGTAGTAAAAGAATCTGATCCGAATCTGCTCCAGAAAATTCTGTACTCATTTCCGCTCCATCAGATGTGGAAACTACAACAGAAACAGACACAGAATTTGCTCTTGTTATGTTGGGAAATATTAACACAGTTCACTATTGAGGCTTTGTACATGCACAGAACAATAGAAAAGATTTGATGCTGTAATTACACATGTGGTATAACACCCTCGAAGGGATATTTATAATTCTAGTCTGGTCAAGAGTTTGCTACTCTAAAAGATTCTAAATGTTTGAAAATTACTCTAGGTACATTGAGGAGCTGTTCCATGGAATGGAGTGATCTATTGGGTAGATTTTTTTGTAAGATAATGGGAAGTAAATGGGAGATGAAATTTAAACCCAAGTTTTATATGCTGCAGCTCTTTATATGACCTGCTCATGAACCACTACGCTAGAGAACTGGACTGAAAATAGCTCTTAAAAAGGTCAATTTAAGACTTCTCACAAGTTTAAACTCATCTGGACCAGAGCATTGAGTGTTACTTTACCAAATGTTGGTAGAATTTTAAAAAGGTAGTTAAAATAAAAATGTTTTATGATACAAAATATTATAGGTAATGTATTTAAACTGTAATGTTTTTCATAGTAAAGGGTGTGTTGTATTAGAACCTGATAGTTCTGAATCACATTTCATGGAAACCACTCAAAGTATAGCTGAACTTGGGTTCCAAACAGTGGAAAGTGCTAAATAATAATGATACCCAATGATCAATATTATGATTTTATCAGTATTAAAAGCATGACAAAAGTTCAAAGTTGCAACATAAATAAGTTAACAAAAAGATTTTTCTTAAATTTAACAAATTAAAGAATTCCTCTTGATTTCTAAGCATTTATTGTAGTTAAATTAATTAATTAATTGAGCCAGATGGCCTGACTGAGATGAAGGGTTCCCCATCAGTCGGTCACTATGATTTATTTCGGTGACGACTATTGGAAGGACTGCTAGGAGCACCCTACTCTCTCCACACTCTTTCAAAATGCCAATCAGCGAATGTGCTTATGGTCACACGATCACGTTGTCACACATAAAGCGGATGCAAGTGTGATGCCCTTCCTGTTTTTTGCTGGAAGCCTACTCTCAACACGCGAGAGACAACCACAAAGAGAGTGGATTATTCCTTGTGTGGATTATTTGGAGATCTGGGGAGTCGACAACAACCAGCGAAGTTCTTTAGCCTGAGCCAGAGGCCGGAACCACTGAACACACCAGACTTCGTCTTTCACTGCCTTCAACCAACAAGTAAGACTCCTATTTTTAGTAGAGCACTTGTTTTGCACTTGTTTGTAGCGTGTTCTAAACATGTCGCAACTCTGCAAGTCTGTTGGATGCGGTGGATCGGTTTCATTGACGGACAGCCACGATCATTGCCTCGGTTGTCTTGGGCATAGACATGCTGAGGCAGCGATTGAGGGATCAGACTGTTTTGATTGCACTGTCTCGGTAAAAACCCGGGTCAGGAGAACGATGACTCCATCCCCTGGCAGTCCAGCAGATCTGGGAACGCTTTGGTATAGCGGAGGTAGACCTGTTTTCCACCCCATAGAATGCTTAGTGCCAGCTGTTCTACGCTCTGTCACAGGTTCCTCTCGGGATAGATGCACTGGCCCAGGAAGAAATGCCTATACGCTTTCCCCCAGTTAGCCTCCTTGCACCCCTCCTGTGCAAGATCAGGGAGGACGAGGCAGAGGTCCTAGTGGTGGCACCTTATTGGCCCAACCGACCTTGGTTCATAGAACTCTGCTTCCTCATGACAGTCCCTCCCTGGCCAGTCCCCTTCCGGTTGGACCTTCTGACCCAGGGATGTGGGAACAAGCACCCGCGTCCAGACCTCTGGAATCTCCATGTCTGCCACATCAAACCGCGGAGGACCCCCAATTAATGCCACGCTTTGTGGATCAAACACTGTGTCTTGCCGAGCTCCCTATACTAGGGCCTGTTATGCCAGCAAGGGGGGTCAGTTTGTTGACTGGTAACACTCTCGCCAAGTAGACTCGAGCAGATGCCCCGTTGAACTCGTAATAACCTTCATTCATTCATCGCTGTGATTTCTGCCTATCACCTTCCAGTTGAAGGCAAGGCGTTGGGACGACAAGTTAATAGCCAGATTCCTCAGAGGGGCCAGAGGGGTTAGACCCTTAGTTCCCTCCTGGGACCTTTCCATTGTCCTTAGAGGGCTTGAAGGTTCTCCATTTGAGCCGCTTGAATCAGAATAGCTTAAATTTTCTCTGATCAGCTCGTTGTATGCTTTGGAGGACAGTAGGTGATAGGGAAGGCTGTCTCGAAACAGAGGTTGACCCACTGGCTAGTGGAGGCCATCTCTACTGCATACACAGCGTCCGATGTCCCTTCCCCCCTGCAGTCGAAAGGCCACTGTGTCGCGGCCTCCTGGGGGCTGGCAAGAGGTACTCTGCAGAGATCTGCAAGGCTGCGGGTTGGTCGACACCTAACACATTTGCCAGGTAATATAACCTGAGCGTTGAATCCGTCTCTTCAGCCGTGCTAAGAGGTGGTAGCATTGAGATATACAAAGGGGTGTCCAGCTTCGGTTGCACCATTCTTAGTGATATGTGCACAATTTTTTGCCCCTGGAGATAACCTCAAGCTTTTTGGCTCCTCTCGCCCCAACAGGCATAGTAGAGTAAGCGGAGTATTTCTACGTTCTGTCCATGTGTGTGCCCTCAGCGAAGGACTACGGATGGAATCTTTTATGATCCCGGGCACGGGAGGGCCGAGGAGTTTCCTGTGAGGCTAACTCTCGAAAACTATTGCTCAAGCTAGTTCCATCTATGCTATCTTCCCTCTAAAAAGACCTTTCTCTAGTGGTTCAAGGTGTAGGTCCGTAGATCCCTCTTGAAATCATACAAGTATTAAACTGCCAGAAGTTTTATGTCCAGCCTTCGAGGTGGTGAGTACGGCCTCCATGTATCTCCCTTCAGCTGTGGGATTGGTGCTCCTTCATCTGGTATGAGTCGGTATGAAAGAATTTATTGCCTTTAAGTCTATACTTAAGGCCAGGGTGGAGGAGGGCCCACTCAGTGCCGGACAACAGAGCCGGCTTGCCTGGCTGTCGGTCGATGCAAAAGGACCTAAATTGTGGCGTTTTGCAGGGTGTTCCCATAGTCGTCACTGACATAAGTCATAGTCATAGATGGGGAACGTAGTGGTTACTTTTTTAACCCCCATTCCCTGAATAGGAAACGGAGACTTATGTCACCCAGCCACAACCGTAAGGTTGTGAGTAAGTCTGATTGCCTAGGGGGTGGGTATGTCTCCAGCATCACAACAGGAAGAGCGTCACGCTTGCATCAGCTTCATGCATGACGGTGATCACGTGACCATCAGCGCATTCGCTGATTGGCATTTTAAAAGAGTGTGGAGAGAGTAGAGCGTTCCTAGCGGAGTTTCCCATAGTCGTCACTGACATAAGTCTGTGTTTCCTATTCAGGGAAAGGGTTACGAAAGTTATCACTATGTTCTGTAGGTTTAAAAAAAACAGTTGACATCCATTAGATAACGCTTAACTGAGGATGAACAGAAGGCTTGTGTGTATGAAACGTGTATTTTTGGCTGAACTTTGTCTTATTAATCAATGGCAACATTAAAAAAAAAAGAAACTCAGTATTTGAAATCTTTCAAATTAATAAACTGCTGCTCACCTCCCAGAATGCCTGGTCATCAAAGCACTTTCTGTCCTGCTGGGGTCTCCAAACACTCCATTTGAGGAAAAGTCCTGTTCATTTTAAGGTTTTATATTTAGCTTCTAACTCATACAAAACAAATGAAATGTATTTGTAGATCCCAAACAGAATGTAAACCAGTTTTACATATCACAACAATCATAAAGGTTAAATTTAAAGTCAAATTGTTTAAATTCACATTTAAATCTTATTACCTTAAGGATTTTAATTTACTTTTGCAATTTTAGAGTTTGTAAAATTGTCTTAAAAACCTCAAACACAAACAAGTGTGCATATTCACTATAAGCCACCGGAAGCAACGGCATGTGAAATGAAAATGAGAAGTGTGATTGACCTGTAGCCATGCCCATCACCAGACTCATACATAGAGTAATTAGCAGAACACAGATGTGATACACGGCAAACTGCACTGCTCTGAAAATAATCACATTTTTATTGTTTTGTGTTACCACAATGCACATAAATGACATGTATTAGAACTGAAGTTAAAGATGTCTTACATTGTGCTTTCGTTATCAGCTATCCGTAGAAATAACTGTGCAAACCATCCCAGAATTCCCGGTATAGTGTGAACATTGAGAACGCCGCAGGTGTCATGACACTCGAAAGCAAATAACATGTGATCCTGAGTCAAACAGATACCAATAAAATCAGACTTGTGCAAAATGTATTCAGAATGCTGTATAGAGAACTAAGTATTTTAACAATTGTGTGGTATTCAGGTCTGTAGGACCAGTTTTCATCAAAAGAAAAAAATTATATTAAAAAACTATTTTTTAAACTGTTGTTTGAAATAAACCACTGACCTTTTCTGTAAAAAAAACATATATCAGAACAAATGTATATATATATATATATATATATATATATATATATGTATGTATGTATATATATATATATATATATATATATATATATATATATATATATATATATATATATATATATATATATATATATATATATATATTTACTTACATTGAAATAAAAGAGATTTCTCACTTCATTGTGTCTTCTATTTTGGTTTATAAGCTTAATAAAAATGTGATTCTAAGATTAACCTTCATGTAGCGGAATCCCAGGCCAGATAAAAGAGTGGCACAAAACCCAATCGTCATGGCAACCCAGGGTGTGTGTACAGCAGTCATGGCAACACCCATTGCAACTCCAGCAGAGAGAGCAGAGCTTTGAGTGTGAACCTGCAACAGTCAAAACCAGTCAGACGACCTGTAAACAGAGATATTCTTTTACCACTGTTATTTATTGTTCCTCAAATAAACATTTTCCAAACATAAATTATATCATACAAGTGACTAAATTTTTGAAGATATTATTTTAGATTGCATGTAAGATTAAAACAAAATTTGTTGCACAAATGTAAACTATTGCACTGAATAAATGAGCTATCTTGCTCTCACTATGTTCATCTTTCCTTTAGAGCTGGTCAGCATGGAGACAGACATGGCAGTGACCACACTGACGGCCAAAGACAGAAACGTCCCAAAAATCACAGAGAGTTTGAGGGCTCGCTCCCATCGCTGATGAAGCAGTGCAGAGTTAAAACTAGGCCAGAAGATCCACAGGAACAAGGTCCCTGAAGAATGAGAGAGAAAAGAGCATATTTTAATTAAACTGTAGAGTGATGATGTAATTAATCTTCAGTGCTCAGTTCTGAGGAGAATATCTTTAATTGAGTTAAACAAACTTCTACATTTTTTAAACATCTTCAACATAATTAATACAATGGGACTCAATGTTTACTTAAAACATCTACTTTAGGATTGATATGTTTTATTGAGCTATGGTTATGGTTTGGATTCTGTATAAAAGGTGATGCACTAACCGAACATGCCAAATAATCCTGTCCTTTGGTCAGTTTTTTCCTTTTCGTGTTGAGGTTTGATTGCTTCTCTGTGCAGCACCCATGAAACCATCACACCGAAAAGAGAACCGAAGATGTGCAGCAACATGATGCTGTACAGTGGATCTGCCTGAGACGCAATAGCTTTTAGCAATCCAAAATAAAGAAATTACCAAAAATATCAGAGGACAGCGTATTATCACCATTTAAATACATATAACGCAAAATAAATACTTTAGATGTTGCCTTTTTGTCTATTGTACTGTGAAATTGACTTCATTTTACTTAATTGATTATCTAAAAAAAATAGATTTCACAAATATGTCAGTTTAAGATGCTTCAAGAGAAAGAAGGGTTCTCGGAGTAACGTATCATTTTAATTGAGCACACAGCAAAATCCAAAATTTTGTACAAAAATACTTAAATTGAGTTAAAATCTTTAAACTGATATTTTGTCACAGGAAAAGCTCACAAGAGTTAAGTGTAGAGAATGTAACAAAAATGTTTAACTTAATAATTTTAAATTTAACTCTATATAGAGGACCACATAGACTGAAATTCCTCAAATTTCATTTATAGTGATACAAAAATATAAGATATCATTTTATCTGAATTAGTAAAATGAATACCTGAATTGTCTATATTTGAACAGACTTTGAAAATATTCGTACCCACAATACATGCTAGTAAAACTACTCAACTCTAATGCGAAGTGGCTTTGTGGAGAGTTGGTGGAATTTACCTCACAATGACAAATGAAGAATCTTTTTCTAAAATTTTAAAACATACAGAGTGAACTTTGTAGAATTTTAAATACAAGCTAGAAGAGGTGTCTTACACGGAGTAGAGTTCTCAGGATCCACTGGTTGAGCAGAAACCCTGAGATCTCCAGTAGAGCCAGGAGTAAAGCTTGGACTGGATTAATCTTGCCATGAACGGCCCCCATGGCAATCAGAGCTGAGGTGGCACATACTTCTGCTTCAATCACGCTTCATGGAAGACAATAACACACAGTAGAGCACCAACAGCATCAAACCAGTGCTTTAATTTTCCCACATTTAGACATCACACTTGGAACAGTACTCTTTTTCCAACCAAGTCTCAATAACAATAAATAATTGACAATCTCTAAATGTTCTCAGCGTAGTTTAAGCAGATTTGAGATGCTCACCTGCTCCTCAGATGTGAGCTGAATGAAAGTTCCGTTTCTGAGCTGCTTTACACAAGTTATGAGGTTTGAGGTTGACTTTAACTGGTTTCGGTCAGGTTTTTTGTTTTAAAGTAGTTCTAGCAGGTCACAATGATCTAAGCTGGTATTTTGCTATTGTCATTGAGCAGATTTAATGTGGTTTAGCTATCATTATATGATCATAACCTGGCTTACTGCTGTTTACAACTGGATTTAGTCTTCTGGTGTACCTCAGCGTTCTCTTTTGCTCTTACATGAGTTTAGCATAGTAATAAACTGGTTTATATAAATATGTCTATTAGCTGGGAATATTCTGGATTGACATTACTTTGATATAAACCAAGACTTGTTGTTTCTTTCACAAGACGGTTTAAATAAAGGAATGAAATGGTTATGAAGTTGTTAGCATAGTTTTAGGCTGCTCAATATCCTTTTTAGCTATTGACAAGGGACACTCATCAATTACACTTCAAAATGCCAGGAATGTCAGAAAATTCACGTTATCATCATATGAGACCTTTAAGATGGCCTTGAAATTTAAGAGGTGGTTTAAGTGAAAGTGACCAGTTGGCCAGATATTGTGTGACTCAAACCTGGAATCTCTGTATGGAATCCATTCCAATGTACAGACATAGCAGTGAACAAACACACCGTGAACACACATCCGGAGCAGTGGGCAGTCATGGCTGCGGCGCCCGGGGAGCAGTTGGGAAACTGGTGCCTTTCTCAAGGGAACCACAGCTGTGGTTGTTCAAGATGGGAGAGGAAGTGTTTCATCACTCACACCACTTTCAACTCGGTGGATCTGGAGATCGAACCGGCGACCTTCCGGTCACAAATTGATCTCCTTATCCACCAGACCACAACTGCCACTCTTATCTGAAGTTGTCATTTGGTTGATTTTATTCACAACGTGCTCTTTTAGGGCCCTATGAATATTAAATTAGCCAGATTATGAAATGGATTTAACTTTACATGCACTAGGCATGAGTTGGTTTAGTTAGTTAATATTGTTCCTAGCTGGTCACATGTGAGGTGATTTTTGTTCCCCTTCAACTAGTCCTGAGCAAGCAATTCTGAGTTAAGCTGATCATGAGCTATTTTAGGGTGATATTTAGCAGGTCACTGTGTGTTTCAAGATGTTCATGATCTGTTCTGTAAACACTAGGCAGCTCCTGCTGAAAACAACTGCCCGTTTCAGAACAAACTTGAGGAATGTGAAATTCAAACTTGTTTAATGGCTTATAATATGACTCTAATGATCGAGCAGCCTCATTCACCTCTTGATACTGATAACAATCTCTCCGGTGTGGTGTCTCTGTGGTAGAATGAAACCATTCATCAGGATGCTCCACTGCACAGCCATAGCAGCCACCAGCAATGTAAACCCAGATCCACTAAAGCCGAATCGCACCAAGAACGAAGCCAGGAAGCCAAACCCCACATAAATCATCACGTGAACATCCTGAAAATCTGTAATGAGAAAGCTCTTTATGCGAAGGTAAAAAAAAACATTTGCGTATACAGAATTTCTTTATATTTTAAAGCTCAGTTTAATGGTTGAGAAACCCCTCTTATCATTCCAAAGCAGAGCTGTTATGGCTCCACACCCTAACTGCAAAATGACATGAGCCAAACAAGGTGAAACTGAATACATTTAAATTTTCCACCGACATTGTTATTACACTGTAAAAATTGCTAAAATCTTCAAGTCTAATTTTAAACCAAAAATATTAAAATATATATACATCTGATTTATTGTTGAAATAACTGAATGCAAATATTAATTTAATATTCATCAGACACATTCATCTAAAATTAAAAGAAAAACATCTTTAAAGTGAATAACTTTATCGTATTTTCTGTCTGTCATTGTCACACTTAGCTTCCCAGCAATACCTCTGTAGTTCAAAACCCAAATTTCAGTGCAAAGACTTACCTACCTGCAAAAGAGCGAATTAAACTGTGTGACTCTCTTTCCATGAATTCATGCTTCTCAATTCTACCAAAAAAGAAAAAGAGCAGAATAAAAATTGCTTGGAGGAGGAAGACCAACAGAGGAAGCCTTGAGCGGAGACTAGGGGCATAATGAGGAGCCATTATTACTCTGACAAACCCCCCAAAGGTCTCTTTTCTACCCAGTCACAGATAAGGAATACACCCAAGATCACATGCTCTTATTCAGGGTTTCCTTCATTTGTGGAAAGAAATACATGAACTATTGTTTAAATCGGTGTGAGTGAATGCTATAGTTCTTCTTCATGCACCACAATCTCCATAGTTGTGTTTAGAAGATATGTATCGCATGCAGCCTGAAAATATACAAATGCTAAATGATCAAACCATTTGCGTGACTGTTTCATGTAATATAAAAATAGGCCATTCATGAAAACCGCACAAGTTTTAAATTGTTTTTATTAAACTGTCTAGGTTTTTACAAAACATATTAAGAGTTTTTATATTTACATTTATAAATATAGTTATTTTTTGTACTGTGTTTGGTAAAAGATGTGAAAGAACTTAAATATTATATTTTTCAAATATATTATTATTATTGCGTCACGGTGGCGCAGTGGGTAGCACGGTCGTCTCACAGCAAGAAGGTCGCTGGTTCTAGGCTCGGCTGGGGCAGGTGGCATTTCTGTTTGGAGTTTGCATGTTCTCCCCGTGATCATGTGGGTTTTCTCCGGGTGCTCCGGTTTCCCCACAAGTCCAAAGACTTGCAGTATAAGTGAATTGAGTAAGAACAATTGTCCATAGTGTTAAAAGTGTGAATGTGTGTGTGAATGTTTCCCAGCGATGGGTTGCGGCTGGAAGGGCATCCGCTACGTAAAACATATGCCAGAGAGTTGGCGGTTCATTCTGCTGTGGCGACCCCGAAAGGGAAAAAGCCGACATGAAGATCAATGAATTATTATTATTTTTTTTTTTTATATTTTTTATTTATTATTATCATCATCATCATCATCGTCATCATCCATTCATCCATTATCTCTTCTGCTTTTCCCTTTCGGGGTCGCCAAAGCGGAATGAACCGCCAACTCTTCTGGCATATGTTTTATGCGGAGGATGCCCTTCCAGCCGCAACCCATCGCTGGGAAACCTCCACATGCAGTCATTCACATTCGTACACTATGGACAATTTTTGTTCACCCAATTCACTTATACCGCATGCCTTTGGACTTGTGGGGAAACCGCGGCACCCAGAGTAAACCCACGCGATCACAGGGAGAACATGCAAACTCCACACAGAAATGCCAACCGACCCAGCCGAGGCTCAAAGCAGTGACCTTCTTGCTGTGAGACGACCCACTGCGCCACCGTGACGCCCCACGTCATCATTGTTATTATTAATAACAATAATAATAACAATAATAAGAATCGTCATCATCATTATTGTTGTTGTTGTTGTTTTAAAGGATTGCTTTCATGCCAATCCTCACAAAGTTTATGATAAAATGATAAAAATGACAATGATAAAATGCCAGCCTTTTCTTGTTTAAAAAATATATTTAGAAATAAAATCCAGATTATTTGTTTTAAAATACTCTAAATATTTAATGTTTCCCTCTGTAAAAATTATTTACCCGATTTTAAAACGTACAATTAGTCTTGGAGTAAATATTAGATTTTGTGGAATACGTATTTTTGACACATCATACGTAAAATACGTACGGTAGTCCCGCCCAATTTTATCCTATTGGTCAAGGAGCACTACCTATTTGTCCACAAAGAAAGCGATTGGTCAGACGAAGAAAACCTGTCAACCGCCCCTTAACCGCCCCATCTCCCTTTCTTTGGCACAATGTCAAATCTCCCCGCTACTGATTGGACGTATGCGTTGTCATTCAAAATGACAGCCGACTAGTGATATTCTTATTGGCTTGTCAGCCTATCAATCATACCTGTCTAGGCCCACAGTTGTGCGTCTGCGCAAACAGTAAGAGGAGGGTTTTACACACAGTCTTTTTATTTATTTCTTTGTTTCCAACTGAAAAAAAAGACATCAACCGCAGCGGTTTATTTTTCCGCGGGACTGCCAATGTTACCTTCCCGAATAACACAGAACCCTGGACCTTACTGCTGTACGTGTTAAAAAGCCCGAGTTAAGGGGGCGAGGATGAAGCGGCGCAATGCGGACTGCAGCAAGCTCCGACGGCCCTTAAAACGGAACCGAATCACCGAAGGGATCTACGGCAGGTACAACCTAGACCCTTTTATTGAGCCGTTATCATTCCGAACCAACCGAACGCAGCAGTTCTGTCTTTCTGTTTAAGGTAGGATGTCACAGAGAAGCGCTAACGTTAGATGGTTTAGCCTAACCGAGCTACCGTCAACAAAGCTGACCGTAGGTAGATGCCTTCTCCGACGAAATGAATAAAGCCGCCGTAGGCCTCATCATCATGGACGAAATGCTTCAAAGAAAGAAGCCCGCGAAATTATCAGCGAGGGCACGAAGGCTGACCGTTAAACTCCAACTGGCACTCTTTTGATTGATCGACGTGACCGAGCCGCTGAACTGACATTTACATGGTAGTCGATTGGTAAAATAGTTGAACCAAAGCGTGCCAGTTAAAACAACAAATTAACAGGAACGTTTGTTTAACAAATTATCAAATAAAATAGCTATTCTATTCTACTTTTAGACAATATACAGCGCCATCACTTGTTACAGGTTTGTTATTGTTTAAGTGATATAAAAAGGTCTCACAAAAGGTTGTTTTTTAGATTAAATTATTTATTAAATTGTTTTGGGGGATAGTTAAATTTGTTTTTAGGAATGACAATAACGTTATGAGTGTTATAGGGTCAGATCTCATATAGATTACTTTTGGAAATTTGGAAGTTTTAACAAAGATGAATATTTACAGTTCACGACTGGCTAGTTTAATTGACATCTTTGTCAATAGAAACAATCCATATCACCAGAAGATCAATATTGTGTGCTATGTGATAAGCCAATAAAATACACAAAACATGGAGGTTATTGATTATATTAGAGAAACTCACAAAAATGTAATGTTACAGTAGTTTTGATTTGAATCGCATCAAAAGATTTTATAACTACTTAGCGTTTTGTTTCGCCAGTTCACTATTTGGGAGCAGTCAAAGCAAAAGTAATTCAATGATATATGTTCCTCCTTGGGGTGGATAGTCCAAAGTGATCAAATTTTTTGCATAAATCAGTTTTCTGGAAGGCAAAGCATGAATGAATGTTTATATGAAGCGAAGAATGTTTATAAACGGACATTTTTTTTTAATGAATAAAAATGTAATGTTTAACGGTGCGTTTAAAACCCCCCAAAAGGTAATTTTTAGAAATTGCATGTTCAAGTAAGGCATTCAATTAGACACCTAATATTTAATCACAGCATATAAATCGTTGTAGCCCAGTATAAACCATTTTTTTTCAATATATGTCGTGTTTATGCTTGCCAAATGACGTCTGCACCTGATGAGCAGGGGGAGGCAGGGTATGTCAACCACCATATCTTGATTCTACTCTGACATTAACGTATTGTGCTTTGTTTTCTTTTACAGAAGTAATCTAAAGCCGCCTGCTATAGAGCTTGATGAAATGACAAGCTGCAAAAGAGCCACTTGCAGCCACCATGTTTAGAACAAAGATATTGACTTGAGGTCTATTTCAGATTCTTTTAGAAATAAACAAATTCATTGTTTTCTTTGAAATGGGAAATGCAGAAGAGATGCATTTTGTTGATGTTTTGAGAGCTGTTTTTTTACTCACTGGGAAATCATATAATCTAAAACTTTGATATCAGTCAACGCTTAGTGGTTTTAAAAATATATATTTGTTCATTGTGCTTTTCTGGAAGTTTCTCTTTTTCCAATTGACTATAAGAAGACACTTTGTGGTTTACTCTGGAAATAAATATATATTTTCTGAATTCAATGAATTTGTCCAGCCTTAGTAACTGTAACGATGCGCCCTATAATCATGTTCTAGCGCTCAAGGAGTCACATGGTCAGAGCTGAAATGTTTAGATGACTGAAAATATCAACAAATCTCCTCTCTTATATTTTCCTTTCCAGGAATAGAAAACATTACAATGAATGAGATAAATGACAAGATTCCTGCTACTTGATTTGATACTCTATCATTAAATCATTAAAGAGAATCTGACATTGCCAACAAGTGAATATTTGCAAGGTGCTTGTGATGTCCCCTCATCAAGCTCAATAGCAGTACAGTCTGTAGACCTACAAGCCAAAATCAGATGTTTAAAGTAGTCGATCATTTATTTGCTTAAATTCAAGGAAATGTTAGTTTCAGTAATGCTTGCCTCATATTTCAGATTTTCAGATGATTCATTTCATTCCAACAATTCTGGTGGTACTTTCAAAATCAAAAGTTCTTTCAAAGTTCCTCAAAATTTCAAATTTTGGAACCTCTTAACACAGCTCCGTAAGTTATGACAGAATGGCTTTTTTGTGGCAATGAAATTCATATATTTGTTAAAAGCCCTGCTGCTTAGAGCACTGAATTGTTTTAGCTGCACACTTTCTGATGCTCGGCAGGAAACAGGAATATAGAATAAACAAATAGAGTGATTTTAAGTTACATATATCATTTGCAAGTGTGGTGTTTAGAAGAGGTCCAGGTTTTAGAGGCTTGGGATGCAACCTCTGTTTTTCTCCTGACACCATTCTTCGATTGCCTAAATTGAAAAGGATAACGTTTTAAGGAAACTTTTCATTATAACTTACATACTCCTACAGACTTGATGAATGAAAAAGAAACCAGGTTTTTTCCTTTTGTGCTTCGTTCATATTCCTCTATTTTTAGGTTTTACTCAAAATAAAAACTAAGACTAAAGCAGTTCCCAACTTCTTAGAAAGAATGCCTTTGACACAGCTGTGACGAATCATATTTCAGATTATAATTTAACCTCAAAAATGTGTTTTTGAGATGTGTCAAAATGATGTGATGTTTAAATTACGGTTTGTACATTTGTTAAATCAACAATTTCATGTGGAATTGCTCATAACAATGTAGATTTTGATAAACTCTTAAAAATTGAGAATTTTAGACGGCTGGCCAAAATCCATGCAATCACATATTTTATGCCATGAAATTATCAACAGGAAGATGAACTTGTTTTGTTTACTAAGAGATTGTTTTTACCAAAGGGATCTTGTTAGGAGATCTTAGTCAAAATGTACACATATTAGATATATGCTTCTAGTTGAGTTAAAATGTGAAGATGCATTTCAAACTCCACTTTCTGGTTTGATTTGTTGTTGTTTTTTGAGCAAGCATGTCATCAGCCCAGATCTACTGGTTGAGTGATCACTCTTTTTAAAACCTTACATCAACACAATAAAATCTGCCATCTGAATTCTATTTATAGCATCTTCACCACCTCTATGAGCAGCTGAGAACTGTGGCAGTGTTTCTAGATGAATCATAAACATAAGGATAAGAGGAAGAAGAACATTTAGTATTTGTTTAATGTAATTTTATGAACAATTTCATGGAAATTGATTGAAGAGCTTGGTTTATGCAGCATTGATGCAGCATTTTAATGTAGGTTCATTACCAGATTTTAAAGTTTACATCATGAATCCCTGCAGTACTGACTATTGACAACAACTTGTACTGTAAGTGTTTGATGATATTATTTGAGGTAACACTTGCATATTTAACCAGATATTACACCTCAAGCGTAAACACAAAACAACTAAGAATATATACCTTTTTACACACTCTGACCTGTACTGCATCACTTTATTACTTCTGTATTCCTGGCCACTTCTCATCCCTACATAAAACATAATCCACTTCACTCAGTGACTGCTGCATTGGAATAGGCTGAACCTCCACAGCACACACCCCACATCCCTCACGCAAACACATGGCCATGATTCATTGTTTGATGCTGAATTTATCGCTTGCGCTCTTGATGGAGTTGCTAATGGTTCACTGGCTCAAGGACCCTTGGGTCTTATTCAGAGAGATCCAGAGGTGAATAAAACCATTTGTTTGATTGAATGGATTTATGTGAACGGTTTCTGTCGTATGTTTTCAGTACCTTCCTGTACCTGAAGTTTCTGGTGGTCTGGGCTCTGGTGCTGTTGGCAGACTTTGTGTTGGAGTTTCGCTTTGAGTATCTCTGGCCTTTCTGGCTCTTCATTCGCAGTGTTTACGATTCCTTCAGATACCAGGGTCTGGTGAGTTTACACTATGGTTGTATAAACGTACACTATGCTGTGTAAATGTAATTATTTAACATATTTGTACGTTTGTCACAGAGTGAATCCCAAATCTTTACTTTTGTGCAATGCTTTATTTTGCTGTGTAAATTATACTTTAACTAAATAAATTGGTTAAATATGAAATAGTGATTATTTTTAAAGCCCCTGAAACATAATTAGACTTTTTTTTTTTTGATATTGAGGTTTTTTTTTTTGTTTTTTTTACGTAATAACTTTTGAATATGGCTCTGAAGTTCTCTTGAGGGGTTTTTGAGGATATTCATTATTTTTGGATTTGTTAAGTATGCTGTTTGTAAAAATCCCATATTTACGGTCTCAGATTTGTCATACATTGCGCAACATGACAGTACATCAATGCTTTTAACAGGATATTTTAAAATAAACATAACAAATGCCTTATTTCTTTTATTCACAATTTAAGATTTGATTCAAATTAATTTATTGTTTAGGAAACATTAATTACAAAACAAGTATTGTGAATTGTTATTTAGTAGATATAATCATAGAAATGGAATGTATACATCAATTTAGACTCTATCAACACAATTATTATTTATTTACATGATCAACTTAAATTTTCTTAAAATTGTGTTATCTCTGTGTCTGAATAGGTGTCTCTTCCAGGGTCAGTTCTTTAGGTGAACTAGTTACAGTTTGTAAAATTCCCCATTTTCACAAATGGCACTGTTTTAAATAGTTTTATTAATATACATTTTTCTATAAATAAATCAGCTGCTTTGTGGCCCCACAGAAAGGTCATATTTCACACTGGCGTGATTGTAGGCCTGTTGCCTTTTCAACCTGTTTGTCACACTTGTGCATGGAAATAATACCATATTTTACCTTCGTAAAGAAATGAAATCACATCTTCTAGGGATGATTTCAGCTTGTGCAAGATTAGCAATGAATCAAACATGCATTATTTAGCTATTTGTTGTTGTTTGGGTAATATCTCTAAACAATGAAGTAAATCACACTATAGTTGTGAAATGAAGCCATCATAATTTTTTATGTGTTTCTTTGTGAAATTCAGGATGCAGTATTTTTTCATACAGTCTGATGCATTTCTGTGTCTTTCAGGCTTTTTCAGTGTTTTTCGTTTGTGTGGCATTCACATCCGATATTATATGTCTACTGTTCATCCCAGTACAGTGGCTGTTCTTCGCAGCCAGTACCTACGTCTGGGTGCAGTACGTCTGGCACACGGGTAAGAAACATGCATATCTGCATGATCTCTCACAGAGTTGCTTGATTATAGGTAAAATCATAATTATAATTATGTTTTAATGAGTAATCTTTGTCTTCAGAATGGTTTTGGCATTACAATTAATTTTATGTGGTTTTCCAGATGTATTTTAAAAATATTTGATCTCCCTCTATCTAATCTCTACTTTTCTTCATATTAACAAAGCACAGAAGAAATAAAGATATAATGGAAAACACATTTCGTGTTTAATAACTGATAATTTAATTGTAATAATTTCCACAAGTAAACAATAGTTCATGAATAAACTCATTCAACCACCAGGACTAAATGTTTTTCATCATTCATTTCAGGTAGCCTTATATTTTTCTCTTGACTAAATATTTCAATTGCCGTTACTACTTTCACTCTCTTCTCACCGGCTTACTGCTATAACCATTACATGGTAATATTTGCAGCTAGCGCTAGCCTGTCACTTTCGCACCTCACAGTGTTGCGTTCACACTAATAGGAAATAAGAGTTTAACTCAGCCAGAAGGTGTGTGCATTCTGAAAGAAACTTCATAAGTGTAATGTTACAAAACAGTCTAGACTAGAGCGAACACAGCTGTTACTGTCATTATGTTGATTTATTTAATTTTTGCTAGAATAGCTAGAATATATAAAAAAAAACAAATGTTGAAAATGCTAAAGTTTGCACTTTTTTAATCCTTCAAAAATGTCTGGTTTGTTCAGTTCTTACTACTTTTGTTGCTTTTATGCTTTGTTCACACTAAAAAGCAGATAATCTGCTTGTCCCGGTTTGTGGTGACTCTCTGCTGTGTTGTTAGATTGGCCAATTTTCTGCCCAATAGGGCGAATTTTGGTTATGTTGAGTTGGAAAAATTGGCATAAGGCAGGTCTAATAAAATTTGGGCTACTTTTTAAAATGTTTAAGTATTTTATAAACATTTTATTTAAATTGAAAGTGTAAGGAATAAATGTATATTGAAATATATAAATACTAAATATGTTTTACTAAATAGTAGGAAAGACTTACACTTTGTGTAAATATATAAATACTTTAAAAAATATATGAATGTATTTAAAAATAATTAGTGCCTTTTTAAATATTTGCCCCAAATATGTTAATAAAAAGCATTTTAAAATTAATATTTTTTGTAATTATATTATTATTAGTGTGGGCCTGTATCGATGTTGACCTGCTGTTTAACTCAAACAATTAGTAAACAAGTACATAATTTATTTTCATCATCAATTATGAAAGTAGAACAACTTTCTCGAGCAGTTTGTAATGAATTTTCGAAACCGGATATAAGCACCTGGTCTAAAGCTCCACCTAGCTTGAAAAACTCGATCTCAAAGACTTACTTTTAATATACTAATATATATATATATATATACTCTTAATATATATTTAAATTAGCTGTTGTTATTTTGTGTAGCACACATATTCTGAATGCCTTTCACAGAATTCAAATGAGGCATTTTAATCTAGATGAATTTCAATATCCTATGAGACTAATCTAAATTAAAAAAACGATCTATGCCCACCACTGTATGTATGTATGTATATGCATAACAATGTTTAACTTGTATATTTATGGATTTTGTTTGCTACATCTAAATACATGGGTATATATAATCTTCTGTATTTATTTTATAAAACTGTTTATAATTCCATGCTCTTAATCAGGCTACCTCTATTCGTTTACATTCAACAATAGTGTATTGCTGTGTGGAAATTTGGGCTCGTTTTTATAGAGGTGGGCATGTTTTAGATTGAGTTTAAGCTAGAAACTTTTGCTCAGATCTGGGAACCCTGATTCTATGCCTCCCCCTCGACAGCAAGAAAGCCACAACAAATCAATATCTGCTCTTGCTTTTATCTCATTATCTTATTTTCATTCATTTTATATACAAAACATCTGCTGTTTCTGGTTCTCTGATTGTCAGTGTAAACAAAGCATAAGATCTAAAAAATTATATAAAAATTGTTTATGAGTTGCAACTGTTTTTACAGCTGCTGTCTCAGTTTGAACCCTTCGCTTAGGAAGAGCCATAGAATCATTCCCAAGCTTTTTTTATTCAAAGCATGGTTGATTCTGTTTTTGTATTGTGCTCTGTGACCTTACAGTTGTAACCTTAGTTATTTCTGCAGAGGAACTCTAGATATCGGTGTCAACAAAGAGATTTTCTTTAACTGAGTCACTTGCTGTGTTTAGCGCTTCTAATTGAGCATTTTCTTGTCATGTCTCCCTGCAGAACGCGGAGTGTGCCTCCCCACTGTGTCACTATGGATTCTTTTTGTTTATATCGAAGCAGCTATCAGATTTAAAGATTTGAAACACTTCCATGTGGACTTATGTCGTCCATTTGCAGCGCATTGGTATGTTCTTTCTTTCATTTTTATGTGTCTCCTTCAAATGAAACTCAACACTAAGGGTGCTTTCAGATTTGGAATTTTATTTTTCCAACTTATGTCTTTTAAACATAAACAGTTAACATTAAACAGTTTCTTGTTTTCCCTCTTGATGCAAATACACAATTATTTATATGGAAAAATAAATAGTTTGAAATCTGAGAAAAATTCAGTTTGTTTTTGGATAACTCTAACACCAACTAAGCTAATGGTTTTCTTTTTTGTGTTTGTTCACAGTATTGGGTATCCGGTGGTAACGCTGGGGTTTGGTTTTAAAAGTTATGTAAGTTATAAGATGCGTCTACGAAAACAGAAGGAAGTGCAGAAAGAGAATGAGTTTTACATGCAGCTGCTCCAGCAGGCTTTACCTCCAGAACAACAGCTCATCCAGAGACAAGATAGAGAAGCAGAAGAAGGTAAGGATGGTTTGACTGATCATCTGCTTTTCACCTGACCAGTCATCTCTTGAAGTCATAGTAGTAGAGTAATTGCCTTGAAACCTGTTGAATGTTTGCCTTTTAGGAGATACTTGTACAGTATTTTGTTAACTTTAGAATTAAGGTAATTAAACCCTGAACTCCAAAATGTTGATTGTCTGTAACCTGTCATGCCCTCACAACTTACACACTGAAGTTTTCAAAACACAACCCCCCCCCCCTCCCCATAAAGGCAATCCATTGTCCATCATGATGTTTCTCATTAGACATTTTACAATCCCAAATTGGTCGACATCACCCAACTCTACTTTGTGTAATTCACTAATGCTCACAATCAAATCCAAAAGGGACACCAGTTTATTCTCAAAAATCATTCTGTGGGACGATAGAGTTTTAAGGGTTACTTCAGGTTGCCAATGCCTTTGTTCGATGTGTTTTATTGGTTATAGAGGCATATTTTTTTAAACTGATTCTGAACTGATGGAAGAGTGCACACACATGACCAGAAAATACTAATACTGTGTGAACTGTCACTGCATTACTAATTAATGAAGTGGTTATTTTGTTTTTATTATTTATGCTGCTTCCTGTGTATGGCAGCCCTTAAGGACCAATCTTGTTTGAGGACCAAATTGACGCTTTAAGGGCATACATAAATAGAACCCTGATTGTTTTCACAATGAACAAATGTTTTGGAAGTGTGTTTGTGTATATCTCTATTTTATTTTTGATGTGCTCAGTGCAATGAGCTGTAGAGGTTTTTCTGCACATAGCTAAACTATGAGAGAAATGGTGACGCTTTACTAGCCATGCTAATTATAATTATTATGAGTGAACATTGGGGTCTTCGGTTATGTAATGTTGATTGGAGTAGTATTTCTGAGTTTGTAAATGGTAAAGAACAATTTTAAGTCAGTAAGACTCTTCAAGTTTTTCATTCAGTACTGAAATTGAAATGTCTAACAGTTCATTTTAATTAAATGGTACAGATGTAGTTTCATTTTCTCTCAAACATCTGTAAGCAATGTGTGTTGAGCAAGCTTTTTAACTTTCAGAGGACATTGGAGTAAAGATTTGAGATTTACATTAACGGTTTGTAAAACCCACCTGACTCAGTAAGGATTTTCACCCCTGAAGAAAGGGGCTGCATTTGTTTTACGATGAGGGGAAGATATTCCGTCTAAAGATTTATTTTAGCAGCTCCATAGAATTTAAAGCGGTACAGGTGATTGGTTATCATAGTGTCATGGAGAAATCCAAACAGTTTTTTCTTATTGCTGTAATTAGAAAAGCAGCAATAGTCTCCAGTGTAAGTTTAAAACTTTGTTTACAATATGAGTTGGAACTGATCCAAATATTAACTTGTCGATTGATCTGAAAAGATCACATTAGGTTACATTTGCTAAAACGTTGCTTCAAACCAAGGTGCAAAATCCATCTGACAAAACGATTTACGTATTTAATTAATTATTTTTTATTTATTTAACATTAGTTTTCACCATGTTCAAATTTTGTGGATTGTATCACCCTTTTTCTTTTTTCTTTTATTTAAATGTAAAATAATGTTATATGCGTTTATTTGTCTTTAGTTTTTGGAGAAAATATAAGTTTTTATAATGCAGCTGATATACTTAATTTTAATTGTAGATTATATCAGATTTCCATTTCTAAAGTTTAGTGGCATTGCTTGATTGATTGCTTGTTTGCTTGTGCTTTTTTTGACAAGTTCTGTTTTGTGAAACTAGATTTTTTTTATTGCAAAAAAAAAAGTTGTACATAAAAAACCCCATTTAATTAGCACCAATGTGAAGCAAGTTTATGCCAATGTGGTTAACGTTGTTTTATAGCATTATAGCATATCTTGACATGTTGGTAATGAAACGTTGGTTTCTTTTTGGCTAGCAATTACATCTTCAACCCTAAAATGTTATTTTGTGTTTATATTTTCCCTTTTAATTGCACTACTGGATTTGTTAACCCTGAGTCAATGTTGACATTTTAACTGTTTTAGATGAAAAGGTCTTTTCAAGTCTCTATCTTTCTCTTCATTCGCAGTAGCGGCAGCAGCAGCATCTAAAGGCATTCAAGAAACAGACTCTCCAGCTGTGGTACAGAACGGCTCGGCGGGTGGTAAAAAACCCTCATCCAACACATTACCAGAGCTGGAGTACAGAGAGAAAGAACGGGGGAAGAACGAGTCAAAAAAACAACAGAATCAGAACCATCATAACAACAGTAACAACAGCAGCAGCAGCAGCACCAGCAGCAGCATCTTGCCTTCAGTGGACAGTAAAGCTCAGGAGATGGAGTACATGGAGAACCATGTGAACAATAAGAGACTGAGCAGCTCAGATCTACTGGGCAGCACTGAGAACCTCCTGAAAGATGAGCACTCCTCTTCCTCCTCATCCTCTTCCTCCTCCAACAACTCCAACAAAAATTATAAAAATGCCAGCGGAGGAGGTGGAGGGAGCTCCTCGCCCAGGGGACATGGAACAGCTAATGGTAATGTCCTGACCTCTTCCTCTGGGCCTTCATCCTCCAGCACCACCTCGAGTAAAGGGGACAGGAAGCAGAAAAGCGGTGGTGGGAAGAATTCAGCATCTCTCAGAGACCCTGTGGAAAACTGCATTCCCAACAATCAGCTGAGCAAACCCGAGGCTCTCGTCAGGTTAGAGACACTTCTGTCATCTTTCATTTACAGTGAAATAATATGATCAAATACTCATGTAACATTCTTTGACAATTCTATTCTTGCTCTGTTTTTGTATTGGTGCTTTAGCTGTTTTTACACTTTTGTTAATCAGAAATGTGCCATCACAGCAGTTGTGTGGCAGCATATAAATATGCAAAGTGACAATGGATTTCCATTACCTGTTTTAGGTTAATTTTCAAGAGCATTATGAAAAATGCGCTCAGACCAGAGTATTTTCAGAAGGACCAGAACTTTATATTTGCTGCTGCAAAGCTTGTGCAGGTTCTCTGAGTAGTTGCAGGCAGTACTTCTCTATGTTCCTTCTTTTCAATGTATTGCTTTTTGGCACATTTAACACCCTTAAGAGTGCTACTTCCTCACTGCAGATTTAGTGGTGGTGAATAATATATGCATCACAATGTAGCCCTTGCCTGTTATGAATTGTGAATGAAAATTAAGCGTTGATAATAAAAATGTGTCAAAAATGTAGATTTTATTGAACAAAAATGGGAGACTTTTAATATGTTATGTTTCCTCGTTTACTGCAAGGATTTGGTGCACAGTAAGATCCTTGCTCCTTGAAAGAAACTGCATGGTCTCATTTGAGCGTTTAGTTGGGGATTCAACTGCCCAAGACAACTCGTGCTGCACAAAAATAAGATATAGCAGACAACACTGAAAATGAGCCATATTCACTAAAATGAGAGATAAATCAGTTGTTTATAATTAAACCAGTGATCATGTACATGTTTATGTAAATGCTGCTGTTAATAATGAATACCTATTGATGCATCAAGAATATTACTGCAATAAAAATAATCAAAACCAAAGTAAATAAATTAATTATTTGTTTTACTGCCATTTTTTGCACGTTTATGTCACACATTTCTATTCAATGATGGTATTCATTGCATTTTTCAATATGTTTAGTACAGTCATTTATGTAGTCACAGCAATTACAGAAACTAAAATTGTTCATGGCAAATGTAGTTTACTTTCATTTTATTTTACGTCTAACTTTGCCCATATGGTATGGGAAAATGCAACTTGATATACAAAATTACATTTTTGTTTTACATATTCCATTGCTATTTTGCATATTCAGTTTCAAAAGGAATGTTGCCAATTATCTGCTTCCATATTTTACTTTTATTTAAATGCAAACACCCAATGCTTGTCTGGCTATGATGAGGTTACTTCAGGTGTATACAAAAATCTACATCTTTATGTATTATGTGTAGTTACAATGTGTGGTAGTGTTAGTCCTAAAGAAATTACTTCCCTGAAGATGTAATCATTTGGTGCTTCTTCCAAAGCCTCGGCTGTATGAGTGATGCTTGGTTTTAAAGACAATAGAGTCTCCTAATGCCGCCTTTAACTTTTTAAAAGTTTCCTGTTCACACTTAAACTTGACACACTCCCTCCTGTTTACCTTCAGCTCACCTGCCAGGGCAGCATAGTTGATGTTAGATTGTAGGTTATGGCTTAATGACTGTAAGGGACAAAATGCAGACAAAGAACAAACTTGACTGATCTTTTTTTGTGTGATTGACGTTTTATGAAGCTGTGTCTTTGTATGTTAGGCTGGAGCAGGATGTAAAGAAGCTGAAGGCAGATCTGCAGGCGAGCAGACAAACCGAGCAGGATCTGCGCAGTCAGCTAGGCTCTTTGGGCAGCTCTGAACGCAGCATCCGCTCTGAGCTCGGCCAGCTGAGACAGGAGAATGAACTACTGCAAAACAAGTGAGAGAATTCATCTTTAGTTGGACAAGAAATGAGTAATAATAAATTGATATCGATACCTCACATGTATGTTCTAAATCTTTCCGGCCCCATTTCCAATAATTTTGAATACAATAATGGATAAAAGGCTCATTAAGGGGGTTGGCTTTATTGGTGCTTTTTAATTTTTTTGTAGTATGTTTTAGATTAATCTGTTGGGTTTTTTAGACTCCATACTGCCGTCCAAGCAAAGCAGAAGGACAAGCAGACACTGGGGCAGCTGGAGAAGCGACTAAAGGCAGAGCAGGATGCTCGCTCTGCTGCAGAGAAACTGTTGGCAGAGGAGAAGAAGCGTAAAAAGCTGGAGGAGGCCACAGCAGCCCGAGCTGTCGCCCTTGCTGCTGCAAGCAGGTGCTCTTCTTATTCTTCAATCATATTTATTTCCATAAGGTTCAATCATATGTTGCACACTTTTTTCATTGCCCTGAAAATAGATTGAATCATTTTGTTCATGTTTTGGTGCTTAAATCCTAACCCAATCTTTTTTAATGTTTGCATAATGATCTGATTGTTGAGTTACAGGAAAATGTTTTTTGTATTTTCTACATAATTTATTATAAACAAAGTAATCACAATGTATCACGGTTTAATTTAATAAATGACAAACACACACTTAAAACGGAACATTTAAATTGTTCTTGGTGAAATAACTTGTAATAATGACTGCATTTATTGTTTGGATGTTAAAAATAGCTAAAAAAAAAAGGATAATAATATACTGTTTCTCTCTCTCTCTTTCATGGCTGTTAGTTGACTTCTTGTGCTAACAATTGTATTCGATGTCTTTTGTTCCTTCCTATCTCGATCATTTGTTTTAATATGTGCTTGAAGTGACCAAGCATAATTGTAATCGCAATGGCAATTTTATACAAGATGCATTGCATAATCGTATCGCTTGTAGATACCTAAAATAAAAAAAATTGCACACAAGTGCATATTTTAACATAGTTGTGGACTAGATTGTTTAGTAACAACATTGACTCCAAGTATTTTTTTGTAAACCTATGCACAGAATGAAGCAGTTTTTTTTCTAACTTTTTAATGGAGTTGTTTTTTATGGAGTATAAGAACCTATTGTAGTGTACCTGTGAAACTTAGATTGTGTCTTTATTTATCTGAGAAATCCAAGTAAACACATAAGCTCCCAGAACTTTGAGAAGTAAACCGAAACAAAGTGTATTCATGCAACTTCTGCCTTTTAATGGTGAGACGTAGGAACAGCCTTTGTGTAAACTGCTTGTCTTGTCTTGATATTAAAGCAATAAATGTTAAAAGTATTAATTTTATTAACATTAACACGTTTTTGTAATAAAATTTTAGTTTACAGCCACAAACATGACTAAAGGCTTTTGAGTTTCAACAAAACACAAGAGTTAATCTTGTTGCTTTCTTTAATCCACTCTATGTTAAACGAATATAGATGCACTTGTGTTTATTTCAGAGGTGAGTGCACAGAGTCTCTGAGAAGGAGGATCTCTGAGCTGGAGACTGAGTGTAAGAAACTTACACTTGACATCAAAGTGAAAGAAGATCAAATCAGAGAGCTGGAGCTCAAAGTTCAAGTGAGGGTTTGTTGAGTTTTACATTCACCTCCTGTAATGCTGAAATGTACAAATATAGATACTCCTTACCGTTTCTCTCCAGGAGCTGCATAAATATAAGGAAAATGAGAAGGACACAGAGGTTCTGATGTCGGCACTGTCAGCGATGCAAGAGAAAACCCTGCATCTAGAGAACAGCCTGAGTGCGGAAACCCGGATCAAACTGGATCTCTTTTCAGCCCTTGGGGATGCTAAGAGACAGCTGGAGATCGCACAAGGTATACATTCCTATCGTTTTCTAGTTTAAACATGCACTATTTCAAAAGCAAATCTCCATGGGTAAAGATTGAATAATTGACTCTTTTTGACAGATTTCTTCAATTCAGTCATGTTTGAAAGGGAAATGTATATTTTAAACTGTTGTTAAAATCAACCTATTTAAATTGTTGCTCTCAATAATATTTAAAAAATATCTTAAATACTTTTGCAATACTCATGCTTAGTTTCCTAATAGTAATTTTATCTAAAATTACTGCAATTTACAATTAATCCCACAATCAATTAATTGGACTACTAATAAACTAATCTGACTGACTAATTGGAATAAACAGAAAGCTTTGCTCAAACCTATATCCATAATAAAATGGATCTTACATTGTCTTACAAAAACTCATTCCAGTTGAAACATTCATCTGTTGTAAAAACTTGTTCTAAAACAGTGCCAGGAAGAAAAAAATTTACACGTTTGGTCCTTTGGTATGAGCACATACCAACAATAACTTGAATAATAAAACAAAGTAACCATTGAATTCAGAGTAGTGTTACTTCATATCATAAGGTGATTGTCATGTAAAATATTACAACTGTTTTGAATTGTATTAACACTTCAGGTTTTACTATTTGGCACATGTGGAGATGGAAGAGCACATGCATGAACTAACCAGGCAGTGTTCAGGATCAGCTGCTTTACAAGAAAGTTTTTTTAATATTTTTTTTTTATAGAATCAATAAAATAAAGTTGAAACATTTAAAACCTGAAAAAAACAGTATGCTTTTCTTAAGTTGTATTTGAACAAATTGGTAAACAAAAATACATTAGAATAAGGTAAAAGTAGTAAAAAGTCAAAGGTCCAAAAATAAAAACTATTTAACACTAAAATACTTTGGCTTTTAAATATCTATGTTGAATTGCTTTTTAGCTAAACTGAAATAACACTACTGTGCTACTTTAGCATTTTTAAGCTGTTTTGTGTCGAGCAAAAAACAACCCAAAATTTGATCCTAGTTCCATGCTAAATTTTTATTTTTTTTTAACAATAAGTGGCAGCCAAATATTTGGTACATCCTTAAGTAGAATGATAATTGGTTTCTCTGTTTATTTGGGTGTTTAGGTCAGATTCTACAGAAAGACCAGGAGATCAAAGAGCTGAAGAAGAAGATTGCAGAGGTGATGGCCGTCATGCCCAGCGTGGTTTATTCAGCAGACACAGGCAACATGACCCCCGTCACCCCACATTACTCCTCCAAATTCATGGACACCAGCCCATCGGGTCTGGACCCCAACGCTTCTGTTTACCAGCCCCTCAAAAAATGAGCGCTTATCTCCCACCAAACTAAACACATGGACACAAACACGCCGTCTCTAGTTGTTTTTTCTCCATAAGGCCCAGATTCAGATTCATCTTTAGCATGTCTGTGGCTCCAATTGCTTTTTTTTTGGATTTCATTTTTTGTTTTTCGTCTTCTATTACTACAGCTTCTTGCCTGGTCAGAAGGATATCGTATTGTGTGACTGTATTTGTTGTAGTAAAAAACAAAAGACAAAAAAAGGAGACTTTTAACAAACATCTCACATCGAGTAGGAAACTGCTGTTTTTTTCTCTTTAAATTTCTAGAAACCTCACAGAAGTTGGTGAGTACCTTCCCTCAGCCCTTTCAGAAGTTGCTCACATCAAATGTTTCCCTCTACTAGGATTTTTTACCTTTTTTTTCTCTGGAGGGATGCAAGGTGTTAAATCCATTGTTCCAGGTGCTCAACCCTATTTCACAGGCAAGAACATTTTCTCGGAAGAATGTCACCATTTAATAATACAAGAATGTACTGCAGTGTTAAGGAAACAGTGCAACAAGGTAATCAGTCGTCTGTCTGGATCAGACAAGGACTCAATTCCAAGGCAAAATTTTCTCCAACAATATAAAACTCATTTTTTGTTCTCCTGATTTTAAAGTGAATTTCACCCCAAAACACAGTCAATCTACCAAATTCAGCTCGTAAAGATGATCAGTGCCTTCATGTGGGACTTTACTGGTGAAACTGAAAGATCCCTTCCCTCCCTCGGCCACCTCATGCCTCAAACGCATCCTCAGTTTGGATCACAGTAGTAGTTAGTGTTCCAAATTGCCTCCGGCTTTATGAATTTGGTCATGTGTTTACATTTTATTTATTTCTCCAGCATTGCACTATCACACTGTTGACATCGACAAGCTCATGAGGGAATATTTGCGCAAGAAAGCACAGGGTTTGTTCCCTTCCCCAAAAATGGTATTGATCATCTCTCAGTATCGGGTGAGGCTAGTGGAGTTCAGTGCCAACTCAGAAATTCAAGTGTCATTTTGTTGAAAAGAAAAGTGTTTGAGATCCATCGGGTTACTGGCTGGTCCAATGATCGGAAGACGATCTAGACGAGCGTATTAGTAGTGCTAGGAAATAACTAGTGTCTTGTTTTCAGAGGAATGTGTGGTTTAGCCACACGATGGCGCTGTTGCATCCATAAAATCAGCAGGAAAATTTAATCTCCCTTTCTTCACTTGTTCAACCCTGTTTAGGTTACTTTAGTTAAAATTGAGGAAATAACTTAAAGGTTGCCAACAGCCGACCTGTTTTATTTAGTTTGTGGAAAGTTGTTTTGAGCACTCTTCAAAACACCAACCAAAAATCTGTTCAAAAATGTTAAATGCTTAAAGGGCAAGTTGTTTTTAGGAAGCGTCCCTCTAGGCCTGTCGAGCTCTTGGATGGGGTTTTTTTTTTCGTTGCGCTCTCTGTGCACATGAGCATGGAGTGAAGTATTATCAGGATAAAGGGAGAATGATCTGAGCTTATCCATCATTATTATTTGTGTTAAAAGAGATAGTTAACCCAAAAATGATTTATAAAACACCATTTCTATATCTGTTTGAGTTTCAGCTATCGGTATATTTTAATGAAACAAAAAAATATTCTGTAGATATCCCTTCTGAGAGCATCACTTCTTAAAAAAAAAAAGAATTAAAGAATGGCTAATTTTTTACTTTTGGGGAGGACTAAATATAATTTTTAATTAAGTTTATTCAAATAGGTAATAATGGGACTTGTGAATTTTGCTATTGGTTAAAATACTTTTCCCTCATACTGCCAAAAAAAAAACGTCAGATATGATAACGATACAAAATCAAATTTGTGTGCAAAAAAGGATACATTTTCTCCTGTTTTTTAATGGTATTGACCACCTCTCATTATCCAGAGTAGTTCAATGCCAATTCAGAAGTACAAGACACATTTTATTGGAAAGACGTATTTGAGAACCATCGACTGAACAAATAAGTACCTCCCTAATTAAATCAACTAGAAAAAAATAACACTTGTAAGTGGTTACTATCCATTGCTCTGTAAAGAAGAATCAGAAACTCAAACTGGTTTGAAATGGATGATGGAGACGATTAGTTTTGTGGTGAACTATCTCCTTTATAATTATGGGTGGGAGGGGTGGGTTTATCTGGAGTCATGTGGTATTGTAGTGCTCTCAGATCAGATGGTTGTTGTTTTTGGTGTCTGTGTTTTTTCAAAGCTATGACGTAATGGATGAAGTGGGAACTGTGTTCGCGATGTGAAAGTGGTTACAGTGAATGATGGGGGGAGTAAAAAAAAGACCAGTAGTTGTGTTAATTTCTTTGCCCGCCGTCACTCTTTCTATTTTGGGCCCAGACCTCGGCTGCGCTCTCTGTGAGGTCTCTGTGAGGTTTCAAGTAATAAAACATTTTTTTCTGGCATCTGATTTTGCTCTCTTGGTGTCTGTCTTTGAAAATATGATTGCTAAACTTATCCGCAACTAATAATACACAATACTTTTTATGATTTTTAAGAATTTTTAGGATTAGAAAAATGTTTATTTGTTTCAATTAAAAGGCATGATATTAACTACAGTTAAGTTCTAACATTGTTTTGAGAAATGTACATGTTTAGTAATATACCCTGTTTCCAAATCCAGGTCTTTAATCCAAATAATGAGTTAACATTGAAATTGTAAGGGAAAGTATGTGTAATTCTAATTATAACTTGGTTGTAATTTGGTTGGTTCTACATTACAAATCTGAAGTTAGCTTGTATTGAGCGATCAATAAGCACATCAAATAAGTGCAAATACACATGTTCTGTTTTAATCCAGTTTCATTTATGGCTTGATTTTGTTTTTTTTTTAATGGGAAGTGTTCCATTCATGTATTGTTACTGTTTGGAAAGGCAGCCTTTAAAACAGTTATGTCAGAATGAAACCCTTTTATAAAACTGAAGAAACCAAAATAGATAATCAAATTTCCCTTCATAACCACTTTGAGGAATTTAATCTGTTGCTCATATATTTAAAATTTGTTTTTTGTTGGATTCTAATTTTCGTCTCTGATCTGCCTAAACACTGCAGTTTCCCTCATATTGAATGAGCTGGGTGAAATGTATGAAAGCTGTGTGAAACCAATAAGATGGTTAGGGTTGTTGGAAAGAAAATTGAGATGTAGATTCAGAAGAAAGTAGTAAACAAATGAAATTAAAAAGAATTGCTGAAACCGATAAAAGCAAGAATAAAAGCTAACATGCTATGCTAAAGCTAGCTAACTGAAGACCGATGCTAACAACAATGGAAGTGCCAAATATTAAACAAACACTTAGTAACAGATTGAATTATGAAACAAACTCTACTGCTAGACCGTGTAATTTATATGCTAATATTCAATTCAGTTTTAACGCTAAAGGCTAATAAGCTAATCTATTTCCCAATAAATAGAGTACGACATGGAAATTAAATTTTTGAAGCAAATGATTCGTTTTAACATTATGTGAAACTTTTTGTTATATTATTTTGTGGGTCTACATATTGAAAACTGAGTTTTCTTTCTGTAGTTTTGCACAAAATGAGAAAAATGCCTCAGAGAGGAACGTCATTTTACAGTTTGTGAACTCTTTCTCTAATGATGTCTAATGAATACACTTCAGTGAAAGAATCCCAGTTTGTCAAGAAATCAACATACATTTAATATAAAGCTGTTCTAGTACTGGGAGATGAACAGCAGAAAGCTGCTCTGATCAGCATATGGAAGCATTAATAATGTACAGGATCGGTTTAGTATGTCAGCCATCCTCCTCAGCTTCAGTTTCAGTGAAGGAGGGAAAACGGGAGGTGAGTTATTCCCAGTGCTCACCCATCCTCTTCGCATATTTATTTCATTTATCTGTTCCCCACTTGTGGCTTTTCTTTATCTTCTGAGTGTTGCTCTGTTCGGATTAAAGATTTTTCCGTTTTACAAAGTTGTTATTCTAATGATCAAAGTTTATTTTCTTCACTGCGCTTCTACTGGTGTTAGACATTCTTCAAATCTGTTTACCAGATTAAGCACTAGGAAGTGATAGCATTTCAAACCTTAGTATACGTTTTGAATGGAATAAAAGGAACACCAGTCAACGGCAAGCTGTATGTTGACATTTTAAAGTTGCACACATGTGCTTATGCATGAGAGACTCTAGAGGAATGCTGCTGGTCAAGATTGTCCTCTGAGTCTCCAGATATTCTGGGTCAGGATAAGCTGGATTCGCCGTGAAGATGAACAGGTTTTAGATGGTTATGGAATCATGCATAGAAACCAGAGGAATCCTTTCCACAGAGGATTTTCACCTCTCAAGATTCTTCATGTCCATTTTTGCATCCCTTTCCCCATGGGTCACTGGCTGTCAGTCTGAAAGCACTCGAGCAGGTCAAGAGAGGGAAGAAAAATCACTCTCAAAGAAAAGCTTCCTTGGCTTTTTTTCCTAATCTCTCCCTTGTCTTTAAAATTTTATAGTATATGTTCATTCATTCATCTTCATGTCGGCTTTCTTCCCTTTCGGGTCGCCACAGCGGAATGAACCGCCAACTCTCTGGCATATGTTTTACGTGGCGGATGCCCTTCCAGCCGCAACCCATCGCTGGGACATATAGTATATGTTGTTTAGATCAATTTAATTTTAATGATTGAGCCTACATACATAGTTTGAATTCAGCCTTTGTCTCTACTATTTTGAAGTGGAAATTGTTAAATGTCATTTTGTTATTACCACGGTGTCACTTTATAGTTTTTAAATTTTATATCTCCAAAAAAGCTAGAAGACAAATCATCATCAACAATTTTGCATCACAGACACATAAGCAGCACTACATATATCCACAACATATTTAATCACAGGTTTTACTTCACTACACTTCCATACACACTCTTTGATTCTCAATAGTTCTGTTTTTACAAATTAATAATAAATTTATACATCAAACATTAAACCCGCAACAACTGGTAAAAGAGTTTATAGCCCAGCCAACACTTTGAATATTGTGTTAGTAGGCTACTAACAAATAAATTACGTACATTAAAACAATTTACTGTTGCACTTTTATTTTCTTTTGTATATTATTGCTGTACCGAATGTTGTTTAATGCAATAACAAATATCCAAAATGAATCATATGTAGCAAACCTAGCTTAACTATATAAATCATTTAGGAAAAAAATACACTTTACCCATTTTTTAGTTTTTAACAAAAATAGGTGAATAAAAGGTTGTTTGATGAAAAAAAAAAACTAAATAAAAATACCTAGTTTACATTAAGTTTACATTTTCAAGCCACACCTTCGCCGTCTCACGTCGGCGTCATGACTTATCATCATCCGGTTAATTTGCATACGAAGCCCCGCCCGGTGTGTCGAGCATGTTCGTACATCATCCACCCGGGATCATCCGCGGAAAAGGAAGAAAATCAGCCGCTGACACTAAAAGTTTTCCTGCGGCGAAAGGCTCGAGCTCGACCGGGCCGTGGACAGCCGGTGGATCGCTGTCTCGGGATTAATTTTGATCGAAGTGAACTGGTGTTTTTGTATCATGGACGCGCTGAAATCAGCTGGACGCGCGATCATTCGCAGCCCCAGTGTGGCGAAACAGTCCTGGGCGTCTGGAAGGCACAAAAGTGAGTTTAATAACAGCAGTCGTGTTGTGTGGAAGTCCTTCATATCCTCTGTTTTATGTATCTCTTCCTTTATCTTGAACTTCTTGTGTTAGTTGTCATCAACTTCCACAAACAGGCAGGGCATTTATGTCATTAACGTTACTTCATTTTAAACAGACTTATCGTTTTGATGGTCAGTATTACATTTCCTGTCTATTTTTGTTGCACTTTTTTTCTTTAGGATTTACTCTTTTTTTTTTTCGTTGTCTGATGTGCAGGAGGCTAATCAATTAAAAAAAATAAATAAATAAAGGCCTGTTTGTGTTATATCATACCCATGTTCGTTTTGTATTTTATATGTAATATTATATTTAATATTATTACATATTTGTTGTATGAAATATTATAAAAGAACCATGTGGTTTGTTTTGTTGGGAATTATATCGAACAGATATGGTGGTTGATTTTCAAAGAGTGAATCGTGTGAAGGGATGCTTTGAAGTGAATCAAATTCAGCTCAGCTTCAGGTCCATGTCTCACTGGAGCCGACTCTTAACAATGAACGAATTCTCTGGCAATTTGAGGCAAAAACATTTTAATCCTCATGCTGCACAGATGTCTAATGCGTTTGCATATGGGAATAGTGTGAAAGTACGAGATTTCATATAGATCCAAATTGTCTTTGTTGGTTTGGTAGTGATCCAAAGACATTTCCTTAGATTATCAACATCAGGACATCAATTCATACCAAAATGATATGCAATTTCCAATGATGCACAGCAGAGATCTGTCAGTTTAGAGAATTGCAGTGCAATCAAGCAAACCGTGGTAGCAAAGTATTGCAAGGCAGTGCATTCTAGGTGTAAATTTTGGACTAATTTTGTACTTTAAAACTCACGACATATTGACCACAAGTCAGTCCAAAAGTTGCTTAAATCAGATGAAAAAAAAGAAAAGAAAAGTGGTCCTCTAAATATTTCACATCACTGTCTTTTGTTTCTACATACATACAAAACATTGGCTCTGTGTGCACACATTCTGAACTTGAACTTAAAGAAGTGACAGAAGAACTGTACATGAATATTTAGAGGGTTATAACAAATGAGTAGATGGGGCTTGGATTTTAATTAATGGATGAACTGTCTCTTTAAATCTATGGCACGTGCACAGCTCTGCTGCTGGGGATGCAGTGCTGTGTTTGATCTCACATTGGCTGTGTGAGTTGCTCAGACAGAAGCGCTCAGTTCACCTGCTTCAAAAAAAAAAAACAAAAAAACAAGCTCAGCTGCCATGTGACCCTTTTGTTTGCTTTCACACATGAGGAAAGCTTCAAAAACCATGCTGTGGTCAGTGCTGGACCAGTGTCAATAATGTTGGAAAAGATTGAACTAATTATAGATTGAGAAGAAACCAATGTTGAATTGATAGATCCAACCCAGTCCAGTGATTGTGGTTGTGGCTTATTATTGACTGAGCATGGATCACTGAAGTAGAGTTCTTAGTTTTGTCGAACCAGAATTTTTCATGACAAATCTATTAAATTTTTATCTTAGCAAATCTCTTTTAGGGGACTGAAACATTTGAACTTCTTTAGTTGTGTTATTATGTAACATTATATTTGTTATTATGTACCAACTTTGAAATTTGAGACGATGTGTTCCTGAAGAGTTGCTGTTGGTAATGGAAGGGAAGCACAGGTTCGAGACCATGAATACTCCTCACCCCAGATTTCGTGCACAGACTGTGATATTGAAGAATTTAGAATTGATAGAAGAAATTGGCTTGTTTGCTCTGAAAAGATTGCGTGGCACACACCACATTTTTGTGCTACAATTTCATTAGTGAGACGTAAAACAAACTGGATGTAAAACTAAAAGGTTTAATGCCACACAAAGAAGAGTCACTCACCTGCATTTGCTGAACATAGATGTCGTAGCAGTCTGTGCTTGCAACTATAAATTATTTGATAATCGTTTAAGCCATCACTGTAATCTATCGACTTACCAGAATAAAATAAATCTATATTATAAATGCAAGAGAAGTAAAACAGATAAAGTGTAGAAATCTATAAAATATGTATATTTAACATGTAGAGCTTTAATGTGTATTTAACATTGTAAGTTTCTGCACTATATTCTGACCATAAAGAATAGCAACTTCAGTTTTGAATTGACCAGTAATCAGAATTTAAAATTAAATATATTTATTATAAACATAATAGATCTTTCAAACAAATATGCAAATTGTATAAAGATTTTAAAACCTTTTTCTTTTTTACGTTGACAAATAAATAAATACAATAGGAAAGTTAAACCATTATAGGACATTTGAATAAAGTGACTAGGTCTCTAGTATGGCGACAATCATGTTTTGTGATTTGTAAAACAAGTTTGTACTTTGTATCTCATTGTGCAGATACAAATACCTCTATGCATGTGAATATTTGTCCTGTATGTCTCCCGCAAGCGTGAACAGAAAATTGACTCCGTATAATGTATAAACCAATCAGATTGCTTTAAAGATTGAGACTAATGGAAGATGACAACCAATCAGCAGATGATTTTTGTTCTGTACACAGTATAGTTATGGCATTTATCTTTAGAGTCTCTGTCTCTCATATATAACTTAAAACCTTAAAATAAAATACATTATTTTTTAAATATATTATATTTTAGAGTTGCGTGCACCTCTAAAATGCTTCACAATTTTAGCGTTAACACCCAACACATTGCGGAAGAAAAAAAATTAAGCAATATTCTAATATGTAGTTATTTTCTGCTCATTCTTCTCAAATTGAGCAAATGCTAGCTCAACTTCTGCTGTTTTCTCTGAGATTTTCGGGCTTGTATTTTATCACTTATTAGAATACAATTACTTTTATCTTGAAATGTCAAGTCACAGGTTTAAATGTAAAAATGGCTGGCCATACTGACAACACTCCTTTCGCTTGTCTTGGCTCTGCCCCATCTGAATCTGAACATGTGTAGCATAAAACTGCCCTGTTCATTCACACCCAAAGTACAAATTTAACAAGTACTTATGAAAAATATAAAATATCATGTCAAAAAGGGCATAATAGTTGATCTTTAGTTAAACTAATCACAAGTTTTAAAAATGACATCATGTTCACATAGTGTTTCGTTAGGGACTGTAGAGCTTTAGTTAGCACCTGCAGATATCATTTAGCATTTAGCATCATTGGTTGATTCATCAAGTGTCCTCTGGGGCTATTACTGAAGCTCTGTGGGTATAATTTGTGTAGTTCTTTTCACAGATCGTTCAAAGAGTATAGAGTCTCTGTTATTGAACTACAATCCACTGTTTACAGTGACAATAACAGGTCTTTCCTTAGACATCCTGCAGCCTAAAGGTATATGTATGTCTGTGTGTCACCTCAGGCTAAACACAGTGCTGTCAAGCCCTTTAAATCTCCTTAAAGCCTGTAGGTATTTATGGGGTCTAACAACACACACATACACACTCACAATACTTTTCTCTGATCCTCTTTGCCTCCTCTTTGCAACACAAAACATTTGGAATGTTTTTTTTTTAATAAAAGCATTAAATTGATTAATTTATATTGACACTCTAAAATAAAGCTCTCAACACAAAAGCCTGTGTGTTTGAGTGTATCAGTCCGTGTCAGGTTGAGTTCTCTCTTCTTCTCCTTTTTCTATTCTGTCAATCCTTATCCAAGCCGAACAAAGCTTCTCATTCTTCGGAACCATCTCTCTCTCGCCACCTTAAAATTCTTACTAATCTTATGAGTTCACAACATGTTCAATATTGAATGACTCAGTGTATCAAATAATGCGTAGTAAGAGAAGCTAGCGTTTGTACATTTTGGAAATGGATTTGTTTTGATGATTCATATGAATAATTTTATACTTGGTACTTTTTTAAAAATTTGAGCAAATCAAGGCACAATGAACATTCCTGTATTCTTAACATTTAAAATACCTTCAGATATTCTTCCCCTGATATCCATCAGCCCAAATGTGAAGACGGTTCAACCCCACAGAGCAAACAGACGGTTACCATAGTAGCATGGAATTGCACCTCAGCCCTGTAACATCATAAGTGGTGAATTTTCATGCATGTCTCATTGTAAAGCCCTCACGGGTGCAGAAACCTCTCTTTTAAGTCTGAATCTGTCCATATGAGAGCTATTTTTTGAGCTGCGGTTGAGGCAAAGGTGGATCTCTGCGTTTAACCTCAGAGCTGTAATCAGAGTCCACACACAAAGACATACACATTCACTGGGTGTGTGCTGTTGATTCAGCAGCTCTCTGTGACTGTGAGTGACATTGAGGACGGGGTTTCTAATTATTTGTTCTCAAGCAATTCGATTGTGCTTCCTCTTAGTCAAGCACAAAAGTAAAGTCTTTTAAATTATGACTGGAACATAACAAAAGAAAAACTCTGATTTTTTTCCTTCAAGTATCTTTTAAAATATGTATGTTTATGTAATGTTGGTGAAGACACAGCCCAAGACAATCACTTCCTTACTTAATTTCCCAGAGGTCATTTTAAAAGGCAATCTGATGTACCCATGTTATCAGTCTTCATCTGTTGAATCTTTTACCTCAATTTTTGAATGTCTCCCGAGATGCATCATGTAACTGAGAAGTGTTAAAAGTTGCCATAAAGGTCAATACAAGAAATACGCTCCAAAAAACCTAGTGGAGCCAGGAGTGTAAACATGATTTTTAAGTTGTAAAGTTGAGCATTTTTAACATTGCTGTCAATTGTAACCTGTTCACATCAGGAGTTTTCCCCCAGCGGTCAGATGGCAAACTGCAGTTCGGCCACTTCCTATTGTATATCGTAAGAAAAAGATGAATGTTGCACCTTAGTTTCCAGTTTCAGTTTCCTCTGTCTGAATGTTAATTTAAATTAATACAGATAGCCAAGCAAACTGAAGTAAATAGCAGTGTATTATATTAGGGCTGTGTTGGCAAGAATCTGGCTATAAATATTCCAATACTGAAACAGAGACGATGTATCAGGATATTTTGAAAGAGTATGATTATAAAAACCCCTCTCTGGATACTAATATAAACTTCACAAGAATGAAATGCTCAAAATGAGCATCGATCAAAGAATACTAACCACCCAAATGCCGTGTACCAACTATGACTGAACACGAGAGCTGGTATCTCTTATAAGATTTCTTTGGTCCTGTAGTTTTGTAAGAACTCTGTGTGGTTGTCTGCCAAATAACGGTTGGGGTTTAGTGCAGTACATAAGTAATCTCAGATAAACAAGTAAGTACCTAATTAAAAAAATTGATACCGGTATAGCTTAATTAAGCATTGCTTACCCCCCCCCAACCCCCCAATATATTGATTCAATAAAATATAAAAACAAAATAGAACAGCAAATTCTACTTTAGAAACTTATTTTTAACATATATAAACTAGAGACATCTTGACTCTAATCTTTATTATGGCACGTTATGGGTAATGTACACATACTGCTTGACTTAAACCACATTTAAAGCGTTTCTGATGTAATAATAATCAAAGTTTCAATGTCTTCAAGCATTTATTGTCTATGGGCAAGTGACATGGCAGAATCCGGAAGTGACGTTACATATGTTTTATCCGATTACTCGGTAATCGATTAAATTTCAGTAGAATACCAGATTACTAAAATATTTGATAGCAACAGCCCTAGTGGTGTTCATAATTAAAAAAAAAAGTTTGACTTCAGTGTGCCAAGAACTTTCTGTGTATTTTGAAAAGAACTCCTGATTCTCACAGATTCTCATCACCTGGTATTTGCAACCCCTCTTGTAGAGAGTTGTTGATCGCCATCTCCCATCTAAGCACACTTGAATGAATTGGAAGGGTTCCCCAATGTACTTGCCTTTCTGTGTATATTAAATATGACCAGAGCAAGAGAGGCATTCTGTTCCCCTAAGAAAGAGAGACACAGGTCAACCATGGATGATTGGCAGGACTGATGATTAAAACCTGATTTAATTTGACTTATAAAAGCCTTTACTGGTAAAGTGTGAATGTGTGTGTGAATGTTTCCCAGCGATGGGTTGCGGCAGGGAAGGGCATCCGCTGCGTAAAACATATGCCAGTGAGTAGGCGGTTCATTCCGCTGTGGCGACCCCGAAAGGGAATAAAGCCGACATGAAGATGGATGGATGGATTTACTGGTTTTTTACAAACTTTAGTTGTAATTCAACAAAAACAGAGGAGAGTATTGGGTGGAGATGAGTTTCGACGTTGTTTTTGCCATTGATTTGATAAAATATAGACTTTAACTAATTGACTAAAGTATTAGCTTTTGATGTTAAAGTGTCATCAAACACCAAACAAAAGACAAGCACTGACTGCAAAACAAGAGATGTATTATTTTCTACTTAACCGTCAAATAACACATTATTAAAGTTAGTAATCCTAGTATTACATTTAATATTGACATTACGCTATTCTGAATGCTCTGAGGTGATGAGGTGAATCTCCCTTGTGCTTGCGGTTTTTCCCAGTGCTATGTTTCAGCAGACATGTGGCTTCTGAGGGAATAATTGAGGGTGAAGTTTATGAAATATTACTTAGTTGCTTTAGCCGATTCAAGCAAACACAAACACACGTGAGCTGAGGGAGCAGAAGATGTTTTTCCTCTTTGAAGTTTCTTCTTGCTGTAAACAGCAGACGTGATTTCTGTAATCTCTCTAGTGTTCTTCTCTCACCCACTCGTCATATTTGTGTCTTGTTTTCTTTATCTTTTGCTTGCTCTATCATCATTCAGACTGGAATGTCCTTCAATCTTTTTAAATTTCACTTCTCTATTTTTGACATCACAGCACTTTTGACCTTTCTTTCATTTTTTTTGTATATATCGTATGCAATAGTTGTCTATTGTTTTCATATTTTTGTATTTTCTGTTTTATCCATTGTGTTCCTTGCTGTTTAGTTTCTTTCATAGTCTTTTTTTCTTTGTGTACTGTCTTCTTTGCAACTGTGGTGTAATACATTCGGCAAGATTGTAATTTATTGGAGATGCTTTAGAGGGGTGCAGTGTGTCCTTGACCTCTGATGTAGGTTAAACACACAGACGCACATACAAAGAGGAGATCTGCGCATGTGTTTGCCTGTGGGAGCGTGTCGTGGGGTTTTGTAAGTCTGGTTCAGCGACTAACTGATAACTGTGTCAGCTTTGTTCCACTTTTATTGTCTGCTATGACGGATTTTTTGTTTCTTAAAAAAAATTTTTTTTACTCCTACGGAATAAATAATATTTTTTTGTAAAAACAGTCAAAAACTCCAGATGAAAATAAGTATATTAAAGCTACTTTAGCTGACAGTTTTAATCTAAAGGTGTTTTTTTACCCTCTGCATAATATGCATCAGAAAAGGGTGGCCGTCTCTGTTGGTTCCTGGCGTTTAAAGCAAATGGCCAGGCCTTCTCAAGCAGATCACTGAAAGGCATAATTCAGCTTCTTACACCCATGTATTGAACAACTGCATGCACCCAGTTGGTCTCAGTCTGACATTTTACTGAAGTTATTGTCATAATAATATTAACGTGACTCCTCCAACTTAATCCTTGCCACGTGTTAAAGCGGTTGTTTAATTAAACAAAAATCAAACTTAACTGACAACTCAGTCATCAAACTCACCCTTTTGTTAGTTAAAAAAATGTTTAAAGAACTTTGAAAAGCTTTAGCTTTTTATAATGTTTGTAGCAATAACATCTAAAAAGTAGTTTATTTTTCTTTCAGTCATATCTTCAAAAGTGAAACGAATTATTTTGATAGTTCTAATGGTATGTTCTATGGACTAATAATCTAACGGTTAAAATCAGTCTTTCATAGACTGCAGTGTAATTTAACCTTTCGTTGTTTGAGGTGGAGCAAGAAGTGTAAAAAAGAGTGTAACTGTGTCTTTTCTGTCTAACAGATAAAGCTCTCATTAGGGTCCCTTGTTTTGTGGAAATTAATAGACAGAATGCAAACACTTAATTAATCTATGTTTACATTTGGCCAAAACATATTATTTTGAGGGTTAACACTTGCAGGGTAAATTTACTCATGTGTACACTTTTCTCAGCACGTCCCTAATTGTCTGTTTTAAGTATGTTTTAAACGAAGGCACCGGCAACCTGAAATAACCTCTTGAAATCATCCCACATAGTTTTAGTAGAGGCCACAACAGAGATCACAAAAATATAAAAAACATGTACTCCCCAGAATTTTTTTTTAATTTGTTGAACGCATTCAGAAATGTCCAATTGTTCAAGTTTTAGAGTGAGAAAATAATTTAAAAAAAATTGTGAAATCAATCCTTATTTGGTCAAAAATGAGAGAGTAAACCAAAGCTAAAATACTAATTAAGCCCGTTATTAGTAACATTGCTGCTCTGAGTACTAACTTCACTAAAGTTTTAAATGAATAAATTATTTTCAAATTAAGAAAGTGTTTTTTAGCTCATTGAATTTAAATGTAATTTATACATCAAAATGCAATGTTGCAAACTTAAATGTTTATCTTATGTACAGATTATATAATAGTAAGCACATATAGATTAAATAATAATATGAAGGTGTAGCACCCGTTTGCTAAATATGAAGCGTGTAAAGAGCAAATTTGGGTAATGACTATGCAATGAAAATATGAATAATTGCCAACTTTATGAAATAGAACATGAGGAACCACTTGAAAAATAAACAAAACTAGAAACAGAAAAATAGTCTCAAGAAAAATATGTTAGCAGATACACACTGTAGAAGATAGACAGGTCTATACATTGAAGTAAATAACTTCATGGATCAAGGTGCATTTTGTAAATACCCTTGTTACCAGTAAAAAGCTTACTCAAGAGTTCTTCCGATGGTTTTCTAATCAAATGTCTGTTCAGTAAATGATCCCGAGTTAGTACTCATACAAGGCCTGCTCCAGGTTTGTGATATGCAGTGAAATTGTTCCCACCTTAATGTAGGATCAAAAAGTCTGAAGGATGAGTCTGAAAATCCAGTATCCAGATCCGTGGGGGCTTACAATCTATTGTTCAGGGTTTCCAAAAAACCTGACCTAATATGAGGTAAAATAATAATATTTAAAGTTCAAAAGATTGGGTCATTACAGCATTTAAAGATACCAAATAGTTCAACTAAAATGCTAGCAAAACATGCATTTCTTCACTTCAAACATAACGATAAACCTAAATAACATATGAAACACAAAAACAATTTTTTTTTTGCTAAAAAAACAGCCAATTGTACAATGGATTGCCAAACTAGTAAACTCAAACACAACTACTCAACAGAAAATACACAAAACTTCAATAGAAAATACACAAGTAACTTGACAAAAGTCACCAAATCAGTTGCAAAGGAAATAATAGAAGTTAGAATAGGCACATATTTTGTGTGTGGACAGCCATTAGCACAGAAAGATGCTTTCATAAGATTTCAAGATGCCTTTCTAGATAATTTTATTGCTAGAATTAATACAGTGTCTTGAGCAATATATTTCCTATAAATATATTCAATTCTTTACAAGTTGCTTTAGTAAGAACCCATCTTCATCTGGCATTATTAGTCAGTAATGACCCAACCCTTATATTTGGTGTATTATCATAATTTTTTCAATAACATTTTGTTTTTACATGAAAAATAAATGATTGTGTTTGTTTTATTAAGTTCTTTATAAACAACTAGTTGTGTTCCTTATCTTTTTGGATTCGTTTGTGTTATTTACGTTAACCAGTGAACGTGTCTGTGTTGCTGCAGAGCTGCCAGAGAACTGGTCGGACACAAGGGAGACTCTTCTGGAGGGAATGATCTTCCAGCTCAAGTATCTGGGCATGACTTTGGTGGAGGAACCCAAAGGAGAAGAGCTCTCGGCTGCTGCTGTCAAGAGGATTGTCGCCACGGTGACTGAAATACACTTACAGCAGACAAAAGATGCATACACAAAAGGAAATGCATGTCGATGTAAAAATGGCATGACAGCAGTGGCTGACTTCTTTATGAGTACACATGCGCATTCACTTCAGGAATTGTGGGATCAGATAATACCAGTTAATATTCTAACAAACAATTTATTATTTTATCAACTTTTACATTTGGCACAAGTAGTGTTTCCACTAGATCAGGGGTCGGCAACCCGTGGCTCTGGAGCCGCATGTGGCTCTTTAGCGCTGCCCTAGTGGCTCCCTGGAGCTTTTTCAAAAATGAAAAAATAAAAGGAAAAAGGTGAATATGTTTTTTGTTTAATATGGTTTCTATAGGAGGACAAACATTCTTAACGTTTTCCAATGCTGTAAAAGAGTGTAGAATAAATATTTAATTTCAACATTTCTGTCAGCGACGATTTGCGTCATCACCCGCGACACACGTTTCTATCAGCGGGGAGGGATGCCAGGTAAGGTGGCTGCTGTAAACAAATCGGCGGCTGTGTGGTGGGTCATGGATCCCAAAGAGAAAAAGAGAAACATAACCGAGGAGAACAGAGGATTCAACGGTTCGTGGACCGAATCGATGGCATTCCTTGCCAATGCGGAAGGATTGCCTGAATGTTTGCTCTGTATTGGGAATTGTCTAATAACAAGAGTAAAGTGGAAAGACATTTCCAGGGAAGGCATGCACGTATTTAGTAACAAAGTGGCTGTGATTTTATATACTTCTTTTCAAAAGGCTGCTGTTTTTTTTTATAAATGTATGCTGCGTTTTTTCACATTGTTGCCCAGTTAAGGGGCACGTTGTGCACGTTCCATTTTGATGTTGTTTTTGTGAATCCTCAAAATAAAAATGACATCAAAAATTCGATTTCTTTATTGCATTTCTCTAATTTCATCAAAGCAATGAAACATAATTCATTAATATTGTAATCGTACAACAGAGTAGTCACGTGGTGCGTCATTCTCTACAGGATGCACTGCAGGGAAAATAAACATTTAATCATGAAGGCTCATTATGTATTCGTAGCAAACTTAGTCATTTTTATAGTAGGCTAATATAGATACATAAAGCATGTGTTGCCTTCATTATAAGGCTTATACAAGGCTTTTAATTTTTTGCGGCTCTGGACCTATTTGTTTTTTGTTTTTTTGGTCCAATATGGCTCTTTCAACATTTTGGGTTGCCGACCCCTGCCCTAGATTCACAGCTTTTAGGGGGCGGGTGTCCATCATAAATTTGCTTCCTAAATCAGAAGAGCAAGAATGAATAAGAGTTAATTGTTTCAATATGAGCGTCACGGTGGTGCAGTGGGTAGCACGGTCGTCTCACAGCAAGAAGGTCGCTGGTTCTAGGCTCGGCTGGGAAAGGTGGCATTTCTGTGTGGAGTTTGCATGTTCTCCCCGTGATCGCGTGGGTTTTCTCCGGGTGCTCCGGTTTCCCCACAAGTCCAAAAACATGCGATATAAGTGAATTGAGTAAGAACAATTGCCCATAGTGTTAAAAGTGTGAATGAGTGTGTGTGTGTGTGAATGAGTTTCCCAGCGATGGGTTGCAGTTGGAAGAGCATCCGCTGCGTAAAACATATGCTAGAGAGTTGGCGGTTCATTCTGCTGTGGCGACCCCGAAAGGGAAGAAAGCTGACATGAAGATGAATGAATGTTTCAATATGAGAATCTGTCACTAACATGGTTATAATGTGTTTTGAATAGATATTTTGTATAATTCACAAATAAATAACATCAAAATATATTTCTGCATTGAAAAATCTATTAAATTAACTTAATAAATCACACCAAGCGTTCGACAATTCATTCATTCATTAATCTGCCTTATAAACAATCACTATCAACAAATTATTCTATAAATAAACACCTTTAATCACATGTTTATGGTATGCTAGTATTTTTAGCAAAAGTCTATGGTGGTTTATTTCCAAATCGTTACCGTCTCTTCTAGCAGTCGTTTTCTGCAAGAAAATCTAGACATTTTCAACAACTACCTTACCTCTGCTGAAACAAAATGCTTTTAAACTCTTTTAGAGTTGAAAGCAACAGGGTAAACTAAAGCAATTTTAGATAGACAAAGGAAAAAGGTAGAGTGGAGTACAGTGTGTATATATATATATATATATATATATATATATATATATATATATATATATATATATATATATATAGTAGCTAATCTTAAGTTTTTAGGGTTTTTCTTGGGGAAGATGATGGCAGGTGATGTAAATAGTACAGTATAGCTTTGTAAGTAATGTAAACAGCTCTAATGGTGCCGGAGTGTTTGTGTGTGTTCGTGTCTCAGGGGGTTTCTGGGAGTGGTTCTAAATGTGTTTTCACAGGGCAGAGACTGTCTACTTCAAATGCCGTTTGTAGATTGTTTAAATCTTTTAAATCCTATTTCATTTTAAAAATGTACACTCTGATTTTTGTGAAAAAGTTCACTGGACCTTAAAAAGACCCTCTCGTGGATTTTTGATGATCTTTCATGTGGTTTGCTCAGTGAACTCAGAGTTGCTTGAACGACTCACCATTTAAGCAAATCTTTTTTTATGTTGTGAGATATGACCATTCTCTCAATGTGTGTAAAAAACAAAAAATCTTACTACTAGTTCTGCGTGTACACCTGGAAACTCGTATCCCCTCATAGATTTTGATCCTGAAGACGATTGCTTTCAAGTGAGCCATTCTTTGCCTTGTGTGGTCACTCAAGTGAGTCCCTCTTCTAATTTTAAGTGCTGAGTTATTAGAAGATAATGACTGGAAGCTGCATTAAAAGCTGTGAGATGAAATGGAAGAACGCCACTATGTTGTTCTCTGCCGACCCCATGTGATTGGCTTCTTTCTATCCATGCTGCGTGCATCATAAAATCTAAGGACTAACTCTTAATTGCTGCGAGGGGTGTCACATAAAAGAGGAGTTTTGAACAGAAAAACTCACTTTAAGAATCATTTGGGGAGTCTTTGGGGAAAATATAAATCCATATTGTAATAGAATAATCACATAAACATCACTTGTGTTAACCTGCAGTGGGAAATTCACAATATCAAACTGTGAACCATTCTAAATAGCAATATAGTATTATGAAGAAAAAAAAAATAAAAAAAAAAAAAATATATATATATATATCTATATATATATATATATATATATATATATAATGTATATATAGTATATATATAATGTGTATATATAGATATATATTATATGTATCTCTCCTGTGTATATCTCTCTATCTATATCTATATCTCTCTATATATCATCTATCTATATATCCTATCTCTCTCTGCCTGTCTCTCTCTGTGTGTCTGTTTCTCTCTCTCTCTATCTCCTCCTGTCTCTACCTCTGTGTTAATGTGTCTTGCTCCCGACCGATTGTCTTGTGTTTTAGGCACCCCCCCCTCTAGCTTGATTGTTTATTAGGTTCTGTATTTCAGAATTCTTTTAATAGACAGTTTTGAAAGACATCTAACAAATGTATTTAACACAATAGCACACTGTCCAGATAAACTGTTTTTTGTAAAAGTAACCCTTGTTCTTGATGAACAGGTTGCTGGTTTTCACTCTGTGTTTGTCTGTAGAGATTTATCTTCTCTTCCCTCCTGTTTCTGTCAGAATTTACTTCACTCGTTCCCTACATAAGCATTATTTAAATTGAAACAATATGTGTCTGTAATTTTCAGTTTTCCTTTACATATTGGGGACTTGATCTAATCTGAACTAGTTTAAACTACTCTAGTTGTGTATTGTTCCCTCTATTGTATCATCTATTGATGTCGACTTTTCACGTCTATTGTTTTCATCTAATGAAATGTTTCTTTTTTCTTTTGTCTTGTGTTTCGACTATTGTGTATTGAATTTGCATTGTGTTTTGTGGCCTTTATGTATTTCTATGTATTTTATGTATTTGATTGAATACGTTTGATTTAATAGGTTTGATTTAATACGTTGATTGAATACGTATGTTTTATTCCTATTGCCTTGTGTTCGTCTTAAGTAATGTGTTGTCTAGTGTTATATTTTTTTCATTTCATAGGACTTGTCTTGTCTATTGCATTTTTGTCTCTAAATGTGTTTTGACTTATCTTGCTTATTGTGTCTTGTTTGGTCAAGTTTCTTCTGTTGTCTTTTATGTAATGTTTGTCTTGTTGTCAAGTAGAGCTGCTCGATTATAAAAAAAAACATGTTTACATGTTGTAATAATTGAAATCACGATTATTTTAAACAATTAGCCCTTGTTTTTAGAAATATACTTGAGTTCACTAGAGATGCACTCTAGCTGAAAGAATGGGCTTCAAGAGTGAGATTATGCACGTCCATATTTGCTTGTGTTTATTTTGAGTTGTCTTTGACTTGTCTAGTGCCTTTTAGTCCTTTGTCTTATTTTGTCTTTTGCCAGTTGACCTCTGTATTGTAGTTCAAGTGCCTTGTAAAGGCTGGTCTTATTTTCTCAAGTGCAGTGTGTATTTTAAATGGGCAATATCATGAAAATATTATTAGAGGGGACATTGATCTCCTGGCTCTCCTAGATTAATTAAAGTTAAAAACTCTCAATTTGGGGACGTTAATGGTTCAGGCTGTTTTAGGGCCGTAATGGTTTCTCTTCTTGTGTCATGCCTAGTCCCCTGTAGTGTCTTGTCATGGTTACCTGGAGATAGCAAGCTGTTTGATAAAACTATGTATCTGTCCCTGTCAGGCTAAAGCAGCAGGAAAGAAGCTTCAAAAGGTGACGCTGAAGGTTTCACCTCGAGGGATCGTTCTCTACGATGGTGTCTCACAGCAGCTGATGGAGAACATCTCCATATACAGGTGACTTTTTCAGTTTAGGACGTCCCTCACATTCAAATAGATCAGTCATCATTTACTCTTCCATACTTAAAAAAACAGATTTATTAAAACGGTGGAAAAAGCTGACAGATATGGCAATCATAATGTAATTGATAACCAACATACACAAATTTTATTTGCATCTCTATAGTGCGTTTAGTTTCAAATATTGAAGCATAAGCAAAAATTAATATAGTAAAAATTCAAAGATTCACTTGTCTTGGACGTTGCTTGTGTGATATATCATATTCAAACTTTTGTTAGGATTTGCAATAATAGTTTTTTAAGACACCATTTTAATCTCTCTTTGAAGCGATACTCCAAATCAAAAACTCAGAAATAAGTTTGTGTTTTTTGGATTGGTGTTTTTTGGATTGATGCTTTTTGAGATTGGATTGATGCTTTTTATTCATCTTTTCTTCGATCGGCTTCAGCGTTTATGAGACAGACTCTGTGACCCTCACCAGGGGCTGCAGTTATTTTTGGATTCTCTCCTCCACACAGATATACTCAGCGTGTGTACGGACACCTCCTGTGCTGCATGGGGTGAATAGGCATTATTTTCTCCCAGATAAAAATGATTCTACTTCAAGTTCATGACTTAACTCTTGAAGGAGAGAAGAAAAATGTATCATTTTCATAGGCTTTGGTGTTTGGAAATTTGTGTTCAAGTGCAAACATGCAAACTCCACACAGAAATGCCAACTGACCCAGCCGAGGCTTGAACCAGTGACCTTCTTGCTGTGAGATGACAATGCTACCCACTGCGCCACCGTGGTGCCCCCTTTCTCAAGGATATTTTGGGTTCATTTCTGTGTCTGCTCTGTTGACACTTGTCATGAAGATTTCTAATGCCTTAAAACGCATATAAAAAGATATGTCTGCGACTGTCGTCCAGGATTAGATACACATTTTAATACTATGACAGTAAAGTCATATTATATTAAATATAATGAATCTAATATATATAGAATATAAATATCCTTTAACTTTTGTTTTCTTTTGTGTAGAATTTCTTACTGCACTGCTGATAAGATGCACGATAAGGTCTTTGCCTTTATCGCTCAGAGTCAACACAACGAAACGCTCGAGTGTCATGCATACCTCTGCACCAAGAGGAAAGTGGTGAGTGCCATCGAGGTTTCTGTTTTAAAGAGAAAGAGGTGCTTCCTGTCTTTCCTGGCAGCTATAAATAGGATTATACCTTGAGCTCATAATTCCTCTGACACACAGACACAGAAACCAGTCTATCGCATTTCTCTCCTAAAGATGTTGATGGTGTACTCTTAAGCAGACTAGAATAATAAACGAAAAAGAAGTTTGTTTATTTTAAATATTAAAGTGAAATGACAGTTGTAACCGGTAACATCCCACCTATGGGAAAATTGGAATCTTGACAAACTTTATATAAATGTAACTTTTAAATGTCAAGTAGTCTGGACTACTTGTTTTGTTTTTTGATTCAATTTCCTCTCTGTCAGTTTAAAATGCAAGCTTAAGTAGTTTTGCACGATTCTATTCCTGTCATCATTCACGGGAAAAATGCTAAAACTAAAAGCAAAAAGTTTTAGATTGTATTACTTCTTAGCAACTAACTTAATTTTTTTTGTCAAAACAGTTTCAAATAAAAAGTATATATTTCAGAAAATATATTTTGTTTAAGTGAGGACAGCATTTTTATAACAGATTCATTACTTCTTAAATTCCTTTTCCTCCCTCTCTGTGTGGTTCAGGCTCAGGCAGTGACGTTAACAGTGGCTCAGGCTTTTCGTGTGGCCTTCGAGTTTTGGCAGACTGCTAAAGAAGGTAGCATGATCCAAACTAAACTCTTAATCTTCACACCATTCTGTTCCTTTGTCTTTTTATATATAGCTCAGTTTTGCTGTTTTTAAATGTTCAGAGACATCAGTGCACACAAATCTTAATCAACCATTGACACATTTCCTTTTTACTTGCTTTTTGAGTGTAAATATTGCATATTAATATCCAGAGTAATGCTTTTTATCAAGTTGGAATTGTTTTAATGGTCATTAAATTGATTGTAACACCAACAGGTTCCTCTCTGCTGCAGTTTTCTAATTAGCAGTTTCTTGTCTCATACTTTTATCAGGCAATCAAATTAACACTAAACAATTGTATAAATGCCTTGTCTTAAATTGACTTCACAAAAGCAGTGGTTTGGGGAGCAGTTAGAGTTTAGAGAAAGAAAAGCAGATTAGCTCTAGCATTCCAGTTGGAATATCTAGGTCATTTATTGCACGTCTCAACATGTCGCTTTTAGAAAAGAGGGAATAACAGGTATTGGTTTTTTGGTGAGGTGCTTAGCAGTGCTTCCAGAGATTTCATTTTCTCCTGTTCACTGCATGATCTGGTGTCACATTTAAAAAAAATGGCTCTAGAGTCTTTATTAAAGTTAACATACGTAAAAGACTATTAAAAATTATATGTGCCAATAAAACGTTTGGAGCGTATTTGAATGGACTCAAGAAAATCGCAACTCACTCTCTTTTCCCACAACCAAAATCTGCTATCCGACATTGACATTTTTCTTTTTATTCCCTCACATGACCAAACTCGGAAACTCCTCATTGGTTCGATAGCTATGCATGGTCATTCACATTACTGCCATTACAATACTCGCTCCGCTTTCTCTGCACAGATTCAAGATTGCTTCTCCACACTGAGTTAGTGTGTAATTCACTAGTAAACCAAGCAACTTTGGTTTTTGGTGTCAACATGCAGTTGTAAATGACACATTTTTATGAACTGCATTTGCACAAGCACTTCTTCTTTTCCACACTGTTTTTCAATATATGGTCACAAATAATTTAATATTCCTGTTTCAATTAAGGACTCTGTCTGTGAATTCATATCAAAATCATTTTGATGGACACCAATGCATTGCAGAGCCTTAAGTAGGTGCTTGAAAATCTTTATTCACTGGCTACAGCAAGTGAATTTTCTGTGATAAATTACGCAAAACACAGTTCACAACTGTGTGGGAGGCATGTCTTACAGGTTTCTTCTCATTGCAAAATCTGTTTTGTTGAAAGAGTAGGTCAATTTGATTGTTTGACCTCAAGCATCAAGCGTTTACTCCTACTGAATGTTGTCCACAAACAGCTCTGATGAGATTTAGCTAGTTGTCTCTATTTGAGATCCATGTGCTTGATAATTTTTTTCAGTCCCTTTGTCTTGAGCGAACTAGAGGCTTGATTTTACTTCTGTCTGTTTTAAAGAACCAATTATTTGACCATCTAGATATCTGTCTTCCATGATAGTATCTTTTGTATGCCTGTGTCACACAAATGGCTACATGTCTAGCTGCTAACAGTTAAAACACCTTGAGTCCATTAAATTTCACAAAGCAGAAACTTAGTAGTTCTGTTTCATCATGTAATGACATCATGTAATGATAAGTTGAAATAAAAGCAGTAAAAACCAAACTGTAAAATCTTCCCGTCTGTATTTTAGTCAGTAATGTTATATCAGGAAGCTCGATGTCTCCCAACAGTTTTGTAATGCTGCTCTCTAGTGGCTGGATGATAAGAACTCTTACTGTGCTGTAAATGGCATATTCTGTGAATTTGATCTGCATTCATTTGGATAAATAACAGGAAAGACATATCATCCATTAAAGTGTGTAAGTATTTAAAGTGTGTAAGTGGTTAAAAACATTACGTAGCATGTTTACATTCTCTGAAATATTGTTGCCAATTATAGTGCATATTGTTGCCAATAGATGTCACAGAATATCCAAACAAGTCCCCTTTGACCTGTTTTGTACATGGGTGTCTTGTAAATCGTATCGTTGGTCTACTCAACAGACAAAGCATTTGGATTCTCATGGATGTTCATTGTGTTCTCAGTATCCTTGTTGGTTGTATTATATAATGCTAGGGACCTCGATATTTAAATGAAACAGGTTAATTGTTTTCTTCTGGTTTTTACTCTTCTTTCCAGAAAAAGAGAAGCAGGTGAAGTCTGCATCAGACGGAGAGGCAGCCAGCAGCTCTCAGTCTGACAGTTCAGCAGGTGAGAGGTGCACCAGTGGAGCAGGTGAGACGCACACAAACAAAACCCTTCTTCTCTGCTGCTCAAAGATGCTGTATGAGTCTGTGAGAGCTGATGTTGATGTTAGAAGTCTATAGCTTGAAACATGTTTTTCGTGGCTATAAAGTTGGGCAGTTTTAATAGAAATATATTTTAAAAAGTACAATGTTTTGGCGAATAGCTGGCTGTTTAGATGACAGAGAACCTTAAAAATATTTCAACTCAGTTTGAGTACTCAATTTAGAGTGTATTCGGTCCTATTTGGTCCTATTCTGAAGATTATAATATGCCTATAAATTAAAGATCAGTAATTTTTGTATGAGACGCCCACGGATCTATGCAACTTGACTCTGAAAGTCTCAGGTTGCCAGATCACAATCATAGTTGGGAGAGCCGAGGTAAGGAATGAGGGCCGACGATCCATGTGCCACGAGGCGTACGCGTGTTTGTGAATGAACAAAAGAACTCGGTGTTCCTAAATCCTATCAGATAGTAGAAACCTGATTCCTTCAGCTCAGAGTCCCTCTTCCTCTCTCCCTCGCTTTCTCTCTGTCTATCACTCTCTCTCAAACCCTCATTCTCGCTCTCTCTCTTTTTCTTTCATTCTCTCTCCCCCTCTCCCCTTTCCTCTCTCTCTCACACAAACACACTATTACCATCACCCTCACACAGGGTGTGAGTAATAAGAGACAAATGGACACATTTAATAACTCAAGAAGAGTCAGGAAAGAACATTGTGTATGTGATGGAGAGAGCTAATTTTCCATTGAATCCTTGGCTTGATATCTCCTCTTGCTCTTTGAATGAATTGGTGTAATGTGCAGTTCATAGGTTGATTAATGAACCCTACGGCCTGTAGTCACCACATTGTTCCTTGAACTTTACATAGTGTAATGTAGATTAATAAATCAATCTGGCACTTTAAAGAGTTCATTAGGCTAACCGGTTGGTTGCTACAAGTGGCAGGAATCTCAAATGAAATTCATTCAATCAAATGTGAGAATTGAGTTTGAGGACGAAAATACGTTTTTAAGTTTGAAAACTAAATGCACCATGCCGAGGGAAATTAACTCAATACTGCTGGTAGCAACATACATCCCTCCCAGCTCCTCCACCAACAGAAGTGAGGCTCTGTATGAACTCTACCAGCACGTCAGCGAGCAGCAGACAGCTCTCCCTGATGCCTTCCTCATCCTGGCCGGGGACTTCAACCTTGCAAACCCCAAAAGTGTGTTTCCACAACTCCATGGACATATTAACTTCCCCACTAGAGGTACTAACATCCTGGACAACGTCTACACCACACACAAAGGAGCCTACAAAGCCCTCTCCCTCCCCCACCTGGGCGCCTCAGACCACTCCACGGTCATGCTAATGCCAGCATACAGGCCTATGGTAAAAGTAATGAGACCAGCTACAAAGGTGGTACGGGTGTGGCCCGACGGATCCATGGAGGCTCTTCAGGACTGCTTCTCCATCACCGATTGGAGTATCTTCAAACAAGCAGCCACCTACAATAACGTCACTGACCTCCAGGACTACTCGGAGTCCGTCACATCCTACATGAGGAAATGCATGGACGACGTCACGGTCACCAGAACTGTCACCCTTCGGGCCAACCAGAAACCATGGCTAACAGGGGACGTCCACAGACTCTGGAGAGCTAGGAACGCTGCCTTCAGAGCCGGAAATGAGGTTGGTCTGAGAACAGCCAGGGCCAACCTGTCCCGTGGAATCAGACTAGCCAAGAGGGAGTACTCCAGGAGGATAGCCAACCGCTTCAGCGATAGCAGAGACACCAGGAACCTGTGGCGAGGGATGCAGACCATCACAGACTATAAGCCCCTCCCACAGACCTGTGAATCCTCCGCTCCTCTGCTGGAGCAGCTAAACAATTTTTTTGCTCGCTTTGAGGCTGACAACTGCACCCCAGCACAAAAGTCTCCCCCTCCACCCGGTGACCTGGTGCTGACGCTATCCCCTGACAGCGTGAGACGCTCACTCAGAGGGATAAAGGTACGGAAAGCCCCAGGACCTGACAACATCCCTGGCTGTGTCCTGAGAGACTGTGCTGACGAGCTCACAGAAGTCATCACCGACATCTTCAACATCTCGCTGATCCAGGCTGTTGTTCCCACATGCCTCAAAGCCACCACCATCACTCCGGTCCCCAAGAAGGCATCACCCTCCTGCTACAACGACTACCGCCTGATTGCACTCACCCCATCCTCATGAAGTGCTTTGAGCGGCTAGTCATGCGACACATCAAGTCTGCCCTCCCCCCCACTCTGGATCCCTACCAGTTTGCATATCGGTCCAACCGCTCCACTGATGATGCCATCTCCACTGCCCTCCATTCAGCCCTCACCCACCTGGAAACCAAAAACTCGTACGTTAGAATGCTGTTCATCGACTTCAGCTCGGCATTCAATACCATCATCCCCCAACAGCTCATCCATAAGCTGGACCAACTGGGTCGTAACACCTCCCTGTGTAACTGGCTGCTGGACTTTTTGACAGGAAGACCACAGTCAGTCAGAGTCGGTAGCAACTCATCCAGTACCATCATGCTGAACACCGGAGCCCCCCAAGGATGTGTGCTGAGCCCCCTCCTCTTCACCCTACTGACTTATGACTGCACTCCTACTTCCAGCTCCAGCCTCTTCATTAAATTTGCAGAGGACACGACGGTGGTTGGTCACATTAACAACAGTGACGAGTCTGCCTACAGGAGCGAGGTGAGCAGACTGGCTGCGTGGTGGAAGAGCAACAATCTCCACCTGAATGTGGAGAAGATGAAGGAGATCATTGTGGACTATAGGAGAGCACACACCCAGCATGCTCCATTAACCATCGATGGTGCTGCAGTGAAAAGGGTGAGCAGCACCAAGTTCCTGGGTGTGCACATCTCCGAAGACCTCTCATGGAACCATCACACCACATCCCTCGTCATAAAAGCCCAACAACGCCTGTACTTCCTCTGAAAACTGAGAAGGGCAAGAGCTCCACCCCCCATCATGCTCTCATTCTACAGCGGGGCCATTGAAAGTATCCTGACTAGCTCCATCACTGTCTGGTACGGTTCCTGCACTGCGACCTGCCGGAAGTCCCTACAGCGAGTTGTGAAGTCAGCTGAGAAGATTATTGGAGTCTCCCTCACTGGCCTGTCAGCCATTTATGACTCCCGCCTCACCCGCAAAGCCATGAGGATAGCAGGTGACCCATCCCACCCATCCCACTGCCACTTCAGGTTGCTGCCATCGGGGAGAAGACTGCGGAGTCTTCGGGCCAGAACCAGCTGGCTCAAGGACAGTTTCCTCCACCGGGCAGTCAGGAAACTCAACTCCCTCCCAGTCCTACCCTCCCTACCCAAACCCCCTGCTGCTATGAACTTGGACTGAACCTCACACCTGTACTCTATCTTAAACCTTTCTTTGCACTATTAGCACTTTATGGGTTGTTATTAGCACTTTATGGGTTGTATTAGCACTTTGTGGGTTGTCACTTTACGGGTATTATAGTATATTATTCTACACTGTGGGTTGAGAGGACTGTAATTTCAAATGTGTTGTATTCCATGCGTATATAGCACACTTGACAATAAAGCTGACTTGAACTTGAACTCATTTAATAAAAGTTTTTTGTTGCTTGGGGTTGCCAGAGATTTAGAAAATATGCATAAATGCTCAAAAACGTAATGGTTATTATTTGGGTTGCCAGAGTTTGAGAAAAACTTTTGCAAATCCTTAAAAAGATAAAAGTGACGCTAAATGTTCAACTTTGTGAAAGGCTTGCCAGAGTTCAGAAAAAACCTTCATAAAAACTCGAAAACAAAAGTGATGGTTAGGGTTTCAAACAGTGTATTATCCATAAATAGTTAGTATGTGTTATGATATAGAATTATATTCGATTCCTAACGGTCTCAAAAATGTCTTTAAAAGTTTAAAATGTGACTTTATGAAATCTGTTGAAACCATGTTGTTTTCAGCTTAGTTCTTAATATAAATGACCAATAATTAAAACAAATTATTGTTTTGTTTTTTTTTGTATATTTCTATATCGACACATTTTTTTTTTATATTTTAATATCTCATTTTTATATTACACGGTGTGAGATTTATATGTTGATTATAACTTTTGGGCACTGAAAAGGAAGTGTCTTTTTTTAACATGTGGCTAAAAATAAAATGGTAGTTTTTAGATTTCAATAAACCTTAAATCTTAATGAATAAATTAATGCTTGTTGTTGGTAAATGTTGGTTGTTCTACTTTTTGTGCAGAGGTGGCCACTGGAGATCTACTGCACCTTGAATGTGGACTGAAAGATCGCTCAGGGAGAGACGCAACAGTCACTGTACAAAGCCTCAGCACAGAAAACAACAACACTGTATGGGTGAGAACACACACACACACCCAATCCACTTCCTGCCCAACATAGCTGTGACGGAAATGTTCATGATCTCTGTGGTGTCTCACAGGAACTCGAGGACGGTCTAGATGAAGCTTTCTCAAGGTTAGTACAATTGTAAATAAGGTATCCTGAATGAATGAAATAACCTCTTAATCTTACTGATGAAGCAAACTTAACCACTTGGGAGCAAGCATTAAAAGAACACTCTGTGAGAGATAAGGGCATGGCTATTTCTGCTGGTCCATCAGAAGACCACAGTGGGATTCACTTGGGCACTCAGCTAGTGTTTCACTGAAAGAAAAACACAGCTGGAGTCTTTGTGGAGCTAAAGAAATAATTTTCCAGCTTTTCCATATAAAGTTCTCAGTTCAAGAAATTTGTCAAGCATAGAGTAGCTCATAAAAAGTATGAGTGTCACATATATTAAGATTTTTTTTTACTTCCAAACTAAGACCAATAATAGTATTTTACTGAGTGTCTGGAAGTGTTATTTGTTTTTTTTATTAAAAAAGGGGAAGATAACTTCATGCCAGTAAAACAAAGCATGCAGTTGTGATCATGAATAATGAAATCGTGCCTTAAACGACTATTAAAAGCAGACAATGGCATTGTAACAGCAGCAATCACCACTCATTCTATTCTTCAAACCAGCCAGCAGCCGCTTAGTGTTTGTAATGATGCTCATTATTCATTCACTGAGAGTATTTCCCTAGAGATCAGCAGACAGGAGATGAGCTGCTTTACATTAGCATGGGTTCAGTTCGTCTTTGCTCAGCGCTGATTATTGGTCGGGGGCCGTAATTAAAGAAGTGTTTGCTTTTAATCAAGTACAGAGTGTCGTTAGTGTCCCTTTAAGATGCTTTAAGTGTGAAGATAGGGGCAGTAAATCTTCATCACCCAGCCTCTTTTCCTATCAAGGATGGATCAGGATTGAGCAAACATTTGGTCCTCATGATTGCTAGTTTACAATGATCTGTAATCAATTTTAGATCAAGAATGTGATTGGGACCCGAGGAAACCCTCGGCGATTGACAAATTTAAGTTTTTATTAAATCTTTTCATTTCTGTAGGCTGCAGACCTCGGCTCTTTTAAATCCTCCTCTTTCTTACTCATTCAAAGGAGGCTTTGTAGTTTATTTACCAGTCTCTCTACTACTTTTTCATGGTTTGATCCCATCACTGGAGAATTGCTTAAAATGTATTTGAAGTATAGAGGAACTCTGTCTTGGATGCAAGATGTGTTAGGTTTTTGTTTATAAATGTTGAAGATGTAGCACCATCTTAACAATTTTGAGCAATCGTGGTATGCTAAGCTTTGTCAGAATCTGAACTCAAAAAGTGAAATAATGTTAAGATTTGTGAAAATGTGTTCTGAACAATCACCAGCACTTTATATATTTATATAAAACAATAGTATAGAACTTTCAAGATACTCTGTCACTATAATACAAATTGTGGAGTAAAGGCCTTTATACATCTAGACAAATTTTCAGGAACAAATTTTTGTGCACGAACACGCCATGTGCCAAATTAGCTGGCACCAAGGCAACTAAAGCCCTTGGTTTTTTGCAAGGTCAACCAATGAAATTTTGCTTTTTTTTTATAACATGTTCAGAGTGCTTTTGGGACACCAGAGAGCATCTGAATGCCACTCAATAAATACTTTCACATCAGGAAGCAGTAGAACAACATGAAGACGAGAAGTAATCGGTAATTGGACTGTTGGGATCGAGAAGCTTGACTGATTGATCAAGAGTTGTTTGACCACGTCCACATAGATTATAAAGTTCCCAAGCATGTGACTTTTGTCCCTTAGTGCCATCTGAGGAGGGTCATTGCACCATCACCAGAAGTGTGAAACTATCAAAAAGCTCCCTCCAGTGCTAGCAAGTTTCAATTCGTCTAGGAGTGTGGAGAGCCTTATAGTTAATGAGGAATTCAAACATTTTTAAATCTCAAAAGACAAATATAAAAGGCCTGTGTGAGAGGAGAAATGTTAGAGGTCAGAGGAGAGAGATTTCCTGACTTTGAACCTGGGGAAACTCACCGAACTAGTCTCATTATCCACAAATTTTATTTTGATCCGATAGAATTAATACTAGCTTACATAAATTATAAGTATTATTAAATAGCTTCCTTTTTAATTTAGATGTTTTAGCTGCGTTTTTGTCTGGATACAGTTCATTGAAAGTGTTTGTAATTTCAAATTACTTAATAGCAGAAAACATTATATTTAATTAATGCATTAAATTATTTTCTGTAGTTCTACAACCTATTTCATTGAACTATCTAGATTTATTATGTTTGAAAACCACCGTAAAGTTTACAGAGATTTAAATGTTATACTTATAGCAAATCCTGGAAATAAACACTGAGATGTTTACAAATAAACAAGCTAAACAGTCCAGGACCGACTTTGGACATACTTGTTCCAAGTTGTTTTATTGAACCATATAAGTAAGCTAGTTTTACCAATATGGTTCAAAATTGAGTCAGATTACTCATTTATTGAACAGAGTAGTCATGTCTGCATGCCCCTTCCTAATTTAAGGAGCTAAATATATTGAAATTTCACCTGAATGTTTGGATGAAAACTATACAGGAGCCATCTTTGGCTCTCTGATTTCTCACAAGGATATTTTTCACTCTCCTCAGCCGCAGTCTGGATAGTTTCGAGTCCAACACAGGTAAAATCATCAGCTGTAGTGATGTGTCCTAGTCCTCATCCATTTATCATAATTTTCACACCATGATCATCCACTGTGGAGATTGTATCTGTATTGTCATTTATTCGGACCCATCGTTTTTTTGTCTGGAGGGTTATTGAAACATCCATAGAATTCATCATCATTCATCAGGTTTCTAGTCATTGCTGTCTTTCTCTTGCAATGTAAAGTGGTTATCTGAATGGTTTTCTAAATACTGAAATATTAGCTAATTGCTCTCTCTCTCTCTCAAAAATTGTCTCTGTTAACAAATGCCATTTGAAGTAATTTGCAAATCGGAAGCAGGTGTCTTCTCAGTGTTTTAGGGAATTATTTTTTTTAAGCTATTTAAAAGTGCATGGGGTTGGATGAGTTAACATCATGAAGTGTGTTCTTGAATGTGAATTTGACACTTATTTATCTCATGGATTGAATGTCAATACGAGCGATTTAAACCAGCTGTCAGTCTTGGTTTATGATGTATCAAAAATCAATTAGTTTTTCAACCACCTTTAGTCATTTACAACTACATACATTCTCTAATATGTGTATCATTTATATAATTGCAGAGTATCTTAAAAAGCATTTGGATTTTGTCGATTAATGTTGAAGATATAGCACCATCTTAACAATGCCGACCTCCAGAGGTGCACAAAGGTCTGCTGTGAAAAGTCAAGTGAACACAATCTGATATTAAAGATTTGTGAAAACATGGGAGAGTTTTGAAAACTTAAGTTGTAAAAGTGAAGTACTGACACTTGCCAGGGTTGTTGAGTGTAGATACAAGTACAGAAAAACAAATGCAAGCGCACATTTGATGAAAAACACCCTTTTATACACTGATGCATAAAGATAACAAATGACTTAACTGTCAGGAGTTAATTGTGCTAGATTATAATGGAATAGGGGCAGGTGTGGGGCTAATTAGTCTGGAAACATGGCCAATATCATTCCCAGAAAAATGCAACTAAAACTCACCCGTGCAGAATAATCTATTTTAGTTTAGTAGTTGTAGTTTTTCTCTACAACTCTCTGTTCTTCCAAAAAACAACAGACTGGACCACATCCACGGTTTCAGGATTTTTCCACATTATTTAATTGTTGAATGACGACAATGTTAAAAAACGTAATGTGAGAATCTTATTCAAGTTATGCATAATCAAACTGTAAATCATCTAAAGGTGAAGATATTTGACTAGAATCGGGCTATATGTAATAGAGCATCATGGGTAGTTACATTTTTCTTTCAGTCCTGCGATAAATGTTGTGATTTTTGAAGTATGTTGAATTGAGTTAAAAAGATTCACAGACTAATTGTCTCCAGTTACTTGTATTAAAAGTTTTACCAGTAATAATTTTTTTTGCTCTAACAGTTTTAGTTTTCAATAATTATGTGTAAAGACCTCCCTTGGTTAATTGAAAAAAAGCCTATCATGATCATCATCACATAGACTTGTTGATCTTGCTGTGTTGTTACATGTCAGACTGATTGTAAACACAGTTTTATCTTCAGATTAAAGCCTTTGAAACTCGTGTTTTCGTGCATATTTAAAATGTTTTCCCATTTCAAATTTCCTCGACTTTGCATGTTCTGAAGTACCGATGATGCTCGAGTCTGGATGTTTTTGAAGCTGCTTGACTCCCTGTGTTTTTCTCTGTGTGTGCAGACTCGCTGAGTCTCGCTCTAACCCCCAGGTGCTGGACATTGGGGTAAACCCGCAGGACTTAAACCCTGATGATGGTTTATCACCTAACAACTGGGACAAAGCTGATCCCGAGGAGAACATCGGTTTCTGATGAACGATCTATGAGAGGGTCGACCTGAACAAATCAAAAGGGCTTTTCACTCTTTAACCCTGGGTGAATTCACACAAATTTAACCCTGGGTTTATTTATTACAAGAATTAAGATTATCTGCTGTGTTAATATTTGTGTATTTTAAATTGCTCTTAAAAAGGTCAGTGTTGAATGAATGATAAAAACTCATTAAGATTTGAGCTTTCTTTTTAGCTCTGGGTTAAAAGCATTTATGACCAAATATTCACAAACCCTGGGTTTAATTTCACTTTTTTTGACTATGCAGTGTTATCTGTGTTCGGTTCAAGAATACAGCTCTTAATTCATGTTTACTTAGTGGATCTCACATTTCTCATCCTCATATTTTCTGTTTCTGGAGCTAAAATGTTTTTTATGAATGAATTCATCCGTGCATCATAGCATCATAATGAGAGCTTCCTATCAGATAGTCATTCACTCCAATTTGCTTCTCCCCAGTTCACTTTTTAATGCTAATAAACACAAGCCGTTTCCATGACAGCTCATGATTATCTCTCGCATAATTTTAACACCCTTAACACTGCATTGTTCCATCCCCCATCTGTTCCACAGTAATGTAGGGTTAATGGGGCGAAATTGAAAATCAACATCATTTACTTGTTTCAAAGTTCTTTCAATGTATTCTCTTGTAGATTTGGCTTTAGCAAAAAGACTGATGGAAATCATTTCCTTTTGAGCCTTTGGTGTATATTTTTAAGACAGGGTTGTCAGCGTTTTTAAAAATAGTGGCGAGTAAATGTTGAATGGATTTTTTGGGTTAACTATCCCTTTAACCTTGTAATATCTCTGCTAAGCTTACTGCAGATGGTGATTTCTGAAACCTGGGTAAAAAAGTGAAACATGTTTTTCTGGAGTTAAAAGGACTGTTAACTATAAAATCAAAAATAAGTAATTGTGTTCTCATCCTTGTGAAGATATTTTAAGATTTCAATCCTTTGGTGAACTGTTATCAGAGTGCTGAAGGGCCTATAGGATGTCTCTCACTTTGGTGGCTGGGTGTGATCATCACGAGTGTGGCTTTGACTTGAAATGTTGATTCAGCAAAAGCACAGACCAAAGCAATACAGTACAAAGACTTTTGACTTCTCATAAATGATTTCTTGTAAGCTAATGGGCTTTACTTCTGGTTTCTCTTTTGTTCATGACTAAAGTTGTTAAATATGAGTTACTGTAATATATTATTTACATTCTTAATATAATTTTATGTATATTATTGCTAAGAATACTGTAGCTCTGTGAAGCAATGCACAAACATGTCAATATAATAAGGCAATGCGTAGAAGAGCTTTTTACAATGAGCGGAGTGGAATCTCTTTTTTCATTTTTAAAGGGTATTGAGTGTTTACTTTTTCTGCCCTTAAACACATGAAAAAAAACATTGCAGCACATAAAAATGGGTACAGTCAAAGCAGGGTATTTATATTCTACAATCTTATTTTGTTCTAATAAAATGTATTTTTGCACATTTCTCACTGTTTCCTTCGTCTGCTCACTGATGAATCCAATAATTACTGTTTTTGACCAGTCTTCAGCTGTAGCTGTTAGTTTATCCTGGTTTTATCAGTCAAATATTAGTAGTACACTTGTAAATAATGATGCTTGTTTTATTTTTTATTTTTTTGTTTATGGGCTAATGATTCCCTCTAGTGGTTAAATAGTGGCAGTATTGTAGGCCTTCCACGGTATTTGTGAAGAAAGCCAGTCGTTTAGATCATTGTTTCCATCAACACAATATTAACATTTTGTTTTTGTAAAATGACTTTGGCCCTGACAAAAAGTATGCTGGGCTCGCTAGGCTAGCGCCAATAAAACAACTTGGTAACCTAAGTTAACATAAGCTCGAAGACGTCTAATTTAAACTATACGAGTGATATAAATATAAGTTCAAACTTGTTTAGTAGTTACATTTAAAAATATTTTCGTATAATATAGAACCCTTTTAGCCTACAAAAACGAACTGTTTTGGTCAAGTTCAAAGCATTGACCGCATATTAGAGGGGCAAACTTGATCTTCAGCCAATCAGTTACAAGTATGCGGTTTCTATGTAATATTCATGAGTTAAATGTTTTATCACAAGCGATATCTAAATTAAAATCGAGAATTTCTATAAAAATATTTCTGCTTTAAGGGTAATAATTTCACCATTTTCTATTTTATTCTTATGTGTGTTTTAAATAAATGTATACAAGTTGTTTCAAATAATCACATGGTTTTCAGCCAATCAGCTTCCGAGCTATGAGTGAACTTTTAAATCTGCGAGATTAATGCTTTCTGAAAAAAGTTGATGAAAAATATGAAGGCAACCTGTGGAAAGTAAACTAGCACTTCATCACAAAACATCTCCGAAATTACAAGTACGTATTTATAGTTTGTTTTAACTAATTAATTTGATTATCCCAACCTTACCTGTGTTTTTTTCCCGACGCGTGCACGTGTTAATCATACAAACGCAAGCCATCTTTATCACTAACGTTAACGTTAGCCGTTTTAAAGCCTTTATTGCAGTAGTGTTTAGGTGTTAAAATTACTTAACATTTTAACGTTGCTAGACAGTCAAACGTATAACGTTATGCTAGTAAGGTAAACGTTTTATTGACCGCACGTTTTGTATTCGCTACATAGAAACCAAACGCTGGTATGCCGATGAAGGAATTTTAGTCAAAGTGAACATTGGCGAAACATGAACTATTTAGCAGAACTATTAATTACGGTTAACTTTAATTAAAACTGAGATAGTCAAAGTAAAACAAAGCAGCAGGCGTAAATGATAAATTATCTGCATTTCAAGGGAGGAACTCCATAATTTCAGTGGGGTCTTAAAAAGTCAAACATTTAAAAGCCCAATTTTTAGACCTTGAAAATTCTTTAATTGACTGTCCTAGGTCTTAAATATTTTTTCACCGCTCTTATTTTTATGACGTCTATGTAATTATCATCTGATAAGTGTTCTTTGTTGTTGCTAGAGATTGAGAAATAGTTTCTAAATACTAAACAATATATGTAAAAACATGTAGGGTTGCCATAGTCTAAGAAAATGTGCATGAATGCTGAAAACATGTCATGGTTAGGGTTGCCAGAGTTTGAGAAAACGCTTGTGAAAACTTAGTTGCTGAAAAACTTAAAAGTGATCGTTAAGGTTGCCAGCTATTGACATAAGACTCTTAAATTTAAAAAAAGAGAAGTGATTGTAGGTGTTGCCAAAGATGAATAAAATGCTCATAAACGCTCAACTTTGTAAAAGGTCAGCTCCAACTGACAAGTATGTCCGAGAACTTACTATGATAAAATATTTTATAATTACTCATGTTTCCTGATTATTTTGGCGAGATTTGAAAAGTATGTATTTATTATTTTTCAAATCAAGAAATTTCCGAAGCTACTCATCTGACACATTATGCTTCCAACAACATTGGAGATGAATCATTATACAATCCTATATATTGCATGCCATTGTAGCAGCCATGAGGTATGTTAAGTTTCAAATGACTGACCTTTTCAGAGAATAAACAGTGTATGATAGCACGTTTGCAATGTAAAAACAATTAAAAGGTTACAAACATTTTTTTCCCCTGCACAGGTTTAGGTCTGATTCTGCTGAGAAGACACAAGACGCTCTTTCTTCCTGTTCTAACTGTAATTTCCATAGATAGCAATGTCCTTTTTAGATTCATTCCCTCACTTAAAACCGTTATCTGTGTATTCCAAGTCGGTTTGCTCCAAGCAGGAGTCTAAACCCACTCCCCCCTTTTGTAATCTACAAATACACATTCCAAACCAAGAGGGCAGGGGCCTTAAAAGACGACTAGATGACTCCTGCTTGGAGGACAGCTTTGAGACCCCTTTGAAAAAGCCCTGTCTTACTTCCTCATGCTCCCCAGATGAGGGTTGTTTCTCTTTTGATTTGCGTGAATCCACACCCTTGTATAATCTTGTCATTACCAAGGCTGCCACGCCTCCCCGGTCAAAGGTCAGTCAGCCTTTGGTCCCGGTGGAGTCTACTCCTCTGTTTATAGACCACACAGACCATATTGCTGCGCTGCGGGAGAGGCTTCCCTCCCCGATTCCTTTCCTAGATTTGGACAGAGAAGTTCCTAAAGCTAAGAATGATTCTGGGTGTTCCAGCCTGGTTTCTTTGGTTCCCTCTGAGAGAGTTGTGAAGGTTGGGGTCGAAAAAGTATTGCAGAGTCTTATTGACTACGTTACATCAAGACCTAAAACTGAACCACTGGAGACTGTGGCGTCATTGAAAAAGGAAGAAGTGAGCTTAGAATATGAGCAAATCTCTGGAGAAAGCTTTGAGAGCACGCTGCCCATTGACGTACAGGTGTGAATTTATTACTCTTTCTCTATGCTTTTCCAATGTTATGTGTTGTATAGCAAGCAATATATACAATGAATTTTTCTTTAGACCAGCTAAAACAAAATAATATTTTAATTATGTTTTTGATGGTGGCTTCCTTTCTCTGCATTTTTTTTATCTGATGTGAATCCATCTAACTTAACCTGGTGGTTTGCATGTTGTGCTCTGTGAGTTCTCACCTCTCAGAAAGCATTTATTGTCCCTGTTTAACTGTGTACATTGTCTATGAGCAGGTGAAATCCAAGGTAGTGGTTCCTGAAAACAAGAGGATCAGTCTAGTGGAGTGGGAGGCCAATAAAAGGACCTATGTGGAGTCTGTGAAGCAACACATGAAAGAGCAGAATGGTATCAAAGCTATACAACAGACAACCTATTTTCCAGTTATATATGTGTTTAATCGAATGCTGCAGGAATTATTATACTGAATTATGCAGGTCTTGAGATATGCATATATCGTTCTATATATAGAGCTATATATATATATATATATATATATATATATATATATATATATATATATATATAGCTCTGTGTCTGACAAGGATTTATCACATTAACACATTAGCAGCTTCTTTGATCAAAAGAACTTCTGGACAGATATACAGGTAAGTCTTGCTGCGAAATAACCATTTTCAACAGTTCAACTAAGGAAGTGGAGCAGTGATTTGAAGTGAACTGTTACTTGTCATAAATTATGTTCAGAGACAACAAGAAAGTGTGCTTAATGAAGATGTGCAACAACACCGATGGCATATGTATTATCTGATTGAGACCAATTATCTGATGTAAACTATATATAATATAAACTCTATCGATATAAACTTATGGCCAGAAAAATATAGTCTCTTGCATCAAATTTGTGCACTCCAAGACTATATAACCATTGTAAACAGCAGTAATTTGGCAACGGCAAAACAAACCTGTAACAAATCAAAGGTAGCTTTCAAAATCAGGACTAGGTACTATTGGTGTAAGTGTTGTTTAAAAGCTCTTTCTTAAACATTAAGCCTTATCTTATTTGTCCATTAACAACTATTGGAATGTATTTTTGTGTGTGTGTATTTAGGGTTAGAAGTAGTGATCTTTAAATTGTTTGAATGTTAGTTTCATGCAGCAAAAAACTGTTTCCTCTCTGATCCTCTTCTCTGACTCTGCTCTTATTAGGAGTGATGAGTGAACTTCAGCATTTAATGAACAGTGTTGCAAACAACAAACCTGGGAAAAATGGCCAACCTTGGCAACACCCTTCAGACCTTACACAACGGTAAATGTTTCTTATTACCCCTCTCTCTCTCCCTCCCTCCATCTTTTTCTCTTCTTTCCTTACACCCTCTGTTAATAGTGTCCTCTAGAGGGTGCTTTCAACCATCCAATGTAACACAGGCAAATCTGTTGTTAAACTGGGCAATGCAGGTAAAATCTTTTATTGTTGTAAATTAGTGTATAAAACACAAAGGAAATGTTTGCTGAAGGTCACTCTTTCTACAATACACAATGTAATAGGTGTGAATGTAGGAGTTACAAACATACTTAAACAAATATGATATAGTATCATTCTATCTTAATAACTAAATTCCATCAATGTCTAAATTATTAACAGATATAGTAATCTATGAGCACAATGTTGAAAACTTTTTTTTTTTGGATAGTCTCACATTCAGATTACTTTATTCTGAATATATATAAAGATGGATTTATGGAAGCTTCAAAACAATCATGGTAAAATTCCTGTTATCCAAAATCTGTTTCATCTGTTAGAATGAAGCAAAAGTGTGTTTCTGGGAACAAGAATTTATTTCTGTTTGTAACTTTAACGTGTGGAATATGTTGAGAACTAAAATGAGTGATAACACATAGATTAACGAAGAAGGTTGGAAAAAGAATGGAATTTGCTAAACTATTTTTGAAAATCTAATTTAACTTTTTCTCTTCTAGTTGTTGTATTCTATTTGTGTGTTTGTATTTGAGTTATAAATGACAAATAAGTGAATTGAAAAAAATAGAAACATTTAAAGATGATAAAAGGTAACCCCAAATAAGTAGATGTTTTTGTGCAAACTTTAGCTAATGCTACAAATCTTTTTAGTTCGGTCCAAAAATATGTTGAAAATATAAATGAAAAAAAAAAAAACATTATCTTGTGTGTTCCAAGGAATTATAAAGTCTCGCATGCCAAGGGTCCCTTGATATCCCTGAAGGAGTGGCAAAAGAAAAACCAGCTGATGCTCCGACGGTTTGCTGAAATCCCAGAGGTCGTTCACAAGAGACCAGTGGCTTGATTTCCTGTTTCCCCTCGCAGTTTTTTATTTTTCAGTGTTGCTGTTGTGTGTCTAAGTGATGATCATTGAATAATTTGGCTGGGTGTTTGCTTGCTGAGACTCAATGTTTTGCTGTGTTTTATTGTGTGTCCTTTTGTGCTGTGCTCATGTGATGCATGTTTCATCTCACTGGTGCCTGTGTTTAAGTACGATTTAGTTCTGTCTCAGTTTAGTTTAATACTTAACCCAAATCCAATGTCCATCTGTTAAAATAGAATGTCATTTTTGTGGTTTACCCCTTGTTAAATTGCTTTAAAGCACTTATTCAAGTTGTTGTTTTTTTGTTTGTTGTTCGGCAAATGTTCCAATGTTTCTTTAAATGTAAAGTAAAATTTTAGCTTTAAATTTAAATTTATGTAAAAAGTTTTTTTTCATTCGAAGTTTTAAAATGTTTAAGCAGTTTAAAAACTGTCATCTCTTGCACATTTGTTACATTGCTTGATTGAAGTAGTTTTACTGTAGAAACGTATTACCATTTACATTAAACAATTTCTTTACAACAGTTTCCTGTATGTGAGCATTTTTATTTCTGATGAAATAGACATTTAAAGCGTACAATAATGTGGTAAAATTGATTTATGAAGTGACTGATCGGGTCAACAGGATTTCGGAAGTTAGTTATCCAGTTATCTCCTCAAAGCAGAGGGGGACTGAATCATCAAACTGTTTAAGCTAGGAAGAATTCCATTGTTTAAATGCTCAAGAAGTATGATTTTTGTGTATTTTTAATATACCTCGGAGTCAAAATGCACTTGCAATGAATCTGGGAGAAAAAGTGCTGATTTTAAATTCCATGTTCTGTTTTTATGTAGATTTCTGTTTTACAGCAGACTTCTTCAGTAGTGGGGTCTGCTGATTGAAGCTGAAGGCACCTTGAATGCCATCTACAGTGTAGGTCACACTCCTCCCTCTTTTCAGTACCATTGATCCAAAATGTAAAAAAAATTGTTCATCATTAACGATACATTTAGTCTCTAAACAGGAGTGAAAGTTGAGCTGGATTTTTTTCAGATGCTTACATAATCCTAAGCGCTAGAGGTGTGGCAACCATTTTGCCGATAGTTTTCTGTACTTATTAGTGTCATGGACTCAAGGGACCAGACTCTGAAACAAATACTTTTCTTTGATGGCTCTTGTCTTGTCAAGATGTTCATTTAGACCAAGTAACAACAGAAATCATAGTGGTGAAGCTGTTGTGTGAGCTTGCTTATATCTATACTGTATGTTTGTGGGTCACGTCTCAAGAGTCATGTCACATGCTCAGTTTGAAATGGTAGATGTTGATCTGACTTTGGGATGTTTCTAATCAGAAAAGGAAAAAAAGTCCAAATAAGGTTGCTTGAATCAAAATGTGAACACACTTGAAAATGTCTCTCTAAATAATGTACACTGCTCTAGTCAAAATTAAATTTTGATATTTAGAATTGTGATTTTACTTAACGTTACAGTAAGGAAACATTACTTCTCATTAATGCATTTGTTAAAAATTCATTTATGATCATTCACACATGAATTACTACCTAAATAATAAGTTTGTGATTGTCAATGCATTAATTACACTTTGAGATAAAGTAAAAAAAAAAAGTCTTGTAGAAATGGAATTAAAATTGGTGTGTCCCTAAAATAAAGTCAGCGCCTAAAATATAATAAAATAATTAAATTCAAGATTATCTACCCCACTTTCCTGTCTTCCTATCAGAAAATAAAATTAAGATGCTACAAACTAAGGTTCATGATTAGTTCATTATAAGGTGGTGACTTTTTTTCTTAATCTTAATTTAATGATTAGGTTGTGTCACCTTATTATAAAGTGTTATCAACAGTTGTTTTAAAATGTGGCAATTATTGTGAATGTCTTTCAAATACCTGTCACTATTTCACCCAAAATGAATTCTAATCATGTTCACCATATGCTTATGGGTTTTAAATATACTCTGTGAGTTTCCACTAAGTCAAATATAGTAGTGAAGTCTCTTCTTGCATCCTTCATACCTATAACTTCCAAACTGGAGTCCTATTCTTGTTCTTAGAGTAAAGCAGGTACTTTTTCTTTGTTCAATTTTGACTGGGAATGTACTCTGACCGTAAAAGGCTAACACATGGATCCCAATTTATTCAGAAGACTGCTATCAAGTGGACTGCTATCAACTTTGGAGGTTTTGAACGACCTTAGCATAAATGTGAGACTAAATTGTTTTGTTTAATTTTTCTTTAGCGTTGCTGTTGAACTGATTCCTGACTGGTTTATCTACTGTATCTAAACATAAATGGCTGAGGTAAACACTGAATCGACCCATTGAGAGGAGAAAAAATTTGCCTCTGTGACTATAGATGATTACAGTAGTCTTAAAATCTTACTAGGAGGCTTAAAGTTTTTGCTGCCTCATCAAACCGAATAAATTAAAGGCAAGTGCCCTCTCTCAGAGTTGAGGAATTGGATCAGTGCTCATAAATAACAGGCAATAGATTTTTTTTAAAACTACCCATTTAATACAAAATATAATTTTGACTAGTTCTGATTCAAACGTTTTCGAACAGACATGATTTTTTAAAATGTGACATGTTTTAAACACTTCTCAAACGTTTAAATCCTTGAGTGTAGATAGCTATGTAATACCTTTTTAGGAGTATACATTAACTGGGGATACATTAAGTGTTAAGTTCTGGTCTGACATTGAGTAAATAATTAGGGTTTTCTTGAGTGTCCATGTATACAGTATCACTTGCATGTGGTTTAGGAATGTGTCCATGTTGTGTTATTGTATACACAAACTTTTCTACACAAGATGCATGTTTGGAAAGGCAGCTGGAAACTATTTTTTCTGTGATGATGACATATTGAGGTTCAGTGACCCTGGATTCAGGTATTTTCTCAAACGCCTTTACCTGGAATCTGGATTCAGCTTAAAACACGACATTTGGAGCAATCTGCAAGCCGAATGCCTCAGTGATGTCTTGTATGATTGACCAGATGGTCTTCAGATGACTATCTCATCATTATCTAAGTGTTGAAGACCACAATCAAGTGACCCGTATTCCAATTTATTTCTTCAATGGTTTCTTATATTTTTTCCACATTACTTTTTTTAGGGAAATAGAAAACAACTCGGTGTTTTGTAGTGATGGTATTGGTAAGACAAAGAAAGTATTGATCCTTGTGTCAGTCTGTTGAGGTGAGGAAGCAACGCATATTTGTTGCCTTTATGTGTGTAGAAGTTTGAAAACCATAACAGGGGAAATAACTTAGCCATAAAGTCATAAAAAAGGAGGAATGACTTAACAATGTGTATATACATTTATATGTATGTGTGTTTATATATATATATATATATATATATATATATATATATATATATATATATATATATATATATATATATATATATATATATATATAGCTATTGTGCGAGTGTGTGTTTGATGTTGTGATGCTAAATATATGTCGATATGTGATTTTGTTGTCCAGTACTATAAGAAATGCTGTTTCAAATTTTAAAGCTCAGTAAATCAGAAAAACTTGGTCTTTTTTACTACTTATTTTATCTCCTAACTCACCCACACTGTTTATTAAAGTCAAATGTAGATTTAATGATTGAAACTTCTGCCACGTTTTAAAAGTAATCAGGTTATGGAGTATTAAACTTAATACCTAGACTAGTTTTTTCTGTTTTCTTGCTATAAACAGCTCATCAGTATTAAGATCAGATATTTGCATATATGTTTTTCGCATGTTTTTGCTTTTTATTGTACTTATCAAGTTTATTTTATCTGTTCACCACATTTGAGTGGTATTTGGTTAGTATACAAAACATCACACCATTAAAAACCAGAGCTAAAAAGGGAAAAGTTGATCAGAACCATCAGTTACTTTTCTGTAAGCTGTTGTACTTAGTTAAATTTCTATAGTATTTTATTGTTAAAATATTAAACTGCCATTCAATTTCAAACAAAATATAACAACCCTTTATTCTTTATAAAGTTGGTCAAAAACCCTCAAAGGAAAACATATTTCAGTCTGCCTTGCATTTAAGAGTTATTTTAAAGAAATCATGAGAATTCACAAGTGTATTTATGACCTATGAATGAGTGAAGAAGGGTTATTTAAAGTCATTAAAATGTGAGTTTCATTGACAACAATGAAGGGTGCCGCATACATCTGGATCTGACTGGAAAAGCTAAACTCGGACATATTTTATTAAAAGCTCTTGCGGATGGTGTAATCAAACAGTAAATCTGGCATAAATGTTTAGGTTTGTATCTATCTCTTAGAACTTGTTCCTTCCTAAAAAGGGAATCACAATGCTGAGGAGTGGCTTCTCTGGCCTTTCTCTTAACAGTTTCTGGTTTTTACTTTCTAACGCAGTCGTGTGGGTTGGACTCGTCCCCTCTATGCCTGGGCTCTGAGTAAGTGTACTGGTTTGTGTTACTGATGCAGTGCTGTTTATGTGGAGGAAATTGGGCTGAATTGAAAAGCACAATGGTTTATGCAATGTTTTCAGATTTGTTTCAACATGGATGACTTGTTTTTTCATGCATTGGTTTTTAATCACATTGCAAGATTTTAAAGCAGCCTGATTCTTGTTTAAAGCATGTTTCTTGCCAATATAACTCCATGGTCTGCGTTTTCTTCAGCCAATGTTTTCTTAGACTTTGGTCTGATCTGAAATGTGAGAGTATTGTGGAGATTACGGAGGAGAGAAGTTCCTCTGGTGTCTGTTTGGTTTAAGGTTAATGCAAATTTGAGTGTGGAACTACAAGAAAAGAGCTGCTGATCTAAAATACCTATGAACAGTATAACATGGGCACTGTAAATTATCCCTTTAAACTACAAACATTTTGCAGATGTTTAAGTGTAGGTGTAGGATAGCACTTGATTGTCAAATACAGTAGATAGACCTCAAAACAGTATTTTAATCAAAAGTTAAATTCACATAATTACCTTTACATTTTTAGCTAAAGTTTTGGCAAGAAGTAGTTTCTCTATATAGGTGAATTATATGAAATGCTTGTATTTATGCACTAATGTGTTTCCTTCTTTTGACAAATTTGACCTCTTAGCATGAACTGGGGGAAATCTAGTCTACTTTAGTTTATAGTAGATTATTTCTAGGATATCCAGTTACTTTTTATTTTGAAGGGGATTGTAAACCTTTCCAGGGTAAATATTGTTTATTGGTTCTGATGGTCAGAACTTAGAATAATAGAATAATGGGTTAATCCCCATTTTATCAAGATTCAAGCAGATCAAGATTTAGCTGAGTGTTTTTTACTGAGTGTTCTTAGTGTTTTTGAACCCTGATGGGCTCATTCATTTCTAACTTGGAGTTATGACATTAAACTTTCCCACTGCATTGTCGTGCAGCTTTATTGAATTAGGGTTGCTTAAAGAAAATCACCTTTCATCTCATGAAGGTTATCAGCAAAAAAAACTGGGAAGCTATCTCTAGTTGAGTATGGAACTTTTGGTTTTAGCAATTATGTGAAAACAAAGAAAAACAACTCTATTACAATATCGCTTAATTAATAAAAAAAAAAGTGTATGACCACATGTAAAAATTCCAGTAGCTATTCATGTTCAGGGATAGATTTTCTTAGATTTCTTTTAGGAAAAATCCACAAAAATTTAATTTCTGTTAGTAAAAGCACATTTTTTTCAGTGAATATATACTCAAGTACAAGTTACCTACTTGGGTAAAGGTACAAATGAGTATAAAATTGCACTTAGAGAACTTGAATACGAAATAGATTTTTACAGCGGCTGTATTTATCTATGCTGTCTTAGCCTGTCTAAATGGTTTGTGGGTCTCATTAAACATAAAAAATAATACTTTTATCATTCATTATAACCATCTTGTCATAATTTCAATTACTAGAATGAAGGAACTGGGGTAAAATAATGTCTTTCTTTCTAATTCAAGATATGCTAAATGTTGCATGAGACCAATATTATCTCAACTAAACATTGCCCAGAATTTGTATTCAAAGCTGCTAGTGTTGTAAACACAAAGGTGAAAGCATTTCACTTTCAGCACTATCTCAATATTCAATAAGTGTCTGAACTGTAAATCCACAATTGAGTAGATTTACATTCACCAATGTTAAAATAAAAAAGCTTGTTGCCAAGACGCTTTTTTTTATTTAGTGTGGAGACCTCTATTCATTAGCCTATATGAGAGATCAGCAGAGGACACCAAAAACATGTTCTTAAATAGTAAAATCTAATCAATTGATGGTTATTATAAGCAGATAATGGTAGCCGTGGACTCTTTTAAGCTAAATAAAGTGTTGGAGATATTTTATTCTAGTATTGTCACTATGTTTAGTTTTTTTACTCCATGTTCTCTGTTTTTTCACCACATCAATAAAAATTTACTTTTTTGGTTGCTTTTATTTCACTACAAAATTAGTTTAAACTGGGCTTCAGTTATTGTTTATTGGTAGGTTTAAATCAACACTTTCTTACTCATAAACGTTGTAATCCCTAACAAACTTTTTTTATGGTAGTTCTATTTCTACCCCATAAAATATCCAATTAGAGTTCCTTCTATATCTAACTCTTAATCCACACTAGGCCTTTGTGAAGCTGCTTTGAAGCATTTGCTAAAAAACTCTATTTGAAAACATCGATTGATAGTAGTCTGTTCAATGAAACAAGTTTTGATCTACATTAACATAAAAAAATAAAAATTTTAAGGATGTGAAAATACTTAATTCTCAAATTAACTGACTTAATTTTCTTGATTTAATTTTTTTAGGGAAGGAGGAAATCGAGAATGGAGAAGGATTGGGTGTTACTTGTCTTCCTTGTGCTGACATTGTGTTTTCTAAACACTAATTGTCAACGACAAGGTACAAAGTGGATTTATTAGGTGGTGTTACTGTTTTGAGTCACCTGATTAAACATTTTTTTTTTTTTTTTAGTGTGTAAACGGGAGACAGAAGCAGACATTGTGTTCCTGGTGGATGGCTCTGACAGCATTGGCTGGGAAAATTTCCAACAAATTCGCAACTTCCTCTCCTCTGTTGTCAATAACTTTGAAATTGCCACTAACAAAGTCCGAATTGGTTTGGTCCAATACAGTACCAGACCCCAAACTGAGTTTTCACTCAACACCTTCCAGAACAAGGGAGACATCCTCAACTACATTCGAAATCTCCGTTATCTCACCGGTGGGACCAAAACTGGCCTGGGTCTGGAGTTCATTCTGAAAAACCACTTTGTTGAAAAGGCCGGGAGTCGAGCGCAGTATGATGTCCCTCAGATCGCCATCGTTATCACTGATGGTGATTCACAAGATCAGGTTGAGCTACAGGCTAAAGAGCTGAGGCAAAGAGGAATCAAGATATTCGCCATAGGAATCAAAGATGCGAACGTGAAGATGCTGAGGGAGATTGCGAGTGAGCCATTCAATCAGCACGTCTACAGTGTGACTGATTTTGCAGCTCTGCAGGGAATCACTCAGAGTGTTATCGGGTATCTGTGCACGGCTGTAAGCGACAACCTCCAAGTGGCGAAACGTAAGGATTTAAATCTACACAATATAAGCATAAAAGGAATTTTTAAACAAAGATGTAAATACACTCATTATTTAATCACCCACAAGGCAGTGACTGACAGAGTTGGAAAATGCAGGTTAATATAAATATGTTTCTAATATTCTTCGAATCATGCTAATTTGGGCCCAGCAAGTGATTACATCTCAAAGTATTTGAACTACTAATTGAGAGAGAGAGAAAATCATTATTGTATTCTTACTATTTGGGGAGAAAACAAGAAAAAAATTAATTGAGATCTTTGAAAGTTATACTTTTTGTTTAATTCACACAGTTTTCTCTAGTTTTGCTATTCTAGAGCCCCAATTAAATTTTTTAAATGGATAAGGCAAGTATATTTGTGTAGTGCCTTTCATGCCTTTCTGCTGAAGTCTATGTCAGGAGAAAGACATTTAATTGAAAGTTTAAAGCAAAACAAGAAGGCACTGTGTAAAAAATTTCAATAGCATCTAAAAACATAAACAATTATTAAAATATCCAAGTAAAAATTGAGAAAGTAGACAGTTCTCTGATGGTTGGTGAGAATTTTCACCATGTGGTATAAATAGTCAACTTATCTGCAAATCTGCAAAAAATGTTGTGCATTTTTGAATTTACTATAAGGGTACAGTAGAGAAGAGCCAGACAGGAAGAAAACTAGGAGATAAAGGTAGGGTTTATGTTAAATGGTCTTGGGATTGAAACTCGTGTTGCCTGATGTGCCAGTGAGCCAGTAAATGTTTTGATCAATTTGTACAAATACTTTTCTTGTTGTAAACAGCGTTACAATCGGAACATGCCGAATTTGGGAAAACATCAGATACTTAAGTTGAATTGATGATATTAGTTAGACCTATCCTACCAATAGCCTGTGGTGAGTATTCTGGGTAGAATTGTAGTCACCCAAGGGGAGGTACACTGTTGGTGGATTTAGTGACACCACCTCAAGAAGTAAAACGTCTTGAGTGTCTGTGATATATCATGAATTATTATATTGAATTGAATCATTATATGACCCTCTTAAGCCACTATTCTCTTTAAGTATGCTCAAAGCAAGATTTGTTTCTGATTTTCAAAATATGTAGTTTTGAAACCATACATAAATAAATACAATATTTTAATTTGAACTGAATTACACGATTTCAATTCAGAAAAAAACTGACCATGTCTACCATCTTTAAACAGTATGGACATAATTAACTCTTTATACAATCACGCAGTTGCAACTTTGTTTATTTTTAAATGCTTAGCAAGAAATAGTAACTAGAGGCTTGCTCATTTTTCTCAGGTTGCAATGAGACTGCTGAAGCAGACATGGTACTTCTTGTGGACTCATCTAGTAGCATTGGAGACAGTGATTTTGAAGAGGTCAGAAAGTTCCTCCATTCTGTCGTGGACAGCAAACCAGAGAAGGTGAGATTGGGACTTGCCCAGTTCAGTGACCGAACCTATCAAGAGTTCCTGTTGGGTGACTATGTGGATAAAATAGACCTGCACCGAAAAGTAGATAACCTTGTCTACCACGGAGGAGGCACGAGAACGGGTCAGGCACTGACATTCATCCGTGAGAAATACTTTACAGGTGATCGGAAAAATGTTCCTTGGATAGTCATAGTCATCACAGATGGGGAATCGACAGACCCTGTTGAGGAGCCTGCTCAGAGGTTACGGAACCTAGGAGTGTCCATCTTTGTCATCAGGGTGGGAAAGGGCAACATAGATAAACTGAGGACCATCGCCAATATCCCCCATGAAGAGTTTTTATTCAGTATAGAAAATTATCAGGAGCTCCAAGGCCTGAAATCTAGCATTCGCAACAAAGTTTGTCTAACAATCCAAACAGGTAAGCTTTTCATTGGTATGCGATACTGTGTTATTTGAGGTAGAGAGTATTTTAAGGAATCAGTAAACTGACTTTTACATGTTAAAAGTAAATTTGCTCATTACACTCTAATATATTATATACGTTATATATCCTCATACACATAAAATACACTTTGTCAAATATTGACAATTAAAGGAGAAAAAAGGCAACACGAAAAAAAAGGGGTCACGTTAAAATAATAGTTACAAAGGCTTTTTCCTTTTTAGCTAGACTATGGTCTCCTATGTGGAATCATAATGCTTAGATGTTATGATGAAGTGTAAATATAATATCTAAAAGGTTAAGTTTTTACATTTAATTTTCATTGTAATACATACATGTAATGCATACATTTTGGTATGAATTGTCAGTGGTGCAATAACGTGTTTAATTTTAAAATAAAAACTTTAATAGGCTATCTAATATATATATATATATTTACATTTTACATTTACATTTATGCATTTGGCAGATGCTTTTATCTAAAGCGACTTACATAAGTGGAAATCACAAATGTCCCTGGGATGTCGAGATGCTGGGAATTGATCCCAGGACCTCATACATGCAGAGCTTGCGCTCTACACCTGAGCTACACCCCACCCCATATATATATATATATATATATATATATATATATATATATATATATATATATATATATATATATATATATATATATATATATATATATATATATATATATATATATATATATATATATATATTTTTTTTTTACAAGATACAATTATTAACTACTTCCTAGTAGTAATAGTAATACAGTTCTACCTTTTAGTCATTTGACATTTAGTCATCTACGAGTTCTGTTGACAGCAACTGCATGTTGGTTAGGGGATACAATAGAATTTCTGTTCATGTGAATAAGCCCAATGTTTCCTAACCCTGATGTTTCCATTCTCTTCAGATTTTAAGCATACATTTGCAGACTTCTTTATATTGGTTGACAGCTCAGCATCCAGACAAGAGCAAAACGTGATAAAAAATTTCCTCTCGCGGCTGATCAGGCAGCTCAAAGTGGGAAAAGACTTTAACCACATTGGCCTCGCTCAATTCAGTGAGGATGTGGAAGAGGTGTTTCCGCTCGATAATGGCAGAAACAGGAGTGAGATTGATGCGTCTATTCGTAACCTGGTGCTGAGGCCTCAGGGGGAACGACGAATGGGCTATGCAATCGAACAAGTTCACACTAGGTATCTGAAAAAGTCCTCTCGTGGACTAAATCAGTTCCTGTTAGTGATTGCTGCAGGAGAATCTGCAGATGGTGTCGTCCAAGCTTCCCGTAAAATCAAAAAGGACACTGTGACTGTTTTTGGAGCTGGATTGGGAAAAGCTGATGTCAATGAGATGAAGTATATCTCCAGTGAATCACACAACTACAATCTAGTTGGTAATGTTCAACAAGTGACGCAGCGAATAAAATCTGCCATTGAACTTGAGGAAGACTTTGCTGTCACTGAGGGTGAGTAAATCCAATTATTGTTCTGTGAATTAATTGTTGTTGAGCAGATAAAGTTTAAATAAAGATTAAAACGAAATAATCTTGTGCATTAAGAGACCAATTCATCGTCTACTTATAGGTCTCTATCCAAACTCTGGTAGTCATTCCTTTCTAATTTCTCAAATCTCACACTCTGGAATAATGGACTTTACTCAAGTACACACTTTGATGAAGTTGTGAAAGCCAGCGCGTAGGGACACTTTAATAACGTCCAAAGGGTGCACCAAGGTTGTAATTTGAGAGAAACCTCCATATTGCATCAAGTTAGAAAAGTTTCAGTGTTTCCCTACTAAAATAACTGCCATACATTTTGATATACAAACCACTTGTTTAGTAGGACAAAAGAATCTGTTTAGGTCAGTAGACTCACATTTTATCCATATCTGTTTCTCACTATCTGTGTGAGCTCCTCCCATCAATCGTCTGATTGGTAATTGGTAAAGGTTATAAGGTGCGTGAAGTCTACCGATGTGGATGCATAAGGGCCAGTGATGAGCACACTTCAGGGACCCTGAGGACATCATGAGGCACATCATAAACGAGAATTGGTAGAGGGCCAAGAAAGGATTAGAAAGGAAGGCTCAAGATCACAGTGAATAAGGGTGACAGGAGGTGGGAGTGGTCTCCTGACCAAAAATAAATAAAAACCCTGAATGTTTGGTGAATTTGAGAAGTTGGGCTTTATTTTGATATGTTCAATATGTATTATACTTAATATATGAACCTCTTTGAAAGGTGGAGAGAATCTTGAAAAGTTTTTAACAGAGTGCAGAGATGCAATTAAAACAGCAATTCATTTATTTTGTGAAGAAAGCAACAAGTTTTACAGTAATAGTCATAGAATAGATGAGTTTTACAAACTATTACCAGCCTCTAATTTATCTCTAGCTATCTTAAAATTGATCCAAAGCAGTCTTTTGAGAGAATTACAAAAGAGCCTTAAATTAACCTTAAAATGAGCTTAAATAATTTTTTCCACATTATTATATAGTTTGGTAGGAAAATCATTTTAAAGGGTTTGAATGTTTTAATAACTCCGAAAAGGGAGTTTTGTGGACTTGAAATATGGAATAGAGAGAGAATAAGTAAATAAAAGAGAATTTTTAAATAAAGAGAATTTTTGTTTTCTAACTCTGCCGATTTAGCCACACTGCAAATTCAATATTAAATGGTCTAGGGAACAAAGTACAAAGTTCCTCTACTTCTGATACTTCTGATAATGACAAAAGAAGAGTTTTTGTCAGACATCTTCAATGCATAGTTTTGCTTTTTCTGAATGTTAGTGGATTTACATGTTCTTCAGAATAATAGATTTAATTGTAGAGAGCCAGGTTAACTGTGAACAAACCACTTGTTTTGTAACCATCTCATCTCTTCTTTTTGGGCAGAGTGCCGGTCTGATGTGGTGGCGGACATTGCTTTCATAGTTGATCAGTCAACCAGCATCCAATCAAACAACTTTCAACTCATCAGAGACTTCCTGATGAATACCATCACTGGTCTGGAAACAAAAGATGGAAAAATCCAAGTAGCCATCATCCTTTATAGTGACTTCCCTCGAGCTGATGTCTACTTCAACACCTTTAGTGATAAAAACCAAATCCTGCGGTACATCAAAAGCATGCGGTATGGTCGTGGTGGCACAAAGACTGGTGCGGCTCTCAAGTTCGCCCGAGAGAAAGTGTTCATCAAAGAAAGAGGAAGCAGACGAAGTGAATTTGTTCAGCAAGTAGCCGTTGTTATCACGGATGGGCTGTCTGCAGACGATGCGGCCAGGGAGGCAGCAGAACTGCGCAGATATGGAGTCACCATATTTGCAGTGGGCATCAAGGACACTGAAGAAAGTGACCTGAAAGAGATCGCATCCTACCCTCCACTGAAGTATGTGCGCACTGTGGGAGATTTTTCTGAGCTGGATTCTTTGGCAGGCACTTTGACCAAAATGTTGTGCAATGAAATCTCTGATTCTGCCTTGGTGCAATTCCCCATTGACTATGTCGTGCAAGGTTAGTTCTAGTTTTGCTACCAATTATTTATTATTATATTCTTGGTTTACTATCTTGCTTTACTACAGTGGTACAGACAATCTAATCCTGTTTAAATGTTCTGTTCCACTTGCTTTAAACATGTAGAATGTTTTCTTCTATAAGCACAAGAGACCTATTGTGAAAAATAATATTCTGAATACAAACAAAAGGGCAACAAAAACTCCCCAAAATCAATTTTACTGCCAATATCTTAGTAATATAATGTAATAATTCTCAAATTATTTATAAAAAATCTTTATTATATTTCATACTAAAGTAATTTTATGAGGTTTGCTCATAGTACTTTTATAGTAGCTCTTATGGCATTTTAACTTGTGCGGGTTTCCAGGACCTACCCAGTTAAGTTTCAGTTTCAAATACACATTTAAAAAAAAAAAAAAAAAAAAAAAAACCCAGATTTTGGAGAAGTGCGTGTTTAGCTCTTTTTTTAATAGGGTGTGTTCATCATCCAAACAGCAGCACAGTTAATCATGATGTAGTTCATCCGAATGCTAGCTTTCTGAGGATATTACATGTAATAGTTAGAAGTTGGAGCAAAACAGAGTCACAAATGTTTGGATTATTCAACCAGAATCTTCTATACTACTTTGACGATTCGTCTATTGCAATCCATCAAACCAAAACAAAATTAATATGCCTTCACAGGTACTGTAAAGAAACGAGATGTGTTTAAGTACAGGAAGCACCTTTTTCCACTGACTTCCTGGTAAAAAGACCTGAGCTGCGTCTGTGCAAAATCATATGATCAAAATCAAAATCAAAAAGAAGACATATTTTTGATAGTTGTTTGCTTTTTTGTGAATCTATCACAAAAATGACTTTAAATTAAATCTGTGTTCATGCCCTGATCTAAATATCTTCCAAATGTTTTTTATAACAGCTGTCTTTTAAGGCCTGTGGCTTTTAAAACCTCAGTTATCATCGTGCCAGTTGGCTTAGTGTTTGTAATATTAGAGCTTAATGCAAATGTTGAGTGGAGGAAAGTAGGGTATTACATTTACTCACAGTAATTTTTTTGTACTTGTCGTTTTAAAAACGTGTTCATCAGCTTTTACACAAGTAGATTTTATTCAAATTAAAGTACTTCTTTACTTTGAGTTATACACATCGTGCCAAACATTGCATTTTAAGCTTTAACATATTGTAGTATTACAAATATTCTATTCAACATCACACAAAAATATGTTTGTTACTTATCTTATTTGTTTTATTTTTGGCTGGTGATATTTTGTGTTCAGATTTTAAAGAACATTCCTAGGGATACATTTTTTTTTACCTTCTTGACTTCTTGGTTTTTAGGTTGTAAGGAAACAGACAAAGCTGACATATACTTCCTTTTGGATGAATCTGGGAGCATCCTGTACAGAGACTTTGAAGACATGAAGAAATTTATTCTGGAGTGCCTCGAAGTCTTTCACATTGGAAAAGACAATGTTCGGATTGGAGTGGTGAAATTTGCCAGCAGTCCTAGTGTTGTGTTCAAATTAAATGACTTCAGCACTAAATCTGAAGTTCAGAGTGCTGTGAAGAAACTTCAGATGGACGGTGGGGGCACCAGAACCGATCTGGGTCTGAGACAAATGATCCCGTTGTTCAGTGAAGCTGAGCAAACACGAGGGGAAAAGGTTCGCGAGTTGCTGATCGTTATCACTGACGGAGAATCCACAGGACCGAAGGAACTGGTACGCGTCCCTGCTAGTTATCTGAGAGTTGAACAAAACGTCTCCATTTATTCCATCGGTGTGAAAAATGCTTCTCAGTCTGAGCTTGTGGAAATATCTGGCAACCCACAAAGAACCTTTTTTGTTAAAAACTATGATGCCCTCAAGGATATCAAGAAAGATATCCTTACTCAGATCTGCTCATTTGACGGTGAGAAATTCTCTGTTGTTTATAGTGGATTTATTTTACAACATACTGTTGAATTACTGTGTGTGAAATGTTTATGACAAATTGAATGTAAAAAGGTTTAAGTGACTCTAAACAAGGCACAATATGACCCACATTCTTTGGAAAGTTATGAGTGAGGAGAATGATCTAAAATCATTTTACCATTAAACTAAAGCAAAAAGATTTACCTATGCAAAGTTGCAGTTAATAATAATAAGGACTGCACTTATTTATTTTTTTACTTTTGTATCCCAACTGTATTGTTCTCAGAGGAGAAAATAGTAGCTTTGAGTGAGAGATACCACATTTCGATTCTTTAAGAATCATATTTTGTTTTTTCTCTTACATAGGTAAATCTAGAGTGTTAAATTAACTCTAGTCCGAGTCTACTTGGTCCTACTCCTGAGTTAAATTAACACTGAGCATCTCAACTTGTATCAGAAAATAGTTTGAACATCTTCAAATTATGGCTTTATTAATATGCTCAACAATTTCAAAATCCTTATCATATTATGTACTTGTTGTTTCATTTCTAAGAATGTAGGTCAGCCAGAGATTTGAGAGCCAGAGAGTTAGTATCCATCTTGGTTTAGCCTAATAGCTACATATGAAATGTTACGGAATTACATAAAAATATACATATATTTTTTGTAGGTTGTCAAGGTCTTCTGGCAGATGTCATTTTCCTAGTTGATAGCTCGGAGAACGTCAGTCCTGAAGATTTCAACAAAATAAAATCTATAATGACGTATTTGGTGGGGAAATTCGCCATTGGACCTGAAAAGGAGCGCGTTGCAGTCGTTCAGTATAACACGAACACAAACGAGGAGTTCTCCTTAAATGAGTTCAATGATAAAGAAACCATCATTCGGGAAATTATGGATATGAAACAGATGATGGGTAAAATGTACACTGGAACAGCACTGTCGGAAATGTTGCAATATTTTCAAGAATCTAGAGGTGGAAGACTTCATGCTTCAAAGTTCTTGATTCATCTCACCAATGGAGACAGCAGGAATGACGTGAGCCGTCCTGCTCGATTCCTGAGAGACAATTCCATCAACATCTTCAGCATTGGACTGACTAACGCAAACAGGTCTGAGGTTTTGGCCATTGCTGGGTCCCATGCTGGAGTCTTCTATGAGGATGCTGTTGGGTCCCTGAATGAATTAAGCAGTGAGGTCCTTCTCAAGATCTGCAACACAGGTACAAAACTGCTTCAAAACTGATTTCAAGGGATTATTGGTGAAGAAACACATGGAACTGAGGCAAAATGGGGGATTTACTTTCACACATTTTGTTTTATAACAACAATGCTTGGTCATACAAAAAATAGGGAGAGAGAGCTTTCAGAAGATGGAGCCCTATAAGCTAGGAGAGGATGTTCATCAGAAGATTCTGGTGTGCATCTAATGCGCTGCACATTTAATGTGCTTGCTGTCCCCCAAAAATGATTGACATTGGCTTTCAGTGAAACTGGTACAGATGTAGATATTCGACTTCCAACATATAAGTTTTTTTAAACAGCATCAATCCTTTTTGTACAAAAATAACAAACAAAAATAAAAATAAAAAAATCAGTTCAAGACCCCAGAAGAGAACACCACATTCACTGCATCGGCACAAAACAGTCTGTTCCTCTTCCAAAACAAAGAATATCCACACATTTTAAAATAAAAAGCAGGGGGAGATTAAACGCCACAGCATCTCCAGACCACAGATATAAGAACATAGTCACCAATGAGACCTTCGAATGGTTCAATGACCACTTAAAGCGTGTTCAGACAGACATGTTGTCCTAGTTTAAAAGGCACTAGTATGGCTCCGTCTTCGATCTTGATTTACCTATGAATTAATGTTGAATGTTTGGTAGGCACCAGGAAAGCTCATTCCATTATTCTAGAAACTGGATATTAAACACCTGTGCTAATATGCAGGAGCTTCCTTCAGTCGTTTGTATAACCTTTGAGGGGGCTCGGTCACAGATTGGTCCACTGCAACAGTCAAATGTGGAAAAAAGTAACTAAAACTTAGTTTGCTCTACCGATTGATTGCACCGAACCAGTGCAAAGGCTGGAAAACATAAACATGACATACAGTACAGACTCAAAATCCCTCTCTAAGATAATGGCTAGCAAATGGCAACCAGTATGTTTGACACTGGACTTTGGTCACTTAAATTCAAGTCTTGGTCTGATAATCATAGCATTGTTTTTTTCCAGAGCCCTGAGCAGCTTTATGTTAGTTTCACTCATGAACATCTGCCCAATCGTTTATTTTGACCAATTAAAATAACATATGTGAGAACAAGGCAGTGAGAAAATACAATTCAAATGACAAGCTTACAGCAAAAAAGATTGTCAATATAAAAAAGACAGTGGGCATTTTTTGTCAGGGCCATTTACAGGGTTTCTGTACAGTGGCCGTTACGTACAGTACAAATGAACATAATGTGAATCCCTTTTGCAATTCAAAAAACAAATATACATTTTAGAAAATATATGTACAAGTTCAGAAACACAATTACATTTTAGAAAACAAAAAAGTTAAACAAGTGTTTCTTTTTTTACGTCTAGTATTGCTTGATGTATAGTATAATTTCTGAACATTTAAATTTGGTTCAGAACTTGTAAAATTAAAATTTTTATAACTTGTAATTATGATAAGGTAAAGTTATTGTCATTGTCACTCTACCCACTCTCCCAGGGTGAACTAGGGACTCTCAAGACCCTAACAACAATCAAGCAGAAAATGACAAGAACATCTCGAACACGTCACTCAGATTTAGTCATAAAATTGATCAGAAAATGTGATTTCCTAAAATAAATTTTTCTGGTTGCAAATAAGATTTCAATAAAAAGAAGGGTACAATTTAAAGACAAAATGTATATCCTAATAAATTGTGGTCCTTTTCCCCATTCTCTTTTGATAATTTTTTGTGTGCATTTTTAGAGTGCAGGACACAAGATCTTATTGACATCATCTTCCTGGTGGACACCTCAGGACAACTAGACAAAGCTGGTTTTAAGGACATGATCAACCTAATGCAGTCCTTGGTGAAAAAATCAATGGTGTCAGAAAACCGAGTTCGATTTGGTGCTGTGAGCTTCGCTAACAGCCCTCGAATGGAGTTCACCCTAAAGCAATATACCACCCAGGCTGAAGTCCTAAAGGCTATTTCTAACCTCAGAAGCTTTGGAGGGGTCAGAAACACTGCCCAGGCCTTAAATTTTACACTCTACTCTTTTTCTCAACAATATGGAGGGCGGAGGCACATGGAAGTACCCCAGGTGATGTTTCTGATAACAGACGGCAAGGTTAATGACTTGAGTGTGTTGAGAACCTGGCCTCAAGCTCTGAACAAATCAGAGGTAAATTTTTTTGCCATTGGTACTGAAGATGCAGATAGGGAACAGCTGAGGGAGATCGCTGGAGAGAACGGAAGAGTGCATTATGCAAACACCTATGGAGGTCTGCAAGGACTACAAAAGCAAATCTCCATGGAGCTCTGCAAGCTCACCAAACCAGGTACAGTCAATCAATCAATCAATCAATCAATCAATCAATCAATCAATCAATCAATCAATCAATCAATCAATCAATCAATCAATCAATCAATCAATCAATCAATCAGTTTTTATATAGCACTTCTTTAGCAATTGCTTTCAAAGCAGCTTCACAAAGTCCTAGTGAGGATCAGGTAGAGTAAATAGGAGTTCCCTCTGTGAGGGGACTCTCGCTGACTAAGGCAGGTGCTAGTCACCTCCCCAGCATAAAGAATATACAAACTTAAAATCCATCGATGAACGGTTCGCTGGACAGCAGCTGAAAAGACAAAACAAACAAAGACAAAACAGAAACTTACAAATGGAGAAACAATGGTTAGAAAACTGTAACACAGACAACAAACAAGTGATCAGCATCAGCTGCAGGATGAGAGATAAATGATGAGGATAGGTTAGAGTGGAACATTGAACCACATTGCTTTTTCAAACAGTTTGTATGTATATGGTGCTCAGACACCAGATCTGTTTAGACAAATAACAAGAGATAACTATTTGAATGCTAGATTAAACGGATATGTTTTTAATTTAGTTTTGAACTCTGTGAGCATAGCTGAGCTCTGGACAACATTCGGGAGTTTATTCCAGAGCTTCGGGGCTCTATATGAGAACGCTCTTCCACCTCTTGTGGATTTACTAACCTTCGGTATAATCAATAGTCCTGCTTCTTGTGATCGGAGAGAGCGAGCTGGAATATATCATGATAGGAGACTGCTCAGGTAGGCCGGAGCCAAGCCATTCAGCGCCTTAAAGGCAAGGAGCAGAATCTTGTAGTCAATGCGATATTGTACAGGAAGCCAATGAAGAGAGCACAAAACCGGTGAAATTGGTCATATTTCTTTGTTCTTGTGAGAACTCTAGCTGCTGCGTTCTGGACTAACTGTAATTTTTGTAGCAGGGCGGCTAAACAGCCGACTAACAGAGCATTACAATCCAAATACTTACTTTTATGATTTATTATTTTTAAATAATCCAATACGTTTTTTTTTTTTATTTCTTCCAGCTTTGAGTTAAAATAAGTATACAGCATTTGACCATTGCTGGAATAACCAAATAAATGTAGTTAGTTTAAGATGTAGAATGATTAACATGTTGATACACATGTAATCAAGTGTTTACTTGATTACAGAAGATTATAGTTTAGTATAGTATAATATATATAGGAGTCAATTTTTAAGGTAGTACATGTAAAGAAATATTTGAAGTAACCTTTACCATACGCTGATAAGAGTGTTTCACATCAGTGTTTATTGGAAAAATGTTTGTTAGAGTAGTAGAAGGTTGTTTGTTTTGATTCGCATGGCTTTTGCATTATGTTTCGCTTTGTTTCTGCAATTTTAGTGTTGGTCTTGCTTTAAGTTTGGCTTGCTGCATTTTTTATTTACTTTCTCTTTCCCTTTTTATGGTTCTACTTTAGCTTTAATTGTTGGGGAGCCGTTTACTGTCTCAAGATTTTGATTAACTTTGACTTTTTGCTTTTTGTGTAATCCCAAATGTAGCTATTTTTTTGTTGAGTACTTATTCTGATAGTTCACATATTGAATAATAGTTAGTATTGTGTAATTGTAAAATTGAATGAACCCAACTTGCTATAAAACCTTTTGAATAAAGTGAAGGACCATGACGTTGATCTTTCAAAAGCAATAGGAAGGTTTAGCTTTCAAAAGTAATGATCTTAACTTTCCAGTTCTTTATGATCTGCCTAGACCAAAAAAACTGTGAAATATTTTCATTCCTATAATGTTTGAGAAGCTGTCTTTTTGGCATTTGGTAAAAGTGGGTTAGGAGGAAAAACATTTTCTTTTTTTGATGCAGATAATTGTTTTCTGAGAATTGAGAACAAAATTTGACATTTTTTCTTTCTAGCTTGTGAGCTGGGTGTTGCAGATCTTGTTTTTCTAATTGATGGTTCTGAGTCCTTGGAAAATGATGACTGGGTGGCTGTGAAGGAAACCGTGATTGGAATCGTGAAGCAGCTGGACGTCTCTAAAGATAAATGGAGAATTGCTGTCGCCCAGTTCAGTGATAAACTCATTCATGAGTTTTACCTCAACACCTACAGCACATTTTCAGAAGTGAAGGAGGCTATAAATGTAATCAAGCAAAGGAAGCAGGGCACAGAAACCTGGAGTGCCCTGAAAGCAGTCCAATATTACTTCACCAAACAGAATGGATCTAGGATTGAAGAAAACATCGCACAGAATCTGCTGCTGATCACCGATGGCAAAGCCAATGATGATAAAGATCTACATGCATTGAACTTTTTCAGAGACAGAAAAATACCAATTACGGTCATCGGGTTGGGGGATCAAATCAGAAAATCAGAGCTCTTTGAAATCGCTGGGTCTACAGATCGGGTGCTCATAGAGACTTTTGAAGGGATTAAAAACAATTTGAATACCACTATAAGGAAGGTGTTGCATTTCCTCTGTGAAAAACCTCGAACAGACAAAACCGGTAAGAGACTAGGTTCTATTATTGCCAGTGTTATAATAGACTATGGCTATATAAACTTGCTTCTTTATTCACTCTGTTTGATTTGATTTTGTTTCAACGTGCAGCCAGGTGGGATTGCAAGATACTCAGACACTCACAATTCCCTACAATACCTTGGGGTTACTTATATGCTTTTTGGGACATTTTTTTCATACCATTTTATGTTTCAGCAAATAAAATGATTTTTTGGTGGCTTATCTGATTTTACACATATTTTGGGGAAATACATTTAAAATAGAACAATTTAGATAATTTTTTTTTCATCAGTACTAATAAAAGCATTGTTAATCAATACATTAATAAAGCGAATGAAAGCCTTTAAATTATGAAAGCCTTGAAGGTATAATGAAAACACCTTTATCCCATTTCACTATGTAACGTTGTGTTATTTTTTCCCCAAATCAGTGACATCATTTATACATTATACATTTACACATTATACAAAACCCTGGATTAAAAAAAACATCGAGAAGTTTTGGCTAATGCGGAGGTTGATTTACATGAAATGGAAATAAATGGGGACAAAATGGGCAGCACTTTAAGTCCGGGGACACATTTGTTCATTTTGGTGGTTAAATCTGAACAATGCACAAGGATTAAATTCTAATATTATTCAATTTAATTACAACTTTAAACAAGTAAAATGCATATACTGTATTTTAATCATAATTATAACAATTCTTACTTGTTACTACTCAGGTTGCTCTGTTGATATTGCCTTTGGGTTCGATGTGTCCCGTCGAGCTTCTACTCAAGGTCTGCTGAGACCTCACGCAACCCAATCCGTCTACACCGCCATCCACCAGCTCGCCAACATGCCTGATTTGTGCTGCATCAAAGCTGAAAACATCTCTTCCAAATTTGCCTACAGACTGGTTTCTGGGCAAGATGGTAGAATTCTGAACGACTTTGAATTTTCAAATTTCACTGAGAACACGCTCCAGAAAGTCTTGTCACTGCAACCTAGAGAGCCAATGGCCTTCAATAACCTTCTGCTGGATTCCTTCAGGAATTTGTTCTTGAAGAACTCCAGCGCCAATGCAAAGGTCTCGTTTTCATTCAGTCATTTTTTTTGTGGCATTAACTCTCTGAATCAGTCACTTCATAACATTCTAAACTCACTCTCTCTCTCTCACTCTCTCACTCTCTCACTCTCTCTCTCTCTCTCTCTCTCTCTCTCTCTCTCTATATATATATATATATATATATATATATATATATATATATATATATATATATACTTAATCTATTTTTTTTCTAGATTTTAGTCATATTTTCTGACGGGTTGGATGAAAACATTGAGACATTAATGCCGAGTTCCGAGGATCTTAAGAGGAGTGGTGAGTTTGCTGATGTATATTCATAATTAATGTATATTCATAATGGCAAATATATTAATGCAATGCTTAAGCCATATATGCGTAAATCCAGATTATACCAATACTTTGCAGACTTTTTTTCATTGCCAAGACATTAGATACAACACTTGCTTTCACATACAGCAAAAACAATTTAATTAATTTAATCTGGATCGAATCCGGTGCAGGCCCTTCATAACAAATAAAATTCAACTCCCATTCTCATTTAATTTCCATAAAATTCCATTACGTTCAATAAAATTCCATTCCATTCCATTCCATTACATTCATGCTAACATTCAACTCATCATTCAATTTACATGTAGTTGTGTTTTTAATAGTTATTTTATAGTATAGTAATTGGAACAAGTCAACATAAGAGTGTTGGGCAGTGCTTCATTAACTCTTCAGGAGAAAAAGTGGCAATTTGAGTGTGAACTAACTGCTGACTTCTACAAACATTCGCCTTTAGATTTCTCTCCCGTACAAGCAATGTGCCGGCGCAGAAGAGACTCATCCATGATTTAAATATGTTTTCACTATTTGTATCTCTTCTTGGAAGCATGCACGATGACAGAGTTTACCCTGAATCCATATTTCTCTGCTTTGTGTCACCAAGTCATGCAGTATTTAGACTGCCAATTGTTTGGTAGACTGAGTGAAAAAATTGACAGCTAGTTATTTGATGACACTATAGAGAGTCCTTCCATGTACTATAACATAAACTTGTAAAAAAGAATAATAAGGTTCACTTCAGCCCTTCAGAAAATAATGTTGCTCTTTATTATTATTGTATATTCTAGGTGTTGATGCTCTGCTGATTGTTTCTCTGGAGGGGAAAATGGACGTAAAGAAGCTGGAATTTGGTAGAGGCTATGGTTACAAACCACCTCTGAGTGCAGAGAGCAGTTTAGGCAACGATCTTATGAAGCAGATCGTAAGTATCAAAGTTTATGTGTTTCCACTATTGCAAGCTGTATTTTCAACTTTCAATCCACACTATTTTAAACACACGTTCAAATTGAAAACTCAGATACTGAGAAGGCTGGATTTTAAAGCAGAAAGCCTTTTCAAAGTTGATGAAGTCTAATTTAAATGCAGCACCCACCAAACTACAATGATCTTGTTTTATTACTGTAGACAAAGTCACAAAGTTTAAGAATTTAAGTCAACATCAGAAAATTGTAGGTCTCTTAATTTGTATCTTTTTATAATCACTGTACAGAAAATAGTTTCTACACTGCAAATTAATGCACTCTTGGAACAAGACAAAAAATTAAGTTAAACTCTTCCTATATCAAGCAAAAAAATCTGCCAATGGGGTAAGCAAATTTGACTTTGCAAGATTTCTTAAAATTAGAAAAAAATTCTAGCTGATAAATATACAAAAACTCTCAAAAGAATTCTTTACAAGTTGTAAAACTGCACTGAAACTAGAATATTTCAACTTGTATCTAGTCTCTAGTAGTCTTAAAACTAGACAATCTGTCTTAAAACTAGGATGTTTTCTCTTTTATTTAAAACTAGCTTGGACAATTTAGTATTAAAATAAGTATATATGACCTTAAATTTAAAATGTTTGTGCTTAATTTTAGTTCTTAAAGTAGAATATGGGTTCTTAAAACTAGACATTCTAGCTCAAAAATTAAATTTTAAATAATTACGTATTATTTAGGCCTATTGGTGCATTTTTTGGTAGTACAGTTCTGATAACAGAGAGGAAGAACACTTAGGAGAGCTCAGGGGAGATGATCGGTGAAGGACCAAGATTGGATTCGAACCCCTGTCACCAGAGGCTTCAGCTCCACATGTCAGCAATCTGACCGCTACACTATCAGTGCTGACAAGTCAATTGTAAAACATTCTAGTTTTAAGACAGATTGTCTAGTTTTGAGAGCACTAGTGACTAGATACTAGTTGGAATATTCTAGTTACCCCATTAGCAGAATCTTCTGCTTGATCTAGGAAGAGTTCATCTATATTTGAGGTTTTTTTTCTTGTTTCAAGAGTGCTTTTTTGAAGTACAGATCTCTTCCATCAAAGTTAGAACACAACTGGACGGTTATTAAGGTTTTGGGTATTGATGATTTATTTACGGTGTAGATCCTTTTTCTTTTTTTTTCACAAACATTTGAATCTTATTTCAAGAAATCAAATGTTCTTACCTTTACTTGATCTAGACTAGAACTAGATTTAAGATTTTTTTTCTTGTTCCAAGATGCATGCTTTTAACCAGTATTTAATATTGATTTCTTAAAATAAAATGAAAGTAACATTCTTGATATAAGAATATGTTGAGTCAAAAATTCTTGTTTTAAGATTCTTGTTTTATGATCAGTGGCAAAATCGGCAACTTGTTTCACATAGTTTCTTAATTTAAGAAAATAAATGACCAGAAAATGACCTTTTTTTCTGCTGTTATTTCTCAAAATAAGCTAAGTAATCTATACCCAAATGGTTTAAATTAGAAAATTATTCGTAAAATAAGAAAATCAAGATTTTCAATCTAATTTTAAGCATTTTCAGCTTTGCTTAGAATTAATTTTTCGCAGTGTATTGTGTGTAATTGTTAAAAAAGATTAATTGTAAGCATTGTTTAACACATTATCTGATGCTTTTCGACCTTTATAACTAGCTAAGATGGGGATTTGTATCTATGTAGGGTTCAGCCTTTCAACTGGAAGTCTCTGAACTCTTTCGATCAGGAATCTGCTATGAAAATTATACATACAGTGTACCAATAATTAATCAAACACGTAATAAAAAAATATATAATAAAACACAAAAAAAATCTATTATGTTCACCCTTTTTTAAATTTAGCAATTTAAAAGCGTGATATCATTATTCATTCTTAAATCATTTTTAAGACAGCCTTTTGAAATGCTAAATATTTGTTGAAATAAAATAAAATTGTAACTAGAAGTAAATGTAAAAGTAAAAGTATTTTCTCAGGTATGCGTTCTCTTCTTCCAGGAAACTGTGTTGATGAGAGTATGTTGCAATATAACTTGCTCATGCGTTGGTCCTCCTGGACTACGAGGACCCCCCGGAATCCCAGGTGTAAAGGTCAGAGGGTTCATGTTTTTTTTCCCTTCAGGGAAAAATATCTGAACATGAGATGCATGTATTCAATATGTAGAACTATTGTGCCATCTGACAGCAGTCATACATCTCTGCTAGTTCCCATGTTTGTTTATCCAGGGGTTAAAATACAAGTTAGAACTCTTAATTTAGAGTATTGGCAAAACATCCCTTAAGATTCCACATAGTAGATTTTCTTTAAGAGAAGACTTGCTTAAGATGTTGACGACCTGCTGTGTGTTTAGGGCTTGCCTGGGCTGAAGGGACATCCTGGGTTCCCTGGAGATGAAGGTGGAATGGTGAGTGAACTCAATCAAGTAAATGGAGGAATATGAAAAAAATCTTATCCTTAGTAGTGTTAAAATGTATATTTCTTGAGCTGTTACCAGTTGATTTCCAAATGGATGCTCATTGTGATTTTACATGATCAAATTCAAATTAGTTTAAGAGTTATAAGTTAAAATATTTGAGGTCAAGTGTATTTGAAAGTAATCTTTTTCCTTCTTGCTGAAGGGATTGTGTATCTCTCATCTCTTGCATATATAGAGTCTGTTTCTTACAATAAGAGCTGATCTGTTTACAAAGCATTGATGTATATTGTGTATGTCACAGATAAATAGACTCTACCCCGTAATGTTTCTTGCAGGGAGAGCGGGGACCACCAGGGCTGAACGGAACGGCGGGACACGACGGTTGCCGTGGAAACAGAGGGCTCAAGGTGATACAGTGTTACTGTATAACTGCAATGTTTTGTTTAAGCGATCAAAAAATGTCAGGATATGTTGTGCTAATACTCTTTCTCTTGCTGAAAAATATTTACGATGAATTAGTTAGTTAGATTTTGGGCAATTTTACCCTCTGTGAGTCTCTATTGGTTCACAACATTTATAATAGCTGAAAAATTGTGTATGGCAGAATTTAGGAACAAACAATGCTATGCATTTACAAGAGGAACTATTCCTTTAGATTTTTTTAAAAGTAACAAGGAATATTTACTTCACAGACTGCATTTCTTGTGTTTTCCAAACAACCACAGAAAATCTTCATGAAATTCTACTGGCTGCTTTTGTTCTTTCTTGATGTCTTTGAATAGTTAGGTAGTTTGATGTTTATGACATATAAAAAAAGTCTTTAAAAAGCCTTTAAAAAGTCTGTATAAGCCTGTCTTCAAAACCCGGGTTTCACAACCACTTTGTAAAGACTCATTCAATCAATGCTTTGTCCTCAGCATTTAACGTATGTATATATTTGTATGTACGAACATATGTATGTATATGTAGCTTTGACTTGAAATGTAAATAACTAGCTAACCAAGCAATTTACATTTTTGTTTGTGAAGAAGCAGTCATTTCTGAATCATTCCTAGAAGTGCACTGATCCAATATTGATTTTATTTTATCTCAAATAGGTTTTTTGTGATTAGATATTAACCCATTATTCTCATGTTGTTGCATAAAGCTTTACCTCATGTCCATATGGACAGCATTCTGTTTAGAAACTGGCTGTAATGAGAACAAGTAGAACAAAATGTCATCTTGTTAGCTCTGTGGAGTTCCTTCTGTACAATCACGAGTACACAATCCCAAAGCGGGATGTAATAAGAGCCATGCGCACAGTAGAGAATGAGGTGTCAGTCTCAATGTCAATTTTGAAGCACTGGAGTCTGTTTCAGTGAATCCATGACTAGGGAAGCACAATAAAAATGTACATCTGAGTTTAGTTCCATTGGACAGATTGTAGCTTATATGGATTGATTATAGTTCATGTCAGTCTCTCATTTGGTTGTTTGTGTGATAATTATGATGCAGTGAAATAAGATCTTTAATGCTTGCTTCATTAACTTTTTTCAAATTTCAATTTTATAGGGCAGCCGGGGCTACACTGGAACCAAAGTGAGTAAAATCAGTTATTTTATTCACTGACTATGAGTTTCTCTCTTGCTTTATGGTTTCCATTAAACTACTCTGAAAATAAATCTGAGGTTTATGAGGCTAAAGTGTTTATGAAGACAAGTTTAGTGAGCAATGGTTTATGATGAGCTTTTCATTTGTTGAGAAAAACGAAAAAAGTGTCAAACGTATTTGGTTGAGGATGACTTGTATGTGTGCAAAAGTCAAGTTTTAGACCGTAACTCTGCACAAATGATTTTTAGCTCTAGTTAATAGTTGTGTCTGCAGTGCTTTTTCCCAGCTGCAGATGTTATTTTTGGCTAGTAAACAAGCACACGCTCTGTTATTATTTGTACAGTGGTTGTTGACGGCTTCCCTAAACAAGACTATGAGTGTATATTTGCGACCTTTCTTTGACAGGGTGAACACGGAGAGGATGGGCTGGATGGAGTGGATGGAGAACAGGTGGGTTATTTCTCTTATCATAATCTTAAACTGCTGAAAATACAGTGCTGTGTAACTATTCATGATGATTGTGTGCAAAACATTAGGTTTAGTTAGGAATTACAATTTTGTACAAAAACCCCCCACAGATAATAGACTGATATTAAAAGCTACATGAAGCGTTAGGTTGAGGTTATTGCTGCTGAAGGAGGGTCAACCAGTTAATAAGTGGAAAGGTTCTTACAGTTTTTCCACCCTACGCTGTGAATGTTTGCATGATATGTTCAATTAAAACATGAAAACATATCATTTCTGTGTATTATTATTTTGACTTTATTTTGCTATAGTAGTGAGATTGATGAAGATCAGAGAACATTTTATGACCAATTCATGCAAAATGCCTTTTGATCCTAAAATCACATACTTTTTCTTTCTATGTAGACTCTTTTTTTATTTTGTCCTTGAGTAACAATGTGTAGTAAAACAGCTTGATTAACTCCAATATGCAGAAATTCTCACTATCTGATTGGCCATTGGACTTTGAACTGTGTACCGCTTAATATCTCTGCACTAAGTTATTAAATACAATTGTTTTTATATTCAAGTCAATGAGTCAATTTAAGCCCTAATTTAGCATCCTGCAATGTACAATCCCCAGGTAAAAAACTGCTTTCTTAACAAACCACACATTTTGACTTTGAATGTATCGTATGGAATTCTTTTCATTTGTAATTTGTGAAGAAAACAATTTAGTTTATCTGAGAAATTATCAAAAGCTCCAAAGGTTTTATTTTTAAGACTTGAGAGAGAAACAGCAATGACACAACTAGAATTGAAACTGAACGTGTTGAATGCTAAAAGTTTCAAACTTATTAAGACAATTTCTCCTAAAACGACGTTAACATTTTACGACAACATTGTGTTCAAAGCCGGCATTTTCATGGACCGTTGATAGCATGTCATTGATTTGAAAATCCCCTTTCTTCCAATTATTCCTTCCCCCTATCTCTTCTATGTTCAGTTGATCAGCCGAGACAACCTCTATTGTGACTTATCCGAGTAATATTTTGCCCTTGTAATGAATTGTATTTTGCCTCTCTCCCTAGTGTAAAAGTAGCTTTAGATAAAAATGTCTGCTAACAGCATATGTGTAAATGTTGTCTCACAAATACAAGCCTTAACTTATCTACAGATGTTCCAATAATGTAATCAGTTTTATGCTTGGCGTGCAGTTAAAAATGTTGTTTAATGCAAGTTTTAACGATCTCAAGAAAGAACCATTCTGTTTTTATGAACCAACACATAATTAAATTAAATAAATAAAACATTGTTGGATCACCACAATACACCCATACATCAACTAAATTATTTATTTTGAAAGTTAGGTGTGAAATGGTACATTTCGAAATCTTAAGGAGTAAAATTGTAAATTATGTTTAGTATATGTTTAGTCTCCATAACAACTGACAAACTCTGTAATGTGTGCAGGGTGATGCTGGCACAGATGGCCTCTCTGGATTGAAAGGAGACCCTGGCAGATTTGTAACTTCCCTTTTATAGCTTTTCTCAAAACTCTCTGTTAATTCACACATTCATTATCAGAACTAAAAGAAAACTAGACGTTGTTCTTTGCTGTTCTTGTGTCTTTCAGGGAGTGAAGGGTTTCAAAGCGACTCAAGGACCTAAGGGAGACAAGGGTCTGAGAGGAGATCCTGTGAGTCTTGCAGGGCTTATAGAAGTGCTTCTTTCTAACATCTAAACAACTTGACTTGATTTGTCTGTATATGATTATTGGTTTACATTTCAGGGTCCACCAGGAAGAGACAACTTTTTTGTGGGTCCTAAAGGCGAGCTGGGAAATACTGGGCTCCCGGTATGAAAATTTCTCTCTCCTTCTGGAAGATTTTCAAATGATTTGTTTGCATGGAAGTGACAGAATGTTTGTCTCTTAAACATCAGCAGCAGAGCTACTGTCAGATAATGTGCTGGGAGCTGTAAACAGAAAAAGAAACGTGTTAGTACAGTGTTAGATTATATCGTACAGTGGATCTGTAAAAAAATTTCAGTAGTGTACATGCAAAAAATGACTCCATTTATCTTGTTAATATACACACAAAGGGTGATGCAGCTGTGGGTTCCTATTTTAAACTGTTTGGAATTTGTCTAACTGTTAAACTATTGCCATGAATTGAGTCACGATGTTGCTCTGGCTGTGTACACTCACACATAATTAAAACTCTTAACGCTAAGAGATTTATAAAACACATTTCCTTTCACCCATTGTTGAAATTATAATGATAATTAAATTATAATGCTGAAAGCACGAACCGGTTCAGTTTATTAGATGTTCCACATGCATAACCAAGAAACCACTTTCTCTTCATCTAAGTTGGCCATATTTTTCACTTAGTTTTGTTGGTAATTATACAATTTAGGTGTTCAGTGAGACAGAAGTGATGTTTTCTGACTAATTTTGGAGATGAAAAAAGTAAAAAATCTTCCCTCCAAACTTTCTGCCTTCAGCACTCCTCGTACATTTATTTGGCAAACCAATCTCGTATTGCTGTCAGGACTCGAAGTCTCTCAGACATCACACTTTAATTTTGCTCACTATGCTTTGGAAACCTACAACTATTTTTGCTGAGTGTTCACTACATTTTGCATTGTTTTCGTTCACTTGGTAACAATTCATCATCTTTCGCTCTCTCTCGCTCTCTCTCGCTCTCTCTCGCTCTCTCTCGCTCTCTCTCTCTCTCTCTCTCTCTCTCTCTCTCTCGGCTCTCTCGCTCTCTCGCTCTCTCTCTCTCTCTCTCTCTCTCTCTCTCTCTCTCATCTCTCTCTCGTCTCTCTCATCTCTCTCTCTCTCTCTCTCTCTCTCTCTCTGTTTTAGGGAGAGCCAGGAATTAACGGGGTCCCTGGTAGAGATGGAGAAAATGGTAAACCTGTAAGTGTTTCTGGTACTTCTGGTACAGTGGTACCTAAACTGTTTTCATTTGGGCAGTGTTGACAAGGAAAAAAATATGTATTCGTTTATTTGCAAATGTGTTTCATAACTTGAGTTTTGTCATATTTTGTGAAAAGTTGCACCATTTTTGTCCATGTGATTTGTGTGGTCATCTGATCCATGACACCCCTTCCTGCTTTGAAGGCAAAGGGTCCACAATGAAAATGTAATATGTAAGCATTTTAATACAAGACAATTCAGGTTTTAACCCTGAAACGAAAGGCTTTGTTTAAAAGACGCAAGGTCTGCTCCAATAATAGACTGTAGATTCTGGTCATTGTGCGCCTTACCTTCCTCAGCTTCTGTATATTTGTAGACATTTTAATAAAATTTTTATTTTCTAGATAATCTCACACTTTTAGTTTGAGTAGTTTATTTTAATTCTAAAAAAATGTACATTGCAGGTTTAAGGTTTATTATATTGCAGTATAAAAGGTTTTCATTCAAGTAAATGAAACAAATTGTTTTAACTGCCAAACAATGATATTGATAGTGGTGAAATCTTTTTTAATGGTTTGTAAAACACATAATTTAGTTTTTATATTAAAAGCTTTTTTATGTAATTGGATTTTTATTGTTTTCCATAGGGTACTCCAGGAAGAAAAGGCCCCCCTGGAACACCGGTAATGTTGCATAAAGTGTACACAAGACTGCTGCTGGCTAAATGATTTTATCTTGTTTCAAATGCATTTTCTTCTCTATTTTAATACTCTTAAAAAGAACACTTTTTATCTATTTTTCTATTTTGTTCTTGTCATATGCATACGTTTAAAACAATCACCCTTTAAATCCCCTTTAAATTAAGATTTTCATCTCTGCCCCCTCTTTTTGTTTGTAATACATTCTGTTGGAGTCCCATATTTTATATATATAATATTATAGTCCAAATCCAGTTTATATATTCAATATTCACTATAAATCTCATGATCAAGTCTAAAGGTAATTATTTAAGAATAGACCTAAAATACGCATTTTCTAAAATTGTAAAGTTCTAAAAAAAATCTGCCTTGTTTTTAAAATCTGCTTTGAAAAAAATCCCTTAATTTATTTCATTATCTATTATTTGTGTTTTCTACATTCTTTCTGTTCTGTTGCTTCCATCTTTACAGATTCACATGTAACAATTATAAAAGTTCTGGTTATAAAATGTATATTTATTAAATAATTACTAATATGATCTGCTTTGTGATTTTTGTTCTGGATCTGAACTGTGTGGTGAATAAACGTGAGTTTCTGCGCAGGGTGAATCTTTATTCGAAAAGGGAGAACCCGGTCAGCCAGGGGCGTTTGGTTACCCTGGAAAAGTGGTAAAGTTTTATTCTCATTTGAAAAAAATGTAAAAGCACATGTTTGTGTTCATTAATCGCGTTCATCTTTTGTTTGCGATTTCAGGGTCCACCGGGCCCAACGGGATCCTCGGGAGAAAATGGCCACCCAGGCTTACCAGGAATCATGGTGGGTGCTTTGATTGCTTCAACTCAAACTCGTTCAGGTTTGGATTGAGAGAAGAATGCAATGTGTTTTAAGTGTTTGTGTCTTTTTTTCTGAAGGGTCCCTATGGCCCTCCTGGAGGATTAGGGTCAAAGGGAGGACAAGGACCTAGAGGCCCATGGGTAATGAATCTTATAAACCATACTTTTCCAGAGTTAAAAGTGTTATGTAGCTTTTAGAGTTGTTTTGTGTTCATTGCCAACTCTAATTATTGTTATATTTTATTCATTATTACCTGTAGTATTAGTTGTTTATTGTTGTAACATTTTAAATAATTACAAAATATATTAAGTGCTAAGCATTTCAACATTGATTTATTTCTTTAGAGATACTTATTGGGGAAAATAGTCTTGTATAAATGCTAATATTTACTAATTAGATACATTTAATGTTTTTTATGTATTCATCAAATATTTGTTCACTGACATGTATCATGCTTCATGACAAAATTCCTCTGTTCATGAGGCTGCCCTCTTGTTTTTAGGGTCTGCCAGGTGACCCAGGACCAAAAGGATCATATGGATCAGAGGGATTCGGAGGATCCCCGGTTGGTTGATTTAAAATGTTCTTCCAGATTAAAAAAAAAGTTATAATTTTGGTGTCTAAAACTGTGACTATGCAAAAAGGGACAAGATGGGATAGACGGATATGGACCTGATGGGTCAAAGGGACACAAGGTATGAATCGAAACAGTAAATATTAATAATGAGAAATGTACTTCTGAGGCAAAAACATATTTACGTGAACTTCTCAGGTAACATTTTTGTCCATCCCTTGAATCCAAACTTAATACTAGATTAAAACACTAATAATGAGGAATGATTGTATGTGAAAAAAATTTGTTAACAATTATCTATGCATAAAAAAATCTAGAAAGACGGAGCAGAACAGATATTCATTGAATATATACTTTCAATGTATACTTTCAGAACTGAAAACTAACTTATAACAATATACATAGTTTCACTGGCCTAGTGCAACGTTTTCCTGAAAACAGTGTGGTCCTATTTTGGAAATCTGCTCTGAAGTTTATCTAACAGAGATTGTTTTTTCAGGGAAACCTTGGATATTTTGGCTCGCCAGGTTTGCCGGTAAGTTGACTCAACATCAAAACAGTAAAGTTTTGTAAACATCACTTTAAAATATTGGGAATGAGTAGAAGTTGAAGCACTGTTGTGAATAGTGTTGGTTTTCTTAGGGTGAGGATGGCAACAAAGGTTCTAGTGGAATTAAAGGACACAAAGGTCATCATGGAAGACAGGTATGGCACCATATACATTAGTCCTGTTACTTCTGTAGTCTTTTAAGAAGCAATTCATTTCTGCATTTTAATTATGAATGTGTAATCAAATCACTCACGTCAAAGCACCAGAGAAAACAGAATAAAATTCTACTTTATTGTTCAATGAGGTAAGAGTCACTATTTGTGTCTTACAGGGAGACGCCGGTCGTCAAGGTTCCCCGGGTACTCCAGGAGAGAAAGGAATGGATGGTCACACAGTGAGTTCATTATAAGTACAATTGTGTTTCACAAAATAAATACATGTGAACTGTTTTTACTGACTGCTTGTTTTTGATGGTGAAAATATTTCTGTTTAACTGTCTAAATGTGTTGATTTTACATCGCTCTAGAATGAACAAAGGTATAAAAACAACACCTTTGTTTGTATCCCTGCAAATTTGACTTGCATAACACTATATTTCCACTAAATTATGGGTGATGGAATTATGAATGCAGTGCATATATAAAATGTAAGGATGGAGAAAATGTTATATTTTATTTTGGGTGATGAAAATGTTGAAAAATCAATGGAAAATAAGATATTTTTGTTCAGTGTAACTGAAGTAGGTGGCAATTTTCGACTTTCTCGCTTGATCTGTCTTTATTTTCTTCCTGCTATGGTGTATTGATCTATTAGAAGCAAGCTGAGAAAGACTTTGACCGTGTAACCAAATGCATATTTTTTGTCGTTCCTTTTTAGAAAGCATGGTTTATAACATTTCTCAAAGTTATATATAATTTCATTGAATTTATTAATTAAAATATTTCTGTCCAATTGTCTAAATGTATTGTTTTTCTATTCTCTAGACAACAGTTTTCTTTGTATCCTTGAAACTTTGACTCCAGGACCCCCCAAATTATGGGTGATACAATTATCAGTGCAGTGCTTATTATACATAAAATACATCAAATGCAAGAATGTAGAAAATGTTTAAAATATGTTAGTTCACTTATAAAATAAGTCACATTTATGTTGTTGTTCAGTGTATTTGAACTAAGCGTCAACCTACGATTTTCGATACATGATCCACGGAGTCGTTTCCTTTGACAGCAATGTTAAAATTTTCAAATTAACATCTAAGACCTCCATTAGTTAAAAAAAAATCATACTGATTGTATTGTCTATTAATGACAACTCTGAGGGGGTACATTTTGTTTACTCTTTTCTTTGTTCAATTAAGATCTAAAGTGTTACCGCAATTTAATTCTTCATTTCCTATCCACCAAATCTGATTTTCACAAATTTTGAGCCTCATTGGCTTTTTGCTAAAACCTTTTTATACACTATACGGTCAATCTTTTAAAAATTATAATCATAATTATAATATAATGCAGTGTTATATTGGTTGTTTTATTTATTGTGAGTACTTTAGTTGAAAAGCACTTGGCTTCAACAATTGAGCAAACTTATATATAAAACTTGGTTTATCTTGATGTATGTTCAATCTGTGAAGTTTTTTTATGTGTATATATTTTTTTATTCTAGGGTGACAAAGGACCTCCTGGTATCCCTCCAATGCCTGTAGGTTGCCTGTATCACACTTAGTTGGCCACTAAATTCAACACTTCAAGCATTTTATTCACTTTGAACCATTTTCTGTTTTCCAGGAATGTGAGCTGGTTGAATACATACGGAACAACTGTGGTATTATATTTTTTCCTGATAACTCATCTTAGATTCCCTTTCTTCTGAGCAAATTAATATTTTTGTCTTATTTTTCATATCCACAGCTTGCTGCTCAAGTATGCTCCATCTGCTCCATCAGCCACTTTTAAACTACCTCAGATTTTAAATCCCATTTATTTAGTGTCTAAAATTAAATTGATCTATTTTTTGTTTTATATTTAAAGGTAATGGTACCCAGTGTCCGGTTTATCCCACTGACCTGGTGATAGCTCTGGACTTGTCTACTGGAGTGACTTCTGATGGCTTTGAGAGGATGCGGACTGCTGCTCTAACGTTACTGCAGGACATCTCCATCGCTGAGACAAACTGTCCATGGGGCGCTCGTGTCTCGGTCCTATCCTACAACAACGAGACCAAAAACCTGATCCGCTTCACAGACCAGCCGAAGAAGAAACGTCTCCAGGAAGCTGTGAAGAACATCAGTTTTAAGAGCACCACCAAAAACCGAGACATCGGACAAGCTATGAGCTTCGTGGCTCGACACATCTTTAAAAGAGTACGCACGGGGAAGATGATGCGAAAAGTTGCTGTATTTTTTACTAATGGGCCATCAGTGAGTGAATCGAGACTTGCCACTGCCATGCTGGAGATGAGAGCAGCAGACATCAGCCTCGGAGTTATTGCCTTCAATCCAGCAGAAGATGTGAGCCGAGCTATGCAGGTAGATGAGATGAAACCTTTACATTTAACTATTTAATTATCCATGCAGGACATTTTTCAGATTATAATTGTTTTTGGAGTCTGGATTACATTTTTGAGGTCTGCACAGAGCAAGGTTGCATGCATCTAAAATGTGCAGGGCTACAGCCCTCCAGGACTGGATTTGAAGACTACTGGTGAAACGAATGAAAAACTGACAGAAAAATTATATATATAGGCAGCGAAATATTGCCTAATATATGAAAAAGATGTTTCTTTATCATTTCATGTAGCATAAAAACATACAAAACAAGAAAGGGGTGTTTTGTGTGTGTTTTTAATATGGTGTTAAGAGAATTTTGGAGTGGAGTATACCTTTATACTTCCCAAGACCTGACATTATGCATAATTAAGGACGTGGTCAATTGAGTAACAACAAAAGAGCAGCAGTGAAACTTTTGAAGAGGAAAGAAGAAGAGCTTACCCACTTTTAAGTAGCCTATGAAGATAATCTAGTTGTGTAGCTAGTGTAGAAATCTCTTAGAGCTTAAAAAAAAGAAAGCATTGTTTGAGGTTTTTAAATGAGCCTTTTATGCAGGTCTCCTGTCTAATTTAATTTAATCTAGTACACATTTTGTATTTGGAACATTTTGGAAGTGCAAATTTTCCAGAATCGTGCTCAAAATAAAAAATAAATAAATAAAAATAAAAATTGGGGCTAAAAGATGGTGCAGTGGTGGAGTAGGGTGTTCTGTAGGTTGGCAGTTCTGCTGATGTGGCCTTGGGAAAACCACTTCACCCTGTATGGATGTGTGTGACTGGTGGGGTGTGTTTGGTGGTGGGTAGGAGGCTGTAGGCTCAGAATGGCAGCCACGTCCTGTAAGACTGCCCCAGGGCAGCTGAGGGTTACCAAGGTAACTTATCACCATCAGAGTATGAATGTGGAGTGAATGAATAATGCTCTGTTAATTGTAAAGCGCATTTGAGTGTCAAGAAAATTGTATAAAAATTGTTTAAAATATTTTTACTCAGCTATTTTACTTTCAATTAAATAAAAAGAACCCATTCATTTGGGCAAAATAGTTTTATTTTAGTAAAATAATTGCAACTTCATGTGACACTTGGAAGGTCTTTCTTTTACCAAAATAAATTGCATTTATATTATAGTAAACCATTTAGACGCCGTATATCTCAGTGTATTTCAGAAAATAAAACTCAAACGTTGTAGTGGATTCATTGTATAGTAATTGCAATGTCTGTCCTTCACATTTTCTTTTAAATGTATCTTCTTCTTTTAACCTTATACACTGAGTTAAACATAAGATTTTTACATTTCCTTCAGGTTGATAACACAGGAAGCTACATCGTCGTTAATGGCAGAGGAGTGAATCGCATTAAACGCTGCATCATCTGTTTTGGTAAGGAATGAAACAGAGTCCTGCACAGTTTCACTCCAACCTTAACTTAACACACCTGATCCCACTAAATAAGCTCTTCTTGGCTTGTTTGAGAATGGAGTTTGCTGTTCAAAAAAAGGAAAAACGTTAATAAATTCAAAGAAATTTAAGTTTACTGAAGGGTACAATTTTTGAATGAAAGTGGATTATGTGTCTTCTTTTATGCATAAACAATCACTTTTGAATGCATTTAAATCATTAACTGTTAATTCTCTTGGTGCAGATCGTTGTAACCCAGATCCACTATGTGGAATAACACTGCAACCCGAGCCCCTACAGATGGACCTAGATCTATCACTGCTTATGGACGCTTCTGATGGTCTCAACACAGAGCAGTATTTAAATGCAAAGAATCTCATGCTGTCCCTGTTGGACCTGGTCAGTGTGAGCAACGAGCCGAATCGAGTGGATGGGAAAACCCGAATTTCTGTCTACCAGCAGAGCTCCGCATACGGCTCTTCTTACATCCACGAGGAGTTTGGCTTCACTAGATTTCGAGACCGTAGCATGATGAAGCGCCACATTTCTAGCTCACTGAAACAAGTGCGTGGGACGCCCCATCCTGAGTTTGCTTTAGAGTGGTTGATCTCCAACATTCTCCTGAAAGCAGGTCAAGCACGAAGCAAGCAGATGGTGATGGCTGTTTTCAGCGCAGAATCCGAGCACAGCCGAGCTCAGCTTGATTATTTGTCGAGACTCTGTAAGTGCCAGAATATTGTGATGTTCATCCTGATGGCGGGACAGCAATTTGATTGGACTCAGATGGAGGAGCTGACTAACGCTCCTCTAGAGCAGCACCTAGTGTTTCTTGAGGATCAAGAGTATGCCAGACGATTCATTCAGGCCTTCCTGCAAATGCAAAACAGTAAGGTTTTGACTGCTGGATTATCAGTTTTTTTGATAGTTCGTTGTTTTTAGAAAAGTGGCATTTACATGTTAAGAAATGTTTTTCATGTTTGTTTCCGTTTAAATTAAGCAAAAGTGTTGGGTTTTTATCCATTGGTAATTATAATTTTTCCCTACTAGGAGGAATTCTCCCACGTCCTCCAGCTCAGCCTCGTGACTGTCGTGGATTTGTACCCAGGCCTGTTGACTTTGGACAACAGACTGTGACTGAGAGGTACAAAAAATTTCTGTTGTAAATGCGGAAAAAAGCAGAAGTTATTTCAGTGATTTGGAGCAGAAGCATGTTCTTGTCGTACTTGAGATTGCACAAAATATGTCAGTCACAGCATTCTAATCTGTTTGAAATTCATCATAATTATCCACCTGTTTAAACTAGGGGTGACTGCCATAGAGTGCAAGTCTTTGGATCTGAAACCTGTTGAGCTGTTGTAGAAACAGTGTATTATATAGATTTGGGTTTCATCTAGCTGATTCATCTTGAGGGAATTACTAGAAGTTATTTTTTTTTTTACAAATTCCTAAAGAAAGAAATTGATGCTGAGTTTATGTTTGTTGATTTTTTTGTTGTTGATAAAAAAGCAAAGACAAACATTGTTTGAGCTATTCTTTTGGTACAGATTTGGAACTAGTCTGAGTAGATGTTCTATAGAAAAATTTAAATACTATTTGTGCTTTAAATTTATTCTAAAATTTTACTGGAAAGTATAGTTTAGGATCAAATAACCATGACTTTCATTTTAAAGTGCATCTGTTTGTTTAAAACATAGAAACCCTTACACTATTATCTGGTACAGTATCGAATCGCTGGCAGATATTTTACATTCTTGTATTTTTATGCTTTGTTTTGGATCTCTGACAGATATTTTACATTCTTGTTCTTTATCTTTGCTTTTTAATTTTGTATGTTTGTCGACAGTTAAAACCAAACACTTTAGAATTTTCTATCAAAAACGTTACATTTTCCCATAGTTTTTATAATGTTGTGAAATAACAGTGGGGTACCTCTGTGTGGTTTTACCTTAAGATACAAGCCAGTATCAATATCTGACACAACTTTGTTTAAGAAATAAGCAAATTGTCTTTGTAGTTTTATAGAGATTCCAGCTACTGAAGCCCCTATCGAGGAGAGCTTTGAAGAACCCTTTGAAGTGTCCACGGAGGAGCCCACGGAGGAGCCCACGGAGGAGCCCACAGAGGAGCCCACAGAAGAAACTTATGAATATGGAGAGGATTACGATGAGCAAAAGACAGAGCCAGGTGAACCTGAGGGCACAGAAGAGCAAATAGAGACCCACACAATGAAAGGTGAGAATTTCTGATCACCCTGTCTATTGTAAGCAGTTAAAAGTTACACCCCTCCAATAAAAATAGATAAATAAAAATGTCAAGACTGTTCCAGAAGGTTGCGGTTTGTGGTAATTGATTGAAATCTGATGTCTGGGGCATGAACCTTGTGTTTTGATCAACAATTCTTTCCTGATCCTCTATTTTTGTGATGCGTGTAGCATACAGTTACACTTTTTGTCTTAAAAGAACTATCTTTTAGGGTTAACCAGTGCAGACGGTTGATTTATATAAAGTGATTTATTAGCTTTGTGCATGTTGCATTTGTTTACTTTGTCTATTCTTCTATCTATTTATTATCTAAGTATTTTTATCTATTGAATTAACTCTGTGCCAATGTTCTGATACATAAACTTAATTAATACAAAAAATTCAAGTGAGATGTGCTTCTAATGAATAATTTTTGCCATTTATTACAATTAATTGTAAATCAAACCTAAAAAGTTTTTTTTTCTGTAACTAAATACTAAACAACAATTTAAACTTTTAAGCTTCTTTGTAGTTTCATAACCAGTTTTTCTGTTTTATGTATCCTCTTCCATAGCATTTCAAACGTCTTTCATGGTTTATAACTAATTTTGTGTTGTTTTCATTAGCGCGATGCCTCCAAAAGAGAGATTCAGGGCATTTATGTGGCGTCTACAAGCCTAGATGGTTCTACAGCCAAAAGCTGAAAACATGCGCTCACTTTTGGTTTGGTGGATGCGCTGGTAATGCAAACAATTTTGTGACTGAGATTGAATGCCTTAAAGAGTGTTCAACCCCAGGTAGGTTTAACACAATATATCTTAATATATCAATATATCAGTCTTTCAACTACATAAATGTGTTGTTGAAACAGTTACGACTTATCATTATCTTTAATTGTCATATTTAGAGACTTTTATATCCTTTGTTTTGTAAAGCAGTGCTGTTTTCATATAAGTCTGAATGGAATCTTGTTTGGCAGATACAGTATGATATGTTTAATGCTGAGATCTCGGGTCACTTGTTTCTCAGAGCCGACTAGGATTCTTTAACACTGAGTTATATTCTTAATTATTCCTTAGAAAACATGTTTACCTAATTTATTTGAAGGTGTATTTTTTACCGATTTTTTTTTTAGATTATTCGATTTTTCAAACAATAGAGAGTCAAAAACCTAAACATCCAGGATCATAACTCTGTGTCCCCATAATCCAGGTAACGATTATTTACACTTTTTCATTTTTATGTTTTATTAGACCAACTCGAAGATTCTTCCAGTGACTTCAAAATCCCTACTCAAGCCCCGGAAGCATTCCAAGGTCAGAACACTTTTTCATGATTGAATTAACTTTGAAATATGAAACTGAAGAATTCTTTCTGTTTGGTCTCTACTCAGATCTCTGCCAGCTTGAGTCTGACAAAGGAAGCTGCTCAGAGTTCTCCTTAAAGTGGTACCACAGCGCTGGCCAGTGTCTGCAGTTCTGGTACGGAGGCTGCGAAGGAAATGAAAACAGGTTTAACACTCAGAAGGAGTGCGAGGTTCGCTGTCTCAGGGACAAGAAAAAGCCTCCTGAAGTTTCTAACATTTTAAAGCAGTGAATGCAGAACATTTGGCGGTCACCAGTTACTCACAATGCTTTTACATAAATCTACTTGAGAAGGTTCAAGAGGTTCACTGTAAGGGATAGATCACCTGTTACATCAAATCCTGTTACGTTTATAAAGTTTCTGTTGAACGCAGATCAGACAAGAGAGCTTTCACACTAAAACCATACGTTGCAGAAGCGGTATATGTTAAAATGTTCTTTCCTCCTATATATTTTAGAGGCTTGAAAAAGTTTTCCTGTCAACTTAGTCAGATCATTTTATAATTCTGGATGTGAAACCCCTCACATTGACATATTAATTTCACCATATTTCATTCAGTATGTCATGTAAATGAGCAGATTTCACTAAAAACGTTTGTCTTATCTGTAAGCAAAATGTTAAAGGCTGCGCATTAGCTGAAGTGAAGCTTAAAAAAAAAGAGTAAACATTTATTAAGAATATATTCACAGACAAAGTAAAGATAGAAAAGTATTACTTCAGATTAATTCAAGACCAAAACAACAAATCAAAGCAGCTCGAAATCAACTTGAATGCAGGTAATCAGCAAACTACGTGATACTTTTAGCAAGTTACTGATGAGTCAAAACAATTCATGAGGTTAGAACAGATTTATTTGTGTAAGAGAGGTTTTTAAAGATTTAAAAAGGTTTCTTAGATGTTAATATATACATGATTTTTTTTTCCTATTTTAATTGATAAAAAAATACTCTAAACTGTGTTTAGAATAGTTTTGACATAAATAATTGAGTGTTATTGGACGTATTTTCTTTTTATTAATCAAAACTGCCATTTGAACACTTGTAGGTGCTCTATGTTTGCCGTTACAGAAAGAACAACTATATTTTATTCTATAGTATTAATAACTATAACTATAAGGGTGTCTAATTTTCCCCATGAGTTGATCTGCTACTTTTATTGCCTTCCATTATTTTTCAACTTCTGTCACATTCGTTAAAGCTTTTTCAGATTTTGTGTGTTTAACAGAAAATTGAATCACCTGTTTTGCGCTACTCAAGAAATGTATATACATTTTAATTGTGGTGATCAATCTCTCAACTTGAATTTTGTTTAGTTTGTCGATGATGCTGTGAAACCCACACAACCTTAAAGGTAAAATCTTTGCTTGTGCCTCATTTCTAGCACCTGCAGTTTTTGCTAAATAAATAATGAGTTTTGATTCAGTCATTGTTATTGGTTGGTTGATTTCAGAGTCCCGCCTCCCAGCATGTAATTGTTCAGGCCTAGAGCTTGAGCAGTTCAGTTTGGTGCTACCATAATGCAGCATATACTGTAGATTATGTTTCATGTTTAAATCTGTTTTAGTAATGTTCACTTTTGGGTTGTATGTTGTTTATTAAGCACTGTGTGTGCTTAATTGATGAATAAAACCACTACAGTAGAAAGACACTGTTGGTTATTTTAAGTGTGTTATGTATAACTTAATAAATGTATAATAATAGATAATATATGTATAAGTGAATAAACATTTATGGTCTATCAGTTTTTCACAATGCCTCCACTAGAGGTCGCATTTTCAAAATAAACGAGTACTTTTATACTATACATACCCCATGTACTACACATACTATATTACACTCAAAAAAATCGTGTTAGCTACCATATACAGTACTGTAGTTAAAAAAAAATAATAACAAAAGGATGTTTTTATACCACTTATCAAATTTATTGATGAGAAGCAAGTTCAGGCATGAGTGGAAAAGGCTCACAGTAAATCTGAGTACATTGCAGTAGTCCTCTAATTCCCGTAGTGTGAGAGTCCTGTGGTTTTAAGTGCATCCTGAAAACCTGTTCCATCCTCCTGCACTTTTATTGCTGAAGTGAAGCATGTTCAGCATTAAATTAATCTCTGCAAATAATATTTTCTGCGATATATGCTGTTTTGATCGATTAAAAAATTATCCAAGTCATTGTCTTGTCCGCCAAAAGGAATTATGATTAATCACAATTTAATTAAAATGTTGTACTTGAATGTACACGATTTGATATGTAGAAATGGAGGACATGTACATACAACCAATGTTTACTACATATAAAAAGTTTAGCTTTTTACATGTACCTTAGGCTTTTATATATTAATCATAAGATTATATCAATATGTTTTAAATAGGGCTATTTTAACTGTTGCTTTCAAACCAGCTTCACAAAGTCCTAGTGTGAAATTGTGAATTTGGTAGGGCAAATAGGAATTCCCAATGTGAGGTTACAGCAGCCTCACTGACTGAGGCAGGTGCTAGTCACCTCCCCAACATATAAACTACCTGAAATATAAGATTAATCGACGAACAGATTGCTGGACAGCACCTGAGAGAAAAACAAAAAAACAAAACTGAAACAAACAAACAGATGTTACAACAATGTAGGACAAACAACAAACAGGTGTTCAGCATTAACTGCAGGATGAGTGATAAATGATGGTGATAAGGTAGATAGGTACAATGACCTACATTGTATTTTCAAAAATGTGCATGTTTATAGCTCTGACACCATACTGATTTGGACAAATACCTGGAGGCAATTATTTGAGTGCTAGATTAAACAGATATGTTTTCAATCTGTGGAATAATCAATAGTCCTGCTTCTTGCAATTGAAGCGAGCGATCCGGAATATATTGTGATAGGAGAATGCCCAGGTAGCCAAGCCATTCAGCCCCTTAAAGGCTAGAAGCAGTATCGAATACCTTCCTCTCAGGATTCTTCTAAATAACTAAATCACTCCTAAACTGAGACAACTGGGTTCAGAATAAAATGTCACTGAACTTCACTGAAAATAGGTTAAAACAGCTCAGTCTTTCTTTTGATTTAGACAGCTGCTGAGGCAAACCGGTTATTTAACATTATCTGGGGATAGTGTGGCTCTCTTCTTTTGGAGGATTTGCTGTGCCACATGGTTGCAATTTTTTTTTAAATGCACAGGCTCTAAGTTTCACATTAAGCTAGTCTTTGTTACAAGAAGTGCAAATAATACATTTGCATTATTTGCTTTAACTAAAATAAATAAATATACATAAATACTCTCTCAGAATGCATCACATGCCTTACTGTGTTAATTATGACTGTACTTTTTTACACGGCTCAACTGGCTTAAGGCTGGAGTTATTGGTTATTTTATTAGCTGATTGATCTATCAATGTAATCGATTGTTTAATGGGAAAAGCTATTTCCATTTTTTTAATCTCCTGGGGCCTCATGTATAAAACTTTGCGTAGATGTAATCCTTAAAGTGTGCGTACGCACATAAGGCAGAACTTGCGTACGCACAAAAGTTTTCAGATTCATAAAACCGTACGTACGCCAGAACCTGCGCAAGGTTCACTTTATAAATCAAAATTATCTGAATATTGTGCGCAGGTGCACGTGCTTATTGCTTACCCCAATCTCCTCCTGAAATAACCATATTTGGAGGTTAAGTCCGCCCATTTTGAATATGTATGATCTCCATGCATATTAATACAACCAATAATTTAGTTAACAAAAGCAAATTCATTCTCAGATGGTGTCTTTATTGCAACATGAGTGCAGTCAATAGCACCGATTACATTGGGAAAAACGACGATTGCTGCAAATTGCATTTTGATGTTGGCCTGTTCAGCTTGCGTGCAAGGAAAACGGATGTATCGGGGTGCCATCCCCACTATGGCATCCCATACTTATGGCATGACACGGCTCAGGGATGACTGCGACATACCCGATCGATCTGCCAACTCTTGCTGGAAAGTACCAGTGGCCAAGTGGCCTAATGTGGTCAATACTTGCACAGGAACACACAGCGCATGGGTTCTCCGCGAGGGTCTTTCCAATACTGGCCGTAATTCAGAACACAATTCCAAGAGGATGGCTCTTGGAAATGGAAATCGGCTCATGAGCCAATCATCATCATGAGCAAGGAAATCTTCACGGTCTCTGAAAACACGCTCCCTCCGTAGAGCGTCATTAGCAAGGTCTTCTAACAGCGCTAGAGCATCCATTATGATGATAAGTTTTATACGCACATACCTTTTTATAGCCCATTCATTTAAAACAAATGAGTAAATTCTAAGTATTTGCACCTGGTTAAGAATGCTAATAATGATAATTCAGGTTGATACAATTTGTTTTATTGGGTGATGTAATAGGATAATTTAGAAGTTTTTCATTTTAAATAGCTATTGCTATTTGGGACAGTTGGTGTCGCCAAAACACATACTCTTCTAAAAGATTGCGTACGCACGGTCAAGAGCATCCGTACGGTACGCACTTATTTACGCCAAGTTTATTTTTTATAAATCCCGATATGTGCGTGGAAAAATGCGTACGCATATTTCTATGCCCATTTTGTGCGTACGCAACGTTTATACATCAGGCCCCTGATGCTTTACAGAGAAGGTAAAAGGTATAGAATACAATAACAACCTTTTGCACTGTATACTGACCATAAAGACTGGCAAAAAAGTTTTAATTTGGCAGAAATTACTATCAATTCAATCTAATAATATACATGTTTTATACAGATAAGTAGAAATAAAAATATGCAAGAAGTATCTAAAAAAATGTTGATCCCAGCGGAATGTTTTTTTTAATTATGACAAATACCTTAATCTAATGAGAAGTGTGTAGATTTCTGTTCTGTCTACAATATAATCTTATAATTAAGATTTCCATATTTCACTTAAAATTAATAGACTATAACTTTCAGAATTATCTTTCTGTATTATACAACAAAAGAGTTAACAATTAAAAAACACTGTGCGCATCTAAAATGTTAAAGGATTTTCACCTAATTCCCTGAGCTCTTTTCTCTAATGCTTGATGTGGGAATTGAGCAAAAGAAAAGCTTGTAATGCCATATTTTTGATCATTTCTAGTAATTTTTCCAAGAATCTTTACAGGCCTGCTTTTTATCTTTGCCCTGCCTCTGCTGTGTGTTTTGTTGATGTTTATACTCGGTGAACTAGAAGCAAATTAAATTGGAAAGCCGGAAGTTGATGTTTTTATTAAACAAAGCTCAATTCTGCAAAAATATTTATTTAATAAGCTGAATGAATGAATGAATGAATGAATGATTAATTCAATAGAATGAACTGTTTTAGCCTTACTTGGTTTGTACCAGTAGATACAGCATTTACACAAATGCATTCCTTTCAAAGAAGATTCCCAAAGCATCTGTAATGAATTTTCAGTGAGAAGTTCTCCACAGAGACAAACACTCCACATGAGGTTCAAGCTAGTTAAAGATTTAACATCCAGCAACCTACACATCATTGTCTAGTTAACATCTCCCCCTGACATCACCACAACACTTCTCTTTATCGCACACTCACAGCTGTCAAGCCTGAAGGAAACCTAGAGATCTATGGCTGCAGCACACGCCAGAACAACACATGCTCAAGCACAACGTAAAGGAAAAAATGCTAAAACACAACAGATTGGACAGACACACACAAACACGGACATGCACTCCCCCCTTGGAGAGCCTGTGACAGTGATAAACGTATCCAGTGTGTGAAAGGGACAACAAACAGACAGCAGCTCATTTCCACCATCCGTGTGTGTGTGGACTCAGGAGGAGCATCCAATTAGAAGCTGGGCGTCATGCGGGGCCCTGGGGCCGTGGGTTTTGTTTTCTTGAAAAAGTGCCATAAAACAACTCTCCTTAATTGGTGGCCTATAAAATTAGCATTTGCAAGAGCACTAGATTTCCTCCGGCTTTGTGCACGAGGCTGACCTCATTCACTTTCAACCATTTCTCCTCTTTTATGACCAAACAGACCAAAAGTGTTAGGAAACGGCTGTTTGTGGAGCTTCTCAGGAGCTTGTGTTGGTCACGCTTCGTTCAGACACCTTTGATTAGAAGTTTTTGTAGTTTTGTGAACCTTTATTCATGAGCTCATCATTAACACTTTTTAAGCGGGTTTTATTTGAAAATTTATTTGCCCTGTCGTAAGAGTTCAAATGAAAATGGGTAATGGCTCAGAGTGACTTTTAATATGAAACAGTAATGACAGATGTTATTTAAAGCTCTGAGGACGATTGATCCAAGTCTGCTTACAAAGAAAAGGAAACCGGAGATAGGTCAAAGTGTGATGCAACTTCCACTCAGAGAAGCAAAGTCTCCCAAACACTAAAAAGTTTCAAATTCTCACCATCAATTGAATTTTCATTAATAAACCTGTGTTATCAACCTGTTTTAAATCAACAGCTGTAGTTGTATGTTTAATATCAAAAGATTCATGCTTTAAGTGGAAAAGTTTAGAAATTATATATATTTATATGTATGTATATACAATGATTGATTTTAAATATTCTTTAGTCTTAAAACCTGAAATACTTAAGATAGATTGTATACCATTTTAAAAGTTGAGCTGTTAAACATATAGGTTAAACCATTCTCAACTCATTTAAACTAACATTGAACTTAAAACTGAACTGATACAAACTTCAACAAAGAATTTAACTATATATACAGTGGTGTGAAAAACTATTTGCCCCCTTCCTGACTTTTTATTCTTTTGCATGTTTGTCACACAAAATGTTTCTGATCATCGAACACATTTTAATATTAGTAAAAGATAACACAAGTAAACACAAAATGCAGTTTTTAAATGAATGTTTTTATTATTTAGGGAGAAAAAAAATCCAAACCCACATAGCCCTGTGTGAAAAAGTAATTGCCCCTGCACCTAATAACTGGTTGGGGCACCCTTAGCAGCAATAACTGCAATCAAACGTTTGCGATAACTTGCAACAAGTCTTTTACAGCGCTCTGGAGGAATTTTGGCCCACTCATCTTTGCAGAATTGTTGTAATTCAGCTTTATTTGTGGGTTTTCTAGCATGAACCGCCTTCTTAAGGTCATGCCACAGCATCTCAATAGGATTAAGGTCAGGACTTTGACTAGGCCACTCCAAAGTCTTCATTTTGTTTTTTTTCAGCCATTCAGAGGTGGATTTGCTGGTGTGTTTTGGGTCATTGTCCTGCTGCAGCACCCAAGATCGCTTTAGCTTAAGTTGACGAACAGATGGGCGGACATTCTCCTTCAGCATTTTTTGGTAGACAGTAGAATTCATGCTTCCATCTATCACAGCAAGCCTTTCAGGTCCTGAAGCAGCAAAACAACCCCAGACCATCACACTACCACCACCATATTTTACTGTTGGTATGATGTTCTTTTTATGAAATGCTGTGTTACTTTTTCGGCAGATGTAACGGGACACGCACCTTCCTTTGTCTCGTCAGTCGACAAGATATTTTCCCAAAAGTCTTGGCAGTCATCAAGATGTTTTTTAGCAAAATTAAGACGAGCCTTAATGTTCTTTTTGTTTAATAGTGGTTTGCGTCTTGGAACTCTGCCATGCAGGCCGTTTTTGCCCAGTCTCTTTCTTATGGTGGAGTCGTGAACACTGACCTTTATTGAGGTAAGTGAGGCCTGCAGTTCTTTGGATGTTGCCCTGGGATCTTTTGTGACCTCTCGGATGAGTTGTCTCTGCGCTCTTGGGGTAATTTTGGGCGGCCGGCCACTCCTGGGAAGGTTCACCACTGTTCCATGTTTTTGCCATTTGTGGATAATGGCTCTCACTGTGGTTCGCTGGAGTCCCAAAGCTTTAGAAATGGCTTTATAACCTTTACCAGACTGATAGATCTCAATTACTTTTTCTCTCATTTCTTCCTGAATTTCTTTGGATCTTGGCATGATGTCTAGCTTTTGAGGTGCTTTTGGTCTACTTCTCTGTGTCAGGTAGCTTCTGTTTAAGTGATTTCTTGATTGAAACAGGTGTGCCAGTAATCAGGCCTGAGGGTGGCTACAGAAATTGAACTCAGGTGTGTTAAACCACAGTTAATTTATTTTTTAACAAGGGGGGCAATCACTTTTTCACACAGGGCTATGTGGGTTTGGATTTTTTTTCTCCCTAAATAATAAACACATTCATTTAAAAACTGCATTTTGTGTTTACTTGTGTTATCTTTGACTAATATTAAAATGTGTTCGATGATCAGAAACATTTTGTGCGACAAACATGCAAAAGAATAAAAAGTCAGGAAGGGGGCAAATAGTTTTTCACACCACTGTATATATATATATATATATATATATAGTTAAATTTTAAACTTACAACTATATATTTTTAATCTATATATTTATTTCACTTTATATATGTATATAGTTATAGTTAAATTCTTTGTTGAAGTTTGTATCAGTTCAGTTTTAAGTTCAATATTAGTTTAAATGAGTTGAGAATGGTTTAACCTATATGTTTAACAGCTCAACTTTTAAAATGGTATACAATTTTTTTAAAGTAGTTTAGGTTTTAAGACTAAAGAATATTTAAAATCCCTCAAACTTTAAATAGAAACCCCATCCTGTTATTATATCCGGTTATTTTGAAGCTGATTTTTTCTGCACCCTACCTCATTACTAATTGGGAACCGGTACATCAGAAATTGGACTTATAACACAGGAAGATTATCAGGTAGTCAGAGTCCAGTGTGTAAATTTGTCCAGGATGCCAGGATTACCCCTACATCCTAGGATTTTCAATCCTAGTCTCATAATACAAATGATGCCACTCTACAGTAAAGTGTTCCTGTCACTCCTCTGAAACACTAAGACCCATACAAAAACTGAGAACCTGGTTTTTCAAAAAGCCAGCAAAGGTGATTTTTTTTTAAATGGCTGGTACGTCATTGTCATGAGAACACATGAGAACCCAATGTTTTCTGGGTTTTAGGTGAAGTCTGTCACAGGTGCAGCTGGTTTTGGTTACAATTTTCTAAGGCTAATGGTAGACAGAGTGAAAATTGTGTTGCAGTTGGCTGTGCTAATGCATGGCTTATGACATGTGCAGGACTACATGCACACTTCACATCACGTTTTTAATAAAAGAATAAGTGCAACAAACTGCCAAAATATACCAGTCAATGTTTCTGACCTGCTCATTTTAGCTCACTCCAAAAAGGGGCAAACATTGGCAGTTTGTGAGAAAAGCCAGATTGAGCTTGAGGTAAATGGGGAATTTTGAGAGAGAAATAGTTGTTGGTAAAGACAGGGGAGAGAATTTTTGTTCATAAGAAGACATAAAAGAAGACATAATTATCTTTGTGTGCGTTGCTTTGCTCAGGGATTGAACCTTTGGGCAGTCAAAAGTGAAACTAGTTGGGAAGATTCTGATTGGCTGATGTAACTTCTGAGTTAAGAGTCCAATTCCACTTAATGGATTGGTATAGTCTTTACAGAATTTTTGTTGTAGTGTTTTAAGATGCAAGTGATAAGAAAAACTTTTAAAAATCTGTTTGGTTTTAAACTTTAAATGTTACTCAGCCGTAAGTTGACAATATGTTTCAAACTGTAGAAATAAAGTTTAAAAGTGTTTAAGTAAAAGTGAGTTTAAATTGATTGATTCCTTAATTTTACATATAGTTTAAAAAAAAATGGTCTCCAACTTTTAGTCTGCAGCTGCATGTAAAGTATAGCTACTGTATGTGTACAGTATATGCTTTGTCTGTATGCTAATATTTTCAGTTTCTCTGAATAAAAGGTGAAATACGAGCCAGACATTCCCTTGACAGCTTTCACCCCAGTCCTCTCTTTTACACCACCTATTTACAGCTGTGGATGTCATTTGCCTTTTAACGGCTTATTTTTGCTTGTGCTACTTCACCATGACAACCCCCTCCGCACACTAACGGACTCACCCGGGGCCCATCTGTGAGGGGTCTTGTGCCATGTGTGCACTGTGCTGTTGCTCTGGGCTGCATTGGCTCATGTGGACAGTGGCAGACCTGCCTTCAGTCACTCGTCGATGACCCGAGGTCACTGCGCACAAAGAGGCCTGAGTTGGTGGCCACTGTACGCCAGTCTCATTCCCCATGATTAACGACTCACAGAAGTGTGAGTGAGGAGGCTCTTGTCTGACCACTCTGATTCATTAGTGCCAGATAATCGAGCGGATTTTCTTCACTTGAGTTTAATGAAGTAACTCTTGAGTTTATTCAGGCACATGCTTGGATTTTGAGCTCCTTTTTCTGCTTTGTACATGATTTGGCTGGATTTTTTGTTTTAGTCATACATTTCTTTAACTTTTTTCTAGTGCTCATAAAGTCAGTTTGCTTGAGGAAATTACAAAAGTTAAGCTTTGTGTGATAAAGTGATGGGAAGCTTTTTGTGTTGTTGAAATTTTGGCCTCCTATAAAAAAAATCTGTATACTTTGGATTATTCTTTTTTTTACATCATTTGGTTTTAAGTTTGTGGTTATATCTAAATATGCAACCTGAACATATGGGCTAATTGATGTAAAGAAAAAAGTTTTTGTTGTATTTATTTAAAGAGTGAAATACAGATAAAAAAAAAGTTTATGGGTGTTTCTATTGTGTAACTTTTTTAAGTACATCTTAAAGTATATCCTATGCTTTGAGAGAGATCACTGAATGCCAAAAACATACGCTTTGGTGATTCAAAGGGAGACCTAAAAAACCTTTCTCTCATTGCCACAAAATGTAACTTTATTGGCTTCAAATTTCTCTTTTTAGGCCAATCTCATAAACTATTTTAGGACAATTTATAGGACAAAAAGCCTTTGTTAATATAAATTAAGTAAAATCATTTTTATCTAATTCATTTCCCTTTAGGTTCATTATTATTTTTTATTCTACATTCATGTACAGAGTAACAGAGGTATGCATTTGAATTTTTACAGAATTATTTTTATTCGCCTAAACTGACCAATCTGTTAGTTTTGAAATATACTGAAAATATGTTTGTATTGCTCTTACTCGTGTGGTTAAACTGTACTTTTATCTTATCCAGCAGCTTGTTTGAATCTCAAAAACAAATTCTCTCTTTCTTTTGCTCCTTCTGTCGAGAGTATGAGCTCTTTGTAAGCTTGGCCATCTGTGTTTGAGTGTGTGCGAGTGGGTGCGTGCTTCCACTGATCTCCTCATTTGGATTCATAGCCTCTTCATAGTGTTTAACACACACTGGACAGAAGCATAGTGGCAGAATTTCTTCAGAAGTTTTGTTAAGCCTCTTGTGTAGATCAGCCAATAACAGTTGTGAATTTCAGATTAACTAATGGGACAGACATGTTTCAGAATTAAAATTGTTCCTCAAAAAGTAAAAAAATTTGTGTAGAGCTGGCACACTTAAAGATAAGATTGCAGGGATTTTTTTTTTTACCAACGGTGTCACGACTACCACCACCAGAACTTGAATGAAATGCATCCTCTTTCAGTTTGGATGTTTCATGTTTTAGGTTTTGTGTTTTTAAAGACATATTGCCTAATGGACTGAGTTTTAATTGCTGGAGCTTTCAAAAGCCAGTGTGAATACTTATAGTACTAGTAGCAGTTCTACCTGTAAATCCACATCAAATGTTAGCAACGACCCTAGCTTGGTTTACCCTAACTTGAATTGGCATGTTCCCTATAGTGGACTTGTTTTAGACACGACACTTAAGACTAGTCAATCCACGTTGTCAGTCTGTTTTTGCTTGGCTGATAGAGGGAGTCAAATGCAAAAAGCTGATCATATATTACACAAATTAATGAAGAGTGTGGAAGGAGGGGTCTTTTTCACACTGTATGTGGAGCACTCGAAGCGTAACACATTGTTTAAACGACAGATGGTGGCAGAAAGGTGAATAACCAATGATAAGTGTTACTGAGAGTTACGAGCTTCTACAATCTTTTTTTTACAATCTTACTATCTCATCCATTAATAGTTTTTGCTTTGGTTACAATTGCTTTGGGTTTAATCTACTTACTGCATGAAACATAATCTTTACATTCTAAAAAAAATTACTGGAAAAGCTTCCAAAAGAATGGCAAATTAAATCATACCATTACAAATCAGCTCAGTGAAAAAGCAGAATAAGCGTGTTACTTGGCAGAGACTGTGGTTTGTACACTTCATTACATACCAATGGATGTTTTTGAATAAAGTTTGATTGATCTGTATGTGAAACAGGCTTGCCAGGCCAAATGATGTCAATTTGCAATGGGAGAAATAATGGTAAAGCTAATAATAATATTAAAAAAATAAAAAGTTGAAACCCCAAATTTAACTGAAAAGATCTATAAGCTGGGAAAAGCATGTTTTTAAATCTGCTGGCCATGTTACTGTTGCAGCCAACCTTACAGTGTTCAGTTTAGCTTTACCGGATGCCAGAAGATTACATTGTGTTGCATTTATCAAGTAATAACGAAAAAACATATAATTTAAAATTGTAAAAGTGCAGGTTTACCACATTTGTGTAAAATTAAAACATAATAAAACTGTCCAATACAAATGTGACTATTGTAGGGACTGTTATAGCTCTTTTGATATTATTATGTATAAGTGATTAATCAGGAGGTCAGCTGAAGAGCATGTGACAGCTCAAACTTTTAGTTGTATGTTTTCTAATCAATTATGGAATGTTTTGTTATTTTCTGTTCATCTTCAATTATTGTCTGTAAGTGATGCTGAGAAATCTACAGGGAAAAAGCACAATAAAAATAGATTAGACTTGAGGTTTTTAAAGTACTGTTCAAGTGATGTCGTACTTTCACAGGTGTTTTTAAGAATAATTTAAAAAATGAAAAAGCAAAGCTAGCCCTTAATCAGGTTAGCTAATTACTTAAACACTGTTGAAAATCTATAATGTTTGTATCATTCTCAGGTGCTTTGTGTCTAGAATAAAGTCAGCGTGGGATGAGTCAGCAATGAACGATTAAAGCTTGTTCTCCTCCTTTCTCTTTTTTAGCCTCTGGCTAATTCTTCCATCTCCTCTCCTCTTCTCTAGTTTGTCTTTAATTTATGATGCTGAGATGAAGCTTTTACAACAGTCTCATGCTGGCACACTTTAGCCTCTCCCTCTCTTTCTCTCTCTCTCTCTGTCAGGGAAAGTTATTGGGCTTGTTAGTGACGCTCATAAAAGGCTCTGGGCCGTTCACACTGAGTTTGTCATGATGTAGTTTAGTTAGTGTCATTGTTTCAAGGGGGTGAAGTTAATAAATCACTAACTCCTCAATGTGCCGCACACCCACCCAAACCCCCTCCACTCCCACACTCAAGGATCGTGTCCTTTTTTTGTTTGGTTTGCTTTTGAAGCGAGGTATGCTAAACTTTTTCATGAAAGCATTTTACCCAGACATATTAATAATAAGCGTAATAGTTAGTACATATAATTTATTTACATAGAACATACACTACCGTAGAGCTGAACAAATTGCTGAACATAGTAAAAGGAAATGTATAATGTTAAAAATGACAGCAAGAGCTAAAAATTTAAACAATAACACAATATCAATATTTAAACAATAACAATATCACAGTCGCGTTAAAAACTATATTTAATAAATACACTCAATACAACACATGCAAATGCAAGTGAATATTGTGTCTGGATCTTAAATTCCCAGTATTAACAGTATGGGCTTTTCCATAGGCAATTATTCCAGAGTATAGGGGTAATTTTTATCAGTGGTCTTGCAGTTTTCCAAACAAATGTATATTACATTTTCAATAAAAATATTATATATTCTGTTTGTAATTAAAAACATTTCATATTTTTCTAACATTGCAATGGCAATGCTAACAATATACAAATTCTAACAAAAATAATAGATGAATGCCAACTAAATTCAATATAATAACATCATATTATTGTTCGATTTGTTTCATTAAATGATTGAAAATGTTGTCATATATTTATTTTAGTGCTGTCGATCAATTAAAAAAATTAACAAATTAATCACACAATTTTTTCTAAATTAATCGCGATTAATCATAAAAACAACATACCTGCAACAAACCATAAATATCCTCCTAATTAACCTTTTGCTTCCCTTCTTTGGTGGTCTCTTTAGACTCTTGTTTCCAGGACTCTCTGCTATTAACAGCATGCTTAGTGAAGAAACTTTAGGTCTTTAAACCTTGGATCAGTTGCAGTAGCAATATTCAACTGTGTTAAATTAGTGCTGTCCTTCCTTTTAGATAGTCTGCGCTAAAATCATGTTTTATTTTGACTATAGGCTGATCATCCTCTGTTGACTCCATAATTTCGCGTCTGGCACTAGGCTGCCAATACCACTTACATACATTACCTTATGCAACACAATTTATTTATTGTTTCTTCAACTTTTTAATATTGTTTTACGCTACTCTGAACTTATTTTATGCAGCATACCTTGACAGTGGAAACAGGAAACAGGAAAAACTGAAATCATGTTAGTTGCATAATTTTTACGCATTATACAATTCAAAGTAATCGCATGCGTTAACACGTTAATGTTGACCACATTCATTTATTTGTATTCTTGTTTTGTTTTTATTTGGGGGGGGTAATCCTTATTTGTATTTTAAATAAGTTTCTGAATAATTTGACATTTATGCTTCATTCTAAGTTGGAAATTGGAATGCCTTCTCTGAGTTACTACTTGAAAATTACAATTGTACCTCTTGATATCGGAATTTTTTTTTTTTGCAAATATGTAAAAGAATATATATACATATATTTGATTTGATTTATCAATATTTGCTGTTACTAACTCAAAATGACGAAGGTCCAGATTTATTGTGATCATAATTCACATTCAATTTATGTTATAATTTGACTTAACTTGAAAACTTGCCTAAACTTTGATAACTATGAAAAATAAAGTCAAAGCTTTATTTTTTTTAGTGTAGGATCATTGTACTTATATTTTCATCAGCACAAAAAGGCTCCCATCAAACTGTGTGACAAAATCAGTCGAAACTGAAACAAATGGAGGAAAATCTGTGTCTCCTGGAGCTTAGATGAGATTGAGCCAGCATTCTTTGTGTCGGCACATCATTGAGATCTCTCTACGTTCTAATCTGCTCTGATCTGTTGAGACTACACACTTTGGCTGCTGATAATACTCTCGTTTTCTGCTCACCTGAACACTCACAATCCTCACACACACTCTGGGCCTCTCACACGCAGCTCTTTAACAGCAGCTTAGGAAAGTCAAACACTTTAATTCCCAGTTAAAGATACACAGATCAGGGATGAAAGAGTGAAGAGGAGAGAAAAGAGAAAGAGGGAGAGAGATACTCTTTCAGTCTTTGAGGAGCTCGTCTTTGCATCTTCTGTCTTCTTGCTGTGTGGCCTGTGGAGAAAGCAAACACATGAATGAGAATGAGCCTCTTAAACACTTGCATGCATTCATAAGCACACATAGGCACACACAGATGGACCCTGCAAGGATGGTCTGAGGTTTCAGGCTTGTGCTCATGAAAGGCACAAAAGTTGTTCAGTGAACTTTTCATGAAATGGATACTTTTTTCAGCTTTAGTTAAACCATTGTTGTTACAAAATCTGCATTTTACTAAGAGATATATTTTACCATACTTCCTAAAGAAAAATTGTTAGGCCAAGAAAGCTAAATGTTTACAGACAAATCAATGCCAGGCTAACAACTTTTAGCAGGCTTTTGCCTACTGTATCTAACAGTATGTAAAGTAAAATGGTTTTCTGCTGTAAAACAAAGTCACTTTTCCTACACAATTCCTTGTTAGCTGAGCAGAAGGTACACAACACGGACCTACAGTGGTGTGATAAACTATTTGCCCCCTTCCTGACTTTTTATTCTTTTGCATGTTTGTCACACAAAATGTTTCTGATCATCGAACACATTTTAATATTAGTCAAAGATAACACAAGTAAACACAAAATGCAGTTTTTAAATGAATGTGTTTATTATTTAGTGAGAAAAAAAATCCAAACCCACATAGCCCTGTGTGAAAAAGTGATTGCCCCCCCTTGTTAAAAAAATAACTTAACTGTGGTTTAACACACCTGAGTTCAATTTCTGTAGCCAACCCATGCCTGATTACTGCCACACCTGTTTCAATCAAGAAATCACTTAAACAGAAGCTACCTGACACAGAGAGTAGACCAAAAGCACCTCAAAAGCTAGACATCATGCCACGATCCAAAGAAACAGAAAGTAAAAAAAGAGAACAAAAGTAATTGAGATCTATCAGTCTGGTAAAGGTTATAAAGTCATTTCTAAAGCTTTGGGACTCCAGCGAACCACAGTGAGAGCCATTATCCACAAATGGCAATAACATGGAACAGTGATGAACATTCCCGGAGTGGCCGGCTGCCCAAAATTACCCCAAGAGCGCAGAGACAACTCATCCGAGAGGTCACAAAAGATCCCAGGGCAACATCCAAAGAACTGCAGGCCTCACTTACCTCAATTAAGGTCAGTGTTCACGACTCCACCATAAGAAAGAGACTGGGCAAAAACGGCCTGCATAGCAGAGTTCCAAGACGCAAACCACTATTAAGCAAAGAGAACATTAAGCCTCGTCTTAATTTTGCTAAAAAACATCTCGATGACTGCCAAGACTTTGGGAAAATATCTTGTGGACTGATGAGACAAAAGTTGAACTTTTTGGAAGGTGCGTGTCCCGTTACATCTGCCGTAAAAGTAGCACAGCATTTCATAAAAAGAACATCATACCAACAGTAAAATATGGTGGGGGTAGTGTGATGGTCTGGGGTTGTTTTGCTGCTTCAGGACCTGAAAGGCTTGCTGTGATAGATGGAAGCATGAATTCTACTGTCTACCAAAAAAATGCTGAAGGAGAATGTCCGCCCATCTGTTCGTCAACTCAAGCTAAAGCGATCTTGGGTGCTGCAGCAGGACAATGACTCAAAACACACCAGCAAATCCACCTCTGAATGGCTGAAAAAACTAAACAAAATGAAGACTTTGGAGTGGCCTAGTCAAAGTCCTGACCTTAATCTCATTGAGGTGCTGTGGCTCTGCTTCAGGACCTGGAAAGCTTGCTGTGATAGATGGAAGCATGAATTCTACTGTCTACCAAAAAATGCTGAAGGAGAATGTCCGGCCATCAGTTCGTCAACTCAAGCTAAAGCGATCTTGGGTGCTGCAGCAGGACAATGACCCAAAACACACCAGCAAATCCACCTCTGAATGGCTGAAAAAGAAAACTAAATGAAGACTTTGGAGTGGCCTAGTCAAAGTCCTGACCTTTATCCCATTTAGATGCTTTGGCATGACCTAAAGAAGGCGGTTCATTCTAGAAAACCATCAAATAAAGCAGAATTACAACAATTCTGCAAAGATGAGTGGGCCAAAATTCCTCCAGAGCCCTGTAAAAGACTTGTTGCAAGTTATCGCAAACGTTTGATTGCAGTTATTGCTGCTAAGGGTGCCCCAACCAGTTATTAGGTGCAGGGGCAATTACTTTTTCACACAGGGCTATGTGGGTTTGGATTTTTTTTCTCCCTAAATAATAAAAACATTCATTTAAAAACTGCATTTTGTGTTTACTTGTGTTATCTTTGACTAATATTAAAATGTGTTCGATGATCAAACAAGCAAAACAATAAAAAGTCAGGAAGGGGGCAAATAGTTTTTCACACCTCTGTAATTATTTTATTAATAATAGTATGAGCTTTGTGTGAACTTAATTATTTAAATAAGGGACAATTGTGCTTGGTTTCAAATGACATTTTTAACTAATGTACAATTTCTTTGACTTATTGTCATGGTTTTTCTTGCAGCTTTTTTTTCAATAGCATTTTTATTGATTTTAGTTTATCCGGTGAAGTTAAATGACAAACCCACATCATTAACAAAAAATAAATATGTATTTACAAAAAAAACCTGAATAAAATTAAATCACATTTCTACAGCCATACATATTAATGATCAGCATGTTTCTGTTCATTTGAAAAAATATAGTTAGAGGTTCCCAGAATGAAAGAGATTTGCAATTTGTTAATTCCATATTGTTTGTTTCACTTGAAGGTAGGAACTGAAGGGTGTCCAAATTATGGAAGTCCTGCTGTTTTACCTTAAGAACACAGGTCAGCTTTTCAAGGGCCACGTTGCTGGCCATTGAGCTGATTTTTTTTAGATCGTTTTTTTTATGAAGCATATGTCTTCTTATCAGTAATTGTTAGTACACACACCCAAACAACTTAACCTTAGTATATTCTGGCCGCATCATGTTGTGAAGATGACAAGAGACATGCAAGAGACATGCGCTTTGTCATCCATGCTCAGTCAGGTTCTTTAGCTTTTGAGTGCTTATCTATTAGAATCGTGGTCCTCAGCTGCTGGGTTGTGGATACTATTTTGCTTTTATTTATTATCTAAATCTGAAAGATCATTTATCTTAAAAAGATGAATGGACGTATTCTCTTCGTTAACTTGTGATCCAAAGTTTAACCCAAAAGGTAGCAAAATAAGTAAGAAACAGACACTATAAAGACGTTTCTTTGAGAAAGGGAGTATAAAACTTTCAAGAAAAGAAGGCGTTTAACACACAATACTACCAGTCGAACTTGAAGTATGGTTTTATTGTGACAGGTAATTCACACATACCGAGCCCACTGGGAATAGTATCCAGTTAACTGGTTCTCTAATGAGGGAATGAAGCCTTCATAACTCCTTAGAAATTATTAGAAGATTGTGATCATAAATCACATTTCACAATTTATATAATTTTACTTAACTTGAAAAGTTGCCCAAACTTAACTATGCAAAATAATGTCAAAGCTCTATCTTTTTAGCTTTAGGATCATTGTATTTATATTTTCTTACATCAAACTGTGTGACAGAATCAGTGGAAAATGAAACACACTGAGTAAAATCTGTGTCTCCTGGAGCTTAGATGTGATTGAGCTAGCAGTCTTTGTGTCGGCGCATCATTGAGATCTCTCAATCAGTCTCTCAGTCGAACTTGAAGTTTGGTTTTATTTTGACAGGTAATTCCCACACACCGAGCCCACTAGGAATAATATCCAGTTGACTGGTTCTCTAATGAGGCAATGAAGTCTTCAAAACTCTTTTATCACAGTAACAACCACTCTGGATGAGAAGATTATCTGCTGGAGGTGTTTTTTAAGAGAAAAAAAGCAGGACAGGACAGGACAGGAAGGACAGAAGAACTTACTGAGGGCCACCTTATTATAATGACGTTGCATACGAGTATACAGAAGATTAATATATTTTATTGTAGTTACTATTTAAACAATTTAAGTACACAACCTCAGGCAGTGGTAAAATTGTCAAGTGCTGACCAGACTGCAATGATAAAAGATTCAAGGATCATTTTATTAAAACACTTATTATTTGAAAACCTGTTATACAAGACAGAGTAAAGTTGAATTTTTAGTTTGGGGATCACATTTTGTTCCTAATTACTCTGTGATATTCAATTACAACAGACTGCTACCAATTACCACAAATTTACCTCATGGAATGGAAGGATTTGAACATGTTGCATGAATAATTTGAAATCATTTGGGAAAACTGGATAAAATACATGTATATTAGAATAGAATGATGTCAACCTGTTGCTGAAAACTACAAAATAGTGGAACTTTAAACAGTAACATGCACACAATTTAATCTGTCCTTGTGACAAAATTGTCAACTTTTTTAACATTAAAGGATAATTTAAATACATTGGCTATTGCCAGGTTAATTCGACAATGATAAGCTATAGTACGCTAACTGAAAATGTACAATTGTTTATCTAGAAATGTTTTCTTTGTAAACTTTTTTTAACTTTCTTTTGTGGAAAGTTGACACACACCCTATTGGTCCTACATGTAATCTAAACCCACAAATATCAGATAAGATAAGATCTTTATTATTGCATATTGCATGAAGTCCATCTCATCAGGTTATCTGGCTGTAAAAATCTCCTCACATGAGTGATCTCCAGCAGTTGAATGTTCATCTTGTGTGTGTGTGCGTGTGTGTGTGCGTGTGTGTGTGTGTGTGTTTTACAGTGTGTGTAATGGAGATGTTAATGAGAACAGTAAAAGCTGAGCAGTGTTTCTCCTCTGTCCTCGGCAGGGGATAGTCAGAGCCTCTTCACACTCTCTGAGGCTAATGGAATTGTCTTTAGTGTCAGGTTAACGTGTAGCTAAACTGCCTATTAAACATCCTACAGGTTTACTCACACCTCACAGAGAAAGAGATTCTTTGAGCGCTCCCACATCACACTGAGCTTTCACTTGGTAACATTAGTTAACTAGCACTAACCGAAGGTGATGAGCTGAGCACCTCAATTAATTTTTCTTGGGTCAGTTTTTATAGTTATAGATAATGCATTTGCAATTTTTTTTTTAAGAAATTCATTGATCAAATAAAGTAACATTAGTATTGCATGACTACAATAGTATCTTAAATAGCTGACTTTGCATATGAATTTTACAAATTTAGTTAACCAATTTGGTGAAATAAAACAGATAACATCTGAAATATCTTCAAAGTGATTATAATAAAGGTAACTATACATTTGAAAATGAGTTAAATGGTATTAAGTTTTGTTTGTATGAAATACAAAATTAGAATTATTCTGTTACGGATCGTAGTACTGAAAAAATGCTCAAAGGATGTTTGACGAATAACTTTTAACTTCTTTTAAAAATAAATTTTAACTGTGTGTACCTAGCTTTGTGTGTGTGTGCGTAAGTTTGCGTGTGTAAGTGTGTGTGTGTGTGTTGAGAGTGTATTTGGAGGTGGATACACAATGCTATTGTGAAAGAGAGGGGGTGTGTGGGGGTGAAAGTGTGTCCCCTCTGTCATTGGCTCTGAGCCTAATGTCACATTATGCGTCTCATTGTGTCTTTGTGATGCTGAGGGGTATAAATATGGCCCTCACTTTCACACTCAAACACTCGCTTCACCAGCAAGCATATGAAAACTGAGTCTACAGAAAACGAAAAGGGGAATTTTTGACTCAACATTTTGCAATGGATTCAGATGCCAGTTCCACATGCAGTCGCTCATCTTCACCTGATTTGACTGTGGACTCCAGCTTTTACTCTAGCAAGATGTTTCCATCATATGGAGAATCTGTAAAATCCAAGTCAGAAAAATCTGCCAGTCGACAACTGAGTGTTGGTACCATTGAGAAGAACCGAGCTCGAGGCGATCTCTCAAAGGATGACCTGCAAGATCTGCGTTTGAAAGTGAACAGTCGTGAGCGGAAACGCATGCATGATCTCAACCAGGCAATGGATGGGCTCAGAGAGGTCATGCCTTACGCCCAGGGCCCATCTGTTCGTAAACTCTCCAAAATCTCAACCCTGCTCCTGGCCAGAAACTACATCCTAATGCTGTCCAGCTCTCTGGAGGAGATGAAGAAGCTTGTGGGAGATGTATATGGAGCAAATGCACAGAACCACTCTGCAAGACGAGTTTTGCCAACTCCAGCTGCTACGGCCTCCCAGCTGCCTCTGCTTTCTCTAGCCCCATCACTGCACACGTTGGTGGGGAGCAGCGCAGCACCGACTGTAGCCCAAGCACCTCACTCTCCACCTTCAGCTGGGTTTCTGGGATTCCCTGCTCATCCGCTTCCTGCACTTCTGAAAGACCCTCTTCACCTTTCAAATAGCTACAGGCATTTTCCAGGCATGCCTTGCCCTTGTTCTCTCTGCCAACCACTTCCTGCTTCTACAGCCAGCCTACACAGCCTCTCCATGGGGAAGTGATTCAGATGACACCCAGGCTTAAAGCTGAACTAGGCCGTAGATGAAACATGGACTCTGAAAAAGTTACTAGTACTATATATATTGTAAATTGTCTGTACATAATTATTTTTGAACAATCTGCTGCTATTTTTTATAATGAAGAATGTTATTGTTATAGGTGTTTTTAATAGAGACCCTTGTATCTTCGTTGTAGCAAAAAGCAATGGAAATGTTATAGTTTTGTGGTTAAATTAAACATCTATTATTGTAATGAAGAAATCTCTCTTGAGTCATCATTGCACTGTTGCAGCAGTCTCAAATGTATTCTGCTTGATACAGCGACAACATTGCCCAGACATCATCCAAAAGTGACTTATGTTGATAAAATCAATATAATCTCACAGCATTTATTTTTGTTTGAACAAATACAGCACGTTTTAACTAAATATTGGAACGTTTATTTGATATCTCAGTTAACAGAAAGTGTTTTTTAACTTTAACAGATATTCATCCTAAATGTATGTGTAAACACCATAAAATGTATACATTTTATATAATAACTTTGTGAAATAGTTTTAAATTGATTTTGGTTGTTAGAAAAAAACATGACATTTGTAGTCACATTGTATTAAAGGAAAGGTAGTACCTTTCATAAAACAAAGTTTTTGGTATCATGTAAATCTAAAATGTATATCAAGACATGACACCCCAAGTATATTTGTAAAATATAAATAAAGTAATAAATAACAAAATACGAATAAGCTTAAAATACTATAAAGGTAGTGTTTTCTGACTATGGCAGTACCGGTAGTGTATATTCATGTAATATATTAAGATAAAATGCATCCATATGCTTTCGACCTGCACAATTACTGCAATATTGCCCACAACATGTTTATGTTTTTAGCATATGTTGCTAACAAACACAGGCATCGCTTAGGCCTGCTACCGCTTAGGCCGAACCATCTGTACTAAGCAGAGTTGTATGTATGGAACAGAAAGGCGGCCAGACCGCTCGGAGCCCGGGGCCTACTCGCACCCATCAATCAGAGCCTGGAAGATGCAAGCTGTCGCCAGGTTGGCGCGTCAGCATTGTGCCATGCACGCAGGGGACGTTCAGCGTCTCTTTTCATGTTGATGCAGGAAGATTTGTCACTGTCCAATAAAGCTGTGATCATATTCAGGCCGTCCTCACCAGGAGCCATTTTCATGGGAGGCTCTGACAGCTGTGCTCAGCATCATTTGTTAACTAGAGAGCGCAGGGAAGAAGTTAAAGGCAATAAATACCTTTCCATAATAGGTTACTTAGTTATACACATAAGCGTTTTGTCCTCTGAAGTTAACTGAGGATATTTTAGTCACCAAGCAATGTGACTACACAATTTTAATTCAAAGCCCAAAAAAGCACAGACAGCCACTGGATTGAAGTGACAAGTGGTTAAATGCGATTAAAAAGTGCTTTTTGTGTGCAAAAAAACCCACTGTTGAAGTAGAGCGTCAGCCATGTGGCAGATCATTGCGTCTATTAAAATGAATTCCATCTTAGGGTACTGTATTAAAAATATAACTCAAAAGTATCTAAACAGAAAATACTTAAAACTGTCACTACATGATTAAAGCTAAAATGTATTTTGTCAAAAGCAAGTATGAGTATGAATTCTTCAGGTATTAAATTTTTTTTTAATTTCAATCCAGGACGAGTTGCTTCTGGAAAAAAAGGACTTAAACACACACTACTGTAAAAAAAAACATTTGACATTAATTTTATTAAAAATGAAAACAGAAAAACAACTCTGCAATTATTTGAGGCCATATTAAGGCCATGTCCACACATTCCTGAAAGTAGAAAGTAGTAGATGTTCTACTAAAAAAGGCATCCACATAAGCAAAACAAAGCATGGCTTATGCTGATACGCCTCTAAAAGGCTGCCAGTTCAATAGCTGGCAGTTGATTCTACAGTACAGTAACTCAGAAATGAGTCTGTTATGGTTTCAGTTTTATCCCATCACAGCTTTTCTTCTTTTGTAGGTGGTGAAAAATATCACACAAAAAGAATGCTTTAGATTCTCACTGACTTATTTTCACTGTCTTGTCCAAAATCTGCATAGTTAGTTTCTGCATGGAGTGAGCAAAAATGAGTGTGTCATAAATGCCAATATTTTAACATGGTATTATAACAGAGTATAATAAACTCTGACTCAACGAAAACTTACAGGATGTATTTTTGTGGGGCAATTTTATTCCTTAAAGTATGAATTAACTGCAATGACATATTGTTCCATTCTGGCAATTTCTCATGGATCTAAATGGGGTGTTAGGGGAGCATTTGAGCAGTCTGACAAGAGCTCCAGAACTTACTTCTGTTTAAGAAAAAGTGCATTTTAACATTGTGAACCGTTATCCAGAGGAAAGCTGTAATAACTGACTGTGAAAAGCCATATCATTTGAATTGTAGGAGACCATTTCATTTTTTCAGTTGGCCACCAATCATTTTCTTGGTTTAAACGATATCAAGCTACTAAAAATATCTCTGTAGACTATAGATATGTGTGGTTTATTTAAAAAGGATACACTTATGTTTATTATACACCATGACTATGTCTGGATACTTGTTATCTGTTTGGGGTTAAAATAATCCTAATCTCACACAATAAAGACATGTTTGTATGCTTTTTAAGCAACCATGGAGGGTTTGGTTGCACATCTGTAGAGAGTAATAGTTAAAATTTGTCATTTTTAGAAACAATATTTTTATTACTGAAGCATCACATCAGTACCTGAAGGTCAACATTCTGCTCATCAGTGTGGTTTTGAACTTGAAATCCTTATTTGTGTAAAATCTTTTCATCCTCTAGCAGAGCGAGAGCGAGAGAGGGAGAGAGAGAGAGAGGGAGAGAGAGATAGAGAGAGATGGACTGTATCAGAGCTAAATCAAGCATGACAAATACACATTTCTCTTCACAGGAATCCCAAGCCGACAAGAGAAAGATCAGAGGAGAGAATAAGAGAACTCTTTCCATCTCTCTCTCTCTCTTTTTCTCATAGGACAAAAGCACTCGCTCCGGGCACAAAGCGAGGGCACAGGGGGCAGCCTGTAACACACACCCCTCTCTCTTTCTTTGTGTATGTTTTATTTGAGTGTGTGTTAAGGGTCCGACTCGGCCTGCAGAGGGCCCTGACAGCCCAGAATCCAACACAAAGGCGCTTAGCTGCTTATTTATGAGCCATTGACAGCGCTAAAGAGCAACCGGAGCGCAGTCAGCTGGTGAACGTCCCTGCGGGGGGGAGCAGCTGCCCTCCGGCATGCACACGGGGAGATCGGATTTTCCTGTTATCATCTTTATTAGTGTCTTTATTTTAAATTCAGAGTCAAAACACAGAGTGAAGTGTCGAATATTTTCTACATAATCACTGTTGATGTTGCCCTTTAATTATATTTTATTCTCAGATTTTTTATTTTTTACTCAGAACTGGATGCTAGATTAAACTTATTGAAAAATATTGCAAGAAGAAGACTCTTCCCTGTGGCCCTCGTGGCCCCCAGCGTGTCCTGGGCACAGGTGGCTCTGGGTTCTGCTCTGGGAACTGAACACATTGTGCAGATGAGCAGAGCAGAGATAATGAGGCACACACTCAAACCCTCTCTGACCAGAGTAGAGCTGGTGTTTTTTGACCGAGGCCAGATGGTAATGCTCCACAGAGAGAAAACAGCAGGACTCAGTACTGTGTGTGTCTGTCTGAAAGCTGTTTAGAGGAAGAGAGGGAGCGATATTAATATTTGAAAATCAATACACATATGTGTTTTGCTAATTGTTCTGAAGAGATTTAAAATAATAATAATTGTAGTGAAAATAGATCGGAATTTGCTTCCACAAGGCTTATTAAGCCTGACACTTTTAGCTTTGTTAGATTAAAAATCAGGGTTTCTGGTGGATTCTAAAAAGAAAAAATTGAAAAGCCCAAATTTTAGGCCTTAAAAGTCTTAAATTCACAGTTATATGCAGAAAGCCTCCATAATTGGTCAAAGCATGAATGTGATTGTTGGGGGTGCCAGAGAAAATACTCCTAAATGTAAAAAATGTAATTTTTGCCTTACATTTAATTCCCAATGGTCTTAAAAAGGTCTTAAAACATAAATTTGACCTTTTGAAGCCTGGAGAAACCATGAAAATCTTATATTGAGAAGCACAGTGCTGTGGTGCTGAAACAAACTTTTGGGTAATTGAACATTTTGGATTGTTCTTGGTAGAGAATTTTTAAGACAATGTTTAGTTAATGCAACCCTGCAACATACTGGCAACTACTGTAGCATGCACCCCACATTTGTCTAGTGTAAAACTGAACTAGAGCTAGTGCCTTTTTCCTTTGTGGCTTTGATTAATGTTTAGTGTGCTATGGGATGGAGTTATTAAAATATATAAATCATAGATTTGATCGAAAACCAAGTACATATTTTTTTAGAAATCATACAGAGAAACATTGGAATTTCAAGTAAGTACCTGACAAAAAATATTTTAACTTTTTAATCCTCCTTTTTTATTTTATGAATAGATGTAATCACATGATTCATAATAGCATAAGATTATGCTATGCTATGAGACACCTGGTCCAAATTTTAAGCTATTAATGCGGTAGATTCAATGTACGCATACTAAGGCATTAAAAAAGAAAAAGTTTTGCTTCAATGGAGCTTGGGTTTTGGGGTGTGGTTAGTAACAGTAGCATGTGTACAAATATGCACAAAGTTATGTTAAATTAAAAATAGTAATTGTTAGCCTAAAAATATGTTAGCTAAGTGGTCTTTAAAGTGCCTCTAGTGTTGAGTTTAGTTCCAAAGATCCTTATTTGTATGGGGTAAGAATTATTTAGGGACTTTGTTTGATTTAATAATAATGATGTGTTCAATTTATATAGCGCTTTTCCAGAGCTCAAAGACACTTTAAAATGTTTAGTGCATTATTCATTCATTCCACATTCATACTCTGCCAGTGATAAGCCATCTTGGTAGCTCTCAGCTTCACTGGGAAAGGACTGACAGGATGTGGCTGCCCATACATGCCTAAAACACACAGTCGTACACATCCATACAGGGCAGAGCGGGTGAAGTGACAAAACGCTGCTTTGACTAAAATATAATCTGACATTAAACATAAATATCATCAGATCCTATAAACAGAACATAGTATATAACAGGTGTTGCTTTTTTATGGAATAATATCAATCTTTTTTCTTCTCAGAAGGTTTTTAGAACTTTACTGAGCATAACCAAAACCAAATAGGTCCTATTTGCAAAACACGAGTCAACAAAATGTTGGTGGAATCACTGGCATGCTAAATCTGATCGATTGTGGGGTAGGCACCAAGTGTACCATATGAACGCGCTTGATAATTGTTGATAATAGGCATACTGTATAATGGTATGACAACACATGAAGCTCTTTTCGATAACCATTTTTCCATACCTAAATATATTTTCATATGACATTTTTGTCATCCCTTATTAAAGTTAACATGTTTAATTATTGCTTTACTTGGTAAGCAAATAAATAAATTAATGAATATAAGAAATTTGCATACATTAATTTATTGAAAGCTTAAAGTGTTTTTCCAGTCTATATAACTTTAATATTTGTTGTCTGGTTGAAATAAATTGAACTTTTAATTTAGACTTTCATGTGATGTTTTAAAAGCAAATAGGATATTGAATTTATATTATATTTTTTAATGACTTAAATCTATATATATATATATATTTTTTTTTTTTTTAGGATTTGAGTTTAGAGTCTATCCTGAAAGTGAGCTCTTGGGAACGTCTAATCAAACCATGAATAGACCTTCTGTGTCCCACATTCAACCTGACAGAGTTAATCAGGGGATCCAAAGATCCCAATTAGTGAAAGTGAGGAGCATTTGGGGGACATATTGTAAAACCCACACCCATATTGCAAGGGGAGACTTCAATTAGAAAGAGGCACCCTAAGGCAACGGTGACCTTGTGACATCCTGTTAAACATCACTTCCTGTCAGGCAGCAGCCGCTGACAAGCACACAGCTGAGATCCCTGATGGTCGAGGGATGTGAGAGCCCCGGGGCCTCAGGTGTGGGTTTAAATGCCCTCATTATGATTTGATCCATATGCCCTGATCTGAATTCTAATGAGGTGATAAACTCCTTGTGTCACTTCCATTAGGAGCACATCTCTTTGTGATTGTGTAGAACAGCTAAGAGAGGAGCTTTCTCCCTCGAGATTTCACAGTACTTATCACTGATGTCAGTCAACTACAATATGAAACATTGGCTTTCCTGAATTTTTTTCTCATGCCTCTTTATTGGAGTGAAAAGTTCTAGGCAAAGTGATTTAAAAAAACAGGCACACAAACAGTCCGCGTATATTGTATTCATTAGACTTTTTATTCTAAGTTGAAAATCAAATATTGAAAAATTAAGCCTCAATTCAGTTTTCATTTGAAAAATTTAAGTGAAATTACAAGTCTGTTTTTATTAGGAATATTTATTGGCCAATAAATAAAATATCTTTTTTCTTTTTTGGTTATTTTAATATTTGTTATTTGATGTTGATGAACACCCCACATGGAAACCAATCTGCACTGACTACCCTAGAGGAATCCATGTTTAAATAATTAATTTAACAGCATAACAGTGTTTATCTTTTCTATAGAGAAGCGTTCAGAATTACAAGTGCTTTGTTCTACCTGATAAGTACTTTATTAATACTCAAAATTATATTGTATTTGTCTAAAATTATAATAATTGTGCGGTTTAATTTGGTAAAGAAGAGATTTTTGTGTTAATCTGTTGAGGATATCATACATTATTGCCTTTCATTGTCTCCTTTGACATAAGCTCACACAGTCTTGCTGCTGCAATTTATTATAGGTTATAAATAATGTGCATGAAAGATTAAAACATGGGGAATTTACATGGCAAAGAGAGCCAAGCTACTTCGAGATTTGGCTAGTGGAGAAATTGTGAATTTTACAGCACTTTTATTTTAGGTATCATGACATTTTGATTGCTACACTTATTATGATCCAACAAGAAGAGGAAAATACAAAAATGCAAAATTTTTCTCTTTTTGCTTTGCTGGCAATATTTATGTTATGGCACACTCAGTAATACATAAAATCAACTATATATTAAGACAAACTTTGATTTTCATTTCAGAATCTAAAATCGACTGAACACTACAATAATTGTGACTTTTAGCATTTTTTCTCCCAAAAACTGAAATTACATGAGCATTTTGCCCCTAAAAATGTAATTTGCTGAAGCCATATAATTTTTTAAAAACAAGCCCTTTTCACTTCTAAAATACACTTTGACATGTTTTCGACTGACGCAGTTGTTCAGGACTTTACAGCACTATAACATGTGTTTTCTATTTGGGGACCTCTACTGGACATCTGCGCAATGACATAAAACACTTTATTTTTCCAGTAAATCGTGGATCTTGATGCGTTTTCAGATTACACATTATTAGTAAGTTTATTCCAAAATTTTCAGTTTGACATCAGAATCATAGTCAATAGCAATTATCTTTGTCTCTTGCATTTTAGGTTTAATCAGCAATATGTTGACGCTCTGATGAGGTCAGAGTTTAGGCCATGTTGATGACGTCATGCGCTGAAGATGGCAGACGGGTGAGTTTGCTGCTCGCAAACACTCAGTTTATCGTATTAAACCTCAAGTAAAATGACTTCTTATATAAATATATGATGATAAGAGTTATTTTGTGTAAACTGGATTTGAAGTATCGTTTAAAAGTAGGTTTTTAATCGCCGGAAGTGGAAGGACAACCTAGGAAGTCGAACTGGTTTGTTTACAAAATTTCACAGAGTCATGGTAGGATAAACACGCTCCGTTTAAGATTTTGGGTGAAAATGGTCTTACAAAACGTACAACATTAACACAAAATGGGCACTAGTCGTGTTTGGAATAGTATAGTAAAGAAATGTGGCGCAATGTTGAACTGTGAGATTATAAAAGGTTGCACGACACAACTTTAACGTTATGTTGGACGTTATATATTTCCAGAAATGTAAAATAAATTAACATAGAAATGAGCAAACTAACGTTAATCGGTTATGATTAATAATAAACGTTTAGTTTTCGTTTTTCTATTGGTTTATTTCCCTGCATTTATACAGATAATTAACGTTATGCTTAATGAAAATCAAGGCCGACTGAATATAAACACTCTTCATCATGTGAAGCACATTCAAAATATATGAGTGTATGAATGATTTGTGTCTCACACATCCTTGCATTCGACTTGAAAGGGTTGTTAAAAAGTGATATGTATCAAAATCTAATATTCTTTAGAATGAGATTATTTTAAATAATAATAACCACTTTGTTATAGTTAAACATTTTTTTATAGTTCATCTCTTTCAAGAGAACCATGAACCACATCAAGATCGTTTTTATTAAATGTGAATGGTCTGTTATGTTCTCAGGGAAGGAGGATGGTGGGGAGGCTGGCTGACACAGAGCTTCCAGGCCGTCAAAGACAAGGTCAAAAAGAACTTTAAAGCCATGATGAAAACATTTTTTAAGCCAGCATTTTATTAAATGTGTTATACAATTAAATGTATTTTCATTTTAACTCAACAGTCGTCGGAAGCTTATGAGTTTATTAAACGGGACCTGACTGAGTTCAGCAGCGTGGTCCAACATGACACAGCATGTTCTGTTGTTGCAACAGCCAATGCCATTAAGACCAAACTGGCTGTAAGTACATCAATTTACAAAATCACGCGACACCAAATGATACTAAAGTGATGCAAGTTTTTGTTTATGTTCAACCCTTTGTCCACTTTTCGGATTAGGTTGAAGGTTCTTCAGAGACCACAGAAAAGGTGAAGAAGGGGATTTCAAATATATTAGGTGTCATCACAGACACTTTAGCCCCGCCCCCAGACAAGACCATTGACTGTGATGTCATCACGCTGATGGCCACACCCACAGGCACAACAGAGGTTTATGACAGCAGCAAGGTCAGTCTTTTTTTATGATAAATATGTATGAGATAATTTTACAATTTATTATTGGAGTGAGTTTGTGTGGTATTGCAATTAACCAGCAACCCTTTTTTTTCATTTGATGTTCAGTGCCATTGGACTTTTTTTTAGTGTTCTTAAATAAAAAATGTGGGGGTAACAAATTTAGCTGCACATTTAATTGTCTCAGAATTTATTAATTTAAGCAGAGATCGTCACATAGTGCTGATTCCTTGTAGGCGATGTGACATTCAAACATATGTTAGGGTTTAGCGTGATGAAAAAAAGTAAGTTGATTTTGGTAGGCCTACTAGCTTTAATGCATGTGGAGGAAGAGTCTGCACTCTCTTTAGTCTGCTCTGTGGTGCATGCTTTTTTTAAGGCTGTCTAACAAAAAAAAGCTATATTTCCTTACCCTTGTTATAGTAGAAAAAAGAGATAAAAGAAAAAAACTATGGATGCAAATGGGAGTTATTTTATTACAGTCTGCAAATTTAAAGCCTTTAATGTTGTTGCAAGAGACTTATTTCTTATTGTGACAGATTTATTTTGATTCACATCTTCTGCCAAACTACATTGCTAAGTAGTTAAGCAAAATAATTTTAGAGGAAATTGTAGCTTTTGAGCTTGCTTATATATATTTTTTTTCAAAGCTTACAATAGAGGAAATTCATCGATTAAATTATCAGCCAATACTCAGGCTTCTTGTTTTATTATTATTATTATTTTATTTTTTTACTTTAAATGACCTGGTTAGTTTCTCTTCAGGCTCGACTCTACAGTCTTCAAGCAGACCCTGCAACATATTGCAATGAGCCGGATGGTATGTTGAACCCTTGGGTTTTCTTGCCTCCACTTATGATGTGTGTTCAATGTGATTTCTATCTGTTTTTCTCTCATTTTCTAGGCCCTCCGCATGAGTTTGACTCCTGGCTGTCTGGGTTCAGTCTGGATGAAAAGAAACCAGAGATCTCAGAACTGCTGGTCAACAGTCCTGCCATCAGAGCTCTCTACACTAAAATGGTACAAATTAATATTTTGATAACTTCCTCTGAAATCTTATTTTGCATGTTTGGGTGTATGTGTGTGTCATTCAGCTCGTTCAGATAAAATGAAATAGCTTGTTCATGTTCAGAAGAGATTTGTTCAATCTGAGTCTCATTCAAAGATGCTTGAATTCAAATAAAGGATCTTGTTAAAATTCAATGCAGAGAGCCAATTAGGTTTTTAGTGATTTAAAATTAGAACAAATAAGCAAAGCAATGGGATTATAGGTACATTATAATTTTATTTAAATACAATGTTTTTAACATGAAGCAAAAAATATTTTTGCTCTGCAATTTTTTTATAATCTTTTTGCTCTTTTTGAAAAGCAAGTCAAGATTTCACACTTTACGTTGGCAGTGTAATAAGTTGAAATGTGTTGGGAAAAAAAAGTTGAATTTTTTTTTTTTTTTACATAAATTTCTGACTTTATCAAACTTGCCTAATAGACAAGGCAAATTAAGTTTTACTTGTATAGGACGTGTTACTGGACATTTGCATTTCAAAGTGCTCTACAGAAGAGTAGTGATTGCTTAGTGAAGCCAAAGTAGCCAAGTAGTAAGAATGATGATGATTATGATTTATAGATTCAATACTATCAATGCCCATTTTTGAATAAAAAAACTCTTTTGTTTGTGCGTGGCAGGTACCGGCAGCAGTGGCTCATGCAGAGTTCTGGCAGCGCTACTTCTATAAAGTGTTCCAGCTGGAGCAGGTATGTCCAGCAGATCTGTACCACTCTGACGCTTGAGAATTCAGGTTAATGAGCTTATCTGAACGCTCCATTTCAGACGCACAAACACACTGGTGTCTCAGTGTTCAGGTTTTTATTTGCTCAAGGAGGTGTTTTAACTAAATTCATACAAGTGAAGACAAACATGCTAGCGACATCTTTTAGCCAAAAGATGAGATGCTCAGTCTTCAGAGAATGTGTTTTTTTTCTGTTTAATTCAAAAACCTTTCAGTTCAATCATTTAGATCCTTCATGTGTGATGACTTCTTAGCACTATGTTTGAGTTGTTCATCAGATCAATTTTAACATTATAATTTTAGATTGACATCTTGATTTGAGAAAAGTGTAGAAAGTGTTAAGCAGTCACATTGGCAGTTAAGTATAAACACTTACTGAGCGTCAATCATGAAAATATTCTAGCAAACTTCATAACGAATCCACATGAGAACACCTCAGAATTGAACACTGAGTCCAGTTTGTGGTGAAACGTCAGCCAGAAAACCTGGTAGAAATTAACAAAATTATTTGTCATATTTAACAGTGGCAAAAACAGTTTTCATTCTGATCTCACACGTTAAATTAGATTAAAATGCAAATTTTGCTTCTAATTTTAATAAGGTCGACCAATTGTCCATTTTTTCCCCGTCATATTCCAATATAATATCGCTGCCGAATGGACAGTGAAAATTATAGTGATATGAATTTTAACCCGTATAACCCACCCTGATTTGTATATGTTTACAGTGACAATGAAAGGAAATATATGTTCGAATCAGTCAGAAATCATGACTTTCTATGAACATTTATTTTGAGAGTATTAAAAGAAGTCATTATCTGTTTTTACTTCAAGCAATCAAAGAAATAAGTCTTCAAAAATCTCTATCATCAATAAATCCCCTTGAATGATGGTCAGAATGAAACTGTTCAGAATCTCTGGTCTCTTTAATTTCTGTTCTCTCAGGAGGAGGCCCGGAGGGTAGCCCTGAAGCAGAGAGCCGAGCAGTCGACTCATTCAGAGAGTCTTGGGTGGGAGGAGGATGAAGAAGGTTTGATAGATGTTCACATTATTTAAAGCAGTATATGTTTGGGCTGGATCATGGTTAAATACGTTAAAGTTTTACACATGGTAAAAAAATCTACCAAAAGTAAATGTTTATTGATTAAAAAGTACTGATTTAAAAGTGCCATATTATGTAGACTCTACTTCTTTGACATTTCTTGCATGTTTTATTATTGTTCACTCAATAATTGTATTCAAGTTGTATTCAAGTTTGAATATGCGTGTTTGTGTAATTGTATTTACATTTTCTGGCCGCTCAAAATTACTCAATGATCATAGCGCCACCTGTAGTTATAACGTCAACCACTGACCAATTATGTGAACCATTAATGCAGCTCATCTCTATACAGAACGGACCCACTGCCAACCAATAAGTTTTGGATAGCAAAGGAAAAATTAATACATTTGCCAGAAATGGGTAGATTTTGTGTGAGGCATCAAGCTAAACCTCAGAAGATGATGTGTATTGTGAGCAGCAATGTTCTTCGCAAAGTTTTTATAGAAATTGGAATTCGATTTAGGATTTATAACAAGGCTGGCTGTGTGATGAGCAGGAGTTAACAATCAAAGGTGATTCAAGGACATTGTTTATAATAAATAATGATTTTTTTAAGGTTTTTAAGGGTCCGGTGAGGGTGTAGAGGGGTCTAAATAATTATTCTAAATTATTTAAGAAGGCTTAATATTGAACTTTTAAAGGTTAGGAAATTTATATTATTACATAAAACTATTTTATCTTTATATATTACATTTAATTATGGCATTTTATTCTAAATGGAATTATATATTTTAATATATCAACTCTGTGTAAACAGTATTAAACATCTTAAATTTAGGTTAATATACACAAAAAAGCAAACGTTATTTCGTTTTTGTCTTTATCCATTGCATTTTTAGACATTAGAGATAATTCCACATTGAGTTTTTTTTAGCTTCTAATATGCTTTCATTTATGGAGATTTTTTTTTTTGGCATTACATGTTCTAGCGTAATTATTTAGTTGATTAATTATAAATTATTTAGTTGATTTTGATTGTGAATGAGTCTGTTTTTGCTATATCGGCAAAGTGGGAAATAAAGTAATTAACCTTTTTAAATAATTTAAAATATCAAGATTTTAATTTCACTCAAACATATATATATATATATATATATATATATATATATATATATATATATATATATATATATATATATATATATATATATATAGTCCATCTGGAACCATTCTTGAATGTTAAATTCACTTTGAAATTGGCAAAAAAAAAAAAAAACCCTCTCTGTGTCTGTCTGTAGGTGATTTTCTTGGAGCCTCATCTTCATCCTGTTTGGATTTCACACCCCCTGTAGAAGAAGCGCTTGTTCCGGCAGTGCTTATAGAAACCCCTGAAAGCTCCTCACCTCCTCAGGTGGTGTCCTCCTCCTCACATCACAAACTCTCTGACATCACTCCCTCTGTGAGCAGCGAGAGCGTTAGCTTCCCTACCCAGATTGAGAATCAAGGGAACTGTTTGAGTATTAAAGTCACCCAGCCATCACTCGCAGCAGAACAGATCTCTCAGAAACTCCCTGAGGCCGATCTGAAGGAAAGTTTACAGCGGCAGGAGCCAACAAGACAGGATGCCACTGCACAAGACCTTCGAGTGTTCGAGCTCAATTCTGACAGTGGCAAATCCACTCCCTCCAATAATGGCAAGAAAGGTGAGTGATTGACTGTAAATAATCATACGTAAAGACTTTCTGTACAGCTTTGCAATAAATATGTAGTGGATCCAAGTACAGAAAGAACTCATGGCTTTAACATAGTTTTTTTCCCAAATAATTTAGCCGTCTCACACCTAAAACATCGACCTTTAATTTTAAGTTGCATCACATTTTAAATACTAATGCTCTGTTTGAATTGTGTGTAAACTTGTAGGTTCGAGTACAGATGTAAGTGAGGACTGGGAGAAGGATTTCGATCTGGATATGACCGAAGAGGAGGTCCAGATGGCTTTATCAAAAGTAGATGCAACAGAGGAGGTATGCTATTTCACACTTAAATAGCTTCTTACATTTTAAGAAATTCAAACTGGAACGTTTATGAATTTGAAGGCCATAGTGTGTTCACCCGAAGGTTTGAAGGTTTAACCCAGTTTCAAATGTAGCTGAAAAATATTTGTACACATTCTAAATTAGAGTTTGTCAAATCATTTTTATTTCGCTGCTTTAAGTTATACAATCCTTGTTTATGTGTATGCCGTATGTCACAGTTCGGGTTGTCTTAAATTTGAGTCTTAAAAACTTGAAATACATCACAATTAAATTAGAAAAACTATTTGATTTTAAGCAAATGAAATAAAGCTTAAATGCATCCATGTAACATGTATACACATATATACAAAAGAAGAAGACTGATTGTGTCGATGGAGAAGAGAGGAACACGATAGACCTTTTAAGAGCTGCCATCACATTGGTGTTTCACTCTTTTGTCTCTTCTTCAGTTGGAAGATGAGGACTGGGAGAACTGGGAGTGAGAATCTGGTGGAGGGAAAACTGGGTGAACTCACTCGAGGTGTTGCTGTTCAAAAGTGAACCATGCTTAATGTATTTAACCCCTAAGCTGCCACCACAGTTTCTCTCAATCATCCACCAAGAGAGCGCTCGCTTTCTACCAACAGATCATGTCCTGGAGCAATGAAGATCTGATATATCCTGAAAATGACTGCGTACAACACTGAGACTATTCCCAGAAAACATGGCCATTAGTGAGGAGAGGCTCCTTGTACGGTGTACATTAAGATAACTACTTCTTCTGTTAGATTTCAGAAAGAGAATGCAAGTTACGGACGCTAGTTCTTAGCTGAATGTTTAAAATTAGCTGAATGGTTAAAACTTGCATATTTGCGATATTTGAAATTATCATTCAGATATAAATATTTATACACGTTCTGTTTTTTTTTTTTTTAGGGGAGCTGGAATAATTCTTGAGTCGTTTACTTTTCATTCACTTCCTCTAAACGTTTGATTTTTTTTTTTGGCACAATAAACCAAAAATATTCTAAGAAGCCAGCACCCATTGACTCCCTGGGTTTTTATTCTCAGTATGAAAGTCAATGACTGCCTGTTTCTTCATTCTTTAAAATGTTGTGTTGATCACGAGAAAACGTTTTTTACAGATAACCACAAGGTGTAAGAAGAGTAAAAAAAAGATCTGCTTGAGGTAACTCTTAATTTCCGATCAAATCTTAATCAATATCTTAACTTAAATCTTAAATCATATGGAAGTTGTTGTAGCATCTAGAGTGGAATTGGAAAGATGCTTTTTTTATTCGCCTGATGCTCCATGACTTTGATCGGTGATGTGTGGAATTTAAATAATGTCAAGAAGAATAAACATAAAAACCTTTTCAATGAATCTTATTATTTCTTTTATGGTCTATTTGTTCCGTCTCATTTTTTTCTTTTGAATCTTTTACAGACTACCCTTCATATTAACAAACAAGATTTGTGATCTTGTTTTAGCTTATATGTTTTTAAGAACCCTCTAGCTTTTTGTTGGTGATTATCGTTTGGAAGAACTAAATCAGGGTTTCCGGGGGGTCTTAAAAAGTATAAAATATAAACCTTCAATTTCAGGCCTTAAAAGTCCACTTTTATAACCTTAAGTTCAATGTTCTAGGTTTTAAGTACATTTTCACAGCTCCTATTTTTCTGATTTTCATACAAAGCTTATTTGATGTGTTTTTTTTTTGTTTCCAGAGATTGAGGAAATGCTCCTAAATGGCTAAAACATAAAAGTGATGGTTAGGGTGTCCAGAGTTTGAGACAATGCTTCTGAACACTCATAAATGCGCAAAAAGCTTAAAGGTGATGAGGGTTGCCAGATGTTGACATGAGACTAACAAATGGTAAAAAGGTAAACATGAGTAAGGGTTGCCAGAGATTGAGAAAATGTGCATTATTGCTCAAGGATTTATTTTAGGTTAGGATTTTAAACTAAGTTTTTGAAGCTGTTTATTATGCAAAACATTGTTTTGATGCTACAATATAGGTATTCAATTTTATTCTTATCGGTCTTAAAAGTCTTAAAGTTGACCTTATGTAGCCTGGAGAAACTCAGACATACTCCTTCATATAAAAATAGGACCAAAGTCAGAGAACACTTGTTTTTTTTTTCCTTTCAATACAAGCCATGGATGGAGGATTTGTTAGTCTAGAATACAGAGGGAAGAGGTGAAGAATTCCAGTGAGTTTGATTGGACAAATTGGTGGCTGGACGATGAGCTTATTGACTTGGCATCGTGGAGAACGTATTGTACACTGATATTTTCTGACGAAAATGCTCTTTGGGAATCCTTTCTTCACAATTTCTAGAGTCTAGAGCAATTATATGTTTAGATAAATCAACTGGATGAGTTATTTAACTGATGTAATTTTTGGTATTTATTATGTTCTGACAACCTTCGTAAAGATGTTACATTAAAAACCCTTTAAAAGAGACTTTAATTCAAATTTGATAGAAACCTTCTCCACCTTCTGTTGAGAAGAGGCTCATAATATTCTAATTCAGCTCTTAAGAAGCTCATACATGCTTATTAATATTTATAAGATTGGTTGAGGCAGCTTCTTTGTAGAGCAGATGATTGCAATCTAAAAATAGTAATCGCTATCTTGAAGAGAAACCTCTTTGAAGAATACAACAGTAAAAGTGAAAGCCGTAGAGCTTCAGCTACGTTAATTAAAGGACTAGATTTCAATTTAAGTGAGTGAACAAATTTCTGTCTTTTTGACAGCAGAGGGCAGTGTTCAGCCAAACACTGGCGTGGTTGTTTTTTTTTGTGGTTGGAAAATCTCACACTTTTCTCCATTTCACTTAACAGACTAATGTTTATATAAATGATATATAACTATAAATATATATATAAACATAGCTATGATAGATGAACCTAAACTATATCTGAAAGAAGTCATGAATTTTTTTTTTATTTATAATATTTATAGTCATCGTATGTTTGATTATTATACATATTTTTCTTTGTGACAGCTAGACATTTGTGTGTAAGTTTAAATGAGCTGGAAAGGGTGAATAAAACAGGCTTGTCCGTTCAATATCCTATTCCTTTACATCTAACCAAGCTAACTAAAAATAATGAGATTCTTAACGAAGCTTCATCAATCTTTAACTTTGCCGTCAGCCTAAAAGACTTTCAGTTACTTCAGAATTTCCTCAGACTTCTCTGAAGTCGTCAGATCGTAGGTTTTGGACAGTGAGTCTCTGATGTGTTTGGCTTGTTTTCTTTTAGCCGGAATGGTCTCATGTCCCATCATGGAGCAGGGTATACCTGGATTCAGGGCACTATATCTAGGGTTTTAGTTTGTATTATTCTCAATAATCCTTTTTTTTTGCGAGTTATAGCACCAGTCCCACTTTGGCATGAATATGGGTGGGACAATTTCTTTGTGGTTGTTTGGCTGTTTTCACTTTGCAAGAATTCTTCAGGATTGATTCTTATTTTGGTCACCTTTTTGATTTACAGTTGTGTATTCCTCATACGCACTTGAAGAGGGTCATTCTCTCGACATCGTTTCCCCTCAAAGTCATAAAACAAGCATATTTGGTTAAGGAAAATTGACATGGAGTTGTTTTTGGATGTACTGGGAGCACATTTGTCTTTTAGTTTACAGTGAATATTTTAAAAAGTTTTCTTCTAAATGAAAAATGCAAATGTTATACTACAAAAGTGTAGATGGAAAATCCTATTTTTGTTGGTTAGTTAGTTTAGATTTGAGAATAAAATGGAAAATTATCAAGCACGCTAAGTACGAGGCTTATTTTCTCTAAAACATCAGATTGAATGTGACTGGATTCGAAAACAATTTAAAGTGAAGAAGGATGAATTAGCGCTTCAGTTTTCTCATGATTTGAAAAATTTGCCATTTGAACCAGCATTAAAAAAAGATTTGATTATGTTGTTTATATTTGAAAAATGAAAGGAACACCAGACACCCTCATGTAAAATTATATATATATTTTTTTTTTTACTGTTTTGGAATCTATTAAACAAATTGTCAATCCTGGAAATATCAGTTTTGTTATAGCTTGGCATAGATTTATCACAGAAGACAAATTTGAGTTAAAATACGACAATCAATATATTTCCTATTTTATATTTTACTAATGTAATGTCATTTCAAAATAAGGAGAAAGTAAGTGTACATTCAAACAGAGAAAAGGTCAAATATCAGAGTTTCTGTTTTTTTTATATTCTTATTACAGTTATTCATGTATTCATTCTATTTGATGATAGCGTTGTGGTATGGTAGGAAAATAGTTAACTGACTTTTATTCGCATGTATAGTCTTAGCTAATACAAAACTAAATACGTGGTGTTAAGAAATATATGTTGTTTTTAATAGCTGTATTGGTTTTCATCAGCTTGCCTGTAACTGCTTGTGGGAAAAAAACAATCAAGCACAAAATGATGTGTGGGAACCCTGTGTTTCTGCTGTTCACTGTCCACTGTGGTCTCCCTCCAGGTGGCCCATGTTCTTTATCAAGTAGAGAAAGAAAAAAAAGCCTCCAGACTGGGAGGCACTGTATAGTCAGAGACTTGGAGAACGGTTGCCATAGAAACATGGCTGCTCGTCTCCGTTCGCTTCTGCGTCATCTGTATTCCTCAGACAGACTGTTGAATTGAGCTGTGTCCTCCCTTTCTCTGCTCTGTCACTAATAGATAGTCTTCCTCTCTTGCTGTCTTTAAATCATTGCTGCTTTTTATTTTCATTTAAACATCAAGCTTTTTTGTGGAGAGTGACTGTAAAATTGGCTTCCTGCTGGTCCTTGTCATTGATATTTCTTCTCGTTCTATATTTTAATTTATATAATACTTTATGTATGAGTTATTTTTCTCATAATTTATTATATTTTAAATTCTCACAAAGAAATTCACCTTTGTACCATTGTACGTTTTTTTTTTACCCTATCATCGTTGCCGTCTTTGATGTCTGGATGACATGATGCCCTTTCCATTCAGCAGAAAACAAAGTTATCTTCAGATTTACTAACAGATGAGTAAATTGCGAGCTGTTCCACAACCGTCTCAAGAGCTTCACTCACGAAGTTCTTTGGCTCTGTTCACGTTTCAGTGAAGGTAACTACAAAGAAACAATGGATGGAAATGTTAGCGCTCCATCCTTCAGTATGTGATTATATTTTTTCAACTTTACATGCCACTTTTAACAGGAAGTCTCTGCTTTTTAATGAAACTTAATACTTTTCATTTGAACAGACACATAGTTATGCTAGCTTTGTAGAATTATGTTCAGAAAAAAAATAGATTTTTCATCAATTTCTAATAGTTGTCATGTGTTTATAAAAAAAAAACATTTTATCCGCAAATGTTTACTTTTGCTTCTGCCCTAAAATGCAACAAATAACATATAGTTTTTCATCTAAGTTTTATGAAGTTCTATTTCTATTTCTAAAAAATCCAATGGAACTGAGATTTCTGTGTTGGATCAGAGTTTTCCATGTATTTTAGTTTGCAGCAGTTTTTATACAGAAATCAGTTCTTTAAAGCAAAAGGCAAGGTGAGTTTTTTTGAATTTATCACAATTCGTACACAGGAAGAAAAGGAATAGAAAAAAAGTTAATTTAATAAAATCAAGCTTAAAAACAAGTCATAGAAAATCAGTTTATTACTTAGTTGATATGATTCTTTTATTATGAAAATAAATATTTCTATTGGTTTTGTTTAACATCTTTCTTAGATTTGGTCACTAGCGATTCAAATGATCAAAAAGATAACATTCTGCTCATTTCACCACTCTTCAGTGTCTTTTATAATATTAAGCGTCTTGGGAGGGGCTTGTGAATTTGACATCAATATGACATCTTTTGGAGAATGAATAGATTTTGATGGTGTTTCTGATTCGTCAGAGATTAACGGGTGTTTATGATGGTTGTGTACACAGAAACACACTTTAGTCACTTTTAGGCTGAAACATTCTTAGTATCTTTTGCCCTCTAATTTTCTGAGCTAAATTTCTTTATAACTTAAACCTTTAATTTGTATATGTATATTTTATGCATTTTTTTATTTGGGAAGTGCAGATAGTTCAGCCAGAAAAGAGACATTTAGTCACAAAAAATGCAAGACATGTGTAATGAAAAGTTATCAGATTCATGTGCTTGTGTGCAAGATATGTATTGCTGAACAATTATACTTAAGTGCTGTTCAGATATCGCCTTCCCAATCCTTTTTTTATAGTACATTTTATTCTTAAGAAGTTTTCCTTGATGGGCACCTAATGTGACCTTTTTTTAACATTGTAATACCGATTTATTGGGCCTTTTGAATGTTACAATTCAGTCTAAATACACATCCTTTACTATAAAAGTCATTTTTGTTGTTGGTGTTTCTGAAATGATTCTTTTTAACTGGGCATCTTAATCACATGGAAATCAGCACAGTGAATCATCCCATATTTCTTTAGAATACTTGCTTAATCAAGACATAAATGTAATACTTACTCCCTGAGTAAAGCAGTATTATTATAGATGGTTGGATAACATGGTGGAAATCTTATAAATAATGCTGACAATAAGTGCATTTCTTTTCTTATTTTAAAATAAGTATTGAACTAAACTGTATTGATTTTAAACTGTTTTAGCTAAATTATCAAAAGAAAACAAGAAGCATGTTTATTGGTAGGTAATGGCAAATAATATTGTTTTTAAGTGCTAGAAATGCTTCCAGATGAGCCCTTCAGACCCGGTGTTGATTTAAATGGACGTCACGTCAGGCAGGATTTTTTGGTTTCTAAGACCTTTCACTCTGTTTAAGCCTATTGCTCATTAAATAGGACGCTTGTCATCCAATCAGTTAGCAGCAAGACATTGTAGTATGCAAACTGAAGAAATTTCACTACTCTAAACAGAAGCATGGCAGCACATAATATCAAGTTGAAGAGTAAGGAGGGTTTTTTTCTTTCATATTAACTGGCGTATTTGAAAATACTTTTTTAGATGTTTCTTAAAATGGAGTGATCAAAGTTTCAAAATAAAGTTAAAATATAGTTTAAAATAGCAAACTAAACATCCGGATTCCTTTAACTTGATAATGTAAAAAAACAAGAACAAATCATTAAAACCTTTTTATGCAAACTATATTTAGCTTTGGAGGTTTTTTGTCAGATAGCTGACAGATTTTTTAAGATCTTGGCAACTTTTGCATTTTTCTGAAAATTGGAAAATAATTAAGGTCTGAAGGGGTTAAAATGTATAATTCTATTATGATTTCCGATTTTTGGGAGTTCTCTGCTTGTTTTGTGCATGTAATTAACAATGTTTGATCACTGCTTAGACAGTCCATGCACCGGTCAATCATTAGGGGTTTGCAGGCTCATTGAGGGAGAGAGGTTTGTCATGATATAAACTTTTTGAAAACAAAATATTTTTATAAAAGCAACTTGAATTTAAATTACTGGAACAAGCTTAAGTAAACTCCATTCATACTCAACTCATTTGAGTTTTCATAGTAGGTGTCCTAATAGATTTACTTTAAAGCCAACTCTTAAGCTGGTAAAAAAAAACTTCACTCTTTTCCCTTGTTACTATGTATTTCTCAGTTCCTTATATTCAAGGCTTTTAAATGTCTTTCGTAGCATGTCATGAACTGACATTCCACCATGTTTGGTTGCACTTTATGCCACTTTTATTTCCCTCTCTTTCCCATATTGAGAGGCTACAAAGCTCATATTTGTGTCAGATTGATGTTTTGTTCTTCAATATTGTTTTTTTTTCTTCATCCAAAGCATGAATGAGGGTACAGGAATGTTGCCAGTGGCAATGGAACCATGCTTGACACCGAGGAATCCTGGGAATGTTTCCTCTAATCAGTTGAGAATGGCACACAAAGAGTCTCTTTTCCTCTCTTCTTAAGTCCTGAGGGCAGAAACACAACTTCTCCACGATTTCTGGATCTTTTGTGTGTATGTTTCAGTAAGATGAGAATGAATTTTGAGTTTTAAATTGGTTGGTGTGCTCGAAGTGGAGTTGATCCTCAGAATGATCTGAGAATTCTGGGAGACTGGGTTCCCTTTTATTCTGGATGTTTTGCTTTTTGAGAAGTGCTTAATTGTTATAAATTCCACTTTGTTTGGACTAGCTGTAATGTATGGACTGAGAAGAAATGTCTGCCTGTGCCAGCTATCATTTGAAGATTCAATACAGTTCGGCTGGTTTCTTTCTGTTCTCTATTGATAAAATTTTTATTAGATAAAAATAAAAGTAGTGAAACAGCATTTGAAGCTTGCATGTTCTGAATCCATAGTTTGTTTTCAGGGTATACATGTATTGGGATACTAGACTAGAAAAAATACACACCAAAGGTAAAGAGGTACCCAAGATAGCAGGCAAACTCCAAAATTAGAGCCAACCTTTACAGCATTACTCATTATACCCATATTCTATTTTCAAATTAGTTGACTTTCAAACAGGTTAGGTGCCGAGTCTGATTGTATATTTCTATATAAAGGCCAAGTTATAAATTCAATCAGCAATCTGATACAGCGTTCTAAAAGCAGTCCATCAGGCGGATGGCCATTACCTTTGCTAATCTTCAATCATCAGATCAAATTACAGACAATGCCTCGTAATTGTCCACAGCAATTAAAGTCTTCATAAAGACAAACTCTGTGATCACACATTAGTGCAGGGACCACACAGACACACGCTTGTCTGAGTGTGTGTATGTCCTGAGGGAATGTCACGGCACTCGTTTATCTCCTCTTTCACTTGGAGAGATAGCGAGTCTGAGATAATGAAAGCATGACTGTGAGTATGATGGATGATCCGGAGAAATGTGGAATCTGAGCATGCTCTGCACGTCCTCTTTCTCTGTTTCAAATGTATAGTACGGATTTAACAAGGAAAACGTAATGGTGCTGTTTCTCAAACTGGGAGCTCTAAGGAGGCATTTTTGTGCGCCCTCTGTAGAAGTATTGTTACAAATGTTGTCAATCGTTTTTTGTTGTCGAACTTTGTTGAGCATTATGACAAATTTTGTCAATCGTTGTCAACACATTTGATTCGATTGTTTAAAGTTAATTTAATGTTTGGGGCGGAAAGATGGTGTTGGTCATCTTGTAACCAGAAGGTTGACAGTTCGATCCTCGCTAGAGCCTTTCTGCCGTTGTGGCCCTGGACAAGCCATTTCACACGCATTGCCTTGTATGGATGTGTGTGACAGGTGGGGTGTGATTGGTGGTGGGCAAGATGCTGTGGGTGCAGATTGGCAGTCTGACGTTGGCAGTCAGACTACCCCAGGCCAGCTGAGGGCTACCAAGGTAGCTTATCACCACCAGAGTGTGAATGTGGAGTGAAAGGATAATGCACTAAACATTGTAAAGCATCTTTGAGCTCTGGAAAAGCGTTATATAAATTAAACACATCATGCATTCTCAGTTTCATTCTTACTGGAGCATTTTAATCTGCATATATTCATTTTGAATTGGAAATCCTTTATCTTTAAAATTTTTTGCATTACTCAGTGAGATTGTAAATCTCCAAATTTAACTAGCTTCTTATTTTATTAATTTTTTTTACTTCAGAGACATATTTAACCAAAACCAATCTAGTGAAATGTGTTTAAACATATACATGCAACCAATTCGATTTAGCAATGCAGCATTTAAACAGAACAAATTTTACTTAATAAATGAATAAATAAATAATCATAAAGTAGTAAAATTGTAAAATAAAAAACATGTAAACCTAAAGCATTAAATCTTTTTTATAAGATTAATCAAGACAGGATAAAAATATGAAGTAACAGCTAATGGAGTAATGTTTTATGTAATAATTACTCATTTATGTAACAGAGGATTATTTCACTTGTTTGTATTTGTGTTTGTCATTAATATAAAAATTAATTACTTGCTATCATGAAAGCTTAACTATATCAGTAGCAATCTAAAGAGTAAATAGGGTTGTAATGTTATAAATTAAATGTATATATGGTGCAAGTAAGCAGAATATAATAAACTATAATCTGATTGATTGATTTTCAATAAAATTGGACTGCATAAAAAGAAAAAAAATATTTTAGATACAAGGATGCATTTAAAGTTTTATTACAGAGAAATAAACAAAAACGGTAAATTTGGTAACATGCTTTTGTACTTATTCTTATTCCTTTTCTTGTGAACGCTTTTAGAGACAACACTAAAAGTAACCCATTTGCTCTCCTCCATTTATTTCATTGACCCTTTTTTTAAACTCTGTTCTTCAAACTCACTGCTGTTTTAATGCTCAAATCAACAAAGTGAAAAATGTGTGTAAGATTTTTAATATTCTAACCACTTGATAGTAAATTTGTGGCTGCACTGTTCCTCTCAGGCTCTTCACATGTGCAGGAGGGAGAAATGTAGTGTTTTTTCACACACAGCTAATGGAATTATTTGCTCATAAAGGCCGATTTCCCCTCCGACCGCGTCTTGAACATCTGCTATCCATTACTCTCGGCCTCTTTCTGACTTTCTCTCTCTTTCTCTCCATCCGTGCGGCTGTTAATCTTTTTTTTTCTTATCGCTGAACTAGCTCTTCATGATCTGAAGATGAAGAGAGTCTCTGCCTGCGTCATCTTAGTTTTTTCTTTCCAGGTCTTCACCGCCTTCAAATGAAAGATCTTATTAATTTCTCTCTGTTTAGTGCCTCTCTTGTCTTTGTTTTCTCTGTATTCTTGGAAGTTGATGTTATTCATCCTTATCTAAATAGGAAAAGCACTTGGGTTCTTTAAGCAGTCGTGATTTCCTCACATGTTCTCACAGTGTTTGTCTATCAAAGACTGAACAAAATGCAGAAAGGAAAAGTCAGTTTTTAGTTTTCTATTGTTTGGGCACTCGATGCTTTAAAGGCCATGTTCACCCAATATTGTCAACCACGAGAATTACTTTTTTTTACAGGCTCTGCCTTACAGGTAATTGTGCTTGCAAGGGTCAATCACATCTCTGTAGTCACTGCTGCACTTACGTCCTCGAGGCCAACGTCCAACATTTTCAACTAATCATAAAGCCCTCAAACCTCTCTTCATGGAGAGCCTTGGGAAGCCAACAGGGTGGTACATTGTTTTTTGAGGAGTTCAATACTGCAATTATTAAATGTCTGTTGCAATTATAGTAGGCTGTCAAAATAAGAAATTCTGAAATTCCCCACCTTAATTAATTCTGAAAAGAACATTTGTATTAGGGAAACCAGTATCGATACCAGGAACTCATGCTCTTAAATACAAGCCGATACTAAAGAACGATATCTCAAAATAATACTTAAGAATTAAAAATGAGCGAAGACAAAAATATCAAGAGGTGGAACAAAAAGCAGTGCTTACAAAAAGTTATTATAAAACTTCTGAATCTTAACAAAGTACACCTCTAGTAATACTGTTAGCACTGCAACCAACCCTGACAGGGATTTTGACAGTTTTTAATCAAATAAACTTATTTAATAATAACATTATTATTCTTGATTTGGTTGACGAAAACACTTACAGTTGTTCTTTGGCAAGCTAGTGAGAAGTAGAAAAAAATAGTTCATAAATACAGAAAAGCTGTGCTAAAACAATTAATCTCACTGAATCATTATTTAAAACAACTGTCACATCCCACCAAAAAGAGGCATTAGTACCTAGGACTACTAATATCCTAAAAACTTTGACATTATTTAAGAAAATATATACTGTTTATTTATAGTTGATCACGTAAGTCAGCCAAAGTCAACTTTTATTCTGATATATATGTAAAGAACGGAAGAGAGCATTCAAAGAGAACATAGTTTCATCTTGTACTGCTGAGTTGCTTTAACGGGATTCAATGATACTGTATACGATGAAGATTAGCTGTCAGATTAGCTAGTTTTGTAAATGTGAATGGAATACAGGTAGAAGAAATGTATTTTTGAGCATGCATTTAACAGATTACATTTAGACTCTGACCAATCAGAGCAGAATCCTGTCTACAAAAGGTGAGTTGTAGATCATAAAATGAATCTTTCTAACGCACACTAAATGCAACTAAAGGATGTAATGGTTTCATTCTTTTCTTCACTCATTTCGGTGGTAGTAACTCTTGTATAATATTTAGTTTTAAAGGTCCCATATCTTTCCTGTTAGTCAGAATTCAGCAAAAACAAACACAACGAAAGACGCTTTAAACATGTGTTATTGTTTTAAAAACCGTCAGATAACAGCTAATCGACAGACAGCGACTATGCCTGATGTAACAGTACCTTATATGTGTGAACTCGAGTCTGGCACGGAGTCCACAGAATGAACCAAACATCACTGGAAAAAAGGCAAGGCAAGCCAAGTTTATTTCCAAAGCACATTTCATGCACAGGGTAATTCAAAGTGCTTTACGTTGGAAACAAAGAATAAAAAGAAAGTACATTTAATAAAATCAACCATAAAAAGTCAAACTGAAAATTTAAAATCTTTGATTAAAACATAGATTAAGATGACTCCTCAGAGGCATGTTCATAAGGTAAATAAGACATGCTTACTTTTACACGGTATGATTTCTAATTTCGTGTGTTGTATGAATTATTTACTTTGGTATTGGTGTACTTATACAGTAAAATGAGACAAATACAGTAAAATGCCAATACAAGATCTTGTCACGATCTTTACTTTTTGATGCATGAGCCTTGCATAGTAGCGTGTAGTAACATCCTGTAGTGTGTGTTCCACATGATTGTTGAATCCTGTATTGTGTGCTTGTTTAGGATTTGAGGGAAGATAAAATGCAAAAAGTCTCTTGTGTGTGCTGAAACCAGGTTCCCTGATAGTATTATAAAAGTCATGTAGTGTGTGCACGCCTTAATGTATGAAGAGTTAAAATTGCATATTTCATTAATGTATTTAAGCTTTCCACAAGTAAAAAACACTTACTTTGTGGACCTCCAAATCAATGAACACGGGACAGTTGGAAAAGCCTCCGGTGTAAGCATCCATCATAATCCTTTATCAAACTATTCTTTGTTGATAAACCAGGTGAATGTGAAGTGCTGCTATAAAAAACCTTTCCATGTTTTCACTGATGGGCAGACACTAAATCAAGCGAATAAACTCATTATTTCTGCCGAATAAACTCAGTCTTTGGTAATCCAAACAAAAGTTTAGGCTCCGGACATCCGAAAACGCACTTCTCTGGCATTGTTTATCGAGCGCCGGTATGCTGCTCTCACACTTCATTTCCGCATTTCCTGTTCCTCGTAGAGAGGGAGTGATTAACATGATTGACAAGTGGGTGGGGCTTGGGCGGGGATAATGAAAAGGGTGGTGTTAATGAAATTTAGCCATTTTCAACTCACAAAAAGGAATAAAGAATTGCTCAAACATGTGTGATGTCATCTGAATACTGCTTGAGGCATGTTTTTGATGAGGGAACAACACTTCATTATGCCAGGAATGGTAGAAAATTCCTGTTATCATCACATGGCACCTTTAAAGGAAGCTAGGTTGTTAGATTCTTGTTGGACAGAGTATGGAATAGATGTTCTAGTGTTTGATTGTCAGAGATTTACTCACTGTGTGTTCAGTGTGTGATTTCCACTTGGCGGAAATTAAATATTTAGCTGAAAGTCTCTTCTATGTTTTTCTTTTTGCCAATTGATTAGAGTCTGAATATTTTAATTTGCTAAACCTTTTCTGTCTTTTATTTTCCAGTTTATGTTAGGTTCATTCTTGCAATGTTTTGTCCTCTATTGATTGATCAGGTTATGCCCAGTCAGAAAACTGATGAAAATATTATTGAAAAAAAAACAAGTTTTATGATTTGATTTTGACATTTTCACATTTGTTGGAAAATTCCTTTCATTTCAAAAGAAAAAATTTGCAAAAAAACAGCATTTGCAATGAAAACAAAGCTGTAGTTTTTAGGTAAAATGTTGATCAGTTGATTTTAAACTGATTGTTTATTAAGGGTCATTCAAGGGTCACCACATGTGCCTGAAATACATCAATAAAGTTATGTTAAACATTTTCTTTTAATACTTTTATGTTTTTTATTGATTAAGTTCACCAAAAATGAGGATTTTGTTTTTGTGACAATGTTATCGCTATTAATATTTCTATTTTAAGCTTTAACTATAACGTACTAGCATCACAAACATTTTAACAGTGTAATGTGACCATCATTAAACATTAACTGTGTCCAATTTTGAGTGTGTTAAATTAATGTCTAGTCAATTTTAGTGTTTTTAGTTATCGAATAGTAAAACATACTAAATTTAATACTTAAAGAATTTAACAGATGTTTAAAAATTAATCTTCATTCAATTTTCTTTTTTTTTTTTTTTGATGTCACATCAAATATGTGGTTTTTGTTTGTTCATATTATATTGTAAACTTTATCCAAAGCTACTTGCCCCAGGGCGAGAGACTAAAACTTTATTAGTTACAAAGCCAAATTCTAAGCTGGGTAGCTCACAATAGAGGCTGTCTCAGCTGATCAGTCAAATATAGAAAGAAATTAATGACACAGAAGAAAGGAAAATAAGAATTGTATATTTTTATACATGTGCTCTTTGAAGAAAAGAGTTTTGTTTTTGCTTTTTGAAAGTTGTTGATGTTGCTGCTTTCATGACTGGATCAGAGAGTTTCATGACCAGCCAGGGACAGTGAGAGAGAAAGTTCTGTTGAAAACCATTCTGAGATAGAACCACAAGATGATGTTCCTTCTCTGAACACTGATGCTTGTGATGGTAGACCGGGTGTGATCTAATTAATTAACACAAGCCTCGATGGGGAGCCAGCAAAGAGAGATGAAGAGGGGTGTAACATGCGTGCTTCGATTCCTCGATTATAAGACAAGCTCCAGAGTTCTGGATCATCTTTAGAGGTCTGAGAGAGCTTGGAAGTTCTGCTAGAAGAACGCTGCTGTATTCCAGTCGAGATAGCACCAGAGTCTGAAACAAGAATTGAATCGTGTGCTCACTGCTTAATTGTTCGTATGATATCATTAAATTATGATATCATTGTTCGTATGTCCAAAAACGATTGATTCAAACATAAACTAGTTCTTCTGTGCCTAATGTCTGTAATTTATAGAGATCACTAATTGCAATCCATTGTTACCCATTTTCAGAAGACATCTTTGTTGAGAAGACAATGTTGCCTTCACTGTTTTGTGATGTACTTTTGTTGATGGGATATCTAAGCTGGAATTGTGTTGTGAGAATGGAATGGAATAACTTAAAGAACTTCCATCATGTCTGTGAGTTTTGTACGTCAGTCCATCTGTTTGTAGCACTAAAGAACAGTTGTGCGCATGTGTGGTTTCTATCAAGGCTTATAGTAACCAACACGTGTGATACCCCAAGAGATTCTGACTAGGGTTGTGTTTTGTCATGGCAGTAAGCACTGTGAAATTTATATCCTAATTGAACCAGTCCTGAAACCACTAAGTGCCTAATGTTCTGCTCTGTTATGTGCAGCACAGCACATTCCGTTGCATGTCTGGATGCCTGCGTGCAGCTATGCTTTTTGGTTGTTTGGTTCTGTAATCTTAAGATTTTGTCATAAATAACTTTTTAAATGTATTGTTCTGTACACCTGAACTCAAATATTTACACTTTTTTTAATAACTTGATCCCTCCATGGAACTCTCCTAAAGTTTCAGAGCAATTTAAAAGATTTGTTCACTGCATTGGAATTTCAAAGTATTTGTTTTCTTTTTCTGGATATCTTGAAACAACAAGCCAACATTAAATGTAATCATATAATGATAGTGTTTGTGCGTGTGTGTGTGTGTGTGCATGAGTGGGTGAGTGCGTGAAACAGCTCTAAAGAATTTCTTGTCTCAGTCACTGTTGTTCGAGTAGCTAGGTGGCGCTGTGTCTCTGAGTTTGGTGAGCAGTTCTTGCTGGCTGCTGTCAGCCATTTCAGCTGGTCAGATCTGACTGGACGTTTCACATCCTCTTTGACAGCCCACAAGAAATCTGCTTTCTGACAGAAGAAACATCCCGAAACACTGCAATCTTTTTTTTCTCCAAAGATCTTTTGTGTTGAATCACTTAGATTTACTCATATTTTGATCCACAGGCAGTGAAGGCAGTGGAACAGACATTCATTTCTTTAAACACCTCACACAGAGATAAATCAGAAAAGAAAAACTGAATAGATGTAAATTTAAGGGGTGATGAGTAAAGCCACATCATATATATCCTATAGACAAGTAACATTCAGCTTTGTCACCTATACACAGTATATGTTCACATTTTCCCTAATAAGGCAGCAGCTATCTTAATGCATCCAGACTCATTCCCCAAACACATTCTTTGGTTTTGTCTTTTTCAGCTGTCACCCTCTATCTTTTTGTGTGTGTGTTTAGGTGGAGGGGGGTCTCAGAAACCCAGTAACAGGTCTGATTGAAAAACATGTTGCCCACGGCAACCAATCCGTCATGAGCACCGCACAGACCGTTATCATGGCAACCCAAAGGCTCAGAAATAAAAGTGATCATTTTCTCCACCGAGCGAGAGCAACAGTTTGTGATTGAAAATGTTGTCTGTCTGTCCATCCAGCAATAACTCCTCCATTTTCATATCAATTCACAGACAAAGACATGCATCTAAACCTTTTTGTGGAATCCGCTGATGCAGAATTGCTCTCCCAGCGATGGAGTTTGTTTATTTGCATGCAAAGTCTGCTTGGTTCTAACCCCCAATTCACTGAAGAAATTATGCAAATTAAGTAACAGCACGAATGAACAAAAATGAGAGCTGAGTGGAGCTTACACACCACAGTTCCCACTGCAGATTGAGTTTGATTTCCTTGTTATAAAGAATGCAACAGTCTATGCACACATGGCTTGATTTGGATTGGGTTTTCACTGGCAATACAGTATAATCAGAATGTGAATTTTTTGTTTGGAGTTTGGTTTGGAGTTTTACAGAAATTGAGTTTCTCTCAAGAGTTTGCTCTCTAGTTGTGTGCTGAATATTTTGTGAAGAAAGAAATAGTTTAGATTAGTCATGAATTCTGATGTTTGTTTTAAAGAGAGCACAGGGACATACTGTAAAATCTGAGTGATTGTGCTTGTGTATATTGGCCCGGTTTTGACGCCAGCTGTCCTAGTGTATCCAAAAAGCAGGTTTTTTGCAGATTACCTCCCTGAGCCAGTTCTGTCTGCTTACTGGAATGAGATTAACAGCTGTGTGTGTACAAGTCACAGAGTGGAAATCAGAGATGTGAAGACTCAGCTAAATACGTTTTTGTTGGGTTCGGGAGGTTTTCTCCATTAGTTATCAGCTTCAACTTGGACCCTGGAGACTGTCTTGTTCTGCCTCAGTGTATCCATGACAACCGCATCCAGGGCATCATGATGTCTCATGCCCACAGATTGTAAAGTCTAGACCTGTGAACAGTCCCACTTAGAAGGTGTTGGTTGAGTGACTCGCTGTATCCCAGTTTGAACCACAAAAGGTCCTGGTTCAAATAGTTTGAATATGTGTTGGCCATTCTCGATCATTTTGCGTCAATATATGATGAAGTTGATGAGAATTGAGTGAAGTGAGTCTAAAGTTTTGATGAGTTTTAAGGATGGGCAGACACTATTCACTCTGTCGCTCTCTCACTCTCTCACTCACACCCACACACCCTAACTCTCTCTCTCTTTGGAACGGCAATGCTCAAATCCTGCTATTGTTGGAGGAATAATCAAACATTTATGAGCAAGGGGGGGCAACGAGTGAAGGAGAGAGGATATCTGGGGAAAAGCAGGAATCTAGGTCACAGATGCTGTGAAACACAGACGGCTTCAGCACATCACTCGCTCCTTCTGTCATTAATCACAGTGTGTCAATAAAACTGTTATAATTAATGGCCAACAAACACATCAAATGCATTTATTGACCATTCAGTGACATTCCTCTTTCTGTCATAATTTCTGATTAAGAAAGAGTTCACATCTATAGACCGTTTAATCTCCTATACTGTTTTTACATTTTTTTCTGAGAAGAAATTAAGACATAAACCAGTAAGATTCCAGAATCAACAAGAGATTCTGTTGTTTTTGCTCGTTGTTTTAATTTTTTTTTCCACTGAGAGACATGTTTTGCATTCAACTTCAGAACCTTCTCTCTATTTCCAGAAACAAAGACTTCATTGAGACTTCTCGATCTCACTGCAGAAGCTTCGGTGAAGTGTAACACAGATTTTGGGTGTAAACAATTAAGGGTGGTATGAAATTTTATTTTTTTTTCTAATTATTTAACCCAGTGTAACAACTTTCAAGAGCTATTGTTGGTTGCCGTAGATCTATGTGGTCCTAAATAGCAACACCCCTCAAAGATTTTGATCAAATGCGATTCAAAGAACCTCAGACCTGTTTAAGAACACTTCAACATTTACATTTAAGCATTTACCGGATGCTTATAGAATCTAGAGAGACTATATGCAATTTGGTACAAATGTGCTCAAGAATTTCACATAGAAGCCATCTTGGCTGATTCATTAGACAAAGTAGTGTTCTGAGGAAAGGAATACTCAGAAGGAAGAATATATATATATATATATATATATATATATATATATATATATATAAATAATTTTTTTTTAAGATAAGTGCTAGCAGAGAAGAGGAGATTTTTTGTGTCTTTTTGAAAGTTGTTCGTGTTACTGCCTTTCTGGCCGGTTTGGGGAGATTATTCCACCAGCTGGAGATTGAGATAAAGTTCTGGAGAGCGATTTTTTTGATGGAAACAAAATAAGCAGATACTTCTCTGAAGACAAGTTTCAAAGGGGTGTGTAGGATTGTAAAACGCTTGTGAAGGTAGACAGGGGCAGATAAAGTGATTGTTCAGTAGACTGTCTCTGATGCTCGGTCCCATTGCCAAATAATCTCCTGAATATTATAACAGTGATGTGAATATTTGGCTCAGTTTCAAAGTTACAGATGTCTAGCCATCATGTTAATGAGTTAACTCTGAATTAGCGCTGATTTCATATTTGAGTTCACGTCAGCAGATTTTAGCTTTGGATTAGTAAATATCAGATTAGTCGAATGCAATTCAGTCAAGTGTATTGACATTCACTTAATACACGGAATCCAGTGAATGGTATTTTTAAATTCTATTTTAAATACAATTTTATCCATAAGAAGGAGGCAGTGTGTTACATTTATTATGCTAATGATGACTGATGAGTGGAGTTGACACATGTAAATAAAGGCACAATTCTCTTTTAATAAAGTTAATATGAATCATGCATTTTGTCATGGTTTTTATATAAAATCAGCTTTACAAAATTAAGTTATATGGAGCAGAATTTGTGGTAAATTCTTTAACAGTATTTTTCAAACAAACATATTCTTTGTAAACAAACTAAAAGCTATTTGTAAAATCAATAACCAGTTTGAGCATATGGAGATATCAACTCAACAACCAACTGAAGCCAAATTCTTGACCCAGTTTGAACATAAAAAGAACTAGACTCGCAAACGAAACCAATTTCCAGAGCCAGTTTGAACATAAAGAAGTCTTGACTTTGAATCAATTTAAGAGCAATTTCCAGAGTCAATTTGAAACATGAATAGGTCTTGGCTCTGAATCAAATTGAAGCCAATTCCAGAGCCAGTTTGAACATAAACAGGTCTAGATTCTGAGTCAGATTGAAACCCATTTCCAGAGCCAGTTTGAACATAAACAGATCTAGACTCTGAATCAGATTGAAACCCATTTCCTGAGCGAGTTTGAACATAAACCGATCTAGACTCCGAATCAGATTGAAACCCATTTCCAGAGCCAGTTTGAGCATAAACAGATCTAGACTCTGAATCAGATTGAAACCCATTTCCTGAGCGAGTTTGAACATAAACCGATCTAGACTCCGAATCAGATTGAAACCCATTTCCAGAGCCAGTTTGAGCATAAACAGATCTAGACTCTGAATCAGATTGAAACCCATTTCCAGAGCCAGTTTGAACATAAACAGATCTAGATTCTGAGTCAGATTGAAACCCATTTCCAGAGCCAGTTTGACCATGAATAGTTCTTGGCTCTGAATCAAATTGAAACTAATTCCAGAGCCAGTTTGAACATAAACAGGTCTAGATTCTGAATCAGATTGAAACCCATTTCCAGAGCCAGTTTGAACATAAACAGGTCTAGACTCTGAATCAAATTGAAACCAATTCCAGAGCCAGTTTGAACATAAACAGGCCTAGATTATGAATCAGATTGAAACCCATTTCCAGAGCCAGTTTGACCATAAAAAATCTTGCTGTTAAAGAAAACATGCTGTTAACTGGTTTTTTTAACATGTCTACCATCACAAGTTTTTCTCTCAAATTTGGCCAAGTTATTTTTGTCACAAAAACCCTCACAACTCCAAGTCATGATCATTCTTAAGAATATAGTTGAGTCTGGGATAGTAGAGGGGGTTAATTGGTCAATTTGCATTCTTTTTTGTTGTAAAAACTCTTTTAGTGCTTTTTGTCTCCCGAAGAGGGATAACAAAACAACTTATCTACCAATTGTATGCATGACTTTACAAAACTTTACAAAATCAATATTTTCAAAGGTTTGAATAATCAATGTTACCAATCACTTCAAAGGTGAGAGCAAAAACAATTTTCCTAAAATCTAATGCTTAAGTGCGTTGCTATAAAAAAAACAGTGCCTAATACTTCGAAAAACTTTTCTTGTTATACTGTAAACGGTTCTATCTAGCGTAAAGAAAACCTTAAATACTTTTTGAATGTCTTTAAAAAGTATGTTGACGTGTTATATGTTCTGTCTTTGGGAGCTTTTATTGATTCTAAGTTTTCTAAGCGTATAAAGTCCTGAGATGAGAGGAAATGTTTATTATGTTTCGGGATGCAAGATCCACAAAAATCACTGGATTGCAAATGCTTTTGCACTCTTTGTCAAAGTTTTGTTTCTTAGTTAGAAATGTAGAGTTTGGTGTAATGATACAGTAGTGAAGCCTCCGTTCTAATCCTCTCTTTACGAGCTTTACTTCTGTTGCCGCATCCAGCGTTGAATCCCCTGCAGTTAATCCATTTGTGTGTTTTCAATTGCTTATCAAAAGGATGTTGAGGTTACTGTAGCGTAACCTATAAGCCCCTGACTGAAGCACAGACATATACAGCCGGACCGTGACCTAAATATCTAAACAAAATCACTACAGCAGCACAAATCATCATCTTGCTGGGAGAAATAGGTCAGATTTGAGCCCATCACTCGATTAGATGTTTGGGCCGCAATGGTTTCGGCTCAGCCCTTCTCCCCTGATGATGTCATGCACCTCACCTCAGGTTGTTTATTGATAATCATACTTAAGCTGAAGAGGCAATCACATAAGCTCAGTTAGTTTGGCTTTCTTGAGAAGTTATGCTTTTAACATTTAGTTTTTTTCAATTTGGTAGAAGTAGAACTATTTTAGTTCACTGAACGTATTGTTATTATTATTATTGACACCAAAAACTGGTGTCTGGATTTTTAAAATAAAAATTAAGTTAAAATCTATCAATAATACCGTATCAATAAATCTATCAAATAATAAAATTATTTGTATTCAACTGGCTAATGGGTAGATTTAGAGAGCAAACAAGGACTGTATTTAAAATGTTGTTGATTATGTTGAAGGTAAAAATAATTTTTTGATATTTTACTTGTATATTTGCACACAATATTTGTTACATTTTTACATTTATAGTTGGAAACGATAGTCTTTAAGTTAATTAACATTTTCTAAATGGTCCGCATGCAAGTAAGAATGCATTGATGTCACTTTTCTGCGTGGCCACGCCTCTTCAAAGAGACTTGTTTTGTTAGGTGAAAGTTCTTAAATGTGAAATTTAATGTCAATCTTGCTCATTTAATTCTAAAAAGAAAAAGAATTTTATTTTTAAAAAAACGTATGAAAGAAGATAATAAAATATTGAAAACCTGACATAAAATTGCTAATTTAATGCAGGAAAGCCTGCAGTAGTTTATACGTTGCATTTTTAGGTCTACTGTATGTTAAATAAATGAATAATACTAAAGTTGGTTTTCATAAGTATTTATTTTACTATACCAGCATCTTCATAAATGTCAAAACTTAATATTGCACATTGAAAAAGGACTCATTCAGCATTAAATATGAACCTCATAAATCATTTCTTAAAGCGATTATTTATATAATTATTTATGAATGGATATCTCAAAGCAATTTAACCTTTTTTTTTAACTCTGGTTTGACACAGATCAAACAGAGCACAGCATGTTATAACAATCTTTCTATTAGTCTAAACCAGCGTTTCCTCTTACATTATTTACATACATTAAGCCAGGTTAAAGTGATCCATGTGAAGGATTTTGGCCATCTGAAAAGCGACTTTTCCAAATTAATCTACTTATTCAGTCCATCTCAAGGCAGCGCTAATACCTCTACTGATACCCATACCTCTGCAATATTATACTATAGTTATACACTATAACTAAATCGATGTTTTAACTAAAATGTATAACTAAATCTTCCACTAATCTGTGACTTACTCACTTACTTATTTATTCATTTATTTATTATTTATGTTGTACATTATGGTCTAAGACAGTAAAGTAATCCTGATTTCTCATTTTCAGTGTTGACATCAACTTTAGCGTGAAGTCATGTGCATACACTATTAATAACTAAAATTATAATATAATTAAAACGTTGTCTATATATCTGTGTTTAAGTGTTCTACTGGAACTCATTTATATATAAATATGAGGATCATAAATGCATACCAATGAATATGATAACTCTAGCAAACTCATGCCAGCTCAATTGCATGCACTCAACATTGACCACTCTTTATCTCAGGGACTGGGATTGATATTAACAGATCACTGAATGTTCAACGAATGAACTTCCATCACGCTTCTGTATGATTTTATTACCATAAGATATGGTAAATTCATCGATTAGCCACGAATGAGATTTTTCTCTCACACTCTGTAAATCTCCCTCTGTAATTTACAGCGCCTTCAGACCAATGATGTGTGAGAGAGCATGTGACCCTGGGGCAGCTGGGTAAATGCAAGCCATTATGAATTGAGCAGTTCCATACATCACACATAATCATATCTTGTATAGCGCTCGATAGAAGCTGTATGCTGGGAAGATGAATGGACTTGAGATCCAGCGGTGCATAAATGTTATTGAGTTTTTCAGGACACACACCATTAACTTATTATTCCCTCTCTCTCTCTTCCTTGTTGTCCTTTAAAGGGCCACACACATCTTTTAGTATATTAGATTGTTACAAAAGAGCACATTAAATCATTCTTTTTATTACATGGCCCCTTTTTCATTTCATAAATCAATTTTATCCTGCCTGCCATGCCTTTTTACTCATTATAATTGAAAATGTTGAATGGTTTCATTTTTTTTTAAGTTATGAACGTTCATTTAAATTTGTTTACAGCTGATGTAGAAGTTAGACAATAGCTCGGGTGATTGTGCATGATGATGGACCCTTGGTCATGATTTTGAAGGTTAATGTTTTGTCTCTTGTTTGGAGAAAGTCTTCACCGCATTAACCAGTGAAGTGTTTTTGCTTCCTGAAACTGGACTCTTTTCCAACCTTATTCAGCTTGAATGATTTTAAACCAAATCCTATATATATAACATGGTAAACGTTCACATAAATAACAATGATTAAACCAAACTGAAGACTCAATGGTCCGTTCTGAAGATGCTTTAATGCTTGAGTAAGTCTGTCAGTAATTCAGTTTTTCTTTTTTTTTATATTTCAGCAAAATCACAAACAGTGATACAGACTTTCGGGTTTCCATGATGATGATGATGATGATGATGATGATAACTCATTCCAGCTCACTATTAAAATGACTTCTGCATGACTCTTTATTATGGACATTTTTGCTATTTGGACTGTTGCACTTTCCAAACATTTTTAAATCTGTTTACTCTCACCAATAACATGATGTATGGTAAATTGAGTGTTTTATTAGGTTCAATGTGATTTTAAATCATTTAAGAGGGAGATTACATGGCACCTTTAACACTGGATTAGAACTGAAGATTACTGCTTACTTCCACCTTTTGTGAAAAAGTTCTATTGTAGTTAATAAAAACAAAGCAAATATATGCTTAAAAAAGGATATAATTTCTTAATAGATATGCCCAATCAAGAGTGTTAGATTGCAGCTAACACCTAGACAACTTTTTTATTTCAGGTGTTGTGTATTTTTCTTGTGATGTGTTTTTCTATTCATAAACTTAAGCTACCTCTCTCAAGAGAAGACTATACAACTCGGTGTAACTCGGTTAATGCGCAACACATATGCACTAAACATACATATGACACATAACCCTAAACAGCCCTTCTGACTGATACTGTCCGGTTAAATGAAACACACTTACATTGCACACACATGAACACACACAAAGGAAATGACATCCAAGCTGGAGGCTGGAAGGGCCCGGGGTCAGGGTGTGGACAGGCTCTGTGTGAGATGCCCAGGACTCCTGTGGACAGTAGTGAGATACATTACTTTATATTCCCTCTGTTACACAGCAGGGAAACCTCTCACATACCCAACTGAAGGCTTTAATATTATTTTAATAACCTGTGTGGGGAAATATGTTTATTGTAAGTTTATTGTAAGTACTTTTGAAAATAAAACCAAAACCGTTGGCAATCCACATTTATGTGATCATTTTATAAAAACAGAAAATGAATCAAATAAAAATGTAAAAATTCCCTTGCAAGGACTGCTTTGTTCTTTAGTTGTTTGAAAAAATTTCTAGAACAACATAATGCAGATCTTGCTTATATCAACTTTATAGTATATATATCTTCTTCATGTGATGTCATTATATCTTTACGGCCAATCATGACAACAGTTGTGTTCTTGTCCATGCTCCATGGAAAATCTCCTTTGACAAAAAAAGGTAAGTATGTTCTTGATTTATAATCTTTTTCGTCTCCTGGTAAGCACTCCTAATGCTTCATTTGAAACCAACAGTGTTTATGAAGCCTGTTAAACAAATAGTAATAAACTTTCGAGTGAAATTTGCTTTTGTTGCTTTCTGTGTCATTTCCTGGAACTGAATTTGATCCAGCACTTACTTGCCTCTATTTTAACGATAAGCCATATGAATGTGTCTGCGAGTGTGTACTGTGTTACAGAATACACACAGACAGAGAAACTTGCATACCAGAGGAAGCTGAAACTGTGACCTCTGAACTAGTTCAACTATTCATCATGGCTGGCCTCATCGAGCTTCGGATCGCTCCACCAGCTGTGAAGCACACTCACATACTCAGGCATCTGTGACCCATCTGTACACAGCGAGTCTTGGGGGTCGTTTGTCAAAAACTAGAGACGCACAGACTAAGTTTCACACACAATCACAATATCTCTGTTTCACTTGCATGTTATCCAGGGTTACATTGCAACAGCGGTTAATAATCACAGAAATGAGGTAAACAGACATCGTACGTCTGTTTATCGTTATTCATTTAGCAGATTCTTTTACCCACAGTGATTTGCAAACGAGGAAATCACAAAACAAACTCATCATAAATTTTGCTGGTTGTACTAATTGGAGTTTTTTTCTTTGTATTTTCAGCTAACTAACTAATGCCTTCGCTGTAACTCTTACTGTAGATTTGAAGCAATTTATTGAATTTGAAACTCAACAACAAAACTCTGGGTGTGATTTTAAACAAGAACTTGTAACAAACCAATAAACTTCCCCCAAATCATCCTCCAAGCGTTCAATCAAATCATCGATTTTATATACCCATCACTTTCTTGGCTTTGGAGCTTTCTGGATTTCCTCAGGGAAGCCGTTGGATCAGATTGTCCATTCCTTTCTTCGTCCTCATCTTGCTCTCGCTCAAATCATATAACCAAATCCAAATGTGGCCGATCCCAGTCCCAAGCGTCTTTCTTCCACACCCCGCACGGAGGTTTTTGGGGTGGTGGGTTAATCAGAAGCAGCTTTGAGAGAGGGTCTACGCCCTTCCAGCAGGTCACACTCTCAGAAAACAAGCTAGACAGCTTGGTAGAGTTTCGAGATGGATTATATACCCAACGCAACCTCTTTTATTATTGAAAAGAGTCGAAGATGGATCGTGTACACAAAATGATTTCTGGAACACATGTCAGCTCACACCCACACATACATCACATTTCAATCAGTTCATGTTTCATGTCAACATTTGGAGAATGTATCAAGTGCAAATCACTGTTGGAGAAACAGAGCTGTTGATGGGGACATTCCAATAGATAGCTGGGCATTCTGGGTCATTTGCAGCATTCTTCCTTAAAACTCTGACTTGAGAACCATTTATCCATTTGGGAGACACTTATCTAAAGTGGCTTGCATTGGAGTTAAGTTACATTGAATCTTGCTTTCAGTGTGAATTTAACACATTCAAACTACACTCTACTATTCCAGCTTTTTAAACCATTCTGCTTTGTAATGGTACAAATCAGCTCTGAATGCTCAATGTGGTTTTTGGGGCTTTTCTATCATGTTCGGTACCGGGACCCGCTGAGATGAGGTTCTGAAAGCAAGCTGATTCGAGCCAGAGAGGAACCTAGTGAATGGTTCTCCTTCAAATTGTGGAGATTCTTATTCATTATTTTTTCAAAGAAAGCCTAATGTTTCAGCATTGAGAGCTCGATGTTACTAAAGGCTACATTGTACAGTAAGTGAGCCACTCTCATCACAAGTCATCATTTCTAGGTATTTTAGCATTTTAAGGAGTTTAAGTATCTATAATTAATTGTGTAGTATTAGCTCTGGAGAGAGATGAAGCTTGATACTATTAGCGTTCAGCTAGTGCTCTCTGTTTAGTCAAATTTAAGGCCTCACACACTCAGCTTGTGACACACGTTTTTTTGCACACACAAACAAAACATTTCCAATTTCTCATGGACGTAAAGTATGAAAATTCCCATAGTATGCCACATTTTTTAACAGAATTTTGACTCTGGGAGAAAGGCTAAACACACTTACAAAATACCCACAAAATAATCTTTTAATAAATGCAAATTTTGTGAATTAAAAAGTAAAAGTATAAGTTTTTTTTTTTTACCAACCCTGTACAGTATGTCTAACCTTTCTTATAGAGGGTTTTTACGGCACGTCATCAAACCTGCCAAGTCTACCATGTTAAAAAATATCAGGTTGGAAAGCACGTATTTACATGTTCAGTGTTGTCTCTATAATATTGTATAATGTCAAACATATATTTAGGAAACATGATAAAATGCAAGAATTAGATCATCCTTATTGTAAAGATCAGATTGTGTACCTTGAAAACAATTAAAATATATATAGTAACATTAACAAACTTTCAGGAACACTTTACAGAGAAATGGAAGATTGTAAAATGATGTTACAGATCTTATAGCAACCAAGAAATTAACACTGGAAACAGATGTCTATAAAAAGTATGCATTGCATTTTAATTTGCATAGCAAATTAATGACCATAGAGTTGACTAATTTAATCTAATTTCCCAAACAGAAAACATAGCTTTGAAAAATATTAGTAATACATTTATTCAAATAGTTAAGTTGGGCCTCTTTTAACTGTGTTTCCCATATATCAGATATATGCATTTTGAAAATAATATTTTTCAATGTATTTGGTAATGTTTCACAAATATGTTAATATATTTTGTTAATATATAAAATATGAAAGTAAAACTTTGTATTCATATGCATACATGCATATATTGATATAACACAGTTAATTTCTTGGTTACTATAAGATCTCTAATCTCATTTTATAGTCTACTAAAAGAACTATAGTATTTCTCTGTAAAGAATAACAGAAATTTATTGAATGTTGCAGAGTATGTTATGCGTTATAACATGCGTTAATTTGAGATTAAAGTTAGTTTTTCATGATGTCGTGTTCGCTCTTGCTTGTCAAGTCCTTCATATCTCCAACATGGCTGACTTCCAGTTGGATGATGCACTGTGAAAACACTATTGTTATTAAAAACTTGGTACGAGCTGATAATCATATTAAAGCTTTTTTATATTATTCAATAGCTTCAATCGTTTTTCTTGATGACAGACACATTTTAAATATCAAAACATTGAAACAAAAAAATAACAATATGTTTGCAGGGCAAAGCATAGAATTAACAGGCTTACCTCCAGTGTTTAAACTTGAACTAATCAACCAGTGTGCCAAACAAACAAAACATAAGATGGGAACGATTTTGATATAAGTACTTCTTCCAATATGAAATTAATTTCTGTGAGGTCTAAAACTTGACGCATGACGAAAATAAAAATATATGGATTTTGAATAAATGCACAACGCTTGACCATAAGGTCATTAAACCAGGACTGCATTCTCACTCCAAGCATCAGAATGAGGCGATGGTTTATTGACCGTATGCTGAGAGACACAGACAAACAAAAGCTGCTGTACGCTTCACAGACAGGGCTGTGGTGGCAGACAGTGCAGAGTTGGGGCTTTTTACTGGTATTGAGTGGATTTCTTCTGCTCTACTGGACATGAACGCTCAGGCCAGTTAAAGGTCACTAAATTTCATTCCCTGCACAAACACAGACAGGGTCCCAGTCAAACACAATCAAGAGCGAGCGAGAGAGAGAGAGGCTGAGAGGGCCAGTTCAGAAAACAATTAACTACTGTAACTATTTGTTGAGTGTTCTGTCTATTGTTGAGAGGAAGAGAAGATATTTTGGGGAATCCAGGAATTGTAAGCCCTAGTTTCTCCTCAACCAATATCCTTGTTTGCATTAAAAAATGTTTGAGAGTTGACTAGTGTGTGAATATTGAGAAAAACAAACCAAATCTAAATCTTCTTATTTTTCGGTTAATTGAAACTGTTTTATACGTACTTAAAATATAAGACATTTTCTAATATTTCTTCAAAAAGGCCAGCGATTAATAAAATATATAGTTTTAGAGATTACAATTGTATGCATTTTTCTTGATTATTTCAGTTGTCTACTGGCAAAGAAAAGTCTACCAAGTTAAATAATCGATGATCTTTTGAAACTGCATGTAGTGCATGGGAATATTACAGAGGATTACTCAACAATCTGAAAAATAACTTTATTCTCATCAGCAGAGGTCATGGTTCTTTCTGTTCAGTCCAGCTGCTCTTACCTTGCAAATGACCAATATTGAGTGAGCTACACACTTTTTTGAGGGCAAACCTCTCGCTCATTCTTCACCTGAGCAGCAGCTTGGCTGTTACACACTCTGAATAGTCAGCGTGAGAACATTCCTCTTTTCTTCTTCTCTAGATTGTTCTCCAGCTGCTTCTAATCCTTCACTCATACTGCATGCTTTAGCACTCTATGATTACAGCTGCATGTGAGTGTTTGTGTATTTTAGATGTGGCTTGCTCTCTGTGTCTATGTTCACACTTCAGGTAAATGTGGCCCAAATCAGTTTCTTTTCTTCACAAGCAATTCATAAGTTTTCTATTGCCTAGAACCAAAGTAGAATGCTACTTTCTTTTCATCCATGTGCTGTCATCACAAAATAATTGCTGTGAAGAGTGTGATACAGAACATTAATAACATTTCTAAAACATTCATTCATTCATCTTCATGTCGGCTTTATTCCCTTTTCGGGGTCGCCACAGCGGAATGAACCGCCAACTCTCTGGCATATGTTTTACGCAGCGGATGCCCTTCCCTGCCGCAACCCATCGCTGGGAAACATTCACACACTCATTCACACTTTAACACTATGGGCAATCGTTCTTATTCAATTCACTTATACCACATGTCTTTGGACTTGTGGGGAAACCGGAGCACCCGGAGAAAACCCACGCGATCACGGGGAGAACATGCAAACTCCACACAGAAATGCCACCTGCCCCAGCCGAGCCTAGAACCAGCGACCTTCTTGCTGTGAGACGACCGTGCTACCCACTGCGCCACCGTGACGCCCTTTCTAAAACATGTACATGGTTATTCTTTATTACTGAGTTTTACTACTAATAATAATGCCTTCAGTTTATATTGCGCTTTTCCATACGCTCGAAGACTTTTCTGTCTATTCTGCCATTTCGTGTCTATAGCCTCTTTCCCACCACCGGCACACACATCCATACAGGGCAATGTGGGTGAGGTGGCTTGCCTGAGGCCACAATGGCAGAATGGACGTGGTGTGGATCAAACCGCCAACCTTCCGGTTACAGGACGACCAACTCCATCACTGCTCTATCTTTCCGCTTAACCCAGTTTACAAAAAAAAATTGAGTCCACATGCATCTGGGTAGAAAAAAAAGAGCAGGCTGAAATGTACCTAAAATGCTGTAAAAAGCGAGACAATCCAATAGAGGGCAGCCGACTGAAGTTATTTTGACCAATAAGAAAGCTCTGTGCCGGCTCTGTGCTTTTTTTTCAATAGTTAGGAAATACAGCTCACACAAAGATAAGACCAATGTCTTTTATGAATGAAAATTCTCTTGCCAGTGTTTACTGAGAACTGCTCGCTTTTTTTGACTGAATTAAAGCAGGACTGAGTGAGCTTATGGTATAACTGCAGGATAACAAATACTTCACCACGGAAGAAAACAAACTAAAATCTCTAAAATGTAAGAAAGCCTGAAAAATAATAAAACAAAATTTGATTGAACATAGCAATTGACAGTTTACTCTTAATATCTACAAAGCATTTGGGTACTAATTTCCATAAGTGCATAAATATGAATTAATGGCTAATTACAGTCAGTAAAACTGAATTTTTTTACTTCAGCATGGTTGAATCACTACTTTGCACATACCGCTACTTTGCAGGGCCATCATTTCATGCAACAATGTAAACAGCTGCAAGAAAAAGGAATTTGGGAAAAACTTTGAGCTTTAAGTCCTGCAAAGTGAATGTAGTTTTCATGTGTTTTGCTTGTGTGTTTTTATGCAAAAGGGTGTATTTCTGTGTGTTTACATGTGACTGAGTGTATTATTGTGAGAGAGAAAGTGTATGTGTTCATTTAGACCATATGCTCCCATCTGGCGTCTCCTCCGGGGAATCTCTCTCCCTCTCCCTCTCGCTCTCTCCTCTCTCTCCTCTCTCTCTCTCTCTCTCTCTCTCTCTCTCTCTGTGTGATGGACGGTTTAAACAGGAAGCGGTTTCTCTTTCTTCCTTTGTCTCTTCTCTCCTCTCTCTCTCTGTGTGATGGACGGTTTAAACAGGAAGCGGTTTCTCTTTCTTCCTTTGGGGTTTCCATCTAAAAATGCTGATTCAGTGCTTGTAAAAGATGGAGTTGGTCGAGTGCTGAAACGATACACTTACACGTACACCTCTCCCAAGTGTGTTCCTCATCTGGAAGATCGTTTTGCTGGTGTGGAATGTGACTGGGAATGGTTCATTGTTGAATGGCTGAAAGTCAAGCTCAGTCAAATGTAGACTAACATTTTTGTGCAGTGTTTTCCTGCTTGCGAAGTGTAGTAAAAATACTGATCCAAACTTTAAATTATTTTTATGACAGGTATATGTCAAATTTCATAAATTCGGTTCAAAAGTTTTTTTATATTTGTTCACTACACCCAAAAGTGAACTATTTCAAGTCTTTATTTGTTCCAAGGTTAATGATTATGGCCTGAAGCTGGTGTCTAAGCATCTAGAACAATCACATACAGGCATCTGCATGATTTGTATTCATGCGTCAACCACCCCTCAACCAAAAACATCTATGACGAGCAACGGAGAAAAGTTACTAGATCAGGTGGAGTAAATAGGAATTCCCTATGTGAGGTCCCTGGGAACCTCGCTGACTAAGGCAGGTGCTAGTCACCTCCCCAGCATAAAGAATAAGCAAACTTAAGATCCATCGACGAACAGCTCGCCAGACAGAACTTGAAAAAGCAAACAAAAAAAAAACCCCGAAACAAACAAAGACAAAACAGAAACTAACAAACAAAACAAAATGGTTAGAAAAATGTAAAACACAACAAACAGGTGATCAGTATCAGCTGCAGGATGTTATAGAATATTTAATAATTGTAATTAATTATCCATTAAGATTGAGTTTGAATGTCCTTAAGTTTACTTGGATGGAACAGGAAGTGATGTAGAGGGGCGGGATTTATACTGAAAGGAATTTCAAGGGAGGCCCCGTGTCCAGTCTCTTGCTCCCGAGTCTGCTCAGAGAAGGGCTGCTAATTCTCTCTCTTCCTTCCTCTCCCTTTCTCTTTCCATGTTGCTTGCAATGTGGTCAGATGCTTCATTGATATCAAGGTATGAGCTGAATCCATGTTTGAGGAAAGTAACAAATTGCTGTTTGCGATTGTGCTCATAAATCATGTCTCATGAGAATTTAATATTTCCATTACAAGGATGAGTAATAAATAATGCAGATAGGTTAGATAGGCACATTGAACCACAATGTTTTTTCAACAGTTTGTATGTTTATAGCGCTCAGACACCATATTTGTTTGGACAAATCCCAGGAGCCAATTATTCGAATGCTAGCTTAAACAGATATGATTTTAATCTAGTTTTGAACTCTGTGAGCATAGCTGAGCTCCGGACAACATCCGGGACTTTGTTCCAGAGCTTCGTGGCTATATATATGAGAACGCTCTTCACCCTCTGGTAGATTTACTGATCTTCGGAATAATCAGTAGTCCTGCTTCTTGTGATCAAAGAAATAGAATATATCATGATGGAAGACTCTTCAGGTAGGCTGGAGCCAAGCCATTCGGCCCCTTAAAGGCAAGTAGAAGTGTTTCATAGAAGATGAGGGAACAGAATCCCTGAAATGCAGATGAGCTTAAACGAGTGTTTAAGCTGCCAAAAATGTGTTAAGAATTTTTAATTTTTTTTATTGGTCTCACGAAATATACAATTTCTGCTTAAGATTTGATGTGGCCTATAATCCTTAAAGGTGTGAAATTACAGCATTTAAACTCGACTTTTCAGACATTTTGTTTGACATGTTAGAGTGTTGTTCCCTCATCAAAAACACACATCCAGTCATTTTCAGATTGCTTCATAGATATTTGTGTAAATCTATTTACTTTTTCTGAGAGATCAAAACCACTAGATAGCTGTAGTATTGACCAATGACTATAGCACTAACCACTAACCAATCAGATGATCCATTAATGCAGCTCCTATCAATAAAGAACGTACATGCTGACTGACCCCGGAAGTGTAACCGTAATAGAACCACTTCGAATAAACAATGAAAAGAAAGAGTGTTTTTGGATGTCAATGGCCAAACATGTTATTAGTTTACCAAGACATGAATGTATTAGTTGGAAATAGGTGAATTTTCTGTGTGCCAACAAGCAAAACCCAACACAGTTGGGTGAACGACAGTTGGAGGAGCAGGAGTAACCACAGATATACAGAGCGCGCAGCTCTTTTACTTTCACGCAGCACAGCTGGTTTCAAAGACATTACTTACAATAAATAGAGTATAGAGGGGTCAAATATTTAGAATAAATAATTTAAAAGGGGCATGATATGACATCTTTGAACATTACATTTTAAACTAATTTTAAACAAAATTAATTTAGAGTAGTGAATTATTTTAACATAGTTAACAGGCTTCACTTTTTGAATCAAATGATTGAAATGAAAGCAATTTACCTTCACATTTATAATTTTTTTTGCAAATAACTGTAATCTCTAATCTCTAACTGTGCATTAGAAATATGAAAGTTGTATTTTTAAATATATTTTCTTAATTTGCAAACACTGTTTACAAAAAAATGATGCTATAATTAATAATGACTGCAAAATAAGAGTTTAAATGAATCATAAAAATTATCAAAAATGTTAAAGCTTTAAACAAAGACATATATGTGTTTAAAAAAAAACTGTATTAAGAATTGAACTTTACACATTAGTGGTCACTCCGTCGACGAACGTCTGAAAATGTGGGCTGTGTGAAAGCTAAAGAGCAGTGAGATCCATAGATCCGCTGATTTCTTGGACATGGAGCCGGTGGAAATTCAGCGCATAGCTGAATTCATATTAGCGGATCACATTTGAAAGTGTAACTTCACTGTAGGCATACACAGAGGTACGGAGACTGTATACATCCGCACCAAACATCAAACTCTGTAGTATAATTTTACCACACAAAATGCGCCACAAATGTCATATAAGATACTCAAACATATAAACAACATTCTCTAGATAAATGTAATTTTTATTTGGAAAATCTTCCCTCAAGCACACCATGAGCTGTGATTTTGTGCTCTGAGCTGATGGTAGATTTCAGGAAAACACGTGTCACTTAATAACTGCGTTTTGCTCTGGCCCAACTCTGCTTTGTTATCAGTGTATGAATCAACACTCACTCAAACACATGTAAACACAGCAAGAAGCATGTGCTGCAGTTTCCCTGTAAGTGGCCTGTAAATATGTTTGTGGCATTGTTCGCATTTTACAGTCTCCCAAACCCTGTCGCAAGTGAAGAAGAGGCATATTTTCTGGGAGTGAGTCACAGGTGGAGAATTCTTCATTGAGAGGGGTTTAAATGTTCTGAGGGGGAGTGAATTAACAAGGACATTACTGGGGTTTTGTGGTTAGGACTTTAGGTCCCTTCGAAGAATGTTTTGGAATGGATTCCAAACTCTTTGTGGTGAGGTTAGATGTCTTGTCGATTTGTGTCTGCAGTTGAAAAGTACTAACAATTTCATTATAAAAATCAACTTCCCAAAATGAACCCATATGTGTTCGAGGTTACATTATTCATGGAAAATCATCATTAGCATAAATGTACATTAGTACATATTTTATAATAGTTACTATAATAGTTACATATTTTTTCTAATTTATAAAAAGTCATGCTATTCTAGCATTTGAGTTGAGTCCTCAGAAATACATTGATTTCATTACAAAAAAAAGACCTCTGATGATCTTGTTCATTGTGCTTTTCCTGCTCAGGATACCTTATGATACCTGTGAAAGTGTGTTGATTCCATTGATGGACATAGTACGCATGATTTAATGCTAACTGTAGATTTTAGCAGAAAGTTATAATGCTCAGAGTGTGGGTTATCAATCAAAGCATCACTACTGGAGTCAAAAAGATGGTATGTTGTGGATCACAAATCATTAGAACAAAAAAACCTTTATTTAGCGAAATTGTAAATCATAATATAATGTCAATGAGTAATAAAAAAATAAAAAAATCATAGCCCTTCAAGTTTTCACAAAGACTGGATCCAGGAGTGGAAATATCTTTTTTTTTTTCCTTTTACATTTCTGTCATTTTTAACATTGCTGCCAATGGGAAACTGCTCACTTATGGAGTTTGCATCAAATGGTCAGATGACAGTGAAATGCAGTTAGACCAAAGAGAGGTTGGTTGATACTGGCTAATCTGAATAGGAAATCTATTTTATATAATAAAATGTAAAATAAAAGTAGTTTTTTTATGTAGCTTTAAATATCCAATAATCATGCATATTTAATTTATGTTTGTATGCACTATATGCTAGTGACATCAGTACAGAGGTTGTGAGATCTTCCTTGCAACTCATCAAACCCACACAAAACATAAAAACAATCCTAAAATCACAAAATATGTTTCTGATATGCATCTCCAGCATCTGCTCTGGACTTTTCATCTTCCAGCTGCATGGGCAAACACAGGCAGGAGGAAATGAGAAAAAGTTTTGTGATCTTCCTGAAGCCCTTTGTTTTGACCTTTAAATAGAGCCGAGACTTCCACCAGACCTTGTGATGTGAAGTCAAACTTCCTCTTGTGCCTATGTTAGAAACTTTTAAGACTTTGTGCATGTTAACAAAAATTGGTACACAAAATAAGAATTATATTCATCAATCTGTGTAATCCTTTAGACAGAAATGAATTCTGGATTGTGTGTTTGCAACAACAGAATCTGTTTAGGACCAGTGTGCTGATGCCTTCACACTCACCCCTGCTTCATATTGTAACAGATAAATACACACTCTGGGCAAGAAATATACAACAACTTTGCTTTCAAGGCAGGTTTGCTTTTCGAGGGAGGTCGAAGGTTTTTGTAGCGCACATGAGCAGAACCTCTACTGTGGAAAAATTTAAGTTTAATCCTTCACTCTAAATGAAATCAAATATCTTAGCTCGAGAAAACACATTTATTTTATTGTTGGGATATGGTGCAAGCTGACAGGGCCTTATTTTGCCCATATTGTTATATAAACATCCAGATTTTTTGGTTGTTGAATTAGTTCAGTGCCCCCACTCTATTGAGCTAGAAAAATTCTTCTCAGGGTACTAAAGTTGAAAACAATTTGATAAGTTGGTTGCACATCTTATACTTTAGCTTTTATAAGGTCTAGGAGTTCTGACAGAACTTTCAGGCCAAGACCGGAATTTACATGGTTAGCTGGTTATTTGTGTTAAGTGCAAGGCTCAGGTGCGATATAGATTCTGTGAATCAGAGAAGGTGCACATCACCATATACTCATATTGAAAGTGCAGATTTTATAACCTCTTCATTATTTCATGGCCGCACCAACCCATAAGGAGAGTGAGGGAAATCCGGAAACCAGCAATGCTGGAAGGCAGTGGTTGCATACGGGAAAAGCGAGTGAGTAGACAGTTTCTAGTGCATATTCAAGAGCGGTGTGTGCCGAAAACACAAAGCTTGTTTAAAACAACTTTTGGTGTCTGAAGTGGTTACTGTGAAGAGATGAACAAAATATTCATATGACTATTTGTATTCAATTTGTTTTGTACTTACCTTTAAGCTTGAGGTTGTCCAACTTTTGCATGTAATAAATGCTAATTAAAATGATTGATTGTAAGCATGACTAATAACGTATTTTTATATAAAAGTTATTGTATAGATTTGACATAGTATAGTGCACATGTCTTGTGCGCATGTAGTTTTCTTTTAAACTACTTCTCATGCATGAGGGGAAGTTCTGTTATTCATTTTTCAGCGCTCCCCTCATGAGCACTGTTGTAAATACATTCCTTCAAGCGTTTTAACAAGAGCAGACCTTATAGTGACTGTCAGAGCAGGCGGTCTGAAGCAGCATGAGAATTCACTCATTCATTCTGCTCTTTTCACTATGATTAACAATAGTAGAGAAGGATGGACGGAGCAGACTAGAAATGAATGCTGGGAAAGTAAGAGGAGAGAGAGAGAAAGCAAAAGAAGGCTCAGGGAGAGAAAGAGCTCTGTAAAGAGGGGTGTGAGAAAGAAAGAGGGCAAGAAAATGCAGTGTTGAGAGGAAGGGGGGGATTCTGCTCTGTGGGTGGGTGGCAGATGGGAAGAAAAAGAAGGGAATTAAAGGAAAAGGGGAGATTTTTCAGTAAGTACATTGGTGAAAGGAATGGAATTTAGGGAAATGAGATTTACGCAGCTACAGGTATGTTGAGAAATAGAGGGGAATGAAGGCAAATGGAGAGGAGAAAATGTTTGAAAAAGAGAAAATAATGAGAGAGGCCAAGAAAGTGGGGGGTTTTAGTTGTGAAGATGGGTGTGAGTGTAAAGAGGGGTTAAAAAAAACGGGGGATGAGAGGAAACAGGGAGGTTCAGGAATGAGGGGTCAGGACTCTGCTGGCAGGACACAGCTGCAAGGGATTGTGGGAATTTATTTAGGATTAGAAGAGCATCTGAAACACTCGCACAGAAATGTGTACATTTGATAGACTCTGAACAGCATACATGTGTGTTTGAACTTTTTCCACATGTTCCTGTTCAGGACGAAAAGTCGACTTTTAGGCACTTTATTCTTAACCATCACCTTTCTCTCTCATTGTGCAAACTGCAGTTTGTTGTCTGACCAGTAGAGGCAGACTCTGGAACCGACAGGTTACCATTGATGGCAATGTTAAAAATGCCCAACTTGACAGCTAAAAACATGTTTCCACCTCTGACACATCATTAGGTTATTTTGATGCATATTGCTTGAATGACCTTCATCACAACTCTGAGGTTGTGAAATTTTGTATTACTTGTTTAAGTTATGTTAAGATTGTGTAACGAGGAGCTACTTGAATGTATGCCACTGATGCACTTAGGTTTCGTTCTTGACATATCCAGTTCACAAAATCATGTCCTTTAAGCCAGTACTACTCCAGTAGTGATGCTATGCCAAGGAGGAAGTGGCTGATTTACCCAAACTCTAAACCTCATTTGCTCTCTGTTAAAACCTATGGGTGATGTCAATTATATACAGTTAATGCTCAGAGTGCTTAGCTTTCTATTACTTCTGCTTTCTTGGATTGTGTTTTTAACTCCGCTTTAACAGTGATTTAGTCTGTATTTGAATTATGTTATCTGGTGTAGGCTATGTGATAACTGGTAGTGACATCACAACCCACAAAAAACTATCTTAATATAAAATAGTCTATTTTTGTGCTCAAGTCTGGTTTTAGCTCTTTCACTCTTATGCTTGGTTCTTTGTCTGAGTTTGCATAGCTGAGAAAGTTTACATATTCAGACATTACGTAAGCTGCACTTGTGTAATAAACAAAACACATGTTATGAAAACACATGAAAGAGCTGTTTGAAATCCCAAAAACAAAATCTCTAGACCAATAGCACCTTGATAAAATGTATAATAATATTTTGTTAGCTACTATGTAGCTTAAGCTTATAGTTTTTTTTTTTACAGTTTTAACATGAACTTCAAACTAAAACAATAATAAGGACAGTTACTCTGCCATGTTTGCAAGGTTTAGTTTTATTGGCAAATTTATGGTGAGTTACGTATAGAGTAAAAGACACATGTCGACTCAGACAAAGGTATATTTAATATCTATTATCCACACAAAAATATTATCCACACAATAACCGTTTCATCCGTTGAAAATCCTACAAAGCATTATCGAGCTTGTCAGCCCTGCAGGGGGAGATGCAATCTTAACCTAAAATCATTTCAGCCAATGAGAAAAAAAGCAGTCAAACTAAAGATGCGTCTTCAATGCAAGATCAACAGCCTTTTTTAGTTCACCGCTAGAGAAAGAATACGGTCCGCATTCGTCAGCAGATCCTGTCTATGAAAAGAGGAACGCTGTAATTCCATTCACAGCTGCCGTAGACACACAAGTTTGGTCTTCTGTATTGTGTAAATAGCAGTTTCCCACTTTAACAGACTTAGCTTTATTATTAAATGAAAGACAAAATGTGCAAGGGGAGCAAATTGTTTGAGAGAATGTACTTTCAGGGAATGAGTCCATCTTTCACAGACACGCACTTCTTCGTTGGTTGTTTCTTTTGCTTTCAGCTTAGTATTTTGTGGTATAAAGCAACTCTAGTCAAGCAAACAAATGCATCAAATTTAATTCGTAGTTTTATATCAACTGCATTTATGTGAGTCATTCCTCTGTAAAAATATGAAAATTAATCACTGGTTAAAAGCAGGAGAATAAATGTTTAAACAAAGAAATAATCTTTCAAAACAAATCTCATCCTGTTTCAGAATATTGAGACAACATGCTGATGTAATACACTGTCTTCAAGCAAGCATTTCAAATGTGATTTTAATGTGTGAGAAAATGTGCATGAAGTAATCCAACACAGCATTTAATACAGCACTGATTGCGACATTTACCTTTTAAACCTTACATTTGCATAATTTTTGTGTGCGGATGTCATCAGGCTAATGCTTAAGCTGTTGTGGGGCAGAGTATTACTGATACTTACAGAGTAGTATCAGACTTTTAGTGATAACTCTTAAGGATGCTGACTCTGGAAAGTTCATTTATTCATCTTCATGTCGGCCTTCTTCCCTTTCGGGGTCGCCATAGCGGAATGAACCGCCAGCTCTCTGGATGCCCAGTCGCAACCCATCGCTGGGAAACATTTGCACACACACTCTTTAACACTGTGGGCAATTGTTCTTACTCAACTTGTGGGGAAACCAGAGCACCCGGAGAAAACCCACGAGGAGAACATGCAAACCGCACACAGAAATGCCACCTGCCCCAGGCGAGCCTAGAACCAGGGACCTTCTTGCTGTGAGACGACCGTGCTACCCACTGCGCCACCGTGACGCTTTTCATGTTCAGATCTTATAAATTAAGTTTATTTTTATTTTTTATTTATTTATTTATTTTTTATTTTTTTACCTGTCCTGTCCTACTTCAAAGCAGCCCCATGAGAAGGGAGGTGCTTCGTATGAGTTGGTCAGTTTTGCTCTTTCCAGAGAATTGAATATATTATATATTGATTATTCCTCTGGATAGAAGCTTTTAATTTATTTCATTCACATTCATCACAATAATTACATTAATCAATCATATAAACATACATCAGGACAGGACGGTGTTAATAAGAAAAAAGGGGAAAGAGGAGAGAAGTAATTGAGGGGAAAACAGAGGTAGAGAAGTTTTGGAGGGGGAAAGAGAAGGTGAGAGGTAATTGTGGGGGAAGGAGTTAAGATTGAGTTGAAAATGAGAATAAGTAAAATAAATAATATTAGATACCTACCTTATTACATCCAAGTAGTTCGCATCTTTCTACAGATATGCATACAAATATAAATATACATACATACATACATACATGCAGATAAACACGCAGAATAATAATAATAATAATAAATAGAATTAGTAATCATATATATATATATATATATATATATATACATACATACATACACATACATATACACATATACATACACACACATACATACACCTATACATATATACATACATACATACACACACACATACATACATATACATACATACACACATATATATATACACATACACATAAGTAATTGAGTGTTACAGGACAGGTGACCTAAACCTCAAGCATCTAGCAACGACCAAACATCCCAGGTGTCGTGACTAACCTTCTATGTCCCAAATGAAATGTGGGATCTGCCTCAAGCCAAGTCCAATATATGGTCAGGAACTACCCAGATATCCAGCCCACCCCCCACAGAACGACAAGTTTTGGGGCCTTGGACCCGGAGCCGGACCCGCCCCACCTCCCCTGGTAAAGTCGGCAACCCCAGAGAGTGGGCCCGCTGCAGCAGGAGGTCGACCAGCCCAAAGCTAGGCGGGAATGCAGCCCCTGACAGTGCGGGCAGAGACTGGGAAGCCCCACCCACAAGCACCGCCATGCCCATATCCCCCCGCGGTAGGCCCCCAGTCCCGGGCACCTCTGTGGACCCGCAAGAAAAAAGGGAGGACGGCCAAGGGACCAGATGGGTGCGGGTAGGGACACCACTCCAGACGCGGCAGGACCCCCCCCCCCCACCCCCCCCCCCCCCCCCCCCCCCGGCCACACCCCGACCCCATGCACACATCAACCAGCAGTCCCCCAACACACACTCACCCCTACCAGCAGCCCCCCAAACCTAACCCCACGCACACCCCTACCAGCAACCCCCCCCCCCCACCCACTAAATCAACCCCATCCAGTCATCCAATCATCCATCCATACATCTACCCACTCATTCAGTCTTCCTGTCCCGGGAAGTAGCCAGTCACTCACCTGCAGCCCGCACCCGCACTCGCAGCTACCCACACCCCCGCGATGGTGGGCCCTTACCCCCCCAAGAGGGAAGACGGGGGCAGTCGTCCACCCATTCCCCAACATCTGCTCCCAGATGTCATGTAATGCAGGTATATGTGGGTGTGTTGGAGAGATAAAATGCAATAAAAGAGAGAATGGTGTCCTGGAGTGTCACCGTCGTTTGGCGGATGATGTCCAGGCACCACCCCCCCGCCCTACATATCTAATGTGTATTTAAAATGAGGGTAGCCTTCTCCGTCGTATATTGTGGGAGGTGCCACAGATCTGCAGCCTCCTCCCACCAAGATTTAGACAGAGAGACTAGCCCTCCAGGCCTAAATGTAGTGTGTCCTTGCAAGTGTTGTAAGGGGCCCAGGGGTTGCCCAACCCCGGAAGCGAGGCAGTGGCAGGTGAGATTGGCTTACTGTCCGCTCCGGGAGGAAGGCCCACCTGGTGCCCTGGAGATGTTCTGTGTCCTATGTGATTAAAACTGAGAGTCCCCGTCTAAAGGAGGCAGGGCGGGATCGCCGATAGGTCACCCCGCCTGCATGATCCCCCATGGGAAAAAATAAAAAATTAAAAAAAAAATAAAATAAATTAAGTTTAACATTATAACACTTTATAACACTAACTATACTCTCGCTGTAGCTCAGGCGGTTATGGTAAGTCCATGGAGTGAAGAAAACGTCCTGTGGTATTTGGTCTCATGTTGACTTTGGGATCTGGTAACGTTCTTTTTGCAGTTGTCCGTGAACTCAAAGACAAAGAATTATAGCCTCACTGTACTCCTCTGGATTAAAGAAACATATTTCGGCTCTGTTAGTACACATCTGGAGAAGATAAAGATCACAATGGCGCATGCACTGTACCAGAGATTTCAGTAGTGATTCAGGCTTGTTTTTATAAGCTTGTGTTTGGAACAGATGATTTTTCTGTGTGTGGTCATTTCACAGCTTTCAGGAGACTCTGAAATAAGGGTTAATCAACTTTTAAAATGCTATTGGTCAATGTTCCATGTTTGGCATATTTTGGATTTGAAACAAGTTCAAGGTCTGAAATCTAAACTATTTTCAAACTGACTTTATGTTTACCTTAGTTTTGTTAAAAAAATGACCATGTCCATATGTAATGCACTTCTTATACACTTTACTTCAGAGAGCACTTGTGTTCAAGTTATAGCACTTTAAGCCTTGCTTAAAACCTAGATAATAAAATTTGCTGCTTATGATCCAATTCAATCTTAATAAAGAAATAAACAAAAGTAATACTAAAAAAACAAATCTAAATCACTCCAAAACCCTTTTAGAGACATAATATCATGTGCATATTGGCCTCAGTTCATATTGGCATTTCATTTAATTTCAACAAAAAAAAACTGAAATTGTTTTGTTTATTTTTTTTTTAACTTCTTGGTTTGTGAAGAAGGGCAAGCTTTACCTTCTTCAGTGACCAACTGAAAAAATAAGATAAAAACAATATGGATAATATGTCAAAATATGGATAAAACCCTGTAAATAATCAAAATGTGTAATGCAAATATAGTTCAAGTGTTATATAACTACACAGTGTTCACAGCATCAGTTATTGGCTGATGACGCATGAAAATTCACTTAAAAAAAGTTCACTGGCAAATCTTAATTTTAACTTTAATATAAGGTAAACGTATACTAAATATTTACACCTATTACACTTTAAACAATTGCTCAAGAACTTCTGCTCAACAAGAGGATACCTTTCAGAATGACAAACTGTTGGTAGCACTTCCGTATTCCTGTTTTCTTTAATTTAATTTCTTTAAACTTCTTTGTTTATACTTTTTTTTTAAGTGAAAAATATTTAGATACAAAGCACAGGAGCAAAACAGAGAGAGATCTTAAACCATATATGAGGGACAGTAAAGGTCTGATTGAAATTTGGGGGATGAACTACTCTACTAACAAGCTCTTTATTCTCTGGAGCGCTCATCAGAGGGAAGCCAGAGTCCTCTGATCCGGCTCGGGGCTTCACAACAGGAAGTGGGGTCTTTACAAGCCCTTGTAAAAACAGGAGCAGATTCTGGTTGCCGGGGTGCGAGGCGCTGGAATGCTGCTTCATCACAATCTGAACACCAGTCACACTCCTGTCAGATTTCACAGTGCCCACAAAAAGATTTACACACTTCTTTCAAAGCTTTTAGACACTCTGCTGTAGACATACAGTTATAGATGCTGGTCATTAAGAGCGAGTTAAATTCCTCACTTTATAAACAGGAAATGATACTCTGCTGAAATAGTGGTAATAATCATCCTGGGAGCATTTAGGGGAAGAGGTGACAAATGTGACATTTTTTGTGGGACTTCACGTTGTGTCGAATTGCAATCAAAATGTGATTCAAAATGCTGAACAAAATAAATCTAGTGTAACATTAGAAGCAGAGTGTATGATCTTAATAGAGATAAGAGGATACAGTTCTTTAACCAGCATAACAAGATTTAACAATTCTCTCAACATAAAACACTTCACCTTTTTTAAATAACAGTTTCACTAACTTATTCAGAATTTATCTTGTCAAGACCTGCAAAAAAATTGTACAGTTGCAAAAAAAAAAAAAAAAGATTATATGAACCCTTTATGATTACAAGGAATTTTACATGAATTGGTCATAAAATGTCCTCTGATCAATGTGCTCTCTGTAAATAAAAATTAGATGTTTTCATGTTTTTATTGAAGATAACATGCAAACATTTCTAGTGCAGGGTGGAAAAAAATGTTAATCCCTAGCCTAATGACTTCTCCAAAAGCTAATTGGAGCCAGGAGTGAGCCCACCTTGTTGAAAGCTGTCCTAACCTTTAAAAAACAAGGGTTTACAAGTTTGAAGAAGCACTGCCTGAAGTGAACCATGCCTTGCAGAAAAGAGCTCTTAGAAGACCTACAATCAAGAATTGTTGACTTGCATCAAGCTGGAAAGGGTTACAAAAGTATCTCCAAATCTCTGGATGTTCATGTGTCCATGGTAAGACTTTCTACAAATGAAGAAAGTTCAGCACTGTTGCTACTCTTCCTAGGCATGGTCCTTCTGTGAAGATGACTGCAAAAGCACAGCATAGAATGCTTAACGAAGTTAAGAAGAATATTTGAGCGTTGGCTCAAGAGTTACAGAAATCTCTGGCACATGCTAACATTTTTGTGGATTACACCACTGAGGAAGCCATTGCTGTCCAAAAACAATATTGCAGCACGTTTGCTAAAAAGCACCTGGATGTTCTACACCTTTACTGGCAAAATATTCTGTGGACAGATGAAATCAAAATAGAGTTGTTTGGAGAACACACACAACACTGCCTGGAGAAAAAAAAAGTTACAGCGCACCAACATCAAAACATCATCCCCACTCTAAGCATCATGGAGGGAGCTGCGTTGTTGTCTCTGGGCCTGGATGGAATGTTGTCATTGATGGAGAAATTAATTCTAGAGTTTATCGAGACAATTTTATGGAAAACATAACACCGTCTGTCCGCAAACTGAAGCTTCACAGAGGATGGGTGATACCACAGGACAATGACCCAAAGCAGACGAGTAAATTGGCTTCAACAAAACAAAATACTCTTTCTGGAGAGGCCCAGTCAGAGAGTCCAGACCTCAACCCAATCGAAACGCTGTGGCATGACCTAAAGAAAGCAATTCACACCAGACATCCCAATAATCATGCTACAGTGAAACAGTTTTGTGAAATGGAGTGGTCCAAAGTGACTTTAGATCGATGTGCAGGTTTCATCTGCAACTACAGGAAACATTTGGTTGAGGTTATTGCTACCAAAGACGGGTCAACAACTTAAGTGCAAAGGAATCTTTATATGTTATGTTCAATAAAAACATGAAAATATATCATGTTTGTGTATTCTTATTTTAAACAGACTTTGCTTTTCAATAGAAGTGAGTTTGATGAAGACAAGAGCACATTTTATGACCAATTCATGCAAAAGGTTCACATACTTTTTCTTGCAACTATACATTTTCAAAGCTAGAAAAGCATTCTTATTCTGTCTATAACAGGCATTTAGCAGCAACCCTTCAAAGACCAGTGTTTTATTAGAAACTAAAACAAAAAAGTAATGACCAAAGAAATATTTGGTTATTTTTAGCAGGGCAACATTCAACTACCAATTGGCTAATACAAGGTTTGGGACACAAAATGCCCCTTCCTAAACAAACACTTTTTGCTTAAGCTGGAATCATTAGAGCATGGTCATGTTTTGCTACTTTAATGAACTGAAACCAGAATTCTTTCTTATTGTTTTTTATTAATACCCTTTGGCAAGATCATTAAACAGCCAATAAAAGTCAGAAAATAAAGTGTTAAATGTGGAGTATGCAATTTCTTGCTTCTAATGGCTGGTTCAAAACAACTATAATGTCTATATTTGATGACCCGCTGAAGCCCTGTGCCTTTGAACATTTCTCTAAATAGTAGCAATAAACAGAGTGTGTTGTTTCTTCTGGACTATATCTATGGTGTGGATATATTCATAATTCATAAATAATCTTATACACAAATGAACATAGGACAATTAGTTGTACTCCAACAGAATGGATGTGAGTGCAATCACCATCAACCTCTAATATTAGTATTTTCTTCAGCCAAAACCAGGTCTGTAGCTAGAAATTGTATCAGATGCCTTTAATCTGGATTGATCAGTCATCACCACCGGTCCTACGAGTGGAAAGATGAAATGCAAGTGTAGTGGACACATACACACACATATATATATATATATATATATAATTTTTTTTTTTTACATTTACGTTTTGCCATATTTTATGCAAAATAATGCATAAATATGATTTGTTGCATTTAGAATTTTGGAAATTAAAATACAAATATTTTGTTTTAACTATACAAGCAAATAATCATGTACATTTGATTAATCAACAAAGGAATTAATCATCTGTTGCAGCTTTTAATAAAAAATGTATACATTTCAAAGAATATTTAATTATTGATATGTAGATAAATCTGGTGACAGATGAATAGATTTACATTATAACATTTTAATTACATTAGTACAATTATTAATTCATTTTTTTATTCTATTGAGAACATTTTTATTAAATTCACTCAAGGATTTTTTTTTCATGAAGAGGCCCCTTTCCAAAAATGCTCATTTTAACGCTTTCCTATTGCTACACACTTCAGTTAGAATTCATTGAACATAGCTCTGTAGTTTTTTAAATAACTGAGGCAAATCTTCTTATGTTTTGTTTATAAATATCCACAAGAAAGATTGAGTTATGCTCAGTTAGATTGAGTTAAGTAGCAAACAAAATAGTAAAATAAATAGATAACAGCTTTAGCATCTTTTAAAGTGTTAGAACGTGTACTGCAGTCATAAAAACATTAACCAAGTGTGACCTGTAAAAAAAATTGCAAATGTTTGCTCAGAAAATGTAATTGAACAGGTGTACATAAATACTACTCAAGTCATATTGAGTAAACACCTTGAATGTGGATCCTTGTCATTTTTAAGATTGAGTAATATTTTGATTAAGTACACCAGATGAGCACAGAAAATTTGGGCTTTTCTCAACACCTGTATTTCCCTTCATCCAGTAGTGAGTGAGATTCACTCAGACACATATTCATAGCAGATGTACAGTAAATAAGGCCCCGGGTGTTGGCTTCAAAGAATGACATGAAAAACATGGTACAAGCTGCTACACGACAGGCTTCGGTTCAGCGGGCACATCGTGCATGCCTCCAAACACAGGCGCATCACTTGCACCAAAGAGGAACTAAGTCTCTGTCTTTCCTCGTCAGTATTTAAATTTCAGGTCCCTCTCTCTCACTGTAATTTTAATTCCAATTTGTGGAGCGCCTTTGACAGGGCAAGTCAATGTTTTTCAGGTGGTAATACTTGGTTTGGTTAAACAATGGACACACTACCCTTGAGCATGCAAATTACTCTAATGTGACTTGTACATTACAAACCAACAACTTGGAACATTCTAGTTTGGCATTTACATGACAATTGACCCAAAAAATAGTAAATTAAAACTGTTGCAGAAGCTGCAATATTTGCATCAAGCTGAGAGATTTGTAAAAATTTCAGCAAGTCTCCAAACTAAATTTTCAGCTGTTTTGTGTGCATCTGTCAAAGCTATCTGTAGTACTTCTACAGTTACACTGTGCTGCGCTGTGCTGCTGCCAGCTAGTAAAACCAGCACCGCTTGGCAACACGTTGCAAGGTGCCACAGATGTGAACTGGACTGAAGGGGATTTCCTCTTTCAGTAAACACAGCCTACTCACTCTCTGTTTGACTGACTGCCAGTCTGTGTTCACCCCAGTGATAAGCGTTGCTCAATTTTCTGCCCCTCGTCCTCCCTTTATGTTCATGAGCACGCTGCAGGGCGTAGCAGGGGGCTGAAAAGTCAATGGAGAAGTATCTTGTGTAGTGCGTGACAGTCTGTGTGGCAGCTAAGAGGAAGTGACACATAAACATCTTTTCAAGGGCGAGTCTGAAATGAGCAACTTAACTCAATTTGAATGGCAAATCATAGAACATTCCAACGTACACCAAACGAATGCTGAGGCAACTCTAAAGAGAGACTTGGCATTTAAAACAGGCTGCTTTAAGTCATCTTTTATTCAAATGTAAAAGTTAAATGTGTGGATAAAAACCGAGGCAATGTGTCATTTTAAGTCAAACATTACCCTATGTCCATCTTCTAGTACATGTATTCCCTTCCGAGTAGCATGTATGGCCAAGCTTCTTTTTTGCCACTCTTTTCCAACACATCTCTGGGAGTTTTCCCAGTTCTGGGTTTTTCTCCTAATGTACTGTTTTACAAATAGCCAATTCATTTTGGACATGCTGAAGTGACATGTGGTTCAAACTATTACTGAATCTGAGCTATTACACCTGTCCCGGGTTATAGCTTTGCTCCAGAACAAAGAAGAGTTTTGGTCGCAGCTAAGGATAATGGGTGCAATCACCTTATCCACCTCCTGAACCCGTCAACATGATTTAGTACACAATCACTATTCATTCATCCTATCTGAAAAACTGAATCCTTGAAATTTTAAAGGTTTCTTAGATTAAATAAGATCCATGTTTGGCCAATCTCATAATACACTCAAGTAGTGCATATAATAGTCCTATGTTATTGTTCTTTTATACAAAGTCTTACATTATTTTTATAATATTTCTCTCTTTTTGTCTCTTTACAAAGTTTCAGAGCAAATGGGGGCAAACTTCTAAGTACAGTTAAGACAATGCAATCATTCACTGCTGTTCATATCAACATCAGGATTATCTGTATTTAAGCATGTTAAAAGGTGCTCATTGAATTTAACTGGGTGATGACGTTCAATCTCTTTATTATGTTGTCAGCTGCATTCTTCCGTTAGAAATGCCCATACAAAGACTTCCTCTCTTTATTGCATTATCGTGATTCTGAACTTTCTGAAACTTCAATGGAAGGGAAATGGAAGGAAAAATATTATTATAAAGAAAAGCTGTGACTTTTCTAGCTTGATGTGGCTTGGAGTCCTTCCGTGTAATAGTCAAAGTAATTTGTTGTAGAAACATGGCACTGCAGATGCAGCTCTCATAAACAAATGCTGCACTCATTTGAAGGAGAGTCAACATTAGTAGGAGCAAGCCCTCGTAGAGTATGTAGGAATGTCTTATGTTAGCATTAAACTCAGACAACAACTAATCCGTATTTAAAGTTTTATGCCATGTTTCAGTCTGACTATAAACAATAGACCCTTAAAGTAGGCTTTTTTGGAGGGAAAGTAGAGCATTTTGAGACTCTACACCACAGAAGTTTTACATTGAGTCAATATTTCCCCAAAATTTCCTCACCAAACATTTTTTAATTTACTCAACAAAAACAGAACCAACTAAAAATAATTCATTGACTTTGGAAACATTGGCTTTAAATCTTGTCATCTTAATATTACAAATGAATTAATGATTAATTCAACTGAAAAACCTACCATTTTAATGTTTAATATAGCTGCTGAATAAAGATATACAGTTTTTAAGTAAAAACTCGTACCTCTACAAATACTTAAATATCATTTAAAGGAGATATTCTGATTGGATACTTTCTGATTCCATTTTAGCATTATTAGGGTCTTAATCAGTTATTGATGCATTTCTAGGTAGTGGCACATGCATTTATAAAAAAAAAATTAATTAATTAAATGTTAAATGTTGTAACATCAAACAATGAATACATGTATAGATTATATACATCATCAACTTTATTAAAGTTAGCGGAAGTGTATAAAGTGTTTTTGTTTCATGTGTTTCCGCTTGTTGAGAGCAGTTGAACCCAGAAATGTAGAAAAGCCAACATAAGACCCTATAGTTTCTTTCAAGGGGCTGGTTAAATCTCTGGGTACATTTGTTTGAGCTTCTAGTAAATGAAGAAAAACAAATTAAAACCCCCCTTTTATCCCATTACATCTATTTAAATTAAAAACCATTTTTTTTTTTACATATTTTAAATATTATTGATGCTTAACTTTTAAATATCAATTCAGAATCTACTGGGACCACATAACAATGAATCAATTGACTAAAATGATTAGACTACATCTAAACAGTGTTATCTTAATATTCAAGGATTTGGGGTCATATCAACCTTTTAAAGAGTCCATTAATCTGCACTATAGAATTTTACCAGACATTATTTACATTCATGGACAGGTGAAAAATGTGTGAATTCATGTTTCGATTTGAGGCTCACTAATTCTACAATTTCAGCTTTAACAGTATGGATAGAGTGTGGATTAAAAAGTGTGGTTTGCTTGTGTTAGTTTATCATCTATCCAGTGTGTGCTCCCAGCTTTCGCTGGAGTGGGAGCTAGGCAGTAGCTGTGAGCTGGAGATAGGCACTGGCAGACCCCAAAGCCATCACTAGGATTAAGTGGGTTAGAAGATGAATGAACGATACTCTCTTGGACGCACACAAACAGAGATTTGGGCAACAGCAGGATTAGGACTCTTGGGTGGTTGTTTTCTTTAGAGAGGGCACAGTTAGTCTCACCACCAATCAGAGTGCTCCATTGCCCTGCTGTTTGCATAGTCTTCTCAATGACATCACTATGGCGCTTGCATTCCTGTGCCGTGATTGGTTGTTAAAGCTGAATTTGCTGACCAGCCACAGAAATCACAGGCGTTGACATCATCAGCTGAAGCTCAACAAATAATGGTGGCACTCACAAAGAAAAACATCCCACTCAATCCAGCTAATCCACAGACACACACTCGTATGTATAGGTACACCAGTCACCAAAATCTACGATCAAGTAACACGAATCAAACCCAGGTGATGGTTTTCCCTCCAGATTCTGTTTCTCATCAGAGTACTTGCTAAAATGCTTGTAATATAAAACATAATGCAGATACATCTTTTGAGTTTACCACAAGTTTATCAAATGTTAGGGTTGTGTCTCCTTTTGACTTAGTAGCACTTATTATCTTCTAATGGTTGCTTAGTGTCTCAGAATTTTATCCAAAGCAACCTAGTTAACAGGTCAGTTACTATTTAAAAGATGCTGCATGCGATTTATCTGAGCCAGTGTTGCATTTGTTTCAGCAAACACTGATGTCCTCAAGGCAGTTATTTGGTCAGTGCTGCTTGGTGTGTATTTCTATCAAGCTGATTTCATCAGCCTTCACAAAGAAAAGCTGTTTAGGGAAGTTTTGATATATCTTTAGCATTCGGCCTCTTTGTAGTCATAACCTTGCAGAATTTTCTACACTTAGTTTAGGTAACCTTCGTTTTAATTATATTTATGCAGTAGATTTTAAGGGTACATTTCCATATATGAAAAGTTTTAACAACATTAAAAATACAAAATATTGTAACAGCCAATTTCCCTTTTGTTTTGGAAAAACATGTATTAAAATTGAACTCTTTAGACATGCTTCATTAAGCATTTTGGAGTGGGTGGGGCTTACATCCTCCTGCAGTTCTCTGATTGGTGAAAGTTTCCAAAGGGTTTATGGAATCAACTTTATCATATGGTCATTTCTACAGTCTGCCATTGAGTGTTATTCTTCCTAAATACAGAAATGCAAATACTAATAGTTTTAGTGTTAGCAAATATTTAAGTTGCAGACAAAAAAATCGAAAGAATCAATGTCATGAAACATCAATATTTTTTTGTCCTGTCATATGCGTGATGAGAGAGAGAGCAGAGGTTAGCGAGTGCATCTGAAGTATGTCAGGATAGGTTTCATTTGTCATGCTCTCTGGCTATAAACTTGGATGAGAGTGAAATGTGAATTCCAGATTTTAATCTCTGTATGGTTTAGAGGCAGATTAAGCTGTCTGTGTTCCAGATGGACTCCTCGATCAGTTCAACTTTCACTTCCTCTGCTCATAGCATCACATTGTTAGGTATGGGCCATCACAATATGATATTGACTGGATTTGTCATCTGTGTAGTCTTTCTGAATGGGAAAGGACTATAAACGTTGTGCCTAATTTTGTTATAACATAATTTCTTGGACCAGCAAGACTCTTGGTTTTCCATCTATTCTTCTAATGCATTTTTTCCATGGGAAGCTGCTTTTTATAACTCCGGAATCGATCATGCCAAAAACATAATTGCTATTCATTTTTGGACCTGTTTAAACCTGTGCATGTACCTGTTAGTTGTCTGTATTGTAAAATTCTAAGTTATTCAGAGCAAGATTTCCCACGCTGCTAGTACACTTGGCTTTTTGGCCAATGCTCAGCACAACTCGGCCCACTTTCAGCTAGGAATTCATCTTAATAAATAATGCTCAGTCATTTTTAAACATGTTCATATGATGGAGCAACACAGCGAGAGAGGAGCTTTGAGAGCTTCAGGCTCAGCACAAACTGGGTCTTTGAGCCGCTGCCAAGAAACAAACTAGAATTAGCATCGTTACTTTCATTTCTGCTTCCTCTCGGACGCTAATAGAGCAACTCCAATAACTACATCTACATCTTAATTCTTGTTTTTTCACTTCTCAATTATTTTCTGTTGTTTAGTTAAAACTACCATAACAGAGTAAAAGCAAATCCTTATCTCTGGAAAGTCACGTTGAAACTAAGAATTTGAAAACACACAGAATGTTGCTAAATGGAAGTAAAACTGCCGTACTCACTTCCAGTCTGTCCATCGCTGGTTTGTGTGTTTTCCTTAAATTACTACTCTCGAAAGCTCCTGATTGGTTGTCCTAAAAAGTTTCCAGATGTGAACATTTTTGGTGTCTATGATGAAATCACCTTTTTCGCACCACTGCAACATTTTTGAGTACCTAAAATATGGATATAACAGATTGTGTCATTATAGATCAACTGATAAAAGTTACAGACAATAATATTTACTTTTTAAATGACAAGCATACAATTTTAAGATTTCTTCGTGCCAAAAATCTTGAATTGAAAAGAAAATGTTAATAATTTACAATATTATGCACATTAAATTAGTCTTTACTCCCGAAATAATTTGTATTTGAGGCTGATTAAATGATTTTTTTTGTCTTTTATCTCTACATAAAAAAAAATAAAACAAATGAATGGTTTTACATCTGTTATTTTATATTAATATATAATTATATAATAATTAGATATTAAACCATTATTTATTTATTGTTCCTGTTCTTATCTAAAAACAATTAATTTGTATGATAATTACCAAAAACTGATGTTAACTGATGGTTCCACCTTTGTAATCTTTTAGGACTGAAATCCAAAAAAACATTGAAATTTTGAAATAAGCAATAAGCCCAGTTACAGTGTTCTCTATCTGTTAATTGAGATGAAATGTTATATTAATGCATCATTAAAAAATATGTAATACATTTATCAATCTTTGATACATTTAACTGCTTAAATAACAGTTAAAAATTGTAACATCAAATTTAATTTATATATTTTAGATAGTTGGCACTGTGCCTAAACATTTTAATTTTTTTCTTTTACCTTAATTTTTAGAATAAAAAAATAAATAAAAACAATTTAGAATTAGAAAATTAAGAGATTAAACAACAGATTGTATAGACGGCATAAATTCATCAATTGTTTGCTGGTTTTCCAGACTACAGAAGTGAATACTTTCATTTATCTTCTGCATTAATTCATGAATCCAACTTAGGGTGACAAGGATCTACTGGTTATCATCACCACTATCAGCATGTGGAACGGTTGCTTATCTGCTCACCAACACCCTGTTTCAACATGCATTTTGGGATTAACAATTATGAAATCTCAGTAAAAAAAAGTTTAATTTCAGCCACTTTCAGTCAAGTCAACTTGATTCACAATGAAAGCAATATTGCTAATATTTTGCAATATTTCTAAGGTCTCCCAGGTGTACATACACTACCTTCTGTTACTGTGATTGTGAGAAATGAGTCTGGGCCACTTGGAAGCCTAGCAGTAGCAGAGAGGTCTGTGGGTTGTGTATTTTACCTGTCTCCATGTTATCACTCTCAGTGTCTGAGCTTCTGATAGCGCTTCAGTTTAGCGACTGAAAGAATGATAGTGGAGACGCAAGAATGTGAACCTGGAACGTGTCTGGGGAGAAAAAAGGATTTAAATGAGATAAACGTCTGTCAGCTAACCATAACCAGGACAAACTGATGAAATGTTAGAGCGTTTTTTTTTTGCTCATGAGAAAAGACAGAAAAGAGAGCCAAGTCATTAGCTAAACCATGTGAAAAATGTAACTACTGTGCACTTGATTTTTAGAAACCAACTGTAAGAGGACATACGTTAGCTTTGTAAAAATAACATATTCATGCTGTAACACATGAAAAATTGTGCATTTACTTACTGAGCACTGCTGTCGACCTGAATCACTGCTGAATAAGTCCATTTTCTTTTATTTTAAGGAATAAAAAAAGCCTTATGTGTTTTGCTCTTCTGGAAACTATTGTTAGTGTGAGCGCTGGATGTATAATATGATGTTCAGTTTAAATTCTGCTCTAAGATGACCAGTGAAATGATTTTCCACTAGATTTTTTTATAACACGCCATGACATGACTCGGTTTGGCTACACTCAACTCATCTTGGTTCATCCGTCATCCAAATTTAAGTATTAGTTCTGAGTGGGCTTGTTTTAGACACGACATTCAAACACATCAGTCCTCTACATTCGTCTCGCATAGCTTGCACTGTGAAAAGCGAATTTGCGATAGAAATGCAAAAAGCTGATTCCACACAACACAGCACAATGGAGACGATGTTGTTTTTACAGAGTACATGGTGACTTAAATCTCAAACTAAAGGCTTTATTTAAAAGTAAGGATGATGGCAGAGACAAAGAACCACTGAAAAGTAAAGAAGAGAGTGATGAGCTAATGTTTTTATCAATCGATGAGCTCTGCAATTGATTGATCAGTGATCAACCAAATGCCTTGTCATGCCTTTATAAAATCTGAAAATGTAAAACTTTGGCTTAACTTCATGGAACCTCAACTCAACAGTTACAAAATAAGTACCAATATTGGGAACAGAAGACAGTAGAGAAACTTTGAGTCGAGTCAAATTATTACAAAACAATTAGTTGGAAACATGGCATGAGAACTAAGCACTCAAGTGTAAGAGATATTTGTTAACTTATTTTTAAAGTTTTATCATCTGTGTTTTTTCTTATTATTCTCTGACCAGTTTTTATTTGAACTCAAATAGTTCTTCTCAAACTTGTAAAATGTACTCCAATAATCACTTGACCATATTTTTTTAGTTTTGAAAATACAAAATACATCTAAAAAAATCATCATCATAGCCATTTTTTTCAAGATCCATACATTTTTTTTAATTACATGTGCAATGTTTACACACAGTCTAAATAGTGTCAAATATATTTTCCCCATAAATCAAAATATGGAATTGTGGCTGCCTCCACATAGACAAGCAAACTGAGAATTTTTAAAAGTGAAGTATCTTCACTTAAAGTAAGCAAATTACTTTAATAGTAAAGTAAATTGTAAAGTCTAGTAAATTGTACTCAGCTATTAATTTAGAACTTGAAGAAGGGTAAAACAATTTTGAGAAATTAACTTCTGAGTAAAGTTTGAAAATGCTGGGTTGTCAAAAATGTTTACCACCGTAGAGAAGTAGAAAAGTGTTTAATGTCTGTTTCAAATTAGTTCTGTTCTTACCATCATCATGTGACATTCAAAAAAGAAAACTGATGCTGTTTTTATGTCGTAGTTCTGAAACCTCACAGTGCTTGTCTGCGTTTGTACATACATTAGATTAACAATTCACTGAAACTGTGTTTAAACTAAAAGTTGAGCCTTACCAGAGTGCTGTTTGATCTAATAGTACGTCAAAAACTAAAGAGATAAAAAGATTGAGGGCCACATATGGACAACCAATGACAAGAATACTTATGCTTTTCCTCTTGGTGTTCAAGCAGAATCTCTGTTCCTCACTCTACTAACCGGTCCGAACATGGATTTCTAGTGAATCTAAGCTGTCGAGTGTTTTCTCTCAATTACATTCAAGGACATTTCCTGAATCACTCAACTATTGAGGTTATTTCGTCCTGGAACCTCCCTTCATTCTGTCTGCTTTGAAATAACAACCTGACATACTTGGCTTGGATGAAATCTGATTATTCTTCACACACAAAACCTGTTCCCTCCCAACATCTTATTGTGGAACCATTAACTTTTGAAAAATAAGACTTTGAAAATGAAATCTTGTGAAGGAAATACATTTTATTTTGATTATCTGAGCACATCAAAGTAAAACTTCAGGTTTCGATGCTCAATCAAATATAACTGTATTTAAGCTTGTCCAATTCAAACCTATCAGCTAGAATAATTGTCCCTTTGATCTCTTTATTCAGTCATGTTCTTTATTCAGTCACTCATTCCTGGAGAACCAAAACCCAGCACAGTTTAACTACAACGTCAACTATCAAATTGTCATCCAGGCTTGTTTCAAAGCTAAAGGTCCGTGTTCACTATGAAGCGTGCTTGGAACTAAAATGGTTTCGGCCTCTAGCTTGACACTGCTGTCAGAGAGATAAAGATTTAAAGTTGAATTTGATGAACTTTGGAATCTCAAGAAAGCTCAGCCCAAAGTTTGTTCAATAAAAATTTTGTTTTGAGAAAATTGTCTGTCCTCAGCAAGTCTCTGAAGGTACGCATTCTCTCTGATTAATATGTTTTTAATACGTATGTGTATGTTAAATATCTGTTTTCATTTTTTATGATTTCATTCACTCGCTTGGAGCTCTTTGTATCCCTCCCTTCTTTAATACAAGCGCAGCACAGCAGTAAATCGCTCAACACAGCCCAGCTCACTCAGGGCCAGATCTCTCTCTTTGTATGTGTAGAGAATTCCTGATGAGGCCTACCCCATCCCTCAACACATTGAGACAATGGTTTCCTCATTGAAAGCATTATTTGGCTTTTTATTTCAACATACAGCTTGAGACAAGAGTGTCACATTGATGTGTTAATAAAGTTTAATCTAATTGTATAATGTGGAAATCCGCTCAAGCAGTTTGCTCTTAAATCAATAAGAAATAAACAAATAAATATTTAATTGGTACAGTTTTCACTTGCATCAAGCAGCTTCACAAACAAGGGGCATAATGTGGATTAAAATAATATTGAAGCAAGTGTTGTTGTGCACTGTTTGTGCACTTAAAATCGGTCAAGATCCTCAATACATAGACTTTTAAAAAGATAAGCTTTGTTTCTGAATTCCGGTGAAAATCGTGTTATTGAAATGTAAAATTTGATTCGCTGTGGCAATGGCAGAATTGTCAGAGTTTTTATATACTCTTTGTTTTTTTTTTACTGAAAGGTGCAGCTTGAGATTCCCGTCCTTTCTGCAGCCATGTAACACCAGCAAAGCTCCTTGATTATTACACCAGATAAGAGTATAGTTTCGAAGAACTTTGTCTGACAATTTCAACGTTGCTGTTGGTCTTAGGAAACATTATAACTATAGAAGACAAAAATATATGTTTTGAAACTTTTTTCATTCTACTACTGGTATGAAACTACTAAACTGGTCAAAGTTACTAACCATTTTCTATTTAATTAAGTATGCAAAGTTATGCTAAAAGTGCTTTCAGCAGAACTAAAGAATCGCTGAAGAGGTTTCAAAACTGAAAACCGTACTTCATATATTATGGATACTATGAAACTGACCAACACAAATTTGTCAAAAAAATAGGAGTGTTCCTTTAACAAGTTTTCCCACAGTGAATTCAAATGTTGTGAACAAATGTACCTTTACACTTCTTACAGTGTCTATGAACAAGAATTTAAAAACTTTCTGATTGAGCCAGTAGCCTTGTTACATGCAGAATGAGTGAGTGCCACAGTAAAGATTCTGGCCCTGTCTCAGAGGATGCCATCTGCAGTTCACACACTGACAGATGCTCAAAATGCACATACCATCACTGTCACAACTGTACATGAAGCTGAAGACAGAGAAGCCACCTGCTAGTTTTAACATCTTCATTTAATGATTTGGATGTCGTTACAACTGTGGCACGCTCAAGTTTATTAAGCCTCTAGCATGAATAATGACATACGTCATCACATTGCTAATGATTTTCATTGAGTTGACGTTCACATTTTTAAAATACTTGTAAGATAATTATTGTCACCACATGACTAAAAGTTTATAACAGAACAGAAAACCTGGCAACATATTTATAGCATCTAAATTGCCATGTTGAGTCCATTAGAATATTACTACTATACATACAAAAAATGTTCAGTATGCAAAACAGCATTAGTGAGTCAAGCACTGCATATGTAAAGAAGTAGACAAGAAATATCTTGATTTACTACTACATTCCTCAAAAATCTGAAGTTTAGAAAACTAGAATTTAGAATCTTGTCTGCAGTGTACAGTTAGTTAACAGTTTTAGCAACCAGTAGCACTGCATTGTGTGTTAGCATATTGCTTTTTTTACAGACCACCTACATACTTACAATGTTGCTAACTTACTTGCATCAGCCATTCATTTATTACTATTCCTTCATTTTGGCACCATGAAGTTGACCCCGAGTCAGATACACCATGGACTAAATTGGTGATTAACTGCAATTTTGTTGCAAGTATAATTTCTCCCTGCAACTTCTCAGTGATAACATCTGACTTTAGGCATGCTCCTTAAATCACATACGGTTTTCCAGTTATGTAGAATGGAAGTGTGTTTGTTTGACAAATTTCTATCATGCAAACAAAATATTATGACAAAATAATTCTGACAGCCTCTAAATGAAGGAAATGCAGCAAAGCTACTTCCCCTCTTCCTTAACTAAAAGCAGAGACCCTTTCAGAAGCAGTTTTGAAGATTACAATGGAGGTGTTACTCTTCCTCAAGATCAATACAAGATTCATCAAAGGATGCAAGTGCACCGTTGGTTTTCCACAGCCATAAATACAAAAAGAAATCCACACGTATCACATGGTCATTGGTCTCCAGAGGCCATTTTTTCCCTTGCCATGTCGATTTGATGGTGCACTTGTGATTCATATTGCTGCTGAATTCCACAATGTGTCAGCTTTAAACACAGACGGCCGGACACTAAGTGGCCATCCAAAGCCTCCTATGGGATCTCTGTTTCACACACACATACATCCTTGCGGTCGATACTGCTCAATATTGCTCATCGCCATCAGTCCCAACACATGGTTCCTAAAGGCATTGTTAACTAACAATGGGGATGATTTGGCTACACAGTTACCAACACACTTCAGAGTTTTTTAAATCAGCCACTCCAACATATATTTCACAAACAGCATATGTAATAGACTATGCACTATTGAGTTGTATTGTGGTCTGGTGTTTCCCTTTATTACGAAATATAGACTTGGGATTACTCTACCAAAAACAGTTTCTATCTTCATTGAATTTCATGTTGTTGTTATGCTGCTGAGCAGGAAAGGTTTAACCCTTGTTTTGTGTGGGATATTTTTGTCCACCCTGGTGTGATTTTAAGTCAATCATTTTGGTGACAAATAAAAAACAATTTCACCCATTTTGGATAAGCATGTGTTTTGATCAAGTTACTTTGTTTTTGTGTGGTCTGTACTTCTCGGCAACAAAAGGAAGTAAGTGCATAAATATACTAATTTAGCTTTTATATAATCCAAGTATTTCAGAGAACCGAGGTGCTTGTTTAGATGAGCAACTATAAAATGACAAGTTTAACCTAATGACCAGGAAAAATAAAGCAACTATAAAGAATACAAGAATATGGCATCAAATAAGCTGTGGTTATAATTGGCTAATGTGGAAAAACTGGGCACTAACAGTAAATGCCAAAAAACTCAAATGTGTAGGGATTGTTTTAAAAATATGGACATTTGTCCCCTTACCCCAAATCAGTGTCATAATTTATGTATTAGGTGTTTAAAGAGTAGATTTGGTTAGTATTGAAGGTGATTACTAAAAAACGGGAAAACATTTTTTAGTTAGCAGCAGTTTAAGTCAATTGACCTTTTTGTCCCCTAAACACCAACTAAGATTTAAGAGTAAGTTCAAACTTTTGGCTGTTTAGTTCACTTTGTATAAACTACAGAATACGGGAAATTTGGTCCATAAGACCATTGACCATTATAAAAATACTTACATTAAATGTAATAAGTATAAATTGAGTTTAGACATATGTCAAGAACCTTATGTCCACCATTAAGTGACCAATGTGTTTGAGATTCATCTGGTCAATCCCATTCAGGATTATTCATGCATTGAATGATGGGATTTTGTAGAAATATACAAATGTGGAAATCTTTACCAACTAAGAGCTCCATAAGATCTCCTAAAACGTTCAAAGCAGTTCCAGTATTTCACTATATGTGTAAGCAAAAACTGTGGGCATTTCCAATGTCTTCGACATGTGACTTGTGGCTTAGCAGGTCACACTTTTATGACTTTGTTTCTTTCATTTGGTCCTTATGCTAAAAAAAATATCATTTTTATTTTATAGTTTACCAAGTTTACCATAATTTGGTCAAGGATCCAGTGTATCTCCAGCCTTACTAAAAACAAAAACAAATCACAATGAATTTAAAATTGCAGAACGGCTTGTTTGTATCCAATTAAATATTACAAGTGTGTGTATACCCTAAAGGTATTGGGATCATTGGGCTATCCTTCAGTTATTTGAAATCTAATCTAATCTTAATCTAAATATCTCCTTTTTAATGTTGACTTTATTTTATATTCTACTAAGACCTAGCAGATTTTTTTCTTTGAAAGAGTACAAAACACAGGTTTGCGACACTCTTTTGGATTGCTCACTGGAATGACTGTTTCAGAAAACACAATTACTGAACTATGCTGCAACGACGACCATAGCTCACTAATGATAGTTCTCACTTCTGGTCATTTGCAAAGATCAGAGACTGAAGAACAAGATTGCAGACTGAGACACACGAAAAACAGCTCCAGAAAGCAAGGATTGTCTGATTTCCGGCTCATTCATAAGCCACACACCCCATCTGTTCACAGACAGTTGTTCAGTTCATTCAGAGCCACCCGCTCAGGCTGAAAACAGTAGCCTATGCTTTCAGAAGAAAAGACACTGCAATCCAGAATGCAATGGATAATTATAATTCATGTTTCTGTCAGGCAACTTTACAAAGGAGGGATTTTGTGGAGGATGTCTGATGCATTAGACACTATAGAATCCCACTTCCACTAGTTTATATTCAGACAATACATATTTGGGCAAATCCTGACATGAAGAATTTGGAGAGACTAGCTCATTTATCAACAACTAAAAAATAATCTAATTATAATTGACTTTAATGTCAATTTAATTGTCAAAAGTGTTCTACTTTGGAAAATTACTTGTTACAGTACTTTAGAGATCACTCCACCATATTACTAAGGTGTTTTAGGTCAAAACCGTTTTTTAAACTTCTTTTTATATCAAAAGTGAAATTTATGGAAAAGTTTTAGAAGTATTGACTAAATAAGCTCTGACATTAGAATGTAGAGCGTTAAAGCTCATCAACACTCTAATTCTTCTGATTTCACCAGAGGTGGGTAGAGTTTACAAAAAAATCTACTCATGTAAAAGTATTTGTGAAAATATTTACTCAAGTAAAAGTAAAACCCATATGTTTACCTGAGTAAGAGTAAAAAAGTATATAAACTAACTTTACTCAAGTACTTTATTACTAGTTACTTCTAATCTGAACGATATAAAGCAAAAACAGAAAAACCTTATTTAGAAACCTTCTAACAAAAAGCCAGTTTCTTGAAACAGGTCTGGTAAACCTTTTATGATGAGACTGGCAGAAGGTAAGACTATTTGAGTTTTTTTCCTCTGCAGAACGAGTCTGAATAAACTGCTGCGATGACGTGCAGATGGAGGAGAAATGAATATAAATCAGCAGAGGAATGTCTCTCTCTCTCTCTCTCTCTCTCTCTCTCTCTCTCTCTCTCTCTCTCTCTCTCTCTATCTGTCTGTGTCTCTCTCTCTATCTATTTCTCTCGCTCTCTCTCCGTGCATCCATCTAGGGTTGTGGAAAATCTGGAGGGTGCTGTTATGACAGATCTTTGAGATGAACATGCATGCTACTCCTTTCCATCCAGAAACACTTCACCATGACCTCGTCCTGACAGTAGAGAGTTAACAGTCAATGGAAACCAAGAACGGCATTAGAGAGCTAGAGATTGGAACTAAGCTTGCTTCTGTGACAAAAAACTAAAGACAACTAAACAAAACTAAAGATGTTGAGAAATACAATTTGCTCACACTGGTAACTGTATAGAAGGTGACTAAATCCGATTTGGTATATTTTACAAAAAACTTACATAATAAAAAGTGAAATAGAAAAATATACAATGTTACAAAATGGATAAAAAACTGTCGGTTAAGCGATACATTTTGAATAAGTTTTGAAATTAAAACCTGTTTTTGCATCAGCAACACAATAATACAATTTGGAATGACAGAACTTTATGTGGAAATTAATAAGTCAAATAAATAAGGGGTTAAAATAAAAAAAGTTAAACTTTTGAAAATGTTTTAATGTAATAAATGTTAATGTTAAATGTTATTTCAAAATGTTTAAAGGAAAGTCCAACATGATTTCTTAATTTAATTTAGTTGTTTATTTTGTTATGGTTTTGATTAATTGATTGATTGATTGATTGATGAACAATAATAAAAAGTAAGGTTAAATATGTTTCACATTTACAAAGACAGTCAAAATATCTTGAGAAAAAATTTCAGATACAAGTTCACAACAGACACATTTTCCTTTCTACTATTGAAACTTTCACTGGCAAAGGTTTCGAATTTTAGGAAGAAAAAATCTTTGATACAACTTGACCCAAATTAATAGAACCAGTACTGTTCCAATGTCTGAGAAAATATCAGTTTTTCCAGGGGATTTTGATGGTTTGTTCAGTAATAACACGTGGAATAAGGTACATTCCCATGTTCTTGGATCATTCAACAGAAGGTGTTAAAGTAACCGAAACAGTGTGCCATTAAATGTTTAAGTATGTGAGACACATTCTTGAACACGTACCATTCTATGTATTCTACCAATCTGTCCACTTCCTTGCTTTCATGAAGAGTCATTTCACAGCTGTTGTGTAATGCTCTGAACACAGAAGATGAATTGGTCTGAACAGTTTCACATAATGATGTTTTTTAAGCCAAGTTCTGAATTCAAGTTTGATTAAAGCTGCAACTGCTCTGCACGAATGCTTTTGGCACACGGAAACAAAACAGACAGACTGCTGGGAGAAATGCATCACTGTTTGGATGAGGCTGTGTTGGATTCATGAATGCAAAAACAATTACGTCTTTCATTCTAAACGTTTTCTTCTGCCTAAAAACACAAAACCGTGTGCCATTTATTTTGATATGTAGAAAGAGGACAGTAAACATTTTATCAAATAAGTAGAAATATTTTAAGTTGCTTTTTGTACAAGAAATTAAGTGTTGACCCAATTGTCAGCTCTCTTGCTTTAATCATGCTGCAGTTTGCTCTTGGTTAATGAGAAGAATTAATGATTTAATATTTTTTATTACAATGGAAAAGGTGTCATAATGGATGCTGAGGAGGGTGAATTAATGATTGAATCAAGGTTCATTCACACTGGAAGCGATTGATTGTCTCGAGATGTGAAACAGAGTGATGTGGCATTTTTGCAATTGTCTGAGCTTGTTTTTTTTTGTTTTTTTTTCAGTGCAGAGCTCCGCCTCCGATTGAGCTCCGAAGTGCTCTACTGTATGTTTGCAAGTTTCCCCCCCAACAAACCTTGTAATGTCTTTGTGGTCAAGATCAAGGCCCGAAATTGCATAATCAAAGAACCTGCTTGGCATCCAGAAGGCGGAGAAAGATGCTTACCATCCCCCAAATTTTTTTAATTTCTAAGGCAGAAGGTTGAACTTTGAGAGTATGAAATATCTGTCAAAGTTTTACATCCTTTAAAACATATAATAATTGTAAAAAAAAAACTATGCAGATTTCGTTGTTATTTTTAGAATGTATCAAACGAGGGGCCACTGAACATGAATTTCTACATGTTTCGTATATGATCATATACTGTTCTTTCTTCCTCTCACTCTTCTTTAGAGAGTGCCTGAGGTAGCAGACATGCTAGCAAAAAAAGTGTTTGAAGCGCAAGACAAAAGTACGGTAGTAGTGGTGGAAATTACAGTACCTTAAAAAAAACAATGAGAACATATAAATATGTAGCATGGCGGAAACCCTGGCAGAAATGCAGCAAACAAAACATAGTGTTATTATGACATAAACCAAGCAGACTCAACGAAAGTTAAAAATTATGTGTGTGCAAATATTGGGGGGATATATCTTTGGCATGCATCATTAATAGCTTCAGTAGCGTCTGCTCTTTCTGTTTAGAGGGAATAACCACATACAGGGAGCATTAAAGATTTTCCAACTAGTTACACACTGCTTGAAAAGGATTTTGTCACATTTCAGGCAGAGACAGAGTTGTGGTTCACTGAAAAAGAACTGGGCTTTTGTGACTTCTGTTGAAAAGCACTCAGAGGTCACCAGGATGTCAGAGAGCCACTATGAATCCTGTTCCTGGATCTGAGTAGCTCCTATCAGGACATCTTTAACTGTATGACTTAAAATAACTTTTTCTCAATCCTCTGTCTCCAAGCTCACTTCCAATCTCACTATATACAATTTATTCACTTTATAACATTGTATTTTGGAAATTTTTAATTTTTAAATGTATCAAAAAATATTAAGGATGCATTACTTTCATATTTAAAAATTGCATATTAATATTAAAACTTATTACAGTATTAATACGTTCCAATCTGCTTGAGTGTAAACTGTGGCCAAATACAAATGGTAAATAATGAATAAGTCTTATAGTAAAAAAAGATGGACTATTAGTAAGTACCCTTATAGTAAAGAAGATTGACTATTAGCAAAGATTAGTAAAAAAAAATGTAAATGGCCATTCTAGTAAAGAAGAAACTATTAGTAAAGATTACTAAGCAGAAAACAAGCAGACTGTGCCGTAGACTTGACCTACAAACCACTTCACAGAGAGAGCCTGCACTACTGAGGTGTAATACTGATCTCCCTCACCAGAGAGAATATCCAAGTTTTGTTTGCATAAGTACTACATAAATTGAGTTAAAGCGTTACCGTGTGAAAGTTCATGAGTATTTCTGTGTGGGTGTGGGTATATTTATGCGAAAGTTGGTAGGGTGTTTATGTTTAGAGAATGCTTGTGGGTTTATATGCATGTGTGATTATCTATGAGAATGCATGTGTTGGTGGTCCCTCCTCTGACCTCCCACCCCTGGCCTTCACTGGATAAGGATGTGTTTCCTTATTCCTCCCTGGGACAGGAAATGGCTGTTTCAGCGGAAGCCCTTGCTGCAAAGAGGAAGTGATCTCACTACACCTGTGTGATGATCCACACACACACACTGCCCATGCAGCTGTGTGTAGATAAACTATTTTAACAGGAAGTCATGGAGACTGGAGTTTTTTTCTCTAGATCCATTTTCCTTATTCCTTAGAACTTTAAGTATAGTTTTTACAAAACATTATTACAAAAACAAATGTGAAAAAAAGCTTATAATAAAAAGCAAAACATCTAGATTTGTTGAATTGCTTATATTTTCAAGAGTAAATTCTATGTATTTTTAAGGTATATTTAATATATATTTTTCCATTTCACAGACTTTCTTTAAACCTCATTTACAAGTGTTAGTTTGTATGTGCACTGTATCTGTGAAAGCTCAAATAAGATATTAGTTTAAACATTAGCCAGTTTGAATGTGTATGGTTTTGGTTTTGATTTACAGTCATTTCTAAGTCTCAAAGGAATTTTTCCTATTTCATCATGCACTTGATCAAAATCTCAAGTGCATTAATTTACAGCAAACAGACTGTGACATGAGTTTCACCCTGACACATTTTATTTATTACCATAGAATGTTATGGATAGGTTGCTTTAATTATTTTCATTTATTGCCTCAGTTTCACACTTTGACAAGTTTGACACTTTGTTTAAGTATTACTATTACCAACTTCTTCATTTTTTGGTTTTGGGACTCCAGCAATGGGTTGACTTGCATAGAAAGTAAAATACCTCACAGAGCGATGAAAAGCACTCAGAGGTCACCAGAATGTCAGAGAGCCACTTTAAAATCCTGTTCCTGGATCTGAGTAGCTCCTATCAGGACATCTTTAACTGTATGACTTAAAATAACTATTTCTCAATCCTCTCTCTCTAAGCTCACTTCCAATCTCACTTTATACAATTTATTCACTTTATAACTTAACATTTGGCACATTTTTTTCACTTTTAAATGCATCAAAAAATATTAAGAATGCATCACTTTCATATTTCATTATTGCATATTAATATTAAAACTTTTTATTAATTATTACATTATTAATAAGTTCTAATCTGCTTGAATATTTGTAAACTGGGGCCATATACATAATGAATAAGTCTTATAGTAAAGATGATGGACTGTTAGTAAAGATTACTAAAATTAAGTAAAGAGCCTTATAGTAAAGAAGTTTAATTATTGGTAAATATTACTACAAATAATTAAAGAGCCTTATAGCTAAGGTGATAGACTATGAATGCTCTTTGAGTGTTATCCGTCTCCATGTTAAACAATGCAGGAATGTACTAACTTTTGGATGTTGAAAGTTTGTCAATGATAATTTCTGAGTTAAATCTCCATGTACATACATGCCCTGATATTTAAAACACTTCTTGTTTATTAGTAAATTTTTTTCACAGCTTAAAGGCCTTTCCTGTGTCATCTTGATGTGTGCAGTGTCACTTCCTGTCAGACTTCCTGTTAGTTTGGGCAGAAAACTGTGACAAGGATGTTTACTAAAGATAGTCCCATAGAAAACACTTTCTACAACTCAAACTTTTAATGAAGCATTTTTTTAGTTTTATTTTAAAACCCTAAACTGATGGATCACAAATTCTTTCATCATCCTTTTCTAGCCGAAGAACTCAGGGTTTAGACACCACTATGTTTCTCATGATGTTAGCATAGAAAATATGGTTTACTTTATTAAATGTCTTTAAAGATTGTTACTGTTATATCCCAATGTTGACTTATTAACCCATTATCTTACTTTGCCATAGGCCCCACCATAAAACAATTCTTAATTAAATATTTGATCATGAAAAACACAAAAATGCTTGGTTTTTGGTTACTCTGTCACTGGGAATGTTTGTGCTTGGATCCAAGCAAAATTACATTGAGTGTTCTTTTTATGAAATTAAAGAAATATTTTATGATATCAAAATTGTTCTAAATCATGTACGAATTTGTGATGTTTTACATACGTTAAATTTAGAACAAAAAAAAAACACTAATCATTTAGAACAAGTTAGACTAAGCATTTTCAAGTCAAAATTTGTTATTAAGGCGGAAATGTGTTTGATGTAATCAGTATTTTTAATCAATAGAGACAAGCTGACAATTTTGTCAGTCTTAATCACATTCTCCTTTTATCAATCTCTCCATTCCACACATCCTCGACTTTCTGACTGCATTTTGCGTACAACATCAGATAAAGAGATTGCTTCTACCTTTGTATCTGCCTTCGTTTATGTCTGATCTTTTAAATAAATGCAACTACTGACTCTACTCTACTACAAGTAGAAGTATTGTTGGCAACATTTCACCCATTTTTGCACAACACCAAGCTACCAGAGAACACTTTCTGTGGGGTGACCATTGTAATGTAAGGGTAAGATGGAAACATCTAAACAGAAGAGCATGAAGGTGTGGGACGCCCATCACTGACGCTGATCCCGGGTTCATGTATGAACACATCTATCCTCCTATGACACACTGATACCTGTGCGATAAGACATTCCTGAGCTAGTCGACATCTCCCTAAGACACAAACACCATGTCAGTGTGACAAACTGACTTCCTCTCACTAAATCAGCTGGAATTCAGGTGAAATAATGAAAGCGGAGGATGTGTCATCCTCCCTCAGGCATGTGAGGGCACTTCCTGTTTCCTGTCTGAAGAGATTCTAGTGCCATTTCCCAATTCCTCTATTTATGAAACGCCCTAAATGTAATAATCATCAATGACAGTTATGCTTCAAGTGTGTCAGCAAAGGAAAGATTTTATGCAATGTTTTCCAATCATTACAACTTTATATCTTCTCTATTCATATGTGTCAAATGAATCTATGCTTGAATCCAAAATGTCTACTTATAAAATGTCTAGTTGTTTAACCTTTTTGTGGTGTTCATATTATTATTACTGAGGCAGTGTTTGCGGGTCTGGTGGACCCATTGATTTTCAATCCCAATCAAGACATTGTATGTAAAAATATTTAAAACATATTTACTTTAGCCAGGAAACAAACCTTATTTCTTAAAATTTAAACCATGTGTGGTGTTCTCCTTCCATTGCATTTTGGGCATTTTAACTTCTTTGTTGCCTTGATACAAAATGTGTCTGTATTTATTCTGGGCCTAAAACTAATGTGCAATACTCTTCTTTTGGTGTCAAATTCAAAGTTAGCTCAAGTAGACTTCTAAATGTGACTTATGATTATGTGGGGGGGGGGGCGTATGTGTAGGTAAAATTTCTAATTCCAAACTGAACAACTTATTATACACCTAAACTCAAACTGGTTTAGGTGTCATGTCAATCTTCAACATTTTGGATCTTCATCTTTTAACATGTTTACAATTCCCATTTCATTCATTCATCTTCATGTCGGCTTTATTCCCTTTCGGGGTCGCCACAGCGAAATGAACCGCCAACTCTCTGGCACATGTTTTACGCAGCGGATGCCCTTCCCTGCCGCAACCCATCGCTGGGAAACATTCACACACACATTCACACTTTAACACTATGGGCAATCGTTCTTATTCAATTCACTTATTCCGCATGTCTTTGGAGCACCCGGAGAAAACCCACGCGATCATGGGGAGAACATGCAAACTCCACACAGAAATGCCACCTGCCCCAGCCGAGCCTAGAACCAGCGACCTTCTTGCTATGAAACGACCGTGCTACCCACTGCGCCACCGTGACGCCTCAATTCCCATTTATCATGTCTAAATCTAGATATAAATGTAAATTTGCCTACTTATACTATGCATAAATCCATATGAGCTTATCTATATTTTCTTATCTATTCTGTGCTTTCAATGCAATCATAGTCATAGACACAAAATTTGTCTAATTATCAGTGGCTAAATCTAAATGTGCTTTTATATTGTGTGCCGAAAGTGACTAATTGTATTCTGAAATGTAATTATTTGTTCTAGGTCAACTTTTTTACTTTAAATTTGACTAACCTATATATATATATATATATATATATATATATATATATGTGCATCTTACCTTATGAGTGCCATAAGTTGGTAATGTGGAATTTAAACAAATCAATATATATATATATATATATATATATATATATTATATTTATAGCATACTCTGTTCCCTCATTGAAGCTTTCGTACATTTTTGTGCACATATTTAAATTTACCTAAATCAAAGGCTTGTCCAAACTGCTGTAATCCGTGATGACTATAATACATTAAAGCAGGACTGATTTAAATGTCTTTTTTTGTTTGTTTTGCGCCCAGATAATTAATCTGAACGTTCTTCCAAACAGAGTACCATTAAGACTGGATACAATATGGATTGGAACGCAGGCTTGCTCACAGCAGGAACTCACTTCCTTTTCTCAGGCGATTGATAGGAGGACAAACGGACAGAAACAAAACTGAGATATATTTGATATATTTCTTGGAGAAAGCATCTGTTTGTATGAGGGCATCAACTGATCCAGAACATTTACAATCATGTTCATGGTAAACCCCTAAAGATTCCTGTAATATCCATCCATACCTTCTGACCATCATTTGCATAAAAATAAACAAATGACTGGAAGTACACCAAAATAAAATGTGTAATTTAGTCCTATAGTGATTTACAGAAGAGTTAATGAAGGAACATCTGGAATCTGACAGGGTTTAATGACTAGTTCAGCCAAAGAATGACTCATTACAATCCTTCATGTCCTTCCAAACACAAAGCACACATTTCTGCATTAGCTCCACACTCTTTTCCAAAAACTAAAAGAGAGGTCCACACTCTGCTCAGAAAGACTCATAGATGGGATTCAAACCAGGACTCTTTTAGCTGAATGCCAACAAAATTCACACAAAATACTAAGATGGCCTTTTTCCCACTTCAGAAGTGTGTCTGAAATTATGCAATTAAGTTCAAAAGTGCAAATGAATAGAAATCTGTGAAACAAATCAGACTTTTGCTCCATACTTTTGTGTTTTTACCTCCCCAATCATCTCTTATCGCACAGAACAATCTTATGAGAGTTTGAGTAAGAAAATTTTTTTACAGTAAATCTGTCTTGAATCCACAGCGGATTGCATAACCTCGGTCGAAAGTGCATTCTACGCATGGAAAGTTCACGTTTTACTCCACAATCAAACTCATTCAGTACATCTTTCATGACTCAGATAAAGCTCGCATTCCTCACATGATTTTAAGAGCTCTGTCACAGACACGCTCACAGGATATGTCGAAAGCTGGAGGATTCTCTAAATTGTTGCTGAATATATGAATATCAAAACCTTTCAGAGGCTGTCAATTCAGCCCAGTTTAATAAAAAAATATTCTTGCCTTACTTTGTATTTTAAACAAACTCTACACATACGCCAGTTTAACTTTTTTTTAATAATTTTTTTTATTTGCCCATTAAATAGTGTGTGTCAATTGAAATAGTTTTTCTGTCTATTTTTGAAAGATACAACTTTTTGTTAAAACAACTTCTATTATGAGCAAGTTGAAATAGACTTTGACAAATTGCAGATTGTTTCTTACCTTCTGTTAGTCGCTTTGGAAAAAAGTAGTATCTGCCAAATGCATAAATGTAAATGTATTTTAATGGCAATCAACACATTTTCCGAATTCCATTTTTACATAAAAAAAACATTATGTAACTCTATGTGAGATAATTTGAAGTAATTCGCTAGTTTGAAAGATATTCAAAATTCTTTTGGTTCTGGTTATAACAATTTTAGCCTAGCTTAGCATAGTCAATGAGTCAGCATTTTCTTCCAGCATTTTCTTCCTTTTTTTTCTTCCTTTCCTACGGCAGCTGAAAATAGGCTTACTCCTTCAAGAGATCAAATTGCAAAAATAAAAAACAGATAAATATTTGAACATTCTACCTTTGTTAAACTTTTACTAGTCTAAACCTGATTCAATGGACTCTATGCATGACTCATTGCTAATGTACTTCCGCTAAAATCTCAGTTGTAAATGCATTTTTGGTTTAGGCTTTCAGGATTGTTGTTTTTATATCATGGGTTTGTTTTTCCAGAAATTATCATGAGTAAGTGTTATTTAGTCAGATTTGTAGTATTACCATTTCACTGTTATCTATATCTAAAACTTGTTTTTTATTAATTATAAATAGTGTAATTTGCATACAAAATTATAAAATGTATAATTACTTGTGGTTTAATTCTGAGGTTAGATTCATACTTTTCTTCAAAATTAGGATAGAAGCATAAAATTCCATGGCCATCGCATCCATTCAAGCAAGTTAAAAAAAATACTTTGAATGCTAAACTCTTAGTTGAGGAACAACTTCACCACCGTATAAACCAGTATAAATATAACAGTATAAAGTATTAATCATTTTAAGCCATCTCATCTCTTTCGAAAATTCAGTTTTCTTATTACACAATAAACATTCCCTTGATCATATTTGTGTCAATTAAAAATATTGTTTTTACTTCCACAAAGATGTCACTGTAACGACATCATTAATTACAACTTTACTACATCGATCATAAATAATGATTTTTTTGCTTAAAATAAAAAGTTAGTCGAGTGTTCTTTGAAGCTGTTTTGTTAGCTGGGATTGTTCGCGGACTCACATCCTGAAAGCATGTTTAAGAGGACGTGATGCCCTGGTAAAACCCAGGATGTCTTTTAACTTCCTGCTCTGTAACCTTTTCAGTCATAAAGACAAACAGCACCAGATGTGTTTTGCTGGACACTACAGACTCTGTGTTAGTGTACAATCCAGTCATAGACACCCTGCAATTTTAGCTTCATAAGCATGTATGTCTTTTAAAGTTTAACTGTGTTGATATAAGGCTTATTAAACCCTGTGCAGAATAACAATTTAATTTTCATTCTAGTTAAGCCCGAAGCTAAATTTTTAATAGACTTGTATTCACTAGCCCAGTGCTGTTTCAGTCTTCTACACATTGTTTCTGAATGCAAACAATCTTGCAATTAAGATGAGACCTTCACACTTCTAAAAAAAAAAACAAATACAAACAAATCATGAAAAGTTGGATCTTACTATAGTTATTAATCATTTTCGCATTCCAAAAGTCAAACTGTAAGGTGAGTTCTGATATTTCAGCATGATCAATTCCTAAGAAAACTAGTAATAATAAAAATAGCATAGGTTCTATGATGGACTTAGTTTGAACAGGGGCCAGTTCTTATTAATAAATTGATAAAACCAGCCCAATTAATTTCTATTTTTCATTTACTTCCAGTTTTCCAAATAAATTTGTGTGCAAGCTGCATGAGGGAACGAACCAAATTTTTTAATAACTCATTGTCACAAGAAAAAGAGGGACGCCGGACGTTTGGTGAGCAAGGATCGAAAGAGAAAAGCAGACAAGTTGAAGAGTGGATTGTGGGGGGAGGCGTGCTAAATATTGAGGCCAAGGGGTTGAGTGGATGCAGGGGTGGGGTAAAAATGGGTCACAGTGCTATGGCAACCGGACAGAAGAAACAGGAGGAGGAAGACAAGGAGAAGAAGTGAAAGAAGAAGGAGATGAACTTGGCAGGATCGAGAGAGACCAGAAGAGAGGGAATAGAGAACAGCTTTTAAATGGATGTAAACCTGTTGTGCTTTGACTGTGAACACCGTTGTGCTTGAGGCATAACAGTAAAATATTTCAGACATCATCATTATGTGCAGCTAGCAGAAAATATGCAATGTTATTTCATATTCTGTGCCTCAAGTGGGATTTTGGGTTGTAATTGTAAATATTAGTAATTGAAGGAGGAAAAATGTAACATCTCACCAAACTTTATCTTTTATAATACCAGTTTAGTACAAACAAATAAACATCATTGGAAAACAAACAGCATATGAACATCTTTTTTAATTAACCACAAATTCATTAAGTTTTTTTTTATTTTAATATATAATACATTTTTTCAATTCAGTTTGAAATCAATTCAACTTAAGTGAAATTTTAAGGAGTTGTATATTCCAAGAGCAATATTATAGCAACAGAACACAATTCTTTTTATGCAGACGGTGTATATTATAGCTTTTAAATGTGGCTAGATTTTTGATTTTGTTCCGATGTAAAACCCCAGAATTAGGGTTTCTTTCAGAATCCAATTGATTGTTTTTTTTTCTATAACAACACTTAATTTCAGCTTTAATTGAACAAGTCCCAATATCCATCATAACGGTAATATGATTAGTAGCTAGAATAGTCTCGTATGAAAACCATAACTTGACAGTCAAGAATAAGTTTCTTGAGAGAGAGAGCGCTGGCACACTGACCCACTAACTCAGCTGCTCACACACTTACTACAGCTGTCTCACAATGACAACCCACTTCTTTCTTTCCACAAAGCATCTGGTGAACACTAGAATATTTAGGGGTGGGAATATTTTTTTTTGTTTGTTTTTAATAGTAATCACACAAGTCACATTATTTTTTACCTGTCTATTCCTTTATTGCATACTGTAATGAGTAAGTACAGCTAGTTTAAAACACTTGCAGGACTAGAAGTCCTGATATTCTTGTTTTCGTTCATTTTAATACAGCTCATTTTAAAATACAAATAAAAGACCAATTGTGGTGTTTTTCACAAATAGAAGCTCATTTGCAAAAAAAGGCAACACTTGAGTACGCAAGTAACAGATCTCACTCTCCTGAATCCAGACAAAGCGCAAAGCCCTGATATCTGGATGCATTATGGGCTATTTACATTTTTTAGTGATACATTTTACTGTCACAACTTACATAAAAATACTGTACAGAGTCAGTCACATGATCACATGATAGACTGTAGTAAAGTTCACTTAAGGAATCATCACAATAAATCAATATACTATTCAAATATTCTGAGTGAAAACAATATTTGACTTTTATTTGACAAATATATTTCACAAAATCTGTTCAATTGTTCTCACAAATTGCTGATTATTTAACTGCTTAAAAAAAAAGTCAACCACTCAGAAAAATGCTCTTCCCCCAATCACCTTTCTTTAACCAAAAACACGTTTCTTGAAATCCACAGGACAATAATGATCTTCAGGATCTTCAGACCTTAAAATGATCTTGTTAGGGTTCTGTGGAGGTTTCTTCTCCCTTCTGAGGAAGCGGCGGCTTCTTCAGGAAGCCTGTGATCCCTTTCCCTGGGGCTGAATGACAGCAGGGGATTTTTGGGTGGCAAAAACATTCCTATCATACCAGCGGTCGGGGGCGTCAAGGCTCCGCATGTCATCCCAAAAACATGTGGCATTCCAGGGCTTCTACCACTGGAGGAATGATCAGGGTTCAAAACCAGTTAACTAAACATTATCCAAGACATCTCAGAAAACATGAGCAAGAATGCAGTCTCCCTCTGAAAACAGTATTCACAAGTAAAGGCTGGCATTCACTGTTTTGATGTACATTTGTTGAAACGGTCGCACTGTCCATTAAACAAACTGAAACGTGAGAGCTGCAAGGTCTCAAAAACAGATTGTGTAAAGAACTCATTGGTTTTTTTTATTTTTGAAAATGTAAACATAATGCTTTTTTTGTGTGCAAAACATCTTGTTCAATGGAAGTATATCTATACTTATTCTATACTAGCCCAACTACACAATAACACTGTATGAAAGCAAAAAACAAAACAAAAATTAGAACATTTGGTACCTAAAAATGGATGTTTAGTGATAATTGGGCTTCATTTACGCTTACCTTCAGACAAACAACATTCAGTTTAAATGCAAATCGCTGTTTTCACTTGCATGCCCTAAATGCAAAGCTGTTCACAAACCTGCCGTGCTTCTCTTTTTAAAATCATAAACAAACTGTGATGGTTTAGTGTCTGTTGCTACACAATGTCACTGTTAGATAAATCCACAGTGCAGTAATTTATGGCAGTGTTTCATAAAAGAAAATGTGTTGGAATGTGTTTCACAACCTAAACGCTGTGCAAAACGTTCATTTACCAGAAACACAAAAACTGTCAACATTATCACCTTTAGGAAACACTTCTTCATCATTTAAATGATCACCTTCAGCAAACACAGAACTCTGAAAATAATTTAGGAGTAACTATTCTACAACAAAATCCTTTATTCCCTGATCTGTTGGGAGCAGGAGTTACTAAGACCCTTCCTTTTTCTTGATGTACTCTTTTGAACACTATTTACTCTTTTGACCCATAGCACCCTGAGCCTTGTTGCAGTCCTATTTTTTACCAAAAGAAAGTACGTAACACTCCCATGCTAATGCTAACTGAAGTAGCCACTGCTTACCAAACAATTGGTACAAAACATGTAAAGGAACCACGATTAAACTCTTTGGTATCTAAGTGCTTTGGAAAACAACAAAAACTCCCATCTTGCTAAATCTATTCTGCTTTTTTTATTTAGCCCTTTCAGAGACTTCGATCCTCATGATAGAAATCATAATAGTAAACACTTGATTCTGTTGGGTATAATTACAATTAAAGACAGACTTTTATAATTATCTATTCAAATGTCGCAGCATGTGTGCATGTTTTTACTAAAAATATTTCTATCATTTAATCAACATTATCAGGTTGTTTAATACATGTAACATGTCTAGACATGTAAATAATATAATGTGTATAAATCCTGTTCTAACATTTCTTTAAGTGATAAAGTGAAAAAGATAAAGATTATTGATTAGGTTAATGCAAAAAGATAAAAAAGGAAACAATAACTTTTCTAAAGTTTTCTAAAAACTTTAAAAAACAACAAAAAGTCTAATTCAAAATTAAGCCCATAAATAGTTTTTTAAAATAAAGCAATTAAGCATAACTTTATTTAAGATGTTTTAAAACCACAGAACACAAAAAACGCAATGTATTGATACTCACTTTTAGGGATTCTGCTATTTCCCTCCAAAATAGCATCACTTCCTGTTTGAGGATGTCTTCCTTTTGATCACTCAGCAAACTGAAGGGATAGAAATTTATATTGGAGACAGGAACTGCTCAATGCTAATATAATAACTCTTGATACAAAACAAGGATGATTGTACTTGAAAGGCTAGTTGTACACAGTATTTATTGTCCAAACCCATGAAAAAAATCCAATCACACTGGTCTGCGAGTGCTAGGCTAACTCAAACCACATGCAGGGCAGCTGACCAGAGCTAGATACGCTTACAATTCATACTTGGACATTTACTGAAAAAGTGCACTTTAATGGCTTTAACAAACCAGTAAAAGTTTCTAAACAAAACCCACACACCCACAGCAAGTACATGCCCTCTGTTCTCAGAAAGGAAGATCGATAAGCTCCCTTTAATCCCCTAAATTCACTTCTGGATGGAAGTGTAAAGCAGAAGAGGCGGTGTTGTGCTAGTGAGTAGAGGTTGTGGTTGAATGGGAAACCTTCAGCCCCAGCCCTTAGCTTTTGATTGGCCAGTTAAGCAGACAGGAGGAGCTACACAGACAAATACTCACACTTGTAGCTGTGAAACTCTTAGTTTGCTCTCTGCGCAGACAGAGCCGTGTGGATTTACAACCAGAGACCTGCTGTGCTTTATTCCTGTCTGTCTGTCTGCTGAGCTCAGCAGATTAAACCCGTACCAGGAATCTACATACAACACATCGGCTGTGTGCGATCCAGTTTTGAGGATTTTTCTGACTTCTTTTCATTTTTATCTCTGTGTGAAGTCACAAAAGAGAATGGGAGCTCAGCTGACAAAAGGTGAAGCAGCAGTGGAAGGGAAAGCAGTGGCTGAAAAAGCCAATGGACAGGTGAGGAATAATGCTGAATCTTAAATGAAATATTTTAAAAATAGTTTCTCATTTCACTTTTATAGCTGAAAATGTATTAGATCATTTATAAAAAAAAAAACAAATATTTCAAAAGCATTTTACTCTGTCATAACAGAAAATCTCAAGTGTGGTTTCCTAAATTTCTTACTCAAATTCTATTTTCCAACTAATTAAAAAGAAAGTATAACTTAAATTTATGTTTCTTTCAACCCCATCTGGTTGTCTGGATGAGAAAATGTGGTTGTGTGCTGGGGTTGAAACTGGCAGAAACCCGAATCGAGAACAAAAGGTTGCAGCGCTGCATGCAAATGATGCAGAGCGCTTCTGCTGATCTGCAAACAATGCACTGCATGCCTGAGAGAGTCAGATCATTCCTCTGCTCCCTCATGAATAAACCTATCCTCGTTAATGCATATGCATATATGCTCTCTAAACCTCTAAACAAGAGGGATTTTTTTCTTCAACAATCTTTAAAGAAGGAACAATTTCAATGAAGCTTCCCAATGTATCTACCAAATGTATTGACAAGACAGCCATGCTGACACGAGTCCTGAATGAATAGTTCATCAAACTATTATAATTCCAGAATAAAAATACTTTTATTGTCAATGCTGTTGTAAATGCGTTTGGTTGCTGTCTCCCCTTTCTTTGTTCTCTCTAATACAGGATGGTTTTCTAAGCTCTGCCTTAGGTTTTGTGAATCAATACTGCCCCTAGTGAATGCAAAATGTAAAAACATGATGGGATTCTGGTTTTTCCCCGGTTGGATGTTGCTTCTTCCTATAATTTAAAGTTTAATTTACTGTATATCATAAAAATGGGTTCATCTGCATGTACATGTGCTATTTTTTACTTTATTTATGACATTTCTAGTCATGATGTTTAATTGATGACCAATGAATTGAGGATTCTTGGAGCTAAAGCTCAATGTTACTATACCAGAAGATTGGAAACTTAAGGCACACAAGTACATTTATATTTAAATACATAAATAAAACTTTTGTTTCATTTAGTATGATCAACTTTAAACAACCTCTATGGAATTGGTTTTGGTGAACATAACAGAACTACTGCATTCTACTAAAGCATGCTCTTTCTAAGCAAGTTCTTTTAATAAAATATCAAAAATCATTTGCTTTTCCAGCATGTTTATTTGCCTTGGCCAGTTTGGCTAATCTTTCCTCTTATTATTCCTTCAGGAGAATGGTCATGTGAAAATTAACGGAGATGTCTCCAGCAAACCAGATGGAGAAGAAGTTCCGGTAGATGGAAACGGAACAGCAGAGGTCACCAAGGAAGAGGGGGAAGTCACCAAATCAGAAGCGGCAGATGGTGTCGAGGCCACGCCTGCAGCTGACACCGAAGCCAGCAAATCTGATGGCGAGGGAGCGAAGGAAACCAAGAAGAAGAAGAAATTCTCCCTGAAGAACTCCTTCAAATTTAAGGGCATCTCCCTCAAGAAGAACAAAAAGGGGAGCGAGGAAGCGGCGACCACACCCACAGCAGAAGACAAACCTGAGGAGGCGGCGACAGAAACCAAAGAGGAGGAGCCAACAGTGACGGAGACCAATGAGACGCCAGCAGCCGAGGTAGAGGCGGAGCCAAAGCCAACAGAGGAGGAGCCTAAACAGGCGGAAGCAGAGCCAAAACCAGAAGAGGTCCCTCAAAACACAGAAGCCGCACCTACAGAGGAGCCCGCAAAATCTGAGGAAAGCCCCACCCCTGCTGAAGAGACCACACCCACTGTGGAATCGGAACCGGAGCCTGCTGCAGCAGAGTGACCTGATTTGGCTGTGGCAACCTAGACTGTTTATCTTTATCCTATTTTCTTTTGAGATTGAAATATATAAATATATATATATATATATAAAATATATATAAATATATGAGACTGAGCCACACTTTTAAAGTTTCAGCAATACCACAGAGAACTTTTACCAACTTTGCTGATATCGCTCACTGGTTGACAGGTTTTGTCTGGTGTCAGTGTGAGTGTGTCTGTGTGTGGCAGAGAAGGGCCGAAAATGCTCTGTGTTTGGATTGGGTCGACTGAAGGACTTTCTGGTTCCTAGGGAAAGCGAGGCATGGAAGAGCGTGGCTCCCTGTTCAGTCTTTTTCAGTCATTTTCTCTTTCAAACTTCATTCCATCCTTGATTTTTCAGGGCTGAGGAGTGAAATGACGAATTGTCCTATTGGGAGATGCTTTAAAGGACAATGTAAAACTACAAAAATATCTTTTTCAAGTGTTTAAACTAGCTCTACATTCCAGTTTTTAGCCCTGAAAAGCGTAGGGTGTCAGAAGATCTGAGCGAGTGAATAGCTTTTAGTCTTTTAGTCAGTTTTTAACTATGTTTTAATCAGCTCCAGCTACACATTTCAAAGTTTACGACAAAGGGGAATTAAACCACTGCTTTTCTCAAATATCTATTTTTGTTCTCTTATGTCTCTGTACATACATTTTCTGACTCTTTATTTTGCTAACATTTCCAGGTGTTGATAAAATGTTGTACGATTAGGCCAAATAAATGTTTGACCCCGCTTGTGTTTGCTTGGTTTTCTGTTATTGAACAACTACAGAATTTTTTTTAAGGTAAAAGCTCCAGGTTCTTTCACTTCAATGTTACTGGTGGAAAGTGGAGTCCCTGCATGGATTTCTCCAGTCACTGGTGTACAACAACATGCAAACTGTTTCAGATGAAACTGTCTCTGGTAAGTGATTGAGGCCTTGTGACGAACTTCTGACCTGTCCAAAATTTACCCCTCCCCTCAGGCCCTTGTGAGCTGTTTACATAGAGGTCCCGCGTATACAGGGGACCTCTGAAACCCTATGGAATTAACATTCATTCATCTTCATGTCAGCTTTCTTCCCTTTCGGGGTCGCCACAGCGGAATGAACCGCCAACTCTCTGGCATATAATTTACGCGGCGGATGCCCTTCCAGCCGCAACCCATCACTGGGAAACATTCATACACATATTTACACTATGGGCAATCGTTCTTACTCAATTCACTTATATCACATGTCTTTGAACTTGTGGGGAAACCGGAGCACCCGGAGAAAACCCACGCGATCACGCGAGAACATGCAAACTCCACACAGAAATGCCACCTGCCCCAGCAGAGCCTAGAACCAGCGACCTTCTTGCTATGAAACGACCGTGCTACCCACTGCGCCACCGTGACGCTGGAATTAACATGCCACTATAAAAGGTCAATGAATCAAGAAGATATTTAACAAACAATAATAACAGTATACTGAGGCAACTTTTATACAATAACTTCACAATAATGAGCTGGAAAATCATAATTCACATTTAGGAAAGTTCCAAACAAATATATTCCTCTATAAGTGCTACCTGAGTTAAGCCAAACATACTCTAGATCACAATTTAATCAGCCACCACTACAGATTTCAGTTGTTAAAAGTAAACAGATGTAACTTACAACAGCCTTTTTTCTCTTCCAAACGGGTGATCTTTCTAGACCATGAGTTCTCACACCTCTTAAACCAAGGGACCTTTAAATGAGACCATTACTTGCAGGGACACTATAGGGGAAAACACAATATGCAATTACTTTTGAAGAAGAAAAAAAAAAGGATTCTTCTTCTTCACTGTATATGAATTTTACCCATTAAAATTATCCCTCAGATAAATCCAAAAAGCATAGTTTGATTTAACCAATCAGACAGATATATAAAATGAAAAAAAAATTATCTCTGATAATCAAGGATTCCTAATTGATTCTTGTTTAAAAAAGAGCCACCTCAAAGGTTAATGTAAAAAAATGTATTCTGTGTTCAGAGTGTAAAATGTTTTTTTCTAATGCTAGCTCTTTTATTAAACAAACTAACATTATTTAATGTGTGTCTACACAGTTGAGAGCCACTCACATCCATCCCTCAACCCATGATAGTTCACCCACAATTAAAAATGAACAAACAATGTACTGTTCCTCAAAAATCTACATAGTTGCACAGCCATAATCAAAATATCCCTTTACAAGAAATGAAAGTGGTGGAGGAAAACCTTAAAACAGACCAACCTGCAAACACTGGGATTTGCTGCCATCTGGGGGTCATCTGGTCTGGGTCATAAATTATTTTCTTTTTGTCCATGGTTAATAAACCACTCTGTCATCATTTATGTGATGTACATTTGCAACACAGCAAACTATTTGAAAGCAGCGAGAATTGGTACTAATTCTGAAATCCTGAAAAATTCTGAAAGGGCTCAACAATTGTGTTTCAACAGAGAAAGTCTTGTTTTACTTTTGTTTTTCCACCCCCTAGTGCTGAAGTTGGCAAACGGCTGTTCACAGAATGTGGAGTGCTCATCCCAACATTAGATGGCAGCACAGGCCAGGTTTTCCCACACTATTCTTTGATTTACTCTCAAGAGTTAAAAGAGACAGCTCAGCTAAATCTGAACCATTTGGAAACATTCTAAACCTTTTTTCTTGAACAAAATCATTTGAAGACTGTTGTAAACTAGCACTAAACTCGATAACATGGGGAAATTTGCCAAAAGTACAGTATGTATTTCACTGGCAAAAATAATTCTCTTCAGACTACTTCATTGCTAAAAATAAGCAGCAGTAGATTTGGAGCATAGATTAATTAAATCATTAATTGGATTTTGGTCCAAACTATATCTAACTGGAACCCACTCAAAGTACTTGACCTGTGAAAGTACAAATCACAACACCATTACAGCTACATCATACTCTACATTACACCTGATTCCACGTCACTGGATTGCCAGATTTTCTCCATAAAATAAATGATGCCGTTTCCCACTGGTTAGCTTTTTTTTTTTACAATAAAGCTTTCTGTAAGCAAGGGCTGAAAACAAAAATTCAGTCCCCTTTAGAAGCTGCTTACAAACCTTAACTAGGATCACAAGGTGCCACAAATGCCAGCTTGAAATAAATTAAAGTGTTTCCATCTGACATTACTTCTTAGAATGTTCTTAAATATACTTTTGTTTTACTATTCCAACTGACAACTGAAATATATGCAAGAACAAAAAGTATTTTGTTTCAAATGTAAAACGCAGACAAAAATAATAATAATAACAACAATAACAACAACAATAATAAAGTAATATAAGATAATATTTAAATATAATATTTATTGGGCAAATTGTTTGATCAGTCATTTATGTGGTTGCATTTGTGGAACATTTTGTAAAATGTATTAAACCATAACCAGATCTGGAGAGATCCTGGTGTGATCCTCTATCATGTTATTTTCTTTTCAAATGTTATCTTGCCATTGTAACATCTGTAAAACCAGGGTTAAATCTTTGTGTTGTAAACTAATATGTGCTTTTAAACATCACTGTTTATTATGTGTGTATTCTGATTAGTTTTTTTGTCATACATTAAAAGAAGGTCTGCTTGTTGTGTTCGCTGCTCAATGAGTGCCTATCAGATGCTTAACTCCTTAGTTTGAAAACACAAAGGAGAAGTGATGGTATATGAGTGTATAACAAAGCGATATCCCCACTTTGATTAAGATGGGAGAAGGAGAAAAGGAAGTCACCATTCAAATGTGTGATATTGTGTTAAGCACAAAAAGACGCAAATTATATGTACTGTTATGGAGACACCACTTTCAACCTTTACTTTTTTTTATGTAAAACATTCGCAAACTTGTTAGTGCAAACCATTATGTTTTTTGAGAATATGTTGTGGTTTGATTTCATTGTGAACCTGCATTTTCTTTTTAGCATTTCATAGTTCACTGCTGGGCCACTGACACATAAAATATGTCTATTTCACACCTTAAGATAGCATTCACATTCATACAGCATGTCATTTCAACCCCTGAATGACTATAAGCGAAGAGAATTGAGAGGATCTGAAGGAGAGCGCTTTTATTGAGTGTTCATGATTCAGTGTGTTGATGCTGCCAGGGTCAAGCATTCACACTGAACCACAGATACATAGATCAGAAACTGTCGTGATAGATCTTCATGCTGATAGTATGAAAGTGGCGCCACGTCTCAGTGTTTTGATATGGATGAAGCGGCTCTGGATTCCCAACATGCATTTGAGCAGCTCATTCCTCTTCCTGTGTGATTGTGTAGGGTTGCCAGATCTCACTCGCAGAAATGATTAGTATAGTCCATAACTGAGCCATTAGCCTACTCTTAATAGAACAAAAATTCCATGAAAATACAGGACAAATGCAATGTTAACTGCTTTTCCGAGTCTGTTATAATGGTTTAAAGATTTTAGCCATACTCACATGGCATTCTGTGACAGTCTAATTAAAGGTTATTGAACATGTTGCATTATATCCCGAACACCAGGCAGCTATCATTATCCTCTTGTTCAGTTGGTCAGTGAAGTAGCTAAAGTATGGGGGTATAATTGAGTGTAATAAATGAATACGTACGTTTTCGGTCTATAAATAAATATCTGATTCACAAACAAATAAATGTACGTTTATGATTTACATCACAATCCACAAATATGTCATGAGGACTCCTAGTTTGTTTTCTCTATTTAAATTTACTAATATTGCAAAAATGCAATACAAATGACACATTATACAATACAGAATATCCATTTGACAAAATGAATGTTTAGTAGAATTACATAAATGTCCGTTTTAAATGCGTGGAAACACTCGCTTTAAAAGGGAAAAGTCAGAGCAATTTTCTGCCAATGTTTCTTTTTTACATTTTGTTTTACTAAGAGAATTAAGAAGATGCTTGCTTATTCGGAGAAATTGTCAATGTCAGTTTTTACTGAACTCACCTGAATTACAGTATTGTTTTTATTAATTGGTTGAAGGTTGTTTTAATTTGAGCTGTATCACAGAAAATAAGTGTATTTTGAAGAAATATATGAATGACATCATGCTATCAACCAATGTCTTGCTTTCCTTCCAGATGCGTAATACGTAATTAACCGTATTCCTTGAGGCTGCTACACAAGCGAGCAGATTCCTATTGATGCTTTGAGTATCCCAACATTTGTTTGCCCTTATTTCTTATACTTAAAACGTTGATTGTTCTCCCCAAATATGAATGGACTTCTCAGAAATTTTACGATAAATTTAAGTAACCATAAAGCACTTCAGGTTAAAACCTGGATTGATGGTGTTGTTTCAGATGCAGAGGTAGACGAAAATGGAACCACCATTGCTAAACACTCATAAAAAGCACAGCTCCGGGTAAATGAGGCCCTTATACACAAGGTCCTTCTCAAAAACAACGTCTGCCTCTTATTTTTTTATTCGCAAGGTCATATAAATTCCCAGCCGCCAGTATAAGTGCCAGGGTGGGCTGAGTGAGCAATTCATGAAAATGGCCTAGTTATGAGAGCCAAATTGCAGGGAAAAAATCCTGCGTATACAGTGAAACTTTTATCAAGATGGTTCTCATTAGAAGGATAGTTCATAAATGAGCCAAATAATGATTTAATTAAATCAAAAGTGTCTAAAGGGGAGTTGTTTCATGAAGGAGAGCATACCAAAGCATTCTGGGTGGTTTGTTGGGCGGTGTTTGCTTTGTGATGATTCTTGTATATTGTTTAGCATTAGGCCTGTCAACTCCTCTGATGACAGCTGAAAATATAAAAAAATACTGTTAACACTATGTATGTATACTAAAATATATGCATCCTAAAACAAATGAAATCACTTCAAGTAAAATAATAGAGACTTTATTTCAGCAACTTAAACAAGGGATCTCTGGAGAAGAGTTTTTGAAGCATTTGATCAGATTTTTCAGCATCAGACAAGTGTTTAGTTTTTTTCAAGTCGATCACATCCATAACAAGGAGGCATCACATTCAAAACAATAATATTCCCACATAAATTGCAAAATCAGAATTTTTCTACTATGACACTACGGATAATACACACATTTTTAACTGCAATATTTTCAGTAACATTAGAACTTGAACTGAAAATAATTCCAGGGTGTCTCTTGAAAAATCTGGGCCATTTTATGATTACTTATGCTTCATTTCCGACATAAGGCACCTTTAAAGTTACTACATCAACATTTCCAGCAAACATCATGCTAGTTTTGTGTCAGTGTCAAGAACAACCACTGTTTGTGCCATCGTTCATGAAATGCTTCTTGATGTCTCTGATAAATGTAATATAAGAAGTCACTGAAGACACATGTGCGCACATTCATCAGTTTCTCAGTCATTGAAAACTCATTTATTTCATGCCCAGACTAATAACTAAGTTCTGCTCCACATCATTCATTGGTTAATAGTGCTTTCTGAGACGCACACTGGTCGGATTTCACAGCTTCTGAAAGTTTTATAGGAAATAGATCACAAGGTAGGGCAGATTCGTTCAGTGGATTTTGGAGCGGTCACACATTTTATAGCTTCCTTTCTTATGCAGTCTCTGGTGGCTTTAACTTAGACATTTCCAGACAGAACAGCTCTAAATAATACCAAGCAGATCTGATTTAATAAATTCATTGAAGGAACATTAAAACATCAGGTCTTTCAGCAACATTCCCTAGCTGTCTTAGGGACAAATGATCAGCTTGATTTAATCTACTTATCATTATTTCAACCTGCAACCAGAGATGTGTTATAAAAGTAATAATTTCAAACACAGACAATAATAAAATTCTTGGTCACCTTTAGACCCAACGCTGGGTAAGATCAAGCAAATTCAAATCATTTTCGAGAATCACTCAAGTTGCACTCAAGTTAATTTGAAGATATACAACTTTTGAAAGCGTCATGGTGGCGCAGTGGGTAGCACGGTCGTCTCACAGCAAGAAGGTCGCTGGTTCTAGGCTCGGCTGGGGCAGGTGGCATTTCTGTGTGGAGTTTGCATGTTCTCCCCATGTTCGTGTGGGTTTTCTCCGGGTGCTCCGGTTTCCTCACAAGTCCAAAGACATGCAGAATAAGTGAATTGAATAAGAACAATTGCCCATAGTGTTAAAGTGTGAATGTGTGTGTGAATGTTTCCCAGCGATGGGTTGTGGCAGGGAAGGGCATCCGCTGTGTAAAACATATGCCAGTGAGTTGGCGGTTCATTCCGCTGTGGCGACCCCGAAAGGGAATAAAGCCGACATGAAGATGGATGGAAGACTTTTGAACTGAATATAAAAGACAAAACACGTTTAGAGTTCAAAAGCAATCATGTTGTTTGGGTTTGTATTAAAAAGGCCAAAGACACAGTACTTATTAGTAATAGAAAATATTCAACTTCAAGAACTTTCCCAAACTGTAGCAAACACTTCTGTTTCTCAGGGGGCACATTTGTCTAAAATGCTCTGTGGTTAAGTTTGTCAGCTTCAGCAAGGCAGGATGTCTACCTACTCAACTCTAGTCTATTGTCCTGGAGAAAATCAAAACAGAGTCGTCCCATCAGTTTTAACGTGAGGCAGTTGTGCCTTGACGTAGTCCGCCATTTCCTGGTTAGACAACTGGTGTGGCAGAATTTTGATGGAAGGGAAAGGAGAGAATAACTTCATATAGGCCCCATTCCTTATCGTCTCATCTCGTCTTCTCCCGCTTATCCGGGGCCGGGTCGTGGGGGCAGCAGTCTAAGCAGGGATGCCCAGACTTCCCTCTCCACGGACACTTCATCCAACTCCCCAGGAGGGATCCCGAGGCGTTCCCAGGCCAGCTGGGAGACATAGTCCCTCCAGCGCGTCCTGGGTCTTCCCCGGGACCTCCTCCCAGTGGGACGTGCCCGGAACACCTCCCCTGGGAGGCGTCCAGGAGGCATCCGGAATAGATGCCCAAGCCACCTCAGCTGACTCCTCTCGATGTGGAGGAGCAGAGGCTCCACTCCGAGCACCCCCCGGGTGACGGAGCTTCTCACCCTATCTCTAAGGGAGCGCTCCCATTCCTTATGGAACATTTAAATCTTAATACAATTTAGACTAATTTATTAATTTAAATGTAAGCATTATTTACATTAAAGGTAATTTATTAACTTCTGGGACCAGCCTAAGCAGTCATTTGACGAATTAGAGTTCACTGTATATATATTCACTGTATATTTGACGTTTATAAGTGACCTGGATCAGTTTTGTTCAATGTAAAAATTAATTTACACCTCAACTCAAACGTTACCAGGGGGGCCTACTCAAAATTGGGCTTCTTAAAGTAATTTTAAAACGTGTTTTACCGTTTTGAAATCTGTAGCATTAGACCTCCAGTTTTGACAGTAGTACTCCTAGCTTAGCTTAGCATTCAGTTTATCGATCAGTACCTCTGCAGCGGCTCTTAGTGGTCAGTGGTGGAAAAATACATTATTTCAACTCACCGAAAATGACCAGACAGCAAAACCTCTGACCTTCCCTGCCCTGGCACTCTTCAGGTTTAACAAGTTGATATGGATGAGCGATAAAAAGAGATTCCAAAGAGCCTTCTGTCTGTTTTAGAACAAGATTAAAGGAGCATGTTTAAAGCTTGTGCTGTGCTGGTGTTTCTGATCTCCTACAGACTGATCCATTTACTGCACACTAAAAGCTTCTTTATCAGGAGTCAGAGGAGACTCGTGATGTCTCTTCGTGGACTAAAACACTTAAGCACAGATATAGTTTAAGTGAAAGTATTTCAGAGATTACCATTACTGTAAATCACACTAATGAATGACGTTAGTTTGGTGCTGGAAAACAAAAAAAAACATTTACACAAGAATAGTTACTTTACGCTGTTCTTGTAAGTTTTAATTTACATTTCTGAACTATAATCAGGATGTACTGTCAATTTATGAGCAAGCATCTTGTTACTACTTGCATATGTAATATTTTTACATTTTTTATATTAATTGAAAACACATTTTTGGCCAATGCAGGTATTTATTAGGCTGTTTCTAAAGCAGATGTCAATTAACAAGAAAAAATAATTATATTCATAATTCATAATACTCTTCATAATTATTTTCCCAAGCCTTTAGGCTTCATTCCCTAGAGCTTCTCCCTCAAAGTAATTGAACTTGTAGTTTTTGCATTATAAACATAAACAATTTAATGAAAACATGGAGAGTTGATTGGTAATTGTCAAGTTCTAATAATCATGTTTTATTTCTTGTTATTTGGACAATATTATGCAAAATAATTGAAAGAAAACTCTTGAAAGAAAAAATGGTATTTATCACTGATATCAATGATTGGATGAATGAAAATTTCCTTATGCTAAATCCTGATAAAACAGAAATATTACTTATTGGCTCCAAAAAGCAATTACAGAATATGGAGCTGGGGGACACACTGTTTATTTCTCCACAACAGTTAAAAATCTGGACGTTATTATAGATAATGAACTGACGTTTAAGAACCATATATTTTATGTTACTAAGACCATATTCTTTCACCTCAGGAAAATGTGCGGAACATGCTCTCTTTTGTAGATGCAGAAAAATTAATGCATGCTTTCATGACCTCCAGAATGGATTATTGTAAGGCTTTTTTAGCCGGCTGCTCGGCCACTGCACTATAAGCTCCCAGGGACCTCACAAAGGGAATTCCTATTTACCTTACATGATCCACACTAGAACTTTGTGAAGCTGTTTTGAAAGCAACTGCTAAAAAGTGCTATATAAAAACTTGATTGATTGCTTGATTGATTGCTTGATTGATATTCTGATATATAAACAATGAAAGTGTTTTGTTGTTGTTTTTGTTGTTTGCAGAAGACTTTAAATTCTAAACATGCTAATGTACTTGAGGGGAGTAGGTAGTAAGTAAATGTTAGTGTATGTGTGAGAGGACTGTATCTTTAACTGCTGAATTACAGGGCTGGAGTCTTACAGCTGGAATTTAAATAATGTAATTGCCTGTTTTTAGTTTACTTAATGAAAGAAAAGAGTAAACACTTTCAAGAAAGATAGCTTCTGCCTGCACTCCACCAATAAAGTGTTTGTAGGTCTTTTCTGTGATTAGATGTATCGTACTGAAGAGATCTGGACATCTGACATGTGGTGCTTCTGAGTCACATCTAAAAACTACAGGGTTTAATTTCACTCAAAGTACTCCAAACTGGAAGTTTATGTGAATTTCTCTGGGTAGTCAATCCCAAGATGCAAATTAAAATGGAAATAAAGAGTGTCGGAATCTTGGCCATGTTTAATAAAGTTAATTTTACTCTGTGTGGAGTTTAAATGTCAACAACTACCAGTGGAAGAAATGTTGAAAGGAAAACAAACTAAGCACACTGAGTTTTTATTATAACAACAACTCTTCAAACTTCTACAAATAACTGTATATAGTACTTGTATTTTAAATCAAGTACATACCATTTCATAATAATTCTGCTCTACTCTACAAAAGAGTTAACATTGAACACTCTGAGAGTCAATCATTAACTCATACAGATGAAGATTATTAAAACTTTCTAGATCGCACAGACCTGCTGCTATTTTTTGTTTGCAGATGTTCCCTGAATATCCTACGTTTATAATGTGGACATGTACGGTGTAAAGAACACCTACAATTAGTATACTGCCCTTTGTAACTCCCTGGAAGCTGTTAACAATTTTAAGATGGTGCAGATACTTTAGTTCAGGAATGATATTAAAGTCAACATATTCTGATGATGCTAACAGAGTTGTTACTTTCCAATTTTGTTTCTCCAGTGAGAAACTCCATCTAATCATAAACACAAAAAGTCCACAAAGGGTTTAGATTGAAGTGAATGTAATATTTCTACAATCACTCTTTAACGATGTCATAGATGCAAAAGCCTCATCGCTTCTTGTTTTTCCCTTCACGGAGTCCTGTGGTTTTTACAGTATTTACAATCAGAGTAGTTCCTGCTGTGGTAAGTGCTGCCATTACCAGAATTATGAATGCAGCCATTATTCTGAGAATGATAGATTAAATGTCTTTCGTGAGCAGCATGAATCACTTCATTAGTTTTTTGGTTTCTCTGTATCTTCGTGGTTTTCTTGGTTGAGAGTAGTTATACTTTTGTGACTCCTCTGCAACTGTTAATAACAGCCTGAATGAGTCACTCTATATTTATTCCAAGTGTGTAGACAGAAGGATACATTCCCTCCGGACGTTCCTCAGATGGGGAAACTCACTGCTTGGGATATACGCTTAACATGCACAAACACTGAAAACATTTCTCAGGATCTTTATACAGATGAGAAGCAAGGTGGAGTAGTGTACAGAAAAAAAGTTCCTAAAAGGTGCAGTGCGCACATTTTTGGAGGCAGCGTTGACATTTCAAAACCTCAAAACAAACACACCACAAGAATGACTGCTTGAAGAAAAAAAATCACCTTTAAAACGTATTTCACTTTACTCAAAATCTTATTCTGGTAAAATGGTGGTGAATTGGAGATGGTGTTTCAAATCCGAAAGCAAGAATGGAAGAAATTTTACAAAATTTTACAAAAGCCAAGTTATGGGTTTACTCATAAGATTTAAGTTAATATGTTTTCTTTTACAAAGAGAAATAAGTATTGTATGATTTGGATTGATTAAATATCTGAAACATGTACATAGCGTTTTAGATATTTTTAGATCACTTTACTCATTTTGCTTCCTTTTAAAATAGATTTTTCCTTGACATGACAAATTAATTTTCGATTACAACCACACGATTCAAGTGGAATCGAATGTAAAATTTATGTTCAAACTTAGATGTGATCAGATTATTTGTTTGCGTGAATCAAAACTATGAAAAGGAACTAAAAATGTCTCTTCAGTGATAAGTGATAATAAACCAATTTTTATCTTCTTGGGTGAATTGTATTGAAAATGTAGTTTTACTATACTGAGCGTTAAGACAATTAATTGTCATCTTTCATAACTTCCTACCTTTGCAGTCAATGGTTTGCTTGGTAGTTCCTACAAAACCACAGAGATGGGTATTTTTCATTTCAGTCTACTTGTTGAGGATTTTCATTGGAGTTTATTGGCTCACTCCGAGGTGGGGTGCGACATTCGACAAAGGATCTATTCCATTTCTTGGGATGGTTGGTTGTGCAAGTAACCATAGACATTTTCATTTCCATCTACTTGTTCTGGATTTTCAAGGTAAAATAAAAAGTAATTTTTCATAAAAAACAAAAACAGCTATCAATTAATTTGATCTCCAACCACTTTGGCTAATCACCCAAACTCAAACAACAAATAATTTCTCCAATCATAGTGTATTTGACAATAAATCACAACTCCAATTTCTTGATTGTGATTGGCCTAGCTACAATCTTAACTTTAGACCTTGCTTGCCATTTTCAGTTTTAAATATCAATCTGGAAAGGCCATCAGAAAGAGATCCCCACTGATGAGCGTGTTTTAATAAATCTCTTCATTATCAGACTTCCACTTCCCCTTGAGACTGCTCAGAGAGCTCTTAGCTTGTATTTAGTAGTAGAACTGTAAAAAGCACCAGCTATTATTTCTATTCTACAAATGATGGATAAAGTAAACCTCAGGCTCCTGATGGATTACTGTGTTTTGATAAAGTATCACATGAGTGTAAATAGTCCTAAATGGCTTCCAGAAGGCACTGCACTCTTTGAGAAGAAACAATGAGTGTTAAACTAGCATGAAAAAAGCTCACTCACTTGTTGATGCAACCTTCCTGTTTACCGCAGTATTAGTTTAAGACCTTGATTTTGCTAATTTTTTATCAATATTTTAACCTCACTTTAAAAATTATAACAATAAATGAGAAGGTCTGTCATTGGTGCATTTAATCTTGCTCAATGTTAAAGAGAAACTTCAAAATGGTAGTGTGGATGAAACCCGGATAATATGTTTTAATTCTGCTAAATACCATTTATTTGGGGTTTTGGATATAACCCTGGAGGTTTGTGACTGTCCCAATGACACTCATGTGTCAGATTGAAAAACTTTGCGCTGCATAAACCAGAGATGTGAACACACTCTTTGGTGAGCACAAGCTTACTGATGGTGAAGATTAGGAGACAAGGATGTGGGTGTAAATCTCTATTTCATTTCTTTTGGGACCAGAAAGTGTTTCTGTCTCAGAATAACTTTAGACTTTAACATGAGTGTTTAATGGGAAATTACAGCCTTCCAGGATTATCCCCCAAAATAATAAAAAATGTGTTCAGAAGATAAACAAAACCTTTACATGTCTGGAACGACACAGGCTTTTTTTTAAGATACAGTTTAAAATGAGAAAAGTATTCTACACTATGGTTCATGTCTTAATTGATGACATAATTTCTTTTCACAATAATAATCACAATACTACTTCCACTCCAGACGCTTGCGTTCATAAAAATTACAATGTCTTATGATTTTGTGTCAGGGAGGCAGAAAATCTCACCAGAACACTCCCATTCACTGTCCCTGGTGACCTGACTGAGCCAGGCAGGCAACATTTTTTTCTTTAAACTCCTAACTTCTGTGAGAACTTGAAATCTAAAACAAATAAATAAAAATACAATAAAACCTAACAAATGTATTTGTACTTACAATACCAATCTTTAAATGTGTCTCTGACTATTTCAATCCCCCAAACACTCCTCTGTTCAGGTCACCTGATGTGAATTACTTTAATTAAATTTTGTCTTTGGAACAAATTGCTTATTGTCCCTCCATCTTTTGTAAATTGCTTAGGATAAAAACATCTGCTAAATGAATGAATATTAAAAAATAAACCAACTGAACCAAACCCTGTGAAAACACAAGTTTTTCTCTAGCACAGGAAGGCTATCCTATACGTGGCATTTACATGTCAAAAAGCACCTTTCAGATTTATTGTCTCTTTCTGAGAATTTTGAACTCCCTGTTATAATCCTGGGTATCCCACAAAAGCAAACATACAAGAACTCCACGAAGCATGAAGCAAGAGTCATTTCCTTCGATCAATCCTCCCATTTACAGTAAATATTTATACGTCTTTATGTACTCAACAAAACCATAGAGACGATGTCAGTGGGCTCCATTTGGAATGTTTTAGCAACGTGTGCTCTTCTGCATTTTCTGAAATAAACAATTGAAATAAAAAATGCTTTTGCTGGATGATGTATGGAAATAAACACAAACCAGGCACTTTAAAATTTAGCATTGTTTGTCGTGTAGGCTACATGGAGCTTTCCCAAGAGTCTTGCTGCACTCACTATAGAGCTATCTAAGGTTGCAAATGCACACACAAGTAAATATGTTCATTAAACACAGAAAAATCTGGCTAGATCACTAAAATAAATATGGAGTGGATGCATATCTACAGTACATGTACAGAGTATGACAAACATGTACATGTATGTCTTTAACAGCAACATATTCATCTGGAATCCTCCTCAAAATTATCCTACAATACAATGCACACAGCCTGTTTGGTTTGCTGGTCTAAAAAAGGAATGAAGAGATGTTCAGAATATCACAACAAACGTAACAAAGAAAGCATGTAGATTTGTGTTCATTTATAATTGCTTTTTAGTGAACAATGACAAATACTGATTCTGAAATTAAAGATATATTAGTTACTGGAAATAATTAGTGTAATATGTTATTATTCTTACATTTAGCGTGCTGCTATTATATATAAGTGCTGTCAAATGATAAAAAAAAAAACAATACATTTTTAAATATTAATCGCGATTAATCGCAATGACAAGACTGAAACTTTTTTAAATCTATAAATGTAAAATGTAAATAACTACATACTACAACTACAACTAATGTAAATTGAAGACATATAGACTATTTAAATTCAAAATATGATTATTTATTGCATTTTTTTGTTTAACTTATAGCACAGGTTTTGTCATGTAAATAACGTAGCCGCAATAAATCGTCAATATTCTCCAAATCAACTTTTTGCTTCACTTCTTCGGTGACTGTTAGTTTGTGGCTTTTATTCCAGGACTCTCTGCCATTAACAACTTCATTCCTTTCATCTTTTGGAAGAAACTTTATGTCTTTAAACCTTCAGTTATCAGTTATAGTAGCGATCTTCATCCTTGTGAGATAGTGCTGTCCTTCCTTTTGAATAGCTCTGAGGTAAAATCGTGTTTGAATTTAACTATAGACTGATCATCCTCTGTTGACTCTATAATTTCTGGCAATACCACTGAACCGGAGAAAATGTATTTTACTTACATTACATTATTCAACGCCATATTTATTACTTCTTCAACTTTTAAAAATAGTTTAACACTACTCTAAACTTATTTTTGTTTTATGCAGCATACCTTGACAGCGGACACGCACACATGCGCGCGCATATGCACCTAAACACACACACGCACACACACGCGCACACGCACACACACACCACGCGCACACACACAGGCACACACAAAACAGACAAGAGACGGAGCTGTTCCATTAATTCGTGAGCGTTAAAGGTTCACATGAAAGTAACGTTAATCTCATGGCAGCAAACATATTGCGAGCACCGTAAGTGTGCTGTAACTTGTACTTGCTTTTTCCTTTCCCTCGCCATTAACGGTACGCCACTGTGTTGTCATCTTTTTACACCTTTTACAATTAATTACCTTTACCATTTTATGCACAGTAAAAAAGAATTTTAATATAGTGAAGCTACAAATTTTACCTAATTCAACACCTGATATTAAACGCTCTAACCATGCAACGTTAACATTTTAAGAAATACATTCACAGTGCAGCAGAACAGTTTTTAAATGACATAGAAGACCAAGCTGAAAACCAAGCTGATCACAGAAATAATCTACTTTTAAAAAGCAACCAAAATTATTAATACATAAACATATGACCAATGGTCTATAACTAATTAAATGCAGTCAATAGACTGAATTCATGAAGATTAAAAATGTTTTTATTCTTTTTACAATCCAGGTCAAAGTGATTCTCTCAACAGGAAACAACCGTAGAATTTACTCAATCAGCAGAACTGTGATTAAAATAGGCGAACAACATCAAACCCTATTATTAGACATCCCTCAAACCCTGCTGTTTTCTCTTAGAAAGCACTAGTGTGAACAATGGGGCATTCATAGCAATGCCAGATTGAAGCCTTGTGCCGTAACATGTTTCTACACTCTGTTCACATACTGTATTTTTTCGGGCCAGGCTCATGTTTTCTTTGTGTCCTGGTTTATTTGTATGAAATCGGGAGAGTGGGCAGGCTCAGGCAAGCGGGAATCTAGCCAGTCATTGAGAGTGTGTATGTTTCTCTGACCTGCGGGCTACCCTTGCACAGTAGGCCCTTTGTGTATGGCGCAGGTTTATAACACCTCCACACACATACACACCCTCTCTTTTTACAGTATCTTCTTTCTGTGGCAGCCCAAGCTTAGTCTTAAACAGACATCGACATGCCGGGAGTTCATAACTTTTTCCACTTGTCTGTGAAAACATATTTGACGCATGAAAGCCAGAAAATAAAACTAGTGATAATAGACATGCTTTTTTTCCCTTCTTTATGAAACTTAGCTCCTGACCTGAATAAAAATTACATTCAATGTTTCCTGAATAAAAATCCCATTTTCCACTCCAGGATAAAATAAATACTTTACCACATTTTCCATTTAAAAAAAAAAATATTTAAGGCAACATTTTTCACTACTTCCAATACGATTCCATGCATTGTGACAGCTCTACTTAAAATCACAAATGACCTCCTTCTTGCACACTCAATATTTTCACATCACACGACCTTTTCAGATAATTAACATAACTTCCCACACCAACCACATGGGTAACAGACTTACTTTCTAGCTGCTCAAAGTAAGCTCAAATTGGCCCTTCTCGTCACAGCATCTCCTCAGGTGTGCCTCAGGGCTCTGTTCTGAGCTCGCTCCTGTAAATCAGCTTCCACTTGACAACATTTTGAGTAAATGTAATATTTTTGGCTAACAAAACCACTTTGGTCTTGTAGAATAAAGTCTAGATTACTAGATTTAGACTGTACCGAAAGATGAAAATTAAGCTGTGCATAAGTACTATTGTTGATTCAGAAAAGCTGTCCATTTCTTTAATGTGTAGGCTATACAATTAGTGAGAAAAAAAAAATTCTAAATCCAAGGGTTTAAAATGATCATACTGTATCAAAGAAAAATTGTCTTAGTTGTTCAGATTAAAGATTAAATGTTAACCTAATCTTTAGGAAGACTGCCCATATTTGGTATTTTGATGACCTTCTATTGCATTATTCATGTATCTACTTGTGTGTGTATATATATATGTTACTTGTGGCTCCAGCACCTTTGAAGTGGACGTTTGGTTGAATTTTAAAGTGCTCCTTTTGCAATTTTGAAACTTTCAGTCTCGAACAACAGGTTTACATGCATCCAGGGAAAAAAACACTATAGATACATTTAAGCTCAATGGATTGTTCATTGTCTCCCCTATGATACGGTTATTGAGATGTATGTACTAATGTACTGTTTATATATAGCAACTTCATTGTTGATCATCTGGATGTTCAGTGTGTTGTTGACCACCTAACTTCCAAAGCAAACATTTCAGCTGTCTTAGGAGTGTTGTAAATAACATTAAAAGCTCTATTGCAAAGTCAATCAATATAAGATACAAATGTATCTGTCAAAGTAATCTATATATACAACTAACTATTTTCAGAATGAAAATAAACATGCAAGGTGTCATCTGTCAGAAGTCTGGTAAATAATCTGTCAAAGGACTGCAATTCAAGGATCAGACACAAAGCTATGAATGGTTGATCACAGCAGTTGGTCAATTGTGTGTAGACATTTGAAATCAAATCACCAAAATCACCACTAAACCAACAGAGTCACTTTGGACAGCTAGTTTATTTTTTTGTCAGAATGAGTCGGAAAACAATTTTGAAAAATGCAGGGACATTTATACTTTTATTCAAGGCACATTTGGTGTTTGGATAATGGAAATGGAAATGACATAATGGAAATGTAACTTTGACATGCAACTTTGACTGAGCAGTTTCTTTTATTGATTCCCACAAGCAAACACATTACAGCAAAAGTCTTCAATCATCCCACAAAACCACATCTCCTCTGGAAGAGTCAGAGCAGAGAGTGAGAGATGGTTAAAAAACGGAGACACTGGGTCTGCTGTGGTTTCTCCCCCAGTCCACGAACGACTAACTCACTACCACAAATAACAGCATTCTCAACAAATACTTGACAAAAAAATTTTTACATAAATATGTGCTAAAAGCAAAGCATCATGTGAAATCTCAGATCTGTGGTTAGGTCGCAATGCCATAATATTGCTGATGTGAAATTGACAGACTCCACTAACTGAGCCACAACCAGATCTGCTTCAGGACCACAGATCAGAACCTTGATTACTTCTCTGCTATTACAATCCCCATATTAAAATTCTCTTTTCACTGACCTCAAAACATGATATATGATATGATTAATAGCTCTATGTTGCCTGAGTAGTCTGAGTAGATGACATAATTTAATATGTTTTCTTATAAAAGTTTTAAACAGATTTTAAATGATAACTAATTGAAGTAATTGTTTATGAACTTTTAACTGGTCAGAATTTAATACAAAAAACTGTCAAAACCAGATTTAAATCATTAATTAATTTAGCACATTAATGCATCACATAAAATAGAAATGAATGTGTTCTGATTATCTGAAACGAAACCCATGCGTTCACTTAAAAATGAGGAGTCTACTTTATATTGTTATGCTGTCCTTAGCTCAATGAGAGTTTAGATATGTTTAAAACAAACCTCTTGCTCTGCTTTCTGAAAACAATTAATCCTCGGGCCACACGAGGTGTGCTTCAACAGGGAGGTGATGGTAGACTCCATTTGTTAAAACATCCACATTTACAGCAGGAAACAAATACCAACTTAGATTTATTATTTTTTTTGCAAATTTTTATGCAATCAGAGAAACTTTGGCTCATCAAGACCATAACCAAAGCCATAGTCTTATACACAGGGCTGACTCAAGGGTTCAGGGGGCCCTAAGCAGAATTAAGCTGCTTAGCATTAATATTATTATATTTTCCATCAAGACACATAAAGTCACAATGAAAGATGGGGAGTTGGATCCTGTGTGTGGCAGGTTTTATAGGAAATGCGTATTATATATGGTTATACAATATATACCAACACATTAACCCTCATGCGCATCTGCTCTTGGGAGCCCCTGTGTAGCCTTGCAGCCATAAGCAGTCATTTAAATGCCTGCCGCTGTTGTGACGAATGCAGTGGTGGTTCAGGCCAATCAGTGCTTTTTGGGGACTGAGCATTTAGCAATCAACAGTATATAACGTCAAGTCACGTCTTTCTTCCATCCATCCATCTTCATGTCGGCTTTATTCCCTTTCGGGGTCGCCACAGCGGAATGAACCGCCAACTCTCTGGCATATGTTTTACGCAGCGGATGCCCTTCCCTGCCGCAACCCATCACTGGGAAACATTCACACACACATTCACACTTTAACACTATGGGCAATTGTTCTTATTCAATTCACTTATTCCGCATGTCTTTGGACTTGTGGGGAAAACCGGAGCACCCGGAGAAAACCCACGCGATCACGGGGAGAACATGCAAACTCCACACAGAAATGCCACCTGCCCCAGCCGAGCCTAGAACCAGCGACCTTCTTGCTGTGAGACGACCGTGCTACCCACTGCGCCACCGTGACGCTCAGTCACGTCTTTCTTTCCAAGCAAAAAAGTATCACTTCAGATTGACTCAGCTCGCTTTTGCAGAATGTGCCCCCCTAAACTCTTCCAAAAGTCGTTACTAAAAAGCTTGATGGACAAGGGGCATCAGTTGGCTTACCCTCTCAAACAGGCCTGGTTACGCAGAATATGGTTAAAACACATATCGACACAGGACCAGATTTACGTTTCAGGCCCCAAGACAGTAGCGCTAATGAAAAGTAAAACCATCTACTTCTCCATGTAAAGAAACAGAGCTCAAAATTTTGAGTAAGTGTTTTTTCATGCTACTTAAGACATTTTTAACTAAATTCATTTATGTGATGTTTTTCTCAAGGTTCCCAGTGGTCTCTTTAATGTTTTCTTCATGAAGAGAAGAAACTAGTGTAAAAACAGTCCCAACTTCAGACTTCTCCTCCCCTGGCTACTGCTACAACTTTCCACAAAAAAAATGTCATTCCACATTAGCCTGAAACATTTTCAATTTGAAGACATCTGAAGTCCAAGGGAAGGCTTTGTATGGATAACCAGTGGAATGCAAAGGAAAAGGGGGAGCTTTAAGAAAGAGAAAAGAAGATTTATAGCTCTTCTCCCTTAAAGTCAATATGAGTTTCGAATTTCATCAGCGCTGCGGCCCAGATTTATGCTTAATATGTTTCAGGTGCTGAGGATGTTGGGAGTTTGGAGTGTTTTAGTCGAGTGCTGTCAGAAACCACAGTAATGCTTCACTATACACGACAGAGAAGCATCTAGAAAACACAGCTACCTTTGTCCTGCAGACTGAGAAATGAGGTGATCAAAAACACTCGCCTGAATGATGAAGGAGAACATCTAGCCTATAATAAAACACAGAGACGTCTGAAGCAGATTAGTTTGAGGCTGACAAGTTGCCATTGAAGCCAATCACACAATAACTGAAGACATTTGGTCTCATTTAAGTCTAAAATGTGACTTTGCTTTCACATGACTATAAATAAACAGCCCATCTGCCTACAATGTAGAAATAAAGAATACCATTGGAAGTAGTTCTATGTGAACTATCTGAGTCAAATTTATAGTCAAACTTATTCTTTGCAACAAATTGCTTATTGCCTCCCCTTTATTGTTTCGAAAGAAGCATACCCTTAAGATAAATTTAGTTCCAATTTGCACTTTACCAAAAGCATGCACTTTAATTTAGATTATAAAAACAACCTTTTTTAATCACTAAATGACACATTTTGTTTAAAAATTTGTTTATGTTTATGTGGTATGTCAATGGTTAGGTTTTTAAAAATAATTTATTTATTGATTCAGATCCCACAAATAAGTAGTACTGATGGCTTCATTATCTGCGAAAAGTAATTCCACACAGACTAACATTCAATGGCTTGAGCCTTTGCCATGAACCAACCCCCCGTTCCTTTATCCCAGCTCTCTCTGTTAATTAACAATGACTTGTTTAACTTTCACCTCTTCCTCTTGAGCTGTTTTGTTTCTCCTCTCTAACAGACACAGACAGGTCCTCCCAGACTCAGGTGAACAATAAACTCTCTGTGATTGGGAGTGAGGGGAAGAGATCGGCAAGATACAGCGTGTTGGGAGAGAAGTGAACACTAAACACTCTGAACTCTCCAAAGAAAAACACATTCTTCCTGTCTCAGCTGCTCCTGAACTCCGCAGAAAGCCAGTCGATCTTAATCCGTTAGTGCTAATATGGTCATTTAAAGACAGCCACTTTACATTTGTTTACAGCTTTACAAACCAAAAAAGCTGAAACAGTTTGTTTGGATTGTAGTTGTTTGGATTATAGTTCCCATTAAGCAAATGTTTGTCAGATTACAACCCTGGTAAGACCCACATTTCATGATCTCAAAAATTTTGAGCCACAAAAATCAAGATTTTGATCACTGCAATCTTTGTTATTGCACAAACTGAAACTATTTTACGAGTCATTAGGAGATTTTAGGCTGAAAACAGCATAACGAGGTAGACCCAAAAGTCTTTTCTTGACATTCTTAGAGTCTCACATTTCTTACAATAGCAAGCATGCACAGCCTGTCAATGAGATTCTAGATCAATTTGGCAGCTTTCTGAAGATGCTGAAATAATTTCTGCTGAAGATCAGACGCATTGAGGAAGAAATAGAATGTAGCGTTTCAGATGTGTTGTAAATGAATTCTGCAAGTCATTACCCTCCACATCAGATGAAGAGAAAGGAAAGAAAGTGTAATCAACACTTCTCCAAATGCAGCTCCTCTAAAGGAGTCATATATAAATAACCAGCAATTATTTTAAGATAATGCGATTCATATTTTAAATTATACGATTTACATGATTTTAATTATAGTATTTTTTCCTACAAAAAATGTTGTGTCAAAACAACCAGTGATGGACTACACAGTCAGCAAATTGGTTACAACAGTTAAAAAGCCAAATTTCGATTTTTTGATTAAATCTATGAAACCATTTAAATTGAGCCATACAGCTCAAGCTTTCTAAATAGCTAAAGCAAGTTAAAGTCGTGCTTTTTGTTGTTGTTGTCATCATGGTCACATGATGCACTTTTGATAGAATTTATACTGCCACTAAATAATAGCTATGCAAATTTGCTATTGCCCCTGCCTTGCTTTTAGAGTTTTCATTCAGCTACAATAGTCTAAACAAGCAAGTTTGCTTTATAACAGGACATTTTTCTTTTTTTATTATTAGATTTTTCATGCTATGTTTTTTGTTGTTTTACGTCATCATTAGTTAAGAGGAGCTAAGCTTTTTTGAAAAAGTGGTGTATACATGCATGAATTAGTGTTGAAGAATTTAAAACCAGTTTTACCTTACCTGTGGAGCTGCGATGCATTTCTATGACTTTTAATACACATGCTTTGTGTATGAGAACTTTGCAAGGGAAAAACATTTGGTAAAAAAAATACAGCTGTTATTGTGGGTTTGGCCCTAAAAACACTGAAAAATTGGGAAATGGTAATAATGGTGAAAAAAAATCATATGGTCAAATGATGAACAAATCAAATAGTACAAAAGGATAAAATTTTAGTTAAATTAAACAATGCACTTTATTATTGAAAACATTGTTTTGTTTGAAAGCCTGTGAGGGAAAACAACAGGCCTTTTTCACCTCTTCAACAAGACAACTAACTAATTACCATGCTTTTGAGCGTTAAAAGGATAAAATGAAACCCTTAGAGTAAGCTGAAATTGTATTATTTAGAATAATATTAATTCTTCATTATTTAATATTCAAAACATAATGTATCTTTCATTATCAAAGAGAAAATTATTCTGGAGCACTCACATATACCATGACATACAAACCCATCAGTATTAGTCAGATTTCATACACAGCACAAAACAATCAGCAGCTCCTTGAATTACTATTGTATATCTTTTGGTGACATTCTAAGCAGTAATTGGAGGGTTGTGTTTGTGTTTGTGTAAAATGCTGCAGGATGTGATTTTCTTGCCCATCAGTAACGATGGTGTGTTTTGTGCTTGTATTGTGGAGATGGGAAGAAAATGGGTGTTTGTTACAGTGAGCGCACGCTCCACACGTCCCAGATCAGAACTGGACACAAAAGAGACTTTCCCCTGGGGCTTTCTCAGTCAGATCACTTTCCCTCCACTGAGCCAAATAGAGTCTGAAGCTGTGATGCACACAAACAAACCTCCCTTCATCCCAAGTTCTTTAAAAGTGCTACAGTAGAAAAGCGAATAACTTAATACTAAACTTAATGCTTATAGATTTGGCGATTGTCAAAATATTTCAGAAACATATTTTCAAAATAAGTGAAAAATCCTTCATTTATTCATTGAAAAATGTTACCTAAAACTCCAAATCAGCACCTGTTTGCCTTCACAAGCTCACGCACTCCTACATGTGCTCCAGAAGCCTGTGCTCAGAAAAGGAGAGCAACTCCTGGTTCTGTGCCACAAAGGCAGAAAATATTTCAGCAGAACCTTCTCTCTCACTGTCCCTGACTGGTGGAACAAACTCCCTGATCCAGTCCGGAACGCGCTAACACTAACAGCTTTCAAAAAGCAACTGAAAACTCTTCTCTTCAGGGAACACCTACTATAAAAAATATAAATAAATTAAATTACCTCTTTATTTTCATCCTGCTATGGCTTATTGATCAGTTGATACAACTTCTGCTATAAGCAAGCTGAGATAGACTTTGACTGTGCAACAAATTGCATTATGTCTCTCCCCTTCTGTAATTCACTTTGGACAAAAGTGTCTGCCAAATGCATAAATGTAAATGTTAAACTTCCAAAAAAACGTATTTTAAACTCAAGAACATATTGACAGAATGTATTGATAGTATATCAATAATCTACAAAATAAAACCTAAAATTCTCTCTGTGAATTTTGATTCCTTACTAAAGATGCTATCTTCAACATCCAGTAGTTAAAATTTTTTTTTATTTAGTTATATATATTTTAACCTAAAATAAAAAAGAAACACAGGTGTATGAAACAAACACTGTGATACAATCCAAGCAGTGATATTCGATTACTGCCCAAAACAACAGCAGGTCCGACTCTGACCCCTGAGTAAAGCGTAATGTGCCTCACACAGACTCGCACTCATAGCCAGACTGAAACCTGAACTCGACCCGACACCGGTAAAACTCAGCACCTTATCTACTTTCACAAACACAGAGAGTGGTGACACAGATTCTCTGGAGCAGGTGAGTGGTTAAACTTACACCTGTAATCAGAACCAAGGTATCACTGTTGAGAGGTGAAACCACGGCCACGTGTTCATTCTAGACGTTTAACACTGTCATCTATCTCAGGTCTATAATGTTTTCCCTGTATCAAATTTCAATTGGCTAGCAAAGCGCTGTTGCAAATTAGATTCATCCAGAAAAAGCTTTGATGATGTTTCCAATCCAAAGGAAAATAAAAGGTTAAATCAAGTCCCAAATAGGTCCTAGAGGGCCAAAGCCCTGCACCATTTAAGATCAACCAACATATAACTCACCTGATCACACTAATTAAGGCCCTCAAATACTTGTGTACTGATAAGTATGCAAAGTGTAGTAAGTCAGCCGATCAGTCAAATCAAAGTATGTGAAAGCAGTTAGTGGAAAAAGTGTTTTCTACATCCAGTGAGAATCTTGAGTGTATAAAAGGTCCAGAATTCTCAATCCCACAAAGCACCACAGGAAACATTTAACATGATGAATGTTTGAAATTATTTTGTGCTACTCATATCCATACTATTTGGTTGGTACTGAGTGCCCAGGAATTTTGCAAGGTGCAGTACTCTGCTGTTCAAAGACCAACAGTCTGTGACGGCAAAACAAATAAAGTCAATAATTTTATGCATTACTCTTCACTAAGCAGTAGAAGAAATTTCATTAGAACAGAAAATCAAATTAAAAAAACATTCGACGGAACCATAATCTGCAGTAACAAACTACACAAATTTAAAAACGACACTTAAGAACCTGACAAGAAGTCAGTCTTCATGGAACCAGCTATTACAAATTCTTTAAAGAAATGTACCATAAAAATTCAACCATTCACATTTTTTCATAGTTTGTTATTTCTTTTTACAAACCAAAGAATTTCAGTAATTCAGATTCAGTAAAAAAAACACAGTTAAAATCATTTAATTTACCTTTTGGGAATTATTTCAACATGGCAGTTGTGGTCTGGTAGATAAGGAGATCGACTTGTGATCAGAAGTGCTGGTTCAATCCACAGATCCACCGAGTGGAAGGTGGTGTGAGTGATTAAACACTTGCTCTCCCTCCTTCACCAACCACATCTCCCCGGGCACCGCAGCCATGGCTGCCCACTGCTCTGGGTGTGTGTTCACAGTGTGTTTGTTCACTGCTGTGTGTACACTGGGATGGGTTAAATGCAGAGCACAAATTCATGGGTCATATCTGGTCAATTGGTCACTTTCACTATCACCTCACTTACTTATTTATGCCATTTTAAAACAGCTGTATGAAACAATACAGACACATTTAAAACAGAAGCTATGTGCATTTTATCTATAATGTAAATATAAGGATGGATTGTAGCTAAAAGTATACAAAGAAATTACAAAACGCTTTGCTGACGGAGTTTTGCTGCCTTTTTAAAATTTGTCTTTTTCAAAGTGTACAGCATGTTTTGATGAGGTTTGGGTCAGGCTGTGAGGACTCCAAAGACATGACAGAACAGGACTGATGCCCTAGGAATGGATGTGCTGTAATTTATCAGAAGGTAGAAACTTTAACTCTCTGTCGCCCACAGGGGGGAGACTCATCAACGCTTGCTGAAAAATGGACATGCATTTCAACGGCCGGATGAGACTGACCGAAACCCAATCCATACGAACCCCTCATCAGTCAACCCCTGTCTTCATCCTCTTCCACACAATTCAATATGTCTGCCAGTGCCATATGAGAGCCATAAACATCTCCTGGTGTTGCACAGCCTGGATCAATGATGGTCATATAATCAGTTAGTCAAAGAATAACCACAAATTGAATTCAGAAAAAACTGAGCTTTCCAGTATGTTCTTGGATCAACAACAAAAGTGTTAAGGCTAAAGTATCAGACCTGGTACTAGTGAGGTATATCTAATAAAGTGGCTGGTGAGTGTATGTGACAGTTAAAAAAACTACACAGAAAAAACCTCCACTTAATAACCAGCATCGCAGCTGGTTCATCCTGATATAGAAACTGAGCAAAATGAAAATAGCAAATGAATCCAGTTAATCAACTAATGGATAAAAACATATTTGGTCCCAAGTCCTAAATGATAAAACTAATCAAAAACTAATAAAAAAAATCAGCAAAATTGTATAAAAGCTGATGGGTTGCAGTCAATTAGCTCTATAAAATGAACTCAATAGCTTCTTGGAATTTAATATGACAACAAGAATTCTTGGGCATGCTTGAACTACCCAGCAGAGGAAACCCCCGAATTTTAGTTTCAGAAAACCTGCGATGGGTAGAGATTTTATTAAGTACTCAATTTCTGTCTTATTTTGCTAAGTAAGACTGGTATAGTTAACTAAACAACAGTTGTCCATTTTTCTATCTTTTTAATATCAATCAGGAAAGTTAAACAAGAAAAACTGGTATGTTTTTAATAACTGAGCTTCTTTGCTTTCTTCAAATAGACCAAATGCAAATCCCTCCACTCAAATCTTCTATAGCACTTGACTGCAATGCAAATCATAAATGCGTTGTGCTATTGTCTTTCGTAAGGAAATGGAGAGGTGTTAAATGTCGTCTCAATCTGAGCCAAGCTAATAATTCAGTGTAATCAATCTGTGCGCGTGCACATTCTATCAATCGCTAACCTAGTTTTTAAATATTTCATGCATTATTTCTTTTGCTACATTTACCGTAACGCCCCATAACGCCTGAGGATTTACTACATGTTACTGATTTCACCAAAAGAAGGTCAGCCATCAGTTTCAGAGCTATTGTGAATCTTTCTTGACTTAAATTTGATCCACTTTAACTCATTATTCTACAGCACAACAATGGCAGACAGATACTTAGCAATTCCTGTTGTTTCAACAGTGTTGTGTAAAGTCTTTGGCTCTATTCTGCTTCGCAGGGGTCAAATATCCTCACCACTTCACCCCATAGCCTCATCTTAACACTGATTCTCTGCAAGGGGTCCGATAAACCCAGATCTCTTTTATGACCACAAAACATGTGGAAAGAATCAACCAGATAGTTCTCATCTAATCTTTTGACAGAAGAATCTTGCAAGAAAGCTACAACTCTCTGAAATGATTTTTGCAGTAAAATGTTTTAAAACTCATCTGTGATCTAATTTTGAGGATCAATTGCTTTTTTGCTTTACACATAAAATGCTAATATTACACTCTTTTATAACTTTATGAGATACACCTGCCCAACTGCTCGTTCATGCAAATGTCTAATCAACCAATCCCATAGTAGCAACTCAATGCATTTGGACTTGTAAACATGGTCACAGACTCACCAAAACTGAATAGAAAATCATTCCAATTCAATTGGAAAAACAGTCCTGTGTCTAATAAGTGTCAATGTCTGCAGCATCCGATGGTAGGGTCATGTATTTACTGCATGAAAGCATGAATCCATCCTGCTTTGTATCAGTGGTTCAGGGTGATGGTGGTGGTGTAATGGTGGGGGGACACTTTCTTGGCACACTTTGGGCCCATTATAGTACCAATGGAACATTGTGTTAACACCACAGTATACTTGATTATTCTTGATGATTCCTTTATGACCTCAGTGCACCTATCTTCTGATGGCTGCTTCCAGCAAGATAGCAAGCTATGTAATACAGCATGAGTCATCTCAGACTGGTTTCTTGAACATGGGAATGAGTTCACTATAATCAAATGCTCTCCACAGACACTAGATCTCAATCCAAATTTTGGATGTGATTGAATGGGAGATTCATATCATGGATGTGCAGCCAACAAATCTCCAGCGACTAGGTGATGCAATCATGTTAACAATCGTGCTAATATGGACCACACTCTTTGAAGAGTTTTCCAGTATGTTCTTGAATCAACAACAAGTGTTTTTTTTGTGTGTGTTAAGGCAAAAGTATACAACCAGGTACTAGCAAGGTATATCTAAAAAAAAGTGGCTGATGAGTGTATGTGACAGTTAAAAAAACTACACAGAAAAAACCTGCTCATTCATCCTGATATAGAAACTGAGCAAAAAGAAAATAGGAAATGGATCTAGTTAATAAACTAATGGATAAAAACATATTTGATCCCAAATCCTAAATGATAAAACTAATCAAAGAGAATAAAGTTACTTTGACCTCTCAACCCCTGACCTCCACATGCTCTCATCATTACGCCTGACAAACTTGTTTTCACACCAGAAGCTAAAATATTTAAAATTTCTAACAATTATCACCCATGCTTTGTTTAGAAGATGTATTTTTAGTTGGAAAAAATACACAAACTTTCCAATCCTGAAACCAGAGACTGGAAGTTTGCTTGTTCCACTTTGTGAGCTCTTTAACAATTATTAAAACAACCAAGCAATCAAAAAAGAACACCAAGTACATACAGAACTATTTAACTCCCTGACAACCAACCAAAACAGTCTGCCTTATGGTAAGCTTCACAAATAGCTCTAAAGTAATGGTCACAAAATGGTTTGCAGCTGTAAATTAAATAAAATATTATTTTAGCATATAAAATGCTAAAAAGATAAATAGATAAAGATGCAAATTTCATGATTTGGTGTTTTAGTCTAGTTTAGTTTTCAAAATGTTGTGTTAAATCAACACTTAATTGAAATAATATATTCTACTTGAGACTATGAACATGTTCTGGACTTCAATAAAAAAAAAATCTGGTCAAAGCAAGTTAATACATTTTAGTAATCTAGTATTAAACCTCCAATAACATAAATATATATTTGATTTATGCATTGAATGACTTGTTTGTTTTTATCTTCCATTATGATACTTGTCATATTATGTCAGAATTGTATTTAGTAGGTGAATTTAGTATTTATTCATCAGATTAGTCAATCAAAAGAGCTCTCGAGCTCTCAAAAAGATAGAGTACTTGTTACAAATGACTAATGCAAAAACAGAGCTACTCGAAAACTTCTCAAATGAACTTGCACATTAGACTCATTCAAGGTTCTGGATGAACGGTGGTGAGTGGATGGCATCACCAAATTAAACAAACTTCAGAAAAATCAAAGGGGGAAAAATCTGCTCAAGCAAATACAGATCAAAGTGGCTCATTCAAGCATTTAATGTCAGTAGATGTGCTCTGGGTGGTTATCTGCAACTCCGTACTTAGTGCTTGTCTGTGTTGCTGACCAAATAAATAAAACTTTATCTAACATGATATTACTAAAGATCAAGTGTGAATAAAAACGTGAATGTGTAAAATATTCTTCTGGTATCTAAAAGCAATTTGTCTTCGCACCTAAAATAACATAGCACAAAGTACAAAAACAAGCCTGTGCAATTTAGTGACCGAAAAAACATGACATGGAAATAATAGACAGCAAAACGAAAATGTTAATTTGAATGTTTTAGAACACTAGAAAGAGCACTACTGCTGTGCTGTGCTAGTAATTCTATTCAAATGTCTGCTGCACTTTTTATGCAAACATAATTACAAACCAACAGTGTTCTTAGGTTCACATAGCGCTGCATCTGATAGCAAAAGTAAGGCTATTTCCTGTAATCATGCAGTTTTACAGGTCCATTTTAGTTCAAATACTCACTTAAAACCAATTACTTCTATTTAAACTGTAAATCATTCAAAGGTTGTTTTTAACATAAGTAATCAAAAGTTAATAAAGAAAGTTAATACAAATACTATTTTTATATTAGGATTCAGATAAACTTACAGCACCAATCTAGAAAGCATCATTTACATAGCAACTACGAAAAGTATGTTTAGCAACAACGGCTCTAAAAGATTGGTGCAACCAAATCTAGCTCTGCTTGTGATCATAGGGGGACCTTTTGGTTTGATTTAGCCCCAGCCTCAAAGGTGTTATTTAGAACCAAGAACAATTAAAGACAAGCCACACTTTGAGTCCAAAGGACCAAAGAGGTTTGATACTTTTGTGGCAGTTTGGGGTTATTCAGGGTGTGTGTGTGTGTGTGTGTGTGTGTGTGTGTGTGTGTCTTATAGCACTATATGCATGTAAAGAACAAATGTTCTAAATGTGGTTGGGTTTAAATAGTACTTTTGCAAATCCTTCTAAATAGCAACTTAGGGAAGGGGTACTACCTGTACATAATAAAAAAAACTTTTTTCATATGATTACGAGCTAAAGAACCAGATTTTGTACTTAGCACTGTTTTAAGTATGTATAGTGACAACATATTCTTGCAAATACCAGGTAATAAATGGTTGTAACGCATTAAATACAATAGGAAGTATACAAACACTACCAACAGAATAGTGTCAACTTAGGAATAAAACTAAATAATTTTTATTATCACACTTTTAAACAACAATATATTAACTCTGAGAGAGTGAGGAGGATGAGCCTACTTCAAAAACCCCTATTTCTTCAGAGAAGAGGGGTCAAGCAATTAACAGAGTTTAACCAGCACAATATTGCCTTCACCCCTTTCACGGAATGTTTACATTGAAGCTGCAGGTGAAATTAAGTCCCGTTTGTAACTGGTGGACCGTCTTGGGGGACACTGAACTCCATTGAGCTAGGTCTGTCAAAGAGTCTCTATCCATGTCTCTATCTATAGCCATGCAACACCGATCAAGCCTTCACTGGCCAGCTCTTTTCTCTCAGCTTCGAGAACTTCATTTGGTCACTGAATATCTGAACCTGATACCACCTGGGCCAAAGGTCACTACGCTTATTGACAACCTATAACAACAACCATTGTGGTCAACAAAAGGCTCACTTTGATTTTAAATTTGAACGTTCTCTTCTGAAAATCAACAAATCTATTTGTGGTACACCAGTTTGTTAATTTTTTTTTTTAATATATATATTTAATATAATTTGATGAATTGTGCCTTTACTTTAGAGTAATATAGCATAGATAATAAAAAAGCAGACAAATCTACTTTTGGTAAGGTAGTTCAATGAAACCTTTCTACTCCTTAAACAAGTTTAAAAGAGCTATGTTAACTGTGTTGCAAGCTAAATAAGAAGTTAGAGTAACAGTTTAGAGTTTAAATTGTGCTGAATGAGGAAGAGTGACATTAGGTCCCAGAAGGCATTAGTTTTTTTAGATCTGGTTTGTTAAATCAGCCATGTTTACTGCTGGCGAAGCATCTGATTGTATTGAATGTACTTGAAATTGTCACCAGTCAGATTTATTTTCTGTCTCTGTGACCATAAACATTTACTCCATGTCATAAAACAAATTGAAATTTCATGAAAAACAAACAGAAATATTGTTGCATTCACTTAAGCAAGCGCATGAGAAATTAAACAAAAGCAATTAAACAAGAGGTTCGGTCAGACAGCACCATATGTTCAGTGTTTAGTAAAACTCAAAGAGAACTGTAACAAACTAGCATCATGACTCATCATAATTACATTCCAAGAGTCTATTTGGGATAGAATTTAAAGCAGTATTGGAAAATCTGACCTTTATTGTTTTCCAGTATTGTAATTGAAATATTGAACTGTCCAACACATGGGTAGCTGTTACTGACTCAGACAAGCCCTGAGAAATAACTTCTTTCTAACAAGAGAAGAGACAAGGTAAACCACCATAGAACATAAACATGTTTTAGACATTTTTGACATGTTTAGACCCATTTAGACATGTTTGTTGATCTTTTGAATATTAAAATGGCCATCTAACAAGATCACAAACATTTTGACCAATCATGCACTAATATTAGTACAGTATATGTGCAGACAACAAGAAGGTTAGTAGAACTAAATTTAGAAAATGATTTCCTGTGCACATTAAATTTTACATGTTAAGAGGAATTTTCTTTCCTTGTTTTTTATTTCATTAAAAAGTCACATGCTGTATCCTTTACAGAATGTCTGAACATTTCCAGCAACAAAAAGCACACATTTGTAATGAAGTCTGTGAAAGGTAACAAAACGTGAGATTTTTCCATTTGATTATAAAAGACATTTACAAATTATTTCCAATTGTTAAAAATTACTATCTGTTCATAAATGCCAATGGTTACATTCTAAATTATAAAAGCAATTTTTACACACCTTTCATCAAACTAGGGTTGAAATTTTAGACAACTTTCGCAAAATTACTTGTGATGCTGGTGCTTCTTAGTCTAACTGCTTGCACAGTGTTTAGTGCAATATCTAGTAAAACGACAGTGGGATACCCAGTAAAGCTCCTAGAGTATTGTGCCTTTTGACCAAAGTGGCTTTTGAACCAGGTTACTCTAACTAGGAATACACTGATATGAGTGGATAAAAAATGGGATATTATATTCAGAAATAACAAATGTTGCGTATGAAAGTGGTTGACCTATTCCAGTGTTTCCTCTACCATTCAATTACCAGGGCATGAAGTCTTTCTTATTGGACTGACAACCCCCTTGAAAGTTTAACCCATGTAAATAGCTTGACAGAATGTAAATGCCTTAAAAGATGAACCAATCATATGTTCCCTTATTGTAGATGCAGCCAATCAATAGCTACTCCCTGCTTCTTCCGCACAGTCCTTTTGCTTCAGCGGTGAGTAAAAAAAATGTTTGACCATGAAAGGGATCTCTTCTCTCTTTTGAAAAAAAAAATGGCCAGATAACAAGCTAACTATTTGAACATGAAGGACTTATGCTAAAGAATATTAGCATAGCTAGACGAGAGATAACAGAGAGTCATTGTATTGAAAGTCCTGATCCATATATTGTGTTCTGATTCATATGAAGTGATGTTAAACATTTAGGGCTATTTAGTAAGTTATTCTTAAAAATTATTTTTCAACTGAGACTAATTTTTTTAGTTAGTTGTAAAATATTAACTAATAAAAAGTTCATTGTTACTGACTTTGTTATTGAAACACTGTACTCCTATTCATTCTGGCTCATCTGATATAAAAAGTGAAATTTATGACCAACACAAACCATTACCAATAAAAACTTGAAAATGTTTTACAATGGATGAGTTGCGAGCATTTAAGAAAACAGAGCGATCAGTACTGTAGTTATTTTTTGATTCTGCAATAGGAACTCTCCTGACAGAGCTAATATCATTTTAAGGGCCTGGTACTGGTTCTGGAGCTTTAGGCACCATGCAGTCTGCAAAGAAAAGGCTCTGGAGGCAGCAGAGATCCCATCACCGCAGGACCAGAGAAACACTAAACATCCCCTGGCCCCAACCTCACACACAGACACTCGTCCGGGATAATCAGCCAGAATTCCACAGCCGTAGAGCCTGGAATTATGAGGGCGGAATGATATAATTGGGTGATATTCACCCCACTGTTAAAAGCAGCAAGGGCTGTGGTAATGGTCCATGAGGGGTGGTTAGTTATGTTTGGATACACATGGCTAGTATACGCTGCAGCTATACATAAGGCAATCAAATGATCATGTTTGAAAACATGTGAAAACACGTCTGGCAAGCTAGATTTATTCTCAGTGCACCGATATAGATTAACCACATACTAGTTAACAGTTGATCAGAATGATACAGTCAACAATTTTTCAGTGCAACAATTAAGTTTGCTCATGGTTTGCTAGTTAAAGGAGCATCAGATGAAAATGTAAATACACACCAGAAAAATTAAACTTAACATAACTCCCCAAACTGCACATAATCTGAGATGAAAATCAAGCTTCAACAATTTTTTTGTTTAAATATCATCTAGGTTTTTACCAACTCAAGGATCAATTCAGAAAGCATGAAGAAAATGTATTGCATAGTCAATGCTAAAAGCTACAATAAAAATGCATTGGACTGAAAAAAAAAGAAATATAAAAAAGAAAACCATTCTTGGAAATATTTGAGTTTAACTGTGAAAAGTTTTTAAATGATACCAGAGTGAAAGTCGTATTTGTTAAAAAGTATGTCTAACTTCTTGAACTTGCATGGAATAAAAAAAAGCAAGAATAGAGATCAGAGTGTGGTCAAACAGGTCTACAGTTACCCGCCAACTGTTTAAATTTATTCTCAAAAATAAATTAAAATAAAAAAACATACAAAAATTTAATTATCAAAAGCTTAGGTCCCCACATAATATCTGAGAGAAAGTCCAACATGTGCTATGATATCAAGGCCCTCTCTGTGTTGTGTTTGTACTTCTGTGTTTATTCATGTGTGAATGAGTGTGTATGAGTTTGGGGTACAATTCTGTTTTCATTGGCTTTTAGGAAAGAGGAAAATGTACAGCTCTTTCAAAGAAAACCCATTTTCCACACCTCACAGCAAGGGAGAGACCAAACATCCTTCATCATAAATCAACTTCTCATACTGAGCATCAATTATTCACTAATGGTTAAGAGTGACAGAAATGTACAGCAACCAAAACCTGGTTAAACTATTGGTTATTTTTGTAAAAGCCAATAAAAATTTTAGATATAGGGAGAAACATTGTATTGGAGCTATAGTATATTGATGTATAAATATATAATGTAAAAATGCCGCATATTCACACAAGGATGACACAATGAATTCAAATAATGAAAATTACATTTACTTTGTGAGTGTAGGTGTAGGTTGCCTGGTAAAATTAGCTCGAGCTACATTTAAAAACACCAAAAACTATTACAGCAACATTTTAATTGACTTCCACTTTATTTAGTTAGTATTTAATGTAGGTTGCAATCACTAAAGGATTTAGATCAGATAGCTTTTTCGGGTTTTAACTGAATAACCAAACAGAAATGTTTTGGTCAATGCAGAGAAAATTTTGAAATCTCCTGTTTCACTGGGAAATCCATTGAAGAATGCGTCAAGATAAGTTTTATCAGCGGATATCACTCATATCTGCTGCTGTGCACTGTAAACCCGGATCTAGCAAAGCCTCTGGAGTGGCCGGAACTGTTGAAACACATGTCCAGTCTGATGGCCTGCTGGCGCCTGGACAACCACGGGACGTCCCAGGTGATAAAGAGTCTTTCCTCTGACCTGTCTTATCCCAACACTACACTAAAACAGCTTCAATTTACAACACCCTTCAAAATAAGAGTCCAATACAATCTCAGTGCTCAGCAGGAGAGAGGATGCAAAGCTCATTCAGGAAAATAAAGCTTTTATGAAAACCTGCAGTTTTCCAAAAGCACCACTACTTTTTAGATCCTCAATTAAACATGTTTTTAGTATAAACACCTAATCTAGTCAGAGACTGCTTAGACACAAATCAGGCAACTAAAAAGGTTGCAATTAAAATGGATCTCTGTTCACCTACTTATGAGTGCTTTTACACTTGAAATGCTTCAATCGGTCTGTTCCTGTTTCCTTTCACGTCCCAATTTCCCGTAAGTGAGTGTTCACATTAACTGCTGATCTGCACATTCCTGCCTGAGATCACTTGAACCATATCCGCAGACCTCTTTGCAAGGATCAGGTCCCAGGCACAGAAAGATGGCAAACAGATCAGGGCCTCAGAAAGTTTTTTTGATTAAACCTTTTGAAATATGAATATATGTAAATAACATAAAAATGCTGAACAGGCAAACACACAACTATGTTTTGCTCTTTGGCTTTCAAAACAATTTGACTCTTAAATAAAAGCGTAAAAACATAAATTGCATGCACGCACAGTGCTCACGAGTTGCTTACATCAATTGCCCAGTCTCAAGCGTACTGGGTGAGCTATCCGAGAAAGGGCCTCGGAGCATGGGAGCAACCCCCCCAACAACAAATGAAAGGTGAAAGGGGTCATTAGTGGCATTTAGCTTTAAGTGTCAAATGGGAAAATGGGCTTAGCTTGTTTATACACTAGTTGGATGGTTCATAACTGGAAAAACTGGGACCAAGTCCCAATTATATGATACTTCTCCTGAAACTAATTTCACAAAATAGCATTCCCAGAAATTCAATCATTGTACCTGAACAATTTAATGATTATCCTTAGTTTGTTCATACCCGTTCGACTTTCTCCTCTAAAGAGGAGAAAGTCTCAAAAGTTTGTAACTTTTGATTACTGGCAAAGTGTCAAAATACAAATTTCTTAGTTCATGAGCCCTTTAAACTTGAATGATATCCAACACTTAAAAATACACGAACAAAAAAGGTCAGTTTTGATCAACTCAAAACAGAACAATGGCAAAAATGTTTAAACACATGACTTTGACAACAGCAGATAAACTTCATTAAGAGCCATGTGGAAGAATCTTGAGGTCGGAGTATATGATTGGATAGATAGGATGCTATCTAAAGAGCTGGTGCACATTCGTTGCTTATCATCATGCAGGAAACGCTGCAGTCAGAGGAATGACATCAGTCAGACTAGAGAAATGAGCGAAAGAAGCACAGCAGCCAGACCCAGAAGCCTCCCGTCTGGAGTCTCGCTGGCCCAGCAGGGCAGAGCTTATGGGATTTACTCTACAGATGTTTAATCAGAAAGAGTTATTGTGGGCTCTTGAGAACATACCATTGAAAATCTGATAAACGGCTCCGCAAAATGAAATATGTTACATTTATGACTTTTATTTAAGTCACGTCTTGCTAAGGTCAGACATAACTTGTGCAAAAATACTTATCTATGTAAACTACGTAAAAAAACAAATTCCATTGCAAGCTTTCGTTCATTATCAAAATGTCCGGCTATGCTGATTAAATTATTCAGGACTTGTCATCCATCTGACCAATACAGAAGAGAAAACTATTTTATAGAAATCCTGACTAGGGATAAAAAAAGAAAACGAAAATCCTTCATTATGGATTGCATAAATTCAACAATATGTTTAATTAATAAAACAAACCATAGTATTATAGACCATCAGTGAGAGAGAAAGAATGTGACTGCTCTCGTGTCCTCAGCCTGCAATTGGTAACTACCATCCAACAAGGTAGAAGCATGACATGGGTGAGATTTGAATAAATGAAGAATAATTAATTAAAAATGAAATACATGTGGATTTCATACTCTATAGCCAAATAAAATATTTAAGTGATTTCTGACTTTTCTTTTTTTTTTTACAAAAAGATCTCACCAGCATTGAAAGATCTCTGAGCTGATGGAATTCAAATCGAAACCAAGACACTGAACACTTTAAAATACATGGTTTGCAATGTTTTAAAAACACTTAAGAAATACATTTGTTCTGAGATCTCCTAGTACAAAGCGCACTTGTAGTCAATCGCTCTATCAAAATTGTGATAAGGCGCTATCAGTCTAAAACGAGCAGTAACCTCCTGGATACTTCCTTCATTAAGGAATGCTGACGTGAAGGAATAATTGGTTTAGATGTCCTCTCCTGTCTTCTCGATGGACATACAAGCATTTTAGCCCAACAATGAATGATAGCAATTAATAACCTTTGATTCATAAACTGACAACTAGTGTCTGAAATGGAGCAAACTGGCCAATTTTATAGCTTACAATACCTGGCATTTAATTGACGTCCTTAATTTTGACCTTCATGACAAATGTGAGGATTGTTTTCTAATGAGTTTATGTTACATAAGGCTATTAAACAGGCAAACTACAGGCACGGCAGATTGAGTGATAGCAGTTTAAACTCTCTGTCGCATTCCCGCTCTTTTACCCTTTTTTTTAACACAGGTTGCGAAGTGTAAGAAACTGCTGATCCAGTCTCCATCTCTCATTGTAAAAACCCATTGGTGACTTACTGGGCAATATGTTTGTAGTTTACACAGCTATTGTTTAGGCATGTGTGCTTGATTTAGTGAATTCAGTTGTCAATGCTGGCTGCTCAAATTGCATAAAGTGCAATGAGCTTAAATGTACAAATAAAAGGTGTTTTTGGCCTGTACTGTCTCTGGTGTTTATCCAAATAAGTGTTTCAATATTATCTTCTAGTTGGTTAATAGTCTTTATGTGATCTTTCTCTTTAAGAATCTACATAGAGTCATTTTTGTTATCTTGTTGACTTTCCATGCAGAAGTCCAAGTGAAACAAGGAACAAAGATGTTGACAGACCCAGCAGAAGTGTCATTAATATCATAAATCAATTTTGATGATGTTTGTCCTGCCAACTCTAAATCCTTAGTTCAGCGGCCAACAGTGTACAGTGAATAAAAAAAATTATTTTCACAGAGATTCTGCCTCTCTTAATATACGCGTGAACTAATCCACATTAAAGTGTGTGCCTTTAACATGTTTATTTAAATAAAGCTAATTGCATGCATATGCTTGACATTAAAATGTAGTACAACATGTGTAATTTTTAAACTGAAAACATTTTTGTGACATTTTGTTTTTGTTTTGTTTTGATAAATTTTTTTGTCAAATTTTCACTAATGTCGACCTGTAATTTTTTTTTAATAAACAAAAAAAAAATGAAACAAAAAAATTATAGTAATCTTAAAAAAAAGTTTTTTTTTTAATGGAAAACAGTTTTTGTTTCAAGCATTAAATCCAAACTAGACAGAAATATCCTACCTTGCTGTTTAACTTGCTGTTCATTGAAACTACTTTAATTTAGAATGTGACACGAGCAGACGTTTTGGGAATAAAGTATTCGCTCAAGTGCCACCAATGAGAATGCAGAGTGTCTACTTGGAGCTCAGCACAAAGACTCTTTTCAGCTTCTCTTTCACACAGTCTCTCTCGCTCTAACCTGGCCCACTTCCACAAGCTTAAAGACATGATAAATTTATAATAATCATCATTTCCATTTTAGCATACAAGCCTCAAACCTTAAGGAATGTTTTCTCCACTGGAAAACCCAAAGTTGTAGTTTTTTCTAAGAATTTTCACAATTTAGAGTTAAAATTGAAATATACTACAACATGCTGTTGCTGGACTGGTTAACAACTACATGTTTAAAGGATTATTTATAGTATTTCTTAAATATTACGCAAGGCATAATTAAAAGTCGTTTAATTGACTTTATTGTTTCGTTTCAGTTTTGCAGTGTGCTGTTTTTTTATCCTTTAATTCTTTTTCCTAATTCAGATTTGTTGATAAACAATTAATCAATATTGACCAAATATTGTCTAAGTAAACATGGTCGGTGTTATGAAAATGCAATCTCTAGTGGTAAAATATTTTATAGTATACCTTTACTAAACAATTCCCTGTTTTAGGAAGATTCGATGATCTCAACAACATAACCAAACATCTTCTGGTGCTGAACAAGGACCTGTGGACATTCCTGGCTTATTTATTTTGAACAAGAGATTTGAAGGCGGACTAATAGGAAGGCTGAAGAGGCTAGTAAAGAGAGTTTACTAGATGTTAAAATTCTCCCCTGCTAGTAGATGAGGAAAAAGCTCTTGTCCTCATAGGTACAATCTGAACTCAGTCACAGCCAAGAAACTCATTTAATTAGATTGCTACCTTCAGACAAGTGCAGGCATTCCTGAGCACCCGGAAGGGCAGGCCTCTTCACCCCAGCTAATTATCCACACAATAGACACTGTGTGCACAGAAATGACTCTCAATATTGGGCATTACTGAGGGAGAAATTGCAGGGAACGGGAGCGGGACGAAGGTCGTCCTCTTATTTGCCGGTGAATGAGGCTTGTGTCGCGTGGATACTTTGGTGCATCTGTTTTCCAACTTAAACAAGCAGCTGTCTCTGAGCTGAGTGCCACGAGCTAATCAAGTCATCTAAACACAGAAACTACCATGCAATCAACATTTGATTTGATAGGCAAATGATATTAGCAAAGTATGACTTTAATAAAAGCACCACTTTTAATGAAAGTTCTTTTGCATTTGACCAGAGAGTTAGTTTTTTTTAAAACTTTTTTGACCTCTTAATATGGAAATTAAGTGGCAAGCTCCCACTGCACAGAGCTTATTCCATACTTTTTAGCTATTAAAAGAACTTTTGAAGCCTATTTTGTTGTGTTATTTAGTTTTTTTTTCTCATCTGATTGATTGTATAGTTCTGTATAATTAAGAATGCTGTTCTTACACCCCTCAGATTCATCACGTTCCTTTCCTTCTTGCTGAGTTTTGTTAACCTTTTAAAAAATAAAGGAAAAATCTATCTACTTTTAAATCAATGTTAATTAAGTTTCCTTATACCTTTTCATAAATTCCATATGCATTTATTTATTTTACGTCATAATTGACAAGATTCTTTCCTCTGAAAACTGTCAGAAGCTGATATTGAACAAAACACTTCTAATTCATGAATATTTGACAAAAGCTTTCATTAAACAAAAATCTGACTGAAACAGACTTTTTTTGTGAAGGACAACAATATGTATTGAACATGTATAAACACTCTATAAAACTATAATCGTTATGAAATTGCTTTTTCACACGTTTATGTCAAATATATGGCTAAATAACAGTTATACTGGATGGAATCTGAATCAAACATGAGGAAAACAGCAGATGAATAGCGCCTGTGTTCTGATGGACTCCTCATCTGCTCATATTCAATTAAAGCCCCTTTATGGCCTGCATGCTCTTCTTTATGGCTGTTTTTATTGGACATCATGAACGCTGGAGTTTATGACAGTAGCTGCACATCTGCTAACCCTGTTAAACACTTAAGACAGTTGATTGCCAAAGCTAGTGATGTTGAGGAGGTCTGTATACATCATTATATAACATTAACTGGGCTGTTCTCAATGAACCATCAAGCTTAAGAAGAGAAATAACTTTTTTCTCTTGGGTTGAGATAGAGCGGGGAGTATTTGGGTGTTTTAATGTTCATTGAGAAAGATTAAAGGAGAATAATTTTTGCTTCACTAACCAAACCTCAAGACTACTTTATGAAAAGTTTGTTTATATTAGTATTATGTGATTGTATGTTTCAACCATTGACTGTATATAACATGGACAAAGTGTTCCTGATGTCACCCATAGGTTTCTGGCAAATTTAAATTAAGCTCAAAATGGGCGTAGCCAATAATAATAATAAAAAAAAAAAGTGTCCACACGGGTGGGGCGTGGTCGTAGTGAAGGCATCTGATTGGCTGAAAGTTTACATATTCATTCATTCATCTTCATGTCGGCTTTATTCCCTTTCGGGGTCGCCACAGCGGAATGAACCACCAACTCTCTGACATATGTTTTACGCAGCGGATGCCCTTCCCTGCTGCAACCCATCGCTGGGAAACATTCACACACACATTCACACTATGGGCAATCATTCTTATTCAATTCACTTATTCCACATTTCTTTGGACTTGTGGGGAAACCGGAGCACCCGGAGAAAACCCACGCGATCACGGGGGGGGGCATGCAAACTCCACACAGAAATGTCACCTGCCCCAGCCGAGCCTAGAACCAGCGACCTCCTTGCTGTGAGACGAGCACTACTCACTGCGCCACCGTGACGCCCAGTTTACATATTATATATCTTAAACAAACAATAAATTAAATAAATAAAAATATTCCACCCCTCTCAGTGTCCATGATGACCATAACTAGCAGAAACACAATTTTTTTAAGCTCCAAAGTTGAACTGTTTTAACAATGGATGAAACGAGAACATGCTCCCTTTTGAATTCAGCCTCAAGCGACCGCTCGGGGAGATTGCTGTTTAGTCACTTCCTATTATGAATCGATACGAATCAAATCAAATCAAATCAAACTTATAAAAACATACTTTCTACATTTCCATTTTTTTTTTATTAAAACAAAAACAAATAATACTATGTACAATAAAAGTGTAAATAATTTGGGATTAAATGTAAGAATAGGAAATATATTTACAACAGAACAGAATAAAAGAATGAAGCAGAAATTAAATGAACATATTAGGAAACAATTGAAAATAAAATAATTTAAAAAAAAATCAAGGAAAAACTCACTACATTTTCTTTTTCACAAACCTCTCCAGCTTTGATATGCAGGAACACGATTGTCTTTGGCTGATCTTAACACTCCACCGTTGAAAATTAAAGTAAATCCAGTTCTCACTAATCGATTTTTCTGGCATTTTTTTTACACTTTTTGGAGAATTCAAGTTAGGATCTTAATAAAAAATGGTCATTCAAATATTTAGGCATAGATTTTGGAATGCAAGAGTTAATTGAAAGGGTCTTTCTGTGTATGTTTCTTCCATGGCACTCTTGCGAAACCAGTCTCTGGCGAAGCTATGAGAGGCAGTAATCTCGGCGTTGTGTCACGCTCGGTGTGGTTTGTGTTACTGATTAACTGTTCCTGAGTCTTATCACTGTGTGTGTTGACATTCCTGAGGACCGGAGCTTGAGCAAACAGCGTTGGGACAGATGGAGGACTGAGAAAGCCCTGGACGAGATTTCAACAGCTCCAGCTGAAGAACCCACAGATGCTCAGAGAGTGAAATGCAACACACAGGAACAAAGTGAAGGAGCCTCAACGGAATTCATGAGAGGATTTAGGTTCATTATTTTAGATGCAGAGAAAGATTTGTCTGATTTAATGCATTACGTATGGACATACCTGACTGCCGTCTTTGGGCTGAATGGAATTTGGGTCTGCCAACACACAGATAAACATGCTGACACAAACATCAATTAGCAAAAAACGTGAATATGATTGTTAATGTGTCTGTACTTCAGTCAGTTGATGAAGATAATGAAAATCCCAATAGTCCTCTGGAAAATGCCACTTTAAATCTGCAATGCTGGCCTATGAGGGTGTCTGAACAACTGACATTTTCTCCATTGGAACCCTGTGTGCCTAATGTGGATTGACAAAAATAAGGAATGATCTTCTAATTTAGTCAGCAAAATAATTCTGATCAGATTTTCAGTTAAACTTTTATTCAGAAATCAGTGGCAACTAACCTTTCGCTAAGTCCTGCCCTCGACCGCTTTGTATCGACAAGCTGTGAAAACTCTATTACATTTATTGAATGAGACTTTGACCAATACTTTCTGCCATATTTTGTGCAAAAAGACCACATTCATCAAGAAAAATACAGGAAATGTATATTGAGCTAGCATCTATGATGAAATTTTAATGTGGAGGCAGGGGTCCTAACAGGAAAGTTGTTGTGCCATGTTTAAATGAGGTTAATATTTAAAAAAAAAACAAAGAAATACTAGTCTCTCCAAGCAAATAGAAAAAAGGAAGATGAAGTAACTCATGTAGATTTCCATTTTGATTTTGACCAACCACACAACGTCCAAAGCATACATTCAGCTTTGTCTTGTATTACCTTGAAAAGATAGCAACAGAAACATTATTGACAAACCTCTCAGAATTTATATGTATGTATTAAAAGTAGCATGTGTGAATCTGTTTTACCTGAGACACTCCTTTAAAAAATATTTGATTGACCTTTTTGAGTGGGTTTAGCTGTAGATTAGTTCCACCAAAAACAATAGAATACAAGTAACAACTGGATTCAAAACAGAATACATCACAATCCAAATAAACTTATTCATATTTTCAGCTTTAATTTAGCAAATCCGTCAGGAGCATTTGTTGAAAACAACCTCAATTCAATTTCTAAGAAGAAAATACATCACTTGAACACTTGTGAGAGTTTGAGCTGCAGTCAGAAATAGAACTGAACCAAATATTCTTTTCCTGTATGTGATCAAATTCAACGAGCCGGTTATCAACTTCCTCTTCAAGAGAAAAAGGATTAGCTGACTATAAACATGTGTGTGTTATTTTTGCATTTGAAAACACATTTGTGTAGATATATAAAACATGTAAGAAATGCACAGTTTTCGATGTCAGCTACAAATAATTCAATGTACCGTTGCATCACTGAAATGTAATTTTAAATTAGAAAGTAAACAACATAAATCATTATTGGTTCTAGCAACTTGATTAATATTATTATCTCTTTCATATTTCCATAGTTACTCATTGATTCTTTTTAAACACAAGTCAATAAATAAAAAATCTAAATTTCTGAAAGCCAATGCATGACTCTAGATAGTTCACCCAGAAACACGCTTTTTGAAATCAAGGTCACACTTTGCATGAGCATTGTAGGTTTTGTGAGAGCCCCAAAAAGACTTGAAAATCAGTTCACACTCTAGTACACTTTACAGTAGTCTCGCGTAACCAGACAAAGAGAAGGTTTGGAGTTTATGGACCCAAAGTTTAAGACACAAAGAACAATAATTGATATGAGGAGCACACAAGTAGTAAAATCTGTGTGTAAAAAAATGTGTGATGCCCTTTAAGCAAAACTAATGTATATTTTATGATGAACTTTGTATACTTTTGCAAATCCCATGTTTAGTTGTTCTTTGTAATGACTAATGTTCAGAAGAAAGTTTCCTAAAGCTGAGACTAACTTCATAGTAATCTTGAAGTCTTCTGCGACATCTCATAAGGCCGACTGACAAGCTTGGGCCATGAGACAAATGCAATCATGAAATTTTGTATGCATTATTAAAGTCTATCATGGCATCACTTTAAAGATGTCTATTATGGCATCACTTTACTTTATAGGAGGCTGTTTTAAATGTATATTATTTGGAAATTTCATTTTTTACAGTATAACATGAGGAACATTTAGTTTAAATTTTAAATATGAAAGTGCTTTGCAAATCAGTTTTTTACATTAAAAAATAAACCGAAGTAATTGTCCTTTTTAAACATAAGTTTCCTTGTTCTCAACGGCACGTACACATACATACATGGAAAAATTTTAACTTCTGTAGATTTTGGTTGCATAATCTCAGAAATATGACTGCTTTCAAATGAGCCGTGATTTATCATCCATGCTCAAGTGAGTCACTCTTGTGATTTTGACTGCTGATAGATTAAAAGACTAATCTGTAGGAAGACTGTGAGAGCAGAGGGCTGTTTTGCTCTATGGGTTGCATTTGGAGCCTTCTGATTAGTAATGCTCGCAGTATACAATAAGATCTGACAAATCACTACAAAATGTAAATTGTTCTCACAGAGAGAAGGAGTTGGCAAAAAATTAGGCAAAATAAATTTGCATTATACAAGTATTTTTTTTTACTTGCATAGTGATCTGTTTCTGGAGACTCACAAAACTCAAGCAAAATCCACTCAAAATCAAACTATTCAACAATTCAAAATCACAATAGGGCCCCTTCAAGGAATTTAAATCAATTGAATGTACACGGTTGCAAAGTTCTGGGTAAACTATCAGGGAATGTTTTTATGCCTGACTTCAAACCGGCACACAATCGCCAGGATTCAAAATGAAAAAAAGGGGCATTTGACTATGCAGGACTTCCTGTTTTAACAGGAAGTACAGTGGAACTCTTTATTGAAAGGGATAGTTAACCCAAAAATCTACCATTTTGAAAAAAACATTTTTTTCTTGTCAATTTTTTAATGAAGCAAAGTATCCCTTTTAATAAAAAGCTGGGAATGTGACAGAAACAATTAGATCTTGTGTCCTTTTCTGAGGAGACATGAGGAAAGGAAGGAATTGTTTGGAAGTCCATACAAAAAATAATTCCTGGTAAATATATAATATATATTTTTACATATTTGAATATATTTACAAATATACCCAGCACTATATACTTGAATTATTATTATTTTAAAACCTATGGATAATTGCTTGGGCTTTTGTGTGATAACTGTGTCATCACGGTAAAAAAAGAGCACTTAAAAAAATACAAGTTTCAGAGGCAGTGTTATGTTTTCTTCTACATCTTCTTCTCTTCTTCTGTTAGTTGCAGTACCTTGTTTTCTCAAAACCCTTTTTGTTTTGGGTTTAGGAGTTCATGTCCCATGAATGCCTTGCAAGCGGAATGATGCCAAGAACCTCAAAGCAACAATCTAAATGAACACATAACATAGAGTTGATCCCATAGAAGCAGTCAATGTTCATGGGTCCTCATCCTCCTCGTAAGAGCTTGGTCACTTGTTTGTGTGTGCACAACAGTGTTTGTGTGTGTCCTCAAGAATTAAAGCACCGGTGCTTGGAAAAAGCAGGGTCTCTCGGCTCAATTTCAGAGTCTTCCAACAGTCTTAGAAGTTTGTTTGAAGGCTCATGTTTTGAGGCCGCCGTTGGTGTGCTGGTACTTGGGGAGGCAGGGCTCATCCGCTAAAGGTTCATGAGAGAAGACGGAGTCGTCTCCAGAAGAACAAGAGCTGCGTGTGTCAGGAAAACTGGGGGAATACTGCTCCACTGGTGCACACAGATCCAGGTACTCCTGCAGAGAGAGGCATGGTAAGTTTAGGGCACTGTTACTGACTACATTCTTCTCATGGACTATTCATAGAAGATTCTTTTTTTATGGACCTAGGTTGCTTCCTTGATCCTTCATCGAACAGCTCACCTAGAAATCTTTATCGTCCTCGCAAATCACACTGCATTGCAAGAGAAAACAAGAATCGTTTAAAAAGTTTACATGAAGTTGAGATCAATGGAAGGATTTAAAAATGTTAACTGATTCTGATAAGAACGATTGCCCATAGTGTTAAAGTGTGAATGTGTGTGTGAATGTTTCCCAGCGATGGGTTGCGGCTGGAAGGGCATCCGCTGCGTAAAACATATGCCAGTGAGTTGGCGGTTCATTCCGCTGTGGCGACCCCGAAAGGGAATAAACCCGACATGAAGATGAATGAATGAATGATTCTGATAAAAAGTAAAAATCAGTCTAAAAAAATGTTTTTGTTTTTGATTTTTATAATTCCATACTAAGCATTTTGAAAGAAAACTTGACCATCCTGAGGCAATGTAGGGAAAATGCAGTAAAAAATCCTGGCACAAAAAAATGTTTATGTTCAGAGAAAAAAGAACCTTTGGACGATTTTCATCTCTATTAACAAGACAGTAGCTTGACAGAAAGTGAAAGATACTAGGGGGGTTGGGGCCATTAAATGACCATGGGCTGGTACTTGAACTAGGGTCTAGTTTAATGGTTAGAGAAAGGCAGGACCTGTTAGCTTTTAATATGAGTCTAGAAAATGAACAGATTGATGCTCTGATTCTTGAACTTGAATCACTCCCAACAAAGTTAGTCTTTTTAAACAGAATAAAAATGTCCCTGCAAGTCTTTTTTAAATAAGATCAATGGGAAAGTGTTATGCACCACTGCTTTGGACCAAATTCATTCATTATTTCACATCGCACTAGTGTCCTTGAGAAATATACAGGAAACAAAATGTAAAGAAAAGTTTGGAAATCAACAACAGATTTCCATTAGTTAAGCACACATAACTGCAGGCAAACTTTTAAAATAAAGTTAACACAGGCAAGAAGGCCAAGCTTAGCAAAGCTGAAACTCTGCAAATTCCTCCTCCAAAACATCCAGACAAAACCAATATTTGATTACCTACAACTAGTGAATCAGAAACAGACAAAAAACAGTACTTCTTCCTTAAACAAATTCCACCAAAAGGACATTCCTTCCTCCCTCATTCATTCCCCAAACCAAATTGCAGCCATTTTGCAGTGCTTGAGCAGAGGAAGAGAGGTTTAGAGTTGCTCAAATTGTGGACTGAACTCTCGCTGTTCAACACCAGGCAGCTCGCATTACTGAAGAGCTACACATCTGTGAGCGTTTTGAGACGGGGTGTAGGGGGCAGAGGAACTTTATTACATTTCCAAAGTTCAAAAAGATGCAGTTTTTGGCATCCTCTTTGTGGCTCAATCCTGCCATCAGCGAGTTCTGATGGTTTTCCAGCAATTGCTTGCTTCTAGCTGCCACACGAATAACAAGAAGGACATTGAGGGAATGGAACGAATCATCTGGAAGTGATTCCTCTGAAGACAGAGCAATAGTGGCACTAGAAACTGTGGGCCAATATAAATGTATTATACGTTATATATAATCAATGGCACAGCCTCATCAAGGGGTCAGCGCTATGTTATTTAATTGTAGAAAGTGCACCGCAATAAATGGGCAGCCTCTATATTTGACTATAACCGTTTTGAAAGTCATTTTCAATTTCAGCCCTTTTCATTTGAACCATGTGGGTCAGCAGGGGTTCAGACTGCAGTAGAGTTACCATCTAAATATCAGAACCCCAGTGAGACAATGCATCTTTTGAGAGATTAAAAACAGACAGCAACAACTTTTGGTCTGCCAAAGAGTAATTGTTATATTTGGTTTTCTGGTCTACTAATAGTAATAATAGTAGTAATAATAATAATAATAATAATTATAAAATTAATAATGAAAAAGTAATAGTTCCTATATTTCCTATCATAGTTCTTAAGTAGGCAGTATATGCTGACTCTATTTTGCCAGAAAGAATGATAAAATATGACTTTGTATTAAAACATTGATTCACATTAGGCCTTTGAAAAGATGCTTTACGTTATATACATGCATTTTCTTTCAATACTATTTGCGTATGTATATTTTTTGTTTTGATATAGGTCTGATTTATTGGACACAAATACTGTACAGGTCTTCCTCTTACCTCATTGGTTGCCAATGAGAGGATACGGTCCAGGTCCTCCACCAGCTGTTTGAAAGTGGGTCTATGTGAGGAGATGGCATGCCAGCAATCCTTCATCATCATGTACCTGAGACAAAGAAACACGCACTCACGTCAGCAAATCCATACTTCTAAGGTCACTTTAATTCTTTTAGGAGATCTGACATCGTAAGTGTTCATTAGAATTGATGCCATTAAAATTTAGATGAATTTGATCTTGTCCAACAGGTTTCAAAATCTGTGTATTATTTGTTCATTTTATATTAAATTGAAAAATGGAAACAAAAAGGAATTCATTTTTATTTGAAACAAAAATGAATTGAACACAAGACATAATTGCAAAATGTGTTTTTTTTTCTCCAAGTTTTTTGATGTGTGATCAGTTTCGATGAGCATTTGTTGGATAAACAATAGCTATGAATTGAGTGACAAAACATTAACAAAACAGAGCTAACCCCTTCTGCACTTTATCTATGTATTTCTTGTAATTTTTTTATTTCCAGAGAACCTCTTTCAATCAAAATATTTTCTCATCTAAACAGAAAAACTATTTACCAAAGTGATACATTTCTATCCATCTCTGTAACAAAGATCAGAGGGTTTCTGTCAAATAAAATGAAAGTGAAGGGATGATTGGCACACATAGTTATGGGGTTATTTAGCAGCATTATTATTTTACACATGTGCAAAACTATCTTTAGCAGAATGAGAGGCCACACAGTAGGATTCAGCATCCAAAATAATCCAAAAATGTTTGGATGTTTCATTCTTATAACACAATCTAAGTAATGTAATAGTGCTTAAACATTCTTGGATGCGTTCAGATCGATTCTACTTTTATAAAATAGTCAGAAAAACTAATTGTTAAGCTATAAAAAGGTCAAATGTGAAGCAGGAGATTGGGTTAAAGCCAATAACTCTTGAACATACATGCCAAATTCATCAAGCAGGAAAAACAGACAGACCATCTTGTGTAAAGCAACATTGTTGGAATTCAAACACTTACAACTCGTTGGTGCAGTTTGCAGGTTTGTCCATGCGATGACCTTCTTTCAGTAGCTTAAAAAGCTCTTCTACAGGTATTCCAGGGTACGGAGAGCCACCCAGTGTGAAGATTTCCCACATTAACACCCCGAACGACCAACTGGAAGAGAGGAAATCAGCATCAAAAATGACTTTGGTGGTGTACCTTGATGTTATGACGCAATTTAAATAGTTTTGGAGCGGAAAAAAGACACATTGATGTCAACTAAAACCACATACTATACATGGTCAATTTTGTCAGCGCTAACAGGAATCAAAGCTGGCTTTTGTCCTCTGAGAGTCAGCACAATGACCCGCATTGTCCAGACAAAGCAAACATTAGCGAATGCCACAGGAAACTAGCCTCAGAGTGGTTTAACACATGCCAATCAAACCATGCATTGATAAGAACCAAAGTAAGCAAAAGGTGGCAAGAGTTTTAACTTTTTAATCGATGGGATAAATATCAGTCATCAAGACGCTTGCTTTTTTTTAAATAAAAACAACAAAAAATCTAAGAGTCTTTAAAAGTTGACGATGGTTGGTCAGAATGGTCAGAAACCACAGTGCTTCACCAGCCATGTGTGCATTTGTGGAGATAATCAGTGTGCCTGTTTGTCTTCTTTTCCATGTTATCTAGTGCTGCATCTTCTCTGACATGTTTGTAAAATTCATCAACTCTATTGAGTGTCCCTGTGTAACCGTGCATCACCTCTCCATGATCAATCACTCACGCTGAGAGCACACACAGAGATAAAGCAGTGCCCTCTTGAACTCCGGCGCTCCAGAGTCTTACAACTAAAATGGCTAGAGAGCTAAAGACACATAGACGCTGTGAATAAGAGGCTTTCTGAATAACATATTGCAAATTTAATATCAAATCAAAATGTATTTATATAGTGGTTCTTTGTAAATGCTTCAAAACTTCACAAATATGAACATCCTAATAAATTGTTTCATGAGGGAGAGTATAATTTCAGCTTTTTAACTGGAGTCCCTTTTGAAATCAGAGATTTTCCTTGTAATGGGGCATTATAAGACTACGAAGAATGATTTGTAATAATTAAATTGATATATTAGCCTAATTTGTGGGACATTTAGAGTATCTAACTACCCCAGTGAGACACGCGTCTGCGAGGTGGATGCAGGTGAGGATGTGACCTCACAAAAGGAGTCAAGCTAAGGTGTCTGGATTTAAAAAAAATGTAGGAATTTGAATCTAGGAAGTTTCATGGAAACTTTTCATGGAAATAGTAGCATTTTGAATACAATTATTTTGTAAGTGTAACAAAAGATTTTAATTTCAGGCACTCAACTTTTTTTCAATACTAAACAACAAACTGGCAGAATTCACAAAAAATTTGAAACAAAGTAAAACACATAACACATAAATTATAACAATACAATACAACTTTAAAAACATTACATTAAAAATCTGGAACAGATTTTCATGCTGAAACAGGTGTTCATGCTAAAACAAATAAAAGTAATACAAATAAATAAAAAACCCAATGAAAAATAGCCAAAATGAATGATCAAATAAATCATGTAGATTAATTTAGCAGTAATTTTTTTAGTTTGGACTTTAAATGTCCATAGTTGAATAGTTGAATACAAGACCCTATCCAAATTATTATTTTACAGATTTTTTTTTTAAATCTTGCATTAAAAAAACCAAGGCAACACCAGTTAGTTACATACAAAGCATGACTGACAGGTTGTAGATGAACCAAAATCTAAAAGAAAACGTTATTTTGGTCAGTTTTCAAAAAAGCATGATTCCCAAAAATGAAGTTGTTTATATAATTTGTCAATCTACAAAACTGTACAAAATTAAAAATAAATAAATATCATAAATGTGTAGATAGGGTGTAATGTTGAGTCTAAGTTTGAGCATAACAAAAGTACTTTATCAAATCAAATATTCACATGCATGCCTTATTTACACTTTCACTTGCTCTGCAGCTGACATTACCCACCCCAGGGGTCTTGTTTGTCCATTTTTATTATAATTTATGTTTCAAGCTATTATGATGTCACATATTGATTCAGTCTGTGTCTAAACCAATGAGAGGCCTCAAAATCTTAGCGACCACAGATGCATAATTAGAGCCAAGTCCTGAAACAAAAGAGTCAGGGGTTGGCCATCAATACAGGTCTCTTTGCTATTGATTAGCAGTATTGACTTTAGTGCATGGACCACACAAAGAGCAGATAGCAGATAAAGAGCTCAAAGAAATCACGAAACACACTTAAGTTATATTAGGTTTGGTATTTCATTAGGGGTGGACAGCAAGAGCTAAATTTGCTATGATAACATCTGTTTCTGTGGATTCTGGTGCATTAAGTGCTTTCCAGATTTAATTTTGAAGATAGACGCAATCCACAAGATTAAATCATTCTTAAAGAGACAGCGAGCCCTGAAATAAAAAATCCTGCATTTTAAATATTTGAACAAACAGCTCTAAACTCTTTAAATAGCTTTCTGTTTTGATAAAGAGTGTGTTTTTATATAACAACGGATCTGCCATTCACAAAAAAGCTTGTTTTAATGCCAAGTTTTATTTTCTTTGTGTTTTTTCTAACCAATGATGCTAATGAATACCAGTTTTAACATTCTTCCCGAATCTAAACATGTAGTCAACAGTAAAAAACAAATACATAAAGGCAGAGAAACTTAGGGGTGAAAAGGTGCTTGGTTCTCTAAGTTTGCGTTAACTTTGTGTTCAAAGCGATATGAGTTTGATTTGATAAGACAGCAGGATGTATAATCACTGCAACCCCAGCACAAAAGATAAAAGCAGAACGTTTTCACTCTATGGAATATAAAAAAAGCAGAGATTTGTCTTTAAGATGTGTTTTTTAAAAAGTGGGTTTTAAGGAGGAGTGTGAGGGAAGATGGAGGGCACTTCCTGCATCTCTGGCCTGGTCTCAAGAGCTTTTGAAGCTGTTCAGATTAGTAACACAGCACTGCTTGCAAGTCGAGCATGAAATCTCTTGCTTTTCCGTGTAGTGCTGGCCACTAACTGGCCCTCTGCACTCTTTGGCTGACAAAAACACTTCCTTTCCTCTCAATCACTCTGATTCGGTGCTTTTTCTTTAAATAAGGAAAACAAATGGCTGAAGTCACTGGCCAACAGCTCTGATATTTCGCTTTAATTACAAACAGAATGAGAGATCGAAGCTTAAAGCTTGAACCCATCACATCATTAGCAATACCTTCAGAAGGGCAGAAACTAAATAAAACTAGAGAAAACCCCAAAGCAAAACAAGAAACATAGAAGGAAACTAAACAAAAAACGAATAAAAAAACAGTAGATGAGGTAACTAAAATAGATTAATAAAAATAGATTAATAAAATTAATTGGAATAAAACTAATTGGGGTTTATTTTCAAAGGTTAGCAAAAAATTATGCTGATCTAAAAGGAGAGAAAATACAAAAAAAAAAATCATATTACATTTTATTACATTTTTTAAAAGCTCACTTACACGTCACTCTGGTGTGTGTACACTCGATCAAACAGCGCTTCTGGAGCCATCCATTTCACTGGCAGACGACCCTTCACACACAGAAACCGAAGAAAAGGTTAGAAACAAATGCACACAAGCAGACATGAGTCAATCAACAGATTGACAGAGATCAATGTTTACGCTCGGGCATCGGGCATCTGTTAGCATCAGAAAATATTCCACTCTCTTAAAATGTGCGAAGAAACCAAAACCAAAAAAATCAGACGAGAATGATACTCTTTCAAAAAATTTGCAATACTGTTGCATTAGCACAGCATCTTCAAAGTAAGAAAAACTGAAGCAGAAGAGAATTACTTAAAATGTTATTTTTTACTTAGCATTTTAGTACAGTTGCTTTTCTTCCATATAAAATATGCTGCCTTCTCTTTCAGTCAGTAATCAGTGATTCTGGATGCACAGCTGATCTTCAAAGAACCCGTCACCAAGACGACTCAAGCAAACAGATTTGCACTGTACAACATCTGAAAGATCAGGCTTGTGACATGACACTCAACTTCTGGTTCAGGCTCTGGTACTATCTAGACTGGACTCCTACAATGCTAGCAATCTCCTAGGAAGACTTCAGCTCTGCAGATGATCCATTACTCTAAAACTCTGATCTTTAAGAACCAAAGCGAGCTCAAATTTCTCCCATTGAGGGTTGTGTTAAGTTCAAATGCTTCTGATGCTTCCTTACAAAACCATCACTAGATCTTCCGTGTAATCCTATGTCCGTGCTAGAAATTTATGTACAGAGAAGGAACTTGTAGCTTTTGTCTCAGAAAAGCAGAAAATCTCTCATCAGAACTTCCTCGTTTATTCTTTCTGGCTGGTAGAACAAACTACTTGACCCTCTCCTTAGAACCGTAATTAATAAAAAATCTATCTTTTTCTTTGTTCAGATGATCAGCTGCGAAAACCTCTATATTGACCTACCTGTGTTAGACTCTGCCTTTATAAATAATTACTCATTGTCTCTCCCTCTTTTGTAAGTCAGATAAAAACCTCCACTAAATAAATTCATGTAAAGGCAGTCATTCCTATGCAAAGTTAAAGGCAATACTTTCACTACCTTACTTTAAAACCAGTGTCAATTCTAGTTTTAAATGAAACACTTTAAATGTCTTCACATGATTTCTGAGATGGAAGAAAGTGTAAGAAACTGAAAGAGGCACTGTATGTAATGACAGAATTCCCCCAGGAGTCATTGTACACTCCCAAACTGAAGCTATAATGAAGGAGATCCAAGAGATGATGGCGTCTGGGGCTCACAGAGCTTTATTTGGCCAGAACTGCTCTTGAGTAATTGAATCTGACCTCAGGCATTAATCACTCATCGCTATCGCTCAATCAGGGCTCCACTCGCTCTTTTAATAATGCCAAACTATGTCTAAAATACTCATGGCCAGATCATAGTGACCTTGATAAGAGAAGGGAGCTTAAGCATTTGGTAAAGGGGAGCAGTTGGTAAAGTTACACTTTCACACAAAACGATGTATTTAAACTTGTAAAGCTCTCTCTAAAAATATATTGGATTTTTTTTGGTCATACATTTGCAACTTGAACATACTGAAAGAAATAAACACTGAACACATTATCTTGGCTTGATAATTATAATCATAAACTGATGGAAATAGATGATACACCCCAAAAGGACACCCTTTCACATAGTGAAACTGAACCCATTAACCCATTAACCCATTTCATGCTAGGTCTTTAACATTAATTTGGAAAAATCTAAATGTTTTACATAAGTATAAGTTTAAGCTAAGCCTTTCAAATGCTTTGGTTTATGGACAATATAATCAAAAACAAGATTCTAACCAATGATAGTTGTACTAAATGAAAGATTAAATAATAAGTCAAGTAAAGGTAGCAAAATTAGTTCCATCATCAGAAATCACAGAGATCCCATTTTTATGTAAAGTTGATGATTTTAAAATTGATAAATGGGTCAATATATCATGAACGACATGTTTGGCAGTTAACAAAAATAAGTCGTTCTTATCATTTTAAAACTTTGACCAAGTGAGGCATACTTGTTTTACTTCATCCCTAGACTCCTGCACTGCACTCTATGCTGGGGTTAATAACAAAAACTTCACTGCATACAGTTAGTCAAAATCGCTACATCACGTCTCATAACAGGAACCAAGATGTGAGACCATATCACACCAGTTCTAGCATGCTTGTATTTTGGCTGGCCTGAAAAAAAATATCCTATAGAACATTTTCAGATATATAAACTGGGACCTTATCAGAGGGTCACCTCCAGTTGGTGGTTCAAAAGTTGAGACTTAAAACTAGTTCGACAGGCTATTTTTTGTGATGGGAGTGAGGCAGTAAAATGCACTGCCTTCCCTTGTTAAAATGACTCCCGCAGTTAAAATGTCTTAAGTCTTGTCTTAAAACCCATTTTTACTCTTTTGGCTTTTAACCTGAGTCATGTGGTTTTAATCATTGTATGTATGGTATATTGTATTTAGTCATTTATTTTAGTCACGTATATTCCTTATACGAATTTGACAACCTAAAATGTATTAGTTCCATTTTTAGCTCTTTTAATTGTTGTTTTATGTGGCACACTGGGTTTTTTTTTTTAAACAAAGTGGATGGGCAACCGCTATGTGAGGATACAGAACTAAAAGGATTTGGTATGCTGTTTGATGTGATGTTTGTGTTGGATTATAGCTTGTTTAGATAATGATAAGGCAAACATCGAAGTTAGATTTTTTAATCTACTAATAACTAAGAACGGAGCTGTACTTTATTGTATTGAAAATTCTATGAAATGCATCACTAGACAATAATGGAAAATAAAAAGAGAAACTCAAAGGGTTCAAAATTCCTTTCAAACTCAACGAGTATTCAACAACAAAAAACAAGTAGGAATAGAACCAGAAAGAGCAAGAGGAACGAAACATTATGAAGATTTACTTAAAGACAATTGGGTAGGACTTAATGTCATCTAAACATTTCTCGAGTAAACACACTGATCAGGATTCTCCTTTATTTTCAGAATGTCTTAGCTGGAGCAGAGGCTGGCATAATGGTGGGAATGAGTGCTAAATCTATGCTAATGTGTTTAGGTTTGAGACTAGCGCTTCTTTCTCTCTTTCTCATCAACTTGAACAACAAGCTTGTGCAATAAGAGAAGAGGAGGCATAGCCAAAAAAAAGCGAAAAGCAGGATTCAAAAAAAAAACTTTACACATGGAGCTGACGGCCTGGGAATCTGCAAATCATGCCAAGACTGAGGGAGGAGGAGGGGGAGATAAACAGAAGAGGAAAAATAGGGAAATAAAAAGGTGAGAAGACAAAAGGAGGGAGGATGAGAGCCTTAAAGGAGGTTGGAGGGAATACATTTGCGAGATCTAAATTGAGCCACAAAATAAGTAAAGTACTACATCATTGAACATGAACTTTAGCAACTGAAAAACTAATTTACTCATCAATTACTCACACTCATTTGTTCCAAAACGGTTTGCCTTTCATTATTTGACTGAGCTAAAACAACATTTTGAGGAATGATACTTGAAGTCATCAACTTGTTCAAAGATATTGAGATATAGATGATGGTTACATGCATAATTCAGATGCTCTAATACTTTAACAAAACAAAAAAAAAATTGTATGAATTGGCATTTCATGCATCTTCAAACAACAACAAAAGGGAAAAGAGAGGTAGGTGTAAAAGGAAATGTGTTTAAAGGTGAAGAGGAGTGTCTCCTGCTGAAATGAAACTCACATTTGTGGTCTTCTTGTAGTAATCTATGTTATGAACATCTCTGGCAAGACCAAAGTCAGCGATCTTCATCACATTGCTTTCTGTGACCAACACATTCCTCGCAGCTAGATCTCGGTGAATACACTGAAAAGATAGAAATGTACAAATAATGACATTATTAGATGTAAAAAAAGGTGACAATCTTTGCATTTTTTTAAATAGTAGTGAACATTTTTGAACAATTCACATTAACACATACCCAAAATATTTGTTAATTCACTTATGACATGTTAAAGTATTTTGATGTTACTGCAGATGATATTTCATAAACAAACAAGAATTTCTGTTCACCTAAGGACTAGTGTGAGCACAAAAATCACTGTGTGTGTCATCAGCCAATGACTGCTAAAACATCTGCTACATAGTAAATCACTCGTCACATTACAGGGATGGCGACAAGGAACTAGCATGACATATAGCTCTAGTTTTACTTATCAAACTCTGATTCTTTTTTTATAGCAAAAATTACAAAAGTAATTTCTCTCAGTAGATTTTTTGTTCACTATGATGTTCCAATACCTTCTGTGAAGCCAAATATTCCATGCCACGGGCCACTTGATAAGTACAGGACACCAGATCTTTGAAGGTGAGGGGCTCGTCTGAAACGCGGGCAATGTCGTAGGAATACTCCATTCCTGGAGGTCGCCGGGCTCTCAGATACTCCCTCAGGTTCCCTTTGGATGCATACTCAACGATCACGTACAGAGGGCCTGTAAGAGGTTTTCTCTTTAATTCACAGCATTTATAAAACTTATAATTTCTTCACACAAGACATTTACACAAAATTAATTAAATATTTATTTATATTTTTTTGCTTTAAAAGTTAAAAATCCAACAGATTTTGTCTAGTATTTTAACATATTACCACACACACTTTAAAGTTCTCTCATTTTACTTTATGCAAGCTTCCAGCTTCCAAAAAGTTATTAAAAAGTGAATAATGGCAGTTTACTTGAAAATCAAGGAGATAAAGTGTGTGGAATAGCTGTTTCATTGTACTTATAACTATTCTAGTACACCTTTTTAAGAACTTCACTCACCATCCTGTGTGCAGGCTCCCAACAGATTGATGATGTTCTTGTGTCGGCCAATCATCTTCATCATCTCCATTTCTGACACCAGGTCAGAGAGATCTTTCTCTGTGGCATCACCTGGAGAGATTAAAAACAAGTGAGAAAAGAAAATCCTTCCTTTTCATTTTCTAACGCAGTACTGCATTCCATTGATGTAGACAAGACTGTAAATACTGCAATAAAAGAAACTTCAGTGGCGGAGTACAAGAGTCTGGTCCGCTCATTCATTTGACGATGATTAGTCATGGTGTCACTCTGACACGTTTGGAGACTAGTGCTGATCTCGCCCATAGAAACAAATATTATAGAAAGCTATAACATTGAATAGTATTAGTTAAAAAATGCTTGAAATCAGGTGGAATATTATGTATCATTGACCAGGCTAAATGAAAGTGAGAGTCCAGGTGTTTGTTAAAAATAAAGTTTGTTAATAGGGAATTTGCTGTTCGGTTATTCTGACAACACGGGACATCGCATTGAGGCGGGCTGAAGCTTTATAAAAACTTTAAAAAAAATGCTTAAGACTCCCACATGCATTTTTACAGATGACTGGTAGATGACACATAATAATCCACTTGAATTAAAAACAATTTAAAGAATAGTGACCTAATAATGTTTAATGCTGCTTTTCAATTCATTTCAATGAGAGAGATGAGTGCTAGGCCCCCGAAAGGGGCTGAACGTCCCTACACATTCTAAAGACACATAATCTTAAAATGGTGATGAATGTTTGTTCATTTTATAATTCAACATATACTAGACTTTAAATCATGTCTGATTTGCAATTGAGCTAATTTACTTGTGCCATTTACTCATAGTTAACATCTACTCGTAATTTGCACTTAAGCACACTACACTTTGTAGACTTTTGTTCAACTGTTTACATTTCATCAATCCTTCAAAATATTCTACCTCATAGTCTCATAGCCTTATATTATGGCAATAAAGCTGATTCTGAATTCTAATTTACAATTTCTCTAAGTTTCACACTGGAAAGATGGCATTAGCCGACTACACACACACTTTTACAGAAGCATCATAGATACAACATTAAAGGTCTAATTCCGTCTTTGGATACAGCATCATTGTCTTTGTAATAATGTTAATATTCTGTTATTTTACTTCTGTCAGTTTTAAATTCTGCTATTGTCTTTTATTTTTTACACTTTGACAGTCAGTGTGGGTGACAAAGTAAGACTTTCATTGTACAGGGAAACTTGCTTTTTTCTAACTGTATATATGAAAATAAACACTAGAATTACTGTACAACATTGCATGCATATACACAAGACAAAGGTGGTATAACAGTGTGCCACCTGTACCAATGTGAACTGTGTGCGCTCTGAGGTCATATGGTTTAGTGTTACAGACTGGAGCGGGCAACCCGCTCTCCTTTCACTGCCTCCCAATTAAAAAGTGTTTCCCCGTATGGAGTAATTACCTCTCAGACAGTCGGCTTTTCATTATCAGTCTGCTGATCACTGAAGCGAGCCTGACACAATCCAGCAAGCGCGTCCTGTCTCCAGTTTCTTCTCCTAACAATCCTGTGCTTTCCAGTAGTTGGACTATGTTCTGAAACTTTGTTTTCAGGAAAGCACAAAACTAAACTTTTTCAGATAGAACAGTGATCATTTCACTACATTCTTACTCTGCCATTTAGTATATTTTAAACGAACTGTATTTAAATCATTTACAAGGGTTTTCCCATTAATCTAGTTATACAAAAAGACATCCGAGAACTTCACTTTCAATAAAATAGATCGGAGGATTAAAGGAGGGAACTCCATTATTCATATTTGATATTCAATTTGATATTCATATTAAAGTTCAGATTTTTATCTAGTTTATGTTACTTTTTCAGTTTTGACAGGTCACAACACATTACAATGTATACAATTTACGATTCCTAAATCGTCATTAGCCTTGAATGCTGTTTTTTCCCATGCATTGACACCTTTTCTCCTCGCTCTACTCAAAAGTATTGTGGCTTTTGATACAACACTATTGAGTGGATTGAACAATAAACATGTTCACCCTAAAGTTTTGCTAAAAATGAAATAAAACCCTGCTGTTAGACCTTCCCTAACCACCATTTTTCAAAACCTGATTGCATCTCTCCAACACCAGACACTCAAACAGGTTTTAAACAAGTGAAACTATGAAAGAATGTGATTTTATTTTGCAGAAAACTCTCTTTGAGTATGTCCCTGTTATTCAGGCTGGTAATGAAGCCAGGTGTAACCGCTGAATAATGTGCTCTTGTTTCAAGTGTTTTCTCCAGAAAAGACCTGCCTCCTCCCCCTCACCCTTCACCCTTTACTACTTCTTTTCATAGTCTCTCTCTCTCCCTCCCCCACACTCTCTTCTTCTCTTCCTCTGTGTAGGCAGCTCCTTTCTTTGTGCAGGTGAAGAGAGAGAGAGAGAGAGAGAGAGAGAGAGAGAGAGAGAGAGAGAGAGAGAGAGAGAGAGAGTCATGCAGCTGTAGAGCAGCGGGTCAGCTATGCGCCCTCTCAACCCCGAAGCTCCAGCACCATCAGTCAGCAGCAGCAAATAACCCAGTGCAGGCCTCCACACACATACATATTCTCTCTCTCTCTCCCCATGCTGGCCTCCACGCGAAAGACCTGACACACACTTTCTCTCTCCCTCTTTCTTTGTGCACTCTTTCCCATTAGGGCAATAAATATATCAATATCACAAGAACATACATATTAATGCAGTGTAGGGGAAAGGCTGAAGAAAATGTATCATTGTGTTTTATAAATAATAGTTGAATGTTTTACAATACGTGATCAAAAACTTCTCTGTGTGGTCAGGTGGGTTTCCTGCCTCAGTCTAAAAATGTGCCAGGTAAATCAGTGTCCCTAAAAGACTTTATGGGTGAGTGTAAGGTAAGTCATGGGTTTCAAACTCAATTCCTGGAGGGCAGCAGCCCCACATAGTTTTGCTCCAACCTTACCTGAACACACCTGATTCCACTAATTAAGCTGCTCTGGTTTGTTTGAAGCTACTGATTTGTCTCTTGAAACAGGGTTGGAACAAAACCCGCAAGGGCTGCGGCCCTCCAGGATTTCAGTTTGAGACCCGTGTGTCCCGTGTGTGTGACCCGTGTGGTGTACGTGTAACTGACAAGATTAAAGATATGGGGTTATTATGTAGCACTATTATGTGTATACTTGTGTGGAGATTTCTTCTTTTACCGTGTCTTGGTCAGTGCCATGTCCTCACATATCAGGGTATTTAAAAAAGTAATAATAATAATAAAATAGCCCTCATCTAGCTTCTAGGTCAATATTATTCTACCATCGGTAGCTTTTCCAACACATTCTGATTCTTTATCATTTTTTGTGAAACATGTAATTCCCATATCTTCTGAAAAACATGACACATTAACCATTTACTCCCCAATTGTTTAAGTCCTGCATGTGACACATCCATCCATCATCTTGTCAGTTTTTCCCTTTCGGGGAATGAGCCACCAACTTTACTGGCATATGTATTATGCGGCAGATGCCCTTCCAGCCCCAACCCATCACTGGGAAACATCCACACACACTCATTCTCACTCATACTCTATGGACAATTTTGTTCACCCAATTGACTTATACCTTTGGACTTTATGGGGGAAACCAGAGCACCCAGACTAAACCCACGCGATCACGAGGAGAAAATGCAAACTTCACACAGAAATGCCAACTGACCCAGCCAAGGCTCGAACCAGCGATCTTCTTGCTGTGAGATGACCATGCTACCCACTGCGCCACCGTGACGCCCGCATGAGACACAAAGTTTACAATAAAAATGTACTTTTCTTTTATGCTCTTTACAGTAAATAATGTCAGTGATAATTACTTCCAGACGTTAACATGTTAAAATTTCAAACTTTACAGCAGATTAAATGTCATGCTTACAGATCGATGGATTGGGTGTATGCAAATATTAGGGTGTGGTCAACTATGTGACAGCTAATCAGCCTTTTCAGCGATTGACAAATCAGTGATCAACAGGATGTCACATCACATCTTTAGTATGTAGTAATCCTTTAACTTGACTGCTACATGGAACCTTTTCACGAGTGCACACTCAAGAAATTAGCCATGGATTCACAATCAAACTTGGCGGTTTTAGCATACTAGGTGAGGTGTCCAAGATATGGCTTCGAGTCTTGGGGATGTGGAAAGCAACATTGAGTTGTGGAGAAGGGGAAGTGGAGGGTTCGTCTGAGGGAATACAGTAGGCAGACTGCTTATATAGGGAGGATACTGAGGTTAAAAGTAACTGTATTTGGGTAAAGAACTTGGTGTGAAAGCCCCCAACAGCATGTCAATTGTACAAACTTGAGTCCTAACGTTTCAAAACTGGCCGGTAGAAAGTAGCAATAGACTCAATTGGTTTTAGACTCTCGGCTCCACCCACATGTTAATTATCTGAAAGTGACACATTCTTAAATCCAGTCAAGAGGAGCTAAGAAAATATCAATGAGGAGCAATGCCCACTTTCATCATTCTTCATTAAGTGATACTATAGACACTTAATTCTTAGTTTTACAAAATCAATTTATAACTTAGATAATGACTTTTCAGTTTGAAAGCAAAAGTTCAAATTTCAAAATTTCCATTTGAAAAAATAAAGTAATTAAAGACCAATTTTAAACAGTTAAATTTAAAGCTGTCTTCTTTGAGCCAGTGTTTTTGTCCGAGGAGTATTTCTTCTAGTGATTTTGCTCTCTCTCTCTCCAGAGTTTTTTGATTTGTTGCTTGTTTGTGCAGAGCTTTGATCGTCCAACATCCATTTCTGAACCTGCACTTCTGTGATTCACAACATTAGACAAAGCAACTCCCTCATAAAATGCAACTTGAACCCTTGGAAAGGTGATGCATCAATCGATTTATGAGCCAATGAGGTCAAAGATCAACTGATTCCCACCACGCTTGAGCTGATGAAGACACAAGAGGAAGAATTTTAAAATACAACAAAATAACATAAACGTGTTATGTGCAGCATCATTGTTTGTGAATACAAGAGAGTTGTTAAATCATGAACGAATGTAGCTCTTTCTGCCCTCAGGAAGGTTGATTTGACCAATCAAAAAAGCACTCTCAAAAAGGTTCAGCTTGAATCCATGACTCAATGAATTCTTATTGCAATGTTCGCTGGTTTAACATTCTCACATCAAACACACATGTTTACCTTTCAGCATCTTGACAGCCACCGTTAAGGCCTCTTTAGGTTTGTCCTTGTCGATCCCCAGAGCCTCTGCCATCACCACCTGACCAAAGCAGCCCTCGCCAAGAGGCTTGCCCAGAGTTAACCTGAAGAAAACATCCACATATTTCTCATTATTTCAAACATATCAGATCCAAGGCAAGAGATCTTGTTATCTAATGTTCCTCTGGCTAATGAATCTTTAAACAGAATATAGTATACACTTGATTTGTTCAATCTATATAAGTATACTACATAATAATATATTAATATAATATAATAAATAGTACATAGTATATAAACACAATGTCTGTCTTTATTTCCTAACTGTCTACATAAACATATTATGTACATCAGTTGAAAGTACACATAAAAAAAGGAAAAAATAAAAATTTTGACTTTTCCATACCAAACATTGCTGTAATATGGGAGAAGCTGAACTCAAATTGTTTTATAATTGTAGCCAAGTGTTTACCATATAAAAATGATTACCTTTCCTTTGAGACTACTGTGAGTAGTGTGTGTAGCCTAGGAGCTAATGAACATGACACACTGCACAGAAAGAACACCTCACCTTGCCCCATTATCCATAATTTAAACTTTCAGAGTCAATGGCATGGAATTGGTCATTTATGCCTGTTTTTGTTTTTAAATCATACTTTCTTTACCCAACACATCTTTTTTATACACGTTTGGTGATTTTGTTTTTGTGAAAAATTGATCTGCCAAGGTTTTTACCGTATCTGAGTGGTTCTGTTTTTATGTTATTTAGTTTTAATTCAGCCAAGTATTTTGATGTTTCACCCAGGGTTCCGTAAGAATAGTGCTAATCACTAATTTCAGGTTTCCAATTAGTTTTTTCATTGGTTTTGAAGATCAATATTGGCTTCCAAAAAGGGTATACCAACCCTTTTTAGAGCTGTTTAATGCATGTCTGAGAAAAATCAACTGGATGTGAAGATTGTTTTTTTAGTTATTTAATAAACTAGAATATTTTCGTAAATAACACAAAAAGGGGCATTTGTAGGCTATAATTTCACTAGCTACACCATACACACAGTATGTAGATTCTTTAATCTCATATCCTATCACACACATGATAGGCTTTGTAGTGTTTACTTGACTCATAGGTGTTAAGTGGATGGCTTTTGGCTTCTAGAGCAAAGCTTTCATTGACATTAAGGAGTGTGACAGCTGAAATTCTGCCGGCGGGATCTCTAGTTTCACTCTCTGGGCCCCTTACAAGCTGCCTCTCGGGATTCAGAGGCTTTCGGGGAGTGTGTGTGGAAAGCGGAGGCTAACGCTTGACTAGTGGGCTCTGATCAAGTGCAGAAGAGATTAGAGCATATAGGCGATTGAGAAAGTTAAGCACAACAGTCTCCAAGCGTTTAACTAAAGCCCTCCAAGTGTGTTACTTTAGCTTAGTATGTATCAGACAAACGGCTGTAAGTTTTGCATCAAGTTTTTAGTAAACATCGCCTAATTGCTTTATCGAAAGAGAATATGGTTGAAATAAAGTTAATTAAAACATTTCTAAATGAAGGATTGTTACTTTATAGTAGTTTAGTGACTTGTGGTTGTTTTGACCCAAGAGAGATACCCTAAGTTGCCAAGTATCCAAAAATGTGGCTTTATCAAAACATTTAAGTCTTTCTACACTTCAAAAATAATAAAACAAACGATTTAATTTTTTAGAGGATTTCATAAACAACCTAAAAAAACAAAGAAAAATTTTGAAAAAAAAAAGCCTTTTTGATGCAACACTAATATTAAAACAAAATCGCAACTAAATGAAAGAAAGTTTACTTTAAATATAAAATCATTATAGATCATTTAAAATATATTATTGACTAACTTTTAAAATAATACAAATATTGTGATTATGATTGTTATGATTATTTTCTAAATAAATAAAACATATATAGCTGACAAATTCCACATAAACTGAAAAAATTATAAAACTGATTTCTTTGAATTATTTAATATGTTCATTTAGTTAAAATGCTTAAAATTGAAGAAAAAATATATACATAAAAACTTTTTTAAACAAAATTAAATTCTCAGGTCTGTTTAGCTCATAGCTACAATAAATTTGATTTATGTTTTTAGGCATGATTTATTCTTTCATTATATTTCATCTGGAACCAACTCTTCATCTTTCTCCCTCACAGTCAATGTGTATGGTTTGCCCTCTTAACCTCCGTCGGTCTGTGATTGGCAGATTGTGTCTTTGCCCCACGCCTCAGACTCTGAGTTTTATAAACATTCACACTCGCAGCGGGGCCCGGGGCCGATCCGAGGCCATGATAACATGACCCCTCAGCACACACACATTCACACACTCAATGCCGGCCTCTGTCTGCGCAGACCTCCACTCATAATCAATGTTATGTTTCTTCTCAGCGCAGACAGCTAATGCTAACATTCCACAGCATTCTGCATGGCATGAGGCCCGAGGCCCTTCATGATGGGACGAAGAGAGCAGACGGAGAAATAACACAGAGGGATACCAATACCAATGATTGACAGAAAGCTGCTGCTTCGTATAAGCATTTAGATGTTTTTATAGAGAAACCAAAATTTTTTATTTAAATTAAAATGTAACGTTTTTTGTTGTTTTGTTTAAATTTGCAAGCCAGGAAAAAAAGTTTTTTATGAGACACTACAATTTAAAGATGCCAAATATAATAAAAAACACAAGCTACAAAATAAATAAAACTAAATAAAACTACAGTATTGAGGAAAGTTTTTTTTTTCAAACTGTTTAGGTTTGACTGAAGAAATAGTAGGTAAATATTTGACTTTAATTCAATGAACAATTTTGATTGTAATGAGCACATTTTTTACTAATATAATCTAGCAATTGATCATTTTATATTTATTTATATAATAGCACTTCAAAGCTCTTCAAATACAATTTACTTTTACCAGAATCTACAACCAGTCAATGAAGTCTTCGAAGGCATTCCACACAAAAACACAAGTCTTAACCCGCCTTCCCTACAGCAACAATTCCTTAAGGGGGAGGAAACGCCCAAAAATCCTTCAAACTGTTTTCTCTTCATCTCTAGAATTAGCAGAGTAGAAGACAGACACCTCCATCAATGGAACAACTGAGCAAATCTTCCCTTACTTGTTGTTTTAACAAAGAAAATCTTCAAAAATCTTCATAGCTGATAGCTTAAACTGGAATCGTTTCTCACAAATTCAGAAATCACTTTTGGCAAGAAATGACAATAGATCTTCAGTAAAGCTCCAAAAGAGGATGTGCTGTAATGCTTTCATAAAAAAATAGAAATGGCTGAATTAATTATTTAATTAACTGTTTAATTCTTTAAAAAGGTTGGAATTATTTAAAAAGTAAAAAAAAAATGCAAACTATATTTTTGAAAATATAATTTCTGAGAAAATACAGACATATTAATGCTATAAAAAGTGTTAGGCGGAGGCTCTTACATAGTTATGAATGATTAATTATGAACTGCGCCTGCATAACTCACAGGTTAATAATCAGACATAATGTGACTGTGAGCATTCTTTCTAGATTAGTTTCTCATCAAAATGACTTACAAGAGAAAAACAAGTGATTAGACTCTAAATTAAAAACTGAATCTAAAAGAATGTGGAACAAAGTTTCAAAGCAAGTGCTTTAAGGTTTATTCCCATATTTGATGCTGTTTGGAAAATATCCTATAAATTAATCTATCTAGTGCAAATACCCAAACCTATTACTTTAGACTAGAATTGTAATTATTTAAAATAAAAAAAGAAGTTGGATGATGATATTTAAGTAAACAAGATTATGGATAAACAATAACTATTTTTAATCCCTCATCCCCCCCCCCACCACCATATCTCATGGTTTGAGATATCAAAATTGTGTTGAAATTTAGCAATGTTGATGTCTTTAAAACATTTTATTTTGGTGGTTATCAGAAAACCAAGTGCCTTTAAGTGCCTTAGAAACATAGAAAAATGCTGTGCACTTTAAACAATGACCATAGTAACATGACTTCAATTACAGACAAATATTTTCAAATAACACATAAGCCTGGTCTAAACTTCATGTTTAGCAGGCTTGGGGCAGAGCAGCTTAAAGATTATAATTTAAAGCATTTGTAAAAGGGCTATTCTTTCTTTGGTAAATTAGTGTCATTACATCTGTACTATTGACTATTGCATATGGAACAGCCCACTCGAAGCTCTGCCAAGCTAATACTTCATTCCATGGAACTACAGTGTATTAGTAGATTTACAGTGTAATTAGCTTGATCTAATCTAAAAAACTTGCCTATATTAAAAATTGAAGACAGAATTTGTTTAGAGCGGACCACTGGCTGATCAAACATATGATGTGCTTCAAACAGCATAATGGTTGGGAAACCTGTTGCTCCATTTACAAAAATATCCTGGTCAAACAGATGTTACTGAATTTGAGAGTGAATCAGATAATTTTAGAAACACATCTACAGTAAATGACACTGGTGGAGAGTAAAGAAAAATCAAAGGTGACTCTCTTCATTGCATCAAATTATTGATGTTCATGCTACAGATTTGGCATGTTAGAAACACCTAAAAATTATGGCATGAAAAAGCGTTTATTTAGCATAATACAAGCCCTTTACCTTTACCACCTGATTGAAGACTCAGACTTAACAAAATAAAATTAGGGATGCAATTAACAAACGTTAAGCTCACTTGTCTCTGGAGAACTCCCAGCGGGGGTCCTCAGGAAGCTCATACTCTGGGATAGGGTCATCATGGGCGGAGCTCCGGCGAGTAGTGATCCTGACCAATGGCGTGCTAGAGCTCATGGAGGAGCTGGAGTCAGATGACACCTGTGAGGTGAAAAATGATTGGCTGATCACCTGAGTCTTGGAGGCAGCACCAGAGGAGAGTAAAATCTATGTGTATCTTCACTACTGAATGATGTGGCTTTTATTATATGAAATAATTATGAAGAGTAAAACATGCAAAAATTACAGACTTGTAAAAAATAATAATCCAACTTACCTCCATAGAGAACACCTTTAACTTACAGCAAAAGAACCTGACATGTTAGTCAACACATTCTAAACACAAGTACTGGCGACTCTAAACTGTCTAATGGAGAGTAAGTGAGTCTGAGTGTTGAGAGAATGAGGACCTATAGTGAACTTTGCCCGGGTAAGCAGTGTATAGTAGAGGAATCAACGCATTCATAGCTTGTTTAGCTCATATTTTACAAACTTAGTAAGCTCTTAGTGACCACATGCTTTTCATTGCATGCCTTTTTTCTAGTTTATATGATATCATTTTTTTAACCCTTGAGTGGCCTTTGGGTCAAATCGACCCGTTTCTACTTTTTACAAGAATGAAAATGTTACAAGTTTATATTCTTTTCTAGTAGGGACTGGTTGCAATAATCCAAGAAATGTTCTCTATATTGTTTGAATTTGAGATAAGTCATATATGTTAATGTGTTATGGAGTAAAATTTTATTTTATCAAATTATTTATTTTAAATTAAAAATTGTTTTAATTAATTGCTTTTAAAATGGGAATACCCTACAAAAGTTAAACATACAAATTGCTTTGGCTTTCTGAGTGTGTTAAGGTGTATGAGCTCATGTATAGGGTCTCTGTAACTCTTTATCTACTTTCTGTTACCTGGCGGCGCAGAGGCATCTGCTTGCTCAGTTTGTGGACAGTCGGTTGACTGCTAAAATCAGGTTTTTTTGTGGATGTCCTCATGCGGCAGACCACCACAATCACCACCATGCAGGCAATCAGGAAGACTCCGATGCAGTAGATGGCGATCTCCACATAATCCGGTGGGTAATACGTCTCTGGGACACTAGTTTCAGCTGCAGCGAACGGAATTATGAGTCAGGTTTTAAAGTGAAATAGGATTTAAGAGATGCTGAGAGAATAAACAAAGGGATATTTTACACACCAAATGAAAATAGTCAGAGTTTACTTGGGCTTCACTTTGAGTTTGTTTAAGTAAAGTTCCGTGAACGCAATTTCGGGAGGAGCGATCAGATAATTAGTGAACAATCTACAGGTGTTTCCAATCCCTCTGCTCGCTCAAGAGATAAAAACCGTAACCACTCCACTTCCAATTCGACGATGAAATGCAAAAGTCCCTCCGCCACCCCTGTCTCCACATCTCATGGGGGGGGTTCTCGGGCCCGGATCGCTTCTCGCCTCGAGGCCCTCCCGTGGACAGCTCGCCCAGTATGCTTATCTTAATCTCGCCACATACGCTTGCATTTTCTGGGCTAATTCTATGTAAGCGAACTCGTGAATTTGGGTTTAAAATCTCTTTTCCATTGTCTGCATAATTGTTTAAAAGGGTTCTGTTTTGTTTAAAGTAATGGCTTGAAGCACAAGATTGAACTGAAATTTTCATTTTGGGTGACTACCTGTAAAATAGAATAGCTGGAAAGATGGGGTGATTTGTAGATAACAAAAATAGAAATTTTGGACCAAAAACCTCAAATAAAATACAAGTTTCAGATTACATTAAGGTTGCCTTAATTCCTGTTTTGATTGGTGTCTATGCTGATTCTGATCTTAATAAAAAAAATTTTTTTTGCTAAATTTAAAGTTACAAGCCTGTCTTTCTCTACAAAAACAAAGCTAACATAATTTTTTTTACACGATTTCCTTTTGATTTCTTCACTATAGGTCCACAAAAAACATATAAGCTTTCTTGTGTGACTGAAACCTCTATATTTCTCTGATAACTGGTAGATTAAAGAGAATTTCTCTGCGACCAGAGCTTGTTTCCTGGAGTTAACGCATGGACATGCTAGCAAAATCTTTTGCATATGAGCACAGTACTGGGCTGCTTCCTGACCCTTGAGGTCCTTCAGAAAGTACACACTTCACAGACCCACACATTGGCTTCCATCTGTCTGACCGCAAAGCAGTAAGCGGTGCCATTTGCAGTCAAGCGATTTGCCGGTTTCAGAGTCAGGAAGTGGGCTCATTAGAATGCATTAAGTTGATCACTGTGCCACTATGCAAGGTTGTGACTTCTACCTAAAAATAGTAAATATTCTGGATTTAGTTTTTATGAAAAATTACTGTTTTGTACTGAAGTAGCTGTTGGTTTGGCTCTGAGATTGATTTCTATCTGGGGAAGTTCATGTTCTTCTCTTGTGAGCATGATTTATTTTTACTCCAGTTTCAGAATAAAAGATAAAAACTAGTTAGGTGAATTGATTACTGCATTATTCAGTTTCAGCCTATGAAACATTTTAACATCCACAACTAATCTTGTCTATTTTGTTGTGGCCCCTAAAACAGATAAACCATGATAATTATTTGCTATTGTTTGATTTAACAATACCTGTGGAATACCAATGGATACCAATAGTTTTATTCCCTTATTATATATTGTTTCAAACTGTACATATTTGTAAAGCTGCTTTTAAACTATTGCATGAATACATTTCAATTAACTGTTTTAATGATTGATCTTTTAACTAAGAAATGTAACACACATAAACAATGTTTTAACACGAAAACAGTAAACACCTTTTTAGAAAGAGAAAGATAAACAGCAAGGGTTTTGAGATACCTGGGAATATTGTAAAAGTTTTCCATAATTTCCAATGATTTTTTTAGTGAATAATAAGAAAATAAAAGAAAATAAAAATATAATACATTAGTACAGTAAAATGTAATTAAAATAGAATAATTCAAATACATTATATAAAGCATTTTTTTCATAAAATCGTAAACTAAACTAAATAAAAAATATAAAAGGTAAACTACAAGTACACTTATAATGTATAAATACACAAAAGAAAGAAAATAAATGAACTACTATAGTAAAATCTGCAAAAAGTATCAAGATATAACTTCATATATTTCTTTATAAATTATATTTATAAAGACAAAATGTATTACAAAATACATTTGAAGTAAAATCTAAGCTTTTTCAAATAGAAAATGTAAACAAATAAGATACAATTAAATGAAAGACATTCTTAGATTTTTGGAAAGGGAACAATAGGAAATGTTTGCAGATCCCAAGTATCTTTTCTTGCTCTCAAAGTGTGTTGGCTCAAAAAAAAAACCCAACAAAGCAAGTGTTAGTAAGGAATCGGCAGAGAACAAGTTTATACCTGGAAGCACCGTCAACCAAGCAGTGTGAAAGGAGATCCCAATAGAGTTACCCGCCAAACACGTATACTCGCCCGCATCCTCGAAAGTTACATTCGGCAAGTAAAGCACCTCAATCTCTTTATCCGTAGTGTTCACACCTGCCGTCTGAGGGAAACAGAAAAAGGGAACGCAGGAAGACAGAGGAAAGAAACAAATCAGACCCAAAATACCAGAAAGAGAAAAGACGACGAGCCATTTCTTTTTCCCATCTACACAATAAAGGACAGCTCAGCCAAAAACTACAATTCAATGCATCATTTGCACAACTGATATTTTGAAGACTGTCTGTCTGTCAGTCTTCAAAATATGTAAAAAAATAATGAGTTGAAATAGAGTTTTGGATGAGCTGTCCTGAGGTAGATGTTCCACTTCAGTAAAGAAAAAGGAGGAACAAGATAAAATCTAGATACAAACAGGTTCAAAGAGTTTAAACACAAATGGAAAAACATGGAAAACAAGCATATGCCTTTTTGCCACCCAAAAAAAAATCATAAAGCATTGACACAAAGAGGTAAATACCATAAAGAAGTAAAAAAGAAGGGGCAAAGAGAGAGCAAAGGCTTGTTTCCACGGCTGATTCGCTTATTTGAGAGTCACAAGAAAGATGCACCAAAGAAACTGAAAATAAAACACCAGACCACAGAAGAATGCCTCAGCAAAACTCCCAGGATCACCAAACTGATAAAAGACCATCCCAGACCACCAGCGGAGGGGGAAACGATCACCTCATTCTGCTTTACCTGGGAGAACAGTGAGCCAACAGGAGTTGCTGGCCTCACCGATATAATTGGACACTTTGCATGTAATTTGACCAGCGTCCTCCTCCGTGACATTGGTGAGCATCAGGACTTCCACGTCCGAGCTGTTAATGCCTGAGCTCTAGGGGGCGCCACAATAAATGCGGGATAAAAACACACAGACGGGTGCTTGTTATGTGAAGAAATGAAGAAACCACCTCCTAACAAGCGTTTCTCCAACAAAATCTCTGATTACAAATTCATGATTGCGTCACATAACCTGAACCAAATGCTCTCAATCTCGACATAGCTTTTATTCAAAAGTACTACCATGATAAGGTCTCTATCCGAATTGAGATTCACACGAATGTCCAGAAGGCTTCTCTGCAGAATGCATTCATTTGTCTAGCAAAAAACAAGCCAATATGGCAGAAATCACCAATCATTCAGCCAGACGTGTTATATGTCGTTGGCACTCATTGTTATTTTTTTAGCAAGTTCACTATATATTTCTTCAATAGTTCACTATATACTTGTTCACTAGCACGGGACATGGATGTGCATATAACAACACACTGCTTAGGCAGTTGTTATTATGAAAATTTTGCTAATGATAATTGTCTTTATAGAATTTTTGCCATGCCCTATAGCTGATCTTCATGACCATTAAAATTATTTGTAATAACTATTTTTAAATTAGAAAGTATTGAATAAAATTAAAGTAATTATTTTTGCTTGCAACCACAAACTGATGATGAAAAAATGTGAGATTATTAGGCACACATAAAGATTATGAAATCAGTCAAACCAATCCAAGACATTTCAGTTTTTAAATGTGCTCTAGAAAGGATGCGACAACTGAATCAAGCCACAGATAGAGCATACATCTTCACAGGTAATTCTCTCCGAATTGTGCATACATGCATTCAAGTGATGCGTTACCTTCAGCACACGAACAAGAGGGAGACCATCGGGGCTATGGTGGCTGCCGTTTGTCCGAATGTGCTGCAGCCATTGGATGTGAGGCTGAGCATCACTGTAAACTTTGCACACAAACTTGGCGTCCTCGCCCACTTGCACCGTGAGGTTTGCTGGAAGCCCCGCCTGGAGAATAGGTCGGTGTGGAGAGCGCTCTGAAAGACAGCAGGAAGGAAAATGTTCATGTGTGGTGATAATGAATGTCTAACAACACTTGATTTACTCTGCTCATGCACACAGTTGATCCATTTTTTGTGAATTTTCAGCTTCCAGTCATACCGCTGAGTTATATGTGAATGCGAGTTATAAAGATCGCCACACCTCGAGTGCTATCTGGCTTCTCAAAACAGAAGCTGCTGTTGTCTTTTCGCAGCTGATAAGAACTGAACAAACACAGATGAAGAAAAGAAATGAGGGTGAAAAGAAGACAGATGTTCAGCATGCACCGGATCTCAGCGGTTCCTGGAGCAATGGCGGATATGGAAACGTTATTAAATATTGTTCTTTAAGTTCGTATACAATATTATTATCCAAATCTTATCTCAAGTAAATGCACCTGAAATAAAACCGTTTCTATTTTCATAATTTTGTATCATTTAGCTGCTGTTATAGGTGTTATTCTATATGTTTTCTTCTGAACATTGATAAGCTTAAACACTCTCGGTTCTACAATTAAACTTTGCATTGTTTCCATATAATGGCCATATGTTAGAATTTCATATAACTTCTGAGCAAATATCACCAAAATGTTTTTTTTTGGTTTTTTTCAGTGTTAGAATAACTGAGCTTAATTCTTTTTATCCATCATGTTAAAATGCAGTATAATATTTATTATTAAATAAAGCTAAATGTAGTCTTTTATTCAGAGAAATGTTTTACTCACTTGATTAAAGGAAAAAAAATCATAATATTTCACAAGTAAATGTCCAGTAATTACTGAACAAAACTGCATGAATTAATACTTTCATTTTGAAATTCAACGGTACAGCTATTAATATTCATAGCTATATGATAATAAGTTAAAACAAAAAGGAAAACATTCAATTATCATTTTAGTCAATTAAGAAAAAAGTAGTTAAATTGTAAAGGATTTAGTAAAATTGTATTTGTGTTGTATCTTACTTTTTTCTACATAGTTTTAATTCCTTTATGTAAAAACAGATATTGTCCTCAACATTTGCTTATTTTAATATATACATTGTTTACACCTGAATTTACTGTAACTGATATATTTTTAAGCACATTAATGAGCCATTTATCAAAGATTTGATTTGCTATATAATCATTTTGGGATGATTCACCATAATTTAAGAACATTACATCATCTTTAATATAACTTTTTTTATTTACCAAAATTTGCTTCATTTAAACCCAGTGTGTTAGTATAAACAGAAGTAGCCGTCGTTGTAAAAAGAGGGGAAAAAATCTAAGAAATAACTAAATAGTAGAGTCCCGTTCACTGATGATCCGAGACTCAGCACGATCAGGAGAGGTCACTCTTAAAATCCTCACCAGCCAAGAGTGAAAGAGGATTTAGCACCGAGAGACACAAGAGGGGAGGAAAAGCTCAAAACAATGGAGCTAAGCAGAAAGAGAGAAAGAAAGAGAGGCCGCAGAAGAACTAAGGGCTGAGGTCAAGGGATGTAGAGAAGAAAGGATGCCCAGCAGATGGGCACTGAAAGGAAAAGACAGACAGATGAAGAGAACGGATGACAAACAAAAAGCTGGAGACAACCACTGTGCAAAATAAGAGAGACAGACTGAACGTCTCCCTACAGGAGCTGCTAATGAGTATATTTCAATCCATTAATCAATACGAGGACTGCTCATTTATATTTATGCCCTGCAAAAACTTCAAGGTACTTACACAAAGAACTGTTTAGTAATTAACTCCAAGTCATACTCCAATTTAACTTATATAGTTGGAAATTTTTTTTCCAAATCATGAATTTGCAAATTCAACAGAAAAATGTGTTCAATAAACAGCATTTAATAAAAGTTTAAAAAAGGTTTTGAGTGACAGTGTAGGGAGGATTGGTATCTTAAACTAAAACATTTAAAGAGCAATGGTACCTGTACTGTTCTTTATTTTGGCATTGTTGGGTAAATACATTAAATCTAATATATTTACTCTCTCTATATTTTCACTATTTTAAACATGCCTTGTAAAAAAAAAAGACTGAAGCCAAATGCTAAGACTGGAAATTTGTTACTATTTGAATTATTTAAAACTGTTTTTTTTCCCTAAAACCAGATTGTTAAAAAAGTTCTGTACAATATTTTCTTTAAGTATTTAATTTTTTTTAATTAAATATCTAAGAATTTGTAATTTCTTGAAGTATAGTGTTCCCCAACCATTTAAACATAGATACACAATGCCTAATGCCCCCAGATAAAGGTACCTTAGCTTTTTTAAATATTTTTGTTTCTACTTATATCTAGCCAACACCTCCTCACCCTTTATCTCTCACTCTCTCTATTCCCTCTCACCCACTCTCCCTCTGTCTCTCTCCCTCTGCCTCTCAAATGCTCTCCTTCACGCTCTCTCCAAAATTTTTTGCAAGCAAGATTTTGTCTACATTTAATAGAAAGATCATATAAATCAACTTGCCTTGTTGCAAAATTACAATTCTTCTTTTTATGAAATTGCTCAACTCCCCCTTCAACTTATATTCCAACTCCTCTCCTGAAATGTACACCGCAAGAACACATAGCAGCTCGAAAAGGGGAGCACTCACTAGTGATTGACTCACAGGTACGAAAAAAGTTAAGAGGTGAGAATATACACCTAAAAACATTGATTAAGCTTGTGTGACTGCACTCAACTCATTTATATTAATCAACTAAAAGTATTACCAAGGGAAAAAACAGGAACTTTTTTTTGCAAAAATTGCAAAATTAAATATCTATAAAAATGTTCATACAGCAATAATTCGGCTTTTCATTTTGACAACCAACTGGAATCAAAAGGAGTGTATTTCTATAAAAACAGCTAGAAAAGGGTGATTGTCGGAAGATCTGATTTGAGCAATCTGGCAACCGTCCTGTGTTTACACACCAATAAGAGGACTCATTTTGACTCTTTTAAGGGACAGCCCTTTGTACTTTGTCCAGTATTGAAACACAGGTCAGTTCACAGAAGTTCAGTCTTCACTAAACTCCCTTTGATCGGTCAGCAAGACTGTTTGTCGCTCTTCTGACCTCCTGTTTCTCATCCAGTCATTTTCATTCACTACCCAGGTAGCTTATTCTGACATTAAAGAGAAAAACAAGCATAGAGAAAATTCATAATCCCTTCCTCCGGCTCTTTTCTCTCCTTGCTTTCTCTGGGAAGACAGCATTAGACGCAGCCAGACACAAAAGGCCTTTACAGCCCTGCCATAAAACAGCAAAGAAAAACAGAAACCTTCTGAAAGACTGCTTTTACTTAACCCAGAACAGGGGCCCTATATGAGCAGCTGAGTCCTTGCGTGTCTGTGTTTTTATACGTTTCATGGGCTCATGTTAAATACAACAATTTAAAGCGAAGTTTACCGTCACAGTACGGAATGAAGATTTCTTTTCAAACTACAGGATTGTGCTTGTTTCTTTTACTTTTATTGGCAAACTATTCTTTCAAAAAAAAACTGATTTGTGGAGTGCATGACTAAAGCACAATGCAATGTAGCTCTTCTTTGCTTAAGTTTAAAAATGTAAGAAATTAAATTAACTTGTTGCTATTCTATACATGCACCAATTGGTTGCATCGATGAGTTGAGTGAACTAAATTGCATAATTAAAGCATATTAGTCAGGCAGTTTAATAAGGAAAGGCTCCGAGTCCCAGGGGCAACAGGAGCTTGGACATCCCAGATGTTTTGCTGATTAAACATAAAAAACGCTCTATAAAGGAAAGGCTAATAAGTAAAGATTTCAGCCCAATACTTCCCTCTTAAGAGTGACTGTTGTTAACCAAGTGGTTACACACTACCCAATCAGTACTGTCACTGCAGAAACTCCCACCACAATCAAGACAAAATAAGCTAGTCACACTAGAGCATGTGATTGAGAGAAGTGATGGCCTCTGCAGATAAGACCAATAGTGGAGAGTATGCCAAAGTTATATTTCATAATTATATTATGAAACAGAGACAGACTCAAGGTAACGCCAAACCTCAGAGTCATATCTAAGTCTCACTGCGCACTTTATTAAAGATGATTTTGAGCTGACGAGTCACTCTACGAACAGCATCTTTCTCCGTAATTTACGCGGTAAAAAATATGTGATAATTTGTCTCAAAGTGTTTAGCAAACTGGAATCTGTGTGAGCAGAAACCAACATGCATCACCACCTATAAAGAATGTTTAGTGCGTTATTTTTTCTTTTGCAGTTTAGTACATACTCTTTTGACATTTAATTTTTGTTTGCATTATTTAATTGATATGCAAATGCTGATTTTTCTATTGGTATACGATGGATATACGATGATGGATATATGATTGATATACTTTGTGCGTTCATGTTGGTGTAGTTAAACACATAGTAAATAGTTTACAAATTGTTGTTCACTTTCCTGCTTAATTCTCTTCTAATTGAATTATTTATTGAAATATTTAACAATCCAAATATTTTAACAATGTAGCTTAAATAAAAACATGATTTATCAAAATTAATTTTACAATATGTTGCATGTTTCTGAGAATGTATTGGGAAAATCACTTTTAGATATTTCTCAAGATTGCAGAGCCCTAGTAATAAGTTACATTGATAACGATAATAGTCTTCAAGGATTTCCCCCAACAATTCATAGAGGAATGTGACAATAAAATATTACATTAAGACAAAACGCAACCTTAAAAATGGTTTTCTCTGTCATTAAAACAGTTTTAAAACATGCACGTAGCAGACTCACCCACTACGTCCAGCGTATAGGTGTGATTGATGGAGCCGTACTGGTTCTCCACCAGACAGGTGTAGTTTCCTTTATCTGAGGGAACAACGCTCTCCATGATCAGAGTCCAGTGCTGCAGTCGAACCTGGACACAAATAGATCAAATGTTTAGAGATCAGGTAGAGAGAATCAGCTCCAGCTGTAATTTCAGATTTACACTAAGACTTTCTCATTAATTAATAATTAATTTTAGTTAGCATAGTCAAAATCTTAATGTTTTAAAAGTGTGAGAAGAGTAATGGGTTTATCTAGATGTTATTAGTTACTGGAAGTCTACTTGTAGCATTTTCATTTGCATTATTTGGGTCCTTTTTAGTAGTTTTAGCAGTTTTTCACATGCGAATATGTGTAGTAATACACCATTTTTTCTCAACGTATTTGAAACTGTGTAAGTGTTTGGAAGAAACTTCAGCTTCCAAGTAAATATGGTACAAAAAATGTCAAATAACATGCATCAGCGACAGACTGTCTAGTAGACTGAATAAATTTTTTGAGCAACTTTTCATGCAAGATTTTATGTTTTCATGTTTGGTGGTCTGAAACATTTTTAAAACCATTGAAGTAAAAAAAAACATTAGTGGAACACCAAATTAAGCTCTAACTTCAGAGGCATACAGAAACCTTGTAGCCATGTTGGAGTGCTGGATCTCACATGCAGAATAAACTGGACACTTACATTTTTTTATTACATTTCAATTTTCATGGCATAAAACCACAAACAAAAACATTGCCAACTCTACCTGTAAAAAATAAGAGGAACCAGTACACCAGTACATTTATAGGAACACTCAAATCTCTAAACTCCCAAATAAAATCCAAAGACTCCAGAAATAAAAAGCAGGGTTCCTTCTGATCTTTATTGATCATGGGATCTTAACATCCCCACCCACTTAAAACTTGAAAAATTGTTGAAAAAGCTGATGCTGTGTTTGTAAAGCACACATATACTTTTCAAACATGAAGTCATCCAAACACCAGCTTTAGCTCAGCATCAAAAATCCTCAAATTCCCAGCGGTGTATTTATGCAACGCCTTACTAAAAGAAAGTCTGGCAGCAACACTGACAGGATGAGCTAGCAAGAGAGGAGTTGGCCCAGAAGATGAGTTGTTGGTTTTTGTGCAGCGAGAGCACCATGGGAAAAGTAATCTGGCGGAGCAGTCAGACGAGCAAGCTCCTGCCCCAACCTCAGGAATGCAGCTCTCGTGACTGCAGGCCACAAAACCAAGAGTCTCCTCCAAAAAAAATCTGATCAAATACCCGAATCATGACAACTAAAATATAGTCAGACCCCTCCTTCATTTAAAGAGACAGCTGCTTCTAAGGATTCCTTTTTCAGAAGAAAAATGTTTTGCGAAATGGTGAATATTAATAGGCAATTATGTCCACTGTAAAAAAAAACCTTTAGTCTAGTCGTCGAAGTCAATGTCCTCTGAAAATCATCAGCAAATATAAACATTTACCCTAAAAATGCACACATAAGTTATTTATTGTTTGGTATCATCAAACCAGGTAGAAGACAGCAGAGGATTATACTTTCCTTGCTTTATCTCATTTTATGTTATTTAATATTACCTTTCAGTATTACATTCAGTATGACCTAAAGGGTCCCTACATTTTACACAAAGGGCCTTCAGTACAGTGCTAGGGTTTTTTTACAATCAATTTTAATTTCTGTCACAAGCATTTGTCATTTGATTTAAACTTGGGTTTTCTACATTTATTAGAAAACATTAGAACTTCGTCTAAATGGAACACATAAGTGTGTATGGCAGACAAAAAGCGTAATAAACATCCACTATTTAAAAGCAGGCCAAAGGGGTCATAAACTCAACATAACTATACATAAAGGGTATATAATCTATCTTTTCTCACTACTTAAATGGTATATATAAAAAAATCTCAAAGCAAATAAATACAAAAAGAAAGCAGAACTTTGTGTAGAAAGCAAGTCTTTGTGTCTTGAGAATTCATAAGTATTGACATGACTTTGATTAACTTCAGTATTTTTACATAACGAGTGTCATGTAGTGCTGAAAGTGACCAAGGTGCCCAGATGATAGAGATTCAGATGATTAACTGATGAAGGAAGGGATGGGTAGAAAGAGATGAACTTTTTAACTTTGTATAGGAAGGGAGCAAAACAACTATTCTCACCTTGTATCCACCCATGCGATCTTCTTGCCGGAATGGTTTTGCATTTTTTAGCCATCGCATTTTAGGTTTTGGATTTCCAGCAGCGGCACAGCGAAACTTGACTGTGTTTGCAGCCGGGACAGCATGAAGCTTCTTCTCCATCTTCTCTGGGAAGGTCCAGTATGGAGGTCCTGCGAGGCAAAATGCAAGGTCCCAATAAAGTCATAAGAAGCATCACAACTTTCTACTTTTTAGTACAAAAAAAGTCTATTGTGTATTTCAAAACCAGACTTTCTTTAACATATTTAAAACCTGTAAAGATGCATTGTGCGATTTTAATCTCAGGAAATCTTTAAAAATTTGTTTGTCATTAATTACCCTACTTAAAATAAATGTTTTAGACAAAAAAAAGTGCAGAAAATGTCAATCTTTCAAACGTGTACAAATATATTTCTGTTGTTTACAAAAAGGGGAGAGAATATTTTTGTGGTTTGAAAGTAAGTGATGAGAAAAGAGATCTCAAATTTAGGTTTCAATATTACATGTGGCTATGAAAAAAATGCAAAACAATTGCAGCTTTTTATTAACCAAGCCTTTGAGCTCATCTGCTCTCAGAAGCTCAGGCAGATCATAGATCAGCCTCTGACATCTACTGAGTGTTTTCTAGATCTATGTCTCTACAAGACAGCCAGGATCAGTAGCTTTAAGAGCGTACAGTAGACTGAAGAATAATGTGACTTTCTGAAGATTCATCCATACTGTTTAAAACCGAGCATCACGACTAGAGAGAGATAAATAAATCCACTGTAGTTCAGTTTGGCTAAAGCTCAACAACCTGTGTATTGAGAATAATACAATAAAACTTTTTTGTTTAAGTTTAAACAACACAATTTATTAAAACATAAACAACTAAAACACAAAATTAAACTAAACTGAAAATAGCCATTAATAGATAATTACAAAAATAAAAAAGCAGATATAACATACTTTATTAAAATAAAAGTGTAGCTGAAATAAATTTTAATACAGATATAATATAAATGTAGTATATTTCTAGTATCTTTTTTTAAATAATATAATTAAAACATGAGGTATTAACATAAGATAAATACAATATATAGGGAAAAAACATGTGAAACATTTAAACAAAACATGAACAAAACAAATTAATAAACACATTTTTTTATATAAAATCTAATCTGATAATATTTATGTGTGTTTATGTATATTAGTTTAATCATAGAAGGTAAAATAATTGTTTTAAAATATGATAAATTATACAAGTAGCTTTAATTAAACATAAAAAGTAAATGCACAGGCGTCACAGTGGCGCAGTGGGTAGCACGGTCGTCTCACAGCAAGAAGGTCGCTGGTTCTAGGCTCGGCTGGGACAGGTGGCATTTCTGTGTGGAGTTTGCATGTTCTATCCGTGATCGCGTGGGTTTTCTCCGGGTGCTCCGGTTTCCCCACAAGTCCAAAGACATGCGGAATAAGTGAATTGAATAGGAACGATTGCCCATAGTGTGAATGTGTGTGTGAATGTTTCCCAGCGATGGGTTGCGGCAGGGAAGGGCATCTGCTGCGTAAAACATATGCCAGAGAGTTGGCGGTTCATTCCGCTGTGGCGACCCCGAAAGGGAATAAAGCCGACATGAAGATGAATGAAGTAAATGCACATTATCTGAACATTATCTGAACAACAGTTTGCAGAGTATAAACTGGACCATCGCACTGAAAATTTGGCTTTCATATTAAGTCTGGTTCTTTGAAAGATATATTTAAATATTGTTTAACATCAAAACAAGAGTAAGTGAATCCTCTCTATAGTTAAAGATTTGTTTTGATGAAAATTTGAAAATTAGATGAATTTCAGCCCAACATCCCGCTTCGAATACCACCTCTGCTCAAGAGCAAGAATTTCAGTTTGACTTGAAATCACAGATTGATATGATTCTTATAAACAGACTTCTTCCCTTCAGCGCAATGGCATGTTAATTACTCTTCAGCTCTTCCCTATTTCCTATCTGTTAGTCTGTTTTCTTTCCTCACCACCCAAAGGTTTCATCTCCCCCAGTGGGAATGCTTTGGCAACGCTCGTTTCTTTTTGACCTAGGCGCCATCTCTGTAAACCTGACTCCTCTTAACTCAGTTAACAGTTTTGCCAAAAAGAAGACGGGAATGACCCTCAGACATTGAGGAGACAAGGTCAACAGGGTCCTGGGAAAACCAAAGAGTAGTGACCTCAAGTAATAGACCATTGACGTTTCTGTAAGTCACCAAGAGGAACTACCAACACTATCTGTAAAAATTATGAATATGCTAATGCTCTAATCTGACTCAATTATCGATACTTAGCAATGCCAAAAGGACAATCAGCAAATTGTAGATACCAAAATGGTTAAAAATATGCCTTGAAAATGACCAAAAAATGTGAAAAAACTAAAACAGCTAAATGTTCCCTTTAATGGCTACAAACCTTCTTCTTCTATTAGCAATGAAACTAATTTAAAGTTAACTGATTTTTTAAATATGCTCTCAAGTTTTGAAACAACAGGAAGTTATCTGTCAATTGAAGATTCCAAACATCCCTAATCTGAATTATTTAGGTGTTTCCAGAGCAAATAATTCTATATGACAATTACACAATTTTTTTCAGTGAATTAACTGTATGATGGAAATAACCCTTTACAGAAGCAAACATCCAAACCAGACCTTTCATCCTCAAAACCATCTCAGTGTTGTGTACTTCAATGCACCACATCCAAACATTTCACAAACAAATGAAACTTTCTTATGAAGGAAAGAAGAAAGTGGTGTTACTGAGGCCCCTCTGTACAGTAATATCAAAGAGTTCTGAGTGGTTGAGCTGGGCACAAATCCAACCCACTGAGCCTGAAACCACCCAAAGCACAGCCCTAAACACCCCTCCATCCATCCCCAGCACAGTGCAATGACCAGACCTCCAGAAACACCCAGAGCAAAGAGCTGGTGCAGATCCAAACCAGAGCCCATTAGCCCAGAGACTCCACTGCACCCCTCTTTCCAACACAACACTTTAATATTTCATTTTTGCATAACTCAAAACAGATTTTGTCAGGGTGCAAAGATCATTTCAACAGATGAAAGTAGTCAACAGTTTTTTTTACCCACCAATGTAAACTAAATTGATCAAAGAGTATTTTAAGCAATGGTTTGACTGGAAGGTTTATCAGCTATTTACTAACACTTAAACCTTTAGGAGTTTTCCCCTTCTAAGAACACAAAATACGATGTTTAAACGATGTGAGAAACCATTCGAATTTCCCTTCTACTAACAAGAAAAGAAACGAGGCATTAATCCCCTTGAAACATCTGTGCTTAGGACAAAATAAATGAGCTTGTATATCTTGGAAAAAAATAAGTTTGAAAGGGTTCTATTTCGTTTTTGGGTTTTTTTTGTTAACTTTTTCTAGGTTATAATTCTTGTCAAGTCTTCTCTGTCTTAATTCTTGTCATCAGCTTTTGTTGATTATTTTGTTCAAGTTTCTGTTTGATTTCCACCTGTGTCTATTCCCTGTTAGTCCCTGTTCAGTTCAGTTAATACATCCGTGTTGATCTCGTTTAGGTTAATTGTCCTCACTTTAAAATGCTCCTTCTTCCAAAGTTCAGTATTGCTGCATTGCAAAATTTGGGTTCTGGATTGAGTTCTGTTCTTACTCAACTCTTGGGAGACTTAATCAAGTGAGATTGACATTCTTATAGTATCTTGTTCTTATAGTAATGGTTTTGTCACCTTTTTCATTAAGCTGTGATTATAGTTTAGTGTCAAGAGCCTCTTTACCTCTGTCCTTATTAGTCTTGCGATGCTCTGCAGTAACACTTCTTAAGCACTAGTTGGTGGCTGCTATATGTGTTTAAGGATCTGCTTTGTGGATGCCTGCTCTTCACTCCAGGTTTGTTATTTGGTAGTTGAAACAATGGCGACTCAAACGAAGAGGATTCTTTAAAAACTTATCCAAGTAACACAATGAGCCTATTGATATTTTGCAAATCTTGACTCATCTGTCATTAATTTTGATTAAAAAAGGAACCAGACAGAAATATATACTAAGAAATTTTAACTCGTTAGCTGGAGAGCTTTGTTTGTGTGAAAGGAGTGCTCTGATTGGCTCAACAATGTTGGCACTATGCTCTATAAACTGAGTTCAAGGAATGGAATGGAGGTTGTATTTCCATTTATCTGACCAATGGAGGGGGCCAATTACATGAGTGTCAGCCAATGTGTGGCACTACGGACACAACACATCACATGTTAATGGTGATTGCCAGAAATATGACACAAGCAGGGATTGTATTAACTAATAACGTCATATTCTCTGATGTTCTACTTCTGTACACAGCATAAAAAATGTTATTGGTATGCGAACAAAAATGTTATCCTAAGAGTTTTTTTTTGTGTGTAAATACAAACGCCACAAGCAGACATGCTTTCTTTTCCTTATTCTTCAGACCCCTAATAGGAGGTATTTTAGAGATGGGCCTCTAATGGAGCAGATATCTGAGTAGGAAACTGCACAAAGAAAGGAGACACAGGGCCTGGAATTCTGGGAATGTGTCTGAGTTGAAATTGCTTGATGACAAAGTTAACATTTGACTCCATCTGAGTCTGTTCTTTCTCCAAAATCTGGTTTTGCAAAAAAAACTTTACAAAAGAATAAAATGCACTACTTGACTTAACAACATTGACAATTTTGTTCTTTCCTACAATTTCTCCAAACATCAGAGATGATCATGCAAATCATTTGGTAAATATAACCAGTTACAATACTCACGGATTTGTTCTCCATCTGCCCCAACATCTTCTGATCGCTCAGTGTCATCTTCATCATCACCGGATGAGATGGCATCTGCAGAGAGAACCAGGAAGGCTTACTTTAATTATCCTGCTATCATAACACACATGTCGAAATATAGCTATTTATGCTAATTGGCCACTTTCCGCTCAAAATGGTTTAGGAAGTATTTTTACCAAAGCTGCGTAAAACTGACTTTTTAAAGGAGGCCATTAACAGATATCTGTAGATTTTGATACTTGTTGTACTCCCCCTTTAGGAACATGATGTGTCTGCATCTTATTATTATTCACAAGCCTGAAATCTATCATCGAATTAAAAGATTTGTGCCGGACCACACTCTACTTTTCTACAGAGTCCTGATCTTTGAGGGTTGACTTGAACTGAAACTGTGGGGTTTCATGACCCTTTAACATTTTCACTAAAACAAAAATAATATAAAAATTAAAGCTGCAAGCAGCGATGGAAGGGCTCTCGTACCTTCGACACTTTTAACTTAAAATAGTTAGTCTTTGCTTATAAAAAAAGCTAAACTAGGTGAGCCTATGACTTATTGTGTGCATTTTACTATATCAAAGTGTTCAGACTTGGACTTTTATGAGAATCTCACAATTAGTGACCGATCACACAATGTATGGCTGAGCTTTAACAACTTCCTGTTTCAAATCAAAATTTGGACAATCCCTGGCCTATAAAGGCCACGCCCTTTGCAATATCCAAAAAGTTTTGCCATTTAACTCTGGACATACTTTAAGATGATTCTGACTGAGTTTAAAAACGAACGTGTAAAATCTCTGAGAAGAGTTTATTAAAGTAGTAAGCCTATATTTTAGATTAATGCATGTTGAACACCATTGAGAAATATTTTTGGAATTCTGTTTTAAGAGGTTTAACTTTGTTTGTTCCGGTTTAAAAAGAAATACTCCACCTTTAGGAACATGTGTATGGTGTCTGTGCATCTCATTATTATTCACAAGCCTGAGATCTCTCATCCAGTGAAAAGATTTGTGCTCAAACCACACTTGACTTTTCTACAGAGTCTTGCTCTAACCCTCCCCCATTCTTTCCCACGTTGTTCATATGTTCATAACATTTTCAAGGGGCATTTTTTAGGGTTGACTTGAACTAAACTTTGGGTTTTCATGACTCTTTAACAATATTTTTACTAATACAAAAATAACAAAATAGCATTTTAAATATGGTATTTAAAAATCTAACGCATCCATTTCAGCCAAATTCCAACAAATGTTCATTTAAATCCACATAACTAAAAAGATGCAAAACGTGTAAAACTACTATAGACAAACTATAGACTATTAGTTAGATCAAGTGTAAAATCTACCACTATAAGTGAGACGACAAAACCAACGAAGTGTTGTGTTGTAGTTGTGTTGTAGTGGCAGCTAAAGTATCATCTGTGAGGATGTGGTTCAGAGTATCACTTAATGTGCAAAGATTTTTTTATATCTTTGAAAAAGGATTGGTTTTCCAAATCTAAACATTGACATTAAAGGAGTTTACGAAGTTAACTCTCCTTCAACTCCTGAAGGAGAACAAACACAAGCAACAATGTTTGAAATAGACACCTAAATTAGAAAAATGTATAAAAACTTTATTAAACAAATTATTTTTTAATTACAAGCCCTACAAAAGCAGCAGCAGCGCAAAGTCTCATTCAGGGAATCGTTCTGCCTGAAGCATCTCACCTGTTACATTAACGATGAAACTAAAGACGTCGCAGTCCCTCGACCCTGTGGCACTGCACGAATACAGGCCCGAGTCCTTAGGGCTGGCGTCGCTGATCTGCACTCGATCTTGAGCTATGAGTGTGCGGTTGTTGGGGCGCAGCGAGGAGCCATCTTTGGTCCAGATGATGTCATCGGCCCCGGACAGCGGGCACTTGAGCTTCAGCAGCTCACCCGGGTGCACTGTGCTTTGTGTGGGTGCACACTTTTGGTTTTTGGAAGAGGGCTCTGCAAGAGCGGAAAAGACAGAAGGGCAGGAGGAAAGGGATGAAAGGATGCAGAGAGAAAGACAAAGAGCAAGAGTGTAAGAAGCACCATAAACACATCCCAAGAGAGAAAAAAAAAACTGTCCATTCAAAACACTTTAGGGTTACTTTAACCAAAACCTAAAATTTTAAAGTGGATTTCTCAACCTCGTTTGCTTCATACACCAAAACCATTCATTAATTGACAGAAAACTAGGATACAAACGATTTAAAATGATTTAAAGTGTTTGACGTTGACATATTGTTAAGCTGATAAAACGATTAAAGAAAGAAGCGTGAGTTTTTAATGGCTTTCACCAGTGATGGGTTCTGTGTTAAAATGCGGAAAAACGGTGATGTCCTCACATGTTCTCAGACTTCTCACCATCCTTCGATTGTAAGAAATGAATTGAGAAACAATCAACGCCTAACAACTAATGCTAGCACTCACTAGCAGACTCGGTTCAAGCTGTTAAAAGAGAACAGGTAAACATTCACCTCTACTGTGTTGATACATAGATTCAACAGAGAGCTTCGTTAATATATAAAAATGCATTTGCTTAATTTTGAACAGAATTTGCTAGCTAAAATATTTAAAAACAATGATAAGATTTTTTTATGTAAAAAACATACATTTTTATTCAGTTAGAGGCAAATTAACAGTATTAAAAAAGTTCATGACCCATTTAAAGCCTGTTTTGAATCAAATTGAGAGAAAAGAACATACCACTACAAGTGCTAATATTTTAAAATCATATAACTCCTAATACGCTGATAGTTCTTGCCACAAGATGATGTATTGCTGCTATAGATATTGCTGTGAATTTTACACAAACAAATCATTTGCCCAGCATTTACCACTTCAGTTTACATAACTAATATTCCTCAGCTCCTTTCATGAATTTTCCCGCATTGCCTTCACTCAAGAATCTTTTGAGATCTGAGATATCTAAACTTTCTTCTCATCTTCTACTCAGACTGTTCAATCAGATCAGAATTTTCAATCATGATCAAAAAGATAATGTCAGTACTTTGCCAATAAGAGACCTGCAAATATGTGTCAAAATTTGTTTAGTGGCAACCATAACATCTACATCAATTCTGCAGTTAAGTTGAATTTTTGCCAGAATTTTTGGATTTTTTTATTCAATCATGATGCATTGACTCCTTCATTGAGGTTCATATCACTTGTATTCTAGTTGAACCCTTGGAGACACTGGAGTAACTCGCTAAAAAACTTTGATTGGAACAATCTTCAGTTGTGTAATCAAATACTTAAAAGTGTGAAACAAAATACATTTAGGGATAGTTTAAGGTTTTGGCAGACCTAACCCTGAAGTGGTGAACAGTGAAATTATAAGCATTTTTGGGTGCAGGGAAAGAGCTTGGCATTAGCAGAGCGCTGATGTAAAAGAGGTGCTAAGTGAGAAATAGAGCTCAATATTTGTTCATTTTATAAACTAAAAAGTTGGATAGTAACTGCAAGCTGTTATTTTAACCCTTAACTAAACTGTTATTGCTGGATTAATTCATAGTCCTAAACTACACAACATTCCACACAAATCGAATAAACATGAATGCCACCTAGTCTCAAAAATGAGAGTAATAAAGACACACAAACGCAAAATGCAGGAGTCTTAACATGTCCTATATACCTAAATCAAAGACAATGATTGAGTTTTTATTCTTTGTTATATAATACATTTGTATTGTAAATATGATGTGATCTCATTTTGTTGAATTTTATAGATTACATAAATTATAAGATACACAAAGCAATATCTTGTCATGCAAACAAAACACATTTTATTATTTCATTTTCACTATAAGCAAAGCCAAGATGAAAGAAAAAAAGAGAAGCAAACAGAAAGAAGAATTCAGCTAAGATATTGCAATCAGTTCTGTTGTTCGTTTAAATTGCATTTCAACTTTCAGTTAAAAAAAGCATCTTGCATGCTCAGCTTTGTTACTTCAACTCTAACAAAACCTGTTTTTTTGTGCAGTTTGAACATGATTGAAGAAAAAGTTTGGATGTCGATGACCACTTTGTATCTTTTTAATTCAGTAAAAAAGCCATCTCATAACAGGTTGGAACAAAAAATAAATAAATTTTAAAAAGAATTAAATTTTCCCACATAAAAACAACAAGCAATTCAAAATGTGATTGCGTCCAAACGGTGATCAAAGTAAACTGCTTCAGTGTACATGTACAAAAACCAAACCCAAACTGTGAAAGCGAGAGGAATGGAACAACATGGTCAGACTTGTCAAGAATCACATATAATTAGAGGAGCACAGACACTCCCGGCCCTTCTCTTGCTCTTGCACACCTAGCTTACCTTTAGTTATTAAGCGAGGAAACACAGTACGTCTCTGTCTTTGACAAAAGAAAAGCATCTAGAGCACCTTCCACTATGTCCTGTTCACTCACAAATCCCTGCACACTTTTTGAGGGCGTAAGTAAGCAGGTGAGCAGTATGTGAGACTGTTGCACTGGACAGGAAGGGAAAATCACATGATCATTGTTGCTGGCTCCTCAATGGGGTTGGAGTGTATACAGAGGCTTAACTCTCTCCTCGGGCATATTGCCATACACACGTTCAGTTCCTGTATTGTTCACTTTCCGCTCCATTCCGGAAACAATTACCTTTTCCTTTATGGCTTTTTTCAGCCTCGGAACGAACTCTGCCATTGATGGATGGCTGCTGTATTCGCAAGAGGGCTCTTCCGGACCCATGTGTTTGTCCAACTGTTTTTAAACTGTAGCTGGTAGAGAACAGCAATCTATTGTTTTACTTATGATAAATTAGGAGAGAAAAAATGACATAAATTTAAATTACAAAACATATTGACTCAAAATTAGTTTTTCCTGTAATTTTTAGTTTTAAAGGAATGCCAGAACCAGAGCTCTCTAGGAAGATAGTTAGAGGGAAAGCTGACCCCAAAATAAAATCTTTATATATTATAAAGCAGAAAAAGGTGTTGAAATATTAGAAATTATTTATGGTAATTTCACTGATTGTCTGTTTGATTTCTCTATTCTAATAAATTTGGAATAGCCACACAGGTAGACCTATTTGGTTTGTTCAGTCTTTGCATCAATGGGTGACATTGGTAACTATATTAATGTTACAGACAGTAACAATTGATCACTTCAACGAGCGCTAGAGCTACCGTAAAAGTTTACTGATTCATTGTTTGGTTTGTCAAACAACTAAAAAACTAATGAAAACAATTAAGTGTTCATGAAGGAGCTCACAAGTAAAAACATATATTTTTATCTGATTAAAAAAACTGTTAAAAAAAGTATTAACTGCACCTCGATGTGATAACTTACATTGAACACACATGTATTCGAACTGTATAGAAATGTGATAAAACAGCAACTTAAACAACATAATTTAGGTTCCCTTTGATAAGGCTAGTCCTTTCCGGACATCACATAATTCTGGCTCTATCTCAAAGTTTGACCTGCTTTCATCTTCTTCAGCTCCAGTACATCTGTTCTTTAGCATCAACAGCACCTCCTGCTCCTCTGATGTGCACTCTGACCTGTGAACTCTGACCCTGACAAACCACCCCCCAGACTGTCCACAGGACTGCAGCTCATCACAAACCCACAACCTGTCGGCGTCCAGCAAATTCCAGATCTGCTTTCTGGGAAATATCCAAACCTTGAAAGCAAGCGTCTTAAATCACTCTTTCAAAGGAATTGTATACCATTTTGTGTTCAAATAGTAAACCATTTGAACACAAAACTGTACGATTTTGTATTTTGTATAGCAGTAGACGTTTGTGGAAAAACTTTTACCTACTTTAAACCTTTTTGCCATTCATCTGAAGAAAATAACTTGAAACACATTCATTTCACCCCCTTATTAAAAGGTGAAACTCAACATTTAATAGTGCTTCTCTAAAAAGAGGCATGTCTACATTTAGGTCGTTTCAATTCATTCACATTTTTAAAAGCATAGACTAAGGGGTTTCCACTCTTTCGAAAGGTTCACAGTTTGAATTTCAGCCAGAGTAGGGATTGAGTTTTCATGAGTTCCCTCAGTCAGAAAACACATGTGTGTCTGGCTGATTTTTGGTAATTGGAAATTACTTTTTAAATGTGTTTTCTCCTCAAGTGACCCAAAGCTTTTTTAGAGTTTAGTTTTTGTTCAACAATAAGAAAACAGACATAAAAGTCTTTGGTCTCTACTGTTTTCAAAGAAAGAATAAAGTAGAGAGAGTGTTGTGAGTGATGTTTATTTTGTGCCATTCTGTCAGGATTGATGGTTACACACTATCTCGCACTTCCTGTCTACTCCACATTCTCATTTGCACCTCTGGCAGAACAGATAATAGGTCTTTCCACCAAACGGAAACAGGTTGTAGTCTGTTCAATTCTCACACGCTTATTCTAGTCTCAGTGACACCACTCAATCCCACATCAGGCTTCTTCACTATTTAAACAATGATCCCTCAAGGACACGAACACTAATTACATTTTGGGTGCTTCAAATAGGGGAGTTACAGAAACAGAGTTGAAGAAAATTTCAATACCATCAAGTCTTATTGATTGTAAATATCAAGACAAAACCAAAAGTTACTCCCTGTCATAATATGAAGCAGGTTTCACACAAAAACATGACTTATAATCACTTTATATCAGAAAAATACCCTCACGCAGAATTAATTACAGAAGGGGAAGGGTTCAGCAGTCACCCTTCCGCACAAAACAAGCTCCACGTTTATCCTGTTCCATTCCCTCCTTCCTCATTTCAAACCCCAACACTCTTCCACAGCCACTCCTTTTCTCTCCTAATCGCAGTCGCCTTTCAGATTGTAATTTTTGCCAGCTTTATTGTCATGACAATGGCACAGGCCTTTCAGGGGCACCCATGGCAACAGAGCCACACGCAAGCATCCGGCCAAATCCGATTGGCCAACTTTCCCTCCAAAACCTCTGAGTCATAGATAAACAATGTGGTTTGGTGGTGAATTTGAGAAAACCACTTGTGAACTCACCCCTTAACTATGCACAGGACACGATTTCTTTCATTTAACATTAATACCTGAATTGAGTGAAGATTTGCAAAAAAAAGTAATTATTACAAAATAGAGTATGTATGAGCAAATGGTCGCTACAATGCAAGTCATTGGCTAATGACATAAGAAGAAGTCTTGCTGTCATGTAAACAATGGTTCCTTTTTATTTCGGAAATGTGATCATCTCAAAAATTTACATATTTTACTTTTAAATTACAAATACTACACTTTGCGAACCTGTTCTAATTAGATCTAGTTTTAAGACAAGTTTGTGTAAAATATCTCCAGAAATGTGGACATTATCAAAATGTAAGATTTTCCAGAAAGTAACACAGAAAGTATTTGAGGGAACAAAAGAGTTTTATTTCCCTAGGATTAATTACAATTTGTGAGAAAATTATCTGTTTAAACATAGATTTTTAACAGTAATGTCTGGATTTGGATTGTTGATGTCGGTATAACTTTTTTTATACCGCAGTATATAAAGCAGTATTTAAAGTATATAACATACAGCTGCATTCCTTAAAACCACTTTTTGAAAGAGGTGACAACAGCCAAATGCCACTTTAAAAACATGTGAAAGAAAATAAATAATATGTTAATGTTTGTTTGGTAGGAAAGTGACATTGAAGAAAAGACAAACAAGGGGTGCGACTCCACTGCATTATAATCTTGATTTAAGACCATTTGTTTTAAACAGAGAATGAATACAAGTGAACCATTTAAAAAAAACACATATGAAGCATAGGGCTACAGTATGTAATTATTTAAGGTCTATTGAAGAGCCAAGTTGTGAAATTAAAATCCAAACGCTGAGAGAAATAAGGTTTTGAGGACAGTTCTTATTCCGGAAAAAAAGTATTGGCAGGAAAGACAGCAAGAGGCTTGCTTGGATCTCCAGCCAATGTTTTAAACACCATCAAAGTCCTGTTTGACTGTGTCTAATTCTGTCCAAACTAACAGGGTGCATATGCGCAGTACAACCCCAGCAGAACCCACTCCAATGACAATAAATAAATCACACAATCCAAATAACAATGATCCGAACCAAGCATGTGAAACTCCACATTTTCCATTGCTTGGTCAGCTTGGCCATTCCTATGCTTCCAACCACAAGCCGTATGGGGCGACAGGGAATGAGAATAAAGACAAGGATCTTTGACTCCATTGTGATTTAAGCCCTGTCAGATTACATTTGACCACAGTTTGCTTTCCCACACTTTCACAATGTGTTGTTTTCCAATCTCACTGAAAAATCGAACTGATATACTATGCTTTTATAATGTCATTATAATGTTCTGGGATTGATAAAAAAGCTACTTCACGTTTACTTTTTTGCTATTTACTACTATCTATTATGTGTTTTGTTTAAATAAGGCTTTATTTCTAATCACAATAAATAAAATGCATCGGGTCAAAAACTGGATCTTATGGTACTCCATAGACAAAACTGATGGCTTCATTATTTACAACAGTTAGGAGTCAAAGTTGTGCGATTTAAATTAAGTTAGTTTAACTCTTGTAATGATAAAATTCAAGTTTTGAGTCTTGAGAAGGTCGTTTCAAAATCAAACTCAACATTGCTGAATCAGGAAGGTAATTGCATATCTCTATCAAAACTCCCCAAATAAAAAAGTAGCTCAGGTGAAACGCTAAACTGACATGCTATCTTAAACTAACACCCCTCCCTGAAACAGAACAAGACATTTGGTGGGCTTTTGGGGGGAGGTGTCATTTCCCTTCAGGGGTGGGTGTCTAATGCTAGGTTTTGTTTGTATGTGGAATGGATATATATATATATATATATATATATATGCTACTCATATACAGTATCAGCTTATGAGGAATAAACATGATCAGCACAACGCATGAAAGCTTTCAATTAACGATTAGTAGTCTTCACCTTTCACCAAAATTTCTCAGTGAATCCACATCACATGTTTATACTTTAATCACTTAATCCTCCATCACATGACCTCATCATATGATAGAAAAGTGCAAATCTTCGGATAGAAATCCACAACAAAGGCCCCTAAAGGCTTGATGATGAAAGATGAAGAAAAGTTAAGCATCTAAGTTGGTACGAAAGATATGAGGTTGAACAAAGCGATGCAATATTTCATAAAAAATCTACAAACTAAATTCATAAAAATTTTGATTTAGCACTCATTTGAACATTTTGAAGCATTTGTTTCTCCAGGATGACAAAACCCTCAAGTTCAACAATCAGAGATTGAGATGCAGTTGAATTCCAGTTGAATCTGCACATTTTTTAAAGTTGACTAGCAGCTAATGAATCGTCATACTCTTTATAGTGTTTTAGGAGTGTTATTGCATCTTTGAATTGACTGTGTTTTTTTATTAAAAGAAAGAAGAATCTGTTTTTAACACAGATTAACATGTGGACATTGTCTAGATGTTGTGGACTTTTTCTGACCTTGAGGTCAAAAGGCATCTGGACAGTTTGAGCTTGGGGTGGGATCTCATCCATCCTGTGAGAGATTGTGTTTGACAACACTTTAATTAACATAGTTTTTAAAGCTAGCAGTTCAACGCAACAGTGGTGATGTTACATACTGCTTCAAACTTTACAGCAGTGTAATACAATAGCCAAAAACGACAATCTCTCCTTAGGAAAAATTTAAACAAGGTTAAACAGAGATTTATATTTGATAATAAATAAACTAAATTTAAACAATCATCTGGGTGTCTGCTTCTCATGACCAAAACGGGGACGATCATACAAACTGACTAAAAGTACTTTGTAAGATTATGTTGACAAACCACATCCTAGTAGCCAGGAAAATTCCTTAAAACAGAGAATCTCTCATTACATTTCAAATGTGAAATGAGGAGGGTTCCTTTTCTTCCAAAACAAACTAATATGGGTTGGTTTGCATCAGCATGCCAAGTTAGAGGGTTTGTGTGTGGTCCTCAGTTGGAGAAAGAGAAAATGCGGGCAGGAGAAAGGAAAAGAAATGCTCGGACTGGAACCACAAAAATCCCAAAAAGCAACCCTTTTGAAACTAGCTGTTGTGAAGCATATGAAAAATAATTCCATAGATTAGAAAACCTCAAGGTTGGCAGCTTAAGGGCGCCAGATCTATACTTCCACCACTTTCTGCATAATTATCAACGTTTCAAAACGAAGTTCTCCCCGTGGTTTCCATTTTAAAACCCGTAAAGTCTCCAAACCACACATCACTCCAAAACCAGCACCTCCTCAGAAGTTTCCTGGCTCTGCTGAAGTGTTGAAAATCAAACCCTATGAATCTGTACCGAGGACTATAGAGTAATAAAGAATCCGGTCTGTTTAAATAAATAAATAAATTCCACACATTTCATTTATCTCAAAATTACTCATTTTCCCTCTTCTTCTTCCAAAGAAAACAGACATGGTTGCAGATGTGGACCAAATGCTTGTTTCATAGCAATTAAACATCAGTAAGCTATGCTACAACAGAATTTAGTTCAAGTTCAACCAATATCAAAATTATCTTATTAAATCCAACAGGGTAAAAGTTAATAAACAAAAGGTTGAAGAGTAAAGAAACAAAAAGTAAGTTTGACTGAAGATTTTAGGACCCAAAAGATTCTGGCTCATAGTTTGATACCTGGTGCCAGTAATGCAAAGATAATGTTTAAATGTTATGACAACATCACAAAAAAGTGAAATATTTTGTCATTATTCACTTAACCCCTGATTGTTCCTAAACCCAGACAGACAAGTGACTTCACCTGCCAAGGTCCCTGAAAACCCTGAAAAACTTTATCCAGGTTCTCCATTTGCCATAATAGTGCATGCTCCTTATGTCCGGTCCAGTCACTGAACGTACATGGCAGAGCTAGGGAATTATGTTGCAAGGAGAATTATTTAGGATGGATTTAGCTAAAGCTACAATGTTATTTTTAATAATTTCTTCACACAATATGATACATTTGTCTCCTTAAAAAAGTTAAATTGAAGCACAGAAGATGTTTAAACTTGTGGCAAGTGTCACATCTATTTAACTATCTGAAACATTTTTCAATTAAATTGTTAAATGTAACAACGATAATCATTTTCTGCGGCTGCTCAAAAGTCTCATGTGCATCATGCAACATTTTCAAGTTCTGTGTAAACTATTTATAGCTAGAAGTCTATTTTTGTCTTGAAGAAAAAGTTTGTAAAAAATCTTACCTTCAGGCGCAGAAGTTTTCAAGGATGGCCGTGCCACGGATACAGTTGACAGGGTTAGAAGCAGGAGTGCACCCAATAGCCACCCTCGGGTAAACATCCCCTTATCTCCCCCTCTCCCCCTCCATGACCTCCCCCTGGACTTGGATCCCATCTGAGGGGTTCCACCCAACCATGAACTGCAGGCGGTACGGCCGTTCACACGCCGGAATGACCACCAGTCATCTGGGCTGTGGAAATCAGGAGAGGGAATTCATTATTGATAACTTTAATGAACTCTTCAAAAGCCAATCGATTAAGTTTTTAAGACAGCATGGATTGATTAAAAATGTTAAGTGAAATGAAAATCATCTTCTTATTGATGTACCATTTTGGACAGAAATGATTTTTTCTACTTTTTACTTGTATTGAGTATTTAAAATATAAGCAACTCTACTTAGAACTTTTGCGGGTTTGCTTTAAACAAGGAAAGTTTTATTTCAGTGATTATGCTGCCCACAGGTGGAACCAGGTTACAGATCAGAGGGGCTAAAACATTAGTCACATCTAAATTCACATCTATATCCACATCAAAAAACACATCTATTTAAATGTGCATTTGTTAACTTTGATAATTAACTTGTGTTTTCTTTTATTTTGTGTTTTTGTATTTCTATCAATGTGTAATGCTTTTAATGTTTTATCCTCTGCTTTTCATCTCTGATCTGTTTTTATGCCTCTGTAAAGCACTTTGAATTATAAACTTGAATGAAAATCTGCTCATTTGCAGGCATCCTTACCTGCAATGAATAAAATCTGCTGGGTGCTAAAGTTACTAGTGACATTTACCTAAATGTGCTTAATTAGCCTATTTCAAGTGAATTAGCAGCTATCCATGGCTGAAGAACTCCTAAAGCAGTAATGACCATCCATTTGAGAGGAAAAAAGTTTTACTTGCAGATTTTGTTCCGCTATTTTGAAATAATGAGTTGTTTCATTTCTATTATAGGAAATAAAATAAAAAAATAGTGATAGTTTACTTTGTATTCTATTTGTGCCTATATTAAAAATACTTCATTATTTTAAATTCATATACTTTTACGGATAGTTTTACTTTAAGTAATTTTGAAATTGGTAACTTTTAACTTGTAATTGATAGTTTTTTTCTTCCAGGAAGGCAACTGTACTTTTACTCAAATAGGGTTTTCAGGTACTCTTTATACGTGTAATGGGTTGTTATTAAATTAATAGAACACATAGAAATTTGCAATGTCCCACATCATAGAATAAAAGTATTAACAAGATGGTTTAAAGGAAGTGAGAGAGCTTTTAGCACATTTTAAATGTTTTTTAAACCATTGAAATGATGCAAGACGAATCCAACATATAAGTAAAGTGAATTTTATTTGCTATCATGCTTACCTAAAAATGTGTGCTTAGCTAGAAATACAGTGCCTTCAAACATGAATAATGTCATATTTTAAACCTAGCCTTATCAACATTCAAAAAGACAGAAGTTGAAAGGAATAATAACACGAATCCAGTGATATAACAGCCTTTTCAACGTTAAATCTATAAACTATAAACCATAACTTTAAAAACAGTCATCGTAAATCTGAATAGCTCCAATGAGCTACGCTCTTTGAAATAATTCACTTCATTATGGACACGACGTATGCTCAAAGCTTTGCAATCATCAGGTTCTGAAGCCTTCTTTAGGCTGCAGACATTGCGTAGGCTTTGACTCATGAAAGAGACAGATAGAAACTCAAAGTCTATTTGTCAAAATGCTGCTCAACGGGCCTTGCCACAAAAATACCAAAGCTGTGATGCCTGCGACCTACCTAGAGACTCCTCTGACACCTACACCCGACACACACCTTCAGCAGGCACTGCCTCGAGAGACGCCAGCACACCATACTTAACTATCTAGCACAGCGTGAGCAAAAATAGACTCAAAAGAAACATTTCCATCAAACAGATGTCTTGAAACATCATGGTGCTTGTGTTAGCTGTTGTTTCTTTTTTAGTATTTTCAGTGCCCTAATGTGGGACAGTTAAAATTCCCCTTAACTGGAATTTTCCTAGTCTTGGGCAAAAGAAAACCTTGAATGAATTTGATGAATATAATCATTTACATCAATTTACATGGTGCAATTATATTCCACACTATGGACTTGTACTGCGTTAAACTCAAAACTACATGTTGTACTTTTTTTTATCAAGACATTTAACAAAAACAAACATTAAGTTAACTTTAGAATATTTTCTCATTGCCTTCAATGAATATCTTACCAATGGTTGAACATTAAATTATTATCCTAAAAGTTACTTTCACTCTAAATGATCATAAGCTATTAAAGACCATTTTATAACATGTGAATAAACAATATTTGTCCTGGTTGGACTAGTACATGTGCTCAGAAACTCAAGAGAAATTTTGTGAAAGTTCTGTGCTGGGCAAGTTTTTCTTAGGTCCCACCATCTCGAAGGGTTTTACTTCAGTACAAAAACAGGAGCTCCTAACACACCAAGAAGAACTTAAGCAGAATGATGATCAAGTGTGTTTCATGAAGGATGAAGCTAAACTGTGCAGCGCTGTGGTACACCAGGAACAGGGTGGTCCTTGATGTTGAGGATGTTCATTGTAAGAGTTTTGATTCAGCATTAGTTTCACTGCCACATTTAAAAGGGAAAGACACTGACTGGACCTGAAGCGTCCAGATTAACATTCCACAGCATTTCTCTGACCATCACTTTGTATTTCAAAGCTTTCTTTTTTTTTTAGCTTTTTTTAATTCTAAATGTTAGATTGCTAACTTTATGATCTGAGCAAAAATAGAGAGAATAATTTATTACATCAGGCTCCAGAGATCTGACTGGCAAATGCGCCACTGATCTCACATGCACTTACAGCTTAGCTAGTGCGGCTGGGAAAACACTCTTAAAGTTTGGTTTGGATTTTTTTTTTTTTTTTTTTAGTTTTTCTTTACTTTTTTGCCATTCTTGAAATGGGGTGAGGTACATAACCTAAAAAAAGTGAGGTAACATGTCTGCATGTTGTATACAACCTCCCAAAGGAATAGTATACAATGGCATTTAATATTTTTTTAAACCCACACTGATTATTCTGAGGGAATTACCTTCTAGTTATTTAAGTTTATTTCAAACACAGAATGCAAAAAAAAAATACTTGGGATTTAATAATGTTATTAAATATTACCACAATGAAGCCATACTAAGATGAAAAAAAAAATTCTAAGGATCCATCTTTCCTGCCTCAGATCTAAAGTCTACAGATCTAAAACTTACAAAACGCACTGATTTTCCCAATATCACATGACACAATTTAATTTATAACTCATATTCAACTCCTAACCCTTTATAGAACAGCTCATAATAACTCTAGAAGTAACTCTTCAAGCTCTAAACCGTGCAATATGATCAATGTTATGCTGCATGTTCTACATAAACATCTTGATCTTTAGCATTTCCAAATGCAATATGCAACATCCCAATATGCAGATTTTCTCACAAATGCGTTCTTTCAGTCACCCTTTTTTCACACTGCCAAACGAGCGCATGCGTAATCTGAAGGTGTTAATCAGCACCTTCATAATCAAGTGAGCAGACAAAGAAAGGGTTTGCCCAATGTCACGAGAAGCACTGATGGAACAACATGGACCCTGCTTAGATTGCATTTGGATTGAGGTGTCATTGAGAGCCATTAGGAACATTACCCTAATGAGCTCAGCATGGGTTTATTAGCTTCTCTACTCTAACTAAATTACCTTGTGAGAGTGCGAACTCTATCACTGGTTTCCATCAACTCCAATCGGTGTCTATATTATGTTAAGTGTAAGGTATTTCACTTAATGAGAGTTCCAGGAGTTTAGCACGGACAGGCAATGAAATCTAAAACCAGACTTTAACATGCCATCGTAAACAGTCCCCGAATTTTACAACAGAAACCCTGAAAAAATATTCTGAAATTGTATTACATTTAACAGAAAATTTTTAAATGTATTAGACTTCTCAAATAAGACTTTTAATTTTAATCTGTATTCAAATGTAGTTTGAACATAATTAAAATGGATTGCAGGGGTTTAGTGAAAGTAAGCTACTAGCGGTTCTTAAAGCTAAGAGGCTTGGTTAAGATTATAGCAACTTTTCTATAAGGTTTAAAACTTTTAGATTGGCCCAGTAATAAACCAATAGTAATCTGTGTTATATACAGTACACTGAACATTACTAAAATGGCATTTATTTCTTGATAAATGATATTGTTCTGAAACCCTGAAACTCAAATAAACGTTAGATTATGTCCTGCCAAATCAAAAGTTTACATTTAAACAAATACTTTTGTTTCTTGTTTTTTCTTCTCAGAAAAACCCCACTCACAAGTTCAACAAATCTCCACTTTGAGACAAATATTTTCTGTCAGACCTGTTTCAGGCAGTTTTATTTATCAAAATAATCGTATAAAAGAACCACAAACTTTCTTGTTTTCCCACAAAAAAAATCGCTCAAGCTGTTCTCACAACAGCTCAATGGGGTTCAAACTATTTGGGAGTCAGAAGCCAAACTATCAGGTCATTTTCCTGATACGGAGTTATATTTACAAAGAAAATGGATGTTGAAATACTCTGGTGTAAATGGTATATATTAAAAGGAATAAAGGGGAATGTGTTATTTGAATCCTATTTGACAAAATGAAAAATCGAATGCCAGGAGATGATCACCAGTAATTTTCATCCCTCTTCACATTCAATTGCATGTTCACAAAAAATAGGCTATGGTTAGCACAAATTAAATTATATAGTGACTGCATTTTATACAAACTCGGTCGTTTAGTGAAAGGATAAAAAAGCAATGGAAGAAACGGGAGTCGCTTACGGAGAAGGAGCAGAAAGTGGAGTTCAGGATCCGCATATGAGGCGCGAGCTGATGGGCCGAATCCAGACAGGAACGTGAGCCAAACTATTCCCTACTTCCAAAAATCAACCCGGTACCATCGATAGCCCCAGTAAACCAACAGTGACCCACTGCTAGTATCTGTACGGGTCAGATTAAATCCTTCAAGAGAGCAGCCAAAAACAAAGTTACACGTCCCAGAAACTTTTTCCACCTCAAAGCAAGCAGCGGTCTGTCTCTTCAGCAGCGGGTGCGTCAGAGCTCAGTCAGTCCGCGGAGAGGAGAGCAACCTCTGCAGCTAACACGCGAAAACGTCCAGGCATCCCCAAAATACACATCCATCCAGCGACACGAGCGTGCTCTCGGAGGACACTGACGCTTCACAGACGCTTTGTCAGGTTTACCGTGATTTTTTTAGCTCTTTCCAACCCCCTGAAGAAATGTCACTCCCCCCCTGAAACTCGATACGTTTCCTGGCGGAGACTTTTTGGAGTCGTCCAATCAGAGCGCGCGGAGTTTCGGCTTCTCCGAGCAATTCGAGCGCCTCGTTTTCTCTGCTCTCCTGATTCCTATTAAGAAAGTTTGTCCGGATCTGGGATCTACCCTCCTCCTCCTCTTTTACTCTATAGAAACTCCTCTATACTGAGGGATGGTATCCATTCGCAGCAAGAGTGCCACCTAGTGACAAAGGGGTCCTTAACTGGTACCTCTTGGGGTCTGTCAATACGCTGTTTTGCATACGTCATATTAGAATTTAAATGTTCATGAGCTCCCTTTTTTTTTTCTTTAATCTACATATTGATCACCATTAAAATTGATCTTTCAGAATTTGAATACAAACATCAGAGTTTGGGAAAAAAAAGACAATGACAAACCTTAAGCTTCAAAACCGATAGTTAACTGAGTCCTTAGCGTTTATTGTTAACTGCTCTGATTAGTCAACTGATATGCGTATTCAGAGACAGCTCAAGGAAAGCTGAGTAATGATTCAATTGTCCTCTATACTCTGAAAAGAAATACGTTTTCCAGTTGACTAATTTTACCTTTCAACCTCAGTTAGTTAGAGTAATTGGTAAGTTAACACTAACACTTGTGTCCCGATCTCTTCCCTTTGTGTCCTCTCCAATTAGTAGCAATCATTTTGACACCAGTGCGTAAAAAATTATTCTTTGTCCAGTAGCCTACCACACAGAGTATTCCCTGATTATTCATGTTTAGAAGCAGATTTATGTGTAGTAGCAGCATTTGACAACTTTGTGATACAAACGTTGCACAAGTGCAGAGAGCATGGGGAGGATTTGGCGAAAAAATAAGTGTCAAGATCACAAAGTACCACTTTCAAATCTTGTCAGTTTCTGGAGAGGGAGGCAAAAAAAAAATTGACCGAAAGTCCCAGGGTTTTTATTGTTTGACCCAGCTTTTTGTTTCTTCATCACAATTACCTTGAAAAGGTTCAACTCACACAAAAAAATGCATATAACATATTTGGTGTGTGTATGGGGAATATGTACATCCTTCGATCGTTAAGTGATTCCAGGGAAAATAAAGGAGTCAGATTGGCACTCTGCCCAATTTGCATCCCCTCTTATTCTTTTTTCTTCCCCTTCGTTGAGAGGGAACAGGGAAGCCTTCCCATTCAGTCTCTATTCAGCTAATAAGGCTGTTCAAGAAAGCGAGAGGTTCCTCTGTGAATGGGGGCTTAGTTCACAGCTTTTCTTTCTCTGTTCACCAGATTCTCTCACTTGCTTGTACACAGTGAAGCCATCACTCAAATTTATTAAAGCTGACAGCTTGGACTACAATGACGGAAAATCACAGCACAGAAAATTTTTCCAAGAAAATTTCAGGCAATAACAAAGTCACGCCAGGAGGCAACCCATCTCTCATTCTCATGTAGATAATACAGAAAGTAACTGCAATTCATCAACTGACCACTTGAGGCATGTTCCTAAACGCAGCACATTTGATGGCTATCGAATGCTAAAACCAAAATAAGCGTGCCAAATTTTCTTTTTATTCATATTGCTTTTTTTTTGTTATAACTGCATCTAGTGGAGTTTTTTTGTTTTGTTATTTGCTTCTTTTCAGTTAGAAAATTTGCTTAACTTTTTGTCTTTTTTGTTCATTTTTGAATGTGATTGAAATGCATGGACGAGAAGGAAACAGCTGATTTTCCAACTCGTAGCATTAAAAACCATTTACAAAAACCAACAGAGAACTACTTATTCTCCTCACAATATTTTCAGAAGATTAAGTTATAGATTTTATAATTTTGATTGGTATTGAATTTCACACATTTGTTTCAGATATATTTGTGATGACTGAGTGATGTACTTCTAAATTAAAGTTCAGATACAACAGCGTAGGCCCACAAACCATAAGACATAACTAATTCAGCATTTCTGTTCATTTTCAATTTCAACTCACTTTATTTTAAACTCACTTGAGCTCCTCTTTCTGGAGCTCTTTTTTTATTACATTCGCAAACAAACCATTTCAGATTTCCTATGGTGGAAGATAGACTGCCTTTTTCTACCTTTATTAAAAGTAGAGCAACAATAAAAGAGAATAGAAACAATAAAGTTTAGGATCAATTGCAATGTCCAAGCCTCCAATACTTGTACTCCCATACAAATCTTCTTTAATTTTGTTCTGATGATAACAAACATGTTAGCATTTCCCAATAGGGGAAAAAATACCAATGCATTTTTTGTTCCCTCTTTTACTTTATAAATTTTTATGAAGACCAAATAATAAGACAATTTTTTATGTAATGATATTTAAATTATCATTTACGGTCTAGGTTTAGGGAAATTAATTAAAAAGAGAGGGCTTTTATTCTGTTGTGTGTCAAAAAAAATCTAACGTTTTTAGAACTTTTTTCTAAAATAAATTGGGTATTCTTTGGTACTAAACTCATAAAGACCTGAAAGTAGTTGAAGGTGTGTAAATAATGATGACATTTTTCTTCTGAGGTGATCTATGGCTTGCCTTCATTTCAGCTTTGACCTGCTGTGATGCTAATGCTAATGCTACATTATTCCAGGCTGGTCATTGACACTTCAGTGTTATCCTACCTTTCTAAAGACAGCCCTGCTGAGTTTTTGGCCTTCTGTCTACTGACAGCAGGTTATGATTTACACCAGAATGTTGTTTGGTCAGCTTTTGGTCTCAAAACAATCATAGCAAACTGTAGAGTTTGTTTAAATGAGAGGAGACGAGAAGAAAAACTCTTCACATGGCGAGCAAACATTCACTCCCTACTTTACTATGAGGAAAAGAAAAACATGATGTCATCAATCATCCACAGCAATGTCCAAGATTATTAAAAAAGGTAAGCTATTAAAAAAGTATTTTTAACTATATTCAACCATCTATACTGTCCCACACATATGTCCCTTTATCCATCTGAACATAGTTAATGTCTCTAAACTCCTCCATAATGTAAGAGGTTCTTGAGAAATGTCAAAGCTCCACATATACATATAACCTTAAAGAAGAAATGCATTTGTGGCTTTTAATATCCAACAAGTTGTGACAAGTTGAACCCCTTAAAACACATTTTTGCACAGCCCCCCTGAAGCCCAGACACACAAACAAAAGGGGATCTTTGCAGGTGTGGCCACAAACAATTTAATATCAGTTTTGAGGGTAGGCATAAGTTTATTCAACAATATAAGGATTGTGTCAGCTGGGGCACAGATGAAGAATACTGTAAAGTTCTTAAATGTTTCAAAAAAACTCAACAGAACTGATTAAATCAGTCAAAATATCTTAACAAAGGAAATAATACACTTCAAAAAGTGTCTTAAAATCCAAAACTCTCAGGAGAACCCAATATCATCTTGCAATTAATAACATATATATGCACTTTAAAAAAAACGATAACACATTAGCATCCCTGATGTTATTAATGTAAATAGTCATCATAGTAAAAGTATGTACTAGTTTTGCTTCATTGATAAACAAATTCTAAAAGGGTACAATTAAATTCAAAATAAAAACTAAATTCATTCTTTATATATTTGTTAATGACAGTAGAAAATCAGATTTTAAAATCGCTAGGTTGATGGCTTTAGCCAAAGATCATATGGATATTCTAGTTGAAATAGTAGTGTTTAGTAACAGACATCTTGGGGTTTCTATTTATGTGTTTCTTTTCAGCCCCTCGGGAATGATCCTCAGTTCCAGTTACATGCACATTGTGTGAGTAACTTACTTGTTTATCAGCAAAAGAAACTAACACACAGAAATCTGTTTCTCAAGATAACATTGTCTGCTCTTTAATATCTCATCAAATCAATTCCACTTGGCCTGACTCTTTGAATGTTCAAATTTTCAAAGTTTCATCTTTAGGACTCGGTGAACATACTACTGAAACTTTTTAAGATAGTATTTCCATTTCCTTAGAATAACTACAATAGTTTTTTTTTATTGAAAACTTTTGTACGTCGATATCAAAGCATCGAAACTCCCAGAAAAATTAATAGTTTACAATAAATATACGAAATATATTTAGCGGTAAGCTTTGCAATCACTGCCTTTGGGTAAAATAATGAGTCAATGAATCATTATTAGTTCATAAGAACTGAATCATTTAGGGACCAAACATGACCAACAACTCTGCTTGAGTTCTCTTGTAAAGACAGTATGTAGAAAAAAAACATAGAAATCAATGTTTGATCTACCATTTGGAACAGGTAGAATGAAATCTCCATTCAACCCTTGAAATTCATAACAGCAACCATCAGCTTTGGGATACATGGAGTATGGTATGGAAGAATAAGATTAGATAAAATGTGTGAACAGATGCACCTATTAGATTTGCCTAAATGACTAGCTGTGCAGCATAAGTAAGGAATCTATAAATTTTTTTATTTTTGAGGGAACTGTCTCTTTAAGAAAGCACAAGTGGTGTTGCGTGGGATTTAATGTAGGTGTGCCAACTTCTTGATCTCTTTAATGACAGAGAACAAAACCATTTCGAGATAATGAGTGTGTTGGTCTATGCCATGTATTAACATGTTTTCTGCAATAATTCACTTGTAATGGCAGATGTGAAAGTAAACAAGCCTAATAGAGGTGCATTTATTCCTTATTTCCACTAACAGCAGGATGTGTAAAAACAGAGCTGTAGTTAGTCTTGATTCCCATTTAGTCATGGCTTGATTCACATTTAGTTACTGCAAAGAGTATAGTTATCATTTTAAGCAGATTTCGAGCCTAAATTGGAAGTTGAAGTATGCAAGTTATTCAAGAACTCCAGAGAGAGAGAGAGAGAAACAGACATGTCAAGAATGGACACATACACATGCACACACTCACTGGGCGGAAGGATGAGGGACTGTTAATGCACAAGGTGACATGAGAGGTCAGAGGTTAAGAGCAGTCATCTCTACAAATCACCACCAGCTGACATTTATGAGCCATTTAAAACAAAGACTTCATTAAGAGACTCATTATCATGCTATTGTCTATTGAATTTATGTGCACTGTAGCAGTCGCTCAGCTCGGGAGGTGTGAGAGAGGCCTCAAAATGCTTCTTCTGGCTCTCAGTTGAAAACCTTGACCTTCTTTATGCTTTAAATTATGTCGATACATACTCTTTAGTGCTTTAATGTGCCTTCACTTTAGCAATGATGGTTGTTGTCAGGATAAATGTAAAATCTCCCTGGACAACGGCTTTATATAAAGTTACATTCTTTAAAACTGCAATTACAAATTGTTTTAAAAAAATTCAGTGGCACACATATTTACCTCAATTAAAATTTGGACATTTACTATAAATAAAATTGATACGTGGTTGTTTCTGTTGATCTCAAAACAGTTTTCATAAATTGTATTAATAAAGTGTACATGTTAGAGCTTTAAAATAAAATATTACTTAGATATAAGAGCGAATAAGCTTTATATTTAGAACAAGCTCATTCTTTAATATTAAAACAGTAAGATGCCTCTCAGCACATAATGTTTAAAATGTCAGAACATGAACATTTTCCATCCATCCATCAATTATCTTGTCAGCTTTTTCCCTTTCGTTGTCGCCACAGCGGAATGAACTGCCAACTATTCCGGCATATGTTTTATGCAGCCGATGCTCTTCCAGCCACAACCCATCGCTGGGAAACATTCACACACACACACACGCACACACATTCATACTCTATACACAATTGTTTTTCTTAATTCACTTATATCACATGTCTTTGGACTTGTGGGGGAAACCGAAGCACCCGGGGTAAACCCGATCTTGGGGAGAACATGCAAACTCCACACAGTTATGCCACCCGACTCAGCCGAGGCTCAAACCAGAGACCTTCTTGCTGTGAGTTGACCGTGCTACCCACTGCGCCATCATGATGCCAATGAACATTTTCCAAAAACTGTTCAAGGTTTGCTTTTTGCAGCTTATGACCTCTAAGGTCATACTAAACAAAAATGTTCTGCACATATTTGTTCACTTAATTTTTTTTTGCACAATGGATATGAGTTATCTACCTGTTCTTTTGTAATTACTGTAACAGGCAAAATACACAGACAAAAAGGATAGCATTTTCTCTCAAATGTCTGGGACCTCAAGAGTGCCAAAATGATAATGAAACCAGAGAGACAGGTAATACTATGCGGTTAAGCTGCTTAAATCTTCTCATGAGTGAAAAGAAGTAAATGTGACAAGGAAAAATATGAGAATCATCTCGAGCTTGAGCCTCAAATTGAAATGATTATAGTCGCGTCAACACTTATAATTGTACAGTGTGTGCACAGAAGTCTGCTGGATACAGGCATTGGCTGTATTTGAATGAGCTTTAGTCTCAGATTTTCTAGTCTCGAGTGTGCGAATACAAGGAGCTGAACTAATGATAAGCAGACAGGAACACGTATCTCTGCTGGCGTCTGTAATATTCAAGTGAGTTTTTGCGAAAGCTGGTTAAGTATTTGTGCTGATGGAGCGGATCCATGAGCTCGATTTGTCTGGACTTGCAGGAAGAGTGGTTGAACTTTAGCACTAAAACCATCACAAACACTAACACAAGCATAACAAGGTAGTTATAAAGAATGCTTGTTGAAAACTCTGCATTGTTACAAGCTAATTAAAGAGTCTGACACAGTCATTACTGTTTATCAATAGCTAAAGCATGGCTTTCCATCAATGATAGATAGCATTACACAGAGTAACAGTGGAGGAAACTATGGGTTTGAACAGTTGTGGCTAGAATGACCACAATGCTACATTATATTCTAGATGAAAATACAGTGGAGCAAATCTGTGGGATAGGTTGTCAGTGTATAATAGTCAAGCTATATCTATTTTCGTTTTTAAGTCGCTTTGGTTTTCAACACATGCTTTCCAAATCAAAATTTTCCAAATAATTTTTTTTAATGTTACACTTGTGTGATTGTGTTCTGTTTTACTGCTTTTATTGATGGGCCAGTTTAATCTGTACAGCACTTTGGTTAATACTTGTTTTTTAAGGTGCTGACTGCTAAACAAATGAAGCAAAATTGATTGACCCATAGAAGGAACTGCATTGCAAAAATGATAACGTGTCCCAGTTGAGAAGGCATTGTTTGGTGTCCTATGCTTTGCATTGCAGATCTTACTTCTCGATTCCTCTTTTGGTGCCTACACCTAAATTCCAACTTTAATTTGAACTTTCTTCAAGCGTAATCCATATGCAATTCAAGAGCTCAGACCTACTATAGAATATAAAACATTGCCTAAGCTTAAAGAGAATCAGTCTACAACATGGAGTGCAGTACGATGCCCTTAGCATTTATATTAATTAATTTACCCCTCTATAAAAGTATTGCACCCTTAATTACCTTCAAAATGCAGTTTTTATCATGAACAATGTCTTTGAACCTAGTATTTTAAGCTCCAGAAAACGTCTTTAATAAATAATTTGCTCTGTTTAGGGTTTTAAAATGTTCGATTTTGTTCACGAGCAAAAGCAAAAAATGCCTCAAACCTGACATCAGATTACTGGCAGGAATCTTTTTCTGACTGGTGTAACATGTGGAAAACAGTCGTAATGAAATAAATGAACCCACATCTTATAGAAGCTTCATTTAGCCTCTGTGTTTACAGAATTTTCTCAGAAAGCATTCACAAGGCGTCCTTTTTGGTTCAGACGTTTCTCAACTTTTCCAGTTCCTCTAAATTCAGACTTGAGTCAATTCAAACACTCCCATTTGAACTAATCCAGCCTTGCTTTAGAGAAGAGCTCTGCCACTTAATCTAAATTAAGATGAGACCTTCTGCTCAAGTGTAAAAAGGTAAGAGACTTGGAAAACTTAGAACTTTTAGAAGACGAATGATCAGTGCTAGCTCTTTTCTCAAAAACATTTTTTTCACATTATTTGGCTCGCCTCTTCCCAGATCTTCCCTGTTCTGGGTGAAACTTTTTTTAGGCATTTTGTTAATATACTTCTACAAATTGCATTGCTTGTATTTGATGTTTTAATGTTTGTTAAAAAAAAAAAGACAAATTTGCAATCCAAATTTGTTTGACCCAAGAGTGAGTTTAAACTTAAACTAATGTTCTTCATGTGTCCCAATAAGTCAACTTTGAAAAGTTATTAAAATCTCCCGCTGACTGGAATTCAACTGGAATTAATTGGTTCTCATTTATTTAAGATAAGTTTAAATTTAATCTTAGTCCATTTAAAATGGTCTTGTTCTGGTTTAAGCCACTCATATGTTGCTTGGCCTCGCTTAAATTAATACTGTTTTGGTATCAGTTGGCTTAAGGTGATTTTTACATGATCAAGCCTGTTTAAACTATTATCTACTGAAATAAGCCATTAAGATGGTTTTAACTCGCCATGGCCTGTTTAGAACCATTTATGGGTTGGATGAGTTGGTTTTAGCTATTCCTAGGATGAGTCTGAGATGCACTGTAAACTCGAATTAGTTCAGTTTACTTAAAAAAACTTGGGAAACTGATTGGCTTTTTTATTTCAAACAAACTTAGGAGGAAAATCTAAGTCAGTTTAATAATTATCTACATGTTAATTGAAGGAATTAAATTTGAGTAAATTTACTAGTTAAAATTAAGTAAGTTTACTATGTAAATTCACGTTAATTTACTTTAACGGTAAATTGACGTAAATATTGTTACATTAAATTATGAGAAGCTATATCACGTTTATGTAACTTAAAATTCAATATGCAGTAAACTTCTTACGTTTTTTTTTTTGTGTAAACTGAACTTGTTTTAATTATTGTCGACTGAATGAACAAAAGACACTCAAAATCTACTTTTTAAGAAATGGTTCCAAATATAAAAAACACAGACGACAAGACAAATGATAAAACATTACACAGATTTAAACAGTGTTTCAAACATTTCCTGACAAAGGCCACAGAAGAAAACTATTAAATAAAAACCAAAATGAAACCAAACAATAAGATGAAAACCAAAAATAAATGCAGTAACAACAAACAATTAACAACAAATCGTACAGATCTAAAGTTCAGAATAACTACATTTAGATATTTGCTTCCAAAATTGCCAGTGAAAGTTTTTTTAACGTATGCCTTTAATAATCTTAATCTGTGGTTGGTCAAACCTTTGTATTTAGGCCATGTGCTTCAGCAAGGTTTGGATGTATGAGGAAGGGGAGCTGTACTTCACTGAGCATGCTCAAGGACATGTAAGTTATTTTTTTAAGTTTTAATTATTAGTAAAGTTTTGAGAGTAATCTCAACTATTTATTCATACATTTTACCAATGCTTAATTATTTTAAGTAAATAATTTTTTTGTAAAAATCAATTAAACATCATAACATTTCTCTAGTAAAGGTTACTATTTGACTTAAATTTGACAGTGTATGTCAAGTTAATTCTAAACTGATAAAGAGCTGGTTTTATCTCCTCAACTGGAATACAAGAGCTTTTTCTACTCCTCAAATTGAATGAACTGGTTTACTTCATCATCTTGAAATTATTGTGACTGTGTTCCTCATCTGGTTCAAAAAAGTTCCTGGTCATAAACTGGATAAGTTATTTGTCAGCTTGTAATCAACTGGGTTCAATGCTAGTTCTAGTTTTCAAATAACATCTGCTCAGCTGGTTTACAATAGCTTCCAGGTTGTTAAAGCATGTCAACAGAGGAGCTTGAGCTGGTTGTTTGTTAACTGATCACAAGTTGATTTAAAGTTGAAGGTGAAACTATAATAACCCTTTGAGATTATTAGGGTTTTCCTCAGTTAGTATAAGATCATGGGATAAAATCAGTTTGAATGGATTGAATCCAGGTCAATCATAATCAAGGGTTGGAGGCTAAGTTTGAAATAAATAGATCAACTTAAAAACCCTAACCCATGTTTCAAAATTTCACACCGTGCTGTTCCCGCATCAAAATATTTTTCTCAAAACATAAAGCAGAACATTGGTAGAGAGATGTCAGGTCTCAGCTTGCGAGTCTGCAGGTGAGCTAATGATGGATTTACGCTCTCCTCTTCCCCTTTCCTCCAGTTTCTACCTGGATTTTGCAAACGTCTGCAACTGAGGCGTGTTCAGACTCATGCTACAGCAGCTAAAACTTCAGGTTTGCTCTAAATTTATGCCAAACTGCTACTTTGTGAAAACACCAAGGGGCAAAGTTAGATTTAATGACTTTATCAGCCAGCAGCAAGAGCGGACGGAAGATCTGTGAGGACGATCCAGAGGGAACAAACTATAAACACCCCTGATGAGGAGGAAAGTGGAAAATACAAGCTCTGAGTGAATAAATCCATCAAACTCAGAGCGCAGCAAGTATTAACAGAAATCTTACGTTCATTACAGATGATTTACAGCTCATTGAGGCCTCTCAAACAAGCTTACGCTTTAGAAACATTCTTATAGTTCATCATAAATCTCTGTATACACTGAACACACACAAAAAACCTTGACATGGTTGATTAGATAATAAATCTCTCTCTCTCTCTCTCTCTCTCTCTCTCTCTCTCCCTCTTAAGAATAAAGACTAAAAGATTGTTTTGCTTTATTTTAGGAAGACATAACTTCTACAATAGCTATATTAATCTAAATAATTATTAACTCATGCGTTGATTGTTTCTTGTCTCTAAAACATTTACATTTTTAAAGCAATATTGATTTCAAAATTATTTCAAGGAAACAATAAATAAGGCGTTCTGACCATACGGTTACTAAACAAGTGATTAAGATAAAACTGATAAAAATAATACATATATACAATATATACATAAACTACTGTTTGGGATCACAAGGCTCTGCTGGTGCTACTCACATTGGGAGATTATGTATTCATATATTACTTCAATGTATGCATTGCTTAATAAAATGTGATCACACTGTAAAATAAAAGTTTGCTCTATAAATACACACAGCCTTTATGTTTTAGTGTGTGTATTTCTGTGTAACTGATGTTCTTTTTTGCATCAATAAACAGAGATCCCACCATCCAGGATTAGTCACTCTGATTAATATAGTCACCACACGCAACTGAGTAAACAATCAAAGTCATCGGCATTATTCAGAGACAGGAGAGTGTGAAAAACAGAGCGATGGGAAAGCTTTTAAAGGACAGTTCATCCTAAAACCAGTTTTTCAAATCTTTAGACTGTTTAAGTTTCAGGTGGATTTCTACCCTTTTTAAGTCCTTGATGATATATGAAATGAAATGTGTGGGAACGAAGTTAGCAACATGTGCAGGGAAATTGAAACCTCTGAGTGAAATATAGTGAGTTAATTACTTTGCCATTTTTGTCCATGTGATTTATATTTCACTACTAAAACCAGCAACTATTGGCAAAAATGTCACATATAATGGAAATTTGAAAAAGGCATAAAATGCAATTACCCACACATGTGAAAAGTGCAGAGATTACACATTGATTTATTGAAAACTTAAAAAAGAGTATTTAACAGTAAAGGCTTGTACTCTAGCAAAACTATAAACAACTCATGTTGACCAAAGTTAATAAAAACAGGCATAAAACAAAAATAAGATACACTTGCCTAACGAAAATCCATAAATGACTAAATAGATTTTGTAGAAACTTAAATTTAAAATCCATATGTTACAGAGGAGCTAGTTTATGTCATTGAAAGCATTGTCAAAAAGTTTCATTGTGATTAAATGGCAGATAAAGAGAGGGCCAATCTTATAGCTTGTGAAAGACGGTTCCACGATCTCAGGGTAACCACAGAGTCTCCTCTAAATTGTACTCTTGATCATGGGATAACAAACAACTTCTACAAGGTTGAAGGTAGAATCTGAATTCTACAAGGTAGAGGTACAGGTAGCAAGATAATTTAGAGACTTATAAGTGATCAGTTTGGTATTAAAAAAAAACTTTAGAGAGCAGCTTAATGTAGATGTGGTGGTGGTGATGATGAGACAAAACTGATTGAAGTTACACACACACGCATATATATATATATATATATATATATATATTTGAATATGGATATTTCTGTGATTGCTGAGTCATTAAATCCTCATAGTAATAATATTGTTGTAGTGGAAATAGAGAACCATCTGAATGACATAAACATGTGGCACTGTCAATGCAAATATCTTTTCAACAATCAATCAAAGAGGAGGTGAGAAACTTCAGCTTTGGCAAATGGAGAAAGTAAACTGAAACCTGGGAGCAGCAGAACAGCCTGGTCTGCTGTTTGTTTTTCATCAGTCTTTAGATTTAAAACTATAAAAGTGTCAGGTACTCTCACCTCTGGAGCCCGAGGAGGCCTGGATCTTCACACCTCAATGCCTGGGAAGCTTTTCCAGTTAATCTATGCATACCAAAATCAGTACCTCAAAATATCAACAGCTTTGTGCAAAGATTTTAAAGACTATGTCCACGTCTTCAAACTTTTTTGTGTCTTTCATTTAACAAAGTATTTATTTAGTAAATAAAAGGCCAAGATTCCTTTATAGTGTGTGAAAAACCTTCAAACCTATTTACCCAACTTTTTTACATTTTATTAAATGAACAGAAAACTGACAGTTTTGGAACGATTTTACAAGTATACTTAAGGAGCAGGTTGTTTTAAAATAAACAGTTAATTATTGTGGAAAAATAAATTTTACATGTGTGATCTGTACATATTTTTTTGGACAAATCTGTTAAGAAAAGTCACAACATGTATTGCACCAACCAAATCTTCTAGAAAGAAATAACCAATAAAATAATTTGTATTAAAACTCATTGTAACAGCAAGTTACTTGGTACTTTTAAAGGTGACATTGTTTGTTCTTCTTAGACAAAACTTTAAACTTTTTAAACTAAAGTTTGTATTGGCTCAAGTTAAAACAAGCCTGCTGTGTGTTGCAGTGGGTCTGTGTTTTGTCAGAATGACTGTGTGTGTGAGGTTTTGTGTTTTTTTTTTTGCCCATCTGTGTGCCAGTGTGTCTCCCTGCAGGGCGTCTGCTGTTGCTGAATCTCAGAGTGTGAACACGCAGATCAATGAACATCAGAACAGTCACATCTGCTGATAATCAAACTATACACACATACCCTCTGCAAAACAGGTAGATTTAGTTATTAAAATATTGATTTATATTGATTTTATACTGTTTTGGTTTGATTTTATTACATGCACTGAAGCAGCGAGAGAGAAAATAATATTCAAATATTTAACAAAGCTAATTTGAATTAAGGATTTATGTTTGAAGATAATCACATGAACTTCGACTAAAGATATATTTTGTGTCTGGATTATATCCTAAATTCTCTTTCACTTAAATATTTTGATTAAAAAACACTTAGAATTGTGAATAATGTTATATTGTTTTGAATCATGACATTTGATTCTTTTAATAAAGTTGACCATTAGCTCAGGTCTTCCTCATTTCTTTATGAATTAGAAATATATTTTTAATGATACTTGGGTAGCTTGATGAGAGCTTTGCAAGTTAATACATTTTTCTTACACAATTAATTTAGTAAAAATTGCTAGAGTTAATTATTTAGATATTTAAAAAAAATCTAACTCAAAGTTGCAAAGTAGTTACCTCTGGTTTTTAAGTTGTAAATGTATTTGTATTTGTTGCTGATTTAAACTCAGGAAATTTTAACTGCGCACTGCACTACTCCAACAAGGGATGCGACATCAAGACCTCAACGCCTCAAACCTCAAAACCAAACATCCCAATTTTCCATCTGGCAGCAAGCACGCTCTTGCCGTCTCCAAATCTCCACATATATTTTATTCTGGAGTCTGGGAATGTGGATGGAGGATGGCGGAGGGGTGTCTGTTCGTGTGTTGTCTTTGCTTACAGTGCTGTGAATCTGCCCGGCTAATCTGCTAATGTATTCCTGGGGTCAGGAGGTCCTGCACCGAATCAATAGCAGGGATTTACACAGCTTTTCCCTGGAATGTGCCTGATCCACACTCCCTTGCACAGCCGAGGGGGTGTGTGAGTGGAGGGGGGTGGGGTGACATCCAGTTCGACAGCGCCATCCAATTTTCCCTCGAATTGAACTAGTGAGAGTAAATGGGGGAGGAGGACGAGGAGGAGGCCAGGGACCTCCCCCCTGACATAACGCTTCTCTTTGAATAATATTAATAGAGAAAAGACAAAAAGCTTCTCACGCTGGAGCGTCTGCAAAGCTCAAGAGAAACTTAGCACAGAGAATAGTGTATATACCATGCAAAAAAAAACTATGTCGAATCACTTCTAGAGATACTTTTGCATTGAGGCTCATTGATTAGGGGAAAAGCTGGATTAATCTCATTGTTTTGTTAACAACTCATATATTTATAATATATTAAAGTACTTTTTTAAGGAAGAGGAAAGCAGAACTGTTGTTAACTTTACTTGGATGGATTAATAGATGGATGGATGGACAGAGTGACTAAATTGCAAATAATTTGTGGACAGATGGATGAACAAATGGAAGTATGAGAAATAAATGCATCAAAATACTAGGTGAAAGATCTAGCATAAGACTATGGATTGATGTGTAGATCGATGGTTGCAGGGATGAACGCTGGTGGGGAAAATAGCAATACAACCAGAGGCTATGAGACAATTAAAGGCAGATAAATAGCAAATGAAGCGTGGTTGGACAGGTAGAGAATAGGTCAAGCAATGGATAGATGATGGAGGTTTGGACACTTTATTGCTGATGGAGGAAACATCCGAGTCTGAAATGTAGAAGATGGATGAAATGGAAGGTGAAGAATTAACGCAGAAGGATTTAAGGCAAATTGATTTAAACTGCAGCACCTCTAAAACAATATCTGTGAAAATAATAGTTTCTGTCTTAACTCATTCCCAAGGTATAGGGAGGGGGAAAAAAGATGCAAAATATTACAATATGTATTTTTGAGATCTTACGAATATTAAAAACATTCCCACTACTGATTCAGTCCCACACCACTCTCTTCTCTCTTCCAGCTTTCTAATGTCATGATCTCTGTATTCATCGCTCAATCAGCTTCCTGTCCGGGGCACCACAGGGTCAGTGGGGTGACAAACACATCAATATCCTTTAGCTGTCCCAGGACTGTGCAACCCTGCTCTTCTGCTTCCCACAGAATGAGTGACAGCTCTATGGTAACACCCCACAGTCCCCGTCAGAGACCATCCAAGAGCTGTCTGTCTCTCAAACTAGAATAAAAGCTCAGAGGGACACAAATAATATCCCCAGAATATCACATCCGGCCTCATGCATAACAGTTCAAGTTAACGTCCTGTCTGCCAGATTGATATGGGATAGAGTGATATCATCTTTGAAGTCATTAGCATCAAAATGCTCATATCAAAATACTTCATTATTATTTCATTATCATCAGCTGATGCTAATCACTTGTTTGTTGTCTGTGTTACAGTTTTCTAACCGTTGTTTCGCCATTTGTTAGTTCCTGTTTTGTCTTTGTTTGTTTTGTTTTGTTTTTTAGATTTTTTCAGGTCCTGTCCGGCGAACCGTTCGTCGATGGATATTGAATTTGTATATTCTTTATGCTGGGGAGGTGATTAGCGCCTGCCTCAGTCAGCGAGAGTCCCCTCACAGCGGGAACTCCTGTTTACTCTACCTGATCCCCAATGAGGACTTTGTGAAGCTGCTTTGAAAGCAATTGCTAAAGAAGCGCTATATAAAAACTGATTGATTAATTGATTGATTGAAAATGTAAACTTGCACTTTAAAAACAGACCTCTTATAATAATAGCTATCTGTGAGATTCAATCAATCAATAAATACAACAGGAATAAATCTTTCACAATAAGACAATAAAACAATAACATGTTAAGGCATAAAATCATTTTAAAAGCCATCATACTGTGATTAAGAATTAAAAGCTCAAAACTCAAATAGAGGAATTTTGAGAAGTGATTTAAACTTATCCATCAACCATCTCACTCATACTTGGGCAGGAAGAGCATTCTGCAGTAGAGGAGCTGACACAAAAAAAGACCGATCCCTGGTTGGAGCCTGGAAAAACGAGGAACTTACACATGTTAGATGTCAATGCTCTGGATGAAGCATGAGGGCGATGATGATTTAACAAATAAAAATGGACTTGGCCATTATAACACTTAAAAGCAATGAGTAAAATTTTGAATGTATCATAAGCCTACTCTTAGTTCTTGTGAGCAAACAGGCTTGCTGATCCTGGAGTACTACCTTGTGTCTTGTTGCTGTGCTCAATCTGAGCTGTGTTTCTCAATCTTCTTTCTCATATATCGTAAGAGGTTTGGAGTGCAATACCCTGTTGTTTCTCTTTCAATACATGACTGGGTTTCATCTATAGCACCCCATTAGTTTATTTGGTTGATCTTACACCTGACTATAATCCTACAAAATCCCTGAATTCGGGCTACTTTAAGAACTGATGCTGGTATGATGGCAAAAAGGTAGAAATATGAAATACAGATATTGTTTGTTTTCTGGTTTGCTCACTTTGCATTTATAAATGGACCGAATCATTATTTATAGTTCTGAAAACATTCTTTCTTCACAGTATTTTCACACCTGCCTAAAACCTTTGAACAGAACTGTACGTATATTCTAATAAATAATGTAAATTTGTTTAAAAATGTGCAGAACAGGTCACAAAAGATATAAATCAGAGTGTCACAATAGAAACTTTTGGGAATTACAGAAAATACTGTTTGACCACCTCATAGAAATAGCAAACTGAAGGGATCATTCAGTTATCACATTATAACCTTAATGCCTAAATTTGCTTTACAGTTGATTTCATCTAATCAGTTCAGTGTTTTCACATTAATGAAACTCACATAACTGTGAGTGAAAGGGTTGTTATTTGGGATTTTTTTGGGGTTGCATGTAGTTATTAGGGAGTGTCCTTTTAAAATAGTTATTTTTATGAGTGTTTTCTGTGTGCAGAGAGGGGCAAGATGGCAGTCATTAGGAGAGTTGAGAAGGACATGTACAACATGCAGGGGAAGACCCAGGGCTTACATCTTCATATTCTGCAACGTATTACATGGGGAGTTGGATTGCATCTACAAGCCCTCCACATCCTTGATACTAAACATGCCTGACAAAAAAAATTTACTTTGCAAGTTCATTTAAATCCTATAAAAAGGCTAAACCATTAAGGCTCAGCATTACTTTAGCTTAGACTTCAGACTGACCTATGCTCAATCGAGACACTGAGGTGGAGACTGGCAGCTTTCTTTATTTCGTTGGCAATTTTTTACAGCAAAATACCACAAAAGTAAGCCTAGTAAAACACTCATTATATATTAATAACTTTCTATTCGGCTATCAAGAATCTTCTGCAATTTAACCAGGCTCATTTTGGATCATAGGGTATTTACTGGAAAGCTGTATTTACACAACCATTCATCACCTATTAGGGAATCCAACATTTTTTTGGAGTTTGCGAGGATATTTAAGTACCCCCCCCCCCTCACACACACATAAAAACAAACATAAAAATTCCCTCTGAAATCCTGCTAGCCAGGTCTGAAGCAGGAAGAGCCTGGCTGAGAGGGGGCAGTGCACAGCACGATGAAGGTTTTGCAACTCCAGAAGCTCTAGTGTTATGATACTGTATCTCAGCACAAAGAGAGCAGGCACACCGTTAAAGTTCCACAGGGACAACAAAAGCAGACACTCTGTGTCTGTTGGACCAGAGCATTTAGAGGGAACAATAAACTCCCTGGCCCAGACGGACACATGAGAGAGCAGAGCTTGTGCTGCTGACTTTTGGCACAGAAAAGTGCCCCTGATGGTGCCAGGACAGTGTTGTGGAGAGAAGCACGGTTCCTGTCAACACACTCTTCTGCATGAGAGCACTGATAGAAGAGAGTTGGCATGATTGCCAACCAACAACCGTTCTTTCATCTGTTTGTTGGTCATCACTTACATGATACCCCCGGCCAAATCCTTCTCCACCTCATGAGTGGTTCATCACTGAAGTGAAACAGGTCTGAACCTGGTTATTACCTGGATGGAAGACTAGGTTGCAGTTGAAAGTGGTGCTGGTGAGAGAAGTGTCCTTCTCCCAAAAATACAAACTGTATCACGTTGCATGATTCTTTCTTTGGCTGATCACAGCATCATATCGATCTTTCCACTCACCAAAAACTTACTCGCATGTTCACTAAGTTGAAACACAAAAGAGTATGACAAACTAGTACCTTTCTTCCTCATATTGGAAGTCAGCAAACGCCTGTACCTACTTCATATTTATAAAAACAGAATTTTTGTCTTAGAAAAAGGTATGTTATCTTTTGTAACAGGAACATAGTTTGAGTGTAATCAGGGATAGGAGACATAGATGCTACAATGGAGCATTTTGTATGCTTTGCTTTTCTGCACTATATTAGTTTTGGTTTTACTCTGTTACTTATTGACATCCTTATTCATAAACGAGTTTTATTATAAAATACGATATTTGTTAAGTATTTTTTTACTAAACATGAAATAATTTTACTTTGTAATGTTTATGTTTGATGCTAAATTTGTGGAAGACTTTACTTGTGTAATCAACTTTGCAATAAAGTTGATTCTGATTCTGAGAATGTAGTTTGATGCTTACAGATATTGGGCTAGTTGGAAACCCCTTTTCTGACTTTACAATCCATCTCAACGAGTTCAAATAAATGGTTGAGACCAAGTGACATTTTTTTTCCATTTCTCTGTTAATGCGCAGGAGGAAGTGTATAGACTGTAGTTTGGACTGACTCGAGAAGTGAGCGGGCTTCCATTATCACCTCAAAAAAGGCCAAAATTATAGCCAAAACATTGGGGGTTTCCATTTGCATAAAAATAAATCCTATGAGTGACATCAAGCCTACTGCGTCCATGATTTAGTACAGTGAATGTTTGAGACCCATCACATTGTCACAGACACACTGTTCAGTTCAGTTTAGCTAAAACAAAAATAGGATTGCCTTATTTATTCAAAGCAAAGTTAGGAAGAAAATCTAAGTAAGTTGAATAATTATCGTCGGTTAAATTGAATTAATTATATTTGAGTAGGTTTACTAATAAATATTCATTTTAAAATGCATGCTTAAAGACATATAAAAAATGTGAGTAATTTTACTTGCGTTATTAGTACTCTCAAATATTTATTCAGACTTTTTACCAATGGTTAACTATTTTAAGTAAACTCAACATTTGAGAAAAATCAAGTAAACGTAATCGTATTTCTTTAGTAAAGTTTACTGTTTGATGTTACAGTGCAGAGATGGCCGAGTTACAAGTAACAGACAAAAATGTTCCTTTCAATTTAAATGCAGGTATACCGATTAGACTCTCTACTGCAGATAGAGTACTGGAGGGGATGTACGCCATGAAGGAATGAAGAAGACTGAAGAAGATGACTGGTTATTGTGATCCAAATAAGTCTTGGCTGCTGCTGGGTGAGTGAGGGAAATCTGGTTAACTACTTTGTCGCTGAAGAAATAGAAGGCTGTTGCTTGGCTTAATATAATTAGTAGTATGTTACAAGGCTAAATTGCCAAAAACAAGACTAAACTAAGACAACACTAAGAAAACAGAACCTGACCAAACCATACAAGCGGTTTCGAAGGTTTAAAAACAATTACACAATCAGTATTTAAAACTGGGAGGAGTTCCAGGTGAATTATTTATAACAATCGTTTTATCAACTCTTTAAGCAAATTTAACTAAATGTAACTAAAAATGAATGAAATTCTTGGTTTTCCTGAGGTCTCAAAAGCGCTTAAATCCTTCACTGGGCAAACAAAGTATTCTTTTGGGTTCAAAGTGAATCTAATTCTCTTCATGTGACAAATAAGCACTAGATTTGAGGAAGGGATTTTGGGGGAAGAAAGGGAGAGTCTCGATTCTGGATTCCTGGATAATGACAGCGTCGCAAGCATCCAACTGAAACAAGCTCTTCTGCCAGTTTCTCTCCTTTTATTTTGAGTTTTTATCCTTCAGTTTTTTTTTTTTTTTTTTTAAATTTCACACATAAAATACAAACCCATATGTTTAAACTGAATGTGCACTTGCAATAATAGTATTTTTTTTACTCAGAAAAGACAAAATATGATATTTTGATATTTGAAGACAATGATTTGTGTACTGAGATTATATTGACGATTTTGTTGATCATGTCTTCAGTTTGGGTGATAGTGAATTGGGTGAAGAGGGGTATTGTCCAGGGTGGCATTATTGGGAAGTCAGCATCAAGCATTGGCTTTTTTTTTTTGAACGAGTCTCTCCCCGCCATCTTGTTTGTCTGTCGCCTATCTCTGCAATTAGGAAAATTTTACAGGTTCAAAGGGGGACAAAAGTAAAGGCACAAAACCCTGTAAGAATTTGCTACTAAATTTTCCAAAATTACAGAAATGTTTGCAACCAATGATTCAATCTCAGAAGCCAATATTTAGTCTGTTGTTATTATCCCTTAATACCTAGATATTTTTCAATATATTATTAAATGTGAAGCTTCTCACGCATACACACACACACTCACACACATACACACTGTCTTTTTGTATATACCATGTGCGCCCCACTCTCAGGCTGAGAACTTTTTAAAATTTAATACATCACTCTTCTGACAGAATGCTGTTGAAAAGAAAAAAGACATTATGCTAGTTAACTGGAATTGTTGGGGCTTAAGGCAAACAAATGGACAGGAGCCCCTATTTTTTTTTGCTGATATTTCATAAAAATATATGTAACAATTGTTGCTTTCAGGCAGCATATATAGATCATTTTTCAAGTTAATTGTCTAATTTTTTCACTTTAAGGGAAACATTGGTTGATAAAGTTTACTTGATGAAACCAAGGGGGGAAAAGTGTGTATAGCAAGCAATTTATTTATTGTATATTTCAAAAAACAGATGGCAACCCATGGGACAGGTGTATCTTTAACAGCCTATCTTTAACTGATGGTTAGTCTGCCCCTGTTAACTTATAATTATCATGTTTTAACCAAGAGATTTACAATTAAATGGATTTAATTCATTTGCAGCACAGGTTCATGCTATTCTTTGCTAATATAATTTGTCTGCTGACTCATCATCAAAAACACTTAATGATGTTATAAATATCTGAAGGTTGGCAGATGATTCACATTTGACATCCGTCATGCCAATTTGAAAAACCTTTAAAGAACTTGTACTTAATAGGAATACCTGAAACAATGAATGATTATGTGCATCTAATTTACACAGAGATAACTAATTTCATCTGTGTTTTCTAATAGGCTGTCCATATTTTTCTTTTATTAGATGGGACAGAGGATGGGAAGGTGTTCGCCCAGGGCCCCAAACAGGCTAGAACCGACTCTTAATGTATCTGTGCTCTTTTAGCTTGATCTCGAACCTGTTATTGAGAATACAAGCAAGGTTTTAATGTAGTCCCTTTCACTTGTGTGGCTGCCAAGCATTCTCCTCTTCTGATTTAACCTTTCTTTTTTATGTCTTGTGTTGCGCATTCAGCACATTTTTGAGCCAAGACTGGGATTTGTGGCTGGTCGTATTCCAGTCTGAGAGGGGAATATTTTCTGAGAAAAAGCATCAGCCAAAAAGTTTCTGAGCTCTGGTCTTAAATGCTGACCTTCATAAATTAGATTTTAGTCTAGAAACAATAAGAGGATTTGGAAACATAAAACCAGTGTGTTGTTGTTCAGGGACCAAACATAAAGTTAAAAACAAGAATAAAGCTGGAAAAGGACACAATCCTCAGATTTTATTGATGCTGGCTTGTGATCGTTGTCTTCAGACGCAAGAGTTTAGTAAGTCTCAGAGTTAATTTTTGAAGACTTTAAGGATGAATGCGGAATGATAGATATCAACAGTGGATCCAAGTGCAATACAAACTGAATTTAGAAGGCAATAGAAATGAGATCAAGAGGGCCTGAAAAACACCACAAAGAACAAACAACCACAAGAATCCCCCAGAATTCATAAATCAATATCCAGTACATCACCAATACAAAACCAGTATACTCCTCTGCCCCCCATAACTGTGTTACTTTATATTTTCAATATTCTGCAACAGAGAATTTCTTCAGTTGCCAACTGACAATGGAAAACCCAACCATACTCCTTTTGATTGAACACTAATAAAATAATGAACCTTTCTAGCTTGAAAATGATCTATCACAGAAAGTTCATGTACATCGGTGAGATAGCTCTGTTTGCGATGGAGCTGCTGCAAGACTCTAAGTCTCCTCAGTCACGCAGGATGGAGAGACACATCTGTGAATCCACATACAGCTGAAATTCTCCAAAAAGTGAAACCCATTTTATTATTCAGTGTGTCTGTGTGATTCAGGCAACACAATTAAGGATAATTGCGTGCAAGTTCATATATGTGCAGTTCTCCGTTGACACTATAAAGGTCCATGTGGTTTAGAGCACCACATTTATGATCTTAAAAGTAGTTGATGTTTGTATCCATCTATAAACGTTCCTGGAATCATGAAGCATATTCTTAAAAAAAATTTAATGAGCATTGCACGACCAGAAAACGGCACCATCTTTACAATGAGCGGTCCATCTTTTACAGACCCGAAGCTGGGCCCTTTTTCTGGCATCTGCATTGTTTTGTGTAAAGTAACGAGACTGAAAGTGGACCCAAATGAACTGACATGAGTTCCACTGGGAGTAAGAAACGCAAACATGTTGTAAAACAAAGTTGTAGAACGCAATTGGTTTTTAGAATAACAGCTATTATAGACAATTAATGAGCAGAAGTGGCGAGGAGCTGAGCCAAGAGCGTTTACAGCAAAAAATGAGTTGTGAAGAGCTGAGGTTAGCAATTGAAGGAGTAAATACGTTAACTTAAACGAACAGGCTAAAAACTTTGTTACTTTCCAAGACAAACTGAAAAAGGATGGGTAGGACTTTCTCCACGCAAGGCAGGAATCAGGTGAGAACACCTTATGAAGAGCCATCCTTTCAAACCTGAGCAACAAAGTTTTCCTCAATAAAAAATTGGATGACAAGTCTCTCGTATATACATTTTAACACATGAGAAAAGAGGAACATACTGTAGATGTTTAAAAGCTATGTATGTTTTGTCTTAAGGCCATCACAGATCTAGAAAAGGTGAAATTCTCTTGCTTGCTGTATGGCTTCTCTGCAGGGTGCTTTTTTCTAGCTTCATAGATCTGCTGTGAAATGTTTACCCAATGGCACTTCTAGCACTGGCGCTCAGGGGACAACAGTGGCAATCCCGGCTGTAAACAATTGTTTGCATTTGGCTTTAAAATACAGAACACAAAAGTTTTTACATGCAAAACATTGTTGAGTATATTTTGTTGCTACTGGGCAGCTCCAGCAGCTCCTCTTGCATTCTCTTTTGTATCCCTCTTCTGCATTTTTTCTTCTGTTCTTCTTTTTTCCTTTATTCCTGTCTTGAAGTTGATGCAAGTGTGTGTATTAAAAGAGACTAGTTTCATTGGTCAAACATGATTATTTGGTTGAAAAAAAAACCCAAGGCGATTTGGCAGGACCTCACTTTATTTTTTGCTCGCACCCATCAATTGGTCAAATATTTTTACTCACATACATGCACATTATTTAGTTGAGGTGTATTTTCACATGAAACTTCTGTCCGAAAATTCCTCTACATGTAGATGTGTGATTGCATTACATCTCCTGTAATCTGAAAATAAATTTTAAGCTTAAAGTAATTAGTGTAAAAATATTGTACCCATTTTTAAATTCATAGTTATGTCCTTTTTCCTTTCTATTTTCAGTATTGTTTGGGACTCAGTTTTTTAAGTATTAGACAATATTTACGTCATACATTCTGCTGTGCATTTTTAGTGCAGAAGATGACTTTGTTCAAACAAATGGCAGTTTGGTGGGAGAGAAAAGAAAGACATTACATATATATATGGAGACAACAACATTTTTTGTTGAATAACATTTTTGTAAAAACCGAGGGCGTCCTAACCAATAAGCATTTCAATGACCTGCAAAGGGTTAATATGACGTTAATACGAAGTCTATGGGATTCGCTTTCATTTGGGGCTAATTTAAGCTGTCAGTTTTCCCAAATATACTTTTTTATACTTACTAAATATAAAAATGCCCCAAACTGAACAATTAAAAATGGGGCACAAAGGCTAGGTCTCCCTGAGACTTGAATGCAGAAGCGATGCCAAGGGTTGGAGAACAGAATGCACCAGATCCAAAATCACAGCTCATAAAGTAGAAAACAATCAAATCTATTCATATAATTTGAAGATTTTGTGGGTTGGTTGTTCATTCACAAGCAATTTTGTAAAACTTCTAACCTTCTGCCAGAATTCCTGGTTTCATTATTAATGTATAGACATTGAAACCTAGGCTTTCTCTGAGTTTTCATCTTGTCTGAAATAAGCACAAAATATTTTTAAGGCATTTGATTGGCCAACTTAAAGGAGAGCTATGGAGATGAACCATTAGACTCTAGTTCTATTTTTGACATAAAAAAAAAACATTTTGCTTAAACAATCCTAATCAAACCCAGTACCGTCAACCTACAATTGATTGATACTAAACTAGACATTGTGTGAAAGCAGCACTGGCAAAAAATTTATTCACTTTCTATGTTTTAGCACTATGAAAGTCATTGTTATAATTTTTTAATATTTTGGGAGTTTTTTTTCAGTATTCGTAGCTTGTAGAGGTTTCAAATTCCTTCAGGGATGCAAAGGGGGTTTCACTGTCACACTGTCCTTGTAGTGTTCAAATATTAAGCAAGTTTTAAAAAGTGCTTTTATTATCCGTGGACATGTCCCATACAGGAGCAGGCTCACCCCAGTATCACGGTTCAGAGCAGATGAATTTCCCTGACAGAGTCAAAGGGAAGGTCCATGCACCCCAGGCCTAATCCCTGAGAGAAAAGCCCAGCGTTTAGGCCCTGGTACACTTAATCCTGGGCCCCTGCTCACAATACACTTCAGATCTGCTTGTGCTTCCGCCCGGGCACAGAAAATCACAGAGAGAGGGGTGTGGTTGGGCAACTATACCACATGGAGAGTTTCAACAAAACACAACTTTTCTGAGATGAACTATCAAAAGAATAAACTTGATAGTAAACTTTTTTTATGAACAAGATGCTTGATCTCAATATTGTCTTAAATCGCTGAATTAATTGAAATTACGGATGCAAAAGAAATTCTGTGTCTGAAATCGATTAAGCTAATACTCTCTGAGAGTTACATCCTAACCAATTTTGTATTGGTATAAAAACAGAATATCTGCAATAAATATCTACATCATATCAAAAGGTTTTTGCTTGTGTTACGTTATGAAGTGTTGCCTTTCCTCCCTGAAGTTGCCAGATCATGCTGAACCTTCATTGTGACTTGAAAAACAAAACAAGAACAGGCATTTTGTGCTTTTAAAAGATAAAGATGGCTGAAAGTACATAGAAAAAATTTTACATGTCTCCTGAACAGGCAACTGAAGGTACCATTACAGCTAATATTTTATCTATACTATTAGTTAACGTTATGCAAGCTCAATACTTTTCCTTTAGACTGTAGTTGATCAATAAGACTGACTGACCTAATGCTATTACTGAACTACACAAAGCTTAAAGGCTATAAACTTCTTTCGCTATACATAAGTATAAGATCGTCTGGGGAGAGGAGGCAGACTTTTTTCAGGAACAGCATTTTTTGTTGGTTGCAGTACCAGATTTGGTCACAAAACTGTATACTGCACCTTTATATATAGTACAGTAAAGTATTTTTATTTTGCCAAACATAAGGCTATAACTAAGACGATATTGTGAGATGCTTTGTCAATCATTCAATCATCATGTATGTATATAAAGCTTTTTGCGGTTGCTAAAAAGCAGTTCACAAACAAGAGACCTAAAGTGGATTCAAAATATCCTAATTCACATTGATCATATTTGTTATATTCCAACATACAGGTATTTAAGATCCAGAGTTCTTGAAATCAGAAATAAAACTTTTTCATTTTATCACAGCAGCGAGGCTGAGATTATGTAAAGAGTTCTAATAACTCACTTATTATATAAGCAGTGTTTGATGTTTAACTTATGTCAATTTGAGCATTTTAAATTTTGAATTAGAAAATAAGATTAATTTATTAAATATGATATTGATTGCTTTGATTTTAACTTTCAAGATAAGATTGAAGTACCTGGTCCTGGCAATAATCACTGTGAATCACACGATATTATCAAACTGAGCTCAGAAAATCTGATCAGAGTTTCATTTCTGATCTGTCTGCCAAAGCAAAGACGGACCTTTCAAAAAGAACACAGAGTGTTATTTACAAAGAATACAAAGTACAAAGAATAATGCTGAGGTAATCATAATACAAGCACTGCATTAGATGTTAACCAAAAAGCGCTCATAGGAACGTGCAGGAAAAAAAAAAAGTACAAACATGCATCCGGAGCACGTACAGATCATACACTGCTGGCCATTGTAAGAGTTTAGACAGACAAACAAGCTTCTCTGAATGGAGAGATAACGAAGGCCAGAGAAGACATAACGTTTATGAGAGACGTGCTTGTTTGCCACTTGTTTACTCGGCTGTAAGATGATCCTGTTAAAGAACTACCAAACAAACATCTACCAAAAGAAGAAGCAAAATGCTTAAAATCTTCTTTTCAGCAAAACAATTACCGGTGTACTGTTTAACATAACAAAAAAAAGTCTTAAACCCATCTCTACGACCCTAAATCAGATGCACATGCAGATTTAGAAGATAGACACATTGTAAAGTCATTGCAACTAGTCAAAACTCTTTATAATAGAAGTCAATGGAGAATTATGAGTTGTCATGCATGTTTTGCAGATTTCTATAAAGTACATTATGACTAGTTAAACAAACTTTGGTTGGTTTAATCTAGTCTAATCTTAGTCTAATTTAAGAATATTTTTAAATTAGAAGTTGTCATATATTGGAGACAGAAGGCATGACTTTTAAAGATTGTCATCTTCAATTTTTTGCAATCAAAATATATTTAGAAATATATTTAATTCACTTTTCTACCTAGTAGAAACTGAATTATATGTCTATTTTTCTTTATGAAGAGTCAAAATGTATTTATCACTTGTCAGAATACAATTGTTTCCAGCATTCACAAAATTATTTTACATATTTCATTTCATCAAAAGAATTTGAAATTTCAAATAGTTTTTGGGTCATTAATTGACTAAACCCGAATGTTCTTGATCTTTGGAGTGCAAGAGTATTTAAATAATTCTCATAGGCTTATGGGACATCAGTCAAACTCTTTATTACGCTGTCTGTCAAAGCATTGAATGTGCAGACAGTTGGAAAATTACAGTAGATGAACAATGATTGCAGATTTAATGACTTTTGGATAATTTTGGAGCAAAGCAGATTTTGGGATCTGAGGCCCTAGTGTAGCCAATGTTTTGCCAGTGCCATTTGCCAAAAGTGATTGCTTGCACACCTACAAATACATTTTGGGTGTGGCCGTATCATCATATTAATACTGGGCTTTAATATTATATAAATCCAGGGCCACTGGTACATTATAAAGCAACCCCAGCTCAAACCCACCTAGATTAAAAGTGATATACAAAATACATTTTTTGAAATAGATTTTAAAAATGGACCCAACGCCAACAGATTCAAACATGGTTTTTATTTCCATGGACTTTGAAACAAAATAAAAGCACTCGAGATATATCTCCAAAAGAAAGAAAAAGACAAAAAAGAAAAATGGATCCGTTCAATCCTCCCAATCAATAATAACTCAGCAGCTCCATCACTTCTGATACTTTAAAGCATGAACAGTTAGAGAAAATAGTGGTTCTCTGTCACAAGGCCAACAGTCCAGGGAGCAGAGAGACTTCTGCAGAAAAACTGTACAGATGCTCAATTGGAGACTTGCTCATCCCACATCTGTATGACTGCAGGGCAAGTGGTGCATGGGTAATATTGTGGATTACACTGTAAGATACACATTGTTTGGTGACTCTGTTGCATGTGTGCGAGTGTGATTATTCTGAAAGCAATTCTAGCCAAATCATATAAAACCGAGATGACTGAATGAAGCAAAAGCAGAAACCAAACCGGACACCACGAGGAAGAGACATTTAGAAATACAGACAACCAAGGTCACTACGCTCTGTAAAGCAGGATTCTCTCTGCACACGTATGGCCCACCAGGTTTGCGTACTGCCTCACTTCCTGCTCATCACTGGAACCCTTCTTCTTACGAGCGTATGCTGCGTAGGGCATCACTGTTCTTCGGTAGAGCACAAGCACCCTTCCTATATCCTTGAGTGCCCGAACATCATCTGCAGAAGACCACAAATAAGCATTTTACATCTTCGTTTCAATGTGAGTGTCTTTCTTTATTGATGTTGAGTCTTCTTTAGTCAAGTCAAAGTAAATGTAAAAAACATTTAAAAAAAAATGTGTTTCAGGTGAAAAAAATACTCGAAAACATAATGACAATTATAATTTACTATTTGAATTCAGAATACAAATGTGACTTTTTTGTCAACACAGTTTCTTAGGAATTGTGTAGCTGAAAATTAAACGTACATGTAATAAAATAATTTGGCTTGTAGCCTTTACGGAGCTAAGAAAAATTATCCTGATGTCTATTTCAATGTCTCCTAGAAAGAAAATAAATTCAAACACACACTTGCTCTGCCATCCTCAGTAACAGCCCTCTCTGATGATTGTTATGCAAATTCTGCATCCACAGGCCTTGCTAAGTGTGCCACAGTCTGTGCGTACAAATATAAGTCAAACAACAGATGTAAAATTACACTCTTACAGCCAAAGGGGAAGCTTTTTTTCACATGATGTGACAATAAGACAACAGCAAGATAAAAACAAACCACTTTAAACGCTAAAATGAGAGAGTTACAATACATTTTTTTTTAAAAGGACACACACTTTTAATTAGAATAACTTTGGGCTACACTTTAAACACTGAATGAATGTTAATTTTGGGAAAACAATCTCAAAATCAGGGTGGAGACAAACATTAGCGCACTGTTGGTTAAACACTCAGAGGTTCAAGTGAGGGTCAACTAATAATCATCCAGATACACTGACCAGGACTCGTGGCAGTGAGAAATAATGTAACTGCGCCTAAACCACAAAACTTTCAAACATAATCATTTAAATCTACCCAAAGTGCCAGAGTGGTAACAATGACCCTTTCAGTGAGAAAAGGTAGGTTTTCTAGCCTCTCGTTTGTTTATAGGCCTCTACTACACTCAGGCGAGCCAATATTCAGACACACACTGAGCACTCAGTCAAGAAGCCAACACTCTCCCCCATGGACTGTTAAAACAGGATCCGCTGCTCAAAAAGAATGCAGTCATTGGTAGAAGGTAAAGAAAGGGCCTCAAAGGCAGCAGGAGTTTAAATGGGGGAGGATAAATGTATTTGGCTTGGATGACTAATGCTAAGTGTAACGTCAACTCAAATAAAGTCATGGATTGTAGAAGTCAGTTTTAATGCAATTCAGTGTCAAAAATGTTGCAAAGCTGTACTGCTTTAGCTCTCTGAAGCCATTTGGAGTTTTATAAGCATTGAAAGACCTGAACAGCAATACCTTCCATGGTGTTATAACAAGTCATTATAGTCTTATAACATTAAAGTTAACAGTACAAAAAAGTTGATAATCAGGTTTGTTTTCTGAGGTTTATCTTGTAAAAAGACAAAAAAACTACTTTCATTCAAGAGAGAAGATACAGTAAACAACAAAGTTTAAAAATCCATCCCAACAGTGACTGATGAGTAACAATATACACGGCTCTTGAAGATATGATTGTTATTAACAGATCAGACAACAGCCCATGAAGCACCTCACCTGGATGCCAGCTGACACAAAGCTTTCATGAGACGCTGGCTAATGTAAATTAGTCCTCATAATTTCACACATCTGGAGGGCAAGGTTTCATTTCACAGTTTCCATTTAGATAAACACCACATTGATGGTCTCCTAACTTGGAGGAGAGTAACGCTAGTACACATGTGTTCTTTTATTTCATGTTTTTACTCTTTTCAAATGCTCCTTTTTCATTATAACTCAACTGTGGGTTCAACAGTCTAACAAGTCATGATGATATATTAAGAACAGAATAAAAGCAGTTACTAAAAGTTGCTTTTAAAAAATTATGAACATGAATCTTGCTATAAATATAAATATAAACACATATACATACATAAATACAATGCAAAAACAGTAAGTACTTTAAAAACAAAATGCAATCAGGTTTTAAATAGTGAAATCGATTGTTTAGTTGTATATTGGCAGTTAAGGTTTAGTGATGAACAATATGGTGTATAAAATTGCATCTAAAAAGCTTCTGATATTTATTGTGAAAACTATAATAATTGTTAGTTTGGTTAATTTCTCTCATTGAAATTGCAATGTCTGTGAACATCAAACCAAACTGGTTTAGGTTTTACTATGATTGTTTCATCTCTACATGTGTGCTTTGAAAGGCTCAAAGCTCACATTCATATTCCAATTTTGTCAAATACAAAATATTGTCCACCCTATTGATGTTGCATGTTAAGTCTTGATTACTCTCAGCCACCTCAGACGCCACACCAGCAGAACACTAGCTAAAGTTTGATGAATTTGGTCCAGAAATTTGAAAATACTTCAAGAATTCTGAAGTCATTGTTTGATTGTTTAAACTATTCTGGATTTCCGGTATTAGCATGGAGGCATACAATCAAGAATTTTAAAGAAGATTTAAAGAACATTGGATTAGGTTAGATGTTCTCAAATAGTGGGGTGGCGCCTCCGTCAAGGGGGGCGCATTTGACCTCGGGGAACATACTTTTTTATTTATTTTTTTTTTTTTACTGTTCTAGAATAAAGTGCAATACCAAATTGAAAGACAAATAATACTATTTATAGTTGCGCGGGGGGCCCTAGGTTTGTTTGCTTTTTTCTTCCAAGGGGGGCTCGACAGAAAATAATTGGAAACATTGGATTAGGTACTCGAACCTATTGTTGTGGTAACATTTCTGGGCCCCAAAACATGACGCAATGCAAAATGACATGAAAATGGTTCTCTGACAATTTCACTGACAATGAAAATGTCATGTCAGTCAAAAGGCCTCATAGGTGGGTCCTTACGAAAAAAAAAAAAACAACTAAAACCCCCCCGAGATCTACCCTGAAGGCTACGCAAGACCAAGTCTTTATAGAGAACCCCTAGATAGCCGTTTCATATTATTAGCTTCGGGGGTCAAAGAGCGAATAAAAAAAAATCCTGCTTTTTAATTGCCAATAATCCCCTTCTCTTCGATGGGCTATTTAGCTTTTTCATTTAATGTTGCCTTAAGCAATTTACGTATTAACATTTTAAACTCTGTTCCAAAATCCCCTTCCACTACGCAGTACTCAATCTCGTTGGTGCTATACAAAATGACTTCATTACTATTTAGATGGTCACCATACTGTAGTCTCAGAGGTATTACAAACCAAGAAACATCTGTTTGGTCCGCATTTGCAGATTCTTTCAAATAATGAAGAAAGATGCAAGAACTCCAGACTGCAAGATGAGAGTCATGCGAAGACAAAGAGTGCGAAAAAGGAGGACAGAATAAGTGATCGAGAATAGAAATAAATAAAAAGAGTAATCAGACAGTTCATCAAATCTACATCTGATAAATTATTCTAAATGAAGAGCAGAGAACAATTATGAAGTGCAGGTCGGGTTGGGTTTTCTCATAAAAGTCTGAAGCTACAGCATACACCCCCAAAGCAAACACAAGTTTTATTATTTCCACTCAAAAAGAAGAAAAATCTTCTGTGGAAAACCCCTTCAGGCGCTGCAAACTCTGTCCCAGTAAAGTACTGTCTTTACCTCATGAAGGATAAATCAAGCTTCCATTTTTTTAAAGGGCATATTTCAACAAAAAATGAAAAAGCTTCTTTTATGTTATATATTATTATATATTGGAACACTTACATTGAATAAATAAACATGAATTTATTCCATTCATTCAGTTCCATTCATTGACATATAAAAGCAAGACAAAAGAGCTTGAAAAGGAAAGCTGTGTTGAGATATCAAACAGCAGAGAATGAACACTTTAGCTGCTCAATTAAACTCAACAATAACACTGTACAGACCCTGACTCTTTTCACTCCAAAAACCCAAACATCCGCTGCATGTATAAACACACTTCTTCCCCTCCGACCCATTCTTACAACATCATCCATCCTGAGACTCGATTAACACTCTTTCTCAATCAGCCACACCGGAGGTTCAGTGACACTCTGCTTCAGGGTCAGAGGTCAAAGATTGGACTTTCACTTAAATGAGAGGTCAGGCTGACCAAAGAGCTTTCTGACACCCTATGTGCTTCTAAAAATAAAGAGAGAAGATGTGTAGTTTTGCAAGCTCACAGGAAAATAATTTATTTTTTAATCAAAAGCATTTTATACTTAAATCTAATGGCGACAGCTGGTTTCACTGGGCACAAAAAGATTTGTTCTGCGAAAAAACTAAAGATCCTTTTATAAAAGCAAGTACAAGTTTAGTTGTTAATGTAAACACACTTGTTAAATGTTAAGAGCATTATGTTTAGGATTTTTGAAAATGATATTTCGTGTGGTGTGTAACATAGATTTAAATTTGAGAAACACCCTGTTAGCTTTAAATGTGAAAGTACATTGTGTAACAAGTCACAGTCTGTGCATCCCAAATGACACGTTATCTATTCTTTTAAGTGTACAATATGAGAATTAGCATCTCCTAAGCTATAGCATAAATAAAAAAGTATCCGAATGGTGTATGGATGTGTATTTTTCCCGTTGGATTTTGAAGTGCAGATAGATGGACAGAGAGTCATCTCTGCTGCAGATGTTGTAGCACGATTGCAACAAAACTGAGAAGAACTATGATCATCCAGGGTCCCTTGGTCAAGTAAAAAGGTGAGCGTTCAGGTTTTGCTTTTCTGATCAGGTTTTCTTTTTCCTTTGAGTTTTCATCTACAATTTCAAAAACCTACTCTAAATACCTTCCCAGGTATTTAATGAAAAAATGTTGCACTATGATGGACTAGCCATGTTTCCAATGTGACCAGCAGAAATCTAAGTAAGAATGAATAAGCGGGTAAAGAAACGGTAAGGATAGAAACAGATGTACATAAAAAATAAATAGTAAAGGAATGAAGGAGATATAAGATTTATTATATATTGTCGTTTTTTAAAACTTGTTTCCTAATGCTTGTATTTGATTGTATTTGTTTAAGTGTAAGTCAAATAAAGCTGTTTCACAACAGTTTTTGGCATTCGCTCATACTAAACATAATTGTAAGATGTGATCGAAATCGTGCCGCTTGTGACAGGATCATGAGGTCAGTTTGGTACTCCATCTCTACTCTTTGTCATCTTCCTATAAACTCTTGATAAACACACCCAGACAAACACAACAGACTCAGAGGCAGATTGTTCTTATCAGGCCAGTAACCCCAGGATTGAAGAGTTCAAGCCACGAGAGTAAACACTCTCTTCAGACACCTCATTAAAATGTACTTTTTCTTCTCAGTCAATCATTCAATGCCCTGACTTGTGTTCTCTCCAATCACAAAGACCTGAAAGAAGGTTTCTGCTTCAGCTCTGAACTTGCACATTAATTTTAATTAAACTGAAGGTTTGTTAGGTTGGGAAAAATATTTATCTCAGTATTATTTCGTCCATAAGCAATAACCACACTGCAGTCAACTTAAGCAGGAGATGCATAGATGTGTAGAGTGCTTTAATCAAAATTCCATCTAGACGCGATTATAAAGCAGTGATGTTAGGCTATATAATCTAACCAATAGGAACTAGTTCATAGGGTAATCAAGTGCTAAATAACTGCCAGTCACCCAGGCTAATGCTTAAAAAATAAATTGACTTTAATGTACACAAATTACATTTCTTCTGAATTCTATGACATTTTGTCTTTCCACAAAATAAATCAACATTTTGTTAATAAATGTAAAATGTTCCTGTGACTAAATTTTAGAAGCAAGAGACACGTTTAACACACATGATGCAAAAACACTTTACACAGAGTTTTCTGATAATTTTATTTCATTTCATAGTACTTTTGGAAATAATTTAGAGTTCCTGAATATCCTCAAAAAATAAATGATTTATGTTTAACTTGACCAATGTAACGGAGAGATTCAGAGACTAAAAAAAACCTACATCTCTTGTCAGTGTTTTCAGAAGGAGGGCATAGAGTTTACAGGAGTCGTTTCTACCCCAGGTTTTGGCTCCCTTCTTGCTTTCACACAATCCAAACATGGACCCATCGAGCAGACGCCAGAGCTCCGGGTTCGAGCTCTGCTGAGAAACAGGCCTGAAATAGTTTGGCTCTGTCCCGCCAAGAACAGCTCATGCAAGACTAAAGGCACCACAAGAATCATTTCAAGCCCTGGATGGCAAGCACCACAGAGGTCATTCAAAGCAGAGCAAGGCCAGTCCAAAATCAATTTCAAACTGTGTGAGGTGAGAGGAAAGCCACAAGGATTGAACTGAGCTCATTCTTACTCGCTTCATTCTCAAAAAGTTGATTTCTGTAGTGTCGTGTAAACATGACATACATTTGATTTTGTCTTCGATTTAGTCCAAAATGGCAATCTCTGTCTTTAACGGTATTCAAATATCTTTTCTGGGGTTTTTTTTGCATTTGCACTCTAATAGTGTATGCTTCAAATACTAATTTGAAGAAACAATTAAATACCATACTGACTGTAAATGTTTTCTTTTGTCTGGGAATTGCCGGAAATGGTAATGCAACATGGTCTCAGCTTACAATCCACTCTCACTGTAGTCCACTGCAGCCGGGAGGATGAACAACACAAGTGGCGCTATCAACAATTCTGAGAATAAATAGACTCACGTAAATTAATGGGCACAATGCACCGGTTGGTAATTTCTCTCAGATAGACACTACGTAGAGTAGGATTCTTTCACCAGATCAAAAGACTGTAAAATTCAGGTTAACAATTTAATGCTCACAAATATGAGCAAAATGTGAGAAAAAATGCCCTTATGCCCTTTGAAGCTCTTTAAATGTATATTATTTTCAGTGAAATAGAGAGATATCAGGAACACAGAATGGTTTTTCTAGGGAAACACCCTGACACTGTAATTAAAAAGCTCTAGATTAACTCTTAGTAACATTGTGCAATAATTGTCAATTCCTCAGCGCTTTAGAAACATAATGATCCTATTTTCAGCATTCCCTGTGTTTAACAAAGCATGTTATTATTTAAGGTGTCACAAAACCCTGAAGCACATTTTTTAGATATTAACATGTATACATTGGTCTGCCTGCTGCTGAACTCTGCAATCTGAAGCCTTTAATTTATTTTCATCTTATTTTTCAGGTTGTTTTTGTACCCGCTTATTTGAAAAGAGACATTGATCAAATCTACATCAATGGAAAACATGCTGCTTTTACTAGACTTCTGATATTCGTCAAGAAAAAAAACTATGAGCTGTCCAATCAGATATTAATTTTGTGAACGTGTAAAAAAGCATAAATATAAATGAGAGTCTACCTGTACCCGCAGTCACATTGTGGTCCCTCTCCTCCTGTGTGAAGTTATTTTTTCGTTACAGGACCCGCTAATGTGCATTTCCTAATTCTGTTCCCATGTGACAGGCAGTACAGACTGTCACTCTCAGTAGGCAATGACGTGGATCTGCACAAGCTGTGTTTAAGTCCTGTAACGCACACTTCCTAACATTTCATGGCTGCCCACGCCCCTTTCCTTGGGATTTTCAAAGACTGAGAAGTTGTTTCAAAGACACCAGTGTTGTGAGGCATTAAACAGCCAGCTTTGAGTAAAAAGTGAAAGGAACATTACAACTTGACAAAACTATAAATAAAAAAAAATTTGAGAACAAAGCTAGAATAAAGGTAGGGCGTGCTTAACCCAGAAGTCAGTTTGCAGTCAATTTTAATTACTACCAACTACATGTCTATTATTTCATAATAAATTACAGAAGTACACAATAAATAAAGCTAAGATATTTTTATGTATTTATAATTTATTTTTTGTTATTGTGATTTATTTCTATAAATTTTTAAGTTTAGCAATTCACTTATAGAACCTGTGTTACCGTTCAAGGTTATTGTGCCATTTAATTTACCAACAATGCAGAGTACCCCACAAATTCCTTTTGTGTGTGTAAATGCACACTTGGTAATAAACATCTTATTGATTCTGATTCAATGTTTCCCAATAAGCTGGTGGAGTGATCTCTGTGTCACAAGGAAACTCTTCTAACTCTTGAAATTCTCTGAAAGTCTCACTCTTGGGATCATAGATATCAGACACACTCTCCATCATTAACGGGTTCAAAAACCATGCAGCTCTCAGAAGATCTCTCCTTGACCCTTACACCTCAATCATCGCTTCATTTAACTGCCAAACGCTCAGCTAAACTTAAATATTTACACACAAGAGCAGATTGAGCACATCTATGATCGCCGATGTGTTTACAGGCCTGACGGGGTCAGATGGGATGAACCCAATGAAAATGAAAGTCTACCAGATATCAAAATAAAAATGTTGTCTTTAATATAGTGAACTATTAAATGTAACTTAATTAATAAAATTCTGAAATCCTAATTGATGAACATGGTAAATGTTATCATATGCTGTGTAAGGTATGTTGATGCTCAGGATGCTCCTAAATAGAAGTTTGAACTACATAGAGGCCTGCTGAACTAGAAGCAACAAAGTTAAATAAATATAAATAAAAAAACTTTAGAGCTGATGATTGCAAAATGATTGTTCGAAACTGACATTTTCAATAGATGATGCTGGTGTTTTAATAAAGGTTTTGAAGTTTCTAGAACAGAAGTAGTAATGAAATTAAACAGAAAAATATTGGTTAGTAACATAAATTTACGAACAAAAGAGCAGGTAATTTTTTTTGCAGTTTAGAAATGAATACACTCGTCAGAAAAGCAATGCAGGTTTCAGTGTGGACGTAATTGTTTAGCGTTCAGGTGTTTGATAACAGAGGGCCAAAAAAACATAGGCCAATAAATTTTTGCGCTACAAAATCTTGCAAAATATTTCTGACAGGAAAGCCTATTTTTGGATGGTGTTCACAACTATCATGGCTTTTCCTACAGTCTGTCCATGTTTATCCAAAACGGAGAGCTTTCTTCCCTCATTCTTTACCTGTATCACCAGGCAGAAAAATGAACACTGTTGAGTGAAGGACAGAGATACCCGCATTCACACAGTTCTTTACAGGGTGAAAAACAAAGATCCAAAGTCAGATCTGAACCCTCTTCTGTGGGCTGTAGAGGCATCCACAGTGCCTCGAAGATTACAAAAGCCAAATGGAGAGCAACAGCAAAAGTTCATTTTTAATAACATTGCTCAACGTGAACAAGTTTGCTCGGATTTCAATACAAAGATTTCTGGTAACATATCATTACAGGCTTTCAGAGAAAAATATTCAACCAATTAAGCAGATATTAAAATAAATAACTTTAACATGTAATTAGAGTAACAGAAGAGAGAGCGTGATAGGTTTCTGTAACTGAATCTGAAAGAACATCCAATGAACGTTAGATCTTAAAACCGGTTCCATATTATCTTTTCATTTTAATGTTGTTCCATACAGCCATATTCAGCTCAGGGGTGGCATTAAAACTTTTAAAGATGTGTTTATGAAGCCTCCTTATAAATAAACATACCTTATCTGGTCTTTATCATATTTTCATCACCCAACAACTCGATAAACACAAAATGTGCAGGGCTACGGCCCACAAGGACCAGGTTTGGAGACCCCTGGATTAGCTGTTAGCTGTGTTTAATAAACACCAATGAATAATGTAAAAAAAACAACACAAAAGTTTTGGTCATGAATTTGATCACTGTATCTGAGCCTTTTTTTCCTGACCGTAATGATAAAAAGTCTTGTGCTCTAGGTTTTAAGTATTGAGTGTACAAAGATTTTGTACTAAATACAAAAAATAGAAAAAGAAGTGAACTTTACCCATTAGCACCTCCCCTTCTCTCCCCTCCTCCTGACCCACGGATGGCGTCTCCTTGTCGGTCCTGACATTAGGATTATTATTATCGTGGTTGTCAAACCCACAGCTCTGACCCTGCTTGACTGCCGAGCAGAAACCTGGAAGCTCTCCATGCTGGATCCAGGCCTGCTGTTTCAACACACACGGTTCACAGGACCACTGCTCTCTCCCTCTACTAACAGAACCCTGGCCTGCTGTACGAACACACTCAGTGATCTTATACCATGGCTACTGTTACTCTTGAATGGACACTAATGAGCTTTAATCATAGAGATAGAATTTTAACGTTACACAGACTGTATTTTGATAAACACAGAGGTGTTGAATGCAGTTTTGGTGGAGCTAGAACTTACCGTGCACTTACTGTGCTGTGACCTCAAATGTTGTTCTTCATTGATTTTACAAAAATATTAGAATGATGGTGAAAGGTCATGATGTGACCTCTAAACACAGTGGCGTCATTTTGATGTTAAACAGACAGTATTTGATGGTGTCAGAGGGTGTCAAACTCAAGTTTGGGGTGCAACGTTTAGCTCATTATGAACTAGTGCTGAGCAGACCAAAGAAAATCATGATCTGACGACCTCTTAATGGTTGTTGCTTCATATAAGAGCAAATAAACAAAAATATTTGTTGAAAGTTATTTTTTTAATGAACCATTTAGAAAAAGAACATACTGAACAATCAGCACTTCATTAAGAAAATATATAATTTTAAGAGAAAAAGTTCTGTTGTTTGTTACAGAGTAGGCAAAGTGAACATTTAAGCATAGCAGTTACCTGAAAATTTAATGACTTCGTTTTTATTTTGTAATTTTTATGGAAATTTATACAAATGGTTAGGTTAGATTGACGGTTTTAATATGTTTGACACAGTGGCGGTTCCTACATCTTCCAAGTAGAAGCTCAGTTATATTCTAAAGTGCCCCTATTATGATTTTGAAAAGTTCATTATTTGGTTTCAAAGTCTCAACACAGGTCAGCATGCATTCAAAGTCAAAAACACTTTTGTTGTCTTTTAAGATGCATTTAAACATGATTTGTTTATTCGTTTGTACAATGCCCCTTCTTGACATGACGCAACCAGAGTCGTTTGTTTAAACTCTTCACCTATGAGGAAGCGAATGTAAATGTGCTTCAATGTCTTCTAATAATTTTCTCAAATCAACACTCCATATGGGAAGAAAATATCTTAAACATGATAAATATTAATGCAATACCTGGCATGAAAGCTTACCTGCTTGGGCGTTTTCACTGAGCCGAGAGTAGGCTGAGATCTCCAGGCGAGGGATGCAGCCCTCAATGGGCATCCAAGCATAGGTTTCAGGGCACAGGAGGTCTGAAGGCTGGTACTGACCCTAAGAGAATGGAAAAAAAAAAAAAACAGTTACTCATTGAAAAATCTACTAAAGAAACGAGTGTTGCATAATTGCAATTAATCAAAATAATAAATATACAAAATAATAATGTGTTAACTTTTTTCGCAATTTCAGATCATAAATATTGTTTGAGGCAATGAGAAAAACAAACAGTTGATTTAGTAAAACTTATAATTTTAACAATAAAAAGTGATTAAATAGTGTATAGCTGCACATTGAAATATTGTTTTTTTAAGAATAAATTGAATGGCCAGTCTGAAAGTTTTTCAGGAATCAGATGAAGGTCACAAAAAGCCAAACACATGACCGCAGTGTAATTAAGCAGACGCCTTTGTGCAGATGCTTGGTGCTTTTTTTCTCTTCTCAAACTTGAGAAATCTGTCAGAAGTTGATCGACATGCACCCACATGCTAAAGCCCGCATATATTTTGTAGGTTTAGTCAAAGAGCCATTAAGACAAGCCTTTTCACCCATCCGCTGTCTATTGCTTGCCTTCCGGGCAGCTATTTCACCCATTCACAGCTCTTATCTCTTTGAAAAGTGTTTCATCAAACTCTCTGAAACATCATATTTGAAAGTAAGACTGCATCATGTAAAAAATGTTTATCAAGTAAAAAAGATTTAACTTCTTACAAAACTTTCAGCCCCAAAAATCATCCATGTAGAGCAGTAACTGTTCTTGAACAGTATGTTGAAGGTGATACAGCTCCTCCAAACTACATCTTGTACTTTGTCCCACTCATGAGCACAGGAGAGCAGTGTCTGTAAATATAGTAGCTTTGTTCTAGTTCAGCGTTTGGTCAATTAAGAAGCTTGCTTGTGAAAGTCCCTCTGTTGCCGCCAGAACTTGTCTGTCATCATCCTGCAGTGGAAAGTATGAGCCCTGTTTTTACAAGTAAGACCACATGGGAATAAAAGAACGAGTAAATAAAAGGCATTTTGAGGGGCAAAGAAGGGCAAGAATTGTGATTTGTTCAGCAAGTATTGAGAGAAAGGTTTTCACGCTGCTGTTCATCACTCTGTCATCGGTGGACAACATGGCCAGCTCTAAAGAGTGAGGTGACTTGTTCTAAGCCGTCCGATGACAAGCAAACAAGGGTCATTGGAACTGAGCGCTTCAGAGCAGTGAAAGAGCATGTGTTTGCTTTCTAAGCTGCAGACAGACAAGGGCACATAAAAAAAATGAATGAAAAGAAAATACAGGAAGGGCCAAAAATTAAAACATGCCTCGAGCATGCAAGGCTGACTTGAAAGAAAAGAATGATTTTAGTTTATTTTGATTTGCAAGGAATAATTAACTCATCGGTCTAGTTCTTCACAATGTTCAGTGCTGCTTCTGATGTTATGAGAGAATGACTATCTGTCTGGGAGCTCCTGGGAGTCGACAGAATTGAAAAATACATAATGTAATTGTGCTACAGAATGATTGCCTCAACAAAAAAAGAGTTGCTACTCATGAGTCAATCACAATCAATGAAATTCACAAACAATGCCTCACCACTGCAAACATGAGTGTCTACATCAATATTAATGGGTAGCATCTGAGACGTCTGCATGAACCTAAAATCTTTACATGCTGGTTTTGCAACATATCAAAATTTAGTTTAGCAGAGAGCATGTTTAGGGGTAGGACTGTACACACCTATGCATCTCCTGCATGCATCAGCTGCAAGCATTTCATGCAAATTGTTGTGAAATTTGTTACAAAGACAAAATAAAATAAGTTGTTCACATAAAGGTAATTTCTGCTGATCAAATGAACAAAGTGATTAAAGGAAGTAAATAACCTCAAAGACTTTTTAAATTAAAGATAAGTGCTCATGGATGAGAAGAGGTTTTAGATGCTTTTTGAAAGTTTCTATTGTATCTATTATAGTATTTTATTTATTCTTTTTAAAGGTTTTATTCGTTCCCCACTTTACTAAAAAATAACTTCATCTTTAGAGAAAGAGTTTATGATCTAAAGAGATGCTTTATGGACTTCTCAAAGGCTGTACAGCACTTCTGCATTGTGAACAGTGGTCCTTCACTTTGAAACACATTGCTTTAGTATTAAAAACAACCGTGAGAACAAACAAAAAAGGAGTGTTGCATGCTTGAAAAATTACGCTCTCTGTGAATAAATTGATTCACTCTCTAATTCAGATGCAGTGTTGGTGAAACCAAGCAAATAACTCAAAATAAAAGACAAATTAGATTTTCCAATAACAATTTGCTACATTACTGACTGAGCTTAAGAGTTGGACCAGCATTTTTTTACAGGACCAGACCAAAGAAACCTACACATCCTAGTAATAAAAAGATGTGGCTATATATACTGGGGTTATCAGTATTATACAACATGTGATGGGTGTAAATTCAACATCTAATGTCCACATATGCTCATGTATGCCTCATTTCTGCCTCATTTCATGCTGATTTGTTAATAATATGTCTTCACAATCAATGAATAGGGAAATTGTAAGTTAAATTAGATTAGAATTAGAATTAAAGTGAATTAAATACATATAATGTTAAGTCATTTATTTGCCAAGAAACCCCTCAGCAGACACACTCTTCTTCGTTGACTGCTTTTTCTACTCAAAGGAACATTGTGCCATTAAGCAACTTCAGTAACATGATCAATCACACAATCAATCACACCAATTTCAGACATTATGTTGAAATTCAGAAATGAGTCGGCTCTGTTTATAAGAAACGCATTGTCGCACTGCAATTTGAGAAAGTAAGGTCTTGTCAGTGCTCTTGTTTTTGGTAAGATGCAGCTCATATCTGTAAAGACCTTACCATAAAAAGTTTGTTACAGTAACAATGATATAAATGTATCTAAATAATGTAAATAAATGTAATCTAAAACCAAATCTGAACCACATATTCAAATATCTTTAGAATGAAATATTACAATACACTTCAGGGATTGAAATAAAACACTTTAAAAGTGTATAATTAAAGCTCTTCAGTGTCAAGGATGTGCCAGAGATCTGTGGATATGCTCAAGTTAAACGTCACACTCCAGAGGAATTAAACGGGCTGCTTGCATTCATACTCTGGAAAGGAATCTTGGCTGCTGGTTTAAGTAAGAACCTGCAAAGTGAATTAATTTTCAAAAGGTGCAACATCCACTATAAGAGTCAAACAAGGCAGTAGAATCAGCCCAGGGAAGATACAAAACAAATAGGAACAAAGAAAAAGGACTCGTCAATTAACAATCTGGCAACCGCTCTTTTTAAATACAAGCTAAAAATCCATTCAATTCTGTGAAAACTTAAACCAATGTCTAAAATGGCTTTTTAAACTGTAAGAAATATAAACAGAAAATATAACTGTACAAAACCAGTTCACTGATAAATTCATCAATATTATAGTGTTGAGGTGTAGGGCTACAGTCACTTCTAAGGCTTGCATGGCTTTCCTCTAGGTACTGAAGTCTAAAGTGCCCTCATAAGAGAAGCATGAGTGTTTATGGTCTTGTGATGGACTAGTGCCCTGACAAACCTATGCACTCCTTTTAGTGCAATGTGACCCAGAGAGAGGCAGATGCAGTGCCCCATTACCCTAATCACTGGCAATGTCCGTAAAGAAAATGAATGGATGGATAAATCAACAGTTTATCTGTTACACCCATATAAGAATCTGTAAAATCCAACAATCTTTTAGAACTATGCAGTAAACAATCCTGAGCGCATGAAAAGTGAAGGATGAGGGACCATATCAGGAACTGCCCCTGGATACACTTCATGCAATCAGTGAGCATCTCGCTGCCTGTTCCAACAGGTCTGGGACCACTGAGAAACAATCCTGTTCCAGGAATAGAGCAACTGAAACAATTCCTAGACGTTTCAAACAAACATTAAACAAGGTTTAGAGTTCAGAGCAGCATTTCAACAAACCAGAAACACAGATTGGCTGAAGCTAGAGGAGTTTTTAATATCTTTCAAGCAGGTGACTAGGCAGTCCTAAGCAAAGATCATTGGTGTGCAAAAATGGTACAATCCTGAAGAATCGTGGGAGTGCTACACACAGAATACTGGAAAAGCCACTCTTCAAAAATTAATTTACCATAATATACTTTTCATTTTGGAAATGGAAATAACTTGTTTAACTAACTGCTCTGTGTCTGCTTCAAGCCTGTTTATGTATGTTTACTGTATGATGGTGAGGTGCTTAGCACTAGACCAGCACAGCCAAGAGGTAAGGCCACACTGGGATGAATTATATTCATCTGTGTCTTCGCATTGCTGAACAAAATGGGCCTTTTTGCCCAGATTGAGCGAAACATAGACAATCCTTGGCATTTAACGGGAGCAGGAGAAATGACCACAAGGCGGCCCTACAGAGCTATAGACAATCTGACTCTTGCTTTTTACTACAGAAGAAGAACACGTTCGCAATATATATGCCGATGTATTTGTGCATCTGGCAAACAAACCATAGGTAACAGTAGCAGCTCAATAAGAAGACAAAAGACAAAACGTTCAAAAAAGAACTTAAGTTTGTGTTAAGTTAAACACTGTATTTATAAATATGTTCTGAATCATTTGCAAAAAAGTGCAGCATAAATACATTTTGATAGAGAAAAGTTTTTTTTTTCCGCTATGTTAATCAGCAGCCGAAATTCTTTAAAACACCTTCTTTTGGATTCACCAAGGGGAAAAGATAGTTTGGAATCACTTGACAAATGATGACTGAATTCTGTCCTTTGGATGATCTCTTAAATGTGTTTTCTCCACAGTCACCTACTGATGCTTGATTTGTTGAACTCTGCTTTAAAATCAGTTCAAAAGCAGAGAAAAACTGCAGTCAGCCCTGAAGGCTGAAAGAACAACTTGCAACCTGTGTAATCCACGTGTTTTTGTCTGTGCTTCTCACTCGCCCATGTTTGTTTTAAAGAATGGCATGATGAACAGCACCATCCGTCTTCACGTCCTCCTGCCAACCTGTTTTCACACCACAATGAAGGCAATGTTGACAGACGGCCATACTCGCCAAGCCTCATTGACATCACCATAGAGAGCATTACAGAGTGGATATAGAAAAGAATAGAAAAGAAAAGTTGAGCTGTGTTTGAGAAGCTTCTTTCGTCATCTCACATGAAAAGACTGTTAGTGAAAATACACAATAATCAATCCTATCAAATCTGAAAGCTACAAACATGAGGGTAAATGTGGAAATGAAAGATGAATAGTTATGGATGATTGAATCAGATGAACACATTCAACAGGAATTGAAGAAGAAGAAACATGGGCATGCATGTATGATTCCGTTAGCTAAGGGGGGTAGATTATTCAAGCCATACACTTCTTTCTTCAGTGATTTACATCTATTCCAATAACTCTCTGCAATGATCATTTAAGAATCAAATCTTTTGAGAATTTGGGAGCATTTGGGAACATATTGGGAAACAAAGCGGCAGTGGTTACCAACTGTATTTGAAACTTTGAACAAGTAATTATCATTTTATATGTGTCATTTTTTTTTATGAAAGGGCTTAAAATATCTCTTATACCTTCAATCTTTTCAACAGATTTTTAGGCCAAGTGCCATTTTATTTATATTCTCTTTTACTTTGGGCAAAAAGTCAGCATGCTCTTCATTCAAATGAGATATTTTATTGAAGGTGCCTCATGTCAGGACTGAATTTGGGAAGTGAGTGTTGACTTTGCTTGCTCCCTCTATTTGGAACGCTCAACAACAAGAACTGAAATTGTTGTAAGTTATCGTTTTTAAATCCCTCTTTACCTCTCATTAGTCTAGTATGCAGCATTCTTATCTTGATTAAGTTTTCTGTGAAAATTCACAATTGATTGTGATTAGCATTCTCTATTTGTGCAGTGTATGTGTGCGTAGACATTTTGGCCAGGTCAAATTGGTTGGCAGTAAAAAGTAGTTTAACTTTGTTTCTGCGCTTAATGATCAAACCAACCAAGCTTTAATTAGATAGATATTTCCCATTGATGTATTATATGATTTTACACCTGGTCATCGCTGGCTTAAAGTCTGAAAGCTCAAAAGACACAGGAAAGCATTAAATGTAATATAGTGTCAGTTTCTTGTCTCATCTGAAAGGGGGGTAAAGTTATTTTCTCTTCTCTGGAACACTCCAGCCCTCCAGCTGGGCCGCGCCGCAGGCTCCATACCTCAGATTTATTAGAAAAGCAATTAATATGACGCGTAAATCTGGACTTGACTCCAGGCTAGGAATCTGTGTGAAAGACAACACCTGAATCTGACTAAGGGGAATGAAGACGCCTATGTGGAACTTCGCTAAAAAAAGTATGTGTGCAGAAATGTTTTGCAAAAAATATATCAACAATTAAATATTCAGGTTCAAATTACTACGAATGACCTTTACTAACATGTAAGCTGGGATCCCATCATAAATAGTTATAGTCCAAACTTCACAAACAAAGCACTCTGTAAACATATTTATAATCTTTATAAAGAAAGGGAAGGAAATGATGCAAACTTTAATTTCTTTAGTTCTGTGATAATGCACATTTGAAATATTTACCATTCCCTGCTAGCTGCTCATGCAGACCAGAGGAAAATGAAACCTCCATAAATTCTTGTACTATTTTGTCATAAAAATTTCTGCAGTAAATGGTCACCCATGGTCAAGTGAGCCACTATTGTAATTTATAGAGTTTATCTATCAAGAAATTCATAGTAATCTCTTGAAATAAGGTAAAAATGTGAGACTTTCAAAGTTCTTTAAGCTTGAAACAATCACACACTTGGGATAACATTAGCTATTTTCTTTGAGAGCCTTCAGCCTTTCTCTTTACCTTTGCTTTGCCTTTACTTGGTTCCAAACAATCGTGCATGTCTTCTATATGGACGGCATACACCAGAAGATCTTAAAGACTGGAAGAAATGCATGCAGTGGATTTTTTGGGGTTGTTAATTCAATTGTATAATGCTATTTACTGTTTTAGGCCTATTTGGTTGTTCTCTTCCTCTTCACAATACCCAAAAGAAACAGACTTGGAAAAAATACCAACCACTGCAAATTAGTATCACAAGGTTCTTTGACCTTGTATGTAAGTCATTGTGACTTCCAAAGTAACTTTCGAAAACAGAAAGGTCTTCTAGTCTTGGTTAACATTTGTGGATTTCAAACAGCTTGGATACACTTATATATCCATATGTATTTCTTGTATCCAACATAAGAAAATCCATTCAAGATGAGCAAACATTTTACATGAAAGTATTCATATAAATTGCTTTTCAGCTGACTTTCCTTTTAAGCAAGCTTCTTCTGTGTAAATCTGAGGAATTTGTCCATCGAGATGAATCTGAATCTACAAGTTAAATCCACATCATACCCACAAACAGACTTCTCAGGGGCACCGAGGGCCAGGCAGGGAACCTGAACTCTCCCACTGTGAGCTCAGGGAGTCTAAACGGGGGTGGGATTGCAGCCTTCACCATTCACCATGATTTCATGCACATCTGGGGTCTATTTCCTGTGTAGGGGTCTATTTCATTTTTTAGACATATTCATGGGCACCTGAAGGCTGAAGAGACTAAATGAGAGAAACTAGATATTTGGTTCTTCCAAGGAAAACAGGAGAGGTGTTGGACTATGCAAAAGTTAGGCCCAACAACAACTTATAGCATTCTAGAAATGTAATTGTAAACGTCCCACAGAAGAAGGTACCTTCAGAGGAAAGGTTACAAGGCAAGAACATCTTCCATCTTTATATGCTCCATTAACAAAGATGCACTCTATCTAGTAATCCAAAACATTTACCCTCTACTTGTTAGCAAATGCTTTCTTCTTTCTAATGAGAAGTCATGAATGTTTCTTGGTAATTCTTTTTTGGCAGCGATGAAAAGCAGACGACATTTTTCTTCACATGAATGAAGAATTTGTTCATAGCTGGTCCGAGTCTCAAGTAATTAATCAAAAAATTCCAGGTTCCAGGTAGAACAGAACCAGTTGATCCTGACCGTGAACATAAACCCAATAACTGAAAAGTGCATAAGAGCACTGGATACTAAAATAGGAATTGTATGTCCAACACAGTAGCAAAAACAACAATACTCTTCTGAAATGTAAAATTTTTATTTAGCAAAATTACAGACTCTGGGAAATTTCTACTCAACTTCAAATGAAATCATATCTTGGGCTCACCTTGGTCATTAATTCCAATTCAACCTGTCTAAACATTTACCATGATGTCCACAGTCGCTCCTACTCCATACAATCATGAACAATGGCTGACCAATCCCTTCAAACATGACTGCAAACACACATAGAATAACAGGGACATGCCAGTGCACTGACAAGCACAAGCACACACTTGCTTTCACCCACAGCTATCTTATCTAGGCTCTGAGACTCACACAAAGAGCAAACACGGTTGCCATGTTGAGCCCATTGTTAGAATTGTAGGTTACACAAACAGTTACGAGCACCACTGAAATAGTCCTACACTAGTAAACAGGAGGAATCAGGTGTCAGGTCCTGCAGCCAGAAATAAAGCAAAAGCAAGCATCAGCATTTGGCATGACTGCCGAATTGGGTGATAAAGATAAACCATACCATATTATTATCTATGTTGATGCACTAAATATGTAAGTGGGTCTTTCTTCTAATTCTTCCGTTTAACAGAGTGCACTGTCCATAATACATATGGTTTACAGCATGTCTTGGCAACTTTGCAGTAATTTGCAGGGAAACCTTTGGCCTACTGTACTTTCACAGTAGCTCATAAAATTAATTAATGCATTCTTACAAAAAATAGGGCAAACAAAAGAATTCTATGTAAAATCATGTAAGTAACTTTGAGGTATTGGAGAACATCGACACATATGTACACTTTCTGCATACATACAAAAAGAAAGAAGGGGTGAGAAGAGTGTCATATAAGAAGTATGTGAAAGAGATGTAGTTATGTATAAAGTTAGATTTTCCATAAACAAATTTTTATATATATATATATATATATATATATATATATATATATATATATATATATATATATATATATATATATATATATATATATATATATACATATATACATATATATACATATATATATATATATATATACATATATATATATATATATATATATATATATATATAGTAGTTAGTAGTACTTTGATGTAACATAAGCAGAAGAGTATTGCAGAATGGAGAAAGTTTACTGCCAAGAGGTGAACTGAAATTTTTTTTCTGATCCTAATTTCAATTCTTTTATTTAAATTTAATAACAACATTATAAAAATGTGAATAAAAGAAATAATGTCCATTACTTTAAATATGTTGACATTACCAAGTGAAATTAAGCATGTTAGCAAGTATCTTTATTTTACCGACACTGAATAAAACACAGTAAAACTTTACCTGCTGTTCACTTTAATTTAGACCTTTAGAAAAAATATCTTCAAAAAGTATGATCACATGAGTCCAACTCAACTTTATGCACTCACTCAAGTTATCTTTTAATTTAAAACCAGTAGATCAGATTTAAACTTTACTGAGCTAGCTGGGACACGAGAGAATGCCCTACATCCATCGGTCGCTTTGACTTTTTAAATAACATTTAACCAAAGCAATTGAAAAAGAAGAAGTGGGTGAGACAGGCATGAACATAAATAGTCTGCTAAAGCAGTGGCCCCCAATCCTTTAGCCGCAGACTAAATAAATTATTTCCATTGTTTTGAGTCTGAACGATGTTTTATTTAAAAAAAGAAATATTTTTAAATATTTCGAAAAAATACAGAATTCTCTAGATTACATCTTGGTCACATACTCAGGTTATTTTGTTGATGCAATGTTGCACGGAATCTGAAGCATACGAGTACACAGTAAGGGGGCACACTGTGCTCAAGACTTACAAATTTGCCAGTTATGTGACGTAGAGCCAAACAGGACTAACAACCAAACCCCCTTCAAAGATAAGAGCTACACAACACAAAGGAAATTGCAAGCTTTCCTTTAAGCATTCCAACTATGTGGTTCTTACGATACCATGTTGGTAAAACTTTCAAAATGGAACTCAGAAAAAGATTATGTAAAATATTAAAATTCAAACTTATGAAGGTTTGGTTCTAATTTAGGGCACAAACGATTAGTGTCCCAAAACCATAGAACACATTTGTATGCGTTTGTCTCTGCATGCTGGTTGGAAGGGAAATATAGACAAATGTTAAAGTGTTTTTATTCTAAACCATGCGAGCCTCATGCAGTCTTGGGCAGAAGTAGTAGTTGGTTTACTCATTCATGTTTCAGCAGTGAATAAAGACTGTAAGGCAATGCACATATGCACAATAACTCTTCCTTTTCTGCAAGTTTCCCTCCCTGGCATCTTGTTACCTGATGACTGACCACGCCCTTTCCCTGGGATTTTCAGCGACGTGTGCAAGAAAGCACCCTGAGGTGTTATCTAAAAAATAAATACAAGACCTTTTCAATATTTTAGAATTTTTGTTGATAGACCAACTTAATACACCTTGAGCACTCTTTTTCTCTAACGTTGACAGTCTTAAACTCTCAGCAGTAGTAAAATCCAACAAACGGCAACCTGGACTAAATCAGGGGGCTGCCCCTTAAGTTGGTTATACAGTGAGTGCAAGTCTACAGCAATAAACCCTTCTATTATTTTCCCAACTACCAGCCCTCTAGTCTGCATCTCCCTGGTCTTCACAAACCCTGCACAGATGGCATGAGTGCTCAGTCCAAGCTGACATCAGGCAGACGACGCTGAATGAAACATGTAAACATGCACTCGCACCAACAGCTTTATAAATGGCCTGAGGAGAGGTGCTTTCTGACAGATGGGTGTAAATAAAGTTCCCCTCCCTGCCCTTACATACTAAACTATGGCATGCATTCAGAGTACCACACACACTGGGCCTCAGGAGACTGTCCGACCGCATTCACAAATCCGATATTTACTCAAACCTGCAGTTCAAACACACAGAATCTGGGCGAGTCCGCTTGCTTCATTTCACATGTTACCAAGGGACACGATTTATATAAACACATTGTCCCGACTGGCCCTGCACAGCCCTGCTTGCACACAAGCTCTCTTATAGTGCCCAGCCTGCTTGTGTATCAGGGGCTTGTAGGCTGACAGCTTAATGATGGGAAAATATTTTTACAAGATCACATTTCGACAGGGCACTGTTTTACAGGCACTGCCCCTCCAGTCTGGTTTAATCTCTCTATCTCTGCTGGCATTTACTGGCGAGGGGTTTAAGTGCCGACCTCTTACAACTTTAACACTTGTGTTCCTGAAGTGCTCCTGACTCCAGACATCTCTAATCTTCACTACAAGATGCAAACACTAAAATAGAGCTTGCAAAGAAAAAATTCTCACATTGAGCCCATGTGTATCACAATGTTCAATATCAGAAAATACTTTCCCTTTTCCCATTTGAAAGCTCCAAAAGAAACAAATGACTGAATCAGTTCATGCAACTATGAGTATGAGGAATCTAAAAATGTGTCTGTGCTATGAAAAATTTTTTTTTTTGCCATTTCATTTACAGTTGAACCAAAAGTTTCACATGTTTCACTGGCTGAGCATCGCTGAGACAGTGACTGCGATCAATGGTGAAATTGAAAGTTTCACATGTCAATTAAAATAGCTCCAACAAGAGTGTGGTTCAATGTTTTCATTTTGGAGTTTTATGTCTAATTGTTTCACATTCCAGACATCATTAAGATGGCTAACCAGACACACAACCAATAATAAAGCTTGAATAAAAAATATTTCAACATTGCTGTCATGTTTTTAAATTCAACCGCAGCAGAGTTTACGATTTAAGAGGAATGTTGTTGCATGCTGCAGATTTAGAATAATTAGAAACATATAGTAACTTCACTAGAAATCCATAAACACTTTCAGACAGGGGAAAAAAACACTTTACTCTATGGATTTAAACATATTTTTATGCAGTTCAAACACCTTTTACACTTTCTCCAGCAACTTACAGATGTGTTAAATCCTGTATTTATATACATAGATAATCAAAGTAGCTGCCTATCTTTAAAACCACATTTGCAAAGATTATGATGCACTTAGCTTGTCAGTTTTGATAGCACAATGAACACCAAACCGGGTGTGTAGAACTATATAATTAGATTGTTACCATTAATTAGTGGCTATAACTCCAGACGTTACAGTTTGGTAACAAATGTTCACCAAACTAAGACTAGAGAGAAATACAGACTAAAAGAATAAAAAAATGTTCAGTTAATAAATGGCCATGCAGAAGAGTTTTCAATCCAGACTCTCAGTTTCCCCCCTTCATTACAGAAAACTTTTTTGAGCAGTTAAAACTCAGTAATTTTCTGATTCAAATTTATCTCAAAAGGTTTGTTCAAGAACCCATTGAATTAACTAAATATTCAATGTCATAAATGTATGATTTATGATTCATTTTACATTAGGTTTTAGTGTTCTAGCAAATATAAGTACACATACTTTTGTTTATTCTGTTCAATACTTTAAAGATGAAAAAAAATACAATTGTTATTGCAAAAAAGTATATGCTGTCTATTCATAGGCTCAGTTCTCAAAGTTATCTAAGGCAAATCATTCATAAATTAATGTGCAGCATCTCCAGCTGCCCATTGTGGGCCTGTTTGAAATCTATACTTTAAAATTTCTCGTATAAACTTGCATTTTCTAAGAAAGGCGGTAACTGATGTCTATACAAATGCTCAAAAATCTATTTTGGGCGTTTCTTCTTGTTTTGAGCATGTAATTCACATTATTTGGTCATTGTCCCCAGCGGGGAGAGCAGCTTGTGAGGTTAAAACCGCTCTGTCTGAGACAGCCTGGAATTTTTATTTTACTTTTGCTAATTTTACAAAAACGACTTGAGGAATATAAACCTGTCTAAAACAAACGTGTTAAATTTGCAGACATTTAAGTGTAAACATCTTCCAATGGTTGAGTTTTCACAATAGATGCCCTTGAACATATTGCTAACAAAAAAACTAAAACTATTCCTATATGTTACTAATTCTGTGATTCTGTGAGCGGCCCATGAAACAGAATGATACAAAAAAGTATGGAGCAATGACTGCATATAGGAACCCATGTTTGTGAAGCACTTCTCTATATATATCACAGTGTGCAATCCGTTATAGTGAGTGGAGGCCTGAGTCCAAAGCTCTAAAAACAAAAGCAGGCCAGTTAATGGTTGGGCAAACACACAGGGCTGCTCTGGCTATTTTCACCCTGACATCAGATCTAAACTCTCATTTTGCAGCCCTGTGACCTTCACACCTCCCTCCCTCAACCCCCTCCCCTGTCGCATCTATCCTTTCTGTCTTTCACAGCAGAGACTAAATCGTCTGACCCGACCTCTCAACTTTGACCTGGAGGTCCCATCATAATGTCAGCGCCCTTGATGGGGGTGGTAACGAAACAGGGCCTCTACAAAAATACATAAAACATCTCGCTTCTATTACCCCACTGTCAGCACGCTAAACCAATGGACTTCATCAGTATGCATTATTTATTCATTAAGGATACAGAGATTATCTGGAAAATGATTTGTGATTACTTTGTGTTAACCGTAAACAACATTATTTTTCTCTTTATGTATACTAGCAATTTAAAGGAAAAAGGAGAAGTGTTAATGTCTGGAAGAAAACAATTTAACTAAATCTTTCAATGTGTAAATTAAGCAAAGGCTGTGTGCATGTTAATGACGTCTGGAGTGGGAACACATTGCGTGAACTCTAATTGATCCATAGCAGACACAAAGGACATCAACGGATAGATTTGTGTCACCAGTCCGTCTTTAAAGGAGATATAAAGCTGCAAAGTAACCTGCAGACTAAATGTGGAGAATCCCCAACTCAAACTATTAATAGCTGTTTGGAAGGTGTTTGGACATAACTGTGTGCCTGGTAAAGGTGAATTAGGATTTTTATACATTTAGTATAAGTAAAATAGAATCTAGAGAAGCTGTGTGGCAAGACATGTGATTTACCTGACAACCTATAACAATTGACTGATGTAGACCAATAGTCCTTTAATAAAATGCCTTAATTTAACACTTAAGTCTAAAAATTTGGAAAAATAAAGAACGGCACATATCTTACCTTTCAATTGCTGTTAAAAGTGTAATTTTTTCTGTTTTGAATGATGTATTATGGCAGTGTTTCTCAATAATTTTCTGTTGCTCCCCCCCTACGAAGAAAAAAACCACCCTTCCCCCCATGCAACTATAAATAGTATTATTTGTCTTTAAATTTGTTATAAGTACACCTCTGCATAACGCAGTAACCTTATTAACGTATAAGAGAAAAAAGAATGAAATATGGACATACTTACAACAAAGAATAGATTTATTAACTGTATCAGAAAAAAATTAAGACGCATCTGAATGTAAAAAAAAAATTAACTTCTTAAAAAAACTATAAACATTGTTTGACTGACCATTAATGCTGTCAATATTCGGCACGATAGGCACTGATAAAACTGACGCAGCTTTTCAGCATGATTGGAATGTAATGTCTTTAAGTGACGCCTTAATATATTCGGCTTCATGCTCTCCGCTGCCAACATCTTTAGACTCAGTAAGCACACCTGTCTCTCCTCGTCTCCCACCATAATCACAGTGAAGCCAAGCGCTACAAACGCCTCATCATATTTCCTCGTCTTAGCTTTCGGGAGACTTTAGTTTGTCTCTTTATCTCCTTCTCTCCACCTGCTTTCTTCACTTTGTGTCTACACTTCATACTCTGCCAATGAGAGTGCCACTGCCCCCGAATGTAGTGGAGTGGTATTGCACTTTATTCTAGAACGCATGTTCCCCGAGGTCAAACGCACCCCCTTGACGGAGCACCACTATTTGAGAACCACTGTATTATGGTATCCATAGTATTTGTAAAATTGAAAAGATTAAAAATAGGTGTTGAAATTTGTAAAAAAGACAAACTCTGGAGTGTTTTTAAAATATATATTTTTTTTGTTAGAACCTGAAAAGGCTTGGAAAATCTTATGACAGGTCTGGAAACTGGAAAGGAATATCAAGTCCATCCACTGAAATAACACAGTTCTTCCTAAAGAGGGCGTATATCAGAGTTATTTTATAAACATTACAGCCAGGAAAGATGTCTGCAGTCTTGCATGAGCCCATGGTTCAGCTCACTGATCACATGTCCGCCTCCAGAGCCAAAGCTTGATCCAGAGATTCTCTGAAAAGTTTTGAGTGCTAATGGATTTCTGTTTTCATTCAAATAAGAGCAGTAAACAACTTTCTGTTATTTTTTATAAAAACTTGCTTTTCCTGTCTGCTGCTTTTTAAATTCCTTTGAAGCATTTTTGTAAACAACAAGTACAACCAGGTTGTTTATAACACTGCACCAGATTATTCTGTTTTTACACTTTTGTTTTACATTTCAAATTTTCATTCGCTTCACATTTTTGTGTGATTTATAGTTAAAATAAAACCAACATTTTTGTATGAATGTATGTTCATTATATATTTGTGGTGATATTAGTTCATCACAATAGCATAACAAATATAAAGTTATTAAGCTGAAGTTGAGCTGAAAAGAATGATACTAAACATACAAAAACTATAGTTTTAGGCAAAACATTCATTTAAAAGCAAAGTGGGCTAAAATCCCCAGTTATGGCAAAAATGCCTTTGAATCTGAAGGGTAAAGCTGTGTCAACAGCAACATTTGTTCAATGTGAACTAGTGCAATTAAAAATATATATTTTTGTATTAATTCTATATTTTGAAGATATTTAATGCATTAAGTAAGTTTTCAAATAAAAAGGTAATTGCAAAACAAATTTGAATAGTTTTAGATATCACAACGAGGCTTCCCAAAAAGATGGCTGGGTTTGGAGAGAAAGGAGAATAGACAAACCTTGAATCAAACAAACCTCTCCCTCAAACCCCACTCTGCTTTTTTCAACCAAATCAAAAACTTGCTTCTGTCGACAAATGATGGGTGTAAAAGAGTGAAAGCAAGCAAAAGCTAAAAGAGCTAAGGTTGTCTGGGATGTTAAGAGCTCCAGGATAAGATTTGGGAATTTTGGAAGGATTCAAGACAGGAACAGAGAAGCCATTTAAAACAAAATTACATAGCTAATTAGGACAGAAGTATAAAACATCTGACCAAAAAGTAATAATTTATTAACAAAAACTCTTCATATCAATGATTTTCAGATTTTTAAACTTGGTTTAGAAACCTCAATAAACAGTTGCAAAAATAACATGTTATAATACATTTATTTTTCTGTGTTCTTTTTGCTCAATTAACACTAAAGCAGATTTTTGAAAGAACTTTGGAAACTAGTAAGCAAAGTAAAAACAGAAAAACATCACTACAGAAGTCAAAGGTGAGACATTCCTCTCAACCCTTAGAGTCGAGAATAAAGTGAGATTTACGGCAGTGTGGCTTCTCAAATGTAGCTCACATATGACATCTATCTCCTATGCCAACAAGATAATACTTGCAGAAGCCTGTGGGGAAGATTTCGTAGGGGTAGCGAGACCCCGACTCTGGATTCTTTCACTCTTTTCCCCTGTCCTGACATGCTCTTTAATCAGAAATTCAATCGAAAGTGTGGACTGCATCGAAATGACTAACAGACAGCAGATCCACAGCACATCGTCACATTACTTTAGGAAAAACAAGGGAAAGTGATTACACTGCAGAACGAAGCCTGCTTCAAAGCCGCTTTGAAGTAGGAAAAAAGGGCAGAACTTGCCAAACTAAATGTGTGGTAATTGTTTATCTTTCTCTCAAAGCACTTTCTTTCATTTCAAAGCCTCATTTCCTGTCTGATCACTCAGTGCTTCATGATGGTGTGACGAGGTGCTTTATGGGACAGGTAAAATGTTGTGCATCATTCAGTCAGAAGGCACATTAGATAATAAACTTAAAAAAAAAGCTGCAAAGAACTTAAAATGTGGTTTCTTTAGAAGAGTGCGCTTCTCAAACTCTACTTTAACAAATTTGGATCAGTCACTCCAGTTCCAGCACACAGTGCTACTTAGAGCTTTAACCGGGCATACAAAGGTTTTGGCCAAGCCCAAGAGAATTTAGCCCGCTCCGAACATGATTTTGTTTACCGTATTATTCACAAGCCCAACGCCGACAAAAGCTTATTCAACTTAATGCACGCAAACACAGTTTTTCATCATTTAGCTATTTATACCTTTCATAACTCAATTTATTAATGATAAAGCAAAGACAAAAGGCAAAGGTGACTTGAAATTTGAATAAAATAGTAATTTAATTAATTGAAATTATTTACTCAAGTAAATTCCCTTGCCATACTGTGTATTACATTTCCATCCAACTTTTAGATGTGAATCGTATGCTTCCATCAATTTTAAACAAAATAAAAATGTGTTAAAATCATCATAAAAAAATCAAGAATACATTGTCCCTCATTATAATGCAATTCCCAAAATGAAAATCTCATCTCTACTGCAAGTTGTTAGCAAAAACAAAGTCTTTAAATATATTTGTAAAAATAATAATAAAACACATCACAATGGAACTCTCACTGCACCCAGCTCAAACAAAAGATGTTTTTAAAGAAAAGGTCATTTTTATCTTTGTAACTATGAAACAACTTGAAGTGTTAAATTCAACTCACAAAGGTCAGAAGATCAAGCACAGTTCAGAACCGCTTTGAGTTCACAGATCTAGATAAAGGCTTGACTGTACGCATACAGAAACTAGTCAAATATTTGTAAAAGAAGGCAAAGATATCAAAGGAAAAAATTAAACGTGTTGCGAGTGCATACTTGTTTCCACCTGCCTGATCATTCCTGAGGATTTATACAAGAGCAGAAAGCGAGAGAGCGATCAAGAGAAAAGTACAAACAGGAAGAGAACTCCATTATAGCAATGGAAAGATTATATCAAACAGCTTCATTGTGCAACAAATGACTCCAGACGTTGCATGTACTGGAATCATGTCCCCATACTTAGATCTTAGAACTTAGATCGTTCCAAAATACTTACAAAAGGTTGTCAACAGAAGCTAACAACAAACTGGACCACTGCAGAGTTTGCAGATGAAAAGACTTTTAAAAGTGGTTCATTTGCATAAAAGTTGGCCTTGAACACACTGCAGGTATTCAACTTAGTTCAAAGTACTTAACTTTCCTTTCTCTTAATGAAAGCCTCTCTAAATGACCGGCAGCCTTCACATAAATGTACAATAAAGTCCCTCAGATGCTTGTTTCTCTTGGCCTGGATGTAGATTTGAAAGGAAGCTTTAGGAAACACCTGGTGGAGGGAGAAGGGGCAGGTGTAGGGGGCCCCAAACACACTCATTCCAGCCCATTAGATCCATTCATTCAAATGAAAGCTCTCGGGCAGTGTGGACTCAGGCCCAGGAAGTCACGTCTAGAACTGGACAGCACAGAGAGGAACAGAGCTTCTGGCACAGATCACAAACTCTTCGAAAACAGCTCCAAGTGCTGGCATTGTGAGGAGAGCGGTGGAAACCAAGCTATAGTTCATGGCGTGGTGCTGAGTTGTTTTTGTTTACGATCTCCTCCAGTTCCTTTTTCCAATTCAAGTAAATTGTAGTGCATTCTGTCCATAAAAGACTCTTGTGTTGGACTTATTTATGTTTGGTTGCTTCCACTCAGGGTTGAGTCTCTATTGCAGCACAAACTACGCTATTTTGCAAAACGTCCAAAAATAACACCCACAAATTGTAACTTATAAGCGGCCAAAATGACTAAACAATGACTAATTTTCCTACGGTCAAAATCTGGAGAGCACATTTATGAAAGATTGAGAAAGAACTGGCATGGAAAAAAGCATTTTCTGCTAAGAAAAAAAGAATATTGAAACATACTATTACAATAGTTTTGTGAGATGCAGCAGATTTCCATGAGATGCTTCAGATTTTCCCATTGCCAGAGACAATTACGTTTTGAATACAGATAACAGTTTAAATTCTCCCTATTTGGATGGAACTAGTTTCACAGGGGTTTTTTTCCAACCTTATTTTGTGTTCATAATTCCATCTGAATCTGCCATGTCTGTGTTTTGCTTTCTTCTGCAAAATTCCAGACCAAAAGATACTGTATTTTTCAGCAAACTTGGTGCTCATTTGAGAAATTGTATCTGTCAAATTGAACTCATTTTTAAGACTGGCTATATAAATTCCGTTTCAGATCTTTGTCATTTCAGCACTCAATGGCATAAGGTTATTAAGATTTATACTGACATTAGTATATCTAACACTAATGTGAAAATGAAAGGTGGCATTTTTCAGCCATTCAATGCACTCTCAATACATATTGAAACTGATACTAGATACAAAAGACCACCTCAAACTTTAGTGAAATCAACTCAAAGCTGGGGTCAAATCACACTGAAGGGTCCTCAGCATACTTTGATAGACACACACACACAGGAGCACTACAGAGCAGAGGGATCTTTTGCTGCCCCAGGAGTTTGCTTATTCTTTAAATTCACTCACTACCACGTGACTGGATTGAAATCGGAAGTTGTTCTCACTTTTCCTAAACATCTAGCTACATTTGCACAAGATTTTTTTTTTGCATGTAACTTGCAATAAATGTCAATGTTAAAATGTCAAAGGTCAATGTTAATAATTGAAATAAAAGTCATTGTTTAGCATCTTGAAAATGTACATTTTCTGCATTAATTACTGCCTGATGTCCCATAGCCAAAAAATGCAAATCTTGCTGTAGATCTGTGTGCAGTCTGAAACAGAACATTACGAAATAAAAATGAAAACTAAACTATGAGTAAAGACACTGCATTTAGCTATTTTCATGCATCATGAAGTGATACTCTCTACCAATTGGAAAGAAAAGAATGACACGACACGACTGCAAATTGATAGCTGATTATCAATTGCTCAGCTCATCGACTGATTAAAACGAACGTATCAAACTTGATCTCTCTCATGCACTTTCCATCTTCCATCTTTTAAACACAGCCTTTAGTTTGAGCATTAAGCTATCGCACATCACCACCCCTTCAACAGTCTTCAGTGTTCTCTGTTAAGAAAACATCTTTTTATATTTCTATTTTGCAAAACAAAGTATAACTAGACTGAATAGCACCAATAGGTCTGGGCAAAAAAACCTATGCAAACAATTTTTTGGCATTCACAAATGCAGACATTACATGAAATCAGTCTATAATAAACTGTTTTGAAAAGTGCAACAGGCACTTTATTCACCATGACATGAGAGCATTTGGGTTTGGAACAGCATGGGCTTTCATGTCAGTGTGAATTTTCTCTTCAATAAGCAATATAAAAAGGTGGGTGTAGGTGAGAAACAGACAACCTTGTAACCCCAGACCGATCTCTCAGAGCTCAATGGCAGGAGGAGAATGAAAGATTTCCCGTAGACAGGAGAACGAGAGCTGGGCTCCAACTGAGCACCATTGACCATTCCACACGCATTGGCCCAAGACACGAACAAAGACTACAACTGGGTGAAAAAGAGAGATGTACAAACACGTCGAGTTCTGGGGATACATTCTGTGCTCAAAGGTTTCATTGGGAGGAGATGACAGGGAATGAAGAGACCCAGGATGTTTAAGCTCATTTCACATTGCAAAAAGGAACCTTTGAGTTGATTAGACAGTGAAGGTGCATACCTAAATCTCAAGAAACACTAAATCGTATATACACAAGTAGCCATACATTAGAGGACCCTACTGAGATTCAAACGTTAAAACCAGATTGATCCAACTCAACCACTCTCTATCCTAATACAGCATTTAAGCATTGCCTTAGAAACAAAAAACTGCTCTTGAACTGTAAAGAACTGCTGCACTGCTTTAGACAAACATATAAGTACAGTAGACGCACTTAAAAAAACTTTTTGCCATATTAGTGGAAAAACAAGCACTATTTGTAAACTTTATTTTACTTTTATTTAGTTCCCAACAACCAGAGGCAGTTAGATGATGCGTTAGGTACACGTGTCTGGAAACACTTCAGGAATGTTGAAGTCGTGACCTAATTGGTTTTCGTTTATTTAGAAGTTTAAGAGAAGTGAGTGTCATGTTCATTCTGCCTGGAAACTAGGTTTAACCATACAACAGAGAAAAGGACCAAGATCCATTCCATGGAAGGATTCCCTGCAGATCTAATTGCCCCATTTTACTGATTAAGGAAGATTGTTATTGTGCTTTTATAATTTCCTGTTATCTCTCGTCTTCACAGTGGGTCTTGCATATAGTCTACAGGATCGCAACCAATGAAAGTACTCTAAAACATACCTTAATTTTTCGACTTATATCAGGTAATTTTCTGGTCAAAATTGGTAAAAATCAACTTCAAGCAAGTCTCCAACTGTAAAAATAGATTTGAACATCTGAAATGATAACTAAAGGGTGAAAAATGTGATAAAAAAGGGCCTGAACCTTGAATAGGGATTCTATTCCTTTAAAAATAAATTATCTAATCCATTGTCACCATTGTACTCCAAGTAGAGAAACATAAACACGTAGGAAGTCAGGAGCTAATTTTTTTTAAAATATAACCTCTCAGTTTAAATGAAGGAATGACAGATTTGGGAAGTTTTTAATGGAACGCTATGACAGTCTATCTCACTCTATGACGACACAATCAGCTGCAGCAGAGCTGCCCTCTTTCTCAACTGCTAATAGTTTCTCCAGATGCGTCTCTATGTTCCCTCAGCTTTTATTTACATTCTTTTCCTCCCTCATTCATCCTCTATGAATCAGCTGTTCAGTTTTCCAGCATCTCCCTCGTCTCCGGCGAGCGACGGCCAACGTGCTTAGCACTGATGCGCTCCTGTTCAAGCATTTACACAGATCTCCCTTCGGACGGTTTCCACTGCTGTCCAAATCTCTGCTACGCGTGCTTGTGACGGCTACAAGCCAAAAACCCATTAAAAGGGAAAACTCCACGAGTGACAAAAAGTCAAACCATCAATGAAATACAGACATCTGGCAAACGGCGGTCTACATCTACAGGATAAAAGGGTCAGCCACCCCAAAAATTTTGATATTATTTTCATTATTGACTATACTTTTCACATATTGACTTTATCCATACCACAAAAAAATTATGTTTCCTAAACAGTTAAATATAAGGTATAATAATGAATACATATTATAAAATATCCAAAACACATCTTTTGCCCCATCTTTCCAAAGCTTCTTTACATAAAATGTCTTGAAATCAAGGAATGCCTTTGTATTTTATCATCAAATATACTTGCATAAATATAGCCAGAGTATAGCCAGGAATCTTAAACAATTTCTTGACAAATAAACCTGAACAATATTAAGCTCCTTACATAAACTATTTACCATAACTCCATAAAGGCTAAAATGTTACATGATGCACAAAACTCACACATTTACCCTTCAAAAACTTACAAAGAGGAGGACAACTGAAGAACAAAAGTAAAGGTTGACGTTTAACCTCAGGCATACCTTATATCTCATCTTGGGACAGGAATGAACGTAGAATCCCAGATAGTAGTAGGTGAGTTTTGGTGACTGCAGCTGTAACTTTCTGGTGAAGGCGATCTCCCTGCAGATGGAAAAAAACAGCCAAGCTACTGTTTATTGAATAGATTTAATGTTGAGTAAAATTGATTGCTAATCTAATTTAAAAACATTCAATTTGTAAAAAAAGCTCATTCTACAGTTCTCCTGGATATAAACGGTGCTTAACCCTTTTGGAAACTATGAGGAAGCTTAGTCATGAAGTCAGCATGCATTTCCAAGGACTAGCGTTCTCGTGAGCCATCTTGTCTATAGAAATAAATGGTGGTAAATTAATTGTTGATTGCCAGTCATGTGACAAAATAAAACCAAGCGTCCATGTGCCAGTTACAAGTAACATTTGTTTATGGCTAACTTGTTGCTCTGTAATGTTAAAGAGGAAATGCTCTCTCCTCTCATTTGTGTATCAAAATATTTTCTTTAATAAGAAAGAGTGAACTCAGAGTTGCTGAAACAAGTCCTAGTAAAGAGAAGCAAACGGCGATTAAATCCAATAAAATTAAACCCATATAATAAGAAAACGAAAGAGTCAACCTGTTGTTGGAAACCTTTAAAATCAAATAAGGAACCTTTCGAAATCACCAAAAAGGTACTTTACAAATTATTTCAACTGTGTTTATTCTAGTAATATAATGAATTGATATAAGACTAAATATCTCCATTCAGTCATTCCCATGATCTTAGCAATACCATAACTGACAATTCAATCAATCAATCAATCAAGTTTTTATACAGCGCTTTTTAGCAGTTGCTTTCAAAGCAGCTTCACAAAGTCCTAGTGTGGATCAGGTAGAGTAAATAGGAGTTCCCTTTGTTAGGCCCCTGGGAGCCTCGCAGGTGCTAGTCACCTCCCCAGCAAAAAGAATATACAAACTTAAGATCCATCAATGAAAAGTTCACCAGACAGCACCTGAAGAAAAAAAAATAAATAAAAAAAATAAAAAAATTGTTAAAAAAATGTAATGGACAACAAACAGGTGATTAGCATCAACTGTAGGATGAGTGACAAATGGGTTAGGGTTAGCTCCAGACAATATCCGAGAGTTTGTTCCAGAACTTTGGAGCTCTATATGGAGAACGCTCTTCCCCTTCTCGTGGATTTACTAATCTGCGGAATAATCAATAGTCTTGCTTCTTAGGATCGGAGCGAGTGAGCTGGAATATATCGTGATAGGAGACTGCTCAGGTAGGCCGGAGTCAAGCAATTCAGCACCTTAAAGGCAAGGAGCAGTATCTTATAGTCAATGCGATATTGTACAGGAAGTCAATGAAGAAGTGTAATGTGCCGGTGTAAGGTGGTCATATTTCTTTGTTCTTGTGAAAACTCTAGCTGCTGCATTTTGGACTAATTGTAACTTTTGTTGCCTGGAGACTGAGCAGCCGGCTAACAGAGCATTACAATATTCCATTCTGGAGGTCAGGAAAGCATGCACTAATTTTTCTGCACAATAGACAGCATGTTCCGCACTTTAGTCATGTTCCTGAGGTGAAAGAAGGCAGTCTTAGTAACGATGATACATCAGGCTGAACACTCATGTTGCGTTTTTTTTTTCTTGGTTTTGGGTCATTAAACTCTGTGGTTACTCACGGATCAAATAACTGGAGAAGACAGACTAACTCCTCTTCTGCCAGCGTACCGTAATATGTATGTTCCTTTCCATCTCTTTCTCTTTCTTATAACTATTAGTTTTAGTATTAAAAAAGTTTACTCTGATACGATAGTAATGCAGACAAAGTCACAAGCATTACCAATTGCAACATTTTTTTATTTAAATTATAAAAACGATATAATTTATCCGAGTATTCTGGGAGTGTATTTTCTGCTTTTGCAGACATTGGATCACATTGGAGTTGCATTTCATTCACACACAAGATGTATATCAGGTGTATGGTATTTGTAATGTGAACGAACACAAACAAAAAACGTATTTCAGAAATCTGAATTGAACATTAAGACCTTCAGCCTGGACATAGCCATTCATCGTTGGATCGTGTTAGACAAGCAGTAATATTACAAACAGAACCCATTGCAGAATGATGAGTCATTTTTAAAGCCACAAAGTCCATTAAGACCACTTCTAGCCTGATCTTGTTTAAAAACTTTCATGTACGATGGGCCACTTGATGGCAAAGTGGTTTGCACCAGACTGCCTTTGAGGGCTTTTTTGAACGCTTTTTTACAAAAATCGACACATTAGTAGCCTTCCTCTGAAAACCTTTGATGATGTAAGCAAAGCTGCTTGATTTTAATGCTGTCGTGAGATCTTAGTCCCCACCAACACCAGCCTAGAAAAAATTTATGTTTCAGTTTTTGCTAGTACAAGGTACAACTTTAAAAGCATTGTTTTTAATAGTAAAAATTACCTTTCTGATACGGTCACTGGTAGGAAAATGCTACTGGTCTAATCTGATCCAATGAGCTATGATAACCTAAGCTAAAATTGATATTGCCAGATCACGGGAATGTCTGACTTGGTTAAAATATATAAAACTGTGCTAATTAAATTCAATTTAACCTCAAGTTCATATGTTAAAGGACTTGACTTGCATCAAAATGTAAATATCAGCAATGACAAAATATGAAAATAAACTCCAAATTTTAAATCTAAATGCATGCAACATATAATTTAAACTCATTGCAATTTGTTGAAGCATGTGAGACTAGAAAAATGCTATGCATGAAGACCAAATGATATTAAATGTGAATAAGTTTGTAAATTCCCCAAAAAAATAATTAAACCTGTTTTATAACTATTTTTTTTTCGATTAATCATTAGCCGATAAACATCAACAGCTTCAGTACCAAAGAAGCAGATCCATTCTTGTAAACATTTAAAAGAGGAAGAGGATGAGAACAACAAGAAGGAGTGAGGAAAAGAAACAGAGATTTATACTTCCTCCTGCAAGCAATCAATGATCCCTTGCTCCTTTCACTCCTCACTTTATTCCTTGCACAAACACGATTCAGTTTGCCATAAATAAACTCGCCTCTTTTCTCTTGTCGTCTGCATTTTGTACACTCCATTCTTTCACTATCCCCCAAAAATCAGGGGAAGAAAACTTTTTTAAAAGCACTAAATGATAGAGGAAGAGAGAAGGAGAAAGAAGAATAAAAGTAGTGGAAAATGCAAGCGGAGGAAAAGGAGGGAGGACAAACAGTGAGGTTTTGGGGGTCAAGCGGGTGCTGCCAGGTTCCCGGGTTCCCAGCCCCTGCTGACAAAGCCTGGCTCTCTGTGAATGAGACATGGAGAAGAAGAGGCTCTGGAGCCCATTCAAAAAAAGAGATGGAGAAGGAATAAAAGGACGCAAAGAAAGAGCAGATCTCCCCCCTGGTTGCTTGCAGCAGTTTTAAGCCTCTATTCTCTGCCCTTCAGCGGCCTGACACCCCTTCTCAAGCCAATTATACCCCAGCACTCAAGACCTCTGCTTAATATTAGTGTCACACACTCAGCCTGCTCATTCACACTTAACCATACACATGGGTTGAAAGATAAAACTGAAACACATAGTTTTAGTTCCCAACAATCTACTAGTATAGTGCAAGTGTTTCTGGAAAAAAAAAAAAAAGATACCACCAAGCACATTCGACTGTGTAAAATAATAAATAAATAAATGAAGTGCATAAAAAGTGATGTGACAGAATAAATAGTGCAAATTATAAATTTGCTAGTTTTATTATATCTGGCCATACACAATGATTTATTTAACCATATTGTATTAAATTGTGCTCACACTAGACAATCAGGTGTTTAGACTACTGTGAACACTATGTGCTGGCCCTGTTGGAAGAGGTGTGTCGGAGCACAAGTCGAGCAATCTCATAAGTAATTCTCATTTATCAAAAATAGAGGTAAAAGAGACCTGTTTGGTCTGTTGCAGAGATGCAAGTGTTTACTGAAAATCTGAGTCAGCACTTTTCACAAAAAAAAAACTAAAATTGTTGTAAGAGAAAAAGAATCCTCACAATTGAGAGTTCTTTGCATACGAACAGTAGCGACATTATTATGTAATCATGCTCTGGCTTGGACTACAATCCTGTTTGGATTTGCATTCAAGGGAGACCCACCTTGTGTGAGAACCTTAAATTAAAAGATAGCAAGCATCAACTTTTTGAATACATGTAATATGTACACCTACTTTTAGCCTGTTAGTTAAACCAATGTCTAACTCCTAAATTGTGCTGACAGAATTAGCAGAACACTGAATCTGTGAGAATCTAGGTCATTTCAATAGGAGAGAGATGGTCCACACCGCATTAGTGTTGGTGTTTTTACTGCCAAATTTATTGATAATGTATTACCGTGGTAATGGAGGCTAAGAGCCATCAGAGGTAACAATTTACTGTAACTAATTGAGAAACCATGTTTTAAGTAAATGCAATAGTCCACGTTCTATTGCTTTTATTCATCTGCACATGTCTGTATCGGATGTCAACAGTGGCCAGTTTGCACGCGTCACAAACATAAATAAAAGAAGAGTAGTAGAAATAAGTGTCAAGGCTTTATAGAATTACAAACAAAGTCCTTGATTCGAAGAGTTGATGCCAATCATCAACCGAAGGAAAGATTGGTTATTCGTAGGTGCTCATTGTTTGCCATCTTTTTTTGATATGATGAATTTTCCTTTCCTCATGATGTCACTTCCTATAGAGAAATCAGGGAAAGGTTGTGTCTCATGTAAACGTGGCTTTTTGATTAACTGGTTTATCGGTTGGCATGTAATAGCACAAAAAGTAATTGCGTAATCAGCATATTGAGCATAACCCGTTTATTAAAGTGCATGTAAACGCACCCTTTGAGCAATAGGGACATGTGATGGCAGAAGCTATTTTTACTCTGGCTTTGCAAGTGAGTGAAAATTCATTTGAAGAGGACAAGGAAATATTTTCATTTAGTAGTGATTACTTATTAGGTGAATTAGTATTTATTAAACAGCCAACAGCACTAATTTTAAACTAATTTGAAATAGGATATGCTGTTACAGAGACTCCAGCACAGACCTGAGAGCAGAGTACGTCCCCAGTGAGAGCGAGGAGAAGTCAGGATGGTAGTAGAGATATACAGAAGACACACAGGAGGGCAGGATGTCCAGGACGCCCACCGCCACAATCCGATCATCTAGCCAGTACTGCTGATGAAACGAGCCATAACCCACCTCAGGACCATCAGGAGGACTCTCAGCCTAGGGAACACAACAACAACAACAGGAAGTGTTAAATGATCATACTAACACAGGTAACACCTGCAAAATCATCCTGGCAAAAACTCAGCACACACACTAAGTCAGAGCTTGAGAGCTGCTGGTTTTATTAGTTGAGAGCAGGTGCGGTTCTCAGTCTGCTGAATGAGGCTGGTCACATAATTACATGAAGATTGAAAAATGCAGAGTAGTGGAAAGCCTCCTTTCAGGGTGGAACTGCCTCTTCTGAGGACATGAAGCCTCCTTTTAACACTCATGTCAGACCAATTCATAACTGTTATGTGATCAACAGTTAACAGTGAATGGACAGTGTGAATCAATTTATTACAAATCATCATTTATTTTAAATCCCCAGCAAAATCAATCACTGAAACCAAATTAGTTTCCGAGGTTTACAAAGTTTTTCCCCCACAAACGGGTTGATAAATGGTGCATTGATTGATGCATTCTAAACGTTTAATTTACATAAAAAATAAATAAATAAATAAAAACATTTTAGGGTGATGCGAGCCTGAAACAGGAACCATCACTTTCTTTTTAAGTTTTTGAGTATTGACTGCAATGGTTCATTGAGCTAAAAATGACAATTACAAAACATAGTTTTCTTAAGCATGTTAAACAGTTTTTTCACATTGCCTGTTAGCTAGTTTAAGCTCAAGAAAAATGGACACAACACAGGTTTTGGGCAAACTGGAACTATAACTAAAACTAGCTTGGAAGTTTCTGATTGGGCAATAGAACTTCGATATGACTTGTTGCCACCTATTGAATTGCCATAGTTTTTACAGCAATCTAAGGGTGTTTTTTTTTTTTGTTTGTTTTTAACATTTTTAAAAATCCAGAAACCTGTGGGTATGGTCTAAGATGCAACAGTACCAGAAAATCATAAAATGTGAAAGACAAACGGAGAGACTACTCATAATTACTACTTTATCTTGTTTATAGAGTAAGCCATGAGACATTTGAACGATTTTTAAGGCTTTTTGGGCTTCAAGTGGTTTAATCCAGCTCAAGACCTAAAATCTCTGAAGTGATTGATCTCTGACAAAAAAAAATGGAAAACACGTATTAAGTAAAAAAATGTGAAAGTCCCGTTTTACATTTCATTAAACAAATCAGTCAAAATGATTGGGAAAAATAAAGAAATATGCTCTTGTCTGTAATCAAAGAGTCTTGGGAAGAAAGGAAGAGCATACAGTAGCTTGCTAACAACTACCACATGTGAGCTGAGACCAGAGGTGTGTGGAACTCATGCCAGACACTCTATACCTAGAGCTGATTTAATAGAATCCTTTGCATGAACAAAATCAATCTCAACAAAAGCATTTCAAGTATGAATATCAGCATTTTTTCTGTATGAATACTTGTATAAATCAGGGGCACCATTGATTGGAAACACACACAATAACAGAAAAACTACTATTGAGTCTGAAGATAAAAGTGCACATTCCTTTATATGACATGAACACATTCGCGTCTGGAAATAAGTCTGCTATTGGGACAGCCGTAAAACCCCAAACCGTTACCTGCTCCAGATCAAGTTTCCCACTCAAACATTCAGGCTGGCTTTTTTCAATCCTTGTGGATTATTGTGGAGGGTGCTTTATTCTCCCATGTCCACCACTGGGACTTCAAAGGTCTTGTGGGGATGGGGTAGAGAAGGGGGAGACGCAGTCGTAGCCGAAATGGGATCTGTGCCCATCTGGGTCCAGTTATTCCTCAGGAAGGCGGCTCGTTATCACAACACCAGGGGGGCGGCTCGGCCAATCCGCTCAACATGAGGAGATTTAGATGCTGCCGAGCCTCGGTCACTCACCTCCAAATTAAAACCAACATTTAAACGTCACACATGCCAGTCATGAACCTATACTCAGAGTATATAGCTTAGCATAGTATAGAAAAGGCAGTATTGAGCTTGTACTAGCTTCTATGGCAAAACACCAGAATTCAATTATTTAAACTGTGTGTCTAGTGCAACATTGTGTATATGTTTCGGGTAAATACATAAACAAGTCAAATAAATATTGACTCCAATGGTTCGATCTTAATTTAGTAAATGTCCACCTTAGAATATTACGACAAGCATTGATTTATCAATCAATTCAGAGGTGAAAATAGTCACAAAGGGCCTATAGTCTTGGAATGGCGCTCATATTATATTCTCATATTTATGTGTACAAATTAATTATTTTCAGAATTTTACTTCTAAAATGATAAAACTATTTAAAAATAGTCTGCCAAGATGCATCCACACCAGGTATGGATAAAGCAGGATGAATAACTGATTTACATGTTAAAAGGAATGATGTAAACGGCAGTCCACAGAGGAAAGGACTGTTGCACAGACATTTATGTCCACAACAACCAATCAGGAGCTTGTTCACTTGCAATTGGACACAGCATACTTACCTGGAGGGGAAAATGACATGATCAAGAAGGTGGATTCTAGTCTGGATGCTAGTTTAATCTCCTGGTAGCCGTTTGTAGACCTCAGAAGTTTTATGACATATGTAAAAGGAATTTTATTAGACAAACGCTTTGAAGATGTCAAATCTCATTCTTTGTTTAAAAAGTGACAAAAAAAAAAAAACTCATGCAAGCAATTGGCCCAGAAAGAAATGTCATCACAACCCAAAACGAAAAACAAGCCAATATAAAAAGTTTGAAGAACGTCTTTAAATAGGTTATCAACACGTTTTTATTTTTGGGCAACCTAATTAATGTCTGCTATATTTATACTGAGACGCACCACAGAGAGCAGACATTGGTTTGTGTAATTTTTGCATGCAAAAAGAAATGAGCCAATTGGACTGAACCGAAAACATGCTGAGATGTAAATAAGGATCTGAATTTTTTAAAGTAATGTAAATTGGTTAAAACTTAAATATTTTGGCATAAAACACTAACCTAATTTAAGATCCTATATGGTATTAAACACTGCTCATGGGGGAGGGTGAAAAAATGTGTTTCACCTAAACATGTGGCTAAAACATAGACATCCATGCCAACTATGAAACACTAACTTGCTGATCATCCTTTCTAAAGATTTACCTCATCCTATTAATTCAATCAATAACATTAAAGATACAGTTCAAGGAAACAAAACACTCATTTCCCTCTGGCTATGAGCACATGCCTTTCATAAGCTACGTTGTTTTCCTTCAGCAAGCTTGTCCAGTGGATTGACATGTTAAACTGGCTGTCAGTTTAAAGTACACACAGCCGCTCGAGATGAAGGTACATTCACAGCGCCACTCGAGGCAATGATTAAGGGCTTGCGGTGGAACTGAAAGCATTTCGCAACACATGTGTCTGGGTTCACTTCTGCCAGAACCAGACCGAACTCAAACCCAAAGTCTTTTGAAAAAACTTATGAAAAACCAACTTAAATAGACAGTTCAAAGAAAACTTTTACAATCCCTAAGATTATACAAGACGGATTTTTAGCCAAAAAAGAATGATTGTGCAGAACCACTGACTGAACATTTATTTATGTTCATTATTTATGCACATAGAACTGCACTTTTTGCTTATTTCACTTTATTCTTCCTTTTGCTCTATTGTATTTTTGTATTTGTAATTTTATTTATTCTTTTGCCAAAGTCTACTTGTTTAATTTAGTTTTTTTTGTAGAAAGTCATATGAAGGGAACTCACAAAGTAAGAATTTCATTGCTCAATGTAACTATAAAGTGCTGTGCATTTGACAATAAAACTTCTTGAATCTTGAATGTATTTTTAAAAAATTAACTTTTGGTCTGTGCACTACGGAAGCTCATTATATTCAACAAAGATTTTTTTTAGACAGCGTATCTCATAATTATGAGATACTAAGTCATAATTGTGTGCTAAATTTGTAGATTTAACCTCAGCTGGTTCGCCCATCATTGTAGTACGGAAGCTCACTTCACTATACTCTTCAGAAGTTTACCCAAACGTCTTTAGCATGAGTGTTTTTTTTTATTTATTGCAGGCTCTTTTTGCAGATACAACACTAAAGAGAAAATGTGTAACTTTTAAAAAGCACTAGAACTAAGCAAATGGTTTCCTAACAATAAAAAAAAGATTTTAAAAGTACATTGCTTTTCCCCTAAAACAATACTACTGACAAATATTGACATCATTGAAAAAAAAGCCTGCATTAAATGCTTAGTGGCCATTGTAACCACAGGGGACCTGTTTTACTGAATGGCTTTGAAAATTTTACTGTAAATAACCTGAAATATTTTTTCCAAAAAATACTGACTGTAATACTTAGCTACAATACAAAGTTACTACCATATGAATTGTCAATGTCTATTTTTTTTGTTTGTTTTAACTGTAACATTTAAATCTGGAGAAAAATGACCATAAATGATAAAAAAAAAAAAAAAGAGAGAGAGTTAAAAAATTATAGATACGTGTGTGTATAGCACTGCGATGGACAAGTTACCTATATGAAATGTGTGTCCTCTTATCTATTGAAACTGGCCTTGCACTGATTAAGTGACAGTTAGTGAGTGCCGGTATTCAATAAGCCTTATGACCAAATTATCATTTTGGGAGGAGCTAAACCTTGAAGCTTTCCACACCTTCCAACAGCCCTCCATCCATCATCTGTAACGGCCTAACTCTGTGTGCTAGATTGACATTTTGTTCTGTTTTAATGAAACACAGACCCTGTTATGAGTAAATCTCCTTCAGTGTTTATGCAGCCACGATCGAAGTGCGGGAAATAGCATCACCTTGACCCTTGGATGACCTCAGTTGAAGAGCTAATCGCTAATGGCTAATGTCTGTGCCACTGTGAATGAAAGTAAACACAGAGACGAAGCCAACAGTAAAGGCAGGGGCCCAAATCACAGGCATATGGTCCCTGTGTGGTTCTTTGTTTGACATGAACTATGCTAGCTGGCAGCAGGCTGTTTGTCAGGGAAACAGTGCAGTTTAAGTTTCTGGTTCATTTACATGATTCTACCTTGTCTATGTTACGCGAACAACAAAAGAGGGTACTCTATACACAGGGTTCTACAGATTTCTTGCTCACATTTAAGTCTTTTTAAGACTGTTAAGAATCAAATTTATGAACTATAACATAATATCAACAACAAACAGTATGCTTTAAATACATTGCTTGAATCCATTGCCACCACTTTTATGTAACTTTCATTTACAAAGGTTTTCTCAAACTCTGGCAACCCTAAACAAGCCTTTTACAAAGTTGCGCATTTTCTCTAACTCTGGCAACTCTACCAGTCATGCTTAGATTTTTTTTTACATTTAGGAGAATTTTCTCAATCTCTGGCGACCCCACAACCACTTTTATGCTTTAAAGCATTTATGCACATGTTATCAATCTCTTACAACCCTTAGAATCACATTTACATTTTCTAACATTTATGAGTCTTGTGTCAATATCTGGCAACCCTAACAATAACTTTTAAGATTTTGATTGTTTATGAGCCTTTTCTCAAACTATGGCACCAATAAAAGTCACTTTTATGTTTTTATTTAGCATTTAACATTAGGAGCAACCCCAATTAATTTCAGATATTTAAAAATATTAATGAAAATAGTAAATTAATATTAATGTTTTAATGCACTATTAATATTTTTTTATTTAATTAAAAATATGAATTACTGTCCTCATTTGCTATTAACTGTTGCAACCAACATACTCCCTGAACATAATAAAGATTTATTTCCTATTTTTTGTTTTACATTCTATGTACAATCACAAAGTCTGAAATAAAACATAAAAATAAGGATCAATAAAGAAAGGTATTGAATGTTTTAGTTAATATGTTAATTTAAATTGAGAGTTCAATAAACAATAGATTCATAATAAAGCATTTTTATAATTATATAGAAAGTCACATTTTACTAAATGCATCTTAGATAACCAAACTTTATTGTCAATGCGCTCAGAACATGACTTCAATTCAAGAATCCGACAATCGTTTTTAATTCATCCTAAACTCAAACATCCCAATTATGGATTCCAGTGATTACTCCTGCAGTGCATCAAAGCTCATGTACTTTTTCTCAAAACGTGAGACCCTTGAGAAACCCTTGGAAAGCTGCTCAACTGAAATGTTATTCAGGTCACACAGACTTTGGAAACACTGGCCTCATTAGATGCAGCACTCGTTCAACGATGGTTCATTTAAGCAGCCGTGGAAACAGCAGTGCTCCATTACGACTGAACATTTTTAGAGCCGGAAGCCACGCTTCTGTCCAGGGAACAGATGTCTTCAAGCATGTGGGGCTGTGATTATAGTATGGGGAAGTGTTTATTAATGCACTAATGATTTCATCATGTCCCTCCTTCAGAAGAGAGTGTGTGGTGTTTATCTGAGACAAGGACAGTTGAACACCCCCCCCCCTCTCTCTCTCTAATTCTACATTGATTAAGACTGAACTAGCATTAATGCTTTGCTAAACTTGGCCTCTGTTCTTAAGTGAACATGTAATCTGAATTAAATAAGACATAACTACTATATTATTATATACCATTATTGGTAGTATATGAATTTTAATACTACCTTAAAAAGTATTATGAATATTAAAATACATTACCAACTGATAACTGAAAGAGTAAAATGCCTTTTTAAATGTCCAAAATCAGTGTTGGTTAAGCCTGTGTTCGTGCTTAATTGGTACTTAAATATGAATGACTTGTCAATTAATTCAAACCTTATTTGTGCTACATGAAAGTCCAGTTAATTCTTAATTTATCATGCGTTTGTACTTGTATAACTTACTTACAATTAAGATTTAGACAAGTTAATGCTTGTATAAAAGCAAGAATTAAGATGGACTAATATGTAACTTTGAGTATCAATGAATCCTTTGTTAATAGTTTGTTAATACTCAACTAATACTCAACTTCTTGTGAGCAAGCCAAACATTAATTAATCCTTTAAGAGTATTAAGTGAAAGAATATTCACCAGACAGGATTACGCTTCTTCATGTGCTTCTTAAAGCTGAAAATTGGCCAGACAAATTTCTTTTTTTAACAATTCATAGAGAGAACATTTTCACTAATGCATTTAATTTAATTTAGCCAGCAGTCACTAAACATAAAGGAAAACCAATGATATGAAGGGTGAACCGTAAGGCATGTGTGTGTGGGTATGGGGCAAGGGGAGGGTTCAAGGTCTATAAAACCTTAACGACTAATTACACAGCAGCCCTGTTAACAAGTAATTCCCCTCAGGACAGACACTGCAGCGCAATAAAACCACATTTCAACCAGACAAACAAAAACAAACACACAACAGCAACATGAGTGAAGGACATCGGCAATGCAATCCCCTTTGAATAAAAACGATCAAGAAACTAAGGCCAATTAAAAAAAACCTGAAAAACAATAAATTTCTTTGCCTTTGACTTCAAATAGTGAGTTTAAAAGAAAGTCTGTAATTGAAATATTTAATCATTTCATAATAAAAACGAATTCGGATTCCAGGTAGAGAACACAGCAAACAGCGGCATTTAGTAAAGATACCATTGACTGTAGATAACATGGACGGAGCATGAGCAAAGTTTAGTTTGATCAGTGAAACAAGTTAAAAATGGCCATAGCGATCCATTGCCTTCATGAAAGTCCATCACTTCCATGGTAACCAAATATGGGTCCAGAGAGCCGGGACAAAGGCAAGGCACAGATGTCTGTCTGACAGTTTACATTTTAGACAAAAATATGTAAAAATAATTCACCCCGCTCAGTGTTCATGAAGGTCAAAACTATCAATCTAAATAAAAACATTACAGCACCAGGGGTGTAAACATGTTTTTTTCAGCTTCAAAGTAGGGTGTTTTTAACATTGGAGTGAAAGACAACTTGCTCACTTCTGACCCCACCCCTTGCGATCAGTCGAGGTATTACAGTTCAGTTACTTCCTGTTGCGCTGGAGCAGGGAGAGAGGGGGGCTGCCCATTGAAAGATACCCAAACATGAGTTAAACATAATTGGCTAGGGATGCAGCTAGACATTTATCTTCCATTTCTCTCTCTTTCACTCGCCCACTCAAATGCATACATAAGCAGCCTATACCAATTCGATCTTTAAATGATAAACATTAATTATTGCTATTATTAAGATTAATTATAATTATTCAAATAATCCTGTTACATGTGTAATGCATAAGAGGCTGGAATGACTGAGAAATATTTAATAATGTGGATTGAGAATTTACTGACTCCGTGGAGGGTCTCAGAAAGACACAAATCTAATCTTATATCTGGCAGTTAAACTTACCTCTAATGGAGAGTCACAGAGGAACCTCTTAAACTGTGAGGAAGAAAAGTAACAAGAGTTAGTTTAACATTATTGTGCACAACAAAATACAGCAAAAAAAACATTTATCTGAGCACATTTGATATGGTCCTTGTATCATGTCATTTTGTATGTTTCACATGAATTTTTTTTTTAACAAATAAATTACAATTTAGAGCTAAGGTGTATAGTTCCAGTCAGGTTTTGATTACACTGAAATGTACCGTTATGGCAAATGGTTTCCAAAAGTGTCAGGGCTTTCCTGACATTATACTGCAGAGAAAACATCCAATGTCAAGAAAAACTATTTTAATTCAGGAACATTTTCCAAAAAGATTAAACAATTGATGATATTTTTTGTCCATTGGAATGTATGCAAGGCCTGAAGGTGTTAGTCAAAATGATTAGTTATACAACAGCGCTGATTTACGGTGTAAAAGTGGTCACTACATAAAGCATTTTAAAAATAATTATACTTCAAAAAATAGAAAAGAGAGAAAATGACTTTTTGTATCTCTGCCGGGTAAAGTACATCAGTTTCAGCGCTGTATGTAGACACTCGTGAAAACTAAATCACCAACTAACACTTCGGAAAAGACAAACGGTTGTTTATTTCTCCCCATATAGTTGTGTTAGACAAATATACTGTCTGAAAATTGAGAGCGAGTAAGGACTGCATTGTGACGCTCAGGAGTAAACTTGGCACAAACTTAAATCTACGTTGCTGCCAGAAAGTCAACAGCGGAGTCTGGGGCTAACAGCTCTGAGAGGGAAGGTAACAGAGCCATCAATGTTTCCATTAGTCTGCAAAAGTGCTCTCCTGGAGCCTGGCAGAAAAGAAACTCCTCACCGAGCAAGAATGGACTATGATGCATGTATGTATAAACAATACCAAAAAAAAAAAATAGATGAAAATGAACCATGGCAATACATTATTTTGACAGAAATTTCTAACAAGCGCACAAACTCTAAGGTGACAAAATAAAAGAAAATAATAATCTAAAAGACAAGACAAATCCAACAAGGGTTGGATGTCATGGTCTGGTCTGGTTTTATTTTTTCACTGAAATATAATGATGTTGGAAAAAGTGAGCAGAAACACAAGAGTTCATGCTTCTTTCTCTCTTAACTTCTACTGTCTTCCGATGTTCAAAATTGGATTTTGAGAAAGCAAAATGGTGAACTTTGACCAGAAGAAGGAAGTGAAATGCCTCTGTGGGGACTAAGAGCTGTGCTAATCTGAAATCAAGCAGAACGTATAGAGAACTTAAGGGACTGGTGCTTAACAGACCATGAAATCTACTGTTTAGATCAACCCCCATCTGTCCAGACGTAATAATATAACATCTTGCTACATTTGACCAAGTCATTTTTACATGTATCGAACACATTCCACTATAAGCACATTAAAAGAAAAAGATGATAACATAGACCATTTCAAACATAATTTCAAACCTTAAATTTATTTACCTGACTCATATTATAGTCAAACTAAACAACGATTAGCTGGATTGCCAAGAAAAAAACAGAAGAAAGAGCTTTACTGCATAAAGATGTATCCTTTGTCAGTTTTGCATGATTTAAAAGTGCCCCTTTAGTGACTTTGAAATGTTCCTTGATTGTTTTGGAGGTCTCCAAAAAAAGTTCAACACACATGCAAGGTCTAAAAAAGTGTTAGTTATCTATGATATCTATTTATTTTGACCAGATTTGGTATTAAATCCCAAATTATTTGTTTTAAGGACTCCTTCGTACTAAACCTCTCCTTTTGAAATACCTGACAAATCATTTTGTTCCCCACAGAATTGCCTAATAAGTTTACATCGAAATTTGAAAAAGTAACAAATTATCCAAGATAAATTGCAAAAGAAACAGATGTCAAGTCTGTAAATCGCAAATTCACCTTTTGTAGAGACAAACTTTGAGATTTGTTTTGTGTTTTTTATGTATTTTAAAATTTTTCTTATTGTAGTATTATTTAGACGTCAGCTCGTTTAGAAGTATATTATAAGAAAACTCTGCTAGTGTTTAATACAATAGCACTTGAATCAAACATAAAGTCATACAACCAAAGTGACGAAGAAAAACACTTTTTGTAGTGGACCTTTAATAAATAAAATGGAGATGATTAAAGAGGCGTAATTTCAGTTTTCTTGTCCTATATATTTCTTCCCAATATATTGTGTTAAAACATCAGCTCCTCATTTACTCTTTTTCTTAAAGAATATATATGTATTCTTTTTGTACTAGTGTTATTTGCTGTGTAAAACAGCCTATAGATCAGTGTTTTAGAGTGCTCAGTGCACTGGAGTAATGCAAAAATAAAGCTCTCTACATCTACGGGTTTTGAACGTTTGCCTCAAACCAAGCTAGTAAAAGACTGAAGGTTACCTCAGATCTATGAAGTATCAGTATAGGATTTGATGAACTTTTTGTACAAAACTGCAGAAGAAATCACAATATAATTTGTTAAGAACCCATTCTCCTTTTGTGAATATTTTTGTGTGTCTGTTTGCTTGTTCACTTATCGCATTGAAAGATGTGCAGTGTGCAAAGTTTGTCCACGTGAAAAAGTTATGAAAAAGTTCCTGAAAGGTTTCAGACTTTAGTGTGAAATAACTTCTAAGGCTAATCTCTAGCAAACATCTGGTACACTCAAAACAATGACAAAAACAATATCCAATTTTCATGAAAGCAAAGAATTGTGACTGGAAATATAGTTTATACCTAACTAAAACTGAGAAGTACCAGGATAAGCGAAAACTTGCTCCAAACTGTTTTTGCATGTAGTAATGGTTTCTCTGAAATAGAAGGAGCAGAAAGATGCTAACTAATCCAGTTAAAATTGATTAGTTTAAAAGAAAAAAACAAGTCCTACTGCACTTATATCTGCTGCAGCAAGTCACCACAAAAGTAAGCATGAACATGCCTTCAATCCTTTAACCCAGCTCTGTCGAGACACAGAGAAAATCAGGTGGGAAAGAGAGTTTTCATTATTTATTAATTCTTGCATTTTACGAGCCAGACAATTTATCTGCTTTCGGCTGGGAGAGGCAGGCTTGTTTTAAAGGCCTGAGGAAGACAAAGGGCCTCTATTAGGGTTACAGAGCATGTCAAGCAGGTCCACGTCCTGGTCACTATCAACTCTGCCTGCCAGCTCACCGAGCTAACACAGAGCGAGTGATTCAAACCAGAATGCTCAATATTAAATTAAATGCTCTCCTATTGGTGATCCCAGTCAACCAATAGGATTAACTACGTCGCTGTTCAACACTGACTTCCAATGAAAAAAAAGTGCCACTATCTTAAAATCTCTTTAAATCCAATTGAATTTCTCTTTACTGCTCTTGCTCCTCCTAAAAGAGCGATGAACGTTTCTTCTTTCATGGCATTCAATTCACTTACTGCTACTCAACTACTACTGTGAACAAACAAGTGTTATGTGAATATGAGTTTTAATGGCTTAAGGTGTTATTTTAGGTGTTACTAACTTGTTAAATTTCCAACACTAGTCAATATTATAACCTAAGATTAGTTTCGAGTAGGGTCTTTGTGTCTCACAAAGGTTGACATTGCTAAAGGTCTCTCAAATAAGAAAAAAAATGCAATTTCAGTCAATATGGGAGGTTGCCAGGGGGTTATTTGATTATTTCTTCTGTCTGGCTAAAAAGCTGGTAGTCTTATGAGTAATCAAAACGGTGTTGATGTACATTCTAATGGGTTGTAACCAAACAACTTCAAAGGTTGTACAGGTAATTCCATGGGGGTTATGTTTTTTATAGGTAATAGTGAGGTTGTGATCTTGTGGGCAGTTAATATTAAGTTTTCTGGGCCTTATAGGTCAAATTTGCTGTGATAACAATGATTGTGCCTTAAACATGGTTAAAAGGATCTTAAAGAGTAAGAGTAGAACTTTAAGGTGTTAAAGGGACCTTTAATGTCAAAGTACAGCAAAGACCGACAGGAAGCAAAGTTGGAGGAAGAGAGGCTCCCAAGAATTTTTAGTTGGCAGACACTCACTCATTGCTTGTAACAAATTGTGTTTCAGGTATTAAAGTATAAGTTATGGAGCAACAGCCAGTCAAGAATCGAGATGCAGACAAGAAATATCTGACCCTGTGGTTTTTTTCCAACATAAAAAAAACTTACAAGTCTCCCCACAAAGATTGGCTGGTTTATACAATTTGTTGTGTGTTTTGCTTCTGTTTCTATACAATAGGTCATATACCTCAGTCTCACCACACTCTGATGGAGCATCGCCATGAATGGTCATCTGGTAGCGCGTATAGAGTGCAACTGACTGTTCAAAAGATGCCAGGAACTCCGGGTCTTCAAAGCTGACTGGCACCAGCCTCACCTTTGGAGTGATGGAGGGATTATTAGAGGGTTGAAGGACAACAAAATACAATGGCTGGAAGTGATGACTGAATATAGGGAATGGTAAAGTCACAGAAAACTTAAGTAGAATAAAAGTGCATGGGAAAAACTAGCAATGTTACAAGAGGGACAGGGGAAATATAGAGTAAATGTACCTCTAGATAACAGAAAACATCTAACATTAATTTATTTTCACAATCTTTGATAACGAAACTGAAAATGATTCAACTCTGTCCTGATGAAACAATGAACACAAAAACCCAATGCTCAAGCACCTTGTTAACACATTATGAAAAAAGAGGATTAGGAATTAGGTAAGAGGGACCTTGAAAAATAGGGACGGGTGGGGTGGAGGAAGAAAATGGGCTGAAGGTGAGGCTGGTGGTCTGTGGCCTTGAACTACACTGCGGACTGTGAGTGGCACTCATGAGGAAAACTACACACTGATCATTAACAACATGTCCACACCTACCAAGTTATTTCCTTAAAAGGGACTTAGAAGCTGAAATGCTCCTAAAATGCTGTAAAGAGCAAGTAATTCCAATAGGAAGCAGACAATTTCTCAATCCCAAAGTTATACAGAACAATTATAAGCTTCCCTTAGCTCTGAAGATCCTCAGTGCATCTCTTCAGTGACTGGGAAATACAACTTGCACAAAAACAACAGAAACTCTTTCATAAACTAAAATTCTCTCGCCAGTCGTTAAAAAATATTTTGCTCTCAAAACTTCCCCATTTATCTGAGGTTTAATTGGTTCTTGTTCAAAGCCTGGTGCTCTTTGCGTCTGTATCAGCTGAGCTTGTCAGCAACAGGCTTATTTGTTGCGGTTTTGGTGCATCTGTTTAGTGATTAAATACGTTGTTAAATAGACTGTGTTGTCCTGTGGCACAGTGAACTGTAGCGCAGCCCCTCTCTCCCATTAGCTTTGGGGCTTTGCGAGCAAAAGCTACGTCACACAAATAACAAACTCCTTGAACTCCTCCAAACTCCGCCTGTAAACGAAATAAACACGATCACCCTGTCTACACGAAAATGCATCTCGCATAAAAAAAACATGTTGGTCAGCGCTTTAAAAGATACCCAGTTACGTTGAAACACTGCTCCAGGTACGTGTGGATGAACAGGGTAAAAAAAAAGTAAATAAAAAAAACAAAACGCTAACAAAATAACAAGGTACATGTGGACAGGGTGAAAGTGATTTGTGGTGGGAAAGGGTATGGTTTGAAATATTTGATGCTAACTTGTTAATCAAACATGAAATTATTTCACAATACATTTGAGAGATTTACACAACTCATTATAGAAAATAACAATAAAAAGGGAGGTTTCATGGCAGAAAGTAAAGTTAAAATAAAAAAACATATTCTCTTTTTACTTTAGCCTTTTAAAACCACCATTTTTCCACTTGTGTTCCATTCATTTCCTTAAAGGACACATTCAAAAGATTTCAGCAAGTTTTTTGGGATAATTAAGGATTTTAAATATTGGAGATATTCAAATAAATCTACAAAACCAAGATTTTCAAATAAAATATTGAAAGGGTCAAATGTGGTTTAAATTAAAAATATTTTTATTTAAAGATCCTTCAATGAAATTAACTAGCCCAAAAGAGTTCCCAGCCGAGGAGTAGAATGGAAAACAATCAAAACATTGGTTCAGTTTACAAAAAAATTCTCCCTGTATTGCAAGTCACTTGTAAAAGTTTCTCCAAAACATATACATGTAAATAAAAACTTGTGATATAACTTCCTTTTTTTTCACTTTTGCTGCAAAGCTGTGCCTTCAATTAAAAGGCAGTTTTACATGTATTAACATGGCTTTATAAAAGGAATGTTTGAGGGGAAAACACTCAAACATATCAACAACAAACTGCTCATTTTAATATGGACACCTGTGGAAACACTAGTCACTCAGAGTGGATGACAGAAATTTCCTCTCGCATTTTAATTACTAAATGAATGCCGTTTCCATGACTTTTTTCAAACTTCAGTCTTTGCAAATATCCAGTTTCCTCTTAAGTTACTCTCTCCACTTTTATAAAAACACCTTTTTCAACTTCAGAGGACAAACGTTCAAACCCTGTAGCTGTAGAGAGCTTCATTTTTGCATTACTCCAATACCAATAAAAATCAGTTTGCAGACCTATCTTATCTGCCTGAAAATCATGGTTTAAGAATTTAAATCTTTATTAAATAAGAAACTGATTTGATTCAGGAAATTGGCAGTCATACCCAGTCCTGAGACCCTTTGTAGTTTTGTTCCAGATGGTCTACAGACAATCCTCAAGGGACATTTTGACAAAATAAGATCATGTCCATATCAAATGTGCTCAGTGATGACCTCGCAAGTTTAGGCTCCCTGACCTGGCTCTCAGTGGGCTTGTCAGGGGGATCCTTGTGAACGGCCATCTGGTAGAGTTTGTACAGTTGATATGAAGCGTCAAAGGAAGCTTTGAACTGTGGACTGGGAGGGCTGGAGCGCACTAGCCTCACCTTCAACATTAGAATGGTTACACAGAAAAATACCAACCTTGTTTGACTCAGTATGAAAATAAAGTGCTCTAGTAGAGCGCTCAAGGAGAACTCTACCAAATATCAATAAAACACCACAGGAACATCCAACACATGCAACAGTAACATCAGAGGTGTCCAAAATAAGTCTTGAAGAGAAACAGCCCTGCGTGTTTTAGTTGAAATCCTGATCTAGTACGCCAAACTACTTATAAAAAGCCGTTTCAAATTGAAGCTAATCTATACAAAACTGTGGCTCTCTCTCCAGAATCAACTTTGGACATTCCTGCTGTAGACTAATTCAAGGATCTGAAATCAAAGCACTGTAAAAATTAATAGATGCATTATGAAATTATTTGGGTAAACTACTTAACTCACAGATTTGGAAAAAAAACTATTCAAACAATAAAATGTCTCTTGATCAGCTTACTTTTACAATAACATTTGTTTTTGGTAGAACTTTTGCTTTTTCTCTATTCAAACCATAATATATTGAATTGTTAACTTTACTTTGCAAGTGATTTAAGTGATTAGATGCCATTTGAGAGGATCTAAATAAACAATGAAAGGGACATTTTTTAACACAGGCTTTGTTGCTTGGATGAGATTCAGCATGAGTCCAGCAATAACAACAGGTATAATAATCAACCAGAGCTTTTGAATGCTACCCATCCTCAGACTCAGTTTCCCATAAACCTTGGCTCTCTTCAGTCAAAGTATCTACACATTCTCCAACCATCAGCTAATCAACATCAAGGTTTTTACCCTTGTCTAAGAGCCTTGTGTCTCTTGGCTCCAACAAATCTTAATTCCCTTATTATTTTTAGAATATTTTGACTATTTTGAATAATATATTTGAAAATATTTTGAATATTTTACACTGTAGGTTGAATCTTAATGACAATTCTCTAAAACAGGCCGCCTTGCTATCAATCTATTCCAAACTGTTGAGGATGAGCATACAGAACTTCCTGTCTATGTGACTAAATGAAGACCCGGAGCGAATCAGTCTAAAAGTGTCTGGTTTGTATAAACTGTTAGACTGGAAACTTCCTGATTTTTTTTTATGTATGACTGAACTGGTTTTCATTTATATTTGCAATCAAGTCAAAGACAGGAAACAATGTAAAGCACCGCTGAAAACAAACCATTTACTTTAGTCATGTAGTCAAGAAATGTTTTAATACTGTAGATGTGGAATATTTAGTGTAATGTGGTTAATGAAAATACAATTCAACTACAAAGTCTTGATTTGTAATTAAAGTGTTATCGTCAGTTTAAATTCTAACTTAAATATAGAAAAATCAATAACTTATCATAGTAGGTTTAATTTCATCATCAAACAAACAACGTTTCTTGGTGCCAAATATATATATAATTGAACGACCCTAACCATCACTATGTGTGTATAGAAAATGGATGAAAGAATCCTGTTATGCTGTGTATCCTGTTATGCTATGTATCAAATCCATTTTCACTATAGAATTTTTTTTATATAATTACAAGACTTTCTGGCTGAAGATGTAGTTGGGAATCAACTTTTTAAAGTTTCTAATCTTAATAAACTCTACCGCAAAATACTGCATGTTGATATACAGAATGGCAAGTAGATTCATTTATTTAATATTTTTATTGAAACAAGCTAAACAAATCAGCCATTCTTTGTAGAAAAACAGATTTCATCTATTTAAAAATGTTTAAAACTATTTAAAATATTAACCTTGTATAATCAAATGTAATTTTTGATCAGTAAAACTGTGTTCTACACCTCATAGGACTGTTTGCATTCACGAAGGGACAAACGGGCCTCAAGCATGAGTTGAGGCTGTGGCCAATCAAAATTCAATCCTTTAAAAACCATTTCATTGTCTGGCAGAGCTGTTTCTAATTAGCCGACCTCTCACAGAGACATTTTCATTGGACGCGATGGTTCACATCTTCCTCACAAGAGCATGACTGGGGGATTGCACTTGAGTTTTATTTTATTTGGCACTCTGAAGATTTTGTATTATTGTTTGGCTAAGTTAATGAAGGTATTTGTGACTTTTGCTTCAGATAAACACTGGTCGTAGCTTTTTATCTGTTAGTTGACTCTCTTGAGATTTGGTCTTTTGATTAAGTGTATGAGGAGTAACCAAGACAAAGAGAGTGCAGCACTGTCAAAACAGCTCAGAGATTTCAAATTTTGCAGGGGTGAAAGAGGCCAGAGGCAACCGCTTCCCAAACAGTGATTTGTATAGATTTTTAACAATGGAAAAATAAGGGAAAACCTGTGTGTCTACTGCCACCTGTGGGTGCATTTGAGAGATTTTGAACAATGTAAAAATGTTAAGCAATATTTCAAAGTATGTTCCTTTCTAATGTTCAATGACTTTGTTTAAAATGTGCAAATTACTTTTACACTTTACTAAAAAATATTGTTATCTTGTTTACATTAATATTATGCACATTTGTTTAAACCAAATTAAAAAAATATGAAAAATTGTAAAAATCAATAGTCATTGGCATGCATATAGTCTTTTTTTCAAGCAATTTTAGGTTTATTTATAGCTCAAAAGTATTTTAGAAACCTTTTCAGACCCTCTCTCCTTTACTATTTTTCTATTTCCAGGTCTAAATCCTCTGCGTCATAATTTGACATTTAAAAAAAATAGATCGTTGCTCCGTCGTTTTTTTGTAAAATCAAATAGACACTTTAAAAGTTTCTTTTTTGACTAGAGTGCAGGATACGAGAAGACAGGATTTTTGGTTAGTTCTTCGTCTTAGTTTCGTTAGTTTCAGTAAACCACTTTTGTTTCAGCTCCAGAGTCAGTCCAGCTGGAACAAACCATCACTCGGGGGGGGATACGAAGATCTTCTGAGCTAGAGTACAGAGCAATGTTTTCAAAACTTTTTTAAGGAGAGGAGTTTCTTCAAGCCGTTTACACCCTTGGTTCTTTGAAGGATAACGGGCTTCTCCAGTCATTCAAAGTACCCAACAAACTTTATTCTAATGACCCAACATTGATTTCTGTCCTGGATTACAATACTTCCAAAACAGCTTCTGAGAAAACAATTCGGAGAAGTTAACACAATTTTTCATTGCATCTAATAAAGCCAGTCATTCCAGATTGTAATCTATTTCTATTTGTCTGTGAATTCTTCATAATTATTACAGTGATGCACGATCTAGCCTGAGAAGAGGCAACGGTGGTTTTATTTGTACTCAGGCAATATTATTATGTATATGTATTAAAACCTCATGATATTGTTTCAAAAAGCCGATGTTGCGGCAACACTTTTGACATGGGGATGTGTGAGAGAGAAAGAGTGTCATGTCATGTCATGTTAATGACATTTAAAAAAACGATTTTCATAAGTTATCCATTTATTTAGGTACATTTAAAGCACTCTGTGTCCAGTTAAGGGATAAAGCATAAACATTTTGGACAGGCAGAAGGCTAATAAAAGAAAGATCATTTCTACTTCAACTCGAGGTGAAATGAAAGCTCTCAAGATCTCTTTTAATGTAATCTTTTCCACCACAATTCCTTCAAACAGAATGATAACACACATTCTCTGTAAGCGAGAGAGCTGTGAGTAAACATCTCATTAGGCGGGTTGTCCTTGAGGTCCATCTTCACAGGGTTAACGACCCCTTCCCACAACACTAATTTCAAACGTGTGCGATAAAGGGAGGTTTGGGAAGGAAATGTGCATTTCAAACACATCCGTTTTCATTAAGCACAAGAGAGATAAGTGCTAACAAGTAAACTTCAAGGATGAACTTAACACAGTGTATATTTCAAAACAAGATGCTGTCAAACCACTGAACACAATAAATAAATAAAAGTCGAGCAAACAGTTTGCTTTTGTGATAGCGTAGATGATGAAAGAAAAACTACAGGAGCGCCTTCAAGTAGTCCCTACTGCAAACATGGAGGCTTTTCTCAAACGAAGTTTCTAACCTTGTTTGGATGACCGTGACATTGACTGCCATCCACTCTAGGTAATTGAATGACATGTTGAAGTCAATCAAATCAATCCATTTCACAAGCTAATTGTGGGATGAATCAAGTTGGCGCATTCCCCAGAGATGATGACGTTTGAAGTATAAGATGCTCTTTCATACAGACTTGCTTCGAAAGCAAAACGCTAGCTGTTTACCCATGCTGACTTCACCCAAGTAATCTCAGCAAAAGCAGGAGAAGAGCGATGTGATGCACTTCAAATCATATTCTGTCTGAGCAACAGCAACAATTGAATTTGAAATTAATTAGCACATTTGGAAAAGTGCATCCTGTGTAGGACTGAGTTTTGAGATGGGTATGGTAATCATAATAGGTGCCTTCATATGGTTTACAGTAAAACTAATATTTCATTAAAAAACTTTTCAAATTCTGAATTCCAGAAGGTTTTCTAATAATAGTTATGTTAGAAAGTCCATCATTTTACCAAGGTGAGGTGTATTCCAATACTGGAAATCAGTCAAAACTGAAATTTCTTGCACCAAAATAATGTTTCATAATAGCATCAGTTCTATTATGAACCATAAGCTTTATTGGTTAACTTTCACTAATACATTCTTGTATTGAAATCGGACACTACTGGGCTACTACGGTTTTGTTGTACACAGATGTCCCATTATATTTGAAGCACTTGCCAGTCATTTGCATTCTGTTTTATTTGCATTCTGTAACCTCTTTCTTGCTAGCTAGATTAAGTTTTTTTGGCCACTAATACCTAATACTAATATTGGCCTTTGATACAGGTGAAATTCACCACTTACCTCTAAACGATGCAGGGGGTCATTAGGTAAGAATTCTGTGATGAACTCCTCCAATGATTTGGGCTGATTTGATAAGGGTTTTAATGGTGAATGATCCGGAGCAGATGAAGGAGCTTCTTGTTGCTTTTGTTGTTCCTTTTGTAGTCGCCTCTCTTTCCTAATATCCTTTGCTTTCCTACATGGAGGCTTGTTGGGATCAGCTCCCTTTCCTACAATTTAAAGACAGACAAGATCAAAATGATTCAGCAACTGATAGATATTTTTAAACAAAAAATTACACAGACAATTGTTTTACAGGGCAATACAGTAGGACTGTGTCTGTGCCTCTGGCTGGATGTCCTGTCGTTGCCTCTGGCTGTCCTGTCTGTACCTCTGGCTGTCCTGTCCTGTCCTGTTTGTGCCTCTGGCTGTCTTGTCCTGTCCTGTTTGTGCCTCTGGCTGTCCTGTCCTGTCCTGTTTGTGCCTCTGGCTGTCCTGTCCTGTCCTGTTTGTGCCTCTGGCTGTCCTGTCCTGTCCTGTTTGTTCCTCTGGCTGGCTGCCCTGTCTGTACCTCTGGCTGTCCTGTCCTGTCCTGTTTGTGCCTCTGGCTGTCCTGTCCTGTCCTGTTTGTGACTCTGGCTGTCCTGTCCTGTTAGTGACTCTGGCTGTCCTGTCCTGTCCTGTTTTTGACTCTGGCTATCCTGTCCTGTCCTGTTTGTGACTCTGGCTATCCTGTCCTGTCCTGTCCTGTATTAGCCTCTGGCTGTTCTTTCCTGTACAGTCTGTGCCTTTGGCTGTTCTTTCCTGTACTGTCTGTGCCTCTGGCTGTCCTGTCCTGTCCTGTCTGTGCTTCTGGCTGCCCTTTCCAGTCCTGTCTGTTCCTCTAACTGGCTGTCCTGTCTGTGCCTCTGGCTGTAATATGGCCTTAAAAACAGTAGCCATATTAAGTTACAATCTTCACAAAAATAACTTTAGGCAAAGTTAGCCATTTAGACCAGATTGGCAGATAGACTAGCTCCAAAGGGGTTTCAAAAAAAAAAAAAAGGGGGGGGGGGATAAGAGAGAAGTTTTCTTTGATTTGAGAAGTTGGAAACAATGACATTTGACAGAACAGCAGAGGAAACCAAACTGCAACTTTAAAAACAAAGGAAGGTTTCGAATTTTAAACAAAACTAACCCTCCACTTCACATCAGACAGGTTTCTACTGCTGTATAACAGAGGACAGGCATAATAAATTATAGCTTTAGTGAATCCCACATTTAGAGCCATTTTGCTGGGTGTGAAGAAACATTTCCATAAGCAGCTTAAAGGCATTCTCACTAACCCTAACTGTGTGCGTATGTGTGATCCTAGAAGAAAATGTGTTTGCTTAAATGGTTCGTCTAGTTTTAAATGAGTAATAGCAGGCCCCGGCTCCTCCTGTTTAGATGGAAAGCATTTGCGTACCTCTAATTTCATGACATCATAGCAGCTGTTAAACAACATGGGCTCTGTTTGCTAACTCCTGCTGCTTTTGCGAGAATTGTTCAGGGTTTAATTGAATGTGTCAATTCGCTTGTTCATTCGCCCTGAAGGTAACCAGAAGAGGTGGTAATCCCAGAAGGGCCAGTCAGGAAAGAGGGTCATTGTATCAGTTACTGTTAGAGAAGGTTTGCGGCAGCAGGCCTGGCAAACAACCATCCATTTACCATTGAGACAAGAAATAGTACAAATAGGAGGAGCAGTGACACTGTAATAGGGATTCAAGTCTTATTTGTTTCAGTTATTTTCAAAGAAATATTACCATTAAAATGGCTGTTTTTGAAGAGATGCTATGTCTTTTCTAATGGCAGTAATTAATCGTTCTTGAATCATGGTTTCATGAATAAATTCAATATCAGTAACCACAAATGAAATGTTTTGTCTATAACGTTTTAAATTGATTCTTGTGATCAAATGAATCTCTCTCACTCTCTCTCTCTTTCTTTCTTTGGATCAACGCCAGGCTTCTAGCACCCCCAGGCATCCCCATGTCAACAGTTTACACACTGACATCCTGTTTGCAGTAATAAGGAAAGCAGAGCCATTTCCTGCCTGACGCTGTGCCAGCCGCCGCCAAGCATCAGCCTGCCCGTCTGCCATCAAACCCTTCAATCCACGGACGGAGGGGGGATGGGGAGGGGGGTACAGAATCTAACACATCTTATGAAACTCATTAGGATCAGATCCATCTAATAATATTAACTAATAGATGTCTATAAAACTAATTAAGAAACTACTTAGATCTAGCTTACAGTAGTAAATGATCAAATATATGCTTTGAAAGACAGAATTATGCATCATAACTACTTTATTTAAATCTGGAACCTGTCACTCACCATTTGTGATTAACAATGTTCCCTTAAATGGATTTTTTAAGAATCAGAAAAACTTATTTAATATGACTTGTGTTAATGTGGACAGAATCATAGTTTTACAGCTGATTGACTACACCAGTAACAGAGAAAAACCACTAATTTAAGGATTTTGCACATAGGACATTATCAAAATACCCATATTTGAAAATGTACAGAAGTGGATGTTTAGAGGTTAAAATGCTTGCTATAATATAAAATCACTCAAATGAACCAAACTACGCTGAAAACAATAAACCTGTAAGAAGTTGGGTTTTTAGCATCATGAAAGAACAACTTTTCATTTTTAAATTTTAGACTGAAATCTTCTGTATTCACATGTTTCTTAGTCTTGGTCTAGAATTGAGTTATTACATATTACAAGCAATGCAAACAAGCAATAAATCATCATGAAAGTTAAAATGTCACTGAGAAAAATTGCTATTCAAGATAAAAAATGGCATTTTAATTATTTGCATCTGAACTCAACAGATATTTCAGATAAAATTTCAGTGTAAAGTATATGAAAAAAAACACTCTCCATAATGCTGTTTTTGTTTCGTTCTTTATTTTAAGAACATTTCCAGTGATAAAAAGAACAAGGGTATTACTAAACTTTGAGTTCAGAGTCAAAAGTATCCTGGACACATCCTGGTGATCATTCACTAGTTTACAAAGAAAAGATACTGACTTCCTCACTTTAATTTATGACTACAAGTATCTCTAAAGACTGTTGAAGAAGTAATCTGTAGAAGACCAGCTTTACCCGGACACAACTTGTTAGCGAGGTTACTCTTGCATCACAAGAAACAAGCTTTAAAAGCAGAGTGATAGAAGGCTATTTACACTTTCTTTAGATAAATCAGATCGCTCCATGCTTTGTATGAGACACACACCTTCCGACCGCTGCTCAGTGACTTCCTCTGACAAAGACACAACCACAGAGACAAACAGCTCTTTCTTAACATTTATTCTTCCCTCTTTTCCTGCTAATACTTCTAGTTGACATGGAGGAGGGAACGTTTCCGGCAAGGGTTGTAAATACGGCACAGGGATGAGATGTTGAATGGCTTTCCTCCAATCAAGATTTAACACGAGTGAAAGAAAGAGAGAGGGATTGTACATGCTGAGCTCTATCCAGAACAATCACTGCATGTGTTGTCATACTAAATAATTGCAAGAAAGCAGAGCTGTGAATTTCAGTTTTAACAAATTAACTAAAATGTACATCCACAAAGAAAACAATTAAACTATTATTTATTTATAACTAATCAATATATTTCATAGTGTACCAAAATGTTACATATAAAGCTAATTGAGGTAAATAAACATTTGTTTTATTTATAAAAAAACTGTGATGTACACAATCAATGTGCAGTATCATTGCTACTTCAGTATAGATTACTTACCAATCAGCAGGAGCCATCACAATAGAAATGAGACACTATTGGTCTAGCGACATGTTTGTTTTAGTCATTTAAAATTTCGACATTGCAGCATAGGATTTTGCACTTTCAAAAAAAGTAAAATATATTAAGTATAATTTGTTGTATTTAAATGCAAGTACCACTGTTAATAAACACTGCCTAGCGATGCATCAATTCAAGATACATCGAGATGAATCAATGATTGAATATTTATCGATTTTTTACTATAATATCTTAATCAGACTGAAAAGTGCCCAACCAATTCCAGCTCTTATGCTCCATGTGACAGTGTAAAAGAGTATACACCTTCAAAACCTTTTTAAAACCATCACCCCAAAAATGCCACCATATATATGTTATTACATACATTGTCATGTCTGTACTTTTTTTAAAAAGCCCATGTTCCAAAAAAACATATATATATGAAGGGTGAAACATGTCCCTGATTTTGAGAAGCAATGGGAATCTCAAATTTCATCCAGTTATTGCCTTAAAAAATAGAATTGAGGTATTCTCATAGAAACAAACCAAATTATTTTAGATAATTTAAAAATAAGCCTAAGTAGATTCCAGTAGCATGTTGCAATGTTGACTGCGTTCTAGAGAGCCGTGCTTTATCATATGTGCTCGAGTGAGTCGCTCTTGTGCTTTTGAAGGACAACACAACACTGCAATCTCTAGAAACTGCAGGAAGAGCTGTGAGGTGAGATTGTTGTTTGTTGCTCTATAAATTGCATTTGACAGACCGACTTGCTCTTCGTGCCTCCCAAAATATCCAACCAAAGCAGATTTGCATCATTTGAACAGAGTCACTGGTCAAATAATTTGGAAGTAGTTGGGACAAAAGGTAAAAATAAATGCCTATTTTAAGAGTTAAAGTGTTTTGACCTCATCCTGATGTTAACCAGTTACTACTGACTCCAAGAATTAAAGTATGAACATTTTTACAACATAAAAGGTGTAGCGCGCACATAGATCTGTGATGACTGCTTGTAAAGGCCAGACCAGGTAGTAAAACAGACTGTCTTCTCCACGCCCCACTCTTCTTCTTTCCATGTGTTTTCCTCTCATAAAGGAGTGTGCCAGCACTGTTACAACTGGCTCCAAGTCAAACCACACTGCAAATATACCTCGCACCGTTGTCTCCTCAGGGGGTGTGTGTGGGTGTATATGCATTTGAGCACATGTACATAAGTGTGGAGAATCTAGAAGGGTGTCCATGAGTCCTCAAGGAAAGGCAGTTCTGCTCTTTTTATGAACTGTTAACTGCAGGAGAGGGAGAATGTGTCTTCCGCAGGAACTGATCCGTCACACTTTATCTCTCCCTTACACACGACTGCTTATGTATATTGCAAAAGCCCTGTGTGACCTCAAGAGTTCCCGTTAGTGTTTTATAGGTAAGTGTGTTAAAGAGAAGAGCAGAGAATTTTACCCTAGTTCATTAACCAGCTACTGATCACAATGAACAATAAAACAAACCTATCAAAACATAGCAGCAGCTTAAAAACCACTCAAAAGATGCTATTATGATGCTAGAAATGAAATAACCATCGCACAAACCTTGGTAACCCCTCACTAGGTGATTAACCATCTGCATGTCTTGCGTTATGTTCAGACAGTAGATCTTAATGTCCAAATCAGATTTTTTTGTGAAATCAGATTCAACAGACTTGTTGAAATGAAATATGGCTCCAAACTGTCTCGCATGCACAGAAGAGTAAACTATATCCCCAAGAATGCACTGATAACAGAGGTAAGCACTGAAGCACCTACTAGTGGAAACTCTTGAGGTTTTGTGGGCTTAAATGTCTTATATGAGTCAACTTTATTAGTTTTACATAATATTAAGAAAAACATTGTGATGGAAAAGAGCATATATTATGGTATACTCTCGGAAGCGGAGTTAAAAGTGCTCAGACTTAATTAAGCTTCAATTGCATCTTTGGGCTCTTCCTGTAACTATTTCATTGCAAAAACGACATCTCATATCTGTGAAAATCTGTGTTTAAGTTGTGCTTGATGACGCAAAACCCAGTAAGATGTTGCATTGCTGTTCTGCCTGAGGTTGCACTTGCATTGCAAAAATTCAGATATGTATCGGATTCAAGAACACATATGAAATTGACCTGGGTTGGATTTGAAAAAAAAAAACCTCTGAACTGAGCTGCTCACATCAGGTCAGATACAAGTCGCATATGGACAAAAAAAAAATCTGATTTGGGCCACTTTGGGCTGCAGTCTAGACGTAGCCTTATATGCCATATGGCAACATCTTAGCAATCCTGCAAAAACAAAACTGGCCATGGAATTAACCAGGCAGAGTTTCCTCCAGATGTCTGGTAAGAAAACATTACACATTACACATACAGCAGTCCAAATAATGACAGAGAAGAAACCCACTGACTTCATTGATTAAAATCTTTACAGCCAAAAAAATATAATAATAACCCTATTGTTTTATATCATCTTTATGACAACAGAGAGGTGACCTTTTCCACACGATTATTCAAGTTATATTAGGATTTAAAACTGAATAAGAGGGACAACCATTGACCAGCTGAAGAAAACAGTCTTCTATTCAGGTCTCTGTCGAAAGGAAACAATCCTGCCTTTTTACCCATGTTTGACTCTTCGAAAGTCTATGCTACTGGTTTATCTTTAAACTTGACAGAAAACAACATAAAACACCTAAAAATTACAACATCATGAGACCTACAAAGCACTATAAAAACCTTGGCATAAGGAATGTATAATAACAAGAGTATACATGCTAAATAAATCATTAGTGAGCATTCCAGCAAATTTTGAAACTTTTGAAAAAAGCAACCATTCAAAACTCGCCTGGAAAAAAATTCACCAACTTTTATCCAAATACACACAGAAAAAGAAACCTCTGTAACAATAAAGAATATTTATTCCATTGAATGTGTTAGCATGGCAATACTTTGTAACAGCTAAAAAGAGCCAGAAAGCAGCAACAATATAAATAGAAAAAAAGCATTTTTACATCTTTTTAACTGTTTGCTTTTACATTTTACATAAGTCAGAGCACTTAGAATACTCACATAGGACATATTCTGCTCTTGCTTACTCCATTAGTTTTGCTTGCCAAAATGCTACATTTAATCATCGAAAATGGAGTCTTGATTATAGACAAGTGCCAAGCCTCAGTGAAGTTAACAATAAACTTTCCATGTGATCCATGGCACAATATAATGCTGTCCAACATAACATTTGCTTGTTCTAGATTAATGCCAGGCAAAGATCACAATTCACCTCAATTACTTTTTACTGACTAAAAGTAACCTGAAATTACCACATGATTAGGCTATCAGACTGCAGCCTAAAGAGACCAAAATCAGATTTTTTTGCCCATATGCAACCTGTATCTGATAATTTCAAGAGATAAATTCTGACTCTTTTTTTTTTTTTTTTTTGACCCAGGTCACTTCGATAACTGGTCCTGAACCCGATATCTTATCAATCATGGCTGTGAATGGAGGTGAAGGCAGTTGGTGGAAGGAAAGTGAAGCAATAAGAACTAATAAACATTTTTCTTTGTCTTCTATTTGTTAAGATTTGGTTGAAATTATGGATTTTGATCAAAAGGCATTTTCTGCACAAGCGCTTCACAGCGAGGTGGATTGCATTCATACACAGGATGGACACGTGTCACATGTTGTGTGTAATGTGAATGACCACACGAAAAAAGTCAGTTTTAATTTTTTTTTAAATCAGAATCTTATTCAGAATTGAGTCTGAGCCTTAGAGGCCAACCATCTGAGCACCTAAGCCAGGCAACAACAGCACCCTCTGATTTACTTCTCATTTTTGTATGCACCCAGTAAAACAAAACCAAAAACGATGAAGTACTCAGTTCTGGTCTAACAACAAGACTTTCAATTAAGACAGGATCACAGAAAATTGTTCTTTCACTGTTTCTTATTAACATGAATTACTGCAGAAGGTAAAAGGCTGTTCACTTGAGCTCTCTCCATTATATTGCTCTCAAATATCCTAAATAAGCAATGGCATATTATGTTGTTTATAACCCAAACCTTAACCTCCAGCGAGGAATCAGTCATTGAACCCGGTCACCGTCAACACTAACAACATGCATAAGTCACACCTAAAGAAGGCCATAAAGAAAGCGGCCGTAAATTTGTCACCAGCTGGTTTCCGTTTGCAGATGGAGAGAGCAAGAACTAAGAGCGAGAGTTTTCTTCTCCTTTTGGGAGCCTCAATAAATCCTTTCCATTTCCGGACTGTTTTGAGGAGGGGGGGTTCCTCATTCCAGGGGTCTGTGTGGGACTTTTATTATATTCATAATTCATATTCAGAGATGCACAGCCCCGAGTCCAAAGAGATTTTAAAATACGTTTGTCTAAGCACATTTTAGAGCAAGTTATGTTTACCCACAGTCAAACGAACAGCAGGTTCCCACTGAAACTTGAATTAAGAATTGTGTTTAATGTGAAAAACATAATTCGCTGGAACTACTACCATGCAGTGTTTGATGCTATGAAAAAACAAGATCCCAAAGAGTAAGAAGTTCATTTGTGAACACACACTGCCCTCTAGTGTTTATCTGAGCATTATTTTACTCTGTTGGCTGTGGTGGTGAGGGGACTTTCCTTGTTTTGTTTTCTTTAGATTATATGTTTTTAATTAAGCATTAAGCATTCTCAATAAACAAGGCATTAGCTGAGCTCTAGACACTGGGTAAAAACATGAAAAGGAGAACAAAAGCAACAAATAAAAGTGTGTTTTGGTTTAACTTGCCTGGTTTGGGGGCAACACTGGTTTTCTCTGCAGGAGTGGGTCCTGCCTCTTCTCTGGGTGTGCTTGGTGTTATCGAGGGGGTGCTGCGTGTTTCTAAGCTACTGTTGACATCCTGTACTTCACTATGCTCAATTTTCAGAGAATCTTGGGGAGGATGAGGTGGTCGAATACCTTCTTCATGCGCAGATTCCATTGGCTCACCTGAAAAAAAGTTTAGAAGATTTTGAGAAGAAATTGTGATACGGAACGGTATAGCTCAACCAAAAACTGAAAGTGAAGTAAGTTTTAGTTTTCTTTTGTGAACCTATAAAACAAGCACTTTTTTGGACAAAATAGCTGCCATTATTCTTGAGACCTCATCACAACCACTTGACCTCTGCATCTTAACGAAGAAAAGATTCTGATGAAAATAGCTGATGAAATAATAATAATTGGAGGGTGATTTTTAATATTGCCCAAAGTGAGATGATAAAGGAAGTCACAAAAATCTGAAATAAGTGGCTCATAAAAAATAAAACATTGTTTCTTTGTAACAGTACATTGGATATGTGTTGTTGAAAGGACTAGGATTGCAATAGTCAGACTGTTCTCAGACAATACAGTGATATTAAGTGATATTCTTTTCAAGTAAACTCGACATGTCTTGCATGTTTCAGTTTAGTTCCCACTTCAAAAACATATCTCAAGTCATATTCAGATTGGTTATTGCATGTTTCTGTAGTACTATTTTCTTTTTCTGGGAGCTCAAAATGGTTTAATGGTCATATGCATGATAATTGGCCAAAGCACAGCCCAATAACGGATGTGTAACCATAGTTGGAGGCTTACCAAAAGATTACTGTATTTGTCATATTGGAAGGATAGTCTGTGTGCCATTAAGCAAAACCCAACAGGGGGTGTGGCAGAGCATGTCAGTAGGGGGAACAGGAGGTCCACTGCTTGTTTGGTGGGGCACAACGATTTGAGGTGATTCAAATATATTGTTCATGCTAAATACTACCTTTGGACGGCAGTGAAAATCTAGAGGGATGAACTATTTATAAAAAAAAATCAATCTTATTTGTATTTGTTCACTTGTAATGGGGATGAGCATGACGTACACACTCTCTTTTTTAACTTGCCGTCATGGTAACTCTTTGAAGTTTAAAACTCTTCTAGAGCTGTTGTGAGAAACACATCCACACATAGCCAGACTAACATGTAGCATCTTACAAATAGCAGCAAATCTTATAATAGCCTTTATAAGATCCTGAATTTAGATGCCAGTATTTGAGAGCGGTAGGAGTTAAGAGATGAACCTCTAACAGAGTGCTTGCAATTACACCAAGAGGTACTGGCCAAAACCTTTAGTATGAAATGAAACATAACAAACATATAACCCAAAATATTATGTGGTTCTTAAAAACAGACAAAGAGATTAATTAAAACGAAATATGAAGTGGAAAAACTGTGAAAGAAACAAAAATGAGTTTAATGGAATGGTCGTCTGGTTTAAAGTCCAGGCTAAGGCACACATAGCACACCTGATAAAAATGAGTAGGTTTTCCCTGCAGCTATAGCCACTGTCCTCTGAAGCATTGAAGACAAGGGCTTTAGACGTTCTTTGATTTCTTCTAACATACCTGTGATGGCATATCAAATCAGACCAGACCAATAGCAGTGAGAGACAGAGAAACAGAGGCTATATCTGTAGAAAACACTTAATTATAGAAAAAAATTTCTGTTTTCAGATAAAACATCAAGAGCACAGGTGACCATGCTCATCTGTCTCAAGATAACAAATAACTTTACAATAAATCCTCCCCAAAATGAATCCCAAAAAGTCACGATTAGCATAGCAGGTGTTGTTCATTGCAATAAAATTGTGTCAAGCTAATTGATGGAAGATACATGAATACAATTTTAGGAATCTTGCTAAATTGAACTCACCATCGTGTCCCTCATTATCTTTCTCAACTGGCATCTCTCCTTTGGACAGAAACTTATTCACCCTCTTCAAAGTCTTTTTGTGGGTCTTTGAGGGTTGGAAATTGAGTGCATGGCACCTTTAAAAACAACAACGTACAGTGACATGTTTCAGATGTGCTGTATTGAAACCATTTAGTCAAAGACATGTTTAATTTACCTGATCGTGTACTGTGGGCAGCACGTCTTATTCATTATAGGCTTGTAAACATATTTCCCACTTCTAAAATCAAGTACAACAGGAAAACAGTATCATTAAAGCCCTGGACAGACTAGTAAAATAATTAATTCACATGCATGAGAAACTGAAACCGTAACATGATTGTTTGCAAGAATGCACTCTGATAGAATTGAACGTTTAGACGCAGAACAACCAGACTCATGTGATCTTCCTGGTAATGCCTTTTTAAACAGGTTTGTTTTCCTTTGTAAGACTTCAGTACTGCTAAATAGTTAAACAGTGTGCACCTGGGGACCACTGAAATGAATTATATTTAATCATAGAATTTTTTTAAACACATCTCCTTGGGGGCATTGTCTTAAGGCCGCTACACATCTATCCGAATATTCGATTCTGTGCGTGAACATACCTCGATCGGAAACCACGGCGCATCACACATTTGTCCGAAAAATTGGTGCGAACGAAAAAGAGTCGATATCTCCAATATCAGATGGGTTTTTAGCAAGGGAACGACCAATGAAAGCTGGCTGTTTTCATGACACTGGATGGTGCTCAATACTAACTCTCACTTCAATCTCATGACAGGAAACCGCCCCGAAGAACAACGAGAGAAACAACAGCTGAGGATGTGACCGCAAAAAAAGAGGATATAAACATTCAGAAACTTGCATTGCTGGTGTTCAACCATTAAGTTGTTCCAAAAAGATTATAAAACAGCCGGGTATTTGGCTGTTCTCCCCCAAGTAGTGATGGGAAGTTTCGTTCAACTTGATGCTTCATTCTTTTGACTCTTGTTCATTTAAAATAATTATTTAGCAAACTACACTAATCTGAGTAAATAAATAGACTTTCTGATCAATATCAGTGCAATCCACATGCACCAAACAAAATGATTCATTCCCAAAAAGAGTTATTATTACAGAGTCTGATTCATTCTTTTCATAAACAACCCTTTATTACACATGAGCGCCATTAAACTGAGAGTGCACTCTGGAAACAAACATCTCTGAACTCACCCTTTACATTTTTTTTGTGTAATTCTCTTTTAAACAAAGGACAAACTATAACCTACCATTACATTTAAAATTGACAGTGTGACAACATTTTGCCGTTCACAAAAGCCAGATAGTGTGCAAAGTCTGTAGCACCAAACGTACGTTTTTCGGGCAACACAACAAACATGAAGTATTTTACATGGTTCCACTCAGAGCTGGAGAAACAGCCTTCTGTTCTAAACGCGTTAAGTGCCAGGTTCACTCAAAGGACCCTCGAACAAGTAGCAAAACATCTCAAAGGACCCTCGAACAAGTAGCAAAACATCCACTGAATACTGAAAAGGCTAAGTGAATTTCTCGATCATTGGCATGTTTCATAGAATCTGATAAAGCGTTGAACTGAAACAAGGGTTTCATACCCCTTTAGCGGTTGTATGGCCTAGTGTCAGCTGCATTATGTTTTAACTATGTGACCTGGGTGGGTCTATTGTAAATCTAAAACAGAGTACTCCCAACATGTCAAAGAAACAAATTCTTTTTGTTGTTTTTTTACACATTTAACTTTGGAATCACCATAAAAAGTTGTCTAAACAGATTCAAACAATTGTTTCACCTCCTTTTGACAACTTCGGTATATCCTACAGCAGTGGTTCTCAAACATTTTTCACCATGTTCCACCTAAGAAAAAAATTGGCACTCCAAGCACCACCATAATGAGCAACATTAAAATACACGACTCCAATATGGCCACAGCGTTTAGGCCTTCATGTTCAGCTATAGTCCACTACAGTTAAAAAAAAAATGCAATATTGTTGCTAAAAAAATTACTCATTTTAGCAGCGGTTTGCAGCTGGAACATTAGGAATGTCATTATTACACTTTCTAAAAGAATCATGTTTAATGGCAAAAAAATCTGCTTATTTTTATTCTCTACATCCCTCCTATTCCTCTCTCCTATCTCTCTGTCTGTCTCTCCCTCTCTAACCCTCTACCTCAATCTCCTTCTCCCTCTTTAATTAAATTAGGTATATGTAAACATGTTTTATTTTTTATTAGCTCTGCTTTCAGGTGCTCTCAATATAATCATGATATCTTTCAAGACTTGAAATCTTGTTATGAGAGATGATGTGTTTATACGAACTCTGACCTACCTTTAGATACTCGTCTCTGATGTTTGGTTCTTCTACTCATCAGCACTGTTACTGTATATTAGCAGAGAGCATTTTCTGGGTTAAAACCAGAGCTTTTTGGTATAAAACATCTTCATTCCCGCAGCAAACATTAACAATAAATTAAGTTTTAAGGTTTTGATTAACTTTAAAGCAAATATCTTCCGGTTGTAATACTCTTATAATAATAATTCTCCTGTTTAAAATGAAACTCAATGAGAGGACTGAGGAACAGAGCGCTAGCATGCTCCTGGGGTTGCAGCAGCAATGCTCCATTATCAAACACGATCAAACTTATTATTGTTACTCTGAGGGTCAAACGGCAGATTTACCCAGAGGCTGAAGGGAGCGACCTGTGATTTCATTGGACTAGCCCAGTGTCCTTCAAAAAAAAAATCAACCAATGGACCATGATTTATGTATCAGATGCCCACAGCCGATAATGTTGTACAGTAATGACAGCTGCTTGCTTCAAGTACCACCAATAGGTTTTCAAGTAGTTTGAGAACCACTGTCCTAGAGAATAACCAAGCGTCTGTATGAGACAGCTAAAGCAGTCTGAATTTGACACTTTGCGAAGCTCATTTCTACCCCTTCCTGTTTTCGCAATCAGACATTATACAAGAAAATCTTCTCCTGAAATTTCAACTAAAGCCAGAAAAAATACACTCTCTAGTGGTTTAAAGAAGGAGTAGAGATCATAAGCACAAAACACCTTCTCCAGCCTCTGTCGATGAGATCTTGATAGTCCTGGACAGTCATGGTATGAGACCACATGCCTAGAAAAAGAGAAAAACAAACATTCAGCACAGTATATAAAATATATGTTAACGTGTGATACAAACAAATAACCAATACATATAAATAATCTAAATGTGTTGAGTATTAATTTCCAAAAAAAACTTTTAAAGTTATCTGCTTATTTTATCTTTATTGCTGTTTCCAATGGTGTTGATTTTGACAGCTACAGGTGGAAATGGTGCTAAATGTGGCATCGTAAGCAGATGAAGAAGGATTGAGAGGCTGCTGGGCTGTAATTGTGGGAAAGCCAGCCTATGAATGAATCTGTAAGAGGAAGTACAGTAATCTAATCTATGTCACAGGATGTTGATGTCAGGAAGAGGAAAGAGTGGCTCAAAAGTTTTTCTTTCGGTTTATTGGAGGTCCCGTAAGTGCTGATCCTTTTTTAATTATAGGGATTCAGCCCATTTCAGTTGCTGTGATCAACTGCTAATTTATTATTCAGTTAATGTTAAAAAGAAAGACTAATTCCTTTGATTCCTTCCTTAAAACTACATTTTTGAGTTTTGAAATGATAGTAGCATTGAAAGATGGATTTCCTCATTTGTGTGCAACATAAGAAAATAAAAGCGAACACAAAGCATTAAAGGCCAACATCAACTTAACACTCCTTCAACGCATCAAAACAGAGTAAGTTAACGTTAGACATGCCCAGCATCCCTCGTCAGTACAGTGACCCTTGTCGAAAACCATCGACAATACAATAATTTCTACATACCGTGAGATAAATTTCCGTTTTCATGTTTACAGTAACCGCAGCGATATCCACTATCTCCCCCAAAATATTCCACTATACTGTACGACCCACCCGTAGCCATTTCCACGGTTAGCTGTGACCAGTATCGATTTAATAAACTCTACTAAGGGAGAGGCTTTGTCTCATGAATATTTAGTAAGCTCTGGGAGGACCGCTAAATATTCTTCTGTGATTGGTTCAAGACTCTGAAAACCAACCAATAGTTAGACTTTCTTAGAAACTGAGTATTCCTTAATACTAATGAGGGGGCCTGATTGGCTAAGTCAAATACGTAGATAATACGTCAACAAATATCCACGCGATCATTACGTTTACGTAGTATGCCAAGAACATTTCACCCGGAAACACATTTACCACCATTCCTATTCTGCTAAAGGTCCACTACAAGAAAAATATAGTATATACACAAAAATCGTCCAAGTGAGTGTAAAAGTATTGGTTTTTGATCATGTAATGTACAACAATAAAAGTTAAAATATACTATGGCGAGGGTTTATTTGACAAACATCCCTTGAACTAACTGACTATCACGCACCTTCACTTTTCTTACCGTATGACGCTTTACCTCCTGCATTTCCACAGTAACCACAGCGGTATCCACACTTTATACCTTTCAGCTCAACTATAGAATACATGTCTCCAAAAATCCGACTTTCTGGTGTTTATAGTGAATGGCATGAGTGGTAAAAATCCTTTTTTTAATCTATGCGGAAAAACTTTTAAATTGACGGCTCTAAGTGCGTTCACGTTTGCGCAGTTGATCAGCTAAATCAATCAAAATTTTATCAATCACCGAAAAGATAGTGACAAAGAAAATGGAGAGCCAGCTCAACAAATTAAGAGCATGTTCGACTTCGAACCGTAGACTATAAAACACGGGTAAATGATAACATGTATACAGCCGCTAGAGAGCAGTATTTACTCATTTGTAACACGAATAGGAGCGATTGCAACATTATGGGTGACGATAAACGACTTTAAAATCATATAAAGGAATACATAATCATGTAAAGAAGGTTTACATTTCATTAATAAATCTGTCTGTCTGTCTAATAAATATTTTAATAATATATTTATTGTCACCCTTTTTATTCCAGATCTATATATCTCTGTCAAAATTTCAATAAGTTCCAACAGGTCGGCACGTAAATAAATCAAATAAAATAAACCATCAATGAGTAATTAATGGTTTTATTTGTTAATGAAGAAAACATCCATTTCACAATATGTGATTTTTTGTGTGTATAATGTATTTAGCCCTTACTTCAACACATATTTATCCGAGCATAACATCATTGTTTAGTGATTGATTTTTTTATTATTATTATTATTATTATTATTATTTTATTACAAGGGCAGACGCACTTTTGAAATAGTTTTAATACCTTTTTTCACGTTTGCTTGGTCATGTTTGATATTGATTGCTTGGTCACGAGTCTAATAATGTTATAATGACTGACTCTATGTCTAATGTCTGCATTTTCCAGAAAAGAGTCAACCACAGCTGGATGAAGGAATCCAAATAACCGAGGCGGACAGGAAAATCCCGATAAGACCCGAACCTTTATGAACAATTCCGGAAAGAGTCGAATCCAGCTGAAAAATTCCGAAAACATCCGAACATGGCCGACGCCCCAGCTGAGCAGCAGTTCGTGGGTTGCCTATCAACACTCATACACCGGGCGGGCCGAACCATCACAACCACGCACGAGACTTCGTGTCGGTGTCGTATAAAGGAGACACTTGCGGAATGATGGACTAATCTTCGGCATTTTGTTTTTCTGAACATCAGCAAACGCTTCTGAGCAATCCCTGAACTGGAATTCCTAACGTTAGGTTATTTTGGGATCCTACTGGAGTGTCGTTAGCTAACAGCGAGCTGTTTTGCCTCTGACCACTGCGGACAGGTGAGTTAACGTTAGCTTATCTAGCGCTGACTGATATAACTAGTTTGACTGTAAGTTATAAATTCTTGTATGTTAGTTTGATAGAAGTCAATTCAAAACAAAGCTTAAGCTTTTTAACATGTTGATGAGAAATCACACAATCTGCGTGGCTAACAGCTGGGCTAACAATTTACATTAGCTGCCATGTTAGCTAAACAAATAACTATTTCATTTAGTTTCTAGTATGGAGTACCTAAATCCGTTTTAACTAAATATTATTTGTGGCCTTATCACCCACTGTAGATTTCCTTGTTAGCTTGACATTATATACTTGGTTTGATTAGCCTTGTGTTATCTAGCTGGCTGCAGCTGATAGAACAGTCAGTACTGAAATGTAATGTTTCTGTTGTCAGTACTGTATAAGGGCAGAGGTAAAGAAATCTAATCTGCAGTTAGCCAATCGTCTTTAACGTCACAACAGGTTACGCTTTCTCTGGTGACTCTTATGCTGCTCAAGTCTCATTTTAATGGACCATAAAGTATTAATATTCAGTAGTAAATGAATGTATTACATTTATGTTGAATTGGTAGTTCAAGAGTTATAAATCTTATCATGTGTCAAGGTGTTTCACAAGAAGACAATCATTTCCAAATACTGTACGCATCAAAACTAAACAGTTGAATAACAAGTGGTAAAAAAAGAAAATGAAAATGGTTTTATACATCTTCTTTAAAAAGTAAAAGTATACACTGATGCATTAGTTTTCATTTTGTGGTTTTAGGTGGTTGTGTTACCCACAATGATTTGGTAATGTATAATAGTAAATTGTAAAAGAACAAAACAAACAATGGGCCTTTAAAGATCAGTATAATAGTGCTTAATCTAGAAATACTTGATTTTAAATGGGGAAATTTTTATACCTATCATTTTGGTAGTAATGGCAGTCACAAATAGTGTAACCATATTTTTATTTCTTTGACATATTACACTTGTATTGCTTATTTTCTCTTTATTTTAGTGTTTATCTCTTCATGTCAGGAAATATTTCGTAAAGCAGTGAGGCTGTGTTTCCTCTCTACATTACTTGCATTACAAACCATGAAATGAGGATAAAAGGATGACTTTTTAAGGGGATTTTTTTTTACATTTTATGCCACCATTAAATTACAGAAATGTAACATAAATAAATAAGTGTTGCCAGAAGGTTGTAATACTTTGCTCAGAAGTAAAAAAAACTACATTTATTGATGTATATCTTTAACCAACCCTCAGCATCTATGCTCTTTTACCTAGGAGAGATGTCTGCGCCATACATTACAGAGTGTACATATCGTCTATATTCCGAACGTGACATCACTAAACTGCAAAATATAATTGTTTACTTATTGTTTTGCCACTATAATCAGTGGGCTGGTTAGACTCTTTGTTGTTGTTTTTACAAATGCTATGTGACATTTTTGTATTATTTTAATGTTCTTTTTAAAGATAAACTATGACACAAAATTTTAGCTGTCTACCTGTAAATGACACCTGGGTAATTCTTAATTGAAGGCATCTGAACTTAAACAAGTGCACAATTTTCACAATGTGTAGTTCAACATAGAAATAAGATACGCATACACTCTAGTGTAAATGGATTTAGCGTTTACTTCTGGTATATGGATATTGGTGTGCGTCTAAACACCACATGAACTCATCTTTGAACCGCAGGGGATTTAAGGGGATTCTACATCCTGCCTCAGGTGAATTAAAACACTGAATCAGCATGGTTGAACATGCAACATATTCTGGTTAGCTCAGATGTGACAGATGCGCAAATGTGAGAGGAAATTATAATAACATCGGAGTATTTTTATATTTTCTTGATTTTTAGAATTTCATATCATTGAAGCCCACAATCAAAATTATTTCCACAGTTCTCATTTGATCCCAAGTTTTCTGAAGTTGACTCAGTATTTCAAATCAGGTTTTAGTATAATATCTCTTTAGAATTACTAATTGATGATTTTCTTTAATGTAACTTATTGCTGCTTTTTGTTAGAACTTGATTAACAACACTTCAGAACTTTTAGATTGTCATGAAAAGCCTTCTTTTTTTGTTGAGTTACTCAAAGGTCACTCAATGTTCTCAGCTCAAGCTACGATTCTTACCTCTGGCCTCGGGCTAAGCTTAATGCTACAAAAATCAATATATTGAGCTCATTGTTGTCTTGAATAGGCCTTTCAGAAATTGGATACAGGTTAAAACCACTTTAAAAGGGCTGTGCAAGTTTAATATTGGCTCTGAAGGCAAAATGTGGTTTCTCCTTTGGCTCTGTTGGATTTTTGTAAATCAGGTACTGTAGCTCTCACCACTTACAGTACATAGTTCATTTGCACCAGCGGTCTTTCAGTTAGTTTCTGTGGGTCTGTACAAAAATACACAATACTGATTCTTTACCATTGGGTGTGTTTTAGGACCCTGCGTCTATGACTGAGGAATAGTATAAGTGAGATTTAATACAAATTTTCCATGATATACCCCTTGATTCGAAGCAGCCTTCTGTTTCACGTGACTAACCTCCATCATTTGTCACATCTCTCCCAATTAGTATTTATCCCTCATTGCATCATGAGAAGTTTGGATCATATAAAATATCCAGAGGTAACAAACCATCTAAGAACTTCTCGACGCTGCTGATGAGAAGCGGGGACTTCAAGAACCCAGTTTCACACTATATGAACACTTATTTCTTACATTGTTAGCACTGAATTTGCTGAAAGGTTGGACAATTATTTAACCCTCTAGGAAAAAAATGAGTCAAATTTCATATGCATGTAAATAAAGCAAATCGGTTAGATGTAAAGCATGGATTTGCAGACACATTGGTTCAAACAACATAAAATGTGTTATGAATTGGGCCATGAATCTGTATCACACTGACCTTGGGAAAGAGGTTGCAATGTGTTGTTTCAAGCTCGCCGCAGAGAATGCTCCCAGTGCTACCTGTCTCTTGTAATGTAGTTAATGATCGACAGTTTAATTTCACCTTGAGGCCAACAACCTCTTAAAAGAGCTTATTATCAGAACAACGCTAGCTTTATCACTGAGTTTGATTTGCCTGGGATCTTTACAGAAGTGAAATATAAAGGTGTGTTTGAAAGAAGAGGACATGATGGTGGTGTGTTTGTGAGCACCATGTTCTGTAGCGGTGCTGTTACTGGGTGTAAGGAATCTCTGTTTCCTCTGCTTGCGTTGTTACAGGTATTAAGAGTTGTTTGAGCTAATACCAGATCACCAGTTAACATAATATTGAATCTTAATTAATCAGCACAAGGCTAATATGTAACTCACAGCTGTGGAAAATATGTTCGATGATCATGGAATATATTTCTGAAGTTTGGACTAATTTCTATTGTAAATTAAATGTCATTTAAATAGAATACTTGTTTGAAAATGTCTCTATATTTCTGTTAAAGTAATTAAATACATATTGCATTGAGTAAAAGTGGGTTTTAAAGGCCCTCTCTTCTCCAAAAAGTGTTTTTTTTTTGTCTCTTTTAAATGTCTAAATGGATTATTTATCACTACCATACTATGGTACAATTTACCTCTAAACAAGACAACACGCAAACTAGATTGAAATAAATAAATATAATTTCAATTGCAGAGGTGCAAACACTGCCACACTCCTTCTTGTGACTAGCAAATGGTCTTGGATCATTTATTAATAGCATTAATTCAATCTTTCTTTTCAATCTCAATTCAAACAAGTTCTTCAATTCACAACATTGTCTGGCAGCATTAGTAACTTGACCAACCTAAAATTTTTAATTGAGTTCATGGTGGAGAAAATCTTAACTTTTTGACCTATTAAAACCAAAATGTCAAAAGGAACACACTGGGAAATTTCGCATCTGCTCATAAGTCAAAAACCCAGCTATAACTCTGTGTGAGAAATGATAATTAGAATCAGTGTGTCCATGCACAGACAAGTACACATTACTGAAGATGCACAGTAAATACTCACAGAGAATAGGAAATTACTTCTCATTAACTTTTTAGTTAATAACTGCTGTGTGTTTGTTTATTGTTTTCAGTTTGTACTGAGGGCTACAATGCTGTTCTTAATATGCATGAATAAAAAAAGCCTATTATTTTAACCAATCACCTAAAAATGCCTTGAGCCAAACCCTCAAGACCTGACGGAGGTGTTTTTTTAATTGATGTCTGGCATTTGGAGCCCTATATGCTTGTATTTGTATATGCTTATGTTTGCACTCTTTGTTTAGTCACGGGGCACAAATCATTAGCAAAAAAAAAAGTTATAGAGTGTACTTTTAACTAGCCATTGATATTTAGGGCAAAATTGTCGTGTTTCACAGCAGCCTTTTGTTATGAAGGTTCATTCTCGCAAATCTTGCCTAGGTTATCTTTCTGAGTAGATGACGCACACTGTGAATCAACTGGTCATCCAGTGGTTGAGTGTTTGCATGCTTTTGATCAATCAACAGACCGCTATTGCTCTAATAAGGATTTACAAGGTGTGGAAGGAAAATTAATGTTCATGGGGCCTTTCGATAAAATCCATGTTCTCGTACCCAGCCATGTAACCCTTTAATCCAACAGGGATTTCCCATCTTAGCTAAGCACTTGATGTGGAAATTGGTTATAGCGCGGCCAGCAAGGGCTGCTCACAGTAAGTGGGTCCTAGTGCCCAAGTGCAGTGACGCTATTGTGAAATAGGTCTCTAAGATGAGACCTTCAAGCAGGCTTGAGTGCTTGTAACTACTGATAAAGATCATGTGAGTTTTTCTGGTCCCAGACTAATAAGGGTTGCATAAACCCAGTTGTCCAGCCTGCAAATGCAGCATTGGAACATTGCATCACATGTTTGTAATTTTAAGTTGGGGAAATAAAATGAAAATTACGTTATTCAAAAATTGTTTCCCAAGTATTTGATCAGCCAAACTGTAGTGAATTGTCTTGTTTAGCTTGACAAGGTCAGAAGTTTTAGTTCAAGTCTCAGCATGCTTCAGGAAGACGCATGCTTTGCTGTCATTTCGATTTAACTGCTCAGTCTCGGGTTCCTCCATTGATCTGTTGACCAAATTTTCAGACTTCTTAAAAACAGGTTAAAGGTCAACAGTCCATCATCCATGACTAACATTTCAACACTAGGATGCTGTCAACACCACAGGTTTAAAGTTTGATCCTTGAAAACTTTCCATAACACACATGGAACCAATTTAAAACATAAACAGAAAAAAAAAACATTCAGATGTAATTAAGGCAGGTGATGTTGCTGGTCATGGTGATGTTAACAATAAACATGTGCATGGAATAAAGGGAAAACCGTCATAGCACTCCATTTCAAGGCTTGCCCAGCTCTACACTTTTTGGTATACCCGTTTGTCTTATAGATAACAGACTGTCCAATCAATCAGCTGACCTCTAATCAGGTTTATCAAGACCAGACTGATTGTGTGCATGTGTTCAGGCTGTCAGATGCAGCTCCATATGTGGGTTGATGTCTCCAATGTCGGGAAATCACATGATCTATCCCGGTTACTGCAACATCATTGCTCCGTTATCAAACTCTTACTACTCTGGAGGGTCAAGCAGCAGATTTAGCTAGAGGCTGCAGGGAGGGGCCTGTGATTTCATTAGATTAGCCCAGTGTCCTTCAAAAAAATCTTAGCCACATTTATTATCTAAGATACCCATGGCCAATATTTTTTTTGTTTAACACACTCACACACAGTAATTATAGCCCCTGGCTCGTGTACCACCAAGAGGTTTCCAGGTACCACTAGTCATGCGTGTACCACAGTTTGAGAACTACTGGCATAGACTATAAGATACTTCTTCAAGCCTTTAGGGGGCCGAATGGCTTGGCTCTGGCCTACCTGAGCAGTCTCCTATAATGATATATTCTGGGTCACTCACTTCGATTGCAAGAAGCAGGACTACTGATCATTCAGAGATCAGTAAATCCACCAGAGGAGGAAGAACATTCTCATATAGAGCCCCAAAGCTCTGGAACAAACTTCCCGATGGTGTCCGGAGCTCAGCTACGCTCACAGACTTCAAAACTAGAATAAAAACATATCTGTTCAATCTATCATTTGAATAATTGGCTCCTGGTATGTATCCAAACCATTATGGTGCCTGAGAGCTATAAACATACAAGTTGTTGATGAAAAAAATCTATATGGTTCAATTTACCTATCTAACCTAACTTTAGCATCAGCTGCAGGATGAGTGATAAATGATGATCACCTGTCTGTTATTTGTGCCCACTTCTAACATTTGTTTGTTTGTTTCTGTTTTGCTTTTGCTTTTACCTCTCATGGGCTGTCTGGCGGTCTGTTCGGCGATTGATATTAAGTTTCAAATAGTCTATGCCTGGCTCGATCAGCGTGGCTCCCTGTGTCCTCACATAGGGAATTCCTATTTGCTCTACCAAATTCAAAATTTCACACTAGGACTTTGTGAAGCTGCTTTAAAAGCAACTGCCAAAAAAGCACTATTGACTTTTTTTTGCATACAGACATAGTGATTGATTGATTGATTGATTTGATTATTAAAAAGCTGTGTTTGAAATTAAATTGTCTTGTGTGTAGGGACGTTCAGAGCCCTAGATTAAAAGTCAGAGGTAGACTGAATGATCGGCTACTGGGCATTCACACCAAGAAGGGAATTAGCATGGTTAGCAGTGATTAATGTATCAGCGGTATGCGAGGGGCTACCCTGTCATGTGATGTGTGTAGAATGCAGCACCGGCGTACATGCAGAGAAAATTTGTATATTTTAACTTTTTCGCTCATTCAGAACAGATATTTATATCGAGATTTGTGCCAGCCAACCAGGAGCTTCTTGTGTTGATTTAATGTTTTTGTTTTTTTAAAAGGAGTTAAAAGATTTACTTTCCAGGGGGAGAGTAATAGTTACTCTGTTGGTAAATCAAAAGCCTGCAATTAGAAAACAGCTGGCATATCCTCCATTTTTCTGCCTTCAGAGAACATAAATAGCTGATTTTCTCTTGACTCCACCATGTTGCCTCGAGAAAAAGCCTACCCATCACCCATGTCACTGATCCAGCACAGCACGCAGAATTGTTTTACAATGTCCATTTTATTTTATGGCATTGATTCAGCATCGATTCACACGATTACCAATTCCTGATTAATCTGTATAGGCCACGTGATGTGTACATTTGGCCTGTAATCAATCATTCACTCTAGAGATTAAGATTCAACTGAGCCTGCCTCTACAAATTGTTATGGGTATTGTTTGGTACTTCACTTTACTGTACATAGTAAATTTACAGCCGATCATGTGATGTGTTTAGATTGATGTGACACAAAAACTCATGCAGAGGATCCCAGGGCAAGTTCATTTACGTTGCACTATGTCAACTAAAGCAAATTCTGATGAGACCTTTTGTACTTCTGCAGGACCCAACACCGCATTTGTGGCGTAGGACATAATTTGAATATAGGGTGTGGGCGGGGAGGTATTACTTGGGCTTATAAATACTTCAACTTATTTCTGTGAGCTCGAGTCGGGCTGGGTAATACTGTAACTCAGGAAACTTCAAAAACAAGTTTATTATATTTTTTATATTGCATTTAATGAAATCAGTTCTAAGAGAGGGTTGCGGCTGGAAGAATCTGCCGTGTAAAACATATGCCAGAGAGTTGGCGGTTCATTCCGCTGTGGCGACCCCGAGAGGGAAGAAAGCCGACATGAAGATGAATGAATGAGTTCTAAGAGAGGCGTTAAGAAATGCACTAAAATAATCAAGCAAGGAACTTTTCACTCATGACTCTAGATGCTTAATCAAAAGTGAAGTAAAAGACATTAAATCTATTAAGTTTAGTTATTAAATGATCATATTGATTGAAGAAATTTCAAATGTATTGATGTTAAATTGTCCAAATATAAATCAGAAATAAATCCTAGAGAATAACTTTTTCATTTTTTTCACTTACCCCTAATGCGGAGAATATATTATTTACAGGCATGTCAATCACACAATGAAAGTCCAAGAAAACTATACAAGTTGATATTGCATGATTAAGCGAAATCATACAGAAAGGGATGAAAAATCAGGAATGTGTTTGGGTAAGAACAAATAAAACAAATTTTGTCGTCTTATCTCCTAATAGAAAATATGGCTCAGCAAAAGTGAACCAGCCAATCTTCTTTGAGTCATGGGTGTACAATCACCTCAGTGTGCATTAATTCCAGGAAACCACCACTGTCTGTCACAATCTTCTAACATTTGCTGTTTGTTTTCATGACTCTGCATTAACGTTGAGCTCAGAGGAACAGCAGCAGGGTGGATGTCTCAGCCATCTGTCTCAAATACCTCCTAGGGACTTATGCCTGACTTATTCTGGCACAAATGGTTCAAGGCTGCCAATGGGACTCTACAAATATTTGTAATTCATTAAATCCGTTGATGTAGTGGTATCCCAACAGGTGTATAAAATAAAATTTACTGCTGAAGTCACATGAACAGAATCCATTTAGCGTATGGAGGGGGAAAAAAGGATGGCCAACCAGGGTATATCCCAGAGTTTTATTCAACATGTAATTTAAATGTTGAAAAAAATCTCAAACGTTAATACCACTCCTTCAGTTGTGTTTAGAAGAGGAGCATTTTACATGTTCTTTAAATGGGAAATAGATATAGAATGTAACACAGAAATCAAAATATATAGATATTTCTTATTATACCTTAATTCCTGTTATTCTTCACACAACCTAATTTATTATTATTAATCAAATTATTTTACAAGGGGCGTTTGTCAAATTTTAAATCAAGATTTAATAATCTAAACTAACCTCTGTGTAATTATTTGACAAGTGCTAATTACTTCAGTTTTCTTTTGTGATGTATTTAGAAGCAAACTGTAAGCATACTTGCTTATGATTACACTCTTCAACTTTTTGGCCTTTTATTTTTTGTGTTATAAACCCAGCTTGTGACTTTCTCTCCCTCATCACCCTCATTTTCTCTTTTTATTTTCCATCGGAAAACTCAGGGGCCAGCTGTCATAGTGAACATAACCTTGGTTCTGACATTAATCCACACGGGACAGTCATTGTGTGTGTTTGTATTGCTTTCAGAAATTCCTTGCACCATTAAAGCAAATATTGCTATAATTTACCAGTGAATTAAATAAGTAAGGCAGACAATGGCTTACATTTTCATTCGTTTGAAATGTCTGATTTAAAAAAAGTTTTGCATATGTTACATTAGAGATGATCAGCTTGTAATGTATGCAATGAAAACATTTGCATGTTATAGCTGTTCACTAATAATCCTGAATTTGATTCTGTGTTAAAAAAAACACAGTACTAGTGTATAAAAGTATATGATTGGACCAAATAAAGCACAGTACCAATACTCATGTCACTAACACAGTTTTCTATGCTTTCTGTTCATAATTATTATTTTTACTTTAAAAGTACAATGTTATCTGTCTGCTTAGATTGTTTCCCTTTTGCCTTACATAGACTGCTTGAACTGACCGACCTCTGTTTGTCTATTGTCAAGACGTTTGAGGCTGATCTCATGTAGGAGGAATATAGATGTGTTTGTGGAGTCAGTTTTGTAGCTCTACTAATCCTTCCATATAGAGACCATTTCTACTTGGTGACTCTAAGGCGTTTAGATGTTTTAAAGTCATTCTAGAGAGACATGGCTGATTTACAGTCTGATGGTGTTGACGTATTGACTGAGTGGTGAAACAGAACCGGTCGGTCCTGTCTGACACTTTCCGAAATCATTCTTTTGATTTTTTTTTTTAAAGCATGATCTTTCAAGTCATTGCTTGTCTCCATTTCTGCTTGTTCGATTATTAACTGATGTAAGTTTTAACCGATTTCTTTAACTTCCTGTGCATATTGTTGATCTAATGAACGTACTGCGTCAACACCGTCTTGTACATGGAAATTTAAAATATGGGCTTTAACCAGAAATTCTGCTCCATTTATTTACAGACGAATGTTGAATGTTCAGTTAATTAGACTGTTACAAACCATTTTAATGTATTTAGGTGTACGTTTGTGTATGCTTTTGCAAAAACATTGGCATATTATACATTTAAATGTAATTATTCAATAATGGATTTTTTTTACTTATACTAATGAATGTGTCACTGTAAAGCAGTTAAAATTAATTACAAAACCCATAAAATGAGAATTTCACAAATATATAATTTAGGAGCCATTAGAGGTTCTATTAAAATCCGACAATTTTTTGTTAGCTCTGACAGATATGATGCAAAATTGCGAATCCAGCCTCAGTCCTTTGCCAAGCTTTCTCCCAGGATCTCTCTCTAAATATTCTTCCTGTCTCCTCTCTGCTGTCTTATTTAGTAAAAGCATTAAAAGCCTCAACAAATATCTTTTTAAAAATCTGACAATTTTATTTGTCCTTGTTTTGTCTTGTATGCTTCATAATCATAAAACTATGACCACATACCATCACCAATGAGAATCGACACATTGAGTTGATCATTTCAGAGTGTAAAATTGTATTTCTCCTTTTTGTTATCTTATCTTCAAAGTTTGTCTAATTTCTTGTTTACTCCCAGGTGGAGTGTCAGGATGCAGCAGCACTAAGGATGCTGATACTCATAGCTTTGCTCGTGATGGCTCCCAGCGGTGCTGCAGAAGTCTGCACTGACAACTGTTCAAGCTTAAATAATGGGTCAAAAGACTTCTGCTTTTCGGGCCGGATCCGAAGCACAGTACTTCAGGGCCTACCCTTCGGAGGAGTGCCCACTGTACTCGCCCTTGATTTCATGTGCTTTTTGGTGAGTTTACACTTTATTTAAAGTAGCAGATCCAGATGTCACCAGCTGCTAAGCATTTAGCTAGATACACAACAGTGGGGGGGTTGTTTATCAAAAAGGTCTCCAAAGTTGCTGATGACCCTGTGCATCAGATTCTACACTTGAAGAGATTTCGAAACAAAAATCTCTTTGTACAAGTACTTTTTTTTTTATACAAGTTCGGTCTTTAACTGAGCCATTGCATAGCTTAAAATCCAGTTAGCATAGTGTCATATAAATTGACTTGGTCCAAAAATCTGGGAACTATCCCCATTAGTCACACTAATTAATATTGTGGGGCAAGAGTATGAATGCTATGTATATTTTGTAGTTAGATTGAATTTTCACTCTGCTCTAGGCTGTTTCTATAAATATAACATTACAACCAAATGAGACATTGTAAAATAGAAAACTAATTGCAGGCAAACGAATGGAAAGATTCTGCTGGAGAAACACATTTTACAAAATGAACATTTACTTATAGTAAACACAGCTTGTGTGTGTTGTTAAATTGCCACAATGAACAACAAATGTTTCTAAACTTGTTTAGAAACTATTCTATTTTTCATTAATAAATTAATGTAACACGTGACAAGTGGTTACTTGTAGTTTTACGAGCAGCAGCTTTAAAAAAAACTTGTAGCTTAATACTACTAAATAGCTTATAGCTTAATAACTTGTAGCTTAATACTTAATATAAATAGTTTCTATTTATTTATAAATCCTGATTAAGAAAATCCAAGTTTATTCCATTAGCATTTCATCATGGTCATGTGACTTCTGATGGCACTCTATAGTCATCGTTAGCTGCTGTTTTTTCATTACCCCTATACGTTCGCAGCAGACATTTTAAATACATACAACATAGTCATTTTTGTTGTTGATTTTTTTTTTTTACTAAATAAACATCTGAACCTCAACGTAACCCTAAACCATGCTTTAAAGAGGGCTTGGGAAAACTGTTTTAAACATTATTATAACGTGTCTGATCCTGCATTCCTCATTAAACATTTGATTCCCTTTTCGGGTTGGTTAATGAAAAAATGCCAGTTATTAACATTATTTTGACAAAACACGTATATACTCATGTTCAAAAATCAAATCTCACAAAAATATTATGATTGAACATTTAATGCATAACACGTTTAAAGTATTAACAAATGTATCCATTATAAAACACCCAAGCTCAAGCAAACGGCAAAAAGTCAGTTGGAACTTTGCAAAAAAATCAACATTTGAGAACTACATTACAGAACATTTTAAAACGCCTTAGCGCAAACTAATTACCATAGCAATGTAGTCCTTGTTATTCCTTTGTGTACATTAGGCTGATTTTAATAATTACAATATGTAATCACATGCTTTTTCCTTCTCTGTTTGTTGCTAAAGCTGGGCGGCTCTCAAAAAAAAAAACAGACAGCATATGGACATTTCAGAATGCTTCTGCATTGATGTCTCATGCCAGTAGTAAAGAAATAATAAAATAATGTAAATAACTGGTTAATGGTCAAAATATGTTTCTGTTCTTTTTCCTACAAAAATGTAGTTTGTTTACAGTTTTCAGTCCCTGAACCTGTATAGAGCTCTGGCTCTAAGACATAAAATACAAATTTAGTGTGAGACAATCTAATAAAATATGATGCTGATGATATTTGAAATTTCTGAGGTAAATTAGATTATTTGGCAGTTTTTAATGTTTTTGTTCTATAAAGAAACACGTTCCTGCTATGCTTTGAAGTAGAAAATAGAAATTTTATCACTGTGCCAATGTTTGTTCCAGTGTTGGTATTGTTTCCATCACATATTTGCGGACATTCACGGATTTGCATTTGAATGCATGAATGAAACGAGATGAGCATGCTGGTGTAACAGGAGTGTTGTGTGTTTTCAGGTGCTGCTCTGTGTGTTTTCTTTCTTGAGGAAGGTGGCGTGGGATTATGGTCGCCTTGCACTGGTTTCAGATGCTGACAGGTAATAAAAACACAGTCTAATTTAAAATAATATTAGTATTATTAGATTTGCAGTTATTTATTCTTTTGTTACTTTTTAGCTGAAAACACAGTAAAATGTGTTTATTTAATTTGTCTTTACTTTACATGCATATCTCAGCAGTAGCATTTTTTGGCAACCCAATCTCTACAATCCTTTATTACCAAACAAAAGGAATTTTTAAAACTTATCTAGGCCATTAAAATAAATCTGTGATATAGTGTCTGTGGCCTCAGCTAGGTGCATTATCCCAGCATGCAGTCTAACTGAGCTGTCCAGTGTAATTTTCTGATTGCTTGATACTATGTTTACCATTCGATGCATCAGTCATGACGTAGTCTGGGTTTCCTGATTTGGGGATATATAGGTAAATTCCTGCCTGTAGCAGAACACTGAGAGAGCTTTTCTCAGCAGCTGCATAATGGGTTTAGCTAATGGATTGCTACGTCAGATCTGAAGCTTCGGTCCTTCCAAAAGCTTAGCCAGCCTGATTTAATCAGTAATGTGAGCTAGGCTTTCAATCACACACACATCCCATGATCGTCTGCTTCGAGTGACAAGTTGGTGTAGAAGGGATTGTGTTCTCATTACTACTTGGTTAAATTAGCTTTTTATCCCTCTATCTATATATAAGGATGGTTGCCCGGAAAAGTGGTTGTTGCAAACCTATAAAAATATACACTCTGAGACAGTTTGTGCTTGGATTTTGATCACCATTACTAGTCAAACTGTGCCAATGCTAATATCACCATAAACAAAACATGAAGCATAAAGCTTGAGTTACACCAAAAGCAACAAACTGTTTTGGAGCCACAATATCATAAATTTTGAATGGAGAGCAGTGAGTTCCAGTAACAAAAGCCATATAGACCAATACTTAGGATGTGTCTGGCAAAGGTGAAAGTAGAAAAAGGTTTAAGTTTGGAAATGAGAAGTGATGTTCATTAAGAACTTCCACAAGGAGAGATGGCCCTTTTGTGCAATTGTAAACGTCCTGCAATCATGCCCCTATCTTTGTAAATGTCCTTATTTAGTGACGACTAGTTGCTGATCTCCCAGCTTCTGTTAAAAAAGGTCTTAGAGAACACAAAGTCTAAACTATAAAAACTAAGGATGGGTATCTCGGTATAAAAATATGAATGTGTTTAAACGATAAGAACCGGTCTTTCTTTATATGAAGTTAAACACCTGGAGATGTTGTAGTGATAGTTCGATTTTCTCTTGAATCCAAAGAAGTTTGCATGAACAACCCTAATAATCATGCCTGCCTGTGCAGTCCGCCATGTAATATGACTATTGTTTAAAGACAAGAGTTAGATTTAAGGTGGGAAAGAAGGAGTTTAAGTTCTTGCATATAAGGTGCAAAATGATAAAAAAAACAAGTAAAAACCACTTTAGTCACAATGTTTTTGTGCATCCCAGAATGAGCTCACTTGCGTCGTAAACACTAAAACATACAGTTTCTTGTAAAAATCAGTATCTAATTCTACTAATACTAAGAAAGTCATATAAGTATTCATATTTGGACGTGTTTCCAGTTAACGTCTTCCCAAGGTGCAAGCTGCTGCTCTCATTGCCCTTGCGCAATGGAAAGTGACTGAACTGTAGTACCTTGACTGGCCACAGAAGTGAGTTGGGTCAGAAGTGAGCAGGTTCTTATTCACTTCAATGTTAAAACTGCCCAACTTTGGACCTAAAAAACATGTTTACACCACTGGCACAGTAATGTTTTTGAATCAGCCCATTTTAGTCTGCTTTACCGTTCAAACAAATGTCACACATGCTATGTCCATGTTATATACGGTCAATGCATCTCCCCAAGCGCTCATCTTCTAAGTGTTGTGAGTGTGTTGTTGCACAATGCCATTTGGTATCCAGAGTGAAAAAAAAATTAATTAAACCCCATCTAATGTGAGGGAGTGAGATCTACATTTTTGGGTTCTCAACACCAGGGAAAATTATCTGTATGAATGCCTCAAAATGACTATACGTCTCGGTGTTTAACAAGCTTCCTAGATATTCGGGGGTTAACCGATAAAACGGAACATGTTTGGAACAAGAAAAAACGCTAGATTTTATTTCTCTTGCCCTTGCATTGGTAATGTGTGAGAGCCAAAGTGTCTTTGTCGAGCATGGACTTGAATCATCTCTTTTCCTTCGACAGTAGGCGGAATAAACACTATCAGCGGCTGGACGATCAGGAATAGTATGTTTTTGGTTTGCTCTTTGCTTTCTCTTCCACGGGAGCTTTGTGCCTGCTTCTTGAATCTGACCTTCTGCCATTTCTGCTGTCTGCTCTGTCTGTTGGATTTGGGGTTCAAAGCTTTCACTGTATCTGTTTCCTAACATGCCATTTAACTTGTTTCTTCCATTTTTCTTATTTCTCAGACAATCTTTCTCAAGACAATCCAGTTTAGCTGTGCTTGTCTAAATATGTCACAATTTCAAATCATGAATAACTTACCAAAAGATGGTGCTTTCAAGATTTGTGCTTGAAAGTTAGTCCCTAAAAAAATACATGATTTGTAACCATGCAATTATTTAAATTAGCTTGAAAATGATAATAGACTACCAATAGTCTTAGATTCTGTCTAAATTTATTAGGAAATAGACCATGAAATCACATTTTTGTTCCTTTAAGCATGCATCTTCTGGCCAGGGTTTTATCACCCTACATTTCCTACAGGGAAGAGGCATACATGGAGAGGTAAAACATGATGTTGGGACTTAGAAAATCCTTGTGTATGTAGAGGATCTCAGTGGTTACGTTTGTGTATTGATGCACCGATCGACTGAAGAAAATAATCTGATTTGATAAACAACATTTTAAGCATAATTTTTTTATGAATACATAAACCATTGTTCCTCCGGGGAAAAAAATGTGATTTGGCAGGTATGTTTTTTTTTTCTCAATTAAGAGTGCTTACCATCTCTAGCTGTAAAAGGCATTGACAGGAACATAAAGCATAAGAGTGAAGCTCAGTTTGAGCTGTGATGCTCAGTTTGAGTCATCCTAGATGCAAAAGCAGCCAGTAAACAGCTAAAGCAAAAAGCACAAAAACAGCATGTATTCTCTTAATGTGCATGTCCTTGTGTTCTAAATCATTCAAAATGTATGTATTAAAATATTGTAGACTTTGCATCCATGGCCACACTTTTGGAAAATCGTCAGTAGTGTATAGCAGGTTCTGGATTAAATGCAAAACCGGACCATTCAGATTATGTCTGGACAACTGGTGCATTGCTACTCGTGTGTACAGCTGTTTATAACTTTTATTAGTGACTTAGTAGTATTAGTTATCTATTGTATTGTTGTTACGTGGTTATGTAGAATAACTCCAAATTTTGTCATTTTTTGTATATTTAGCGACCCATAAACTAGAATACAAGTGTAGTTTGTCAAATAAATCTCCATAACTGCTCCCCTCCACCTGTTTTGGGTCATCCTGAATGCATTTAAAAGTCTGTGTCTATATTTAGTCCCAAATAAAAGAGGCTTTGCATACAAAATATGTTATAGATATTTTTTTAATGTTTAAAATGTTTAAAAAAAGTTAAGTGTTTTAAGTTAATGTTTTTTGGTTTGGAGGTAGCACAAAACAGCTTTTAAAAACTTTATATGAGCAGCTAAAACATGCTAATAAAAGTAAACATTTAATCAATTAATTGTTTTTTATAGTTTTGAGAAGAGTGAGAGTTTTCATTTGTTAAATTTAAATCTACTATTCATATTTTATATAGAAAACAAATATATGTCAAATAAACATAAATCATAAACCTCCAAAATGTCCTTTAAAAATATAAAGAAGAAACACACAGCCACCATAGAAGAAAACCACTGACATACATAGAAGGAATATTGGAGTCTGATGAGTTTTTGTCTGTTTAACACTCTGCGTTTAATCAGCTGTAGATCTATGCTGCATGTTGGTCTTCTCTCTAGGTTTTCTGCAGTCTTTGTGATCTGTTTGTTTCTAACTCCTCTTCAATCACTTCGTACAGAGTTTGAGTTCATGAGTGCAGTCACTTATTGCTGGATGCCCAACAGTTGTTTAACATTTATGTGGTGTGATGAAGCTGGAGAAATCTAAGCTAGCTATCGCCATCACATGTTAACTAGCAGGCACCAAATGAACCCTGAAAAGGTGCTCAGTTTAAATCTTCTTTTAATTTGAAGATGGTAGTTAAGCTATGTTATATGATTTACTATTAACTATAATAGACTTGGTTTATTGATGTTGGTCAAGGTCAAAGATGGGTCTTTTGGATAAAAGGCCTGGGCCAACTTAAGTAACCTTCCAATGAAAATCAGCCATTCTACAATTCCAATGCCTGGCATTACGATAAGTGACTGTTCCCATGTGTGCTACTGAAGCTTACGAGCACTGCTCTGGAAACCTGGGTTTGATGATGTGTGTCTGTGTTCAGTGTTGCCTCCGCCATGCAGACACCGGCTGACTCCCGATATGAGCGACTCACCTCTGTCTCCAGCTCGGTTGACTTTGAGCAAAGGGACAATGTAAGTAGTTTAGAGGTCATATTCAGAATGGAATGTTATGGGACAATTAAATTATACAAGGGGATTCAAAACGAATACCACAACTTTGAAAATCTGTATTTAGTCAAAGAGACATGACGGAACTAAGGGCTTCCTTAATTTATTGGCATTAAATCGAGAACTCTGCAAAGAAGAACAGGAGAGCTAAGCTCTTTCTAAGTTCTACTCAAATCCAATGTTTTACCGATTTGCTATATTTTCTCCTCGTTGTCTGATTTTACTTGTTATCTACACTGAGTTTTACTGAGGCAAACTTGAGCTTAGTTTGGCTGTTTCTTTGACACTTTTCCAAATTATGCAGAATATGTTGACATATGTTGACATACGTCTTCAACAATTTCAAGACTATAACTCTGCTATGTTTGTGAACTGTTAACAAACCTTTATGAAAAACAATGCTTGAATTTAGCAGATTAGGCTGGTGTCTGATAAGTCTGTCTAATTTATATGTAGTGATAATAATAATACTTTTTGTTTAAAGGTGTATATTCAGAAAGGTCAAGGTCACTGTACAAACAACATTCTAAAAATAGGATAAAACACAGAGGGAAAAAAAGAAATACTAAGAACATTAAATCAGAGATTTCAGAGACAGTGAGTAGGACCGTTTAAAAAGATGGGTTTTGAGTCTGGTCCTATTAAGCTTTCATTAATTTTCTAATTAGAAAACAATTCAAAAAGTTATCTTCCAGCTGTCCCTAGCCTAGAATCTCTATTAAAGTTACTTTGTAAGATTTTTGTTCTAAGCCTACACTTCCTTTTACTTTGTCCATTCAATTCATGCTTATATTTGAACACATCTGCCTGTCTTAAAGCAAACGCACACCTGTGGGTTTCATAATAGCTCTTGCTACGCCTTTTGACAGACACTTGTTTGCCTCTCCCTCACCTGCTGTGATCTGGATTAACTGCACTTATTTAAACTGGTGCCTCCTGCACCCACGCTGCCTCTTGACGTCTAAATGTGTGGTTGGGGAGCAGGAATCAGAGTGAGCTGAATGAATATAACTTTCTTTGTGTCTGTTCTAGGGCTTGTGTTCCTGGCTGACCGCCATTTTCAGGATAAAGTAAGTGTTTGCTGTTTTCACTGAATTTATGTTGTCTTGCTTTCCTTTTGAAAGCAAAAGCAAGGCTTTACTGGGGAGTGGGGAAAGTAGAAATAGCCATAAACAACCCCATGGTGTGGACAATTAAGCATCATAATAACATCTTCACTATATATTCTAAACGTTAAACTGCCTCTATTTTGGCATTTTTAATGTCTTTTGAATGCAGCAAGTTAAGTTTCATTTCAAAATACACATCAGTTCTTTTATTGTAATGTTTTATAAATCATCAAAACAAAAAGCATCTGCATCTGCAGGTATTGTAAAGAAAAATGTTATTAGTAAGAAATGCTATGTGTTTCTTCTGGCGTTTATACAGGAGTTTATACAAGGCCTCGAGCTGCCGCTTATATTTCTAATTTCAATTATTAAAAAAAAAATTTGCAAGAATTTTACCAGAAAGTTGTATAAATGTGCTAAACAAATTTTTGAGAGTTTTCACTAGTTTTGTGCATGCCATTTGCAACATTTGACCTCTTGGATAACCAATTATTAGTAGTGCACAAGCGCGGAAAGAGATGTGTTTGTGACTAAGTAAGCAGCCTGGTCGCAAAACTGCTCGGAATTTTCTGTACCTAATGTACAAACATAAAGATGAAATGAAACCAACATTCTTCCAAAGGTTGAGTTTCCATAATAAGTGTCCTTTAACCAAAATGTAAACGCCATGTCAAGAACATAGTTAATTTCAGCACTGTCTAATGCATTTTGGAGGTGAAAATTTTAAGTTTTATATTAATGCATTGGGCATATGCTTACATTTAGAGCAACTGACATTGTAATGAAGTAGTCCATTTGATAAATTCTTGCTTCTCCTGGTACTCAAAGCAAAACTGTTTAAATTATTTCTCATTTGATGAATGATGCAGGTTCTCAAATCCAATTTATATAAAAGTGGTCCTTTTGCTTGTATATTAGTGTGACCATTAGATCACAAAGCACCTTGCTAGGATTTTTTGGAGAAGTACAAATACAAGCTGTTGATGGACACTACAAAAGCATCATCAAGAAACGTTTGGTTGCTTAGCAATAGATCATAGCATGACCTGTCCAAATTGCGAGAGAGTGAAATATGGCTCTCAAAATGCTGATGAACTTTCTCTGTCCATTTTTCATTTAAAATACATTTGAAATGCAATGAATGTGTCCTTTTCTAAGAGACCTATAGAACCGTTAGACCGGACCAAATCAGAATTTGAAAACTGGTTCCCCGTTTCGGTGCCAGAGCTGTCGTCTATCATCTATCTTCATTCGATTCATCAGTACTGTTACAAGGACACAGAGATGGTCCAATGAATGAGCGAGTCCCTTTCTCTTCCAGCCATCGTCTCCCCTTTTAACAAGTCAACAGCAGATAAGACCCTCAGAGAAGCGCACAATTGCAGGCACAAATGTTACACTTGCTCTGGCGGTACCCAGAAGCAGCTGGGTTGCCATTAGCTCAGCTTGCTAAATTAAACAACTCGCTTTAAACTATAAAAAGTGGTTTAAAAAGTGGTCATAAGTTTGGCATGCTGCAAATGTTTCACAGCAGTTGCGTCTGAAGGAGGAATCGCATCAAATTTAATGAAACATTTGAGCGCACACAGAGGAAACTTTAAAGCAGTGGGATGCACCGTTTTCACTTTTCAACCGCTTGCAAACAGGTGGCGCTATCTGTATGGATTATCATGTAAATTTAATAATTATTAATTAAATATCTGCATTTAAAAGTAGTCACAAGCCTCATCATTTTACAATACATTTTCATTGTCAGTTTTAAATATCTGCTATTAAATTATGCGGTTACATATTTTGTTTGTTTTTTTTTTTTCTTGTTTTTTTATAAAAGTAAGCTAATTTATATACCCATTAACTATAAGATCAGAGAGCAAAAAAAATACCCTCTATTTTAGTTTTCATGTAAATAAATTATTTATTTGTATGTGTACTACTGAAATTATTAATTGTTATTAATATTAATAAGTGAAAGTCCAATATTTTTTTATCAATTGGTATCAGTATTGGTATGGGTGAAACTGGGCCTGTTGGTATGGGATGAATTCCAATTTCTCCAGTAACGCCCAGCCTTGACCCCAGCTTCAGTCGATCACAAACAGGAGTCCACTGATTATGATGACAACAGCAGCAGGCTTTCCACATGTTATTAGTGAGCTAATGTAATGTTAATCACAAATCTTATGTTTGTGCTATATATTTAATACAGTATATTTAAAGTTTACAGTGTGTATAGAAATATATAAATGTATTCTTGAGTCATCTGGCATAATTTTGCTGATTTTGTAATGGATTGGTTCTGGCACCGTTTTGGCACCACTATTGTTTTAAAAGTTTTGGTTTGGGTTTGGCACCAGTATTGGAACAACTCCAAACGATATCCAACCCTAATAATTTTGCAGTGTGAAACATTAAACAAAATCTGAAACATATCACTAATAAAAGTCCAATTTAGCTGTGAATTCTACAATGTGAAGTCTTGTGGCGTTACTTCATCCAGTTCTGTAAGTATCTTAATTGAAGCCATGGGTCTTTTAGTGCATGTCTCATTTTAGATCGAGTTAAAGGCAGACGTAGTCCATCACATGGCTCCACCGGGCTACACACACTCATCATAAGCTCACACTGACTTCAGAATGCTTTCCGACTGTGGGGGGGAAAACTGAATCCACTCTTTGACAAGACTTTAAGCAAGAAACTCCTTAAATTTAATTATACCTATTTCAATAGAATACATTTTTGTAAACTTTCTTTTCAAACATCAAAGCCTACACTCCTCTTGCAACTTCTAACGTAAAAGAATAAATGTTATTTTTTAACGAGTGCAGCTACTGGTTCTTCAAAACAATGCGATCGCAATACAAGAAGCTCTAGCTTGAACAAAAAGAACATGTGTTAATGATAATATTGAAAGGAAAACATTGATTTTAAACAAATGTTGTCTCTCTCTCCCTTTCAGAGATGATGAGATCAGGGAGAAATGTGGTGAGGATGCTGTCCACTACCTCTCATTTCAGAGGCACATCATTGGTCTGTTGGTGGTGGTGGGCGTGCTCTCAGTTGGCATCGTTCTGCCTGTCAACTTCTCAGGAGAACAATTAGGTGAGGTTTCTCAGTATATTGCAACTGTTTAGCTGATATTTCAGCTCAGCATATTTTGTACTACTGAAGATTTGTCCAAAGCTTGTTAAAAAACATTCATTAAAAAATATTTTTTATTCAAAATGAGTGACTAATTCAAAACATGTCACAGCCTTTCATGCTGTTGCATGGAGATATTCACAGCTTTATTAGAGTAATCAAGTCACCAGTGTAACTTAACACAAATTTGTTTCCGATGAGTAAAAGTAGTTAATTTTGAAGAATCTGTTTTAAATGTATAGATTTGGATTTTTTTTTACAATATGACTGGAATTGTCCCTCATTCATGTCTTCAATCAAATTCCTTTTTTACTCAAAAATTAAAAAGAGAAAAACTTTTAGTTTATACGTGATTGAAAGCAGCTTATTTTACATAAAACATACTGCAACTCTCAGTTCATGTTATCTTCTAGATAGATAGTTTTTATGAAAATGTTTTTGCATTTGTATCTGGATTATGCATTTCTTTCTCAACTATATATGTTACCAATTAATATTATTTGGATGGACTTTCTACAGATAATAATGCATACAGTTTTGGACGAACAACAATAGCCAACTTAAAATCAGGGTAAGTCTCCTGAGACGATGAGCTCAAAGACACAATGCATTGTCTCATTTTATGTAACACACTAATGTATTCTTTTGTCCATTTTCAGTAATAACCTGCTCTGGCTCCACACTACATTTGCCTTCCTGTATCTGTTACTGACGGTGTACAGCATGAGGAGACACACTTCAAAGATGCACTACAAAGAAGATGACTTGGTAAGTCATCTTTCTGAGTTTACATTTACATTTTATCTTAAATACAATTTAGCTTGTTAACATTGAAAATTGATACAGGTTTATCCTGATTAAGTCTACAATCACAGCAATTCTTATTACTTAAATACAATGTTAATGACAAGTGTTTTTAAAGTAGATACTTGCACTGAGAGTCAACAGAAATTCGATGAGCACTAATGAAAATAAATGAGACTCCAGATTAGTGCTGCATTCAACCACAAGTTGCAGACATTGCTAAAATTAAATGGCAAGTGTAAAGTGCACTCTGTGAATCAGGGAGTGCATCAGTTTCATCCACTATAAACTTTCTATTTCAGGGAAACATAAGTTCACTCAAATATTTCCTTACACAAACTTGCTTCTTTTTAGTTCCACATTGAAGCCACCACTGAAAACTTAAAAAAAAACATGTTGAAGCTTAAATAGAGTTGAGCTAGTTTTATGATGTGGGGACAATCAGGATTTACTGGGGTGGTTGCCATTACAGCAGTCATGTCTTGGCTTAAACTAGTTTTCATATGACCTGGGATCTAGATTTTTGCCCCCTAAAAGTTTTGGTCCTCATAGCTTAGGAGTAGTTAAAAACGGAGGCAGAGCACTGTTCCCGAGGCTTCAGCGGATTTTTCTATTAAATCTTAATATCTATCACAGCTCAAAATGGCTTGAGATTTTGATGACTACATGAGCCAGACCTGTACTAATACTGTATTTGGAAAACTCAATTTTCAGTCAAGATTTAACATAGTCTTTAAATCAATCGTAGGCTTTTTCTAGACAAACATTTTGCATTTAGGAAAATTAGGAACTGGGCGTAGTCATTAAATTATTCTGATCGAGTCTCAAATAAGCAAAAAAAAGTTTATGTGGCAAAAATAAAGGTAGCAGATGATATTGTTTTAGGATGTTGCAAATGCTAATTATCTTGTCTCCCCAAATGTTCTGTATTTACAGGTGAAACGTACGCTATTCATTAATGGGATTGCAAAATATGCTGAGGAGAGTGAAATTAAACAGCATTTCGAGTAAGTGCTTTGTAACATCATTTTAATCTAATGAATTTGTCTTCATTCTAGTTGTCTCTGTGTTTATGGCAAGGTTTTACGTCATCTGTATGGATTCATTTTTGTTTTGTTTTTAATTTTAATTTAATTAGAGACTATTTTAAGAGAGTCCATCATAATACAATAGCTTTCTTTATTTCTGAAATGGTTAATAATCAATATTTTATACATTTATTTTAATCAAAGAAAGATGCTCAGAATTATCCTTGAGACCTGTGTATTTAGAACAAAAATGATGTTAACTGTTAATGTGGTCATGTGGCCACAATGTCATGTGCTACTCATGTCTGATCTAATATTCTAATCTAATTTACTCCGAAAGAATGTTTGAGCACAATACACATATTTTGCAACCTCAATCTCAAAGATTTCAAGCCAATCTTAGACCTACTTTATCGGCCTCAGTGAGATCTCCAACATATCTATGGTCTTCTGATATCAACCCTCTTTTTTTATATATTGGAAGGGTATAAATAGATTTTTCAGAAGTAATGCAAAATTACCCACAAGTCATTTGGAATAGAGATCTTTCATAAAAGGTGAAGGCATCTTTAGCATTTCTGGCTTAATAATGCATTTCTTGTATCACTTTAGTAAAGTATTACAAAATTAGTTACTTAATCGTTAAAATGCAAGTACTAAAGGATTCATTTTACAAAGTATAGGTCTTTACTTAACCAATATTGAAGCATAAATAATTACATTTTAAATGTACTTGTTCATTGTCACTTTTTAAACATGTGTTTATAAACACTTAACTTGTAATTAATTTATATATGGGTGACAATATATCAACAATTAAATAGCATTTTGGCAATGTTTTTATGGTAGTTAAGGCTTAATGAATATGAATCTGGATCTTAATTGACAGTGAATTAATGTTTTAAGTCTTAATAATCAACTTGTTTTGGACAGTGAACTTGAAAATCCATGAGGATGGATACATAAAATGTTAATTAACAATATTAAATGGTGTTTTGTAATGTTTAAAATCATCATATTTAAGAATTTTTTTGCAGACCTGAATTTGAAGTTTATATCTTTTATTAATGTTTAACTAATTGGAAATTTATTTATCAATTCACTCTTTGTTACAAGTGTATAAATCCTTGAACAACTCTTAATTGTGAACAAGTTAGACATTGATTAAGGTTTTACTAATTGTTTTAAGACTTAAGAATAAAGAGGTGCCACATCTTTCAATTTGAACTCCTGGTGAACCCAAAGGAATTAAGAAAGTAGACCCTTATGTTGTTTACCTGTGAGCTGGGGTAATTTTTATTATTTCTTGTCTAATGGATGATTTTTGTCAGAATATTTAATAATCACAATAACTGCTTTTTGGCTGTTTGTGTTGAGAAAGTATTTAAAAAAAAAAAAGATGCAGAAATACTTTATCCAACAAAGTACTGGATTCTCCACCACAAACAGGGGATAATGCCAAAGTATATGTCTATTTATCAAAGTCAATGTATACATGTTTGTATATGTTTACATTTGATTCTTTTCTGCTGTAAAGATGATATTGTGTACTGGAAGGACTCCTTGTAGATATTTCTATAAGCTAGAGAGCAACACAAATTGTCACTTGACTACTCCTACATGGATAGATTCTCATGAACTCTGAATATTAGACACTAACATCATTTGTTAAACCCAGTTATTTTATGTTTCTTCATTTATACATTAAATTAACTTGTATGTAAAATAAAGTATTGTAATTTTTCATGTTGGCCCACCTCCTCATGTCTAAGTGGCAATCAAACAACAATGTGCACCAGACATTTGTGAAGTCTGGCTCCTACGAGACTAAGAACACACTGTTCCAGAGAAATTGGGAGTACGCTGAACTATTTCCTGCTCCCTCTCTTGGGAGTTTAATGTCTCTTTCACATTCCAACTCATTTCTCCTTTCGTGTTCTCATACAGGAAAGCATATGAAAACTGTGTAGTTCTGGATGCTCGGATCTGTTATGACGTTGCCAAGCTCATGTCTCTGGAGAGTGAAAGGTATTGGTTCAAGCTTGGTTTACTTTGATTCATTTTCCCTAATAAATAGCTAAGAAAGGTAAGAAGTGATGCTAGAAAAAGAAAGCAATCAAACTCTTCCATGCCTATCACTTTTATGCATCACATAGTGGTACACTCATGCTTTCTGGGTGTCACAAACTTGTATTATCTACAGAAAAGAAAGTATTTGATCCAGAAGGATTCATGTCCTCTATACATGAATCCTTCTTGAGGGGGTTTCGAGTGCAGGCTGAAATAACCTCTTGAAGAAATCGATGATCGTTAATTTTACATTATATAGCTTATCATCATAAAGTCAAAATTCTATATCATAATAACATTTAGATTAAATTCCCAGCTCTATTTTCAATAATATCTGTATCAATTAATATCAGTACAGCTCACTTTAAAAAAAAATGCTTTTTTTTGTTGTTTTTAGGAAAAAGGCAGAACGCAGCAAAAAGTTCTACACAGACCTCATGGCGAAGGAACAAATTCCTACTATGATCAATCCGAAACCTTGTGGCCACCTCTGCTGCTGCATCATCAAAGGCTGTGAGCAGGTCGGTCATGCTCAGGCTCAAGGGAAATGAAGATTAAACACCTTGTGCAATGCCATTTGTATTATCTCCACTCATATAAGTTGTATGACTTTTGTGTTCTTAAAGGAACACTCCACTCTTTTGCAGAGAGGTGTGCACAGAAAAATAAAAAATATATAAGTAATAAATGTATATATATATATATGTGTGTATATATATATATATATATATATATATATATATATATATATATATATATATATATATATATATGTATATGTATATATAAAGTAAAAAAAATACAAGCATCCAAGCAAAAGTAAAAAAATCCAAGCACCCTTGTAAACTATTACAAACGTGTTCCAGCAGATGGGGATGTGTGCTTCATATAAATCCGACCTTCTATGTAAACGTAAGAGCATGCTGTTGGCAAATAGATACACAGATAGCACAGAACAATTGTGTATATATATATATATATATATATATATATATATATATATATATATATATATATATATATATAGTTTAAAACAGAAAAAATATCAATTCTCTTTAATTATTCTGCTACTGCCATCTGTACAAAAATACTATCTGCTGAGTAAATCTGTAGAGTGTTGTTTTTCATGCTTTAGCATGCTCTTACGTTTACATGGAAGGTCGGATTTATATGAAGCACACATCCCCACCTGCTGGAACACGTTTGTAATAGTTTACAAGGGTGCTTGGATTTTTTTACTTTTTTTTTCAGAAAGATTTTTACATATATAGCAATAACAAAGAAACTGAATTTATAGAAATGTGAAAAATGTACCCTTCTTTGTGAGTGTTTTTAGCAGCAATTGGACCACCAAAAAAGAGAAAAAAATTTGGGGGGTAAAATAATTTTTTTTTTTTTTTTTTTTTTTTGTAATGCTTATCGAAGACAAACAAAACAAAATTGTATGAATCACTGTCTCTTTCTATGCTAATCATCTCTTGATCCCAACAGGAAGAAGCAGTGAACTACTACACAAAGCTGGAGGCCAAACTGAAAGAAGAATACAGAAAAGAGCGAGAGAAAGTAAACACTAAGCCTCTAGGAATGGCTTTCGTGACCTTCCAGAGTGAAAAAATGACAGCCTTGTAAGTCTAAGCAATGTTTGGAGTTAAAAACACAAGTTTGTTCTTGAACTTACTATAACCATAATTAATAATAGATAAATGGTTAGAATAATATCTGTATTCCCACATACCAGGATCCTGAAAGATTTTAACGCATGTCAGTGTCATGGCTGTCACTGTCGACGAGAGCCAAAATCATCGCCGTTCAGCATTCAACTCCTCACATACAACTGGACTGTCACATATGCTCCGGATCCCCAGAACGTTTACTGGTAACATCCTCAACCTAAATCAATTCACTGTCATTTTGTTCTTACAATGATTACACCGGACCTTATTACACTCTCTGATTCTTGTTAAGGATAAAAAAAATAACTTGTGGAAAATAAAATGTGAACACTAACATCTAAAGTTGTGTCAATATGTATTGAGCAACTTACTAACTCAAATTTTGGTTTGAAAATCTTGCTGATTTGTTTTTATGTTTTTGATATTCATATGATAACAATGTACTCTCCAGATAAAGTTGTCAGGACACTAAATAAATCTTACCTATTACCTTGTTCTGTGTAGGGAGCACTTGTCCATTAGTGGCTTGAACTGGTGGCTGCGCTGGTTTGTCATCAACTGCTTCCTCTTCCTCCTGCTCTTCTTTCTCACAACTCCTGCCATCATCATTTCCACGATGGACAAGTTCAATGTCACCAAGCCTGTGGAGTATCTAAACGTAAGGCTCTCTGTACAGTGCTTATAGCTCTCTACTTATAGGATGTACTCTACTCTATACACCAACTCAAATATATTGCCATTTTAAATGGTCAGCTTTTTTGCCAAGATCTGAAATAGGTCTGCACTGTTGTTCAAGATGTCCCATTTTTTGCTTTGTAACAACTTTCATATTGCTTGACAATGGTACTACTGAGTCATGATTGCCTTTGCTATTTAAAATGTGTGATGTATCTTCGATTCATATCAACAGTTGTGATTGGTCAGCTTTCAAACTCTGCAATTGTAATTGCTTATTTTTGTCACTCAACAGTTCTTAGTAAAAATTTGGCCGAAAGGTCTGTGACTGATTGTAAATGTTTGTTTGTCAGTGCTTAAAATTTTTGATTGTCGGATGTTAATTTCAGACGCTGCAATTTTCTTTCTTTAGTAAAGTTTTTTTTTTTTAGTAAAGTTTTGTGATTGGTCGCTTTTGGTACTCAAGGTCTATGGTTGGCTTTACCTCTGGTTTGTTTGTTGGATCTCAAGATCTGTAATTGAACATATTTAAATCTTTCAATATGCAGTTGGTACTTCTCTTTTGAAAGTCTGTGACTTGCTGTAAGTATTCATATGTTGGACCTCAAGATTCTAGATTTTTGAGATGTAAACTTTTGACTGTGATTGGTCTGTTTTTGGTATTTAGAATTTATGATCGGTCAGCTTTAGTACTCAGGATCTGTGATTTCCTGTAACTCTGTTTATTTGTTGAATTTTAAGGTTTGTGATTAAAATATCTTAAAACTGGAATATTTTGTTATTCAAATTTTGGCTTTAACATGTGTTTGTTTATTGGATCTTTGATTAGGCAGATTTAAATATTTGAAAATGCAATTGGTCTGGTTTGTTATTTAAGAGTTGGTTCATTTTGCTATGTTTGGTCTGATTTTAAATTTCATTTACTTGGGACAAGAACATGTGTTACATTTTTCTATTTGTATTTGCATGCATTACTATTGTTCAAACTTAATTATTTTAAGTTCCTCGTTGTGGCATTAATGTGTGATGTGACACTCTAGCCCTGATTTGGTCTTTTGTTTCCATCGCCCTCCTCTCCGCATCTGCCTGTTCCTCCAGAATCCCATCGTCACCCAGTTCTTTCCCACCCTGCTATTGTGGTGCTTCTCAGCCCTTCTCCCCACCATCGTCTACTACTCTACATTCTTCGAGGCACACTGGACACGGTACAATGCCAGCACTTGAATATCAAAAAATTTTAATGTTCTTAAGTGTTTCAGCTAACAATAGCTCTTAGCAACATTTGTTAAAATTGGAATTTAGACAATAAGGTTATGGTTCCATAAGTTTAACCAAAGTATTTGTCTTTCAGTTTATCTGACAAATTTATTTGTAAAAAAAATTAAGAGTTTGGGAATCAGTAGACATTGATATCCACTGTTGATGGTTCTAAATTTGGCAATTGTCCTTGTATGACCATTTTCCTTCAGGTCTGGAGAGAACAGAACTACAATGCACAAATGCTATACCTTCCTCATCTTCATGGTTCTGCTGCTGCCGTCTCTGGGACTTAGTAGGTCTGTAATTGTTTTATAGATTTCTAAAGTGTCATAAAGGTGAAATGAGGTAGTAAGGTAGATTAAGAGTCATTCCCCAAGCTTGTCCTATGTTATTTCACAAAAATTATAAAAAATGTCAATTACTATTTGTATTTGGTCTGGAGCCCAGTATAGTTCGGGTAAATTAGTTCGGATTTCTCAGTCAGTTCGGGCTCGACAGATTTGGTTCCCTTTTCTAGGATCTAAAGTTAGTGTGTTTGTGTGATTCTCTTAATAGATCACTTGTATATCTTAGATAATGAGGTGTTTGCTCAGAGACAGAAAGATAGCTGCAGTACTTCTAGCAGACAGTAATTTTGTAGCAAATTTAAGCAGATGTGCTCATCAGCAGATTCATTAGTTCATCCATGCCTACAGTCTGTTTAAAATTACAACAGTGTTACCGAATAAAAAAACTTTTGCCAACCCTCACAACTTTAGTAAAATATAATGTTACTTATAACAAAAATGTCACATTATGTAATTGCTAGCAGCAATCTCTCCATTTTATGTGCTAGTTCATAGCTTGTCAGAACTAATTAAATATACATAATAAAATATTACAAAAACCTATCATAAGAACTCATAACTCTTTTTAGCTGGCTATAATAAAGCATTATTTAAAAAAAAGATTTTAGTTTCACTTTTCAGTGTTGTTTTATTGTTGCATCAGTTCATACATGTCAAAATATCAGTTGCTTTTGGTTTCTTGGTGTATAACCACTTTAAGGTTGGGTTTTTCAAAGTTCACTTGTAGATCAAATTTAAAATGCCTCATATTTTTTGTTCCATGACTGCAGTTTGGATCTATTCTTCCGCTGGCTCTTTGACAAGAAGTTTCTAGATGAGGCTACAATACGGTTCCAGTAAGCTTTTTTAGATAACTTGCCGCTCTAATTAATGTGTCTACAGTAGTTTTGTTAAATATTGCTTTCTTTTATTTCCTTGCTAGGTGTGTTTTCCTGCCAGATAATGGAGCTTTCTTTGTGAACTATGTTATTGCGTCTGCCTTCATCGGTAATGCCATGGACTTGTTACGCATTCCTTACTTTCTTATGTACATGATTCGGCTTTGCTTGGCACACTCGGCTGCAGAGAGGCGCAATGTAAAGAAGGTTTGTGTTATTTTTTATTAATAGTGTTGAAATGTGTAAATGTTAATAGGAAAATGAATTGAAATATACTCTTCCTCAATATATATCTTACAAGTCAATTCCATTTTGTTCCAGCATCAAGCTTATGAGTTCCAGTTTGGAGCTGCTTACGCTTGGATGATGAACGTCTTCACTGTGGTCATGACCTACAGCATCACCTGTCCAATTATTGTACCATTTGGTGAGTTTTACTCTCTGTGTTCTCTTTATTTTCCCATCTAACACTAAAACATGTCTATCTGAGACACTCTTCAAAGTTACAACAAGCTGCTTGTGAAAAGTCTTCCTTTAATGTCTCCAAATTCTCTCTAAACATGTCGCAGAAGACTGTTGTTAGATGTCATATATGACAGTATATAAAAAAAAACACCATTTCAGATAATACAGTTGTTGAAATTCTTCAGCTGCATTATATATATGGTAAAGTCAAATATGTGTGATGCAGGACTGATGTACATGCTGCTGAAGCACCTGGTGGACAGATATAACATGTATTATGCCTACTTGCCCTCAAAACTGGATAAGAAAATCCACTCAGGAGCTGTCAACCAAGTGGTGGCTGCCCCCATCCTTTGCATCTTCTGGCTGTTCTTCTTCTCTACATTTCGCACAGGTATCAAAAATTTACTATGGGATGTAATGATTCTTTTAGTCAGCTTTTAGCATTAAATCTTTGGTTAAGCAAACAATCCTAGCAATCTTAATTTAGTACATTTTGTTTGCATCTTTTAATTCAAGCAACCTGCAAATCTGTCTGAAAGATGCAGCCTAAATCAGATATAGTCCCAGCAATGTACACTGTTCTATTAATCTTATTCAGCAAGGGTGGCACCATTGCATTCGTTTTGTCTGCTTATTTTCACTTAAGTATCACCCCAAGCACTCTAGCTACAACAGAAGTTTATGATAGGCAAATATATTAAATATGGCATTTATTTTTAGGGTCTGTCTCATAACAAGTGGACCAAAAAAAGAACTAGTTAGAATGTTTTGGTTTAATTTTGAGTACCTTAAGCTGAGAACCACCACCTGCTGTTACATGCTCCCTTTGTCAAGTTAAATGAGTATTTTAAACTTTCTCTGTATAATAACAAGAGGTTTGAATTAATAAAACATAGAAATATTGTCATTTTAAAACACAATCAAAAGGGAAATAAACAAGGGTGTACTTACTGATGCTATTAAGGCACAAATGGGAATTTGATTTCAGACATTTAGTTTAAATAGTTATTTCAGCTGCTGGTTTGTGAATCTTCCATTTGTCTTTGTTACGACTATGTGGAAATGTGGAAGAGTGAAGTATTGAAAGAAGGCGGGGCAGAAAAAGGTCAAATCTCTATTAGATTATATTCACCCTGTAGAGACATGGCTTAAAAAAAAAGAGCTCCTGTACCTTTTATCGGCAATCTTCTTTCTTATTCAATATTTATTCTCTGCCCTAATATTTTGTTTTTGTCTTCTTCAATCCTAAAGGTTTTTCTGCTCCAACATCTATGTTTACCTTTATAATTCTGATCATCACCATAATCATTTGCATCTCTCATGTCGTCTTCGGGCATTTCAAATACCTCAGTGCACACAATTACAAGGTCGGTAACTACTTTTTATAACTAATATGATATTCAGAGACCTAACCTAAACTGAATATGCTCTTCTTAAAAACAGGTCGACATGGACGGTGTGGATAACGGTCGACCACAAGACTCATCACCACCTGTCAAGTCTATGGTGAGTCTTAAAACGGGGCTTAAATGTTCGTTAAACATATTGTTCCATTTTTGGTTATAAAAATACCAGGTTAATAACATTGATTTCACAATGGCCATAATCAAAAATGGCCTCTTGCAAGATGTTGATGCTTAAAAACTTTAGTATGTGTGTTTCAACATCTTTAAAGCTTTTAAAATATGCTTTAAACATTAAGTTCAAGCACACACCTCTCAGAATTTCAATGCATCAAACTAACTAAAATCACTTATGAACTTGCAAATGAAATGAAAATATATAACTTGCAATTTATCCAAACGAAATGAGCATTTGAGAATGATCTCAGAACATTTCATGTGCATTAAACAATCTAGCTAATGAAACTCAATTTTTTTTATGTAAGGCTAATTTATTTTTCCCATTTTCATCAAGTTTCATACACATATATCTGGACATTAGAAGAAAAGCTAACTTGTTATTGTTTATCAATACCTGTTACCAAGTTTATCAGGTCACTTGTCCTTTTCCCCTCTGTTGCTAAACTAGGCTGTTGTTAATGCCAAAGGCAGGGCATTCCAGATGGTGCAACATGTCAGATTTTTCAGTTATTGTTTAATTCTTTCCAATATTAGAGTAATAACTGATATTAACAATGTACTGTTACTCAAGCACTACCTTACATGCAGTCTGAAGTGGACATATGTCAGGAGGTTGTTTACAAAATAAAAGCACAGTATAAAACAATGTCCTGACTGAAAACATGACAAAAAATTATCGATATTTTCTACTTTTTCATACGGTATAATCCTATTTCCTATTGGTGAAGGCTACTGTTTTTTAGAGTACTGTTACAAGTAGTTAAGGACAGATTTTCTTAAAAGTATAAAGTTAGCTGCTGTGAAGGTTTATAAAGAGCATTTATAAAGAACAGTAAAGCAACAAAAATTTAATTGAAAGGAACCGTGGTGTTTGACAAGAAAACGGATTGATGTAGCTTGTGTTTAACTCAAGTGATTGATATCTTGGTTGACCAATGAGAGTTTAGCTGTAGAATATGTTGAGTGATTGTCAAGAAGGAAAACTGAAATATTTAGTGGGTAGATAGAGATTTGCTTTAACAGATTGGGAGTGGTCTAATAAGTGCCAGCAAAAAAACTTTTTGCAAAAGGGGATATCTATTTGGCGGTGTTCATCACTGAAATGTGCAGAGTGAACATGCGCTTCTTTCACTGCCGATGTTAGCACTGCCGATATTAGCACTGCTGATATCCACAAGACCCTTCTGGATTTTCTGCCTTTCCGAGAAGGAACCAGAAGACGGAGTTCCTACTCGTTACGCAAGTGTCCATTATTAACGATTATTGGTCATTTCAACATAATAGTTCTATTCAGATTCGTTCAAATTGAGTTGAGTTTTGTTCCTGCACACATTATGTAATTTTTTTGTTTTTGTTCCCTTAACTGAATCAACTTTCTGTGTTCTAATTCAAAGCATGTCTTGGATTTAAGGGCAGGTACACAGCTTGGACTTTCTGAATTGGAAAAGATTAGAAAGGTTTTCAGAATCTTTCATCTGTAAACCCTTTAGTGATCTTTTTCTGTTGTTGTTTTTTTTTTTTTTTTTTACAGCATCGATGATGCTTGATATCATATTCAAAGATTTCCTCCCAAATCTACTAGTTCAAAGTTCCTCAGCCAAGCTACATACCAATTTGCTGCCACTTATTAATTAGACCAATTATCATTGGAATCTCAGGATCATAATCTGTACCAGATTGAATTCATAATCTTAAAGAATGATCAGTTTTAGCTCGCCTTTCATTTCCAACTTGATAGTAATGTCTTATATGTTTTTCATCTACAGCAGACCTACATTGCCCAGGTGTTACAAGACCCAAACTCGGACGAAACTGCAAGTGGCCTAGAGGAGGGCCAGGGTTCGTCCCAGGACGAGGAAGGGGTGACTGAGGGGGATTTCCAGTCAGGAGAGGACAGTCTCATTGAGAACGAGGTGCATCAGTGACCCCGGCTGGGCCACAGTATGTACTGAACTAAGAGAAACTAGCAGGATTCCAAACAGAGATGCATTACACCTCACTAAATTCACTCTGTGTGTCCATCGCTGCTGACAGCTAAAAAAAAAAGCTCCTCATTACTAATGTCGGAGTCAGGATGGCCAGGACAAGAGTCGAGAGGCTTGTGATTGTACTCCACCAATAAGGAAACTGTGCTCTAGTTTTTTTTAAATCATGTTTCCCAGGTTTGTACTGTGTCCCGCTGGTACAGAGTTTCTTCCTAGCGCATGTCTGGTGTCCAGTGTTGAGTAAGAAAAGAAATTATGTTGAAGTATTGAGCTATAGTGCCATTTTATGCAAGGGTGGGTGGAGCCCTAAAAAAATATTGGCTTTTTAGTATTTAATGAACAGAAACGATTGGCTGTTTGATGAGTTGATTTTTAAAAGCAAACACAGATAGCTAGAAGGCTGTTAATGAAGTATACTCGGAAGCAAAAAGCGGACACCCGTTTCAAGTTTCTGTAGCAAATCCAACTAAAAATAGCCATTACCCAAAAAGAGGAATGAGTTCTTTTAGAAGGCTTGAAGTTGTTTTCTTTGGCCCAGAGTTAAATTGCACTATAGCACAATTAATTTAAAGTGAATTAAATCATGCAGCGTTTCATTCTTCTCAATCAACATGAATGTATTTAACAAAAACGCCTTTCTGCTAGCTCCTATTGTGTTTGTAAACGTCTGAAAACGCACAGGATGGGCTAATTTCTCCCGCCTGCTGAATGAGCCAACTGTGATGGAAAACAGCAGTTGAACACTAAACGTCTCACTATTTACTTGAACTGGAAAAGCCACTTTTAGACTGTGTGACTCAAAAAACTAAACCCTGGAAATACTCAAGGTCAATTTCATCTCCAGATCAACCCTTTGCTATGTTGAGTTTCATGTGAATGTTCACATTAACAAAGCTTTACGTGTGACTCTACCATCTGAACCAGGTTGCATGGCCCTGTGGTGGACTGCTCTGTTGGTATCAGATACTGTAGCAAAATGAACTTAAATGCACAGCAGATTCCATGTGTGAACATACAAAGTTGCTGCAGAAGATGAATATTTTTTTGTGTTATGCATGAAATGGTAGCAATGGATTTTTGTTTCTATAATACAACAAATTTATTGGTTTTGTTCTCACCCTTGGGTTGTTCTTTCACCTTTCATTTATTTGCAAGATATGAGTGAGAATACCAACTGAGACATTTTTAGTGAAGATATGTGCAGAGAACACAGAAATGGCGTGGTACAGGAGAAGTTGAATTAACTATCTTGTATACATTTTGTTTTTGTGATGCACAACAATCAGCTAATTGCTTCAAAGAAGTAAGTTGTGGCTAGATCTTTTTTTTTTTTTTTTTTTTTTTTTTTTATTGGTTGGTCTCTCGTGTGTGACGTTGGATAAGTTCCAGTGGTTCAAAGGATGTTCCAAGGCTGTTTAGAACAACACGAGGGTGAGGATCTTTCTGACATCCTTTTTCAATCGAATGATCAATGGGGACGACTGTAAAATGTACATGGGAACACCCTGAAATTCATACTGATAAAATCTCAAGGGATCTTATCAATGTGTGGGTTGAACTCATGGGTTTCTTTGCAGTATATTGGTGTGTTCCATTGCATTTTTCAAGAGAACTGGAAACTGTGGTTCTTCTTACCTGTGTATATTTACCAGCAGTGTACTTGCCGTTTTAAACTGGATTTCTGCATCATTCTGTTTATAAGAGAACACAAAAAGTTTAACTGTGATGTATTGACCACTTTTTAACTCATCGTTTGAGACATTCTTACCACTGGATCTATTTCATGCGTACTGCATTTTTGCTCTCTGCACACTAATGCAAGTCTGAAGTGGGAACAAAATATTTTAACCATTTTTTTGTTCATAAAACGAGCTTACAAAGGCTGTGCCTGAGTACATGCTTTACAAATATGTTTTATTTTACCTTTTTAGCCCCGATTGATTGATAGTTTCTTATTGTGGGTCTAAGTAGTTATTGGTATGTTGTTTATTGTTTACAGGAAAAGCAATGCATTGTTGAAACTGATGAATGCTATAAAAGCTGACTATTCAGGTGTAAGCAAGCTGATGATTTTGAACATTAGGAAGCTAATAAAAGTGATATTCTAGTTAACTTATGTGCATCGCGTTAGTACCTCACAGAGGAGCTTTATTAACTTTTAAATGCAAATAACACTGTAGGCTATGCACTTTGTGTGAAATGTGTAACAATATCATGGTGTTAGTACCAATTTCAAGCCATTTTCGTTCTGATCTTGTTTGAGTGATTTGCTTTACATGTTTGTTCTTGCTGCTTCACCACTTTCATTGATGTCCGAATGACTGCAAACTCAAACTATTTATGACTAATTTCTTTTCTGAAGCATGAATTTGGCAGTAATTTATTTATGGATCTTCAAAGGTTTTTCCCATGTTACAGATGTTCTCCGCAATATTTATTTGCATTTCTGTGTTTTTTTTTTTTTATCTTTTGAATTAACCAGCCTCTGACCTGGAGGGGTGCGGTTAAATCAGTGTATTTTTCTTTTTGTAAATATAGCATTGCGCTGCTCTTGAAACACTAAACTGTATTTATGTTTGTACAGCTTAGCCAGGAAGCTATGTAAAATACACCATGCATTTGTTTGCTTTTGTCCTTTCAGAATTCCCTTAAGATCGTACTTTGCTTGCGATTGCTGTTTTTAATAGTTTTGTATCTCAAGTTCCCCTCAAATGACCTTTTGTACAGCAACATCTTCTTCCATCTCTTTGATCAATAAAACAGTCATCAATTGACCAAACCATTTAAAGAGTGTCACCATGTTATTTCATCTACTTTATATTTAAATTATTTACTCTTAACGTTGAAAATTTCCATACATTCCCAAGACTGTAAACCATCAATATATGGATATATTGAAATGTTTGTGGTGATAAATATCCCTGGACTAAAGTCATTTAATTCTGCTATAGTGAGTTAATTTAGTAATACTAATTAAGTTTTTACTAAAGAAAACTTATATTTAGCCTTGAATATTACATGAATAAATTGGTTAGAAACATTTTTGATAAACTAATTTGTTCCCAAAGTAACCTTAGTTGTTTAGAATTTTTATTTTTTTAATTCAGCTTCTGTTTTTCTCTAAAAAAAAAAGAACATACTATAGGGAGCAGCACAACTTTTATTTTGGTATGTATGCACCTTTGCACAGAATTTATATATCTTTCAAACCTCTCAAAAATGAATTATTAGGGAATTAATAAGCTCATGAACAATTTTGTTCGTATGAATAAATCTTTCATTTTGTAAATGGCAAAAACGTGTATTTACACATAAAGTTTAAACCAAATATAACATGTGTAAAGAACTTCACTTCACATATTATGTAACATGTTTTATGGTAAATTTCCCTTTAAGGAGTGGTGATATTTGACGATAGCTTTCAGTTATTTGTCAGTATGACCAATCTGTGACCTCTGGTCTAATGGTGGAGTCTTGTGATGTGACTCAACGAAAGAAAGGAGACAGGAACTGAACTTGAGAAATCCGTTTTTCACAACGATTCACTTGATTCTTCATTTTGAACCGTTTCTTTCTGAGTTCTGACCACTTGTTTGGTTTAATCTTAACACTAATATAACTCTAACGTTAGCTATTAGAAACGATAACACACCAAGCACAAGACTGACGTTGTTTTTATCTTTTATGTTTAAAAAGTATCTAATGGTATCAGCATTAGAGCTTCGAGGTGACATTACTCCCTTATTTTACATTGGATACAATAACTTTGGATATTTTGGTAGATATTTTTGAGTATTTTGTTAAATATATATTTGTACAAATGATATTTTAATCTTACCTCAACAAGGTGTGGGGATGTGCACGCGTCCGTTTCCAACGGCTATCATGTCACGTGCCAATTTGAATCAACTAGCAGTTAACACGTTTAGATTTATTAAGGTTTTGTATTTTAAGGTAGTGTATTTTTTACTGGTTTCATTTCTTGTGCTGATAAACGAATGTTATTAGCACGCTTTTAGTTTTTTATTAAAACACTATAACTAAAATTGAATTAATTAAGAAGGTTTAGTATCATGTCCATGGGCGTTTCAAAGTCATTATGTTATCTGGAAGATGTAAAAGGTAAATTCTCTCAAATATATTTGGACAATTAAATACGAAACTAATTCAGAAAACTACATTAAAATGCACCTATTTCAGACGGAGAACTTCTTTCTGCACCCTCCTCCTCGCAGTTGTTTTAAGTCAATTCCTTTAAACGAATCGATTCATCTAAACAACTCTTCCACCGAGCCTGAAGTTCTGCGTCACAAACGCTAGGGGCGTTGTTTAGGGAAGATGGGGGTTATTATAGATGGCAGCGATACAAGGAAAACAAATGCTCTTCATTGAGCGTACAAAGAAGATATTGTGACTTTTGTGTTTAAGGCTGTTTTGTTTTCATGTGATGCTGCCCAATTGTGAATTTAGAGGTTTCATCGGAAAAGTCTCAAAGAACCGAAAGAGTCATGGACGGAGCTTGGGCAGTAACTCTCATTTCCTTAGCTATGTTCGTGGGATGTTTCGTGCTCGGATTTATTCCGCTGTTGATTGGTTTATCCGAGGTAAGATCATTAATACTAGACACTTGTTGATTTACTACACACTGCAATGAAAATTTAAGTTACGGTAGCCTAAAAGCTAACGTCCATTTCCAGGCTACACAGTGTTTTACTTTGTAACTGTTTTAACTAAAAACGATTGAAAGGCTAGAAAGATATTGCTACTATCTATAATATCTATTATATGTTATTATACTATCTTCTATCTATACTCTTGCACATTTCATCACCTGGCAGTTTGCACTGAAGCACGCCACACATTATATGTTTTTGTTCAATTGTTTACATATGATAAGTATTTTACAATATTCTACCTCATTGTCTTATGTTAATTTGTATTGTTAGTTGTTCTGCACTTCACTTATTCTACTGTACTTGTGTTGTTTGCACTGTCTGCTCCATTGTACCACAGAAAATGCACACACACACACACACACACACACACACACTTGGCAATAAAGCTGATTCTGATTATGACTTTGAAGTATTAATCTGTAACTTATTCATTATATAACACTGTGTTTGGATTAAAGCAATAAACTGTATATGAGATGTCCGTTTTATGCAACACTAAATTAAACTGCTGTTCAGGTTTGATTCTACATATCACTTATGTTAGACAAAATATTTTTTATGTGTAGACTTGTGTATCACTTACCTGGTATAGTTGTCATGGAGTGGCACATAAAAATACAGAAGACTTGTGTGAAACAATAAAACATAGCTTTATTCATAAAAACACACATTTTTTTATTTTTAATACATTTTTACACTTTCAGCATAAACTGCAGCTGATTACTGTGCTTGGGGCGGGGCTTCTATGTGGCACTGCTCTGGCAATCATTATTCCAGAGGGGGTGGAGCTTGTACAGGAGTCATGGAAAGGTAAAGTACATTTGTCTATAAGACTGTATAAATCACAATGATGTGCAAGTTTTTGTTCCAACCCTGCTTTAAGAGACTCACCAGTAGATTAAAACAAAGCCAGAGGAGCTTCATCAGTGGATGTTCAGTTATGGTTGGAGCAAAACTGTGCCATGCTGCGGCCCTCCAGAAATTGAGTTTGTGACCCCTGTCCTAGAGTGATGAAGGCATGGCCTTGACACGAATGTTTAACTCTTAAATATTATTTACCACATGACCTTTTCTAATAGTTTAGCACTGTACAGAGTATATAACGTTTCAAGTGCAAATGTTTTTCTAGTGATAGCTAAATCCTTTAATTACATTCACTGATTAAGTTGTGTTTTTAAAAGTAACACCTGATGCCCAGTTCTGACCTTTTGATATGATTATTTAAGGCAAGCGTCCATAAAGAATCCATTTCTGGAAGGCAGCAGCCCTGCACAGTTTTGGTCCGAACACACCTAATTCCACTAGTCTTGTTTGAAGTTTTGTGTGTGTCTCATGAAACAGCGTTGGCAGAAAACCAACGTTTTGCAAAACGTCATTTTGCACAAGGTAACAAAAGTCTGTCCATATTTCCTCTAGAGTAGTAAAGCAATGCTTGTAAATTGATGTTCTAACTCCAGCTATTTTCTTTATTACTTGCTCTATCGCATCTAAATTGTTTTATTAATATTATTTGCTATTAAAGAAGTTGTCCCTGATCAGATTTTTGTCAAAGCAAAATCCACAAAAGTGCCTGAGATCATTCGTGTCAATATTTACCACAGAAGTCAGATAGCAGGGTCCGATTTTTTCACACACAAAAAAATCTGAATTGAGCATTAAGACCTGCAGTCTAAACAGGGCATAAGAAGAATAGAAGCCAGTCAGTTAGGTATAATGTACTTCAAAAGTAAGTTGTTTAACTAATTTATTTTTCTGTATTTGATCAAAGCACAAGAATAAATGAAAAGCATATGAATTTTTAATGTGCTCAAAACTTGCAAAGACACAGCGTTGGCAGAAAACCCAGCAAGGCTGTCACTCTCCAGGAATTGAGTTTGAGACCTCTTCTTTAGGTTATAGGGTTTATAAAATAAAGTAAAATTGGTAATAAGTATCGTAAAATAAGCCCTTCCCCTCATAAAACTGACCCATTCGAAATGGAAAAAATTTTGAGAATGACCCTTTAAATATTCCTTTGCTGTTGCTGTCCTTGGCCCCTTTCACCATAAGGAAGCTGTCCACTATGTCAGCGATTACCAACTTGTGACATGAGGGCCAGATAAGTTTCGCCAAGAGTTATAATCTCTTAATGAACCCTTTACACTAAACGGACAGATTTATTTTACAGTTATTTATTTAATTAACCATTACAGCAGTAGTTTACCATCATTCCATGACTATGCTTGAGGACAGCATAACTAGTATTACAGTTTCCCTGCTCTTTGAAAGAGTTTGGGAAAAGTTTGAGAATGTGCTGTTTATCAAAGGGTCCCTTCAAGAGCAATTGGTTCATCAATTGGAATTGCTCAATCAATTGAAATGGTTGTGGATGAAAGTGTCTGCCCATGAGGAGAATATTTTGCTTCTTCTCTTTTTTGTATAGACTGCACCACTATGAGAAGGACTCCAAATATCTCTGAACCTAATTCCACTCTTCAGTTGGCTGCAGAGAAGGGTCTGCGTCCTCATTTCTTCATTGGAGTCTCTCTCGTCTTTGGGTTTACACTCATGTTTGTGGTGGACCAAATCGCAAGCTACTGCTCAACCCATGGTACAATTATTCTACTTCTCTTTTTTTAAATGTGTTTCTCTCCAACAAGTCTTATTGTTGTAATAAAGCAAGTGTTATTTGTCAAGAAAACAAGGTATGCTACAGAAAGAGCTGTCTTTCTTGATCACACATTTAAAGGAAAACTCCAATTTGTGCAGTTAGGCTCATCCTCTAAGTAGTTTTTAACTATTTTGAAATCTGTGCAAACATTCTCTTGACCTCAAGTGCATGGAGGAGGTGCTTTAGCCTCTGTTCTCCTTCAAATAAGTATCATTCAGTATTTTAGACTTTGTTTGGCACACTTTAACTACAAATACTTCAACTCTTAAGTGGTACAGTGCTAGCACTTAAAGACGGCTAAAGCTGTCATTACATTACTAATGTGAATAGAAAATTTGTAAGTCATTAGATTCTCTTCACATACTCTCCTCTGAACAAGATGCTGTCTTACAGCATCAGGTGTCTGCACATTGCTCTACTGCCTTCACTAGTTTAAAGCCATCTGATTGGATGGAGGAAGTTGAATTCCAACAAAAGTTCAGTTCTTTTAACTGTAACAATGCTTTCTGTTTCTGCTTTATATGCACCAAAGAAAATAAATATCTGTGCATCTTTTATACCTTTTCTGCTCGATTGCATCTTCGTGTTGATTTAGCATGTTAACATTTGCCATTCCTGCTTTTTCTGCTTGTTGGTGAGAACGCATCTTTATAGCAGCTAATGTCCTAGAGCATAACAATTCCTAACAATATTGGCCTGAAAATTTCAACTAAATGCAACTGAAGAAAAAAAAACTGAAGTTTTTATAGAAAGGATCTTACCTTTAGAATGAACACTAATAACTATGTACAGTCCTTGAAAGCCAAACATGAGTCTAATATATGGCTAATGTATGGAGAAATCAAAACTTGAAACTGGCTGAAGTTCACCCGTTCCTGCTCAGGCCAGAGCACACATCCATGGGTCTTGAAAGGAGTGGCAAGCCATTGGATTTTTTTATGAGAGGCAGAGTGTTTTACATGTAATCACCATGATTTGCTCTTTATTGTTTGTATATTTTTAATATATATAATAATCATAATAATAATGACAGTAAAACCCTCTAACTATTTTAAAAAGCAGCCCTAATTCTCTTTTTCGCGACACCACCATAACCAATAGTAGCTCATTTAGGCAGAAAACAGTCCAATTTTGCAACACAGCTAGGAAGTCAACACATAAGAGACAGAAACCACTTCATTGTAAAATCTAAACTTAACATATTTAAATAACTTCGCCACAGTTATGAAGCAATAATGTCATGCAATGTATTGTTTTCAGAATATATGCCATATTTAATGTTCTAGGTCTCATTCTGAGAAAACCTTTGATCTTATTAAGCACCACTTTAAAACCGTGTACTCTGTGGAAAAGCGATCTAGTGTGAATTGATGTGTGATGCTCTCTTGAGAACAATTATCTTTGTGTTTCTCAGAACCCCGAGCGCGAATGTACACAGGCAACAATGTGACTGCCACCCTGGGTTTGCTTATTCACGCCGCAGGTAACAAGGGCTTTATTTATACTATTATTTTCATACCAAGCAAAACAGATTAGCTTACTGCAGAGCATGCTGGTGGTACATCTCATGGGAAATGGCTGATGGATATTGTTTATTTGTTATCATTTACTCCCTAAAGATATGCAATATGAGGACCAAATGAAAGGCATAAATAAACATATTTATTTATGAATATCATCTTTGAAATAACTGATGCAAAATGAAGTTGAATTTAGAGAATAGGAGAATGAATGGGTTCTATTATTGTATTTTTATCTTTCAATGTCAGATCAGATTTTTTTTAGTCTTTCTGATCAATAGGTTTTTTTGTTGTCTGACTCTTCAGCGGATGGTGTTGCTCTGGGTGCCGCTGCTGCCTCGTCTCAGGTCTCGGTGCAGATTGTTGTGTTTTTTGCTGTCATTTTGCACAAGGTAACAAAAGTCTGTCCATATTTCCTCTAGAGTAGTAAAGCAATGCTTGTAAATTGATGTTCTAACTCCAGCTATTTTCTTTATTACTTGCTCTATCGCATCTAAATTGTTTTATTAATATTATTTGCTATTAAAGGAGTTGTCCCTGATCAGATTTTCGTCAAAGCAAAATCCACAAAAGTGCCTGAGATCATTCGTGTCAATATTTACCACAGAAGTCAGATAGCAGGGTCCGATTTTTTCACACACAAAAAATCTGAATTGAGCATTAAGACCTGCAGTCTAAACAGGGCATAAGAAGAATAGAAGCCAGTAAGTTAGGTATAATGTACTTCGAAAGTAAGTTGTTTAACTCATTTATTTTTCTGTATTTGATCAAAGCACAAGAATAAATGAAAAGCATATGAATTTTTAATGTGCTCAAAACTTGCAAAGAAATGATCACATTTTTAGCTGTCAGAATTTCGTGTTTGGTTACTGTTTAACAAGGATTGCAGGGTCATGTTGATTGCTGCAACAGGAAAGCATTTTTTTTTACTTATCGGTCTTCTTCCAACTTGTTACAAGAAGAACATTCACACAGATATCCTCACAACATACATCCTCGAAGTTGAATTCCTAGAGCTAGAGTTGAATTTCTATTGAAAGGATTGACTCGAAGAGTCTTTCTGGATTGTAAGTTTATTCTTTTAAAAACAAGATTGATATTTTTGAGTCTGAGCTCTTTATTTGATGAAACTCCAAAATAGTTATCCAGTGTGGATTCAAACAGAGAAAAAGCATTACTGTTAATTATTTTTCATTTCTTTTCACACGGCGTCAGGCTCCCGCAGCGTTTGGACTGGTTTCGTTTCTCTTGCATGCCGGTCTGGAAAAGAAGACCATTCAGAAGCATTTACTGGCCTTTTCTGCTGCTGCGCCGGTGATGGCCATCAGTACATACTTCATCCTGAGTGCGGTGAGAGATGGGGTTATTTTTTGGAAGAATTTTACTAATACTATTGATTGGTTAAGAGTTCAGACTCTACCCTTAAAATATATGTTGACCATTCAGAAGTATGATAAAGATAAAGTGTTGTTTAAGTTTTTACACAAACTTTTGTCTGAGTTTTTGAGAAGATAAAAGTCAGAATGTCGAATACTCCAGTGAATACTCTTTATTTATTTATTTTTTACAGATGTGTTGCTTGGCTTTGGCTTAGTTTTTTTTCTTTTCTTTTTTTTAGAAAAACTCACTTGAGTATCTGTATATGTCAAAACCTATACATTTTACTGTTTTCTTTTTTTATTTACCCTATTATTTTCAGAAAAGAAATTGAAGGAAACATTTAAAAATGTCCAGTAGTTATTCCAAAGCTATAAAAATTGGGAATGTGTTTAAATAAAAAGCCCAAACAACTGTATTTTGAATGAGGTATTTTTTTTCTTTCTTTTTTGCTCTTAAGTGTCATTGCTTCTATGTGTATAAAAATGTCTGATAATGTATCCTTTACCTGGGTTTACTGCAGACAGTGGCTTTAGTATTTTTAATCATTTATTTTCCATTATCTAATACAACTAGAATGTTTGAATTACTTAAATTAGTTAGTAGCCAGATTTTTATCATCACTACTAGCAATGAACCTTTCTCTTTTCCTCTCTGCAGTCGAACGGCTCTTCACAGTCCCGTCTGAGTGCCACTGGCCTTGGGATGCTTTTCTCTGCAGGAACCTTTCTCTATGTGGCAACCGTTCACGTGCTCCCTGAAATCAACAGCAGGGGGCATCAACGCCACTCTCACCTTCACCATCACACAGGAAGTGGCTCGCACCATCAGGAGGGCGGTATGGGGATAACACAGAGCCTCACTCTCATTGTGGGGGCAGGACTTCCTGTTCTAATGGCTCTTGGTTTGCCTGATTGAGCCGCATGAGAGATAAAAATGTATGTATAAATGCCAAAAATATTGACATTTTTAGAATTTTTTTTTTATTGAAACTACAAAGTGCTCTTTTTAGAGTGTTTTATGTCTTGTATGCTTGGAGACAACTGAAAAAGAGAAATTTCATAGAAAAGGATTAATTTATTTCTAATTTACCAATCCATCATTTGGTGAAAGCAGGATTCGTTTGTGTTAAATTCTTTTGCTGTTTATTTTTTACTCTTACAATGACGTTTCATAAGTGAAGTAAGAGAAGTGTGCAGTCCGATTGAGCACCCTGTTCAATCAAAGCCATAGCAGATTCTATTTATTTCTATGATCTAAAATCAAATGATATTTTGCCTTAAATACAAGTGAAGGATTTTGCTCTGTGCCAATTATACAAAAAAAAGTGCAATATGTTGCTCTCGTCCCAGAGAGCTGTAACTTTATCATTTGTATTAAACCAAAAGTGGTGTTGTACAAATGTAAAGCAATGAACGATATCCAGCAGCGCAGTTTGAAAGACACGACAATCTTCGAGGTACTTGACAATCATTAAAAACCATAAAAGAAGCCGTTTGAGGTGTGTCTGTATTTAGTTCATTGTTCAGCTGGTTATTGTTTAAAGCTTTAGTTATGTTTTGCTAGTTTGTATGAAATTCTGATTCTACAAAAATGAAAAGCTGCTGAACAATAACATGCACCATAGAGAAGCGACCAGTTTTTTTTCATTGGAACATATTGTTCTTAAAATCAGTTTATTGAAGTCTGACCAAAAAAAGACAACACAACATTGTGCATTTTCAAATTAGACTTAAGCGCTGGAGTGTAAGAATGTACAAAAACGAATATTATTTCAACTATATTGAATTGACAATCTATAAATGAATGTAAAGTGGCAGAGAGGAGTGAAATATTGTAAATCGCGGTTCTCAAGTGTGTTTAGAATTACATTTTTTACTAAAACACTGTTTTCTTTTAACTTCGTAGCTACATTTATCAGCGTGTCAAACATTAAATCATGACGTGATCATCAAAGCACCTTATTATTGTCAATGTCGGCTGTTTTCTTTTCTCTAATTCATGTTTTTTTATTTTGACAATGAAAATGCTGATATTTAATTCTGAATATACGAAAACAGCATGCTTTTGTCATAATTGATCTATACTCTCCTATAAGTAACATTTTATGAGAACACAGTAAAGCTTAGAACATCTAAAGTTTATTACTGTCTTAAATAAATACGTAGGTACTGTTGTGGTTTCCACCCGCAGGCCTAAAACATGATAGTCAGCTGTAGTGTACAGTAGGATCACCAGATAAAACTGCAATGGCACGCATCCCGGAGAGGTGGCCAGTTCACCGCATGAAGATTTCACCAGTTCCTTTGAATTGAGTCTTACTAGACATATAGTAAAAAATGCAACCATTTAAATAGATACATTATTGACAGATAAACATACATTTATCATTAAATATAATTATTAACCTCTCAATAAATAAAACATGATCAATTAATATTAATTCAAACATTTAATACTTCATATATTTGGCTTGACTCTAGTTTACCAGTATAGATTAACACAATATATTGCTCAAGTAGTACCAAGAATTGGTATGGAGATGCATCTGGGCCATGTTAAGAAAAAAAAGCATTGCATAAAAGTCTACATTTTTGCTTACAAAATGTACTTAATCTTACTTAATCTAAATTACAAAAAAAAAGAAAAAACTTTTGCACATTAATAGTCAAAATCTTACTTTAATCTCTTTTCATTTCCAACTTAAGAAAAAGTGCAGACTTTTTAAAGCTGTATAAATAGGTTTTACACTTAAGTTGAAATTTTGAGTAGTATTTTCAGTCAACATTTGACCTTAGATTAAACATTTGCACTTTTTAAATAATGTTTTTTTTTTCTTTATCCTAAATAAACAAGCTTCCATAAACATGGGGTATTGTTGCTGAGTTGGAGGTCAAAATATTAAAAACACATCTTAAAATAACTAATTCTTAACTTACTAACTCAACATTTCATAAATGAAATCTTTTATACTTAATATGTCGCAATTTTTCAGTAGCACGTAAACATTTTAACTCCGGTAAAAATGTTGTGTCTTTTTGTATAAATATTTATATTATTTATTAACCTGGCAAAAAATTGCTTCCATAAAGGTCACATTTTTATTTTAGAAAAAAAATCTAAACATGTGTATTCGTGGATATATAAATTGTAATTTAAAGTTGGGACAACCAAATGTATTTAAGGAAGGTTGAGTAAATATTGTATTGGCAGAATAACCCTGTATTGGTTTAATAATGTTCTTCCTGAGTGAATCCTTTAGAGTCTAATGAATACTTGTTCACAGCTGAACCTGGTGCAGGTGAGCGCACAACTGGGCTTCTCGTGCCATCTGGTGGAACATCTTACGAATGGTCTCCTCCCTCACACGGTCTCTCATGTACCCTGATGCTAGAGCCACTTTCCGACCCCTCTCCTGAGCCTCATCTCTCTCTCTCTGGAGCTTCTCCCTTCGCTCATCCTTTAGCATCACAGCCTTGCATCTCTCCTCCCACTGTGCTTTCGTCTTCTTCATCACTCGCTCCTGCAACCTTCGATGATGCGTTTCCTTTTTCTCATTCTCTTGGTGGGCATTTTCAGCTCTTTGTCTAAGTTTTTCTTGCGCTTGGAGAAGAGCTCGGTTGGTCCTCAGCTGGCATCGTTCAACTAGCTTTTGGATTTGCTGAAACTTATCCCTGTTCTCCAACTCCCCTCGTTGTTTTACCATCTGCATTTGCTCTTCCTCTCTCTCCGCTCGAGTTTGCATCTCATGTACTCGATTCTTCAAAACAACTGCATGGTTCTGCATACCTCGCTTCATCCTTTCCTCCAGCTGCCTTCTCTTTAGCTCTTTTTCCTCGTGCTCTTTCTCCTGGAGCTTTTGTTTCATGAGGAGGCGTTTCAAAAGCTCACTTTGGTTTTCTTGCACCAGTCTCCTCCTTTCTCTCTGTTCAAGCATTTCTCTGCTTTTCAAGGCGTGCTGGGATTTTTCATGAGTCGCCTGCAGATCTTTTTCTCGCTGCAACTCCAATGTTTGCTCTTTATCTTTGAGGATCTTCTCCTGGTATTGTTTGCGCTCCTTTGCTTGCCTGATTGCTGTATTGAGTTTGAACCTGAAAAATAAAATAATACCAAATTGAAGCATTTTCAAGTAAAACAACTTCAATCTTTTTCAAAGCCACATTTTGATGATCAAGACTAACAACTGGATATACAGTAGAAGGTGAATGAATACCTTTATATTAATAATTTTATTATAATTTGCAACTAAGCAAACACATTGACAGAATTGCAGAAGATTTTCTGTTTCTGTCAACAGTCGTGGACAGGATCCTAATGTTTGTGATGTCACAAACAAAGAATTCTGAGTACGGCTTTTTAGAAGTTGGTAAAGAAGTGAGATAATTAATTAACAACTCCTGTATATCCTGTAATTAATCGCTATATGATTTTTTTTTTAAAAAGAAAAATATATTTACACCACAATTTCTCTAAAAATAAACATTTTCTTGTGCGTTTAACAGAAACACAAATTGGTTTGATGTTAATTGCATGGGGGAGTTTAGTCATTTCATCCTTTCATCTTCAAATTTGGTGATGAATAATTAGGTCTTTCGCCATCTCCTGCTTTCTAATCTCCAGCATCTGGATTGCTGGTGGGAATATTTTGACACTGTGCTGCCAGTCACTTAGGGTTTCCTGTATTGAATTCATCTGAGATTCCTCTAGATTATAATTCAGATGAATTGAGCGATTTCTGAATCAATTTGTGATTGAGCGGTAAATGTGGCCCAATGATTGACTGGCAACCTTTACACAGTATCCCATCTTTTCCCAAAAGTGAACAGCAGACAGCAGAATAACTTTGGGCCCCCAAATGAGTGGATGGATATGAATGCAAACCTGCGTAGAGCTTGCTGCTCCTGTGACACTTTCTTCCAGCGTGTCTCCATCCGAACCGAATCTCTTTCCCTCTGTTCCAAAACCATGGCCACCTGCTGCTCTCTTCTTCTCCTGCGCTCTTCTAAATCCTGCTGCCAGCGTCTAATGCTGGCCAATAGCTCTTTTCTTCTCTTTTCCACAAATTGAACTTGCCTGGCCTCCTCTTTCCTCCTCTCCTCTTGTCTGTTCTGCTCCTCATATTCACTTTGACGTAGTCTGATTTGCTCCTCTTCATGTCTGGCCAGCATCAATCCTGCAATCTTGCAGTCTTTCTCTGGAATGGTGATGCTTAATTTCTGTTTAATCTCCTGAGAGAGACATCTTAGACGATGTTCGGTTGCTGGAGAGTGTCTAAGATCTGCCAGACTTAGGTTGTTTGAACATTTTAGGGTCTTTGTGACTGGGAACTTATCTGGTATTGAAATCACAGACTTTGAATGAACACTACAATCAATCTCTGTGTTACTTTTGGCTTTTAATTCTGCTCTTTGTCTCTCCAGTGTTTTCTCCAAGATGGCTTCCAAAGCAGCAAAAGGTTTTACAGATGATTTTCTGCAATCTTCTTGTATGATTCTCTCTCTTTCTTCTCGACACAAGCGCAGTCGTTCTCTTCGCTTCTTCTCATAGTCCTCATATAGTAAACTCACTTCCTCCATAGAGCTTTTCTGGTTTTCATCAATGAAGTCTGTTAGGGTTCTGTACAATAAATCAACAGGCTTCACTCCAACTCTCACACAGGACTCAAGTGACCGGGGACTTGTCAAGACATATCGACTGTGCTCAGCTTCAGGAGAGTTAAAGTTATCTAAATCCAAATGCAAGAGTGGTGAGAGTGGTTTTATAGGATCCATGCCAATTGGGTGTTTGTTATCGACAGTAGAGCTTGTTTCTTAATCCTGCCAACACTCCAGGTGGAGTAAAAATAGTCTGCAGACTAAACAGGACGAATTTTTCTGCCCATTTTAATCAGCTTTTGTCGATTTGTGGTTTAATAAATATTTTTGTAATACTTATTCGCGCTTGTATCGATCTTCTAACGACGCTTCTCCCGTCGCCATAGCAGCACCCGACGAAATGACGTCACAGGAAGCGACACTCATAAGCTGGGGCTGTGGCGGTTCCCATTGCTACAGCGCCCTCTGGCCATCAGGCGACTGCAGTTTTTGAGTTGTAAATAAAACGTATTAACCCTTTACTATATGCTTTACCGAAGGAGATGGCGTAATGACAAACAATTGTTGGAACACTATTGAATTAATATTATTCAAATATCTAAGCAATAATAAAAAAAATACTTTAAAATACCTAGATAATGTTGTTCATATTTTTGCCTTTAAATCTACAGCGCTAAATATCCTCTGCACTAATTCGAAGTATTTAAAATGCTACTTTGATATTTAGTTGCAACACCATTTATGCAACAGCTGTATTGTGACAGAAAATTAGCTTGCGAAACATTGACAGATTGTATCATGCACTAAGTTTCTCTACTTTGCCAAAGGAATGTTCGTATACAGTGGTCATATGCATTGCCTTTCATCTGCTTCTAAACAGACGTTTGAAGTTTTAATGAGGAAGTAATCATCTCAATATTTGAACTTTCTTCTACAGATAAAAGGATGACTCAATAAATGAATGCATGTCACAAACATGTTTGTTAAAAAAAAGTAGATAAAAACACCATAGATTAAAAACAGACTTGGATTTATTTTCACACCCATTCCCAGTCACACATCTGGACTGTCTCACATCTGGAAGTCAAAACCCTGAACAAAAAGTTAGCAAAGCCAGCTGTACATGTTCATGATGTTAGAAAGCATCCTTATACAGAAGACATACAAAAAGCAGTTATAAAAACAAACATAAATAATATTGAATGTAACATTTTACGCTGTTGCTTTACCTTCATATTACTTGAATAAACCTCATTGGAAGCAAAAAACACTTTAAAGCGAACACTTGACCATGAAATCTCATACTTTACACCAAAATCTTTTAATACAGCCCTGTGATACACAGATGTAACAGACCATCTTGATAACAGGGGTCAGATTGAGGAATGCTGGCATTTCTTAGGAGGTAAAAAGTGAACATATTAAGAATACTTTGGGTGAATTATCTCTGAAATGTGTTCAAATAAAATACATTTAAATGCATCAAAGAATACTGTGGCATTAATCTTAATGGATTTTATATTTGAAAATACCATGGAGGAGTGTAATCCAGAGCTTATCTAGAAGCATTGGAAACATATTTAGACTTCAATCTTGCCTAATAAACATCAGATTACACAACATGTTTTTCAGGAAAAAAAAATACTTCAATGATAAATAGTCCAAAAGAAAATGCTTAAAATGTCAAAATTAAAGTCAACAGGTTAAAACTGAAATTATCTTTACATTATCTTTTTTCCAAAACTAAAACTACTTTTTTAATATTTTGATACAGGTCAGGAAAAGTATACAAAAACCCTTTAAAACTAAAAGAAAAATGTTTTCAGTGCAACACTACTGCTTTAATAGCTGCAACTCTCCTTTAAAATCTAAAATGTAAAAAAACACTACAAAACATTTAAAATAAACTTCAATGGGAAGAAACTAAACAATGCAATATTGCTAAATAATGAAGTGAAACATTATAAAAATATACAAACAAACATACATTTTTTTTTGGCTTTTTTACTGAACACAATGCTCATAAGGGTCTCATAAAATTGATGAAAATCCCAATAGAGCATCAGCTGTTCCGGTAACTTAATTTACTTCTTTGCAAGAACAAAAACGGTAACATTATTTTAGGGATACATGTGCAGCATGAAAACGGTCTCTCTGGTTTAGTCTCAAATCATCAAAGCAACACTTCTTATATCATTGCCCTGAAACCAAAGGATAGAGCAGCTCCGATAGCCAAACCTAGAGAGAGAAAGAAGGCCATGATGGCTCCTGCAGTCTCTGCTTCATGCTGAGACACTTTCCTGAGGGATAGAGAGCAGACATAAAATTATTAAACTGATTAATTCCAGTACATTTTCTTCAACCAATATTATAGTACAGTTTAACTAAAGCTGGACCTTGCAACCAATACATGGTTTATAACTTACTAAATCTGGTAAAGTAAATGAATAACTGGAGATAAATGACAGAGTAATTATATGGACAGTTATTATTAAAAAAAAATAGACATATTTTCCTCATAATTGTACATTTATCAAAAAAAATTTTTTTATGCAATATGAATGCTAAATTGTTTGTCATTGTCAGTGTATACTAGTACTAATATAGTACACTTCAGAGTTGTTTATTGTCACACCTGTTTCCCCTCTCCTCATTTTCTCTGGTTCTCAGATGCTCCTCGTTCCCCTCATTAGCCACACTATTTATTTCCTCCTCCTTTCCTTTTTCCTTACTGGCGTATTGATTCATGTTGCTACTTGTATTTGCTCTCCTCATTTAGTTGTTCCAGTTTTAGCTCTTCCTTTCCAGAAGATGGTGCTTCTGTAGTTTTTGTTAAATAAAGGTTTTCTCACTGCAATTGGGTCCTCTGTATTTCCCTGACATTTATGAGGATATTCACAACCTTTTTTGGTACATGCTGTTCATATTATATCAAAAAGTGCTAAAGTAATACAACAGGGTAACTGCAGACTTTGATTAGACCTTTTTAAGATCACTAAGATTGAAATTCAAGGCCAACCTGCAATCAGCCGAAGAATCTTAAAGAGAAAAAAACAATATTTTAACAATTTCAAGAATAATTAATAATAATAATAATTAAAAAAAATTAAATAAATATTTACTACGCAATCATAGCATTAAGGATTATTAAACATTTCTTTAAAATGATCAAAGTTTTTGTTACAAAGAGAAAATTTAACCAAATTTGCTCATTCAAACTCTTATTTTCTTGTATTTATTAACGAACACATTTTTTTGCCATGTTCGTTCAACTGCAACTGCTATCTGTCTTCTGTGTGAAAGAAATGCAGCTCCAATGTGACAGGCATGTGCAGGAGAGGAAACTACGTCCCCCAGAATCCAGTGGTAATAAACGTTAACATTGAAGCAGGCACTTCTGCAGCTTTGCTGACGTGAATGTATTTTCAGAGTCTACTTTAGTATTAAATACTACTGAATATTGATGGAGGTAAAGATAAAAGTGCTAGGACAACAATCTTAACATCGTTAAAACTTATCTAAACATCTTCTTTAAACTATTTCAGTAAAATCTTCTCCACCAACTCGTATTTGTGAGAAACCCTGAGTAAGTTGGGCTGGATGAACCAATAAAACCAATAATATGAGTTGCATTGCAAAAAAATTGTATCAGAGTCAGGGCCACATATTAAAGCGACATGGGTTGGGTAATAAAAATATCTGATACAGGTCACATATGGGCAAAAAGTCTAATTTGTTTAACTTTGGGCTGCAATCTGAACAGAACTAATGTGTGTTCTGAATATATAAAGCCATTTTCACAGTATTTCCCAGAGTATCTGGAAACTACATCATAATTTTCGCACATTACAAAATCAAAATGACTCTCGCGCATTACTGAAGACTATTTTGCCAGATGAGTGTTGAAAATAGCTTCCCTTCTATGAAATGAACCGGCGTGAAACAACGATAAACAACTGTTAACTGCTTAAAAGTGTTAAAACATACAGGGAGTTACAATTTTGATGAAAATAATGTGTCTAAGTATGCACCAGAATAAGTCATACGTACTTTGGTCCGAAGCACATGCAGAGGCTGGCCAGGTAGCCGTTGCTGAAGGAGAAGAGAATCATGAAGATGATGTACCACGCATCGTGCTCAAAGACCACCGGTAGATGGGACCTATCCTGAACGTTACAGAGGACAAAAAGAGGCACGAAGATCACACGAGCCACGACTAGAATGGGAAGCCAGACGCTGTCCTTTCCAGGCTAAACAAAGCAAGAGAGCAAATTCAAATGAAAAACAATGCAAACATTGTGAAACACATACTTCTCAAACACATACACAATGTGAAATACAGAAAACCAGTAAGCTACTTCATGAATAAAGTTAATGCTTTAAATGTTATCACCAAGAAATGCTTGTTTAGAACATTCATACTTGTCTGATAATGGAAAAAAACACACACATACCCACATACAAACAGCAGTGAGACTCCTCCCAGCCCAGTCCATCAAGTTGAAGAGGAGGAAGCATGATACTGGGATGAAATACAGTCCTGTGACAGAGAGAGAAGTTGAGGCACCTGGCATCGCTAACAGGTCAACACCATAAAGCTGGAAATTATAGGAGTTCTCCTGGGCCTGGGGTGTTGATTTTAGAATTCACACAATAAAACAATGAGGTGTGTTCTCATCTCTTGCTGGTTTAACCATGTTCATAAAATAATGTGTTGCTAACCAGTTTATGTTTAATATTGTTTGAAATGTATTAGAGGCCCAAAACTAGAATCTTTAACACTCTCAACAGCTTTGATTGATGCTTTCCTGATTCACATTCTTGATTAAGTCACACCTCTCTGGGAGGAGATTGGTCTGAAGAAGCTCTCGAAGGCAGATATCTTACAGAAATTCTGGGCTTTTTTGTCTCTGAAATTGGGAATTAAAATGTAATGCCTTTATTTAGAATGATCAATTCCAAATCAAGTATAGACAATAACTCCTTACTCTTGGTTCATATTTCATAAGTTATATGTTGGTTAAAGCTTAATATTGTCAATAATAATTAACATTTTTTTGTGTGGTTTTTTTGGTTTTAAGCAAGAATGATGTTAAAGATAAAGCAATAAATACAGTCAGATATACGAATTTATTAAAAATAATTAACTATTATAATTAAAACTTCCAAGCACCCGATGGAGAGAGGCTACATGGAGAATATCACAGGACTGCAAGGCTACTGTGGAGTCTGTGAAGAATTCCCTGTTTAAACTCTTTAGTTTCCAAAAACATTCTCACCCCAATTTCCCCCATCAGTAATGGTGGTCTTGACATCCACAGTGACTGCTGGGAAAACGCCTATGGTGATGATGAACACAAAGCAGACAGACAATGCCATCACCCAGATCTATGGGGAAAAGCAAAGCTAATTTTAGTTAATAAATTGGTAATTAGGAAAACACACATATGAAAACACAATTTGAAAAATAGAATCAAGGCTGATTCCTCTTTTTTTATCAGACAAGTGTTTTGTGGGAGTTCATAGACTCAAAAATAAGATTTTTAAGATAGTTTTGAAAAGATTGAACCATCAAAACACGATCTTGGTACAGGATAAATAGGCAAACCAAGACAGTGACAACAGCATATTAACAAATACAATTGTCGCATAGTGTTCCAAATGTGCATGTTAAAGACATTTAAACTTAAAAACCTTAACTTGAATCACACTTAATATCCCGATCACCTGTTGTCTTCTTTTTCAGTTGTTCAGTGGAGAAGGTAAGGCTTGTCTTTATTAATGTGAAATCAAAATACGGCTTCACTTTTTGACAAAAGCCAATTCATTTACTTAATTAAAAGAAACTTTTCATTCATTGATTCGGTTGAATTTTTTACCTGTTTGAAGATGGCGAACACGGATACGGCTGGTTTAGATTCTTCCTCTGTTAGGCTCAGAACCGGTCTCTTCTCCGCTTGATCGTCTACCAAAAACAGAGACATTTCATTAACTATTTTCAAATGGGAGACAAACAGATGAGAAGTCCAGATCCTTAACCAGACGTCTGTACTGGCCTTGTTCCTGTTATAAATACCTATTTTTGAGCAGTACTTTCAAGATCATTTAATACAATTATTTGTTTGTTTTTATTAGCAAATAAGTACAATGATTTTCAATGCCAGAACAACTGTTTTAGAGTTTACCATAATAAAATGAAAAAGAATGACTAAAATAACAATTGACATTAAAGAGCTGCTGTTATAAGTTTTTAAAAATGTCCTCTCATGTGGTGTGAAACATAGTTTTAGGTTTTAGGAACATTCTGCTGGAGTATTAAACTTTTTTTGTTTGTCAACAAATTGCCTTTAATAAGAAAGATTTGATTCAGAGTTGCTGAAATATTTGTTTTTTAGCCTGCAAGCTAACACGTCAAGACATACAACCTCCCACTACATTCATTCATGCAGAGTAACTAAAAAAAACTTGCGCCCAATGATTGAGGTAACAACTTTACACAGTCGCATGAGGAGCATGGTTATGCAAGCCTTTCACAGAAATCAGCATAAAAATTTTATAGTTTCCGAGCATCTGGTTTCTGGACAATTAATTTAGTCTCTGTGGAGTAAGGAACAGGAACCATTTTTTCACTTGGGACCCTGAATAATGGACAAGCCTCAAGCTTCTTTGGTGAGTTTGACTCAAACCTTAACTCTTTATTCCATCACCGGCAGTTTGATGCTGTGTTTGCTGTACTCTGCTTATTGGTTATCATTTCTGTCAATTGCAAATTCTTGTTCATTTAAAATCTGCAATTTCTCTAAATACAGGACAGATAGATTTCATTCAGCAGCTTCGCTTGAGGCATTCAGAGGAGGAGTTTATTACAAACTAGTCACTAAACTAACCATTTGGGAAATAGAACCAAATCCCCTCAAATTAAATGCATATCATAAGAAATCAGAGGCTTTATTGACCTTGTATATGTGTGTCAACAAGTAAAGTGATAGTGACCAGTTGGCCAGATATGGAGTGACCCATACCGAGAATTTGTGCTCTATATTTAACCCATTCCAGTGTACACACACAGCAGTGAACAAACACACCGTGAACACAGCTGGAGCAGTGGGGAATGGCTGCAGCACCCAGGGAACAGCTGGGAAACAGGTGTCTTGCTCAAGAGCACCATAGCTGTGGTTGTTTAAGATGGGAGAGCAAGTGCTTCATCACTCTCAACACCTTCAACGCGGTGGATTTGGGAGCCGAACTTGTGACCTTCCGATCGCAAGTCGATCATCTTATCCACAAGAACAAAACTGCCCTCCAAAATCAAATAAGGATTTTGGAAAGCAGATCTCCAAGACCTTGGAGACCTCCAAAATCAAATAAGTAAACATTCAAATCACAATAGGTGCATTTTAATATAAATATGTTTTAAAAACAGCAGGGTGTGAAACACAATAATCTGTATTATGAAGTCAAATAAATATGAAATAAAAAAATAACGTGGTGTCTTTTACGTGATTAGAACAATTACATTTAACCAATGCAAAAAATGAAAAATTATCATGGGGGCTATGCAGCTACCTTATACATAAAAAAAGTATTTGCGAAGAAAGACATCTTGATGGAAAATATACCTGGTTTGAGCAAATCCAGTTTATTTTCCTCATCGGAGCCAGAGCGAGAGCCATTGCTCTCAGAGTAGTACTGGAAAAACTCCTGCAGGACAACTTATTTTACTTCTCAATGTCAAAGCGATGGAAATAAAATACAGATGGAAGTGTTTGTTATCCAACCATTCTGGGTAGAGCGAGGTAAGAGACGACAGCCAGCAGAATCACTACACAGGCCGTGATGAAGTAACCAAAAGCACTGTCCTGTAGCTCAGAGCCCGCTGGAAAAGAATGCACAAGTTTAAAAAAAGGTCTGTCAGCATTTAGAGGCGAATCCAAACTGTTAATTTGGATTCAAAAGTTACTGTAAAGGGATTCCATTCCACATGTGAAAAACAATAAGGACAGGAGTTGAAATAGTAGTTTCCACCCACACCTGTAGCATTAATAGTAAACAAAAAACTGATACTTAAATAATTTGACTCTTGTTTAAAATGTTCCACTTCAAATAAAGTAAAAACATTAACTCCAGCACATAAAATACTGGCATGCAAGCAATGGAAAATTTCTATTATTCAAAAACTTAAATATTTTATATTTTTAGTAAAAAAAAATTTAAAAACTTTGGCCTTAATATTTGGTTATTTTTAATCCAATTTAATTCATTATTTAGTTCAGTACTTTCTCTTAAGAGGCTACCAAAGCATCAGAGTCACATACATGCAATTGCACAGATCATGGAGAAGGCGGCAAATGTCCCAGCCATGCCCTGCCCACTCATGATGGGTGTAGTGTAGGAGGCGGGCAGCATTCCTGCCAAACCAAACAAACTGCCCTGAAGAACTGCTCCGAAAGCTGCGAAGGGGAAAAAAAGCATAAAGGATTAAAGTCTGCAGCGAATCATATGTGAATAATACACACCAGGGGTCTCAAGCTCATTTCCTGGAGGGCCGAAGCCCAGTACAGTTTTGCTCCAACCCTAACTGAACACAACTGATTCCACTGATTAAGCGCGTCTGAATATATTGGTGTGTCTCTTGAAACAGGGTTGGAACTAGAACTTAACATTTAACATTTTTTTAATCAACAAAGTTTTTTTTAGTACATGAAAAAAGTAGACGTTGTGAAGCTGAGAGTGACTTTGTGAAATTTGAGAGCTACCTAATCACTGTTGATCAACAGCCATGCAAATTTTGACATGGAATCTATTTTTCATCAAAAAAATATAATCAATAACAGGTTCATAGTTTCTCAGGAACTGGAAATGATAGTAAATACATCCCATTTGGAATATTGCAACTCTGTTCATTAGCCTCAACAAAACAGAGACAGCAGCTAGTTCAGAAAGCTGCAGCTCAGATTCTTACAAGATCAAAGAAGTACAATATACACAGTATTTCACAATGTAAGACAGACAAGTAGTGTTGGAAGACAGTTGACAGACAAGTAGCGTTGGAAATACAGGATGCAATACAATAAAACAAGATAATTGTCAGGTGGAATGTTAAAACTAATTAAATGAAAACATTATCACCGATTATCAATTACCAACAATTATCTTTTTCATTAACATAATTATTTATTCTGTTACTATGTATATACTTGTATTTCTTTTATTCTTAAGTGATTTGGCCAGCCTGTGTACCATTTTTATTTCAGTTCAGGTGCCACTAAGATGAATCACAGTCACAAGTCCCTCTGCTGTCAAGGACTAAGTGGGTAAAAAATATAAGTTCACAATTATCCAGTTTTATCCATGTTTTAAGTATATAACTTGTAGTAATTTTGTTGTGATAGATTTAATTTAACTATCGCTTTATAGTTTTTGTGGTCACGTGTAAACATAGTGAAATCATGGGAAGATCACAAACTTCTGACAGTTCACCCCGCTCTGTTTCTCTTTCACGCAGGGCTTCTTCCAGCCATATTTCTCAAACATACCAAGTATTTAACTCAGCAACCTGTTGAACTGGAGCCATGCTTTGGTCATTACATCGAACCAAACCCAAACCTTACAACCTCAGATTCAAAGTTCCCTCTGTAGTATGTTTGTGTCAGATAACTATGTCTCTAAAAAAGGGATAGCTTACAGTTGATGCAGATGATTTTAATCATGGTGAAGGCAAAGAACGGCAGGGGTTCCATCTCCACTTTCACCAACACTGCTGTGATGAGAAATACCACGAAAATGACAGACAAGCTGCCTGAGATCCTCAACTTCTGAGGAATTCTAGAGGGGAAGAAGACACACAGTCAGTTTGGGAAACTGAGCAGGCTGTTGTTCTATCCTGACTGGTTTTGCTAGAAGCGTCTTGCAGCAGTTCAATGTCACTCCCCTCTTCATCTCTTTTCACTGGCTTTGTGTTAAGTTCAAATCACTGATTGGCTTACGAAACCATCTTTCCCAAACTTGTACAGCTCTACATGCCTTACAGAAGCTTGCACTCAGAGAAGGATCAACATCTTGTGGTTGTGTCCCATAAAGGCAGAAAATCTCTCAACAAAACTTTCTCTCTCACTGTTCCTGTTTGTTGGAACAAACGGCAAGTCCGTCAGGAAAGCAGCAACAATAACATTTCAGCTCTGCCATATCGAATGAAATAAAAACATAATACATAGTCTCTTGAAATGCACCCAGGAGAGGCCATCCGAATGTTCGTGCAAATCTCAATTTGGATAGATGTGTAGCGGCCTTTAGACTTTGTAATGAATTGCATAGGGTCTCTTCCTTACTGTAAGTCACTTTAGACCAAAACATCTGCCAAATGCAGACATGTAAAATATCAATTTTATCAGGTCCGAGGAAGGATTTCACACTTGCAAAAATCCCAGGGCTATATGCTCTGAAATGGATTGCAGAATAATATACACTATATATAGTAAACAAATAAACATAGACCTCTGGTGAATGAAGGAGTTGAGGCAGGTGAAAATGAGCAGCGGAACCATAGCACAAAGAGTCATCACATTGTTGAACTTTGTTTCAAGAACACTGCGTTCCTCTGTCAAGTTTGCTGTCAGATTGTGCACACCATTGGCTTGTGGGTCCTTTAAACGCTTTGTGAAGTACTGCACAAAAACAAAGAGAAAAGGGTTATCCATGGTTCCACATCAGAAATATAAACAATTATTTTAGGAGTACTCAGTAGAGTACAACACAACAAATACAAACACAATATAAACAGCAATATAAAAATAAAATATAAATAACTATGAAGGGATTTTTTATTTAATTAAGGTTGCTAGGGAGGAGTCAGTAACATCATATAAAGTCAATAGCTCATGTGACTAGGAGAGAGGCATTACCCATCTATGCATTTCAAATAGGGATGCACCGAATATTTAGCCACTGAAAATTTTCAGCCGAAAAATGGCAGAAAAAGTGCATTTTCGGTTTTCGGTCGAAATAGTTTTTCCACCGAAACAACACAACCAAAACAGTGATGATGCACGTGCTTGTCGGAAGCAACGGTTCCAGCAAGACGTGAGAGTATGGGATGGAAAAGCATTTATTACATCTTGCAAAGACTTTTTGACCAGAAACGAGTCTTGGCTGCATATAGCGCAGATCGCAAGCCCGCAACATTCAGTGCACACCTCTTAATACAGAACATTCTCTCTTGTTGCCCCCTTTGAGCACCTCCTCTGATTCATCTGTAGCGGACGTTATACCTTTAATGGCAGCAATAAAGCATCTCTTAAGCAAAGAGGTTGAGACAGAACACGGAGTGAAAGCAAGTTTGAATTTTATTTAATTTTTTACAAATTTAGAAATATTTTTATAATTTGTAATTGATTTATTCTTTGAAACTTTATTATCTAATTTTATATTATATTAAATATTATATCATTTTATTATAATTTATGCAATTGCAATGCCTTGATTTGAGTAAGGTTAGTACACAGTCGTAGCCATAAATGCCATATTACCAATAATTGGCAAAAAAAAAATCCATTTTCGGCCTTGGTTTTCTCTTTTTCGGTTTCGGCCAAGAATTTTCATTTCGGTGCACCCCTAATTTCAATGTCCCCTGGGAACTGGATCCTTAAACTTTTTTGAACAGAAAGAAAGTAACACACATTTACAGTTAATCTTGTACTAAACAGAGATTAACCCTAAAACTAATACATCAAACACTAAGTGGAATTTGTTGAATATCGTAAAATAAACTGTCTTAAAGCTTGTCTTCCGGACTCAGATGAGAGGTTTTACCAGTGTAGCAGTCATGAAGAAATTCCATGGTAAGAGCGTTCCCAGGCCCAGAATGAAGAAAATAATCCATACTGCATAATACCTGCAAGGCAATTCATGTGAGTTCAGATAATTGCTGAGGATTTGTATTTTAACTTTTTACTGTTGTAAAGTAAAGCAAAAAAACAAAAACTAAAAACTAAAAATCTCTACAACAAGAGAGTGCCTGATTCAACATCTTTCAGAAATTTGAATTTGGCTTTTGTTATATATTTAATACTTAATATATACAATTACACACACGATTGTTAAAATTTTTTTGACACAAGTTAACACATTTACCGGTCTTGTGGAGCATTCACGGCCGTCATCCTGCTGTCAGAGGTTTGTCACTGTTTGCTTTTAGAATTCGGCATCAAATCTGAAATTGGAAATTAATTCATTAATACTGTTAAAACACGAAACCATTATTTCTCACTTGTAAGCAAAGAAGTGTTTAAACTCTCACATTTTCCCAACTGACAAAATATTTTAAGGCATACTGGTCAAATAGCTTCTGAGGTCACCATATGCCAACAGATCCGTCTGCATGGGTTTTAAACACTAATCATTGCATTTAGCTCAGAAATGTTATTTGCATAACAAAAACATATTTTGGCAGCACTAGTTTAAATATGTGTTTTTAATTATCACATATCTCTAGAACAACATGAATGTCATGCATTGCTAAAACTTGAGTATAGTGTTCATAAAACAACTAAAAATTAATTTCCTGGGCTCAAGCTAAAGATTGCCTGGATTTAAGAGGGATCTCGAAGCCTTAAAGGAATCAATCATAAAATCCTGTGCAAACTAGAGGAGAAATATTGATTAAATCTGCAAAAACATTGTTGTTCTTTTTTAAACCACATTAAACCATTTTGTTACGTCTATTCTAAATAATGTGAGAAAAAAAGAAAACACACAACACCACGTTACCAAGAAGGATTGTATTTCTGCAAAACTGTCAGTTTTTTCACATTAACTAATCAATGATCTTCTTTATCCCATATTACAAATTCATTCTTTTAGCAGATAAATCATTGCAATCATATAAGCATCCTAGGTCAAAATGACCACTGTGAAAGAATGAGCGCAGTATTTAAAGACCAAGTGAAAACATTTTCTTTGACCTCGGGCATGGTTTGCCGATAAAGAAGCAAATGACCCGTTTCCACCCTGACCTGTTTTACCCAACTATTGGCAAGAATGAGAGGTAACGAGGAACTTCAGGAATGAATACAAAACCTTAGTATGTATGCCGAGATGGTAAAATTTGATTTAGAAACACTACTATCACAAATATACCAATAAAATGGTTTATGATGGTCAGTGGTGTTACAAACATGCTTGTAAAGTTGCATGTGTTTCCATCTTTCGTGACAATAATGGACATTTTTTTTGTTGATTTTCTTTTTAACTAAAAAGCCATTTTTCTGTTTTGAGAAGAGATCTATAAGGCAAAATGTGCATTTATAGGCAAAAAAATAGACAAACAATTAACAACCTTTTTTGTCTTATTTATCTAAAGTAAAAGTATGCGTTTCTATATGTATATATATTTGTTTCATTGATACATAATGATCTGTATTTTTTTTAAATTGTGTAACGTTTAAACTGTTCATGAATAAAATTGATCAAAAGGACTGATTGTGACACAAATATATTTTTGTTAGAATTGTAGCAGATATGTTGGAATTGAATAGAATCACATCTCTAAGCCATATAAGCTTGGGAACAAGCAGTCCTTTCCAAGTTCCTGTCAGTAACTTTGATTTATAACCACACAATCAATTCCAGATTCCCTCATGTGCCAAATTTGAACACCATTCTTAAAAAAAGCAATTTCAGTGCAAAATAATTGTAAAACATAGATTCATATCAGCAGACTGCAATCATAGTAAACTGATTAGAACACCTTTAGAGCCCCAAAACACCTCTGGCCAGATCCCAGCCTGTACTAGCACTCTGCTTCTGCAATGTCCCTGCAAAGGGCTCACTATTTCAAAATAAAGCTACATGCTCCTGAAATAGCCTGTCTCTACTGGGGAGCGAGGCTTAAGCAAAACCTAGCGGGAAGATTTGCAATCCGAGAACAGCATTAGTGTTTATAAATTCATGCTCAGAGAATATATGTTTTTTATAGAGTATGCATAACTCCATCAATCTGGGAATTCTGTTCCAGTTTACCAGATTTCTTTTCTCTGACAATCGTTTCCAATACCTTGACTTTCCTTACACCAGGACCTACAGTATGAAAACAATTGAGAGCAAATGATCTCCACAAGTACAATACATATCCGAATCAGGTTTTGAACCAAATTTTGTTTAGTAGTTAATCCATTAACTACTGGCTGATGTCGACCAATTTGGCATTGTACGATGTCTAATGAGAAACATCGCAATGGATGATGGCATCGTCTCCAGGAGAAATCACTTTGTCCGCAGGACTCTGGCATGAACTTACAGAGTTGATTTGTGGCATTATAATGGTAATTTTGATTATAATAAACAATTTTGGTTGGTAAAAAAGGATTACATTCACCTATTTGGCAATACTTTGACTTTAGACCAATCAAAAGAGGACAGCCACGAGACACGTCTGAAGTGGTGTGGGGAGTAGAGCAGATCGAATAGTGCTAAATCTAATTGTGTGTTCAGCTGTTACTCCACTTCGCACTTATTAAAGGCAGAAACTATCTGCCATCGGCAATAGACGATGACATAGCCTATCGATCCAACCCTACTCTTTATATAACCTTCATTTAGCACATTTCACGAGTGCACACTCAAGAAATTAGCCATAATACTTAAGCATATTTGGCGGGTCTACAGTACTAGGCTAGCTGTCCAAGAGAGGGCTCAAAGTTTTAGGGTGTGAACCCCACCCCACCATAGAGTTGTGGAGAAGTGGAGGTGGAGTGTTGCCAATTGAACGTCTGAGAGAATACAGTAGAAAGACTGATTTTGTAGGGAGGATAACGAGCTAAATTTAGTTACTGCCCCATCTAATTACCTTTCCTTCAGCATTATAACTTAAGACAAAAACACACTGAAATAAACATGGTTAAACTCTGACCTATTTGTGCTACAGGAAAGCAACTAACACCCAGAAAGCCAGACCACAGCTGCTTTTTGATTTGGTTTCATTTATATTTAACTATGCACAGGACCTATTTTTCATGTTTAAATAACTTGCTGAGTTTAGAAACTAGACTAACATTATCCATGATATAAAAGTTCACTACCGTCTTATCAACTATATACCATTTATATGGTATAAATGCCATTCAGAAAACCAAAATAGGTTTTTAATGAAGTGCTCAAACACAAATGCATGACAGGCACGCATGCCACATGAGTTACATTACGAACATTTGACCTCTATAGTACTGACTGAGAGCCGTGTGTCTCACGAGAATCTCACATGAACCTCATCTAAATGTTTGAATACAGAACAAGATTTTTGCCCCAGTTTCAACTCTGTACAAGTCATCAGCATTTGAGGAGAGTCTGAGCCAAGCTGCAGATCTGACTTCAAAGATCACTTAATGACAGCATTGGCTCAGTTTTCAAGGATAGCATCTGAAATGGAAGTACTACACTGAAATATAAGTAGTATACTGAAAAAGTGTAATCAAGAAATTTTATCTGCTTTTGTGAATAGAAAAAAATTCCAGTGAGTTTTCTGAGAAGCTGATATTTAGATGTTTTTTGTTAGCCAGATGATGATTTAATTTTGAAACATATTTTCTTTGTCTCTTCTCATATGATCTTACAGTGAATATGAAATTATTAAATTAAAAGCTCAACTAATCTTAAACAATCAAAATGTCTTCTGTTCAAATCAAACTAGCTCTAATAATGCTCTAATAATTAAGCATCCAGCAAAACTGTCTAAGTGTATAATTGATTTAAAATGGAAAAAAGGGCAAATTCATCCACTATTGTACGCATGGTTTTTTTTGTAGCAGGATACTGTTTATAGTAATTTCAGTGACATGGTGGAATATTGATTAGTGCAATCGTAAATGTAACAACTGTGCTATAACGATGTTATAACTTTGCTACCCTCATTTTCAAACAACTGATCAATTATTTTGCTAACATGCATAGGCAACTATATGCTCTCTTCGGCTGTAAAAGGACAGAGAACTTAAAAAAAATATGAAGCATAAGGGTGAACACTTCAGTAACCTTAGCACTCTTAGATCTCTGCAATTGATTTTTGGCAAATTCAACCATTTAATACACAGGTTACAAATTGAGAAGTAACAGTCGATCTTCACATTTTACTGTTTTTATTGTTAAATCATTTTAAATTGTAAATGGAGTTTAAGAATATGATTTAATAGTGGATATCGAATTCAAATGAAACTTACATAGATGGGAGATAAACTATTAACTTTATTGTAAGTTAATAGTGTAAGTTTGCTGGCCATTATTACCAGAAAGTAAGCTCTACATTAAAAGTTACAATCTACAAAACTCAGCTCCTCTCTTTAGAGATATCATTGGAGAGAGCAATTTCTAACACAACACTAAACTTATAAAGTTTGTGTGTGATGAGGTCAAGTTAACATTTTAACTCTCTGCAAACTGCAGCGTTATGATTAATCCATGATGTCAAGATATTGAAGTACAGCGAGTATTCTTGATTCTTGAGATGGTAGAGGTTTTCCACAGCACTATTTAACACTATTTGTTTTCACAACTTATTAGTAAATTGTTTAATAAAAAAAAGTTTGCAGTAAAATTTAAAATTTAATTGGAATTTTTTTAAATGTATTTTCGTGCACTATATATTGGTTTTCAAATCAATCTTTTGAATGCAAAACGAATTTTATGCCATTTTAAACCATTTTTAACGTCCATCACACGTCATCGCGCTACATGATGCTGTAAGTGCTTATGGCGCCAAAATAAACAGGTCAAACATGTCAAAGATAACCAACAACAACACCCGATTCTACTTTTAATCGATTATAAGCTACGTTACCACTCTAAATTAAAGACAGAAGGTAGGCTACACCTTTTTATTTATGTGCATGCTAGTACAGCACATAAACACAAACAGCGAAGTAAGATAGCAAACTTTGTAGGCACATAACGCGAATTATCTACTAATGTTTGTGAATACACAAAACAAAAAACAAATCGCTAACGTTATAACCGTAAACCGGTCAGTAGAACAAAGTTTGTTTACAAAGGCATTCACTATGACTTGGCGCTAAATTTAACCGAGTCCCAGCACAAAGAACCACCACGCGCTTGGAGGACATTACAGTCTGTTTTCATACAATACGCCTGTTTAGTTATAATACTAGTAATACTATTACAACAACTGAGCTTTAAACTTGTGATAATGTAGCTCTTACCTTCACCACGTGGAGAGCAAGGACTCAGTAAGGACTCAGGCTTACAAACTCTCTCTCGCTCTCTCTCGCTCTCTCTCTCTCTCTCTCTCTCTCTCTCTCTCTCTCTCTCTCTCTCTCTCTCTCTCTCTCTCTCTCTCGCAAAAGGGTGGGTGTCAAAAATAAATAAATTAAGGGAATTTTTTTACCGTATACTTAGGTTTATAATAGTTCAACTTAATCTAAATAAATGTAATGAAAAAAGATATACCACCTTTAACAACAATATGAGAAAAATATTAATGTTAATATTTGAAATAATGTTCAGAAATTTTATTTGGGAGAGAGATTATAGGAGAGAGAAAGATTTATATATATGGGAGGGAGAGAGAGAGAGAGAGAGAGAGAGAGAGAGAGAAATTTAAGATAATGTAATTAAGATATTACATTTTGTAGGTTACTTCAGTACAGTCATTTCAGTTTTATTTAAAGAAATTACTCGAATGACATTAAAACAAAGTTAAACCCCTCAATTCAGCCAGCACACACTCCTCTCTGTACTTCAGGTAATCCCTGTTTCGTCAATGAGGAGCATGGTCACAGCCAAATTTAACATCAACATGTGACTAAAAGTTTACACTTTGCGCTCACCTGCAAACAATGACAGTCATCTGCTGTCTGGTTATAACCGGGCCAACAAAGTACACACGTTTCTCACGTTCAGCATCACATGAGCAGAAAACTCAACACACAGACACATATTTCTTGAAGCATATAAAAATATAACAATATAATACAATGGCACCTTTATCTGCTTCTAAAGGACCTGTGATGTCTACAGCTTTATATAGAGTTTAAGAGTATGAGAATGAATATCACACAGATATCATACAGTAAAATTTTAACTGATAAGATGTCTCTAACTGCCTGCATGTTTTGAGTCATAATATATTTGATACTTTTTCAACGTGCCCCTTATGCCCATCAAAGATGTTTTTACACTTCATGGTTGTTTGGGAAATCATTCAGGAGCTTCTATATTCACACTGCACTTCAGATTAGGAGTTTGACACAAAATTACTTTACAATAGGAAGAATCTTGAAAACTGGTGCAGATATCTAGCATTGAAAATATCGGATGGTTGTCAACAACTTTTAACAGATTCTCTCAGTTCACATCTTTAATAGTTCCTAAAGTGTGATTGTTACACACATGCACCAGCACTAATTTGCATATGATTTTAGACATTTGTCAGTAATAGCTCAAATGCGAAATCAGGACTAAAATCGTGCAGTCTGAACTTGCCATTATTTGATACAATGACACCAGCCAATGAAGCTCCTCAAAAATTTTAAATCGATTTATTGATGAAATGGATTACAGACCATTTCTAAACAAGTAAGAGCATGTTATGTCCATTTAACCCTGTTGTTTTTATTTCAGCATTTTTATAAAATATCAATTTATTCAAAAGTCCAACTATTAGGCGTTACAGTTTTACCTGTGATGTAAAGACAAGCTTTGATGAAATCTAGTTCTTAATATGAAATGAAACTTGTAACATGTTCTCCACTCTAGTCTTGATATATTGTCGTAGAAAGTTGTTTTAAATAAATTTAGAGTGTAATGAATTAAAAATTAAAAATAGATGTATATAAAAAACAATAACATTTTAATGAAGGAAGAATGAAAATGATTGGCATGAATTGTTTGGAATTATATCTATTGTTTAAAAAAAAATCAATGTAGCACTTTTTCATGAGTTTTTCTCTCCATTCAAACTTAAGATGATTTCAGAACCATCACTCTGTAATCATTTAGCTTTTCTCTACAGGACCTTTTGTGGGTAAACCTCCATGCAGCGGATTTAATGACTGTCTTCTGGCACGTCTTCTGGTCAGTGAAGAGCAAGATGATATGGTCATACTTTCATGCCCCGCAGAGAATTCTGTCTGCTCTTTAAATATTGAAACATATAAAAAAAACACAAATTAAAACCTAAATGTTTAAATGTTTTTCAATTGCTTAACAATATTACATAAAAAATGCATTAATTTTGCAACTTTGTTTTATAACATCTGAAATCTTAGTCACTTGTATGAAAAGGTTTGTGTGACCTTCATTTTAATGGCAAAATGAGAGTTAGGATAGATCATAAAATCAATAAATAGGCTACAGAAAAGTTGAGGGTTTAAATCTATGAAGTAGCAAAGGATCAACAAAATATTCAGAATGACCCTTTGACTCTGTTAGAATAAAGTTTAACAACCTATGCCTACTATTTATTTTCCATGGTTTGTTATGCCTTGTTTACATACATAGATTTGCTTCAGTGTCAGGGTAATTTGTGAGTTTAAAATAGACCTAGCAGACGTGTGATATAGTCTTTCAGGCTTCTGGCTGAAAATAATCATGTGGCTCGACTCTGTTTGCACTTACACAGGCTGGCCATGTCCTCCTACTCCCTGTCTAGTTTGAAACCAGCTGCGGCGGTTTTATAGAGAGACAGTCTTTCCATGACTTGGAAAAACAACCGGATGAAGTGAAAAGGGACAAAAATACCTTAAGGGGGAAAAGGTTTCAGACAACAAACAGTCTTCATTATATCAAGCAAGCACATTTTTTTAGAAAAATGTATCCAAACAGGAGTTCAAAGCAGTAAGGGTTACGTTACATAGTAAAAACTCTAAAGAGAACAACAGCAATGGGGTTTCGGTCATATGGGTAAGTTCTTGTACATGTTTTCAAACCTATGTAGGGTTTCTGTTGAACATATCCGCTTTCATTTTTTAAACTACTTTATTGATTTTCATGTATTTCATGCTTTTATATTTTAATAGATGTTAACTGATCACTGATCGTTTTCTGTACTATTACAATTATTTTGGTAACAAAGAAATATAGTGTCACATGATATTCTGTAACCCACTCAGAGAGGTTTTCAGTGAACTAAAAATAAAAATGTGAATACCTCAATCTAAAAAAAGTTTTTTTTCTTTGCATTTTTCAAATAAACCTTAAAGAACCCAATTTAAATCAAAAACACTGCAGCTTCACACTGCTTCCATGTTGTCATCAGCATAATATGGCATACCATACAATATAGCATGTTGTACCAGTAAAAGGTTCACATCAGACACCAAGTGCTATTGTCCTGTTACACCTGCGCCTCATTTAGCTCACGTGTCTCTAATTTTCCTCATTAGCTACCTTATTTATTCTGTTCTCTTTCCTTTTCTTGTTACTGGTGTATCATTTATTGTAACGGTTGTGAGTTATGTATATGGTCCTTCTCGCTCCTGCCAGAGTTTGTGTTCTTGTTGAAAAGAAGAATAAAATAAGTTTACCTCTGCACTTGGGTCCGCATCTGCCTCTGCCTAACATGTTCTTGCTCCTATTTTTGTCAAATAAACCATGATTCTGTATTTTCAAAAACTGCAATCTATAGTGGTGAAACTCTTTTTGTTGTATATTTTTAAATCAGAGGTCTCAAACTCAATACCCAGAGGGCAACAGCCCTCAGAGTTTCATTCCGACCTTCACTGAGCACTGCAGATTCCACTAATTAAAGTCCTCCGGTTTTGTTTGAAACCACTGGTGTGTCTCTTGAAACAGGGTTGAAACAAAAACTAGCTGCAGCCATTATTCTCCAGGATTGAGGTTGAGAGGCCTGCTTTAAATTAAGAAATAATGTTTTCTCATGTTTTCAAATACACATAAGGATTATATGACTAACAGAACAACTGGGGGATAAAACAAAAGAGCGAATGATAATATAGAACAAGGTAAAATCCAAGTGAACTAACTTAACCTCTTACAGGCGAATGAGTATGGCAGGGACACAATTAAACAGAAAACAACAAGTAACCATGTGCTAGAAACTTTAACAAAACAAAGACGACCACAGCCAGTCAAGTAATCTAGACCACATGACTGGTGAAAAATAGAATAGGAAAATGGATTGGACAAAAAGTGACTAAAGGCGCATTAGAATCTGCACACTTGCGTACAGATCAGTATGGGAAATGTAGTAAGAGAGCTAGGTGGGACGTTCAAATTTAAAGTATACCCTGCTATTGTAAGGTAGACACCGCCATTTAAAACTCTTTATCATGTAACATTTTAACATGGGGGATGAAGTATGTTCACTTATAATTCATGCATCTCAGATCCATACTGTTTAGCATATACTGAATTATTTTTCAAGAGGTATTTACTTGATAATATGAAGTACCTATTTATGGAGTAAAAGGATTCGAACGACCCCCAAAGACACAAAGTAAAACAAAAAACAAAGCAAGGGCTGTCTCACCTCAAGAGTATAAATATATAAACTATAAAGTCTTGCTTACAGATCATGACAATGAGTGAACTGACTAAATTGAACTTATTAAATTGAAAATAGCATGAAAATGATCAACTTCAATAAAAACATGGTCAACCACTTCAACTGCATGTTTAATGGGAAAACACTTTAACTAAGCAACCATTCTACTAGGGTGTTTTTCCACCTGACTTGTTTAGTTTGATTAAATTGAACTTGAGTTAAGTGTCACGGTGGCTCAGTGGGTAGCACGGTCGTCTCACAGCAAGAAGGTCGCTGGTTCGAGTCTCGACTGGGTCGGTTGGCATTTCTGTGTAGAGTTTGTATGTTCTCCCCGTGATCACGTGGGTTTACTCCGGGTGCTCTGGTTTCCCCACAAGTCCAAAGACATGCGGTATAAGTGAATTGAGTAAGAACGATTGTCCATAGTGTTAAAGTGTGAATGTGTGTGTGTGTGTGTGTGTGTGTGTGATTGTTTCCCAGCAATGGGTTGCGGCTGGAAGGGCATCCGCTGCGTAAAAACATGTGCCAGAGAGTTGGCGGTTCATTCCGCTGGTGCGACCCCGAAAGGGAAGAAAGCCGACATGAAGATGAATGAACTTGAGTTCTCTTTACCTTTTAGTTCAGTTCATTCTGGCAGGTGAGAAAGCAGCCACTAAATCGCACCAAAAGCGTATGAAAAAGCGGTCCGAGATGTTTATGCCTTAACAAAACATCTAATCACATCTAATCCTCAATGGCAGTTTGAAAATCTATGTGACATGAGTGTTAATGGGGCAGTCACAGTACTCCAGGAATAACCTAAAATATCTCAAAATGTGTTCAGTGGAAGAACAAAGCCTTAATGGGTCTGGCACCAGGTTTATGTAAATTTTTCATTTTTGGAAGTGGAATATCCCTTTAAGCTTACTATCAATAGGGTACATAACCCCAAGAAGGCCAGATATTCTTTGAAGTTTGATCAACCATCCCCCACCTTCCACACTTCATCTGTCCTTTCCTGTATTCGGACAGCTAGCCTGGTAACCGTTCAATATCAAATATTTAACTTTGGTGGTTATTCACAGAGAAAAAGCGAGCCAATTGAGATTTTCTAGTATCCACTCAGGTATGTGTTGTGCATTTAGTCTTTTTGGTGTGAACCCAAAATGAGACTATTTTGTGTAAGAGCGAACACACGAAAGATAATAAATGTACTTTCTATTGGATTCTCTTTGTCTTTTAAAAGTTACAAACTGTGTTTTCCCTTTTTTCAAACATCCCTGACATGTGACACACAAGAACTTCAAAGTGGAGAGGCCCATCTTTAAACCAGCTATGCAAGATTCACAGATTAACTGTCATGTTGTGAGGTTACACGTAATAAAAGTCACATGAATTTATACAAATTTGATGTGCTTTTCAGTTATTATTACCGCTGTCATTGGCCTTCTTCCGGCTTAATGGACAATAAGCCCACTTGAACACGTTAAACACAAATGTTGCACAATCATGTAATATATTTCAACATATTTAGTACCAGAGGAAGTTCTGGGTGAATTAGTCAACTAATGAGTCAGTTCAGATCAATGCGGCAGAAACTGTAGGACCATTTTGTTGGGAAAAAGGCATTGTTTTTTGCCTTTGTTAATTGATTTGGTAGGAACTTTAGAAGGAGCTGTTTTAATTATACAACTGTAAATTTAGCTGTTCAAATAATATTAATTTTAGTACAGGATGACTAAAGAAAATAATAAAGATAAAAAATTATGGAGTACAGTTTCTGAATCGTCATTTTTTTAAGCAAGTGTTTATAAATCTAACTGAGTTCAGAAAGACGCTTTCAAAGAAAACAAATCTCTGGAAGAAAATCATTGTCAGACGAGATGTGTTTACTTAGAAGAGATTTGACAAAAGTGTCAGGAGGGGGAGAGATAAAGCATGCACCGGATGTTATCTGCCTGATCAAGGTCTTCCTGCAGGACCCTCAGAGGGAGGAGTATCCTGACATCCCCTCAAATAATAAAACACCCGCACCCTATTGTCCTCGTGCCACTGTCACCTGAGGCACAGCAGCCAAAGACAACAAGAGGAAGCCTTGTTCAATCGGCCCGCTGACCCAGGCTAACTCTCAGCATGTTACGTAGTGATGTGTGCTAATAAAATGGAAACTTATTAAATCTTCCTAAATAAAATTCATGTTTGTGCTTTAACCAGTAAAATGTATTTTATACCCAGACATTAATAAGAAAGGCAAGTTTAGAGCATGTCAAATAAAGAAGGACCTGTAAAACTCAATAGTGCGGTGAACAGAAAAAACAAACGATTGCAACCATCCCATTTACCAATCTATTCCATTGTCTTTCAGTCATTTGTACTTAGCTCCGATCTGTTAACTCTCCATTATCCAGTCAAACAGCATAAATGTCACAGACTGTGCACTAAGTGATGAGAAAAATCCAAACTGCAAAACCAAAGAAATAAAATAATGGATACAAAACATTTTGAATAAAGATTGCACCCTCTATGAATTCACAAAGGTAAATGTTCAATGTTACTGATAATCACATAAACCTCAACTAACAGACTTGTGCCAAATTAAATTTTACTCTAACATAAAAAAACTCAAGTGAAAAGTAAGCAACTTGGCATTAATCGTCAATAGACAGTTTATTGGTTTCTAGTGTTGTAGATTAAAACATTATCATAGTCTGCATTACATCATACTGCTTTTCTGACCATAATAATGTAAATAAATAAATGATTGTTTAAACTTGTTACAAGAGTTTGTTTAATATCTTTTTATTTTCAAGAACATAAAATTAATCAACTTTATCTCACTTGCTCATGCTAGCATTTTGATCCAAATGCTAATACCACACTTTTGCATTTAATGCCACTTCTACATTGAAGTAAGATAACATTGGAAGCAGTGGAAGTTTTTACAATAAAATGCTGTGGGCAGACAGTTTATAAAGGTAGGGGTAAGAAGTTTGATAGGTGAACCCATGCTGATGGGCTTCAGGTCTTACTCACAGAATTATGTTAAACAAAATCACTTTAATTTGTTTGCAGCCTGTTCTGATTCAGCCCTGAGGCTCAGTGGCAATGAGTTCCAGAACTGGGGTCCCCTCACACAAAACGCACGACCACCCCAGTGCTTGGAATGCACCTTTGGAACACTGAGGAGTAACTGATAATGTCTGAGGAGTAAGGACTACGTCTGAGCTCAAATAAACAAGACAGTTATGTCGAAGTTATGTTAGGGTGCAGTGGCATGGTTTAAAATCATAAATTGAATATGGTACCCAATCGGTATCCAATGTAGTGAAGACCGATTAGTCATTATGCAGGCCCTCTTGGATCAGAAGCTGGATATTGGCATTCTGTAGCATGTAGGCTGGACGGAGGACTGGCGTGCAGTCTTGATACCAGACAAGAGTCACAGATGGCCACACATCGGCCATGACTGGCTCAAACCTCTGCCAAGCTAACATTAACTTCAACATCTGGCTTATGTCTTCTATGTCAGATTAAAAGATTAAAAGATGGTCATCACCGTCACCCTCCAACCAGGTTTGGACAAATGCCAAAAATTGCGCAAATTGGTTTGTTGACTAAGGAGAAGGAGATAATGTAAAGGTAAAAAAGAGCCCATATCAGTAGGATACCCCTTGGTGTTCCTCTACCTCTCTCATTTTACATATGTCTTACTGAAATCTACTTAGATGTACGGAGAATAATGATGCCTGATTAGAGATGCCAAGTAAGTTTTGTATTAATGGGCTACCACTCTTCCTGAACCATTCAGTTATTTTAACTTCATATCATGCCTGAAGCTCCACACAGATAATATCATAAGTCCAGTATTCAGCATCAAAATTCTTGATTTCCAGATTATGATCACCATATTTCCCAGCGATGGGTTGTGGCTGGAAGGGCATCCGCCGCGTAAAACACATGCCAGAGAGTTGGCGATTTTTTCCGCTGTGGCGATCCCGAAAGGGAAGAAAGCCGACATGAAGATGAATGAACGAATGAATGATCACCATAAGACTATAGCTAATGCATAAATAACAAGGTTATTCACTAAACCTGCTCATAACCATCCAATGACCAACTTAAACTAGCTCATGAACAACTAAGAACCACTATCAGCAGCTCACATCAGCTCTTAAAGACCAGCTTAAGCTAGTTTTGCTGCTGCTGCTGCTATAAAACACAAAAGCCTGCACATTCTGGCTGTTATTTAGTTATTTTCACAACCACATTAAGTATCTGACTCTTTAGAAAATGTGTTTTTTGAAAAATTATGTAACAACAAAATGAAAAGAAATTTTAGATTTTATACATTTCACAATTTCCCATGTAGCAACAGAAATGAGTCAGGATAAATACAGCTACAATAACAATCTCATTGACTTTAAGTCTAAAGTCAATACATCACATGACTTTTGCCTTCCATGCTAGCTCTCCAGAGAAGCACAATAGCGCAACTCTGCTATGGTTAAGCATATGACCTTCCATTGAAACCCAGCAGACCTCGACATGTCAAGGAAAAATATGGTTTTTCAGGATCCGTTTACAGAGAGAAACCCATAAAAACAGTCCATTTTAAGAACACTATACAACAAATCATTGACAGAGTATGGGAAGTTTCAGTGAAAGTGAAATTTTAAATATATCACATTTAGTGACTTATTAGAGCGGGTAGATCTCAAGCCAAACTTATAGAGAACAGACAGAAAGCAACAAAATGAACTGAGAAAAATTAAAAACATTAAATAGTGCCATTCAGGTTGAAACAAGCAGTAGTGCTGAGCGCTACTAATAAAATCAAAGTTAAAAATATGAGACAACTTTGGTTGAAATATTGCAGTGTTTTTACGTAAAGCCATAGCACTGTTGTAAAATTTTCAATGACAGTTACAAATGTGACAGTGTAAATATTCCCTAATATATTATATTAGTAATATAATTGGGCTAATTGTTGCCTTCCCAATACCATTTGATGTAATTTAAAACCAACACATTTAGAACGACCAGTTCTTTTATGGAAAAATTGCTATATGACACCTCAACAAAAAAAAACTCTAAATAGGCTGTGTATTTGGCTCAAAATGTCTGTGGCTCAAATTGCTTTTTGAAGGCCATTTATAAAGAGCACTTTTGGAGACTGGTGCTATTTGGCATAAAAAAGGTCCCCCTGTGATTACGAACCAAAGAACAGATTCCAGAACTATATAACAGTGTATACTGTGTCATGGGCCATCCTCTGGGTCAAACCTGAACCCATCGCTGAAGCCATATATTGATCTTCAAACAAACACCCTGATTAAGTCATTTACTCCAGAACAGTTGAAAATATAGAGTAGGGTTTGTTATTTGTGCAGATGAGTTGAAGTTCAGTGCCAAAAGCCACCAAATGGGCTGCTAACAGTGGGAAACTGTGTGAACAGAGTAAAATGTTCAAACATTTTTGTAGAAAACCTCATATCTGATTCCTCCTATAAGTGCAGGGGTGATCTATACTTGTCAGTTTCACAAAGCAGCATTGGAGAGTTTCTGAATGGGTAGGGTAGGTTCCAAATGATGCAGGCTGCTCACATAATGGTGTTAAAAACTTTCCTTGAGAATGTTAAAAAATTACATTGAACAAGACTTTTTTTATTCTGAGAATATATTTATTATCAGCTCTTACCACTCAATCATCCAAAGTATAGTCAGCTTTTATTTATTTCTCAATACTCTCAGTAGGACTTTTGATATGTATTAATTTGGTATTAAATCCATGTTGCTTCATTTTCTGACCCTACTCATTTTAATGCATATTTATGCCTGCTGCCTTTCTCTGAACCTAATCTACTTTTTTTATATTCAGGATTTAAATATTCATCTCAAAGATTGTTTAAGACGGTGTAGGAGGGTGCATTTAAGAGAGTGGATTCCTAGGAGTAATTGTATAAAACTGTAACTAGCCAAGGAAACACTTATACCCAGACAATTACAGAAGTGTATTAGGAACAGGTATTTGTAGAAAGAATAACAGCATAAGGGTTGGTCAAATAAGAAGAGTGAAAGCTCACATGCTTATGTGTCTTTTGGGGTTTTTTACTCTAGGAAAGCTGTGGCACCGATACTTCGTCTTACCCTTTCATTGTGGCAGTGAAATTCTTAGGCAATTCAGCCTGTAGAGGAAGACAAATGTTTTGATGCTTGTCTACCAATTTAAAACTGTATGCAATGAGAATGTATACTTAAATCTGATACATTTCCTTTTGTCAACACTTCAGATGACCTTGAAAATTGTTTATTGATAAGCCTCTGCTTTTATAATGAAAGAACAGAGTGAGTCAACTGTCAGTGAGAGCATCAGAAATCAGACCAAAATTAACTCTGGAGAATCCAGGCCTGGTTTAATGGGTAGTGGATTGGATGGAATGCCTAATCACATTGATTCCCACTGATATAGAAAAAGCTAAACTGGGGTTAAAATCTGATCACTATTAAACTTGCTAAAGTACATGATCTAGTCATGAATTTCATGAGTACAATCATTGGGTTTAAACAAAAATAAAATACTGACGTTGGGAAAAACGAGTCACATTTGACTCTGCTAGATAGCTAAGTAGATTAACAGGACTACATCATGGGACTCAGCATCATGTGTTTCACATAAAGAAGTTCTTTAAGCCTGTCTGTGCTAGAAAATCTGTCACCGCACTGTAAAATCAAAGTGTATACTTTACTAGAAAATAATATTACGTTCACTTAAATTTACCTACATGTTTAGCTTAGTTCTCTTAAGTATTGGTAAAAAATTTATATAATAAAACAATTCTGACTTTTTCTAAAACAGAAGTTTCTCAAAGTAGTCAATTTACGTAAAATCGATGTCCTTCTGCATGCGAAACGTAGTCCAGACCCTTTATTCAGAATCTTAAATAGGTTCAGAAGAACCATTAAAATGTAAGTAATTGATAAAATAGCAGGAAGGAGTGGGTGCAAGAAGGACCAGGCTTGGAGCTGTTCAAATTTAATTTCACAATATGTCATTTATGAACTCAAAAGTCAATATGCTAATTACTTATACATCATGTATATACAAATAGTTTTACGATGTGCACACTTGCTCTCACACATGACTCCATAAACTACCTCTCTTTGTTATCTCCCGTTTTGTCTTTTTGTGTCCATACATTTAAAGCCTTTGTTTGTTTACCATGCTCTGCCCTTTTCCTGATGCTATACTTACATAAATGATGGATTTGTTTTTCCATCTGTTCTTCCTGTCCTCTGCTTTCTGGTCTGAAGTCTCGGCTGGAGATTTGAGATGTTTGTATAAAGCCATTCACAGCTTTACAGCACTTCCTTCAGAAGCTAGCATTCACTGCTCTGGACTCTGGATTGTTTTTTTTCACCATCGCATACTGCAGTGTTTTGATGACCCCTTGATGATGTCGCACTGAGTGGTGAAAATCAAACAGCAGGATCTCATACACTGTTAAAATCAAGACGTGAAACCAATAGTTGGAAAAGGGTTTTTGTTTTTTAAATGAGCTGGAAAAAAGTGTAGCGTGAACAGGGAATTTAAGAATGGGGAAAACTTGACCCGTTGAAGTTGTTTTTGAAGAAAATGGACACATAATTATTTGAAAACAGATTTTGCTTCTCACAGTTAGTACAAATATGTTACACAAGGGTTGAATGAAATGAAAGCGGAGACATTGCTCGATGGGAGGATTTGCAGACAAAAAGATGGATGGAGGAATGAACGGAAATAAAAATAGATCCTTAATAGAGCTCATATGAGCATGGAGGGAAAGTTCTTTGATGAATAAAAATTAATTAATCTCCATAGTAACAGCATCTATCTGCAACTGTTATGAACCCATATCCATTGTCCACAAGATTTGTTATTCCTTCATTTGAAATAATAATATATTGGATTTTCAGAATTTTTCTCATCCTTTCATCTGTGTTCATTCCGTAAAACGATTTGAAATCTGTAAATACTCAGTTCTTGGAGGAACTTTAGGTTTGTTTTCTTTGGAATGCAAAGGCCCACTCCTCCTTTATGTGTTGAAATCCTCTCATTAACTGGGGGTCATCGGGGCTTATGTGGGCCTCCTCAACACTCCTACGAAAAATACACTCCACCCTAAACTGAGAGGTGTGACCGGGTCAAGAATGTCTTTCTAATTTGCTTTGAATTATTGCAAATGGAGAATTATGACTGTTCTTCACATGTCTTAAAGAGACAGTTCCACAGTAAAATGAAAATTCACTTTCATTACTGGTTCCATTGCTTTATTGGGTTTTCTGTTGAATGGTTTTATGAAAGAATATTGTCATTGTTCTTGGATCATTTTTGTTCTCTGAATGAATTTTGCTGATCCTGCAGTGTTTACAAGAGTGCAGAATAAACATGTTTAATGATTTGCATGTTTACATGACTAGATCAAATGTTATCTTATCATCCATAGTAACATAATTGTGCTATTCATAGAAACTTTATCAATTAGATTGACTGTTGAAAGAGATTGTGGAATAAATAGCCTTTTTGGGAAATTACACTATGTGTTGGATTTGACAAATTTTAGAAGAAAGGAGTAAAACTCAATTTCTGAAAGGAAATAGATGTTATAGTAGGTGGAGAGGTATAATAAAGGGTACCTGCAGATTGACTAGCACAGACAGTATGACCAGTGATCTTTTCAAACTAATAAGCCAACAAAAAGGACAAACTGACAGAGGAACAAATAGCCAAGCCATCTGATAAACCTAAAAACTTAAGGACTGAATATAAGTCCCAAAAGTGTCGGTGTTTTAACCCTGCATGCTCAGAAGACACTCAGAAAGAAAGACCAGACAAAAACTTTCATTCTAGCTTCTTTTACTCATTCATCTTGAAGAGCAAAGGAGCTTGTTGCAACCGAGAGCAGTTATGCAGGAGTGATATCAGTGTACATGACATGGGATAGACAAAACATGCAGAGTCAGACATGTTTGCAAGATTGTCACATAGTAAGTGATACAAGTGATTTGCTGCCACTCTTGAAGGCCAGATACAAAACCTTCTTTAAAGAACTGTTCTTAGGAGCCAGACTGATATTTTTATAGAATTAAATCCAAGTTAAATGTTGAGTTAAATCACTTAATTGCCAAAATACCCACATGTGCTACTCTGGTGGCTGTTTGTTCAGCTTTTGTGTTGATGATCTGACCCAACAAGCATACTTCACTTGTAAGCTGAATGCAGAGAAATTTGTACTCAGCCCACATACTGTTTCTGGTCAGACCCTTTAAAACTATCCTGTGAGAAAATCCCAAAAATATCCATTGAATTCCTCCTCAGAATGTTGTGTGAAGACTTCATTCGCTTCGGTGTATTCAGATGCAAAAACACTTGATGAGAAAGAACAGACTCACTCTGCCAGAAAACACACTTTCTATCTCTGTCTGTCTGTTCCTGCCTGTTTTTTGGTTCATTGATTAGTCAATAGATTCACATTGTCAGTCTGTTTGTCTTTAATCAATTTGTCTGTTGGTAGTCTTACTGGTAGTTGTTCTTTTACTCAGACAGTTAGTTACTATGGGTGTCTGTCTGTTGATTGGTTAATTTTCCAGACAGTCAGTTTATCCATCTGTGGGTCGATCGGTCCAGCTGTCAGTTGATCTGTCTATTGCTTTGCCTGTCTGTCTGTCAGGTGGTTAATCTACCAGTCAGCCGGTTTCTCTTTCTGTCATTGGTCAGTCTGTCTGTCTGTTTATCTGTATATTAAGTTTGCTGGTTGGTCTCTCAATCAAATAGTTGTTTGAATGGCTTATCTTTAAGTTGGTTGGTCTGTCTGTTGGTTGGTTCAGTGTCAATTTGTCTGTCTGTCACTCAGTCGAATAGTTGCTTTCCCTGTTTGTCTGTAAGGTGGCTAATCAGTTTGTCAGTTGATCTGTCTATTGGCCAGATTTTCAGCCAGTTGGTGAAGTTGCCTCTCTAAAAATTGGTCCATCTGTCAGGCGAGTTCATCAGTGGTCTGTCTATCGTGTGTCGCATTCAGTTGGTTGATTTATTGGTCGTTCTGTCTATCACTTAATCAATTGATCAATTTGCCTGATTTTCTGTTGGCTGGTTAATTGATTAGTGAATAAGTTGGTTGATTGGTCTCTGTCGATTGATTCTGTCTGGTTGGTTTCTTACTCAGTAAGTTGGTAGTATCTAAGCTTTTGTTGTTTGGTCTGTCTGTATTTCTTTTCTGACTGATAAGCTGTCACTTGGTAGGTTTCTTAACTCTTCAGTTTGCGGGTCAATTCGTTAGTCAGGTAGGGTAGTTTGTCAATTTTGGGACTTATATTCAGTCCTTAAGTTATTAGATTCATCAGATGGCTTGACTATATGTTCCTCCGTCAGTTTGTCATTTTTGTTGGTCTGTAATACTGTCTGTGCTAGGTCTAACCCCTGAACATTATCACTTTATGAGTGTTAGTCTCTCATGACCCATAAAAAGAATAGAATATGGATTATTCGATCTTGTGTTGACCTCCTGCTTATGAATCTATGTTGAAAATGATTGTCTTGCTTTATGTGTTGTTGGCTACATTTCTGAGCTTCTTTGCCCTTTATTTATATATATGAGAGTACACAAAATCCCTATAAACAATCGGCATGAAATTCAAAGAATCAAATCTGTTTCACTTTCTCTGAATCTGAAACAATACCAATCTTTTGTAAAGCCTACAGGTGCCACAAGAAATTCAGCCTTCTATAAAAAAATTGCCATCTATATTCTAAGAGCCACTTGTACACTTGTGCAAACAAGCTTTGAAAGTTCTGGTATGTCGCTTATTTTAACATATAAAACACTTCATGTTTTAATCATTTGTACTTTTCTGTTTTACACAACAATGTGTTCACATATTATTGTTAAATTTAGCAAATTATTTGTTATGTTAAATAAGAGGGAATTTTTAAAACCTTTACCTATATGCAGGTCGCTTTACTGGTTTCTGACTTTTGGTAATTTTTCGTTTAGTTTGTTCTGGTTTTATCTTCAACTGCAGAATTATCTTCAAATATAATCAAAACGATGCAGTTAGACAGTCTTCCATTAAAGATAAACATACACTTTATTTTTCATGGTTCAGTAAAAGGATTAACCACTATTTTTCAAGGCCTACATAAATTAATCTTTTTATCATTTTTGAAAAGTAAAATGTTACAAATGTGAAGCATTGTGAAACACATAATTGCACATTAAAATTATTTGTAAACTAACAAGCGTTTGCGTTGTATTTACATAAAATACTTAAAGTTAACAGATCAGTTCTACTATGATTTCTCCGTTAAACGGTGACTTTTATTTTGAAAAAAAAATATTGACCCGGAAAAATAAGCAGCATTCACATGTGAATGTTATGATTCGTAGATGTCATTCTCATAAAGTAAATTACATTCTTGTTTTAATTAAACAAATCGGCTTTAGTGCTAAACGCTTCAACTCACCTCCAAGTACGCTTTTAAAAGCACATTCGTGCCAGAATGAGAGTCGTTATCTTCAGCAAGCAGCAGCTGCTGAGAGTGACGCTTCTGAGGACAATTTCAGCACATTTAGCAACCCTTAAAGGTTCAATATGCAGACGTGCTCCCATTCAGAGCACAATAAGACATTTCCAAACATCTCCGTCTGTAATGGTGACCAAAATACTGACTGTGGATGAGATTTTCAACAAGAAGTCTTTCCAAGATTATCTGAAGCAGAAGGAAATGGAGTACAACAAATGCTTAAACTCAATCAGTGCTATAAACCATCCTCTTGAAGACACAGATATCAAAATCTCAAGGACCAACTTTTCTTTTCTCTCTTCTTTGGTGGCAAAAATCAAGGAACTGGGGTTAAAACAGAAGGAGTTGGAGGAAATGCAGCAGTTGCTGAAAGGTAGTCAAAATAAAAAGGCTATCATCATCATCAGTAAAATGTTGTGTGTTAAACAAAAGAAATTAGATACAGTTTAAATAACCACAAATACTTTTTGAATGCCCTAAATGATGTTTGTGTTCTGTGTATGTCATCCACTTAAAAAGAAGACATGTTTTCTAAAAACCCACTTCGAATTTAATGAGTCCTGTTTTGTATTAATATTCCAATTAAATGGATTATCCGCTGTTGTTTATTAGTTATTGAGGACAGCACAAAGTAATTACTTACTCAATTCACAGGTAAGTTAAGTAAAGTCAGAGTACAGATGGAAATAATAGAAAAAATATAACACAAGAGTAAATAGTTGGACAACCCCAACTAGTCTAAAAAGAGTTTATTTCTCAAGTCGACGAAAGATCCCATTCATCATAGCGACAAATATTTCATTGAGTAGAAAATTAAATCACATAAAAGAGTGAAACGTGCAATTGAATTATTATGAATTGTTGGATGGATTTTTTTTTTTGTTTGTTTTCAGAAAATGACAGAGAGTTACTAGAGCTGGCTGAAGCCGAGAGAGAAACCTGTCTGGAAACTATTAAAGATCTGAGACAGAGGGTGAGGTGTGAATGCCACTTGTTTAGATATCAGCCGCCTCATAAATGCATAATTTTAACATTCAATGCTGAGAGTGATGGGTTGAGGACTGTAGCGTGTACAGGTATTTAATTTGTATAAACTGTAAGTTGGATCAACTATTCCTGAAGGACACGTTACTTAAATTTAAACTTAATGAGTAATCTTAAGATTGCAAGTCAGACTCAGTTTTGTAGTGTCCCAATGATAGTTGTTTTCTAGTCATGGCTACATGTCAATTGACCTCACTTATAAACCTTGATCTAACCTTGATATGTTTAAATCATTTCAAAAAGAGATGAAGTACCTTATTTGATTAGAATTTTTTGATATATTATTCAAGCTCTGTTTGTATTACTCTGAGCTTGTTTTTCCTCTCTTGGTGCTGCAATAATGCCCCCTTGTGGGTCAAAATGAGATAATCCCAGTTTAAAATATTGAGAATACATCCTGGTTTTGCCTTCTGAATTCTTTATTATGGTACTGTACAGATTTTATGTCTTGTGGTCCCTGAGGAGGACTCTGAGCTAAGCGAGCTGGTGCTGGAGGTCAGCGCTGGGGTCGGAGGTCAAGAGGCCATGCTCTTCACGTCTGATATATTGGATATGTATCAGAGCTACTCTGCTTTCAATGGTTGGAGCTTCCAGATCTTGGAGTCAGGGTCCAGTGATATAGGTGAAAATTAAGTATCAGAATTAAAATTGTCGAGCTGTTAATGGTGTACCTTGCTTTTTGTTGAAAAAAAACTAAACTTCAATGTTTATTGATTTCTGTATAGTATCCTACTGTTTATGAATGCTTCTTTTTTATTTATTGGGAAGCACTTATAGATGACTTGGAGAAACATGAAATTTTCTGATCATACAATTGGGTATTTTTGTAACAATCTCTAACTGACAAGCATATGCTTTTTGTGCTTTATTAATAATAACTAATAGTAAATGGTTATAAAGCCAACAGCACAGATATAATATAATAATGCTGTTATAATATAGTTCAGGAAGAGTCCATCACAATATCTGCTTGGATGAATGAGAAGGTTTAATGAATGATTTTAACTGCTTTTCATTATTCAGGAGGCATCAGACATGCTTCAGCCAGCATCAGTGGTGCACTCAGTTATAAGAAGTTAAAGTTTGAAGCTGGCGTGCATCGTGTGCAGCGGGTCCCGAAAACAGAGAGTAAAGGCCGAACTCACACCAGCACCACGACGGTGGCTGTTCTTCCCCAGCCCACAGAGGTACACACTGAATGACCATGAGCACATAAACACTGATACCGAAATCTTCATCAGAAATTGTGAGTTCACCATGCAAAAGAGTACTAGTGTGTTGTTTATTAGTTTAATTATTTGCTGCGGGTTTTTTGTGAGAGTTTAGAAAGAATGGAGAATGGGAGACAGCTAAGATCAAAAACTGAAACATATGCAAAACATGTATATTTAATAGTTCTTCAATACAAAGTCGCTAGTTCCAGTCCTTCTTTTACGAGTGTTTAAACATGTTGGTTGATGAAACTGAAAAACTGGATAATACCCCAGAAGGAGGTGGCAGTCACTATTGGTTGCAGTGTAGAGAAAATGTGAAAAGCAAAACCACAGATAGATGAAAAGATTTAATAAAACATAGTTTGTATAATCCTGGTGACAGAATGATTTGTTTGAGAATATAGTTGAAGGGAGAGTCCATCTAAGGCCCTATGGCACCCTCAAACTTCTTAGCACCCCTAAAAATGAAATAAAATAAAAAATTAAGCCATCTCATTGTATATTAATTGTCTCATTAAAGTTTCAAGAGAAACTGGACAACTTCCATTCCAGCTGTACAGCAGCATGCATGCGTATGAGACTGACGGTGAATGACAGCTGAGTCACCCAATAAAAGAGGGAACACAAATCCCACCCCTGCCTCTCCAGATACATGATTCACTCACCTGAAACTCTGCTAAATCTAAAAGCATTATACAGTGTGCATTTTGTCATTTTATTTATCGTAGAACCCTTGATCATAATCAAAATTGTGTTTATTTGCCATCTAATTGACAATGGAAATGAATGATTTCCACATTAGGAATTTGCTTGAGTAAATAAGTGTAAAGAGATATAGAACATCACATAACAAGTAAGTGTAATAAAAATAAATATGTAAAGTAAATGAATGTAGTGTGATAGAGTTTGAAACTAAACTTTTTTTTACTAAACTGCTATAGCAATTAGATATAATTTGTGACACGTACAATACAGAACATAGGACAATGAGCAGTGAATTAAAGAGTAAAAAGTGTAAATACTGATCATGTAGATTATTGGAGTGACTGAACTAAAGTGTGAATTGTGACTTTTAAAGTGACAGTGTAGATCATGATGATTAGCTGCCGACAGCAGAGGGGAAGAAGCGGTTCCTGTGACATGCAGTTCTTGTTCGAGGACAAAAAGTATATCAAAGGTTACAGACCAAAGTAATGCATGTGAATACCCTATTTGTTAAGTGAGGATTAGTTACTGATTATATTGATATAAGAATGCTTTTACCAGAAAATCTCTCATGTATCTTCAAGACCCGCACTTTTACTCTTAAAATACTCCAAAATCAAAGGTCCAGTATGTAATAATTGAAGCAAAAGTAATCAAAATGGTTCATTATGTGTCAAGAATATAGGTACGACCTTTGAATTTGTGCTTTCAGTTTGTTTGTAACCTTTGCATTGTAGAGATCCTCGAGAAGTTCAATCAAACAAACACATCTGGTTGCTGAAACATGCACATTGTGAACAGTTTACAGTTATAGAGTCTTTCAACCTCTTCTAAAAACCTTTCAAAAACACCCCCATGATGACCTGAGAAACAAAATAAGGATATGCATTCATGATGCTTTTGAAAAATGAAGATGTTTCAAAGCGGAGAATAAAATAAAAATTGATGCTGAAACTTCTTCTGTTCTGTCGATTAATGCTATGCATGCTCAGAAATTAAAATTCTTCTAGCCGGAATCGAGTCACATTAACAAAATGAGTTAATAAATAGTAAATTCTAACAGCTAATCTTTATTGTTAACAATATCAGTTCACTATATTAAAGTTGGCAACATAGAATAACACTATATTCACTGCAAACCCTTTCCTTCATCCTTTACACATAAATAAGAGGAAATACTCTCTTTGGTTGACCTATATGATCGTAATTATAATTCATTTAACTATTTGTAATATTGAAGCCATGTATATCTGATGGATAACTGTCATGCCAATCTGGCAACCTATCGTCTGGGGGAGGAGGAGGGTTACGGCACTTCGCCACTTATATTTCGTTGCTTGCTGTCCCATTTTTGGCACCTTTAAGAACTTAACTGAAGACCTTCTCTTATTCATCTATTAATTTGCATCAAAGTAAACCATTGAATCTAAAAATCCAGAGGGGTTCTCCTAAAACCCGTTGAGATCATGACACTGAGCAAGCAAATCAAAGAAGCAGTGAATATATATTTATCTAAAAATCTATTAACCGCAGATTACCTTATTTATAATCATGAAAAAGCTAAAGCAAGGATCCTATATGGGAATTTTGCATGGCATGGATGTTTTCACTCTTTTTCTTGTCCTGATAAACACTGATAATAATGTACTAGGTTCAACAAGTATCCTATAAAAAATAATTTGTATACACCGAATAATTTTTTTTTGTAGTTTTTCATTTGCATCCCAGCAGTCGCCATCTTTTATGATTATCGGTCAAAAGCTAATGCCTGGTAGCACAAATATGATCTTTTCTGATAATAATGATTAAAGGATTGCTTGAAAGAAGCTGAAGTGTTTTTTACCATGTACATTAGTTGAAACCAAGTGAAGATTTTCCATCCTATCTTTTTATTCTAACAGATCTTATTCAGCATAAACTCTAAAGATCTGAAGATCGAGACAAAGAGAGCGAGTGGCGCTGGAGGTCAGCATGTTAATACCACCGACAGCGCTGTCAGGATCACTCACCTGCCCACAGGTAGAGGAATAGTGAAATATACAAGTGTGGAGAACACTGAGGAGCTCCGCATTTGTCAAATGAGATTCCTATGAACTGAATATTGACTTATTGTGTTGACAATGTTGCGGCTGGAAGGGCATCCGCCACGTAAAACATATGCCAGAGAGTTGGCGGTTCATTCTGCTGTGGCGACCCCGAAAGGGAATAAAGCCGACATGAAGATGAATGAATGTTGACAATGTGTTTCCATGTCTGTCACAGACACATTTTTTATTATACCTTTTGTGATCTTTGTGTAAATCCAAAAACTATCAGCTCTTTAAGCACAATATTATTTGAAATAATTCTATCAGTGAGGGTTAAAGTTTGTTTATTCTGATTTTAGGTACCGTAGCTGAATGTCAGGCAGGACGTTCTCAGATCAAGAACAAAGAAACAGCTATGCAAGTACTGCGTGCCAAACTCTACAGCGCTCGACTCGAGGAGGAGACCAGCAAGAGATACCAGACCCGAAAACTTCAGGTGCTTACCTACAATAACCATTCTCTCACCCTTGTGTTAATCCTTATGCCCAAATAATTCCTAGCTTTTTTAAGACATAACCTTTGAAAAATATCTGAAAAAAAAGTCTAAAAGTGATTTTAGCCAATTTTGACATGCCATACTTGTACATATCTTCAGGTCAAATTGAGTTGTTAAAGGGATTGTATCTTTTTTCATGCTTAATTCACAGATTGGCACCAGAGGCAGATCTGAGAAAATTAGGACCTATAACTTCCCTCAGGACCGGATCACAGACCACAGGATTGGGAAAACCATTCATGACGTTGATGGATTTTTACAAGGAGAGGAATTGTTGGAGGAGATGATTGTGTTTTTACAGCAGTTTTCGGAACAGGAAGCACTCTTGGATATTATCAGGGATGATGAGGACACTGCATAGTTATTTTTTGCTAATAAAGAAATGTGTAAAAGTTTGCTTTGAGTACGTTGTGTTGACTTGTGAGCACAAAAAAAGAGCAAAGACTCATCTCACTTGTATCTCGGAGGAGCTGCTCAAACAAACTTTGCTTTCTCTTGAAGTTGACACATGGGTGTTAAATGCTTTCTTTTTTTGGAGCCATTTTTCTAGGAAAATGTCTCTCATTTTACTGAACGTTGTCTAGTAGTCAACAATAAGGATGTTACAATAATGTTTAATTTATATCCATTTATTAACATTATCTAACATTTGAATTTATATCAAGGTTCTGCTGATAACAATGTGTGAAAGCCTGGGTAGGCCCCAGTCAGTAACCGAGTCCATCTCATATACACATTCATTCTTAAGAGAAATTTAATTCACCTTTAATTCACCTGAGGTTATTTTTGTAATAAAGAAACCGGAGTATCAATGAAACGCATAAAAGCATGAGAACAATGAATGTCTTTATAAATAAGGTGTATATATCTCTATAAATAACTTTCAGTGAGCAAACAAGAAGACATTTGTGATACAATCTTACATAATTTTTTCAACCAGAAAAAGGAAATATAAAATTATTTGTTGTGTTTTAAACAAGAATTGGCATTACTATTGGCATTATATTTAACTGTAATATTAAATTATTACAAAACTGAATGCGCTATACAAATGAATGCATGCTTTTTATGTATTCCATAGTGCTAAGAATACAAAATGTCGAGTAAACAATAACCAACAAATCAACTACATATTTATTGCAAAAACGCGCTTTTTCTCTACGCGTATTCATTGGGTGGCGCTCTTTATTTTTGATGACGTAAAAGTTGCTGCTGCGTCGTGACGTACTCTGCATTCCACCCAACGCGTTGATTGGCTGCGGTGAGTTTAAAGGTATCATTATGCGCTCTGATTGGCTTATCAGGTTTTTCGCCAAATTTCAAATGCTACTAGTGGCGCTTTTTCCTCGTACTCTCAGACCATTGTGTTGCCGCTTAAATGCTCGTGTAGCTTCTGCATTATTGACACGGGTGCCTTTTTTACGGATACATGAGGAACACGAAATTTACCGTTGCAGTTAAGAGGTAAGAAATTGCCCTGTGTATTTCGTTTGTTTGCTGTGTATGGAATTGTTGTGTTTTTAAGGGACTTTAAATAAGCGGACACGTAACTTCTGACCAACCATGGTCGCTTGTTTGCTAGGCTAGTAAGATAACTTTAGTTTCCGGGTTTCTATTTAATGTTTAAGCAACATAGTGGGTATTTATCTTTGTGGTTTCGTTTCAGAACACTTAGAACAGTGTTTCTGTGTAGTTAGAGGATGCTAATGTTAATGGGCTTAAAGTTGTGTTGGTGAAACGGGAGTGTTTGGATCCATGCAGGAAGGCGCGCAAAAACTGATAATCTGTAATAATTCACATTAAAACGAAATGTTAAACGTCTGTTCCACGCCAACACTAACTATTAAACACAATACATGTTATTGTACAATTCAAACATCATGCTGTTTTTGTGTCCTATATGCAATGTTAAAAAATGATGCTATCTTGTTTTTTGGTCTGTTCTACTGTTTCATTATTTACTTCCAACCATTAAGATAACGTTAACCCTAAATATAAATTTTAGTCGACAACACTTTATGGTTTCAAAATGTTTGTTTCTTTTTGTAAAAAAAGAGTTAAAAAGTACATTAAAATTATGTTTCATTGTATTAGTAATTAGGATGTAACAAAAATGGTGTCTGGTCTTTGCTGTGGAACATTTTTGTTTTGAGTTGTATCTTAAGATTGCACGTAATTATATTTTGTCGCATTATCTCCATTTGTAAAGCTGACTCCATTTGAATTCTCAGTATGAAGTGTCCAAGCTACACAAATGAAGCCACCATCTTGTTCTCCATGGAGAAACCTGAAACAGACCTGGGGGAGGTGAAGGGAAGCACCGAATCTCCACGAAAAACTGGTTCCCCTCGTCGGCCATGCTCCATCAACATCTCCACACCTCTGGATCCCAAAACCAAAGGCCCACACAATAAAGAAAACTACCAAAGCAAACGCCTCTCTCTAGAAGTACTCTCAGATGAAGAGGTGGTTTTCAGCAGTGATGCTCTCTCAGAGGATAGTGGCTACCTCTCCCATCAAAACAGTCAAGTGGACGATAACGGTTTCGGAGAGTCTTTGGGGAAGATTGAAGAGAATAGCATTTCCTCTCAATCCCAAAGTGCCGAACACCACTGTTTACCAATGTTGCAATTTCAGGAGGAGGTTTGTAAGGAGCTCCATAGAAGTTACAAGAAGAATGGAAGCTATGATTGGACAGTTGTGGACACGATAGCGGGAAAATTCAGCTTGCATAATGTAATCGGGAGGAAAATGGGACTGGAGTTTGTGGATGTCCTCTGCGAGCTGTTTATGAAAGATATGAGGCACATTCTGACCCAAATCTTGAGGCTGTTGGGAGACGATGATTTAATAAGGTAATGGGCCAGAATCTGACACCAAAATGTCTCTTGATTTGCACTCAACCAAAAGATAATTTTGTTAACCATGTTGTTGGTTCTTTGTTTTAGCTGTAAGATGGTGAGCCGTACATGGAGGCGAATTATTTTCCAGGATCGTGCAGCTCTTGAGCGCTCCAGACAAGCTCAAAGAACACAAAGGGTGAGAATCTTGAACCCAATGTTGGTACAATTTACTCATCGTTTACTGACAATTGAGAATTCTGTCACATCTTAATTGTTGCAAATGTTTATGTATTCAGCTGAGTGACTGAGCGCCGTATTCAAGACCAAAAAAACATAAATGGGTTTTGGTACTAAACAATTATTGGCGAAAAGTTTGTTAGCGATTAGAGACGATGTTCATTTAGTCTTTAAATTTCCCAGATGTTTTTCTAGAGCTTTTTTCTCCTAAAACACATTTAGTTTATTTACTTGAACGCCCCACCCCCCTCTCAGTTTCCTTCACATTGTGATGTCAAGCAAATTTAGATTCACTAACATATAATTGTAAATTTGAAGGTATTTTTTTATTTAACAAAAATCTTTACACAAATGACAACAATTATTGCGCCCCTTGTAAAATCATTTAAATTGTCTGATTTTAGCCTTTTACATGGAATAATTTGTATTTTTTTTATGCCGACCAAAATACAAACCTAGTAAAAAGAAAACAGTATAGAATAAACTTGCATTAGGGTATATCCATTCCTTGAAATATTATTTCTCTTTCTTTTTTGCGAACGCAACTAATCATTCTTTGGCACTGACTTTTCATAACGCTGTCTGCACCAACACTCTTTAACGTCTAAGTTTGTCACGCTTGTTCACATGCCTTTAGCTTGCACTTAAGCTCCCAGTTGATAAAGAACTCTATGATTATTATTGAGATAATATACCTTCTTATCGTATTATTTTGTAACACTTCTACTTTGTTTAAAGGTCAACTAGTTTTCAGACGTCGGCCTTCATTGGTCATTCTTCTTGATGGTGATGGTGTTCTGATGGTGTTTGTCTCCCGCTATCAGGAATCCGGTCGCAGTGTGGGATTGTTATCACGAGACTTCGCCTTGAACAGGGCGGTGTTATCCTGCATGCAGGCCGCTAGCTCTTCTACTGGTCGCAAGGCTGCTAAAAAGCTGCAATGTGAAATGAAGGGAGCACATTCTTCATTCAAGTCCAGTCGATTTCAACAGTTTGTGGAGGTGAGCAGAACTTTTTCCCCAACTTCTCTGTTCATCATTTTCCTCCTTTGATGGCATTTATTTTTTTTTAGTCAATAGTAGCGCTACAAACCTTTGGGTTTCAAGATTCCAAAAATATTTTTGGCTCATGTGTTGAACAGTCCCCACCAGAGAGAAAGAAAAACATCAATATTTTTGTTTGCTTCTTACATTTTCTTTGCTTCAAATATGCTAACTTTTGGCAAAATAAAGCTTTGTTTCATTCGACCTTTCAACAAAAAACTGCTGGGAAGCCTCCTGCTTTCCTTTAATCTGTTCTCGTGCTGGAACAGAAATCTCCTTTTTTCCTTTTCTCAATGTGTTTTGGTTTTTCACATTTTCTTCCAAGTTTGCTATAGGGGGCTCTTTGTTTAATCCCATGTTACTATTATTGTCTCACTCAGGAAAATTCATAAAATGAACTAGTTAAACGAAACGCAAATACCATAGTGTACTAGAAATGCAATGGCTTGATGGAGGCAAATTAATTGCACCATAGTACAATATCAATTCTAATAAAAAGTAGGATTTTTCCCCCTTCTCTCAAACTTTTCCTTTTGGCACTGACTTTTCATAACGCCCTTCTCTCAAACTTTTTCTTTTTTTATATATATATATAGATTATATTACCCTTTTTTATCTTATCAGAAGAGAGATTTCTGTTAGGAGTTTGCCTTTTTTGGGCTTGCAACAGACAAACCAGATTTGATATGCAAAACTTTACACAGATTGTACTACTCTCTGACTTTCTCTTTAATAAGTCTCAGTTGCTAACGTAAAAAGTCTTAAGCCGCATCCATATCCAAAGTGATTAGATCTGTACTCGTCGCCAGTGAATGACTGAGGTTGTTAGAGGGCTTTGCAATGTCATGTCACTTAGTAATGATTGGGTGACTAGTAATGTGACATATGTGGTCAGCAACAAATACACTGTCTTCCCTCTAAAAATTCAAAGGGGAAATACATCCGTATAACACAGTCTGTTATTGGGATCATTGAAGTCCAATATCAGGAGTATTTCAGGCTGAACAAGACCTAGTTCTATGAACTCCTCTGGAGGGTGTGTCCCCTGACAGTTGAAGGATCACTTAAAAATGCTTATTGGTTTTCACTCACGACAGTCACTTTTCATTTGCATAAATAAAAAAAAATTGTTTGTCACAGTTGCCAGGGCTTATGCTATACTCAAATAATGGAATCATGTCGCCCAGTCACTGCTGCTCACTTTTTGGTATGAACGAGGCTTCAGCAGTGCAAAGTAAGTTAGCTCGCTTTGCATGCCTTAAGTCCTGATGTTATCATGTTCCGTGTAAAAATATCACCTTAAACATTGAAAAAAGGTTTCCACCCCAGTGCATGAATTTAGTGAAAATTGACTGGGTTTTTTTCTCTCTCTCTCTAGGCTGCCAAATCGTTGAAGTCTCATGAATCTCTGCGCCCATGTGTTCTTTGTAGCTCTCCAGCAAAGTACGATTCCAGCATGCAACGTGCTATTTGCACACGGACCAGCTGCAATTTTCAATTTTGCCCACTTTGTCAATCAGAATATCATCACGCTTCTCCGTGCCGGAGCACAGTCTTGAGGCGTTCCTCTTCCTCCTCAGAAGGAATCCTGGTGGGCTCTAGTCAAAGCAGAAAAAATGTTCGTCGCCTCTGAGCAACTATTGGGAAAAAATGGTTTTAAAAGAACTGCTTTTGGGATTTTAATGTCTTTTGACTATTATTTTTTTATATTTTAATAGGAGAAACTATTGTGCTGCTGCTGTGCCAGATGCACTTTTGGAATGTACCTTTGTGCAAGTTGCTTAAGGAGGTTAAACAGCCTCTTCTTCACTGCTTTAAAATATGTGAATAAGATTTTATATAATGTGTTTTTTGATGAAATTAAGAGCCTCTGTCTGTACAGACAAATTGTACATATGTGTTTGTTTAAATAAAGCGTGTCTGTTTTTAATTCTTGTCTTTTATACAATTTTTTTTTGTATATTCCCACTGAATTTTTTTTTATCAGTGATCATTGAAAAAACACAACATTTAAAGTAATAGATGCAAGAAGCAAATATCTTCATTTTGGAATTTGATTAGTCCTGATTCAATGTACATTGCTTGTCTGATATTTACCTGAATTAGTTTTGGGAAATGTCAAGTGCCTGTATGAATACGGCTCTAATCATTTTGGCTAGATGGCACTAGAGAGCTTCCATGTTTGGTTTTTAATTCACAAAATACCTGTCTGCACCATGTATTTTTTTATAGGCTAAGGATTCTCTTTTAGCTTTATAAAATACAAAAAAATATTTATAAAAGCAACACAGGAAAAAGGCATGGTGTTGAGTAAAGCAAATATGTAACAGTACAATCAAAAATATTTAAATATCACAACTAAAAAATTTTAAGTATTTGTTATGACAAATGGCTTCTTTTAGAATGTTGTTCAAGTATAATTTGTAGTATTCACAAGCTTTAAATATATTTATTTGTACATTAAACTGTTTTATAATAAATGCATATAGTCTTGTTCTAACCTTTTGGCAGCATAAAGTGAACACCTTTAATCTTTAGAAGTTTTCTTATTGATGACCATGTTTAATCTTACATGAACTTTTCTGGAGTAACCTCTTGTTGGGGTTTCTGGTTTAAACTTTAATGTATTTTCTATATAAAATATTTCATTGTAACAGAATCTGCACTCTAGGTTGACAACCTTGGTGTGAATTTGAAGTGAACATCGTTATATTACTTGAGCTTTCACAATGTGTGATTGAGACTGATTGCATGGCAAATGTAAACAAAATTAAAAAGAACTTGGAATTGAAAGTTTATCAGATTTTTAATTGATTCTTGTTTGACTGAAATTAAGCATGGATGAAAAATTTATTTGGTTTCTCTTGGACAAAGGCCTTCTGTTGGTTTCTATTGCTTGTCAAAAATCTTTTCTAGCCAAATTCTTCATTTTCTCTTCACAATTTAAAATGAAAGATTCTTTTATTTGATTTAACCCATCTTGAATCATTTCCTTTGACTTTATGACCATGTCAACCATGATATGATTCTTTGGTTCCCATACAGTGAGAATGAAGACTGATGATGATCTCAGCTGTAAGACAAGTCCTCTGAATCTACAGTCGTCTGCTTTAGAGGCGGAGCTCCTCTCCATCCTGGATGAGACCAATGAGGGTGGTGTCGTCGTCTGCAAACTTGAGGAGCTTTACAGAGGTGTCGTGCGAGGTGCAGTCGTGGGTGTAGAGGTGGAAGAGAACTGGAACATACCCCTGTTGGTGCACGGCAGTGCTAGTTGTTTGGGTGCATGATGTAAATTCCTCCATCCTCACAAGCTGTTGTCTGTCAGGAAGCTTATGATCCACTGACAGGTGGATTCAGGGATGGAGAGCTGGGATATTCACATAAACCCCTGGCTTATCCAGATGTTGCAAGATGTAGTGCCGCCCCATGTTAATTACATCCTCCACAGACGTGTTAGATCGGTAGACAAACTGCAGGGGTCCTGTTGGGGTCCAGTGATGTTCTTCAGGTGGCCCACCACCAGTCTTTCAAAGATATCTGGGCATTGGTCTGTTGTCAGTAAGACCTGAGATTTTATGCTTCTTTAGAATGGGGATGATGGTGGAGTGTTTGAAGCATGTTGGTCGGCACATGTTCTGAGGCATGTTGGTGAGACCCTATCAGGACCAGGGGCCTCATGTATAAAACTTTGCGTAGATGTAATCCTTAAAGTGTGCGTACACACATAAGGCAGAATTTGCGTACGCACAAAAGTTTTCAGATTCATAAAACCGTACGGACGCCAGAACCTGCGCAAGGTTCACTTTATAAATCCAAATTATCTGAATATTGTGCGCCGGTGCACGTGCTTATTGCTTACCCCAATCTCCTCCCGAAATAACCATATTTGGAGGTTAAGACCGCCCATTTTGAATATGTATGATCTCCCTGCATATTAATACCACCAATAATTCGGTTGACAAAAGCAAATTCATTCTCAGATGGTGCCTTTATTGCAACATGAGTGCAGTCAATAGCGACGATTACATTGGGACAACCAGTGATTGCTGCAAATTGCATTTTGATGTTGGCCTGTTCTGCTTGCGTGTAAGGAAAACGGATGTATCAGGGTGCCATCCCCACTATGGCATCCGATACATATGGCATGACACGGCTCAGGGATGACTGCGACATACCCGATCGGTCTGCCAACTCTCGCTGGAAAGTACCAGTGGCCAAGTGGCCTAATGTGGTCAATACTTGCAAAGGAACACACAGCGCATGGTTTCTCCGCGAGGGTCTTTCCAATGCTGGCCGTAATTCAGAACACAATTCCAAGAGGATGGCTCTTGGAAATCGAAATCGGCTCATGAACCAATCATCATCATGAGCAAGGAAATCTTCATTGACTGCACTAGTGTTGCAATAAAGGCACCATCTGAGAATGAATTTGCTTTTGTTAACCGAATTATTGGTGGTATTATTATGCAGGGAGATCATACATATTCAAAATGGGCGGTCTTAACCTCCAAATATGGTTATTTCGGGAGGAGATTGGGGTAAGCAATACGCTCATGCACCTGCGCACAATATTCAGATAATTTTGATTTATAAAGCGAACCTTGCGCAGGTTCTGGCGTACGTACGGTTTTATGAATCTGAAAACTTTTATGCGTACGCAAATTCTGCCTTATGTGCGTACGCACACTTTAAGGATTACATCTACGCAAAGGCCCCTGGTGATTTCCTCCTCTTCTCCTTCCTGAAGAGCTGACAAAACATCACCCTCGCTGATCTGTAGTGACGGAGTGGGAGAATGTTCTGTGCTGAAGGTGTTTGTGTGGGTATGTTAGAGTTGTTAATGGATGCTGAGGGAGACAATCGCAGAGTGTCTCAAAACTGAAGCAGCATCGTTGGTAGCAAATGGGTTTTGTAGTTTTTCAGAGTACGTTGTTTTGGCAGCTCTGATTTTCTTGTTCATTTCTGGCCTGTTTGTGCAAAGCACGGTCTCCATTTCTGCAGGCAACTCCCTTGACTTGACAAAGCTGTTTAAGTTTTCCAGAGAACCATGGTTTGTGGTTGTTATATGTCACATAAGTGTAGGTGGGGATGCACATCTCTTCACAGAAACTGATGTAGGAAGTCACTGAATCATTGATCTTGTCCAGGTCTGAGGCAGCAGTTTCAAAACACTTCAGTCTGTACAGTCGAAGCAGGCTTGTAAATCCCACTCTGCTTCAATGGTCCATCTTTTAACAGTTCTCACTACAGGTTTATCTGCTTTGAGCTGTTACTTATATGATGGAATAAGGTGAATCAGGCAGTAATCGGAGAGTCCTAAAGCTGCGATGGTGGCAGCGTGATAGGCACCCTTGATTGATGTGTAACAGTGATCCAGAGTATTCCCCTCTCTGGTAAGGCATACTATATGCTGCTTAAACTTTGACAGTTCTTTTCTTAAATTAGCTTTGTGAAAGTTTCCAAGAATCACACAGAAAGATTTTGGAAAATGCTGCTTCGCGTTCGTGATCTCGTCAGCCAGCTGTTGCAGCGCTTCGCTCACACGTGCCTGCAAGGGGATGTAAACACTAATAAAAATATATGAGGAAAACTGGCAGGCTGAATAGAAGGGCTTTCAGTTAATAAAGAGCACTTTCAGATCAGGATAGCAGATCTTCTTCATCACTCTAACATCTGTACACCACCTCACATTGATGTAGAAGCATGTGCCTCCACCTCTAGTTTTCCCATTGCACTTGAGTCACGGTCCACTCTGAACAGCGTTAATCCGGGCAGGTTGAGTGTGGCGTCCAGTATTCCTCCATTGAGCCAGATCTCAGTAAAACACAGCAAACCAGAGGTTGAAAAGTGTTTGTTGCTCCAGGTAACCAGATGAATTTCGTCAATTTTATTGGGTTCAGAGCGCAGAGTCACCAGATATATACTAGACAGCAATGTTGGAAAGCCGCGCCTGTGGAGCTTCATGATTTTTCCAACATGTCTTTCAGCAACACTCGATAAAACATCTGCAAATTCAAAACTCGATGGAAAGATGTTCTGGGAGTGCTGCCAAACAAATAGCAGAACAAACTAGCAAAACAAGAAAAAACACTGCAGAGCTGTGTACCGAGGCTGCCATTCGTGGCGTCATCTTGTCGAGTTATTGAATGAGCTGCATTAGCAGTTAATCTGATTGGTTAGTAGGTAGTGTCAATGCCAATGGACATCCCTTCAGCCATCAAGATGTTTTGATCTCCCAGAAAAAGAATATAGGATTTTCAAACAAGCATAAACGAATCTGAATAACTTGAAGTATGTTTGTGATATGGGAACAATATTCTAACATGCAAAAAATGTCTGAAAAATCGTGTTTTCATGATACAGCGCCTTTAAATGTGGACTTTTTATGGGTCATGGCTGAGAAACCAAAATTGTGTTGATCTGACGTATTTAAGGATGGAGCCAGATACAAGAGGTTTTAGCTCTTAGGAACTGTGGACTTGGCTTTTATTCCACCTGTCCTTCCATCTGAACAACTGCCCTGCATGCACCCACACTACCTGAAATCACATTGCTTGCTTAATGTCTAGCAAACAGCAGTTCCTGAAAATTCTATACCAATAATCTATGTTTAACTCATAGTACGTATTTCAACTCATTAAATATTATGTCATTAATGTCATGCTCGTTCATGTTTTTCATTTGCATGTTAAGGCATCAAATTATCATCATTTCATAAAATTTGGCATCACTATGATTGAATCTCCCAGGCATAAATATCTTACTTACTTTAAAAAAATGTATTCACATTATTTTATGTAGCACTGGAATTTGATAAAACTATTTGTTTTCAATTCTGCTGACATTCCAATTCCATTTCCTTTCAGCTGCATGCAATTCCAATTCCACTACAGGAATTTACCATTCATTCTCAATTAAGTTCATGAATGGCCCCAACCCTGGTTTATGCTCCACTCTCCCTGTCAGCTGGAATAGGAAGACTCCAGTGACTTTATAAGATTCACAAATGGGGCATAAAAAGACAACTTGATCACTTGAGAGTAGATGGATGATGTCAGAGTGAGCTCAGATCAATAAACAATCAAGAATTTATCAAATCATCCTGCTAAAATCAATTAGAATAAATAATTATATGTACTTTATATTTGTGTCATTGAGAAAAAATCCATCATTAAGCTCTCCCTTCAGCAACAATTAATCTCAAGAGCTGACCTTTCCCATCCAGAAATAGCCTACATCCGTATATTTTTTTTACATCCAATTGATTTATTAAACCAGGCTCTGTAGGGATGAAGTTGTAGAACATTTGAGGATCGTTCTGATTTAGCATTCACGTGTAATATTTGTTGGTAAGATTGACTATTTGCAGAGCACTTTGAAAAATGATGGTGATACTGAGTTGCTTGTTTCTTTTGCTACCTTGTTGTTTTCAGTGAACAACAGGTGCTCAACATGATTTATTATTTCTCTGCATTATCTAAATACTTAGAGTACTTCAACAGATCATAAATGCAAACCATATTGATGGAAAGAGTAATGTGCGCAAACATACACTAATGCTCAAAACAAGCTGGTTTGGGCCAGCCATTTCAATGCTGAATGTTTCTGAGTGGTCGTACGGCCATTATCAGAGTGGAGCTGGTCAGTTGTCATTTCTGTCCATCTATTCATTTCTCTCTGTCTATTTTTACCTGCTGTAGTCAGCAAGGCCCATTTACCATCCGCTAATGAAAGCTAATGAGCTGCTCCTCTCAAACAAGGCCTGAAAACACACTGTCTTTACAATGCAACAGTCCAATGGGCAAAGATTAAACCTGGCCACAGACACTAAACCTAACCATCAATGACCCTTTTGGTATCAGATTAAGAAAAGAAAAAAAAGTAAAAGAGATGATTGGAAAACAATAAATTAAGTGGCAGAAATTTACAAGACAAGGAAAAGTATTCACATAGTATAAATGAATTTAAGCTTTGACTAATTAGACTTTCTTTTGAAGGTGGACTTTATAGTTCTCCAGGTAACTGCAACCAACAAAAGGTCTGTCTAAAATCTCAAAAGAAACGGATGGAATGAATGAGTCTAAAGAAATAAATGTCAAGACACAAGACAGACGAGGACCCAAGTGCGTCACGTTTAAACAGAGATTCTTTATTAAGTGATAAAGACAAGGAACAATTAAGCACCCTTCAATGCCCAGCTGGCTGCGTCTCGTGGTGCTGCCAGGAGACGAAGCCGTCGGGGTCTTCACCGGGTAGTAGATCGAAGATCCGGGGCAGGAGAGCAGAGCGTAGTTAGGAGCTGGCGGTAGGTCGGGTAGCCGGGGTTGAAGAGCAGAGCACAGTCGGTAACAGGTAAGCGTTGGTTCTATCAGAGCAGGAGAGTTGAGGGTGCTCGAGGCGGTCCGAGTCGTCAACAGGCATTCAGGTTCGGCAGACAAACAACAGGCAGTGGGGACAGAGAAACAGACAGGCAGGTAACAAAACAGAGCCAGGAATCACAAAAAGCTTGCCTCAGCGTGCTGTAGGTTCGCAGACGATCTGACACCGACTGTCTGAAACCAGTCGCTTAAATAGGGAGAAGCGTGATTTAGGATAAGCTTCAGGTGTGGTGGTACTCAATGTGAGAGCCAGGGGGCGTGGCTACCAATCAAACTCAGGTGTAATGGAAAACTACCGGGTGAGAGAGAGACATCGAGTAGGCTCGTGACAATAAATGGGATTTTAGATTAATATATTTGGATCCGGCATCACGGTGGTGCAGTGGGTAGCACGGTCGTCTATCAGCAAGAAGGTCGCTGGTTCAAGCCTCGGCTGGGTCAGTTGGAATTTCTGTGTGGAGTTTGCATGTTCTCGTTATCGCGTGGGTTTTCTCCGGGTGCTCTGGTTTCCCCACAAGTCCAAAGACATGCAGTATAGTTGAATTGAGTAAGCACGATTGTCCATAGTGTTAAAGTGTGAATGAGTGTGTGTGTGAATGTTTCCCAGCAATGGGTTGCGGCTGGAAGGGCATCCGCTGCGTAAAACATATGCCAGAGAGTTGGCTGTTCATTCCGCTGTGGCGACGTCGAAAGGGAAGAAAACCGACATGAAGATGAATGAATGAATATTTGGATCCTCGTGTAAGGAACTTTAATGGATGCTACTAAATAAGCAGGAGTAGTTCAGAATCCAACAGCCCTTTTTACTGAAGTGGAACACGGAGGTAAAAAGACAATGTCAATTCCATTCTCACAATGTTTCTCACTCCGCTTGTTCCTCAGTGAGACCAGTACTTCAGAGGCTTCTGGGGCTAAGTACAACTTTTTGTGTAATGTAAGAAAATTAATTGTGGCATTGTGTGAAAAAAATGTACTGTGCAAACAGCTTGGCCATTAATTTTTTTAAAAATAATTTCAACAATAAAAAATTGTTTCAGCTGGACCATTGGATCTGAATAGATGGGAATCTTCACCACAAGAAAACTATCAGAGCATAAATAAACCATAATTTGGTATGTCAACTATTCAGTAGCTGAAATCTCTAAAAAGAAAAAAGAATAATATTTCAATAATAAAAATTTCAGATCATTATCATATTTATAGTGTTGTGAGGAGGAGATGTTGCGGCTGCGTCAAAAATATTTTTTAAAGTATATTTTTTAAATGTATTAACATTTTCAATTACTCATCTTGTTTTCTCTTTTCATTCTAATTTATATTTATCTCAACCCATGTCACAAATTAATGTTTGACTCATGGAATTAAATACCTGATTACTTTCTGATTGTTTGTTATTGTTCAAGCCAGCCTTTTACCCTTGATTGCCAGGAAGAGTTAAACTGACACAGCAAGAGTCAAGCTAAAACTGGACGTGCATTAAGAGGAGCACATCCACAGATGAGCAGAGAACGATCTCTTCTGTGCCCTAAGCAGTGCACTTCAACACTAACAAGACTTCCAACAGTGTACTCGCTAAGCCTACATATAATACCATAATCATAACTACTCACATTAAAAAATAAAAAAGGGTACCAAGAGCCTAAATACACCAAACCTGAGGAGTTTCATAAGATAAATAGTCTGATATAGGTGATAGTGTGTGAAGAAAAAGAATATTTCAAGATGTCCAGCAGTGTCCTTTAACACTTACTTTCAAACATAACAGAAGGTTTTAAATATGTTTAAAGATATTATTAATCAATAAAGATAGATGTTAATTATTAATTAAAATTATTTATGCAAATGTTCCCTGTATCACCTCTTTGTGAAGCAAAAAGCTTTGACATTTAAAAAATGTGCTAAACTACAAAATTGACTTGAGCTATTGTTTGTTTTCAAAGACTGTACTCATTTACATTGAGCCTACTTACTCAAAAGGGCACTGTAAAAAATATGTTTTAACAGAATTCTTCATAAATGATGTATTACTAAAAGACAACCTTCAAACACATACCACTAAAAATTTCAGCTTTTTAAAACCAAATATAGTGTTGTAAAACTATAGTTCAAATCTGGAAAATATCAAAAGTATTTACTTTGAATGACACTATGGTTTACTGTTGTGCATTGTGTACAACACTGTGAGTATATTATTCTTTTATTAATGTAATGCTTTTATTGTTTTTATAATTTTAATATATAAAAAAATTATACTTTTCTTTTTTAATCTCTGATTGGATTTATTGTCTGTTTCATCTCTGATTTGTTTTTATTCTATTGTAATGCACTTTCTGTAATGGATGCAATGTATATGAAAATAAAAGAAAAGAAATAAAGCTGCCTTGCTTTACATTTTTATGACTTAAAACTTTATGTTTCTACAAAAGCAGCAATGAAACTACTAGAAAGTAATTCTAAAATTCCACAACGACATAAAAAGCTGACATTGCCTAACCATAAGTGTTTTTAAAATCCCTTTTAATGAATAAGATCTTAATCTTCTGCATTTCTCAAATTCGTATCGCACTTTACTATTATTAGCCTTTTTGTATAAAAAAATTATTCACTTGGAAAGCATAACGTGACGTTATGCCACCAGACCATCCTTATACTACATCTCTAATCACTCAACCATCACTTTTAGACATTTATCTCAGTTTTAGTTTAATTGGTACAAAACAACCAATTAAACAAGTCCTCCAGGGAAAGCATGAGTCAAAACAAATGTAATGTGACAGAAAAGCCTAACTCTGGCTTTTTACCACACATGCTGTCTTATATAATACATTTCCTTATACTTTGACATTTATGATTCAAACGTCTAGGACATCATTGAGGCAGCCTGGCAAAAATTTCCTCCACAAACTCTCAGAATGAGCTTCTACTCGCTTGAAATAAGACCTTTAAAAATAATTGTTAGAAGGAATGACCTCTGCTAAATCACACATCTGGGAGCGTGACTTCAAATATGGTTATGGTGAGCAGACAAAAACAGACATCTGTTTTCTGTCCTTATATTTTCATCAGCCTGACATTCATGCATTGTTACTCCAGCCAACGGGGACGTGTTTTAACCTTGTAATGTTTTACACTTAAGTGTTCTACAATCTTGAATCTTTGATTTCGTTAGTCTCCAGCTTGAACCGGTTGGTTTTGTCTTCATTTTTTTCAAGAAAGATGACTGTAAGCTACAGTATAGTATTGAGGAATCAAGTTCATACGTGAGCACTTCTTTCATTCACTCCTTTCCCAATTGCCTGAAAGACACTGAAATTGACCATAGTCTGCAAATGAATGGCTCTTCAACCTTTTATTTTTCTTTGAATGGCAAAAAATAAAGATTTCCTGTGCCCACCCCTCCCAAATGTTCCCTCTAGAGTTCACATAGAAGCAACATCAACATCTTACAAAATAATTAATATTACAAAATGCACAGCAATACATCATCATTCGAGTACAATCCAGTCGAGTCTTCAGGTCCAAATCTGTTGCTCTTCCTCTCATGGTAACAGTCCGAGACTCTTTTCAATGCATTTATTGATCTACAATTTACAAGAAACATGTCAAAGCAGACTATATGTACATCCCCAAGATTTCAATGTACAGTGCAAACATTTATGTCATAGGTACCACATTTTTCTTCAACACATTTGAGTAGTAATGCTGATACGCTAGGCTGTTTCAAATGGAAAACCTATGATGGTCACGTGTTGTATTCATGCCGCCAGACCAGTCTCAGAGAGGCTAGAAGAGAAGAGATCAGTATTTAAAAGAACTAAATGGACTGGATAACCAAAGTGGTCATTTGCTTGTCTAAGTCTCACTCACAAATGGTAAATGATTCATAAGTCGGTCTACAGTTACATCATCGTAACTTTCCCGATATGTTGTTTCACCCCCAGCTGACTCCTCCTTCATGCTAGGAGGATCTTCTTGACTGAAAAGAGAGAGAAATTTGCATTTTCATGTCAATATCATGGAAAAATACCTTGCATTGTAAGACATTTATACTCTTTTAAACGTTTGGTGCTCAATATTAAGATTGTATATTGTGTACATTAACAGAGGCTCAGATTAATTTTTTATACCTTCGCTTTCCTGTCAGAACAGAGTTGAGGTATTTCTTCACTGCCATCTGCTTTCGAAATCGGCTGTAGTTGTCTGTGAATATTGCATCAGAATGACGCTTCATAGGAGCCTCGTCCTCCTCCATCAAATCATCACTGAAATTATTACAATTATGGAAAAGGTCAATTGAGGGTTGCACATAGTTTTTGACATCACCAACATCTTGATTTATTGTTAAAACTACCATTTTTTTAAATATTTTTTCTTAGCTTGTTTCAGTTGATATGTCATACAATAGATCATTAGTTTTTTAAGATGTAAAGACAAAATGTGAATATGATACAACTTAGAATTATGAATAAATATTGTTTTAAATACTAAAATAGTGTTCATCTCCATTACTATTGAACTACTGGCAAACTATAATTCCACCAAGTTTTTTTTTTTCAAATGTTCACCTTTTAAAGATCAGCAATCGAAAAATCAATCATTATTTGATGGATTTATCTCTAAAACCATTTATGCACAAGCTCTGGATTTATTCTCAGTCAATTTAACTGGCATAAAACAGGCTAATGTAGCCTACCTGACGCGCTTTCCAATCAATGACTCCAGGTACCGTCTGGCAGATAACTGTCCCAGGAGTTTACTGTACCCACTTGTGAAGAGCCCGTCAGCGTGTCTGGTTTCTCTACAAAAAAACAACAATAACAATAACAACAACAATGACAACTATATTTATCTTGCAAATAACAATCATTTTTATTGCTTTCGATGCTAAATGTTCTATTTCAGAGGGTGTTTTGTAGCTTATTTGAATATAGCAAAAAAATCTTAATATTAAATTTTTTTTTTCAAATCTAAACAAGCTGTGTTTTGAACATGGTGACTGGTTTGAGCTGGTGAACCATGTTCCAAAAATGCTTGCATTCCTATTTAAAACTATGTTTCTATATACTGTCAAATTAACATGTAAACTAAATGTTGTTTCTTTATGCTACACATTTTCTTTTTAAATCAGCATTCTTTTACAATCTGAGATGTTATTTTAGAAGCTTCGAGGTTGCTGGTCTACATTCAACATGTTACAGAGCCAAATAAGAACTTAAACTTATTTGAGGTATGATTTAAAGACATTTTAAATGAACTCTCTCATTTATGTAAAACAGTTCACCTAAACATATCAACGTCAAAATAGCCTTTTCATTTTAATTTTTATGGTTCCCCCTCTTCCTTTTTCTTTCCTGAAGCGATTTTGTGCACGCGCAATAAAAGGCGCGAAAATAGTGTGCTCATTTTCCATCATGCAACCATGTTCCAAATCTTTTATTGTATTGAAGCAAGTCAGGTAAGCGTTTTCTTTAAGTCATGTGCTTTGAAACAAAATCATTATTACCTCATGGAGGCGAAGGGTAAACTTAAGGTCCGGGCATATAAAACACTGGATAGAGTAATGAAGAGCAAAAGCTGAGAGCCGTTCCTCACGAGCATTGCTTTACACCTGCGCATAGATAAATACAATTGTAAAACTCGCAAAAAAATTACACTAAAAGAACCACAAGCTGTTAAAGCGTGTTTATTTACTTTGAGAATATAACATTAGAAATAAAACAAACGATAGTAAATGGATGAGCCTTTTGCGTCGATGTTACTCTACTTTAAAAGAATGCAACATGCAAAACACGCCGCTAAAATCAAATGAGCTTACATGTGCAATAGAGCTGGGATCCTCGCGCTGTTCAGGAGCTGAAATACCTCCAGTCAAATCTCCCAAAGTCTCCAGGAGTGCTTTAAAGTTCCTTTTGTGTCTCTTTGAAGAGTCCCAGCCCCCGTCTCGTTTTATATCGCTCAATACTTTCCACGAGACAGGAAGATAATCAGATTTGATTTGAGCTAATACGTCACAAGAAAGTCCCATTGGGATGCATGTGTTCGTCATGGTTTCTCTCTCTCTCTCTCTCTCCTCTCTCTCTCTCTCCTCTCTCTCTCTCTCTCTCTCTCTCTCTCTCTCTCTCTCTCTCTCTCAGAGACACACTCAGAAACACTGCTCCGAATGATTTGTGTCATTTTGTGTGATTCATTATTTGATTTTTTTTTAGTTGCATGGTTGCCTTTTTGGTTAAAGTAAAAACTTTTTAGTTGAAGAAAGAAAAAGTCATATCAACTGATGACGCAGAAGCATATGCATCTCCAGTGCAAAAAAAAGCACATGGAAGTGAAAAAAAGTTAAAAATGTGCTAAAACAATTAAAATTGTGGGAATGATGGATGGACGTACAGACTGATAGACAGAAAGATGTACATATACATTTGCAGTTAAAAAAGTTTTTAGAATCCTTTATTATGACATGGTGTTCTGTGTTTCACCCCCTCTGTTTCAAAACTGCCAAGTACACCGTACATGCTTCATGTTCTTGCTGGACAGGTGTCTCTCTGTTACTGCTTTAAACAAATATTTGGATATATGTTTATAATATATATTTTGGCTTTCTGAATAATAGTATTGTCTTGTGTGATCTCAAGTCAATTAACTTTATCTGTGAAGGAGAAGAAAACCAGTATGAAAAAAGATATAAGTTCTTCCAGACTTAAGTCAAAATATAGAATATAGAATCAATTACCCTTTCAAGTCAATTTCTGAGACATATCGCTGTTTTTCCTTGTGCATTTTTTATTCTTTGTTCACCTTATCGGCAGCTGTAATCAGAGAGCCATCAGAAACCAATAAAAAAGGGTGTCAGGAAATCACCAGAGAGTGTGTTTATTCTATTATGCTCAATGTTATCTACACTCCATTAACTCCCTGCATGGCTCCATTTATTTAGTGTAGCCATGAAAATGCATCAACCCCCTTGAAGGTTTATTTAAAACTGAGATTTTTAAAGTCCTTTTAAGTGGAAACAATATCACTTGAAGAGTAAGTATTACATTATTACTTTTTACATTGCAAAATGATTTAGTTGACCGACATAATGCATCAGCTGTCATATTTTTACTGTTGGCTTATATTTTGAGTACTTAATGTTCAAATTAATGAAGTGTTCAGTGTTTCATGATTTGTCATGTTGGGAGGAAAAGCCAAAACTTATAAATTGTTGTTACCTTATAAAACAAACAATAATGGAATTAAAGGGTTAGGGTTCATCTATAATCTACATTCACTTCTTGCACATTTCTATGTTAGCAGAATATTTAACTCATTTGTTACTCAACATTATAGCAGAATTGCATAAATGAATATTTCTGTGCTTCAAACATTCATTCATTCATTCATTCATTCATCTTCATGTCGGCTTTCTTCCCTTTCGGGGTCACCACAGCGGAATGAACCGCCAACTCTCTGGCATATGTTTTACGCAGCGGATGCCCTTCCAGCCGCAGTGCTTCAAACAGTAACAGTAGTAACACTCAAACACTGGATAACTTGCATCCATCTGCTTTCTTTACCTGCTTATCTGGGTTAGGATAATGGCACAGTAACGCTCACATTGGGTGAAAGGCAGGGGTACACTGGGTGGGGTAGGACCACTGTCATTCACTCTCCTATTCATTTCTAAGGAGTGTTTCTGTACTCAGGACACTCGCAGAAGCACAAGGAGAAGATGTAATCTCCACCCATAAAGGCTCGTGTGGTGTCTTAATTTTGTTACTAATGTGTGTCTCAACTTGTCGTGGTGAAAATGCATAAAGAACAAAGGTCATGTGGCTTCGTAAACTGATTAATTGAAATCACATCTGGAATCTACCTCCCTCATCAATCTCTTAATTCAGCAGAATCCAGAAAACAGCATTTCTGATTAAATCGATAAAATCTCTGAAAACCTTGCATTAATTCCAGTAGTGAAAATAACCTCAAACATGAGTTACATTCTGTAAATAATTTAGCTTTTACAGTTCTCTTTGTGCTAAGTTCATTTAATCTATTTCACCTACAACACAGGTCAGGGTTTGAAGGGATAAGCTACAAAAGTTACATTTTCATTTCAGAATTTTTCTGATGTTTCTCATAAAAAACAAGATGTTTAATTCAAATCCAGATTAATTCAATAAAGTTATTTTGTATTTGCGGTAAGCACTGTATAAAGAGGATACAAATGAGGACCTTTCAAACTTAAATGAGCTTTAAGGAGGGTTTACTCTAATCTTTTCCTGTGGATTCATAACAAGAGTCTGGTTTATGTTTCCGGCTGCCCTCTTTGTGTGTCAGTGATGAATTTAATGAACAGAAATATCCGGTTAGAAATGGGGTTAAAGGAACCAGCATGGAGATCATTATCAATCTGTAGAAATTCTGAAAAAAACATGTTCATTAAAGTGCCTTTAGCATTTATTACTGCAAAGATTCAGCATGGCATCCTTTCGATTCTCACAACTACTGGTTGAATTATTGTTTGAATCAATGTTGGACAAAGTGCTATCAAAACAGCCTGCTGATGTTTAATGTTACAGATTGTGGATTAAAACATGGATCCATCTGATACCTCTTTACATTTTCAACAACATGGCTATAATTGAACCTTTCAAATAAAAGCATTGCTTTTGACAATTATTTATTTTCTTACCACAGGTTGTCTTTTTTTTTACAAATACATGTCAAATTGCTTTGAAATTGTGAAGCTCGTAATGTTTAGTCTGACAGAATACCAAGAGCCTTTTTGTCAGCTTTACGGTATTGTGCTATTCACTCTATATTGCAAATAGTTTAGTACCTAAAGTTTAACTGGGCATGCATAGAAAAGCCATGGTGTTTGTAAAACACAGAAACAATCTGTAGAAGTGTGAATCAGTCCCGAGGTGCCACTTCCCATATGCGTGAGAGAGAGGGGTTTTATTGAAAAATAATCAAGTGAGATGACACCACTGAAGAGACATTCATCCAGACGCACACTATCTGGCACACATTAAGAGTCCCTGCGAGTCTATGGAGAGCAAGCATAGAAATCCCATCCTGTCTCTATTGAAACCAAATTGATTCCAGAAGATCCATCTCTTTCTAGGCTGAGTTTATGGGAAAAAAATGCCTGAACTTCAATTCTACCAAAGAAAATGGATATTGTTGTGTCACTGCTTCATACGCAGTATTGCTTCTATAACAAATTATTGGTTGTGTAACAAATGCACCTCACAGAAACGAATAAATTCAGCACAGGTTGCATTACTATCAGGGGCAAGCAATTTCTTTTTAAATCAACAAATTGACACTCTCCAATAACTCCATAAATTCATTTCAGCGCCCAATTTTGGAATTTTTATTTTTATTTGTGGTGTATTCCTTAAATGTGTTGCTGCGCATGTTGCTTGGTGGTATTGTCAAAATTGGAGACTTGTCAAACTGTGGTATACACACAAGTTAAATTGTTAAAGAACATCTTTAATATAATTTTTTTTGGTTGGTAAACAAATTACATACAACATTTTTTCGAATAGTTGTTTGAACTAAATAAATTACAACTTATCCCAGTACGAGTTATTCTCATAATGAATAAAAACAATTTCAACCTAAAATGATAACACAAGAATATTGTATGTGTGCAGGATTTCAAATTCGTTTAGTATAGTCACGAAACAAAACAACGGTAACGTAGTAGGGAATACTGTATTTTCTCGGTGCAGTAACGCTCCCTGATTGGCTACCCCACCGGAATTGCGTCACGGGGAAACAACATGGCCGCGTTCTTTTGAAACTAAATTCGTGTGCCCAACTTATTTTGGCTTTTTATTTGACATTGCATGCATGTTGGGTTCAACAAGTACGAGATTTCAGAGGGAGAGATTTCCAACAAAAGGGAAGAACCACACTCCAGGACTGGACACTCGTCTATTTGTTATTATCAGGTGAGAGTTGAAGCTGATGTTAGCTGTAGCTTCGATGCTACCTCTGACAGCATGAGAGAATTGACAAGAAAACTAGAGCTGTTCTACTTTTTAGTAAATGCATTTTATGCATATGGTCTGTTTGTGTGTATCTTGCTATGTGTGTATCGTAATGTGCAATATATGTTTTTTAGTAAATTAAGTTAACGAATTAACCCCCATCTGTCAGTGGTGGATTTATTATGTGTTAAAGGGAACACGGATGTAATTGTATGTCTTTTAGACGAAACAAAAATGAAAGTGCTTAAGGTAAAAATAACCGCGTTTTTCCACGTGGTTCATTGTGTCGAAAAGGCATTTATTTAGATGAGGTAAATATCCCAAAAAACTATAAAAGGTATTTCAAAACATTGACACATTTCCCTCAGAATGGGAATGATGTTGTCTTGTTGATCTTTACATGTTTTCAGTTATCTGTATGTTTAAAATGCATTGAAAATTATTAAACAGGGGGCATAATTATTATGTAAATTTTTTTTTATGAAGGTTATAAAGACAACCTTATACTGTGTTAAATAGTTTATTTGATACGCTCTCTTCCCTTCTGCACCTTTGCTTCTTTTAGAAATAATGCTGATATTGGGAACTCATGTCGCACGTGTTTGAAGAGCGAGCCACAATGATAGCCGCAGGCGAGTTGCAGTCGTTTGTCCCTTTTGGTCGAGAGCACTGCAGGAATCATCCAAGTGCTGTGAGCCTCCAGCTGCGGCAGCTCCAGCCGGCCTCTGAGCTCTGGTCCTCAGATGGAGCTGCAGCGGGGCTTGCAGGGTCGCTTCAGGAGGTCACACTGCATGAGAGAGACAAGGTGAGTCTTTTTCTGTATGCTCTACTTTAGGAAAAAGAAGACCACTGCAACATAATATGCTGTTCAATTTTAGCACGCCTTTGCTCATTTTGCCCCGCACCCTAATCTTGGTAGCTCTTGCTGATTGCCTACAAGTGTGTTTTGGTACTGACAGAATCTGACCTAACTAGGTTTTAAAAAACATGTCTTAATGAGGAAGCAGGATGGTCATGTCTAATCAGGAAACCTTCTCTTTTCTGGAAAAGGTTCAGACTTCTACACTACATGATATTCAGTCCTTCTAAAAAAAATGTTCATTTCATCTTGATGTGCAGGAGCGCTGGCAGCTTCGGAAGGGAAAGTCTCTTGATGGGGTGGAGTTTGAGGAGGAGCTTTATGTGACAGGGAACATGGTCATATGGAGCCGTGGGAGCAAAAATCAAGCCTCAAATGTTTATAAGGCTTTTACCGTAGACAGCACTGTTCAGCAGGTAAATCTGTCTAAAATGCTAAGATATATATATGGGTGTAACATCACCTAACAGCGCAAAGTGTGTTTGTGTGTGTGTGTTTTTTAAGAGTTTATCTGTATTACAAACCTTCGTTTTGGCATATCTTGAAGGACGCACACTTTAACATGAACGTCATCAAGCTTTTTAAAGAACTATGCTTTAATAGAAATAGGTAGGTATACAAACCACACTATTACAATTGTATTTTGTTTTTTTAAGGCACTCTGGTGTAACTTCACAGTTCCCCAATCAAAAAAAGATGGTAAGATTTTCGTTAGTTTTCTTTTAAGACATTGATTTAGTGAAAATAATGTATAGTTATGTACATATTATATTTGCATGCTTATTTTATCTATTTACAAAAAGTAACATCATTCAAAATTTGAATGCTATAAAATTTGTATAATTTTATCTAATGACTTTTGTTCTAAGAAGTTGTGTCTCCCAAAAACATTCTTTGTTGTTAGATAGGTAACAGCATTTTACTTAATTTAACTGATTATTCAGTCTTTTATATAAAGAATAAATGAGATCAGTAATCAGATCTGTACCTAAAAGTCATGCATTTTTTCAGAAAAGCATAACAAAATTGTTTTAGGTTACCAGATTTTTTTGCTAAGTGATACAACCTGTAATACAACTTTTTATTTGTTAAATTATTCATAGATTTTTCTTCGTTATCCCCAGTAAAAGATGTTGTGGAGCAGACGGTGTGCATTGCTCAGAGCACCTGTATCAATGTCCACAGCATGAGCGGCAAAGACTTCATTTCTCCGCTTCCATTTCAGGTGTGATGCCTTGACATATTGTCTTTTAGTTGACATTCGTTTAACATGAAGGACTTTTAACAAAAATGGTTGGCAGGGAAGCTACATTTACGGCAGAAGGATCAATTTCACTAAACATAATGAGGTTTTTGCCATGGTTTATGCACATTTAATGGCAGGGGGAGGGAGTGAAAATGTATAATAAATTAACTTACAAGAGGAAATCTTCTGGTTTTTAACTCTGGGTATACCTAATTCCATTTCCCTCACCTACCCCTCCGCATTTTAAACCAAATAGTAAGACATTGGTGGAATGCTAAATGAAAAGGGCACAAGTAAGAAGGAGGGATATGCCAGTGCTAGCTTCAACATAATAGTCTGTGTAGTAAAATCTACATTTTTATTTTAAGTGTGTTAAATGCATGAGCTTAGTTTTAACCTGAAACGTACATGGGTAAGGGTTAGTGGAATGGAACTTCTTGTTTTACTTTAATTTCCTCAGCTCTTGCCATCACATATTTAAAGGATGATGTTTCTCTGATGTTTCAAATTCCTGAGATGATCAGAATTTTCTATTTGTTTTTAGCATAATTAAATGCACTATAGTATGGAAGCTGTGAGTTCAGGAGACACATGAACTCTTTGGTTTCCAGACAGGAGACATTGGTGGTTTGGTTTTAGTAACAGTATGTTGGCAGCATTTTTTTCATTTCTGGCTTAAACTGGTTTTATTTGACAGAAGGAGATGATGAGGTCACCTCACACTGTTCTGCTTAATTTTAGTATTTAAGTTTGCAAAGTTTTGTTTGTACTTTATGACCCTGCACATATTTTAACCTGGATGTGTATGATGGTCAGACCCTTTGAACTATGTTACAATTGTGTTATAATAAGCGGTATTATAATTAAAATTATAATTACAAGTCATTTAGTGTTAAGTCAATTAAGTTTTTAGTGTGCCAGAAACACAGAAACTAACTTTTTAGCAAACAGATCTCTCTTTAAAGAGCTTTCTCTTTGTTTCAGCAAAGAAAATACAATAATATTAAAAGGCTTAAAAAAAGCAATCAATCCATCAATTAATCAACGTGAGTAGAGGAGATTTTTACATTTGAAACAGCCGAGGAAAAAATGGCTCAAGTGTTAGGGGTGCAATCTAGAATGTTGACTGCAGCTTGAGAAAAGCATTGTTTTAAAAAAGAAAGAAGGAAAGAAAGAAAGATTTGGTAAAAATGGTCTAGTTTGTGCGGGTGAATTTAAATGTTAACTCCACCCTCACCGACATCACATACTGCACCTTTTTTTATGTAAAATTGTTTGCACATCATCTTTGATTAAAAGTGGACTAGCGGGCATCATGTTAAATTCTAGCTGGAGTAAATTCATGGAAATATACTTCATCATCAGCTTCTTTGTTATTATTTTTTAATTATTTAAATTTTGTGACATTTACTTTCCAATAAAGTTACACAATGCCCATTTAAACATGCAGAAAAATCTGCATGTGGGAAAAATTGCTCCAGATTTATTCAGATTTAAATTTATTTGCAGGTCTCTACTCTCTGGTCAACTAAATTTGGCTTACTTTTGGAGCGCAGAAATATGATGGCAGATGGCCAAATGAGCCCTCTGAGGTAAGCTTGATTTGTGTTAAAACTTGGTTCTATAAAAGGTTTCAAATTTATATTTTGAACGAACTCACTTTCATCTTGTGTCTCATCAGAGAGCCTCTCCCAACCTTGTTTAGCATGCTACACCCCTTAGATGAAATCACTCCTGTGGTTTGTAAGTTCTCTAGTAAGTATTGAAAATGGCTTTTACTTTAATAGTTTAGTTTAAGTAAAAATGTAATTTCATTAATCAATGAAGTGTAGCACGGTATTATTAACCTTTTAGTTGTTTGTTGCTTAAAAATGTTGATGTTGTTACAAAAACTCAAAGCCCTTGTCTCACTTCTAATCATTGGAGCAGGTCTTTTTGAGTCCCGGCTCCAGTATGTTTCAGATACTGCTCAGAGAATGGTGTTCACCTGCCTTCAGCCCTCCATCATTATGACCTATGACACACAGCAGTGCACGCACACAGTCTGGAGCCTGCGCAAAGTCACAGTCGAGGTGCGTTCATAAACCTTTTTTGATCACGGGTATTCTTTAAGGACCCCTTTATCGAGCCTGCAGTTCATGATGCACAATTCAATTTTTTTTTGGTGAAAAAAAAAGAAGATATTTTTTATTATTTTATATATTTTTTTCATGTACGTGTTGATGCCACTAATAACATGGAACTGCTGTCTGTCTTGTGTGTGAATGGAATGTGACACTGAAGTGAGATGTGTTTGCAGTAGAGGACGTGATGTCTCTCAATATGTTGTTTGTCGAAGCAATTATATATATATATATATATATATATATATATATATATATATATATATATATATATATTTATATTTACTTTACTCAGGAGCAGAACACAATGTTGAAGTGTCCAGACCAGCCAGGCACAGCTCAAACCCCTAAAGCTGCTCCCAGTTACCTTAGTACCCACCTGAGGAACACGACCCGATTGGACTCCCCTGCCTCACCCTTAAACTGCCACGCCCTTCACAATCAGAGTCGAATCCCAACCTCACCGAGTCTCCACTCCCGGGTACACTCACCCAGCATTTCAAATATGGCCGCTCTCAGGTAAGTGCACCCCTCACCCCTTTCTGATGTCTGGATGTTGAATGACATATGAATCCAATTGTAGAATTTTACAGGCTAGCAGTTTTGTTTTTGTTCAAATGCTTTAAAAGTACCAAATACAATGTTTTTACAGGTACATAAAATGCAAGTACCGCAATATGCAATGGTTACTAAATGACAAAAGTGAAAAATTATCTGTTACTTTTATACTCATTTTATTCTTGCTTTTTCATCTTAAGTCGAGCTCACTCACCTGGCATTGCCGTGCCATCATTCTCCGGTGCCCAACGTTTCAACATGTCATGTCACACACCCTCCCCACGAGGCCACAGCATTTTGGCATCACCCAACAGCACCCTGAATGAGACCACACAGATGCCAGAAATGGAGCCAATCCTGCCAGACCTCTGCATAGAGCAGCTGTGGACAGAATCTAGCAGCACCCCAAGGTCCTAAAGCTTTCACATTTAAATAAACATTTGAAAGACATTTAGTGTAGAGGATTTTTTTTGTTAAAGTTGCTGCATGAATAGAAGTATCCAAAAATACTACAATAAAGTAAAGATATAGTGGAATTAGTGTTTTATTATGTTAAATATAGAATTTGTGTCACATATTCGTTTAGTTTAGACTTAATATTTGCAAATATTTTTTTAGAGTAGACAAAACCACAATGCTTGTAAATTTGAATCTGTACAAATCGATGCATGAACTTGACCCTACCTTTATTCGGCAAGAAATGTAGGCCTATAATTGAAATGATTGATGTATACATTTCTAAAGTTACCTTTGATTCTGTGGCAGGGAGAAAGGCTGCCAGGCCACTAAAGTCTTCATCACAACTGACCTGTGTGAAAACAGGTTCCTCTGTTTCCTGATTGAGTCTCATCAGCAACTTCGGTGAGCTTGTCACCATTTCTCCCTTTTACATCGTTTTAGTTTCAAGAATGATATTATTGCTTGGCATATTATATGTATTTAAGTTTTAGAATTAAGGGTATGATATGCAATTTCAATGTTTACGTTTAAGGAGAGCTTATTTGGCCTGAATAGCTTGGAGCTTAAACATAGTTGTAGCCAATCAGCATGAGCTACAAAATGGAGATGAGGCGCTATTGGACAAGGGGCACACACAGACTCCCAAAGCTTGCCCCTTTAATCTCTGATTACTGCTTTATTTCAACTTCACCAGTGCTAAACTGGTGAGTCTTTTGAATAAAAAGAAAAGCCACAAATATATAAGACGCTTGATGTATTTGCCATTTCCAGGTGTGTCAAATTTCTTGAGAGCAACGAAACATCTCATCTGATATTTGCATCAGTTACCATCATCCCTGCAAAAGATGCAGCCCCTCTTGAGGTCAGTTCTTGAAGTAGCTGTCCGTAATCAAAATTATGGGTTGGGGCAAATTTATTTATTTATTTTTTTCAAATATTCCATTTTAATGTCATTATTGTACTATCTAGTTTTAATTTTTACCAATTGAGTTTTACACCCTTAATGCTCTACTTTAAATACTGCAATATCAACAACCTTCTCTGATAAGAGATCTTTAAACAGGCGACGGGATGATTTTATGAAGATTAAATTGAATGAATGTCTAATTTTGTTTTAACGAATTTCTCAGTAGGTTTGTTTGAATGATAGTTTGAAAGCCTGGAAGAAAGTTTTTTTGACTAATTGCCACTTAGCAACGTCACATTAATTAAGCGGAAAACAAGTCGTAAAAACCATTTCCGCGTGTAATCAAGTTTCACAGAATTACTAGTGACCGATCTTGCTTTTTCCTTTAATTTTAAATTATTTATTACTTTTCTCATTACTTTTCATTAGAGCCTAAGTTTTCTCTCTTTTTATGTTAATAGTGATGCTTTGCTAATCGATTAGCAGATAAATGGACAGAAAATGGGTTTAAGACTGAAAAATATAGACAATAAAACTTAAATGAATGAACATAAAACAACATATTACTTAAATAAATCTAATATTATTGGGTAAATTTTAGAGAATTAAACTCTATATAGTGCTGGTAGTAATAAACAGATTTTTTTATTGTTATTTTTTAAGGATATCCATACAATGTTGGTGCTTGAAGCCACTGGAAGCTTGGTCCTATACACAGGAGTTACTCGGGTGAGTTTGGCTTCAAGTTTCACCTCAGAAATGATATTGCCACTTTCAGATCTTTTGTCTGGGCACAATTTGCATCTCACTATGCAGCTTACTTTACTTTATTTAAAAAAAAAGCCAAAGGCATCTTGAGTGTTAGCATCTAATGCTTCTTAGGGTTCCTTCATATTTTATCCAATCAGCAAAGATTTGCAAATTGGTTCCAGATGAGTTATTTGTACTGGTGAAAAAGCTGTGATTTCTTCAGCGATGCGGATATATTCAGCTAATATATTAATGTAATAAGATGCTACTTACAAGTGTATGCATGATTAATGGATAAAAGCCTATTTCTCTCCAGCAGGGTGGGTGTTGTGTGTGCGTGTGTGAGCGTGTTCAGATGTGGATGACTCACCTCAAACCAATTTTCCATGTCTAGATCCCCAGTGAAGATATGATTGATCAAGATGACCTGTCTGATAAAATGCAGAGGCTATTTCATTTTTGTATGTGGACACAGAGTATTTTTCTCTGTATAAAATACTGGTTAGAAATTGATTTAGAAAAATATTGTTTTTCTCAAATGTTTGAACTCGAGTGAAGAACATTTTTGTAAAGTTTAACTAACTAAACATTTTTGAGACTTTTTGTGTCGTACTATTTTTTTTCAGTATTCAGTATTATTTAACTCTTGTTTTATGGTGCCAGCATTTACAACATCATTACATTTCTGAGGTAAACTGGCCATAGTTTTTCATATGTTTAATATAATTAATTATATAACTATTTAGTTTTAAATTTTTATTTTCTATCAAAAGTTCTAACTCAAAGACTTAAAACCCTCATCAGTCAAAGCTTTGATTGGCAGCATTGGTCAAGTTACTTTGGTAAGTTAATTAAATTATTAATGATGAATTACTCCTTTTAAAATGTATCAAATTATGGTTTAGATACATTTATTTTTAAAGAATGGATTTACATTACTAGTTGCATTACTGTACACCTCAAAGGAACAAAAATATAAATGAAAACAAAATTTTTTTAGATGAATCCTTAATTATCTTTGTGTTAAGTTCAAAGTATTATGAAAAAAAAATTCAATCTCTTCTGACTTGAAAAAAAATGTCATATATTTTTATTTGCTTTTCTAAATATTCAACTTACAAACTTTGATGTTAAAACTAATAATTTAAACTGTAATTTTTAGTAAAAAAAATTGTGCTTTCAGAAAATGTTCCCCTTCAATCATACAAGTTATACGATTAGTGTTCTAAAATGTCAACAGAACTAATTAAGCAGCAATGATTAGGAAGAAACAAAAAAAATAATTGTCACCGCATCTGGGCAGATTCTGTATACATATTTTGCTGTTCTTAGAATTGCAATAGAATAAAGTCACTGAAAAAGAGGTGGTGTCACATTAACAGAAGCTTTATACTTAAAAGTCTGTACACATACTTTAGATTTTTTTTTTTCTCTGCAGTGTGTCCTGTCAGAGTAGGTCTCTAAAAATGACATCACTTAATCATGTGTGCATCAGAAACAAAAGCTACTGACAGTGGAAAATATATTTCTTTATTTTACAACTTAGTTTATCAGAGTTTTCTTTCAGCAGCACTGTAACATAGCAACTTTTGGTTATTTGAAATTTTAACTATAATCTAATTAGTATTTTTGAAATTATGATGTGTTTAATTATTATGTTAATAATAAAAGGTTATCAAATAACATTGTTTTTGGGCAATTGGTTTAATCTATCTGGTCACTGGTTACTGTTGTATGCTTAAACATTTATGGTACCAATAAAGCAATCAAGGGCATAGATCCACTTAAAGGGAGTTTCTCGCATTGGATACTCAACCTCAGTTTAAAATCCTTTGGATTCTCATTCTCACCTGTGTGCTTCTAGTGTCTAAAACAAGGTTACCGAGTCTTATGGGATGTATCATCAGTCAGAAAGGTGTTTTTGGTCTACTAAGCATTTTCAGTATACTTTAGCTTTTTTTTAAGTCACTTTTTTTTTCAAAAACTGTCAATTTAATTGTTGAGTTTTACCACACGTTTCAGCATAGGTTTCAGCAGGAAAATAACTTTGTTACATTCAAAGTGTTCCTCACTTCCTCAAAAATTTAAATTGTGTCTGTAGCTTCAGTAATTTTTTAATGGGTCTCTTTCACCACCTAAAAAAAAAAAGCAAAATCCTAATGCTATTTTAAATTCTTTTTGGATCACACCTTAAATTCCATCTTGTGTTTTTACAAATACTTTGTGAGATCTAATGTTAACAAACACAATTTTTTGTTTTCCAGGTCAGTAAAGTGTTTGTCCCTGGTCTTCTGTCTTCTCCTTTCTGCATGACGACCTGCCAGAAACCCTTCAGCACCCTTCTGGAGAATATCAGCACCCCCACCAGGGCCACAGTTCAGCATATGAGCCGGCTGGAGGAGGTGGGTGTGTTGCACAGAAGCCAATTAGAGGACCACTAATCGAGTCATATATGTAAGACAAGACCACATTCTTAGAGAGGACTCTTGATATTACGTCCTAATGCTAATGGCTGTCAGCTTGTTCCTACTAATGGATCAATACCAGTATTAAATCACCGTAATATGCTCAGCTCTGTTAATTTTTCTTTTAAAAATACAAACAATGTATGTCAAGGCTGGTCTGATAATCTCATTTGGTTAGACGGTGATCAAGTAGCCTGTATGATGGTATGCTTTGTTAATGATTTATCAAACCCTCTTGGGGCATGTATTTTGATGTTTTGTTTGAGGAAGTGGCCTTTTTAGAGGCAGCTTTTAACATTAAAGATTGGCTTCTGATAAAAGCTTTTTCGTATGCCATGGTTGTTCTCAAGCGTCTTTTATGGTTATGGTTTGAAGGTTGTTAAAAGTGGACCAAACGCTGTTCATGATTTTTGGAAAATGTAGAATGGGTTTTGGGTGTTATGATTTACACTTGGTCTAAAATGAAAACTTTGACAATATTGCTTAAATGTATGAAGATACATGTTAAATTTTAATCTTTAACGTATGGGTGTCCAGGGCATCCCAATTTAGAGTTCAAAATACACTTCAGAACTTTTACTTTAGCTTTTTAAATAGTACATTTTTGGGACATGTCTAATTCACTCTGTTTTGATTGTTTTCCTCACAAGAAAGGCAGATGCTGTGATGTATTCAAATCAATTTCAGAAAGCTTGCATTATAGTTATGTTAAATGTAGTAGTTACACCATAAAGGACAGAAGAATCAGAAATGGTTGGATTATCTGAAGTCCAGTGTGATTTTTGTCTTATTTTAACTTACGAAACCATGTTGATTTAAGTAGTTTTTGAGAAATTATCAATACAAAATAAAAAGCATCTGTGTTCTTAGAATCTATAAAGAAATGTTTCGTTTAAGGACAGGAAATGTGGTTTGTTTCCATGAATTTCCTGGTACAAGGCCCGAGCTGCCCATTTTTTGCAAATTATATTGATGTTGTTTACTGATTGATAAATAAATGTTATTAAGCAGGAATAACAGGAAACAAGAGAGCGGACAATGTGGCAAAACGAACAAACCCATAGTCCAATTATAACCATCTTATACCACCACCAGCAATTTTAGGAAACAGAAGAGATCAAATATTATTAACCTGATGTCGAATTTGGCACTAAAGATTAACTTATAGTTTTCTTCTCAAAAGTGAGGCAATGCCCTTATGTAGACACTGTATTTTATCTTGCATTTATCTTTATACACATCTTGATAGAATGTCCAAATTATAACTCCATAAGGAGAAGGTACCTGTCTGGACAAGATCTGAAAAAAATCCATGCTAACCCAAAAGGGCTAAAACATTTTTACTAAGGACAGACTTGTGCTGGCAATTGTAAAACGTTTTTAATGATCCTATGAGCTTTTAAATTGAAATAATAACAAAATGTTAAAACGAGGATAGCCATGAAATGGCTTTGTTGCTGTCAGGGCTTTAAAAAGAAAGAAAGAAAGATGAATAATTGTTGTTAAAAAGCTGTTTAATAAATACTTTTTTAAGACATATCAGCTTGTTTTGATTAGTCAATGGTGCTGTACATTTTTTTAAATAATTTTTCAAATTTTTGTTCAGTTAATTTTTTTATATCATATATGAAAAATGTTATGACACATTTAAACGTTCACATAGTTTTTTTGTACTTGCTCAAAATGGTTTCATTTAAAGACCTGATAAAAACTTGTTACCATAATCATGTAAAAAAACTTTAGGTTTAGAGGGCTAGTCATCATAATTTTCTTTTGTTGAATAATCACAAGCATTAAGATATGATGAGAATGCCGGAAATCATTTTTGTTGACTGGTGGTATCTAGTATGTGCAAATTTAGTCCTCTCTGATTTTTGTTTTACTTGCTGATATGATCCTTTGTTTATTGTGCTCAGGCTGGCATGCCTTCGCCAGTGCTGAAGTCACGAAGCTCTGCACTGTATCATGAATCGTCATGGCTGGAAGAGTCTTCATTCCAACAGGCTGCTCCTCAAATTCAATCACTCCGGGACCCTGTTGGCAACAGAGTAACGCTGGTCAGTGCTCTTTCTTCAGTATTCATGTTTGTTTTTTAGCATTTCAGGTGATAATTAGTCTAGTCTTTACAAAGTTCAGTTTAATTCAGTATTGTGTCTACATCTGAACAAGGGTGTTCCGCTTTCTCTGAGTAAACACTTACAGGTTTGATCTAGTCGTGCCACACACCTATGATGTATTTCCAGTGAGAAAGAAAAACGAGAGCTCTCTAAAGTTTTAAAAAGATAGCGAGGCAACTTAAAGATAGAAGGACGCCGTGGTGTACAACAAGGCTAACAATCGCACTCTGTCACACTCCTACTCTTTAAATTTTTTTGTTTCTTTAACTCTTGATTCCTGATCCGGTGCTCAATTGTATTTTACACGAGGAACCATTTGTGAGTACTCCAATGCAGCAAATATATTGTAGATGTAGGATGTCTGTGAGTGAACACACATGAGCTTTAGGCATGGTGTTGCTCTTAAAGCCAAGGAAAGAGCTCTTTCTCAACAGATAAAATCAGTGAAACTCTGAAATTAATGTTTCAATATGGTTTATTTGAAAATGTGACCGTTGCCAAAGTAAGGGTGTTTTTCTGTCCAAACATGAAATGGTAATATATTGTCTGATTTTCCCCCCTTATTTTGTGTTTTTGCATAGCCCTTCTTGCTCTCTTGAGCCCCATAGATGTTAAATCCTAGGACTAGGAAACTGGAATTAGACATTAAAACTTGACTCAGTAAAAATATTGCCATATCACCCTACAAGAAATCAGCTTTTCACAATAAAAAATGCAATTGTAGCGTTTTTAGTGTAATTGATTCCAGTTTTCATTTTTAAACTGTGTATTCAGATCAAATGAGATTGGTTAAAGGTGAGTGAGTAATGAAGGTTATGAATGAATGCATATTTGTAGCATTGAAAGAAATGTCTTTTCAGAAAAATGTCTTTTCATGCATTTCCCAAGCCTCAGTTGAAGTTGAGAGGCTTGTGTGGATGATTGTGCTGACCACTGCTGCTAAAGGCAAGAGCTGGTAATTGCTTCTGTCGTACAGTGGCTGAATATAATTGAGGGGTGCCACAGTAACAAGACACGAGTGAACATCAGACGTGCACCAGGAGCCCGTCACTGTTTTGACAAGACTCAATAAGGTTGCTCCCCTGGAGTCAAAGCCCTCCGCTTTGTCATTTCCCCATGAACAACATGTCCTTACAGAGGAAGAAATCCACTCGCAGGCTTGTCAAAGCAATTTCTCTTCTACCAGCGCATGTGGGATGATATGTTTCTGAGGAAGGGCGTTAAAAATAGCTTGCGTCTGAGCTTTGATTCATCCAGGTCACAGCAAGATGTTGTTTTGTGCTCTAATTTTATTTAAATGGTTGCTTCATCCTAAATACCTACTTATTCCACCACTAATCACTCACGGATGTTATTTTAAATTTTTGAGATTTCTTTATTCACTGAAGTTAGAGACTAGCTGATTTCTAATGTGACACATTGCACAGTGTTACTTTATAACAAAATCAGTTACTTATTACCACAAGCATATATATATTGGTAACTCTTTTTCCATATTTGTTTTACATTTGAAATTCTGTGTTTTTACTCCACCGAACACTACATTTGGCCATGTTCATCGTCTTGTTGTTATTACCATAAAATAAACATTTATTTATTTGGTAAATTTAAAACAACAAATGTTGACTAACGTGATTCACAGATATAAGGCAAAGCATGAAAGCAAAACAATAAATCAGGGGTCTCCAAACCTGGTCCTGGAGGACCGGAGTCCTGCACAGTTTTGGTTCAACCGTGATGAAACACACCGATGGCACTAATTAAGGTCCTCTGATTGTCTGAAACTAGAGTAGTGTGTATACTACTGTAGGGTTGCAACTAAAATTTGCAGGACTGCGGCCCTCCAGGACCAGGTTTGGGAACCCTGCAATAAATTATTTAATAAGAGAGTATAAACCATTTAAAGAGCTAACGTCAATAGACATTAAAAATGGAGGAGTATTAAACTGCTTCAAAACAGATTTAAAAAAGAAAACTTATTAGGTCTAGAAGGCTGTTTCAAAGCCCGTCTCAGTCTTGTTCTCATTCATAGACTGAAGTTTTCCATTTTAGTGTCTCAAATTTTGGGATTGGATGTTTAAGATTAAGAAGTAATTTTTAGTATGATTTGGTTAGAAGCATTTAAAAAAAGAAACATCCATATTTCTGTTCTGTTTGTGTAATGTGCTGATGATCAAAAGACCTGTGTGGACCACAGGGACAGAAAAGTAGGTGTGGGCAGGAAAATTTCACTTTAATCTTCATACAACACACCTGATTCCACTAATTAAGCTCATATTGGCTTGTTTGAAGCTGTGTTGTGTCTCTTAACAAAATTAAAACAAAACCAGCATGGCCCTCCAGGTATTAGTTTATCCACGATAAAACGATTAAAAAAAAGAGCACCATATTTGATTAATTGTGGGCACTTTTATCAAACTTTTATCAACTACAAGAAGTTGATCCAGAAGTGTTGGATTTTTAAAAATTTTACTTTTTACTTTTTGTCTGAGCAAGTTGAGCTGACACTATTGGCACAGAATATAGAGATTTTTGATTAATGGTGTTGTTTGTATCATTAGAGCTGAAAAAAAGCTATTAGAATCGATGACCCTAAACCCAACTTTTGATTCTAACTGGGAATGCAACAGCTCTGAAAGATACTGTGAAGCCTGGTTCCACAACGTAGTTTTTTTTTGTTACATATTAGAGATTGGCTTTACCTACGCACAAGAACACTTTACAATAGTAAACAATAAAGTAAAAAAACGATATTACAGTTAGACAAAGACAAACCTAAGGCAACATCAATTAGTCATAAATCACATGGAAATGAAGAGATAATTTCAATAACATTTAACTTTAAATAATAATTGAACTTTAAATAATATATCAACTTTATTGTAATGCATATTAACAAATGCTTATAACTTTTATGTGACTCAGGAACTGAACTCCGGTTCTATGTTGAGGATCACCATTCCTGAGGTGGCCACTTCAGAGCTGGGTAAGAATTTTTTTTTGTGTGTCAAAGTACTCTGAACCAACAATCCAAGATCAATATACTCACATTCTCATCTGGTAGAATGTTGATGTTGGCCAGTATCATCTTTTTGATCATAGATTATATTGGTGCGATATGGTGTGTGTGTGTATACTTTTACTGATGCACTACTCATTGGTAACTTGTCTTTGACTTCCTAAGAAGGTGAGCTGTGAGTGGTTGTATTGTTATTTATGTGACATAACTGATGTTGCCAAGGATCTGTTTGAATGAAGCAGTAATGCTTTACACAGAAGAGGCTGTCCTGCTTATTTCTCCATTTAGAAAATTGACCCGTACTGATGTTTCCTACAAAAACACACTAGCACTCAGTTTTACATTACCCAATCACAAATGATATTACTTTTTAAAGAAACACCGCAGTAATAGGTTGGTGAATATTGCAAACCCCAAAAAATTATACAAAATCTAGTGTTGTCAATTGATTGTTAAAGCATAACTTATTAGTTGCACGGTTCTCCAAAACTTTAGTTGATAAAGCAATTTCAACTTCATTCCCAGTGGAGTTCGGCAGAATTCCGGTCCTGAAGTCTCACTCCATTGTTCTGATCATTAGGATACAGGATGAAATCTGCTGGTATTTCAAAGTGATTCCAAATTTGGGTAGTAAGCTTATTCCATGCATGTCATCAGAGGTTTTTTTTCCTTCTTCATTGAATGCATTAAATCATCTCAGCAATGGTCCTTTGGATGCTAGCTTTTTCAACTTTTTTTTGTAGTTTTCTTCATGCATCTTCATTTCCTTGGCCTTTTACTTTAGAATGATTTCCTGCTTAATCTCCCCATCCACCTTTTCTGACAATTTTCTCAATTAATGCCAGCTTCCTGTTAATAATTGTTTTGTTCAAAAAGTGCTTGGACTTTGTGCCTCTAATAAAGTGGCATTTTATTCAGCTCCATTCTGACCTTTCACTATTTGTTTGCTAATTAAGATTTGAAGTGAGTCATAGAGAGTGTGGTGCAGGGGACATGAAAGATGACCAATAGAATAAAAATGTGGGAAATGCCAATTTAGAGGTTCGGGTCTAAACAAAAAATTATCAAGTTTAACTTTTAATTAGTTTAGTTTTTACCCATTTAGATTTTGAAAACTTTAGGTGGGTTGGTATCTCAAGATGAAAGTGCAAGTTGATCTATCAGTTAATTTTTTTTCTTTCTTTTGTTCAATACACAGCACCATTATTTCAGACTGATTGAGCTTCATTTCTTGAAGTCATGATGGCCACTTGTTTTTCTTTACTTTTTCTTGCCATAATACAAATACTAACAATCTATTCAGTGGGACTATCAGCTGTGTATCAACCTGACTTCTGCACAACACAACTGATGGTCCTTAGCCCATTTATAAGGCAAGAAATCCCACGTATTAAACCTGACAGGTGACACCTCTGAAGTGAAGAGCATTTCAGGAGACGACCTCTTGAAGATCATCAAGAGACCGCCAAAAGTGTGCAAAGTGTAATCAAACCAAAAGGTGGCTACTTTGAAGAAGCTAGAATGACATTTTTTCATCTGTTTAACACTTTTTTTGTTATGTATACAGTTCCACACGTGTAAATTCATAGTTTTGATGTCTTGAGTGTGAATCTACGATTTTAAATTTTCGTATATGTATGTACACATTTTTTGAGAAGTTTTTTTTTTTTCCCTCGTAATAACAGAAGGAGCTGAAGCACACGTAGCGCAACAGAATATGCCATTTTCTGATTGTATTTGAACTAAAGGTGTTCTTGAGATTGAAACCAAAGCTACTGTAGGTGGTTCTGCTTCTTTTGATTTTCAGCCTCTTTTTCTTTTCAATCTTTGGATTGGTCGATTTCACACACAGCAGGTGTAAGAGCGAGGTTGAGAAATGCTAAAAGCCAGATGATTGTAACAGAAAAGGGGTTTGAGAAGCCTCTAAATAAAAGACTTGCCCCTGGTCTATCACTCACCCTAAAGTGCAACTAATAGAAATCTTTAAATATTCTTTAACATATATTGTGTTAAAAAGAAGTTCTCAAAAATCTTTGGAAGAGGTGGATGGAGGATAAAATACCCCGGACACCTTGCCAGTTAGACATTTAAAATCAAACGCCATCCTTCTTTTCTAGCTATTAACCTCCTCTTGTTGTATGCATCAGGTCGTGATCCCTGATGTCACACTGTTATAGAATATTTTACAAGCATTCTACTATAAACCCTTTTAAAAACCTTTGAGTCAAGTGATTTACCCTACGCTTCTTTGCACTTCACTCTGATCTGTTTCCAGCTCTAAATGCGTCTTTTTAAGACTCTGCCCCCTCCCTGTGCACAAAATTACTCATCCCCATTGTCTTCACCTACACTCTTGTGTCTCATTACACATGTGGGGGTGAGTATTACTACCTGCAATGCTTTAGTGGTATTTTTAATGCTAATCTAATAATGTGGTGCTGATTCCTGGGAGGTTTGGTGTTTTTGGTAAATTGAGTTTATTCTTATTCTTGATCCTTAAGGGAAGGATTAAGAATACTGTTGAAAACTTTAGAGATATTGAGAGGATTTTCAGAAGTGGACAACATTGAAAAGAAAGCTGAAAATCAAGAGAGTCATGAATACACTGCAAATTTGGCTTTTTTCCCCACATGTTTATTTGAAGTCACTTTTTAATCTTAAAAAAATCAAGATATGTAGGAAAGCTCTGAAAAACATTGATTATTTTATATAATTGCATATTATGTTAAACCATAGACTTTGTATGTCATTGGTATAGTAAGCATGACATCACCCTTAGGTTTTAGCAGAACACAAACAAGACTATGACTTTGGGTAAATCAAGCACTTCTTTTTGGAACTGAATTTTGGTTCTTCAGAAATGATGAGCACAAACCTCAGCGATTGGTGATGGTCTCTAACTTGAGGAGCCCCACCCTTAATTATGTAATTATTTATTTATCTTAATATAACATAAGCAAATAATTTAGAAAAAAAAATTCACCTTTAAAAATTGTCAATTCAAAGCAATATGCATTGAAGAAACCTAACTGTGGCAGGGATGAAAACATGACTTTAGCTCAAAATTTTTACAATATTTTTTCTTACATTGCTGTCAGTGACAACTGGCGTCAACTTAACTTTTAACGTTTTTAACAGTTTTGGTTCAAATAATTCCTTGAGTTTCATTATTTTAATCGATTTATTTTTTCCATAGTCAAACGTTGTCTGCAGGCCATTAGATTCATTTTGCCAAAGGAAACAGCCATGAAAGTTTTGATGAAGTGGTACAACAGTTACAATGCCCCTGGTGGTCCCAGCATACACCTGGAGTGGAATCTGTTTGTCACCTGCCTGATGACTATGATGGGCTACAACACTGACCGACTGATGTGGACGCGCAATGTGAGTGACATTCTTGAGACGCTCATTCTTCATCAAAGGTTACAAAGAATGTCTAAAACCTTTTTAATATGACTTTACTGTGGCACATTTTGGGATGTCTTGTGTGTGTGTTTTTTTTTAATTTTTTTATTGAACATCGTACAGCAGTTTAATTTATACTAAAAATAGGAACCATATTTTTTCAATACAGTTTTTGGATTCATTGCCACTTCATCTGTTTGTCTGACTGTTGTTAGACTCCATGCCTCGGTTACCTTATCTCACTAGTTTATTTAACTCTCTAACTTTAATTTAATCTTTACACTCAGATCATTATTGCCAACTAGATTTAGTGTTCAGACCACATTGTGGAAAAAAGTGTTTTTGGCAGGTCAAAAGGGTTATAAACGGCCTCAACTTAATGGCATCTTCCTGTAACAGTAAAACACTCTCTTTTATTGATGAGAAACCGCATTTAACTAAGGTTAGAACTGAGGTTGCACTGTAAAGGCCACATTGAGGTGAACTTTAATGAAAATCTTCAACGGGCATGTGAAACAATTAGTAACCCATTTCCAAATTATGCCCATCTGTGTGTCATGGCCACACAGATCTGGACAAAAAGCAAAAAAAAAAGCTTTTCAGTCGTATCATACTGGTCTTTCATGAGGCAAAGCTCTATGCTCCACCAATAAATCTGGATGTTTTGTTGACTACTAGGGGGGTGGTGATGCACAAGCGTCAAAGATGAGCCAGGAAGAGAAAAGAAGACCCAGGTGTTAGTGCACTTGTTTGTCCTACATTGTGCATGTGTATATATACATGTACGTTAATAACAAATATATTTTATTTTAAATATAATTATTTTTAGAGTTTTTACATACAAAACAAGATTTGCCATAAAGGAATGCTTTACCGTTGGATTTGATCAAAGGTAAGCACAGCTCTTGAGTGTCCTAAATGATACTTAACACAATTACTGCTGTCTTTTCACAGCTTCATTTTGAAGTGCCTCTCTCTCCTGTAATCGCCCCTAAGAAAGCTCGACCTGCCAACACGGGTTCTGATGAGGTAAGTAACTTTATGAGGAGGTGAGGGTCAGGTGAACTTAAAGCTATAGATACAAATCTCAGGTGATAAATAATCGGATAATTTGAAAGATTTTGTTAAGGAAAGTAATGAAAGTTCTATTTTCCACATCAGGACTGGCATTACATGTGCAGCTCTGACTATCACTGGCAGACTTGCCTTAGGCCTGCAGCATTTGTTCAGGGGCTGGATGCACCGTTACCCCGGGCTAGTGAAGAAAATCAAGAGTCTGATCTGAGTTTGGATCCCACAGCCCTCCTCTTCCCTCACTTGCCGATGCTTTTCTACGTCCTACATCTGCTCTATGAGGATCTGAAGCTAGATGAGCTGCAGCGGAGCGGAGCCAGGGAGCTGGTCGGCCTACTGCAGCAGCTCGCTAAGTAATATTCACTGTATAACAGTTTTACTCTATTTTATAAAAAAATTGTTTGATAGGGCAGATGACTTCATATTACTTAATTGGCATTAGTTTTAATCCAATAGTTTTTTTTATGATTTGATAATGGAGATAATTTGGTAACATGCCATGGATTTTACAATTGGTATTTCAAAGAGGTTCAAACAAAGTTTTCAAATTTTGCTTTCATGGATACATTTTATTTCCATCTTTTCTATTTGAGTTTCAAGAAAGTATTCAAGAAAGATTTACTATAGAAACTGATTTAATTCAGTTTTTCCTTGATAGAATAGACAATGAAGGACACTAAGACACATGGGTAAAATTTTGTTGGTAGATAAAATCAAATTTTGAAGTCTTTAAATGCCAAGAATAAACCACTTGTGAATCAATTACTATACTGTATACATATCCTGAGAAACGTTAGATATAATCAAAGCAGAAAAAAAGATTTAAACCCTTGTAAAAACTGATGACTAAAAAGGAAATGCCCATTACGCTCAGAGTGGTCAAAACTGCATGTAATTTATTTTTACACAATGTTCTGGTGATTCTGGATTTGAGATGAAATCTCTGACAACTCTAGGAGAAGATATCTGAGCACTATAAATATTATTCTTTAGGAAACAGCACAAATTGCGAGTGTCAGACCTCATCTGCCATGTCCAGGATGAGCTTTGTGACTCATGTGCCTCTTAACCACGTTACATAACCCGCATCATCAAACTTCCCACTTCGCATCATCATTGTTGCTCTCTTTTGTGGTGAATCGTAACTCTTGATGGGTCAAGCACTGTAATGTATTTTATTGTTTGATAAAATGTCAAGTGTAAGCTGTTGTTTGTACGTGAACAAAACACCTGGGAGTGTAATGGCTTGTTTTGTTTTGAAGCCATTTGAGCACAAGGGTAAAATATTGTGATGTACCGCACAAAAAAAGATGAGTCTGTAATCGTAATTCTCTGATCAGCATCTTCATAATGTACAGACCTGCAACATTTGACGTCTTCTTAACCTAATAGAATCATTATTCTTATTAATCCTTTTATGAAGCCTGCTGGGGTGTAATAGGGGACAGTAGCATTCAGGTTGTGCCAGTTAAATTTTTTATATTAATTTCAACTTTATTCTATTCCTTTGGTCTTTTATTATCCGGTATACAAAGCTTGTTTTGTTTTTTAAACTTAGTACTTAGAAATTAACAAATTGAGTTTGTGAAGCAGTTATTTTTCACCAAATGACAAAAGACACTGCGAGACAGGACAGGTGACAGGACCCATAAAAGGTTCTCAGAAATGCATTTTTCTGTAGCAGTTTCACAAAAAAACGGCTTAATTTCCTTAAAAAGCTAAATGTTAAAGTAACAGGTACTCTAATAAGCCGGTATCTACTGTAACACCAATCAAATATTAAGGCCTTCGTGTTTTTTAGAAGTAGTTTAGTACAAAAGAAGACTTGTTTAAGTGTCTGCTATGTAATTTAAATGTAATTTTCCAATGTTGACATTTGAAAGCAGCAAATCAAACAAGTCTCTTTGCTACAATAGCAATAGACTTGAATTTAAATGGTTAACACCCACAAAAACCAAAACTGACCCACAAAAACCAAAACTGAATTTTTAGTGGATCTCTGAAAATATATAATATTTTTCCCCTTTTAACTTGTGATTTTAATCTTACGACTCTCTGGAATGTGGCAAGTGAAGTCTTGATTGCGTTAGTAAGAAAGTGAATTAGAGGTCTAAATAGAATTATAATATTTACATGAAGAGTAAAAATAGCTTGCTACTCTGCTTCTTCTTAAATATAAAAAAATCAAGCACTTCCTCTTTCACAATTTATGGTTATGTTTTTGGAAATACATCATGAATAAGGGCAACAGTGATGCTTCGTCAGGGAGATTGCTTAGATTCAAACATAAATGATGTGGATGGAAATTGTACATCACAAACCACTTACTTTTAAAAAAGCTTCGCCTGAACTCTGTCATGACTGTGATCACTCTTCGGTCGACTTTTCATAATAGGTCCCCTGAAAGATTTGTCCCAAACTCAGTTTTTCCCTATGAAAGTCTTCAGATATTTGTAATATATCACAACAACAGTTGTACTATTTTTAATCTTGATAAATGCTTGACTAGTTGTCATCAGTAATGATAAAACATTAGATTTGATTAATCAGAGGCAAGTTAAACTGCGTCATGTGAGTGATTTCTCCTGTCTGGCTTTTATTCCAGTATTAGTGTACGTATCGAGCGCCTGACGACTCTTTTAGAAACTAATCATTTTTTTCCTCTGGTTTCATTAGAGACCTGCAGCTGGAGGATTTTATTGATCTCTACTGGCGCGATTACCCCTCATTCATCAAGAGCTTCAGGGAGGCCTGTGTGATTGATCAAGGTAGCGGCTCAATCAATGTACTTCATTAGCAGCTCAAGGCACTACTATTCATTTAGCAGTGTGTTGCATGTTTATCCTGATGTGGTCTTGGTAAAAAGAGTTTGAGTGACGGGTGTGTGGGTTCTGCGCAATATTTTTAAGTTGTTGATGCATGAAATTGACCTGTTTGCAGTGTGACGATTTAAAGTGACAGTTCAGTCTTTAAAGCACTTCCAAACGTTTCAATGCATGCTTCCGCTGAACACAAAAACTACATGTAATATACTGAATTTTTAAATAATAATAACTTTAATCAAATAACTTTGAATTGTAATCGTGAACAGAATGTATTTTTGGTGGATAGTAAACAATGATGGGAATAAATAAAAGTAGTTTATGTATTTCTTTGAGCAGCTCAGATGGAGTGCATGACATGGCCAGTGTTTCTGAATGGAGAGGCTCCGTGTGTGTTCGGCTGGCTCAGTCACTGTCTCAGAGGCCAAGACGTCTCTCCGTTCCCCTATTTGCCCGCCATCTGTGAGCGGACTAAGTTGTTGGTGCTGGTAAGAAAAAAAAAAAAAAAACCTGGACACTGCAAAGAGCAGAAATGGGTTTTGTGACTTGTCTTAAAGTCAATGCGAACATGTATTTACTGTCTTGAAGATGATTTTCTCTAAAGTGAATCAGTATTTAAGAACAAAACAACCGATTGTGAAACCTGAAAAGCTTTCCATATTTTTTTTGTATTGACATCTACTTAATTGTACACAATTTTTGCGATAAATTGCCTATGATGAATACTTATTTGATTTATTTATTTTTAGTAACACACATGTACAGAAATTACAAGATGCAGTTGTTTAGCATTTATTGTTAAATTCACACACCTCATTGTGCAGAAAAGTACTTTTATTAACTTAAAATTATATAAGTTTTATATACATTTATAAAACTTAATTAATTAATATTTAGATAATTCTCATCACTAACTAAACTAAAAAAAACTAGCTTTACAGTATGTTAAAATGATAAAATAATATTTAAACACAAAGAAAATAAGTGGAGGCAATACAATTTTACTGTAACAAATAGTAAATTGGCAGAATAAATTAAAAATACAACTTAATTTTATTAAAGCCACTAAAATGACTCTGAGGATGATAAGTCTAATTAATGTATACACTTTTACATTTAATTTTACATTTTACATTTACATTTTTACATTTGGCAGACGCAAACTGAAATAGACTTTGACTGTGTAACAAATTGCATATTGCAAATTGAGACAATATGCAATTTTTTACACAAAGTCTATCTCAGTTTGCTCATAATAGAAGTTGTATCAACTGATCAATAAACCATAGGAGGAAGAAAATAAAGAAAGGAAAGGGAAAGAGTGTTTTTTTGTAGTAGGTGTTCCCTGAAGAGAACAGTTTTCAGTTGCTTTTTGAAAGCTGTTAGTGTTGCTGCTTTTCTATTTAACTGTTAATTAACAGATTTAATCATTAGTAATCAATGATTAGAAATTTAGGTTGATATGTTGAAAATAAAATGTAAAAATTGCTAGTTTCTGAAGGCTCTGTAAAACCTAAAGCATTACCTAATATTTTTTGGGAATATTTTTTGATGAACAAAATGTTGGTTGACAGAGTTTCCTAGTACTTTTTCAGAATACTTAGAAACATAGACTTAAGGACTATTAACCTTCACGGACACAAAAATATGTTTGTCTTGTTCATGTTACAACGCAATCGTTGAATAATCAATATAATCTTAAGCAAAAAGTTATATTTTCTGTGTGGACATTTTGTTTAAGCAGTTCAGCCTTTTTTGATATCTACAAATGTCTTCATCTAATTTAGTTTTATTTTTTACACAGTATGTTTGAGGCATTTGTTTATTAATTATTTAGTTAAATTTTAGTTTTACATTTACATTTTTTTAAAGTTGAATATTAATTGTATTACTAAGTGTGCTTTTAATTAAAAAAATTATCTTGGGTCATGAATAGTAAAAGGTGATTTGTGTCTTCCATCATACAGGTATGAAGTAGGGTGAAAGGTTAAATGCTTTGAATTTTTTGTTTAAATATAAATTAGCTCCTGTAGCTCAAGGTCTGAACTTCTATTGTGTTCTGTTTTTAATTGCTGAATACAGTCTATTTTGATAACATTGTTTCTTAAAATAAGTTTTACTGCTTTCAAACATTTTAAAGGCATTTCACGTGGGCATTCACTGGATGCTAGTGATGCCCATCAAGGAGCTTTAAGGGTGGGCAAAGCAATCTGGGTGTAGTGCCCGAAGCTCACACTCGTGTTCTATGGAAATGTCAAGCTGTTAGAGTGCTTCAAGCTAATCATAATGACATTTTAGGAGCAACGAATCATCCCTGGGCATCCTTTGCATCCTGCGTGAGCACTATGGATGCCCCACCTTAATAATTCGCTAGAAGTGCTGGTCTGAATCACTCCAGAGGGTGTTTCGAGGGGTTTTGTTTGCACTTCCTTCCATCAGGCAAAGCAAAGTGACGCACGAGCCCACCGAGGTGCTGACAAACCATTACGCAATTATAACCCGTGTTTACCCCACCTCTCCCGTCCTGTAGATTAGAGGCTAGAGCATTAGAGTATCCATTTGATCTCCCCATACCTGCAGCCTCTCTCTCTTCTGAAAATATTTTACTTTTTGACTTTAATGGTAAAGATCTTTGTTGCCAAGTGTGCATGTGGACACCTACAACAAATTCTTTGTTTGTTTGTGTGTGTGCGTGCGTGCACATGCGCACTTGGCAATAAACATCTTTCTGATTCTGAAAAAGGGCCAAAATGCTTGACAATTTCTAATGTTAAAAAGGATTGTTTCATCATCACATAAAAAATCTAAGACAAATTCAGAAGTGCTTTGCTCAGAAATAATCATATTCAAATCAAAATTGTGTTTGTTTTAATTGACAATAAAATAACAAAGTGGGGTTCACAGAAGGCTTTTTTATTTTATCGTGCAATGCAATTCTAACATGCTTCACTTTACTACTTTGTTATTTTTTATACATATGTAATACACACCTATAAAGCTTTGGTTTGTACTGAACAAAATAAATGAAAGGATGTTTAGTTGATGTTTTTTTTACTGCAGGAACTCCTGAAACTAAGGAGGTATTTCCTGCATCACAATGTTGCCCTGAATGTAGCTTGATAGCAAACACAACCTTAAACTGTCTTTCTTTTATTTATTTTTCCCTATTTTGTATGTGTCAGAGTTACGCCCTGTATGTGGTTGGAGATGAAGATGCTGTGTCCACAAATATGGCGAAGTACCTCTTCAGGCTCTCTGCAGGTCAGAAGGACAATGCATGTATCAGACAGAAGAGTTCTTAAAAGGCATGCATCATGCATCAGTTAAACCAGTTAAAAAATATAAAGAAACGTAGCCTGTTTTTGTAGTGCTTAACATAGCTTTCTACTGTTTATTGACAAATACATGAAAATCTAAAACATATCTTTAGATGTTTAATTTTTGTAAAGTCTTTGACAAAATATTTTTTACTTTCAAAATTGTTCAATATGTTGGTGGTGTTTGGAGTAGCATTTTACAAAGGCATTACTGTAACACATTACTTTAATTTGAATGACTTTGATGTAATTATATAAATCTATATAAGAGTCAAAAGTCCCTGGATAAGTAATATTGAATATACTACAGTTTGGAAGTAACTTGCAAAACAATGTATTTTGTGTATAAAATATATAAGATAAAACATAAAATGTCAAAAGTTAAAATGTGTCTTTAGCAGTATGTAAAAACGAACTGCTATTGGCAGAATAAATTAAAAATACAACTTATTTTTATTAAAGCCACTAAAATGACTCTGAGGATGATAAGTCTAAGTAATGTATACACTTTTACATTTAATTTTACATTTTAGATTTACATTTATACATTTGGCAGACGCAAACTGAGATAGACTTTGACTGTGTAACAAATTGCATATTGCAAATTGAGACAATATGCAATTTGTTACACAAAGTCCATCTCAGTTTGCTCATAATAGAAGTTGTATCAACTGATCAATAAACCATAGGAGGAAGAAAATAAAGAAAGGAAAGGGAAAGAGTGTTTTTTTGTAGTAGGTGTTCCCTGAAGAGAACAGTTTTCAGTTGCTTTTTGAAAGCTGTTAGTGTTGCTGCTTTTCTATTTAACTGCCAGCTATGTTGTTTTCACCAGGCCAAAAGAAAAACCCGAGTGATCCTTTTCTGCAAAGGTATTCATGTTTTGTGAATACAGTCTTATGCCTTGTGTTTGTTTCTCATACACTGCAGTCAGCTGACTCCAGGTTTGTTTTTCTCAGGCAGAGCAGTGTGAAGCCTGTGTCCTCCTCTGGATGTCTGGCTGAGAAGCTGGTGCTGTGGTTGACTTCTTCAGGTCAGGATCGGTCTTAACACTCTCTCTCCACAACATGCTCACATTGTTCTACTTAAAGCTGTTGGCTATCATTTTGGAAAACGAAAAAAATCTATCCGTTTTACCTGTCTAGTCTTGGTTAGACCACACGCCTCAAAACTCCAGCTCACATTGTATAAAAGCCAGGTTGCATCCTACATGGCCAATCTCAAGGCTGTGTTCACCGTTTGACATGACTTAGGTATAGTTACCAGCCCTGACTTCTATAGCATTTTTAGTAGAATGAATCTCTTTTACCAGGTGCTAATATTCTTCAACCACCTTCATTTGATTTAAACAACAAAATATATCCCACACAAGTTTGGTTGCATTTGATGCTAAGTCAGAGCCAGCTCTAGACAATTTAGTGACATAGGCAATTTTATACATATTGAATTAATATTAATTATAAAACATGAGTCTACAATATATGTAATATCAGCCACATTGCACTATTCGCAGTTTCACCCATTCATCTGGAGAGAAGCATGCATGTTTTACTGAAGTAGCTATGCATAAGATAATTAAATGACTATGTAACCACAAATGATTGACCACAATTTTGTAACCGTAGTCATAGTTAAAGAGGGCCAATCTGGATGCAGACACAGTGCTGAAATACTAACTTTCTTTTCCTCTCAACCCTGCATGAGAATGCGTAGTAATGCTGTTTGCAAAGTAAAGGCACTTTATAAAATGATCTCCGTTGTGAAATTAGTCAAGTATTCAAATTATTTTTATTCGGCACAATTGTATTTTCTTTGGAATGAGATCTGATTAGATTTTCATAGAAGTGTAGCTAAAAAACACTTTTAAACACTAGTAAACTAGTAAACAAAACATTTTCCAATTTTTTAGGGCTGCAACTAATGATTATTTTAATGATTGATTAATCACACTACCATTTCTTTGATTAATCTTATAGCAGAAAATTAGAAAAGCATTAATTTCCAACCTTTTTTTTCAATAACAGAACTAAACAATGTGCACAAACAAAAAGTGCACAAACATGTTGCTTCTTGACCTGTTAAACTAATAAAAAATACAATAAAACTAAAGTAGTAAGTACAATGTTCATTTATAATAATATAATATCTTATTAAAACATTTCTTATCGTAATTGGTTAGGATTAAACAATCGTGATTGTAATAATAATAATAATAACAACAATAATCATATTAAATAATAAAAATTTTTGTAACTTTGTACCCTTTTAGATACTTGCATATGTTTTCCCCATAGGTTTCACTCTCAAGGATCTAGAGTCGGTTCCGTTCGGTGTGGCTCTACCAATCAGAGATGCTATTTACCAGTGCAGGGAAAATCCCTCTTCTGATTGGTCAGAGGATGTCTGTGCTCTGATTGGACGACAGGATTTGACCAAACAAGCCCATAATATAATTCTGGCCGATCGTAAATCGGTAAGAAAATGAATTAATAAAATGTTTTATTTTATCCTTAACTTGCAAGTGTTTCTAATTCCTCCTTAGACTGTGAGTCTGAACATGATGTCAGAACCTCCAGTGAGCAGTGAGGCAGATGAGGAGGAGGATGGGATGGTCGATTTACACCCGGAGGTGACGGGGCTAATCTGGAGTCAGGATTTACGGGTGGCTGAGGTACGGCGCCTTCTTCAGAGCTCCAGGCCTATCTGTGTCCGTGTCCCTCAGCAGCCTGAACTCAGTGAGCATGAGTACATCGAGGAGAAAGAGAGCAAGTGAGTATAATGTGTTTAAAGCATTGCTTTTCCAATGAGTTATTTGTTAAAACTTTTTATTAAATATCAGAATAAGGGCTGTAACTGTTTAGCTCGGAGGTTGAAGAATCCTGTAATAGAAGTAAGAGCTAACAGTTTCCCCTTAACTGAAAATTGGAAAAAATCTCTTAAGCTTTTCAAAAAAGGAAAGTCTGAGATTGTAAATCAGAGAAAATTTGTTCATGGCTAGAAATGTAGAGTTAAATGTCAGTCTGGTCAAAAATAAGTTACACTAGTTTATTTGAAATGTGGCAAACAGTAGGCAGAATTAATAACTTAAAAGCAACTGTGATCAAAACTACTTTGAACCTGGAGTAAACATCAGCTATAAGCATAACTTTCAAACTGAGTGTACCTATCTGACCACATTAAACTCATTGTTCACTCGCCTCACTCGTGTGAAGACGTGGAGTGGGACAGGAATGACGAGACTGGAGTGTACCTGCTGCTGACCCACTCTTTCTCTCCTATTCCTTTCTCCTCTACTTCAAAAACTGTCCCTTAACCCTCTGAATTTTTTCCTGCACACTTCATCTGATAAATAAATTAACTAGCATGCTTAGTTTCAGCTAACATCAGCAAAATATCAATTTATATCAAGATCATAAAAAAAGACCTCCTCGCCCACTTAATTCCAAGCAAGGTCTACTTTTTTGGCCATGGATAAAAGTACAATTTACTCATTCTGGCTGGCCTCAAACTGCAATATTTGTGCTCTCAATTTTGCAAGAATTTTAGTTAGTTAAAAGGTATGAATGAACAATTAATGAATTAATTTTATAATCTTGAGTTTCGAAAAGGCCTGCATGCATAAAACTATTTTAAAAACCTATAAAAGAGAGAATATAAAATACTACATTTAATCAACTATTAACGCCATTTCCTGACTTCTCTCTAACAAAGTAAGGTGGTAAAATAACATAAAAAGTCATTTAAATATCAACAATATGCACAGTTTTTTTCTTAATTAAAACTTGTGAATGTGATTTTAAAGGTGAAATTGAATATTTTTAAAAGCTACTTTAAATCAAAAACATCTTTTCCTTCAGTTTAATAGACTTTAAACAACTTAAGTGTGTTTCCCTTTGCTTAAGTCTATTTTTCACTTTGCTTGTCTTTCTTTTTTTTTTAAGTCATTTGCCTGATTCTCTCCATAAGTGTACGTAATCTTTTATATATATGTATTATATCAATCAACTGAAACAAGCCAGTAAAGATGCATTGAACGTTTTGTCGGGAGCTAATACCTTTAATTAAAATAACTTGCTTACCCATGATTTGTTCTTGACATACTTTTTATTTCAGACTCCTGGAGCTGTGTCAGCGCACCATGTCTCTCCCCGTGGGCCGAGGTCTCTTTACTCTCTTCTCGTATCACCCTGTGCCTACTGAGCCACTCCCTGTGCCCAAACTTAACCTAAATGGTACACTCATAAGGCTCACCCATGCTCTTAAACCTTGAACTGAACATTACCTTTACAGCTTCTAACCCTTTAAGTATATATATATAGTTTACTTATATAGTTTTCCTTGTGTGTGTGTTTGTTTTTTTTTCACACAGGCCGAGCTCCTCCTAAAAACACTCTGGTGGATTTGAACAGTGGCAACATTGATGTTCCTCCAAACATGACCTGCTGGCCCAGCTTTCACAACGGAGTGGCAGCGGGGCTCAAAATCGCTCCTGCGTCCCAAGTGGAGTCTGCATGGATCGCCTACAACAAGCCCAAAATTGCAGAGCTTGCCAATGAATATGCTGGATTCCTCATGGCCCTGGGGCTCAACGGGCACCTCACCAAACTAGCCACACTGAACATCCATGACTACCTCACGAAGGTCTGTTAAAAAAATCAGCATCAACACATCACTGTATTTGATTTTAATCTTGCTAATCATTCTAATTTATAGAATTATGCAGTACAGTATACACTAAACAGGTACATATGATAAAATATGTGAATACTATAGGTATAGAAATGTAAAACTAAATTAGAAAGAGATCACTTGTTAGCTATATTGTTGAGATCCCCAATTATTTGTTTGGTAAACATTTTGTTTCCAATGGTATAAAACTAATAAAATTTATTAAAATGTATTTAAATGTACAATCTAAAAGATGGATATTGTTTGAGGGCTCAATACTGAGATCTTTATACTTGGGCTGGAGAGTGATGGGTGTGCGTGTGTGTGTGCGTGTGTGTGTGTGTGTATGTATGTATGTATGTATGTATGTACGTATGTATATACAGGTTCAGACCAAAAGCTTAGACAAACCTTATCATAAAAAAGTTTTTCTGACTGACTGACCTTCATTTCTTAAGGTCATGATAGCCACTTGTTTTTCTTTACTTTTTCTTGCCATAAAACAAATTCTAACAATCGATTCTGTGGGACTATCAGCTGTGTATCCACCTGCACAACACAACTGATGGTCCTTACACCATTTATAAGGCAAGATATCCCACTTATTAAACCTGACAGGGCACAGCTATGAAGTGAAGATCATTTCAGGAGACGACCTCTTGATCATCAAGAGACCGCCAAAAGTGTGCAAAGCTTAATCAAACCAAAAGGTGACTACTTTGAAGAAGCTAGAATGACATATTTTCATCTGCCTCACACTTTTTTTTTTGTTTTGTTACGTTTACAATTCCACTTGTGATAAGTCATAGTTTTTGATGCCTTTAGTGTGAATATACCTTTTTCAATTTTCATAGTCATGAAAACCTTTTGAAAGAGAAGGTGTGTCCAAACTTATGGTCTGTACTGTATACAGGATGGACATATATATATATATATATATATATATATATATATATATATATATATATATATATATATATATATGTTTGTTTGTTTGATTTTTCTTTGCTTTTTTAAACATATGCTGCGGCGTAAAACCTCTTTCAATAAAATATTTTATAAGAATAAATATAAACACTAAAACATAAACAAAGACATAACAATAATTGTTATCCTGAACAGTGTTTATGTAGCAAAATATTTAAGTCTCAGTCTAATGTGGACAATTTAACAAAAAGGAACCCATTGAAGACTGTTTTATAAAGTGCCTAAATCAACAGAAAAATAGCCATAACCAAAATTTAAGTTGGAGGACAAATATGCCTAATAATAATAATGGTGAGTATAAATGAATGTAGAAATAAATATACATTGTATACACATGTATTTCTTAACTATATTTAAGTCTTTATTTATTTGTGTTGTTCTTTAGTTTTTTCTATTTATTCAGTAATTTTTAATGTTATTCATATATTTATTTTTCCTCCATGTATAATACCCAGAGTGATTAAAATTTATGAGAAAAAAATATTTACAGCGGTGCTACAAAGCCCAAAAGTTTAATCTCGCACTGAACAATATCTTACTTTTTGTGCTTGCTGTTAATGGCTACAAATTAAATGTCCCACCTTTTTATGGATTTGATTTTTGCTGCTTAACTTCAAATAATTGATTTAGAATTAGCCAGCAATGCATTAATAAATCCTGTTATTCCATCACCCTATCTTATACCTTAATACACAAGTAAACTGAAATTTACTGAGAGTTTTTGGTAATGCATTAATAAATCGTTTTATTCCACCACCCTATCTTATACTGGAATACACAATTAAACTGAATTTTACTGAGAGTTTTTGGTAATTAAATAATTTCTCTAAATCCAGTGTGTCATCTGTAGATCTTCAATAAAGATGTTCATGTGTTACTCTTATTCAACAAGTGACAGATCTGATTTTTTACGCCTGACAAACCAGACAACTTTGCTGAGATTACGTTCTTATCTGAAATGGAATCAAGGTTTTGTCGCTGTATTAATTATAGTTCCTATTTTAGGGGGGGGGGGACTAAGCAATTTGTCACAATGCCTTTCAATGTTTCAAGTTCCACGTAATGATGATTGAACACTGAAGAGTGCTGCAGTTAGTTATTTATTTTCTATACCTTAACGATTCATCTTATTTTTTTCTTTTGTTTACTGTTCTTTGTTTTGAACATGCATCGGTTTCTGTACTCTATAAGCGGAAACCGGTTGTTGATTATTTTCATTCTCTCAGAATTTCAACAATCAAATCAACTCACTCATGTGTCTAGTGTAATGACTCATCTTTACTTTTTGTGCAACCATAAACAAACTTAAACCTTTGGAAATGTGACCCTAAGGTGGTTGAGGCTCTTCCATGTTCTTCACCTACTCGTTTAGCATTGGAGTTGCCAGCTTTGCATGTTTTGTGGGGTTTTTGCTCTCATCCTGTTGTTTTTCTCACATTAAAGACAAAGGTAGTGCTGAGTTTCATTCTGACAGTTCAGAGGGCAAGTAACGAGTGCTCTCTCTCATTTCCAGTTAGGCCAGGCTTCTCTGAGACTTTCTGTGGTTGCTCTATTCTAATCTGACAGCTTTATCAATAGGTTGACTCGGTTTGTGTTTACAGTATAAGTTTGCGTGTATATATATATATATATATATATATATATATATATATATATATATATATATATATATATATATATATGTGTGTGTGTGTGTGAAATGAAATAACAACAGGTGACTTAACCCTTTCAGACTCAATAAAAGTGGAAAATTACGTTAGCAATAAAAATTTTGGAAAATTAAAGTTTGATTTTAATATTTAATATGTATATTGTTATTTATATATATATATATATATATATATATATATATATATATATATATATATATATATATATATATATATATATATATTCATACCACAAGCCCATACACGCAAAAGATAATACGTAGTATTTATTTTCTTTAAAGAATGTCTGAACTAAAGCAAAGGAAGAAAAAGTTGTACAAATGTATTAGTTAGTTATTGGATTGTCATATACTGTTGAATATGATTTTCAAAAGTATATTTTTCAGTAAATATTACATTTCAATAAACAAATAATGAATAAATTCATAATAAAATAGGTCATTTTGTCTTAATCCTATATGTGTTCAGGGTGCTGTTTACATTTGTCACATTTATTTTATTGCCACTTTCTTGTTTTACTTAATATTAAGATATACACATTTGTTTTATATATTTAATATATTTGTATTTGTATAATTTGTATTTGCTGCCAAAATTACCTTTTAAAAATTAAAGTTTTTTAAATAAAAATAACAAATCAATCCACTGAAGTCTTTAAAACAAATTCAAGCAAAATGTAGTCAACATAGAGAAAACTAAAAAATTACTGGACATGGAAAGGTACAAACGAGGGATCAATTTAAATAAATTTATTAATGGAAGTTTACAAATGACAATAAATAATATTCCATATTGTTGTTTTTGTAAATATTGTTGTCTGACATATGTCTATCTCTAAACGGAAGTATACTTCTACTCTCAGGGCCATGAGATGACGAGCATAGGCCTTCTTTTGGGTGTTTCTGCTGCAAAACTGGCCACCATGGACATGTCGATCACACGTTTGCTGAGCATCCACATCCCAGCCCTTCTGCCGCCCACTTCCACAGAGCTGGATGTCCCTCACAGTGTACAAGTGGCTGCTGTGGTGGGTATCGGGTTGGTTTACCAGGGCACTGGGCACCGCCACAATGCAGAGGTGCTGCTGGCAGAGATTGGTGAGTGTTTGATTTTAGGATCTGTGATTGATTTAACTGGATTGGATTAAAATTGGATTAAAATTAACATGGTTATGGTGTGCTCTGGATTTTATGTAAGTTTACGTTTGGTTGATTCTTTTTAATAAATGTTTTTTTGCCCAACAATCACAAATACTGTCTGAGTTAGATCTGAATGGCTGGGAAAACTACTTTCTTGTTTTTATTTTCTTAACATAAACAAGCATTTCATCTGTCTATGTAGAAGAAGCCTCCTTACTGATGGCCTTTTTATGTTGTTTACCTGACAAAAAAGGCAAAAAGTTAGAACTGCATTGTGGTTTTCACAGGTCGGCCTCCAGGTCCTGAGATGGAGTGCTGCACTGATAGGGAGTCGTATTCGCTGGCAGCAGGACTGGCACTTGGCATGGTCTGCCTTGGGGTTAGAGTGACGTTGTAGTCCTTGTAGAGATTCCCTCTAAACCAGGGGTCTCAAACTCAATTCCTGGAGAGCCACATACCCGGCAGGTTTTTGTTCCAACCCTGTTTTAGCAGACTAACCAGTAGCTTTAACCAAACTCAGAGGAGCTTAATCATTGAATTCAGGTGTGTTCAGGTAAGGTTGGAGCAAAGCCCTCCAAAAATCGAGTTTGAGACCTCTGCTCTAAACCATTTTAGCTTGTTTATTCCTCGCTCTCCTCATCACCAATGACAGATCCTGTTTTTTCATCATTAAAACAATTTTTGGCAGATTGTTAAGTATTTGAGTGAAGATTTTCTAACGATACAAAGAATTCAAATTTAATTATTTCACTTAGTAAAACAACATTTTACATATGCTTCAAAAAAGTTTGAAAACGTTTTTTTCTGGTATTGTTTTATGGACTTTGAATGATCTCCATAAACGTACCCAGTTTAGTTGAAAGCTAATGGAGTTCCTTCTTGATCAAAAGTTTCTTATCCTATCTAATAAAGGCACTGAAGACTATTTTTTGTTCATCCAATTCAATCCAATCCAATCAAATAATTCATCCAATTTTGTCATCTGAAGACAGTTTAACTGTTTAATATGAATAACTTTGTTCAAAAGTTGCTATCCTACCATTAAAGCGCCTGCATATTAATTAGAATACTGTTTTGTTACCTGTCATGTCGGCCGCCTTTCGTGTTTTTAAAAACTTTTAAAGCACCTTTACATTACAGTGTTTGACTTCAATAGCCCAACCTCAATTTTGCAAGCATATATAAAACATATAGCACTCATGTAAATGTGTGTAAACATTACTATTGCTGGCTAAATAGAGGTTCAACTGTTGAAGTAAAATCCTTTAATTTATATGAGTGCACCTGATCATAAGGCTCACTAACTCAATTTTAAAAATAACATATTTATCTTTCTATCAGTCATATTTATGCCACACCTGTCTACATAAAAACATTATAGTCACACAGAAAGATGCTACACAGAAATATCTTTTTTTTTGTTTATCGTTTAATTAGAGTTGTCTAAACAATGCCTTTAAACATAGTAGTGACATGGCAGAAAACGTCTATAAAGTGGCAGTTTTTCAAAATAAGATAAAATAAAGAATACTGTCTCATGCCTGAAAAGACATTAAGCGATCTTCCTCCTGGACACTAATACGAGCAAATCAGTCTTCTTCAGTGTCAATTGTACAGCCACAGATAAAGTGGTTAATTCTCTTCACAAACAGCCAGATTGATTTCTTTTAACCGAAAGGCTGCTTTGTAATAAATGTTACTGTATGTGTGTTTTCCATTGCGATTTCATGTTCATATTGTGCTAAAAGACATAAACTCTAACTTGCTTCTTCTCTGCATTACCCGTCAACTGAGAGTAGGCCGTTAGGTGGTAGTAAACCTGGAAAATTCATAATGTCTGCACCTTGAAATACCATACAGTTCGAAATGAGAAAAATAGTTGAGGCCTATAATACTGAAAATCTGCAATAAAATATATATATAAAATGCTACTCTTGTCTCTCACTTATAACGAGTGCTAAATAGAGCCATTTAAATACATTTGGAAATGCTTTGGAACAATACTTAAGCATCCCTGGAGGTTCATTTCAAATACTGTAATGTCATCTGTATTAGTAACTTTATCAGATTTTTGAACAAATAAGAATGCTATTATAAAGTATGCACATTTGGTCTTAGTTTTCACTCAAAAAAAAAAACTGACCTAAAAACTGAAGTAGCATTTGTTGTTTGATGAATTTCAAGCTGATCCTGTGAAGCAATCTAATATGTACATCTGTGAGTGAAAAAATGACACTGTTTCCCACACTGACCTGCCCTTATCTCTTTCCCTCGTGCTCAGCATGGTAGTAACCTGATCGGCATGAGTGATCTGAATGTCCCCGAGCAGCTCTATCAGTACATGGTGGGAGGGCATCGCCGCACTCACGCTGGCATCAACAGAGAGAGGCACAAGTCGCCCAGCTATCAAATCAAGGTCTTGTCAGCGCTGAGCTTTTTCAGCCTTTTGAATAAAGTCTCATTAAAATTGATAATAAAATCTTCCCAGCAGCACTCACATGTATTGAGTTGTTATGAATTTAGTTAAACCTTATAGATTTTTTTTTCACAATTTATGAACATGGTTTTTAAAGTATGTTTTAAAGTATAATGAAAATATTCTCGATTTTGGTTCAGTGATTATAGTCTGAGGAATAATCATAGTTATCATGATTATTATATATTCATTCATGTTAAAACAAATGAAAACTCTTTATGTTATTGTGTTATTTATTGTTGCTCAGTATAGAATAACTATTAAAAGCGGAGCTTCTGCAACAGACATTTTGTATCGTTGATGCAAAAGTATAAATCCAGCTTTAGAGTAACAGGTTGTGCTCACATTGTTGATGCTTTAACTCCGTTATAGATTTAGCGAATTATAAATATACTAATATGTGATCAGGAACAAGTAACTCAATATAAACTCCCCGGTGCCATCGTGAAGGTATCCGAAGCACGAGGTTATCATCCTCTTGTTCAGTGGAACTGGTTTAATACCACTGTCTATAGTCGTGCACACTTGTTTCTTTTCATTGAGTTTGTATTATTCTCCTTGAGTGCACCATTAATATTAAATTCTCTGCCAATGTATTTAATTCAAATAAATTATCATGGAATTAATTTTTTTGCTTTTAATTGAGCATGCAAAGCTGGATGGTGCATCTAAGTGGATATGTTTACTCATTTAGCCGCTAGCTTTTTGTTGTGTGGAGAAGCATAATCTATGCCTTTACTATTCAGCTTTATTAATGGAATAGCCCTGCAATAGTTTCAGCACTTTTACTCAATGCAACACAAACACAGTGTTGAGAAGCCAAAATGAATTAAATTACTGTTAATAGTGACACCAGTTTATAATTTTAGCCCGTAGTGTAACATTATTTAATCCCATAATGCCAACAATCACCTGTTCACATATTTTGAGTCAAAGAAAACCCTGATTTTAATGTTTTTTTTTGAGGGGATTAGGAGGGTGACACCATCAATGTAGACGTGACCTGTCCTGGTGCCACTCTTGCCCTTGCCATGATATACCTCAAAACCAACAACAGGTCAGCCTATTTCATTATTATTCATGTTTTATCTCTTTTTATATCATTCACTCTAAAACATGCAATAATTCCATTTATTTTATATAGAAGTTGTTGTTTTTTTTTGGTGTCTTTCAAGGAATTTTTTGTAATTAAAAAAATCTTTCTAATTCTCCATGCTGTGCAGATGAATGAGTTTAAATAAGCATGAAACAAGAATGTGTTAGAAAAGAGAATACCTAAATCACTGTGTCATTTAGTATCTTTTTGTACTTTTTTTTCTGGCATTTTCTAAGGTCCATTGCTGATTGGCTGAAAGCTCCCGACACCATGTTCCTATTAGACTTCATTAAGCCTGAGTTTTTACTGCTGAGGGTGAGAGCTTGACACATCCTTCCTGGCTCTGGACTCACAGGCACCAACACATTAGCACCTCAAGTCACATGTTTACAGAGTTTTCTCATCTTATATGATGACATTTTGGGTCAAATATTGGGTCACTTTAACCTAGGTTGCTTCATAACCATTGACCCTTTCTTTGGGGCACCAGGGGCCTGTCCTCTTTCTCAGAAAAGCCTGTTAACAAGCTGTTCTTAAACATGAATCACTGTTTTTTTTTTTTGCTGTATTCTATTTCCTAAATATCTTATATATTTCATGATCACGTAAATGCTTAATTGCCATTTTTTTTAAACAACCTTTTTTATTTATTTAACCTTAATTATTATAAATTATTTTGGGAGTACAATCCAACTAGAAGAAGAATTTCATCCATAGTGAAAATAGTTAAATAGTGTTTTAAATAGTTAAAACAAATATACAAATTTTTATTTTACCACTAGAAATGTTTTTTGTACTGCATCAGTTTTATTACATATCTAAGTTTCTGAAATGCAATAATTTAATAATAATGATTCACTGATATTTGGGATGTAATGGGTAAATGTTGAACCGCAGTGATTTCAAAATAATGCATAGCTATTAAAAATATAATTTGCAGTGAGCCGTTAGTTTTTTTTTTTTTACAAATGCAACTTTGTTGTTAATTTTCACTTTATCAAAATGTTTGTTTTAAGCCACGTCTGTTCTCCAAGCATGTTTGCTGGCTTGGAAGTGAATGTAATGATTTGCTTAATCGTAGAAGTGAAAAAACACACAAATCCACTTCACAATTGAGTAAATTGTATCTCTGTAGCTCTGCTAACCATGTTAATAATCTTTCTTTTTCCTCACTACAGACTCTGGCTAGGTGTCTGATCATGTGGGACGAGGTCTTTCCCAATTCTGATTGGGTAATCAGTAATGTGCCTCAGGTACTTTAGAGCTCTAACAAACTCTTCAAAATAGTACCGTGTTCTTTCAAACAGAGGAAGCACAATTTGGCCTCAGGTTGTTTTTGCATTTCTGTGCTCCATTTAGTTTATAGGTTGGTCAAATATTTATAAACCCTCATGCTGACAACTGCTGCACAAATGTTCCGTTACCATTTTTCACTCTTATGAAGGAAAAAGCCAGATATCATTACTTTTCTATTGCTCTCTCGCTCTCTCTCTCTCTCTTTCTCTCTCTCTTTCTCTCTCTCTCTCATTTATCTGTTAATTCCCATATGTGTAGCCATCTACTTATTTTCTACCTTAACACCAATCAAATCATTCATTCATTCATCTTCATGTCGGCTTTCCTCCCTTTCGGGGTCGCCACAGCGGAATGAACCGCCAACTCTCTGGCATATGTTTTAGTGGCGGATGCCCTTCCAGCCACAACCCATCGCTGGGAGACATTCACACACAATTGTGCAATTGTTCTTACTCAATTCACTTATACTGCATGTCTTTGGACTTGTGGGGAACCCGGAGCACCCGGAGAAAACCCACGAAATGTCAACCGACCCAGCCGAGCCTAGAACCAGCGACCTTCTTGCTGTGAGACGACCGTGCTACCCACTGCGCCACCGTGACGGTCCCAATCAAATCAAACTAATCATATAGGTTTATCCAATATTAATCAATCTTAGTTAAACTATTAATAAAATACTTTTGCATGTGAAGCCTGGTTCAAACTGATTCAACAACAGCCTAATTGCAAATTTTCAATCTGGCAACCCAGATACAGATCTGGCCTCTTAAACAGAAAAGTGTCTGGTAGTCATCCAGACAAGTAGTGTGTATTTGGCTTTGGGAATGCCATGGCAAAAAAGTGAGCAGCAGTTAATGGATGATAATGTTATAAGAAATGGATTTTTGGCTTTGAAAAAGTATAAAAATGCTTTATTTATTTCAGATAATACAAGAAAACATTAAAAACCAGGATCAGCCACCTGTATCTGAGGATCTCAACATGGAGACCCTAGTGTGAGTTTCAGATGTGTTTTTATATCCTAAATTTTTCTGTGAATTTTATATCATCGTACCCAGACATTGGCTGTCAGTCATGTGCAGGGGGTGTCAATCATGTACAACCATCACAAGTCAGAGAGTATTTCTTCTCTATATAAGCTAATAAAATGTTCAAGTTGACATTTTTCATTCTTTTTCACAGTCAAGCTCGGGCTTATATCATTGCTGGAGGATGCCTTGCTGTGGGGTTTCGCTTCGCTGGATCTGCAAATTCAGATGCTTTTGAGTGCTTAGTAAGATGGCGTTTACCCACCTCTTAAAAGTGCTTGCTTTTTGTGATATTGTCCTAAATATTCATATTATCTTTTATTCTTTTTCAGTACAATTTTGCCAAAAACTTCTTACAGTGTTTCTCTAAGTCTACAGCGGTATGTATTGGCTGTCATTCTGCTGTGAGGTTAACTTATGATCTGCTTTGATGTTATACGATCATCAAGGGGTTTCTTTTCGCTAACCTTTTTCATCTTTTTCTTTGCTTGTTGCCATTTGAAATTAAGCTGTGGTGAAAAAACAGGAACATTCTTAACATCACTGATATGTCATTAATAGAATTTCTCACTGCCTTGTTATGGTATTTGACAAATAGTTAGTAAGTAGACAAATAAAATAAAATGTAAACTATGTCTAGCATAAAACATATCCAGCATAATGCTTTACCTTTGGAGCATTGAAGGTGCCCTCATGAGAAATGTATACATAATAAAGTTTGTGTTGTGCTAATCCGCATGTAGCATTAGCGCTAACAGATACTGTAATTTGGAATGTTTTCATTGAGGAATTCAGCCACACATTTATGTAAAGCATAAAGATGACAATGAAAAAAAAACACTTACAAGTTTAAAAATCATTTAAATGGAGCATGTGTATTTTTGGGGTGTGACTACATGTTTGCTGCCTTATTTTTTATTTTTTTTTACATGTGGAATTTAATGTTATCATAGAAAATACTAGTCATGGTCTAACATATCATCAGCCTTCCAATTCTGGCAGAATGCCCAAAACTTCTCTTATAGAAGTCTCATCTCGTCTCGTCTCATCTTCTCCCTCTTATCCGGGGCCGGGTCGCGGGGGCAGCAGTCTAAGCAGGGATGCCCAGACTTCCCTCTCCATGGACGCTTCTTCCAGCTCCCCAGGAGGGATCCCGAGGCGTTCCCAGGCCAGCTGGGAGACATAGTCCCTCCAGCGCGTCCTGGGTCTTCCCCGGGGCCTCCTCCCAGTGGGACGTGCCCGGAGCACCTCCCCTGGGAGGCGTCCAGGAGGCATCCGGAACAGATGCCCAAGCCACCTCAGCTGACTCCTCTCGATGTGGAGGAGCAGAGGCTCTACTTCGAGCCCCCCCCGGGTGACGGAGCTTCTCACCCTATCTCTAAGTGAGCACCCAGCCACCCGGCGGAGGAAGCTCATTTCGGCCGCTTGTATCCGGGATCTTGTCCTTTCGGTCATGACCCAGAGCTCATGACTATAGGTGAGAGTAGGGACGTAGATCGACCGGTAAATCTAGAGGTTCGCCTTTTGGCTCAGCTCCCTTTTCACCACAACAGACCGATACAGCGACCGCATCACTGCAGATGCTGCACCGATCCGTCTGTCGATCTCGCGCTCCATCTTCCCCTCACTCGTGAACAGGACCCCGAGATACTTAAACTCCTCCACCTGAGGCAGAACTGTTATTCACAAATGTAAACATGTTTTTTTGTACTGGTATGACAAATAAAAAGCAGAGAAGAAAAGTCGAACATAAGAATAATTCACACTACAATTTGTAAAAAAAAAAAAATCAAAGTCAGTATTCCAGTTTACAAATTGTTTGTTTACAAAAAAGAAGGCTTTAGAGATGACTCTTAAATCCTTTCTGATTTCTTCTGTCTGCAGACAGGGCAGTATAACCTCCAGATGTGTTTGAGCATGATACTCCTGGCAGTGTCAATGGTCATGGCTGGGTCAGGGAATCTGAAGGTCCTGCAACTCTGTCGCTTTCTCCACAAGCGAACCAGCGATGAAATGAACTATGGTTTCTATATGGCGCATCACATGGCTCTGGGGATACTCTTCCTGGGTGGTGGAAGGTGTGTGGATTAATATTTATTTTTAAGTATTTATCGATCATACATAATGTATTTCTAAAGCGCTTTTTTAAAGTTGCTTCAAACCAGATACACAATCAAGACACCTAATGTGGATTAACATAGTTTAAATTTCTATATTGGGTAAATGTATGGGGTAGGAAAATAATTGGAATACTCAGTTGACTTAGAAACCATAGAGTTCTTTTTGCAATCAGAAAATATAGCTATCCTTAATCTATCTATGGGGCTTAGGTTAATACTCGGAAGAAAGAAAGTTATAATAATTGACATTATAAAAGTAAGCGATATATAATGTGTGCATTATTCAGTTTAAAACCCAGGATGTAGAGGTGAAGAATCTCTGCAGTTGCCTCGGAGAAGTGCATTTACAACTGAGTAATGCATGCTTAAACAGTGTAAATACCACGGTTTTCACGGAATTGTGTTTTGACACAATTGTGCTTCACGGAACGAGAGAGAGAGATATTTTACTTGTGGACGCTTCAGCATAATGTTAACATTATAGAGCTGTCTTCTTACACACCTCATACACGTCAGAGTTGATCGTTCACATTTTGTATAATAACTGTAGCGTTAACTTGATTAATACATAATTCCTGAATCTGCTGTGAAAAAGTGAAACTTACTTTTGAAACCAATTCTAGTAATGGTAACACTAATCGATCCCCAACAAAGTAAGTTCAAACTTAAAACCAGCCCACAAGGGCAGTTGTGGTCTGGTGGATAAGGAGATCGACTTGTCATCTGAAGGTCGCAGGTTCGATCCTCAGAGTTGAAGTTGGTGTGAGTGATGAAACACTTGCTCTCCCATCTTCAACACCCACAGCTGTGGTACCCTTGAGCAAGGCAACAGTTCCCCGACTGCTCCCCGAGCGCCCACTGCTCCTGGTGTGTGTTCATGGTGTGTTTGTTCACTGCTTGGTTAAATGCAGAACACAAATTCCAGGTATGAGTCATTCCATGTCTGGCCAACTGGTTACTTTCACTTAAAAGACACTAGCTCATCAATGGCAAATTCAAACAGGCAAAGGCAAATGTGAAGCTCCTTGTTTTCTTTAATGTGAAAATATAGAAGATAAATGGACAGTAACATTACATCACTCCATACTCCCCATTTTCTCAGACATGGTCAACTCTTGTTCTCCATTATCTGCCTTCGCACAGGCAGCTGAATCAATTAAATGTCTGTTTGTTTTAGTCCAGCAGAGCTCCACTGATGACAATTGGTGTAAAAATTGACCGTACAACTTGTATAATACAGAATTGTATAATAACCCTTATTTAGCCAAATTGGACCTAATTTGTGGGTGGTATAGTGTTCAATTTTCTTATTTTTATGAATTTATATAGTGGGATGAAAATTTCACTGATGGATTGCCGACAAATCTTTTTTTTTTTTCTATTCTATTTTTATTTATTTTTTGGCATTAGAATGTATTTTTAAAATGTATTTAATGCAGAGTTTCCCTGAAGAGTTATTGTGCATGCACAATACTAGAGACTAGGAGGGTGGGATTCATTTTAAATGGTTGAGGGCATGAGCACATGCGTTACTACATATACATGTTGTTAATGCACTGCCAGGCTCCCAGTCGGTTTACTAGCAGTCCTGTATGACTGAAACCAGTCTCTAATTTTCATTTGGTTCTCTTTCTATTGCTCAACTCTAACAAACACTCCTTGAACAAAAAATTGCTCTATTAAAATTGTTTCAATCATAAAAGAATGATTTCTCAGGGCAAATGCTGCTGGCATATGGCCATGTAAAGCGTGAGAACAACCCAGCCACACCTGATTCTATTTATAACCACAAAGAAATGATTATTGTACTATTTGCTGTGACCTTAAAACAAACACTGAAACACTTCCTCTAGTTATGAAACAGGATCTTTATCTCATTTGATGCAATGTTTCATTCTCTACCAAATAATAGATTAGAGGAACTTGGCTGTCTTTCATAGTTCTGCATTTTCAAAGTTACATCCAGTGACAAACTGAAGGATCTGAGTTGAAAAAAGATTTAAAAAGAATCACACAGTTTAATTTTAATTGATTAATATTTTTCTCTGTCTTGTCCTGGTGGTGATGTAACCAATAGTTTCTTCTTGTTTTCAAAACGCTCTAGGGGTGAAAACATGTAAAATTAACAATAAATAATTTGGACAATAGTTTTTCTATAGTTAGCAAAGATAAGCATTCAATTGGAATATTTATATGGTCTGCATACTGTTAGCAGTAATTAATTTATTAGTTAGTCCTATGGAAGTTCTCTGCCATTTTAAGATGATGAGATCTTTATTTTATTACATAAATGTAGTGCAGACCTTTAACATTCTGCATTTTAATTATGTAATTGTGTAATGAAATAAAAACATTTAAATATGAACATAGCCACAACGTTAAACTAACATCAAGTGGAAGTTTTAAGTATCATGTATAATATAATGTTTACATCATTTACTCTATAGAGATGTCTATAGAATCGCCTGCCTGTAATCAGTGTCATTTTAATCAGTGTCGTTTTAAACATGAGATTCTTTACAAATTTTCGTTCACACACATAGCTTTTCCGGAAAAGGGTAGCCTAAATAACTCTAAAAGAACTGAACATTTCTGTGAACATGCAGTGGAGGTTGCTACGATTCAGCTAAACTGAAACATGAATTTGCTTACAAACAGTATGCAACTGAGTTCAGGGTGATGTTATTGAAGCTTTCTAACTCACTTGAACGTTTTGTTTGGTCAGATTTGCATCTCCAAATGTAAAAAAGGGACTCCCTTAGCCAAAATACATAAAAACATAAAAGTAAAGCAGGAGTAACTATAATGCTGGCAGGATGGAAAATCTCTTGAGTGTTGAAAAGAAAATTAGTGATCTCTGACCAGGTCAGTGAAAGCCATGGTAAGAGCCTCTCATACTGCCAGAACCAGTCTGAGTGACTCTTCAACTCGCCCATTATTTTTAAGCAAAGGCTTTTCATAAGAGCACAAATAACACTAGTGAACAGTGGATGGACAATTTCCCTCCTCACTTCACAGTTATGTGTGTCACATCCCACATTGTTCGTTTACTGTTCAAATTGAGTAATATGCTGCCTAATTGTTTCAAATTCTTTTCTCAGGTACACCCTCAGCACCTCCAACTCAGCCATTGCTGCACTCCTCTGTGCTCTGTATCCTCATTTTCCAGCTAACAGCACAGATAACAGGTGTAGATGTGCAGTTTTTTTTTGGTTAATGGGACTTGTGTGAAAATCACTTGTGACACATGCACCTGGTGTCAGTGTGTCACGCGGTATCAAGATGTACATATTTGCTCACTGTTTCATTGTCATGTTTATTGTACGTTATGAATGACTGTGGAATGCATTTTTTTCCAGGTATCACCTCCAGGCACTGCGTCACCTCGCAGTTCTTGCAGCAGAACCTCGTCTACTTGTTCCTGTTGATGTGGACTCCCTCAAACCCTGCTACGCTCTGCTGGAGGTTACCTACAAGGTACATGCAGCAGACCTTTATTCATTTCATGAGTTCTGCAGCAATGTTGCTTACTGTACGAGAAAGGCTTGAAATACTTTTTTTTTATCTTAATGTAAAAAAAAAGCACTAACATAGAAAGTCATCAACTGTATTATGCCACATTCAGACATCAACCTGTTTTTGCTGCATACATTTTGGGGAAAATGGCAGGCTGACATGGGTAAATGTGGAAATGACAAAGTTCATGAAATCAAGACTGTGGTCAACAAAAGGACAGAGTTAGGTTTTTAATGCAGCAATGACCAAGTTGTTTTTACAGAGGTGTGATTGGGTACCCAAGACTCACACACATTGAACAGGGATAATTGAATTTCCTGGTTTCAAAAGGAGCTTTATGCTGCCAAGTAAACTGTATATTGTATTTGTACCATAACGCGAGCTAATATACATTTTCATTTAAGCAATGTAACTGTTTATATTTATTTATTTTATTCGTTTTTAAAACTATACAAAAACAGTAAAACATGCAGCAGGTCATCTCTGTTGCAGGGACGGTATTGATTAAAGCAAAGCTCACACTGCAGGAGCCCATTTGACAATTTTCACACAATCACACATCACACGCAAGTTTTCTCACACAAAACATACTAAGGAATAGTGCTATATTTTAATGAAATATGAGTGCCAGGGATACACCAAAACAACACAACAATGGGAGAATTCTGTGAACACATATTTTGCTGTGTAGCGACAGCATTTGGCATAAAATGCACATTTTACAGCATGGTGGCCAATCAAACAAGCTTTTCATGTGCAAACATTTACTGATGTCTGCAGGGAGATCTGCTGCAAATAATAATCCAGATCCACAAATACACATCTATATTTTTATGGTTCACATGTGTTCTTTGTTGTTCTATAAATGCATTTGCTTCAAACATGACACATATAGTCTGTAATTTTGTCAATAAGCTAAAAACTCATGAAATGAATGGTTCTACTCTACCTCTGTGCTTGTGCTCTCTGAAACGTCTCCACAAGAAGATTTAATAGAGTAAAATTAGAGCTAAATGAAAAATAAAATCTGTTCTTTAAAAGTTGTTTTTATATTTAAAAAAAGCTTATTTTAATAAATTACATAAATAAGATCTGTTTTGTCACTCTTTATTGTTTCTTTCTTTTTTTTTTTTTGAAATGTTGTGAAACTTTATTCAGGTTTGAGAAATTATACATTTCTTTGCATCTCCTTGGATTTTGTTTCAGTGTGTAAAATGCTTAATGATATTAAAAATAACACACAAGAAGCTGAACGCATTCTCCTTGATTTTTAATACAAGTTGAACATGTTTGAAACATAAAAATCAAGGTTTGTACAATATAAAAAAAGCAGGAAATAAATATTGACTTAACTCCAAAGCATGACTGAAAAATGTAAATTGATCACGTAAATGAGTCCTTTTGTTTGCAAAAAATAACCTTGAATCTTTTTATGTTATACTATATTGAGATAAATAGCGTTAAAACACACAACACAGCTTTAACTTCAACAGTGCAAACTTCCGGAGGCTCTTTCAGAGATGGTTTGGATGAGGCTGTTTGAGTTCATCAGCTTTATTGTTTCTTTATGTATTAAAAAGATCGGATCGGGTCTCGCTATCGGCAGATCCTCAAAATCAAATGACTCTGAGTTGGACTAGAGGGCAAAAAAAACCTGATCGGAACATCCCTATATACAACTTTCAGCTAAAGCTGACTTTATAACAGATATATTGTGCATATAATGTTGGAGTGTGGTAACAGAGTCTCCAGCTGATACAAGAATTGTCCTAATTCCATTCTGAAAAATGGAACATTTACAGAAGCACTTCAATCCTTGAAAATGCAGCATTTGTTCTGATAGTTATCTAAATATTTTTAAAATATACTACTTAAGATTATCTGTTACTCTGTGAAAAATTTCTTATTGTTTTTACCACCTAACTACCCTAGGATAAAAAAGTACTGTTAATGCATAATTGTGTAAATAAAAATAACTTTCCTTTACTGATGTCAAAAGTGCATGCAGTTATTTTCTTTAGTGAATGCGTCATTTTTAAAAGTTGGAACACCATGGAGTGAGAGGCCAATAGGGCACATCAGAGAGACGTTTGGCTGATGAACACTTTGAAGGACTTACGAAGGTTGACTATGGCGTCTGAGCTTTTTTCCCCTGCTGCTTCAAGAGTACTCATCTTTTCAATTAAACAAGGCCAGCCATAGGAAGGGATCCAGCTGTTTATGGCAATTACTAAGGCATCTTTGGTCACGCATGTTTACAGTTGTGCATGCTAGAGTTTTACATCATAATGCACAGCTTTACTCTTCTAATCAGTTTTTTCATGTATATGTTAAACAGGAGACACAGTGGTATGAGGAGACGACCGTGGAGTTAATGGCTCCCACCATGCTTCCTGAACTTCACCTGCTGAAACGAGTAATAACTTTTTATTCATCATGTGTTCAACTTTACAAACTAGCTACATCTGACCTCCGTTTTCCTCTCTGCACATCTAGATTAAGGTGAAAGGTCCTCGATATTGGGAGCTGAGCATCGATGTTAGTAAAGGAACACAGCATCTGGAGTAAGTTTGCTGGTCACTTTCAATCCTGGATTTGTGGCAGATTGATTTAAAGTTTAATTTATTCTCCCTGTTTCAGGATAAGATTAAAACTTGTTTAAAGAGTTGTTGAACTGCACAATAGAAAGCGTCATAATTAATTGTTTCTAATACAAAAATCGAATCTAATACAAAATCGTATGTTCTATGAGATTTAAATTTATAATCATATAAATTACATCATATTAATGTTATCATGGCAGAAATACAAAAAAATATGATGAATTATTTGAAAAGTAGACTTTCTGTGGACAGCAGGGCATTACATTTTAGACCCGAAAGTTTAAAGAGTTTTGATGTTTTGACCTTTCCAAGCCATTGCCACTTTTGGGCAGTGTTTTTTCCAGCACTCCTGGCGTTTTCCAGATTGTGTTTATTGAGTTTCCCATCAAGGGTTAGTCGAATTACCCGTTTAATTAACTAAAAGTCAAAGCGAAAAGGCATTCTAGAAATTTTATGCATCCTTACCTTAGGCCTTGATATTCCCACCATATATCATTATCATAATATAATCTAAAGTACATAGAACCCCCAAAAAGGTTTCTTTTGCATTTTTTTAAATTTATTTTTGCTACATTTTGTTATAAAAAACTAGTTGGTGGATGCACTGCAAAATTGTGGATGTGACAATTTGTGGCTTGTAACATTTGGGATGGCTTCTCTGTTTTAGATCCATCCTCTGTAAAGATGGTGTTCTGTATGTGAAGTTGCGTGCCGGTCAGCTTCCTTATAAAGACGATCCTCATGGTTGGAAGAGTTTACTGGCCCCGAATCTCCAGAACAACAGCAGCACAGAGGTTCGCACATTTAAGGTTAGTCTGTATGAATGACAATTATCTCTCTTCGCAAAACTTGTTCGGTCTCTCAATATACACCATTGGATGTCTATTGTGATGTGGCTTAGGCACCAAGCTGTTTATGAAAGCATAGAAGATGCTGTCTCAGAGAGTTTTATTCAAATTAAATTTAAATGACTAAAACATTGATAAAATGTACTTAAAAGCAGCAATCAAGGGCTCAAGGCACCACCAGGTGACCTGGTACAGTACTGTTATTCTAAACAGGTATTTTAGAGACAAATCAGATCTCACATGGGTTTTTTTCCTATTGCAGTTTACGTGCATGTTGTTGCCTCTTGTAGGAAAAACACTGAGCTCTTTTTTTTGTTGTTGTTGCTGAAGTAAAGATATTTGTAATTTTTCATAAAAGACATTACTCCAGTAAGTTATTCCATTGTTGTTGTTTTTTTTTGTTGCATTTTGTTCATTTTTAATTACTTCCTTTCAGCCTGTCAAAACAGGTTTGAAATGCGAAGAGTTGAGAGGACACGATTAATTCCTTCAATTCAAGATAGTGAGCTCTTTAAAATTGAAGTTGTTACATTTGTTCTTGTGTCACTGAGCTGTTTCTCTGTTTGTTTTGGCCTTGTAGCCTGAGGCCATTTCCACTTTTACCTCGGACGCTGCTCTGGTCTCCTTCGCAGAATATTTCTGCAGAACCACAGAGAACTCAAAGCAGGTGAGATTATTAACATGAAATTTGAAAGGGAAATAGCATCTAAAAAGAAAAGCATAGTGCATTGACCAATAACATAATAGAGATTTTAGAAAGACATACAAGTACATCAGATGACACATTTACTAAAGGCTTTTTTTTCTTGAGATTGTTTTGTTTTATTTTTAAAATATTAAGAAATAAATACATTTTCTAAACATGTCAAGTGTGTACTGTTTAATTTGTTTGTTTTCTCATGTATTTTTTAAGTTTCTTCCCTTGAAAATGGTAATAGTGGCTGCAATACCACTAAACTACAACAATATATATTCTGTCTTGTCTCTATATTCCGTCTATTTTAAACCTCTGACTTTTAAATTCCTCTGCTAAAGAAATTTTGCAGTGGCAATGATTCCTGTTTTTTTTGGGGTTCAAATTGTAATGGCAATATTGATACTCATGAGACATGATTTATGAACACAATTGCAAACTGCAATTTATTATTTATTCCAAACATGAATTAAGCTCATACCTTAATATCAATGAAGCATGTGATCACATTGCAAGCATCATGGAGGGAGAAAGGGAGAGGAAAGAAGAGAGGGGAGAGAGAAAGAAAGAAAGAAGAGAGGAGAGAGAGAAAGGGAGAAGAGAGGAGAGAGAGAAAGGGAGAGCCCTTCTGCTAGCAGACCCGGGAGAAAAGAGCCTGGAAACGGGCCCTCCCTTGAGATTCCTTTCAGGATAAATCCCGCCCCTCCACATCACTTCCTGTTCCATTCCAAGTAAACTTAAGGACAAACAAAGTCAATCTTATTTGATAATTAATTACAATGATTCAATATTCTATAACAATATGTGAGTGTTGAATATGAATATGTGTATGAATGCATGTTAGCGATAAATAGTCGTTGATTTTTGTAGCAAGAAAATGCTCCTTCCTTCTGGTTTAGATACTGTATCTGTTTAAGTGTGCTTTTAGTGTTTGGAAATCAACCTAAATTGATGCCAAATGAAAATGTAGTTAAGTAAAAAAAACGCACAGCTGGAAAAATGGGTGTAAACAGTCCACATGAGCCTAATTTATACATTTTTAGAAATCATCCAAAAATACATTTTAGGGCCAAAGAAGTTGTTTTGTTTTATCCGTAATATTTTTAGGGGAAGTCAAACATTTTAGGGACACCATTACAGACGATTTAATGTTTGTTTTTTTTTTTCCTTTCTCAGCCCTCAAAGTACACATTGAAATATCTTAGTGATTCTTACAGTTTAAATTTATTTAAAAAAAAAAAGTTTTGATAAATGTAATTTATCTTTCAACTTCTCTACATATTTTAAATGAAATCAATTACACTTAAACCGATTTTGTTTTCTGAAATAAACTGGTGTTGTAATGAAGGACTTTATCTTCTAATCTTCTCATTCTCATTTCAACCCAGGCCTTCTCTACAGAATTTGACCCCACGAAACTTTTTGCTGCCCTTTGTCAACTTTTTGTGTTGCCAAACACACCATACACTTACTGTGAATAAGCAAACGTGTTTATAGTAAATACTCTTTCACTCTAAGGTCAGCAGGTACTGTACTACAGAAAAGATTTATGGTGTTTTGTAGGAAAAGCACACTAAGTGATTAAACAACTCCAGGAGAATCCCTTGAAAAGTTAAGAATAAAACTACGGGCAGTGTTTTTTCAGTGCTTTTAGCAAAGACCGTAAGCAGACAGTCTAAAGAATGTGCGTTAAAAAGGTAAAAAATGCTATTGTGAAACATGACACGAACATAGCTTTTGTGCAGTACCACGCTTCATCCCAGAAGAAGCTGCTCTGTTGAATGGAAAGAGTACACAAAAGTTGCACTTAAGCAGAAGAATCGCTACTTTTGCGAAAATGTACTCAAGTACAAGTAAAAGTACCCATCTAATCAATCAATCAATCAGTTTTTATATAGCGCTTCTTTAGCAATTGCTTTCAAATTAGCTTTACAAAGTCCTCATGGGGATCAGGTAGAGTAGATAGGAGTTCCCTCTGTGAGGGGACTCTCGCTGACTGAGGCAGATGCTAGTCACCTCCCCAGCATAAAGAATATACAAACTTAAAATCCATCGATGAACGGTTCGCTGGACAGGACCTGAAAAAAACTACACAAAACAAACGAAGACAAATCTGTAACACAGACAACAAACAAGTGATCAGCATCAGCTGCAGGTGGAGAGATAAATGATGAGGATAGGCTAGAGAGGAACATTGAACCACATTGTTTTTTCAAACAGTTTGTATCTATATGGTGCTCAGACACCAGATCTGTTTAGACAAATACCAAGAGATAATTATTCGAATACCAGAGTAAACAGATATGTTTTTAATTTAGCTTTGAAATCTGTGAGCGTAGCTGAGCTGCGGACAACATCCGGGAGTTTATTCCAGAGCTTCGGGGCTCTATATGAGAACGCTCTTCCTCCTCTTGTGGATTTACTAATCTTCTGTATAATCAATAGTCCTGCTTCTTGTGATCGGAGAGAGCGAGCTGGAATATATCGTGATAGGAGACTGCTCAGGTAGGCCGCAGCCAAGCCATTCAGCGCCTTAAAGGCAAGGAGCAGTATCTTGTAGTCAATGTGATATTGTACAGGAAGCCAATGAAGAGAGCACAAAACCGGTGTAATGTGATCATATTTCTTTGTCCTTGTGAGAACTCTAGCTGCTGCGTTCTGGACTAACTGTAATTTTTGTAGCATGGCGACCAAACAGCCGGCTAACAGAGCATTACAATAATCCATTCTGGAGGTCATGAAAGCATGCACTAATTTTTCTGCATCTACGGTAGACCGCATGTTCCGCACTTTATCTCTTATGCTACTAAGACTGCTTTCTTTCACCTCAGGAATATTGCTATAGTTGTTAAAAATCTTGGTGTTATTATAGGTAGTGAACTGATGATTAACTGTAGTGGAAAAATTAACAGTGTGTCCCCCCCGTTCCATATGTAAAACAGAGAGCTTCTGTAATTGCTTTTTAGAGCCAATAAAAATATACTAAATATACTAAAAATATACTCAAGTGAAAGCAACAAGTTGTTTATGAAAAATGTAGTCAGAGGATTACAGATTAAATACTGGTCATCATTCATTAAAAGGATCATGCACTATTGGGTAAATATTTTAAACTGGCGTGTTAAAATATTTAACATATTTTATTAAACTAACTCAGCCATAGTTTCCTTGAGGGATGATCAAGACAAATATGATAAAGCAAACTAGCTTAGATAAACATCCTTGCAAAGATTAGATGTCAGGTGTTATGTAAAGTAGACCATATGTTTACAAAAACAGATTTTTATGCAGAGTAAGTGTTGTTGTTGGTGGTATTTTTTTCCCCATTATATACAGTTGTTAAACACGGAAGGTTCATTATTTCACTTTTGGCTGGGACTGAACCAGTAATCTAACCTGCCTGTGTGGGTAATTAATGCTTCAGGGTTCTTAAGAAAATGTAAAATATATTTAGCTTTTTTTAGGTTTACTATAATTGAATCACTAATAATCTAAATATCTACTTTTTGACCATTTCCACAGATAAAAACGTTACAAAATGAAGAAATTCAACTTGTTTTTTGATTACCAGTTCTCAATTATTGTCAGACTTGCTTACTTTGTATTTGTAGCAAAGTCCACATCTTTCAAATGGTTGCCTAAATAATATACATGTGGAATAATTAGAAACAGACTTTAATTTTCCAAAGATTTTATTGCTAATGTAATTTTCCACTGTTATTGAGTCTGAAAGGGTTAAGTAACCTGTTGTTATTTATTTCAAGATAGTGTGTGTGTGTATATATATATATATATATATATATATATATATATATATATATATATATATATATATACATACATACACACTCACAACATTTATAACTTTGTCAGAAAGTTTCCTTCACTATTTCACTATCAATGATTTGATATGACATTTTTATGCATTTTTTTTCACATGCTGGTATGTATCTGCAGAAGCCGGAAACAGCAGCGTTGCTGTCAGCGATTCTATATGAATGTGTAACCCAGGAGAACCCTGAAATGCTCTCTACGTACATCTCCATCGATCAGGTCGGGGTCACAAACCATTCATATGAAAAATGACAGGATTTTGGGATGTTAACCCTATGGCTTTCATAAATTTCATTGTTTTAGAATAAATATTTTTCACCCATTTGAGTGTTTTACAGGAATTTATTGAGTTGTTGGGCTATTTTCTCTTTAAGGGGATATTTTAGCTAGCCTTGCAGTTTGTTTTATGGGACAACATAAAAATGGTGATGATCAATCTTTGTTTCTGTAGGCGGTGCGTGTTCTGCAGCGAGGCTCTTTGAGCGAGACCTTCAGTCTGTGGCAGCTGAAACTTGTGTTGGAGCTGTGTGAGAGTCGAGTGCTGCAGCAGCGCTTCAGACATACACCATCACAGCGTCACACCCACGCCCTACTGCTCCGCTCTGAGTTTCTGCCCGTCATGAAGAGCGCTGCAGATCAAACACTGGATTGTTGGCTCCACGGTTAGTCTCTTGTGCACCTCAATCATTAATTAGACATTGGATGCCAACACAAGCTAAAAATTAGCAAGATGAGGTTTAATAATGATCCTTTATTTTTTTTTTTACTTGAATGTGCTGAACATTTTGGTGACAGTGCAGTGTTTCTGCAAGTGTCACCTGCACATTGAGAGCAATCAGCATACTCAGAGGAAGACGTATTATGACATAAATTGCTATATTACTAGCAAAGATACTAAATATCTATGTTACACTGATTAAGATTGAAGATTGTTTGTTTATTAAGAGTTATTGTGCTGGAAAAAGCAAAAGTTTTAGTCTGCTTTTAACTTTACTGAAGTCAGATGAATGTTGCTAGCACTGATCCAATGAACTCTCTCAGTTAAGAAGTGGATTGAAGAGATGATTGAAATGCATCTTCTCTATTAGGAAACGTATGGTGCCAAACATATGTTGATCAGTGTATGAGCTGCTGTTACAGCTCTGTGGTGCTCTAAGCTAAACTGCCTGCTTGTCCGTAGAAAAGACCGTAGAGGACCCCTGAGCCCATTATTCTTTATCTTCAGCATTTGTGAATGGGCATCACTCTGAAACACCTACTTTATTTGTTGTAAAAGTAATAGCAGATCCTAAAGTCCAATTTATTAGTCCACTGTCTTACATGGAGGTAAACAATGCCTTGTGTAAATGTAACGATCACACAAGGTGTTATTGAAGAAATGGAAGCATTAAACATCTCTTCTTTTCTTCACTTAGACAACGGTGAAGTGCTTCAGGAGTATTTGAGACGGCAGCGAGTGCTGAATGAGACAGATTTAAACATGCTCTGCTGCTTCTTGGTGTATCACTCTATCCCCAGTCTCAAGATCCTGGCGGTTTCTGGCCTGGAAGGTAAAAACAGCCTAATTCACAAATACATTTTTATTAGAACCATTCTTTCAGCATTTATCTTCCTCTATCACTGTGTTAAGGATGTTCCAGTTTTCCAGAGCTGCTTCTCAAGAGCAGTCCTCTGGGTATCCCTGTCAGAGCACTTCTGCGGTTGAGACCTTTTTTCCTTCAGGAGTAGAGGGAGACACCACAACCTTGACTGGCTGCTGGAGAGCGGCTGCTCTTCTCCTGGAGCAGGTTGCAGTCAGTCAGTCATGTCCTCAAGGTCCCCAAATCTTGCAGGATCGGTTTGCTGTTTCATTTCATAAAACGATGCATATTGGAAGTGTGTGAAAATGGTGCAAAGAAGCATGGTGTAAATAGTAAATAACTTACTATGTAACTAAATTTGTATCAACGATTAATTAATAAAAATGTATTCATGAAATGCTTTTGATAATGAATCTGGTGTGGTGTAGGTTTGTCAATTTCCAATGAGGCTCAAATAATGGAGATTAATTGTGTTGAACAGATTTTTTGTGGGTGATTTTTGAATTCACGTCATTTGATTTCAAAATCTTTAAAATGAGACTTTACTCAAATGAAATGAATGCTGGTGTATATATACACACACACACATGCACACGCACACCCAGACATACATACACATACACACACACGCACACACACACACACACACACACACACACACAATCACAGTCCTCCTCAGTCTTCTAGTGTTTTGCAGCTGAACGCAAAATGCAGCATGGGAACATTTTGTCTAAGCCAAAGACCGCAATCATAAAAATAAAGGATTACTCTCCAATTTTTGTACTTCAAACTAATGAGGTAAGCCAAAAGTGTGTGATTAGCAGCACTCTACATTCTCACCCTGGTGAGGCAAAGCTACCTTTGTCTGGGCAGTCTGACAAGACGTGGCTACCAATCCGAGCCTACAACCTCCTGCCCACCACCAAACACACACCACCAGTCACACACATCCATAAAGAGCAATGCGTGTGAAGTGGATTGCCCAGGGCCACAACGGCAGAATGGACCTAGCGGAGATTGAACCGCCACCCTACTGGTTACAGGGAGACTGCACTGAAAGAATGACCTTTCTCTTGTTTTGCATATTTATAATACTTTTAATGAGTTGTTTTAACAAACAACTTTAATACTACACAAAAATGAAAGACTGTGTTCAGTTATTAAGCTGTAGGTTCATCTATTAAGGAAAGCAATGCAACTGGGGCTTCATTTAAAAGGATGTTAACCGATGTATTAAGTACATTTTGTGCGTTGTGGATTTCCCAATAGAGTGTTTCTCAGTCTTCTGACCTGCCCATTTCAGCCAGTAATATCTTCATGGAAACAGGTCTTGTATGGCCATCAAACACAAGTGTCTCTACCAGGAAATCTACTTTGCATACGTTGGCTAAGCTTCCACACTGCTCTGTCTTTTCCATTATTTACCATAGCTCAGCAAAACAAGCATTGCATGAGCATTCCTGTGGAAGTTAAAGTCCCCACAAACGTGTGTCTTCACATTTCTCAGGGTTTGAATAGGCAAATGCTTGCTTGAGTGTGTTTTGAATTTTGCTTTCAGTTCCTGAGCAACTGTTGTTACTAAAGCAAACTGTTCCTAGCACATAATGTTAAGTGAAATGAGGTTCACATGCAAGGCATTATTGAACCATTGAAAATGTCCTTATTGAGCAAAGACTTATTTGTTTAAGCTGACATATCGTTAATATCCTATGTGTGATCTGTTGTTTCTTAACCTTTCTCCGGAAAGCACTTTGTGTCTGCTTTAAAGTGCAAACAAGTAGATAAGATGAATTATTGTTTTGAGTAGGTTTGCATTAAAGTGGACTGACTTTTTAAATGCTTTGGCATTTTTGGTAGTACTTCCTGTGGGGTTGTGCACATCGTTAAATATGACCTGTCATCATCATGGCAAGGCCTTGGTGAGGTAACTTACACTGTTTGAAGGTGCTTTCTGATCGCATCAACTAATGAAAGTGTGCCGCGAACATATAAATGGCCAATTTCTGCTCGGTTTGCTCCAGAAGGAGTAAACGCAGTAGGTTATAGTGAAGCATCATTACGAAATCCACAAAGGGAAAGCTGGAAGGAAAAAAATCTGCTTTAAATAAAACCATTGCTGGCTTGTGTGAACATTCCTGAAGACTGGCGCCTTTGATTACAGAACATTCAATCAGTATAAGTGCATCTAGGAAAAACAGAAAGATTGAATTTTCAGTATGCAGCTTTTGTAAACAGAAAGGGTCATTTAAACTTATTTGAAGAATTTGAAACAGTATGAGTAAAATAATGCACTTTTTGGCCAACCTAATTTAACTGAGAGTCCTGATTTTGATTAACATCAAATACACATGTAAAAAAAAAAAAGAAAACTTTTAGTGGATTTTTTACAACTTTTTTGTTATTTGTGTTGACAGTACCGCATAAAAAAGTGTCAAAATGCGTTTTTTTCCACAGTTTTTTTTTTTTTAGTTTTTTTTTTTATATGAAGCAAGTACTGGGGAAAAGCACTGGGGGTGCAATAAAACTTTAATTTCTTTCTGTTTTAGGTTTGTTTTAACTTTTGGTTCATTCCAAACATTAAGAATGTGAACTTTGATGTTTGATGTATGAAACGTGGAGCTTTTTTTTTATTGTGCGTTTTTCATGTCACAAAGCCTGAAGTCTTTGCATGAATAGTTGTGGCACAGTGACTATCCCCCTAACTGATGCTCTATATTTGTCTTGATTACTCATCACAGTGAAAGGGGCTTCAAGAACTTCCCTTTGCTGTGCTGTGATGTCAGTACATTCTGTTACAGTGTGGAAGCATTTGTTTCAATCGACCAATGAGGGCTGAATACAGATGTAACAAAGACCCAAGCTTTTTGGTTCCTGTTCATGATCTAAAGTTTACAAGAATTTCTAAACAAGCAGGAACAGGTTTTCTTCGCTCTTTGAATTCCCATACACACCCGAATTCTTTTCCCACGCTTTGCATTGAAGTCAGTACCAAAGCTGGTTTCTGGATTCTTTTGAAATTGTGGATTTTACATGAGAGCTTACAGGCTGTTTGTATCCTGAGCTCTTGTGATATTTTTTTTAGGTTTATTGTAGAATCGTTGAAGTACGAATTTCAATATTTAGTGCTGACTTAGAGCAATATGCCTAGTTTGTAAAAGGCTGAAATATTTGAAAATTCCATTTATAGAACTTGATTGAACTAAAACAGAGTTGTACTTGCTTTGAAAACTGTTCCAACGTTTTTTTCTTTGTTATATTTGAATAAAAACACTACTAGTGGGTTATTACATTGATGCCACCATCAAAGTCACATGATGTGTGATATACTGAAATAGTACCAGTCATTGAACAATTATTCTGTAACAAAAAACTTTATTAGGCTTGAGTCAGCACCGACTAACTATATGTTCACACTGAAAATTTAATTTTCATGATTTTCAATGGATTAACACAGTGTGATTTACAAAGTTTGAGTTTAAATGCATGCAGTGATAGAAGAGTGGACATTGTGAGGCTTATGTTCCACACCTGTTGAATTTTATACATGCAGTTTGGCAGATATTTGCAGATGTCCATGCCATCCAATAAGGAGCCTAAAGAATTGTTGTGTTGACTGGATTTTTATTGTGGATATAAAAAGTGCCTACATTTATTTTCAAGTGTCCACCCAGAGACGTTCTGCACATGTGAGTGTTTGATTGTGAAGTTGGCAATCATGGACTTTGATTGATTATTCATGGTAAGTGCTCAATGTGTCTGGGTGGATGTTCAAATATCTCAATTAACTTGTTTCTGTGCAGAACATATTTGGTTGGCGTGAATATTTGCCAAAGAATTCAAACATGAAATCTGCAATGCTGTAACACATTATCCACACAGCAATACCCGCTCCACTTTCTTGGTATTCATTTGCAGAGGAGATAAAGCCAACCAATCAGCTTTCTCCATAGTATCAACGATGTGCAAGCTGACAACCCCCAGCTGTCACATCACTGAACCAGTGTGCTTCAAAGGGTTTTTACAGTATGTAAAGTATGTGAATAAAAATATGTTCAATTTAAATAGCCGTATTCTGGATGCTTTTCAATGTTTACTGCATTATTCATTCACACACTGGTGATTATAAACTGCCTTGGTAGCCCTCAGCTTCTCTGGGGCAGTCTGACAGAACGTGGCTGCCAATTCATGCCTGCAGCCTCCTGCTCACCACCAATCACACCCCAGGAGTCTTACACATCTATACAGGGCAATACGGGTGAAGTGGCTTGGATATCCACACTGGCAGAAGGCACATGGTGGGGATTGTATTGCCAACGTTCCAGTTACAAAATGACAAATATCTGCTCCACATGGTTTCAAGGTTGCATCTTTCCATTGACTTGTAAATTACTTTCAAACCATGACACTTCCATTGTTCCATGAACACATGATGAAATAAATCCCAATAGCAGCTGCTGCAGATAATGTAGCTTCAAATAGATTTCTGCTAAATAATGAAGTGCACCACAGCTCTCTATTGTTTGACGATTCACGGTGAAGCAGTGTTGTGTATCAGTATAATTGATTTGCTGTCTGTTTTCAAGCGATGGCTTACTGGTCAACACATTTCCAAAATAAACAGAAGCTGTTGTTCAGGGCTTGTTCAAGAACACAACTGTCATTAACTTAGTTGAATAGCAGTGATGCTCGGGTCACAATAATTGTTCTTTTGTCTCGTTGAACATTAACATGTTTGTGGCATAGTCTGACTAAGTTGTACTTTTACCGTAACTGAACTACTATTAAATATTGTTATATACTTCTGTAAAAAACAGCACAAAACCTTTGCCAAAGAGCTAAATTTCCAAAAGAGCCTAAATCTAAAGAGATAAAATAACTAACCTCAATAAACCTAGTTATTTAGTTGCTTATCAACATATCATATTTGTTTTTATATTTACTGACATTACTGTTTTTTTGTTATTTTAATGACCTCATGTTTAAATGAGTACATGGTTAGCAGTATTAGTATTGCTTATGTGTATTCCTATATCCATTTGCTATTGTTAAAACACTAGCAAATTAAAAAAATGTTAAACAAAATGATATCCAATACAAACAAGCTAAACTATTCTTAATATAACATGTATGTTTTTGTAAAAAGAAGACAATGTTCCTTTTGAAAACTCCAAACCCAGCTCAAGGGTTTGCCCCTTTATTTCTGCCAACCGTCCACCATCAGTGGACCAACGCTGTTTGCGTTTCCTCTTCTTTTTTAAATAACTAAACTTTGCATGCCAGTTCACCAAATCTCTCCCACGTGCAAACTACTTTGGCCCGCATCACAATACGCGCTTTGTGCCCCTTGCGTGGAGTTATTAACAGATTGTTTGACTCAGGAAGCTGAAGGTGGCGTCGTCAAGGCGGTTCTTGTGTTCATTCACAAGCTCCAGGCTGAGTTTGAATAGTTGTGGCCAAACGTTTCGGGGGCGTCACCACGCGCGCTCGACAAAGCGAGGTCTGAGTGGAGCTTCACGGACTCTACATGAATGACTCAAGAGAATAAACGCGTGAAAACATGAGGAGTAAGGGCTGACATCTTGAATATGAGCACTGGAACTTTAGTGCGCATTTTAGCCTCACCAAAGTTACTTTGAGCACAGGCAGCTTCAGTCTCAGGCTTTGAGGGTAAGTGTACACTAAACAACCTACTGCACTGACTGCTAATCTCAATGAAGGAAAATCAAGTTCGAATGACTTTGGTTATATTTTAACCGTTTGCTTCCCTCTCTTAAGCTTTAGTGTTATTGCTGTCCTCTGCTCCACAAGTCTAATATAAAAATGAGTCATCATTTGCGCGTACACGGTTCCTCCAATCACCAAGCCTCTTCACTTATTGTGTGTTTTTAATCAATTAATTTATATTATATTAATTATATGAATTATTATTTTAATACAAGCATCTAAAATTTGGAGACTCTAGATTCGACTTTCGGGCCATTTTATTCTCACTGGGCGTTCTAAGAAGATAAGAGGAAGCGTGTGGTGCAAGCCTAGATAGATAGTTTCTGACTTCCTGTTCCTCTTCAGAAAAGGACAGTTAATTGGAAAGCATTTCTCTTTTCTTGTTGGCAACTAGGCTTTTTACATGGCTAATGTTAAAGTAGCGCATTTGTTTTAAGCAATTTTGGTCGAATTGCTTATGAACAGATGCTGTAGGTATATAATGGCATTTATCTTTACTTAAAGCACTTTAACAGCAACCTAATCTTTAGATTTAATTTCTCTTGAGTCATGCACTAACTATTTGGATAACGTCACTGTAGGAAGGCGTGGTCAAACTGACATTTTTGACATCTTTTAAGATCAGGTTTGTGTATCTGGGCAGAAAAAGCCGCGTCCTCTGACAATGTTTTAAACCGTGTTTGCTTCTATTGTGAAATGTTCATTTTATATCTGGTGCCAATGGCTTGAATTTGGTAAACGTATTTTCCTTTTTCTTTCCTTTTTGCTCACTTTTCCTACTCAAGTATGCTAGGGTTAAAAACTCGCGTAACTTTAAGAAGTTTGAAGTAGAACGCATTATTAAATGTTTTGTGAAAAACCCGAACTATTTAACGGATCGTCGAATATAGGAAACGTGACGCTATGACGTCAATCTGACGCATATCTAAAACGGAAGTGTTTCAATTTAAAAAGTAAAAATGTTTCAAATTAAACAGACAGCAGACCTCTTTTATTTTATTTTTTGAAAATGATAAAATCCCGCTCTTTTGACAATTTTTTTCTCTCATTCTTGTCATTTCCTCTCCTCAGCCATTCATGTGGTTTTGAGGGCGCATTCACAATCTGAGGTGATTTCCAGACTTGTGTGTTTAAGTAATAAACGTGACGAAGCTAGAGTTGTAATAATCGACTTAAAACAAACCTGTCACTAAACAAATCTTTTAATTGGACCGAAAATCTGCAAAGCTCTTGTAGGTCAAGTGTGACAAATATTTATTTAAAATTAAACACACTCCAAGCTCTTTATTTCTCTCACAGAATACTTCATCTCCAGTTTCTTCTTGTACGAATGTCATTCCAAAGCTCTAGAAAAAAATGTTTTAGCAGCCTTTCTTTATTTAGCTTTAAAAATCACATTTAAATGGCTAATTTTTTGGTTTATTGGCAAAATTCAGCATACAAAAACAGAAAAGAGGACATGTTACAATGCTGTAAAAGAGGTAATATATGAAACTGTAGCAAAAAATAAGAAAACAGATTTGCACAAGACAATGTGTGGAAGAATACAGAAAGAAAACACTTTAGCATTTATTCATAAACCTGTCATATTCTACTACCAATTTGACACTTTTCTGGCTGGTGGGGTTTTAAGCAATTATTTTGTTTTTAGTTTAATAGAGATTTGTCATTTTTGTGAACAAAACATTGTAATGGTGCAGTATTTTTAGTCGACCAATCCTAAAGGTCACATTTTTACTCTAATAGTTTAGATTTGATTTCTCTGTGTGTTTATTTGAATTACAACAGCTTTAGTTTCAGGTAAAACCTGTCTATGTGTGTCACCATAGAGAAGTGGGAGCAGTGATGAAACTTGCATTCATAAACTCTTGCTGTTGATTGTTGGGTTTCAAACATGTTGGAAATGACTGTTGTGTGTGATCTGATATGTTTCTGCTAGATACTGTACAGACTAGAAACTTTCATCAGTCATTCATCTTTGGCTCAGAGGCACAACTCTAAAACCGGCCAGCATTTGTGTTGAAAGTAACCCAAAATACTCTTATCCAGACTGTGATGTTGATTAACATGTAACTATATTTCACTGCGATCCACTAAAAAGTGAGTTCTGTTATCTCAACTCAAGGCCTGTGTGGTGGCTTGCTTCCTTGCAGCTTGGGTGTGCGACCTTTTTTTAGGTGTTCCTGCCATCTAGTGGACAATCTTTGTATTTCGTTAGCTTTCACTTTAACTGCATTTTATACATTGGTATTTTTATTTTGCCTTCATTTTATTCAGTTGCATTGTATTTTTAGGCAACACAAAGTAATATGTTATTTAATTAATAACTAATATTATTGTAAAACATTGTTTATTATTTTCTATTAATACTATTATTACTATTATCTTAATTATTATATGATTAATATTTAAATAAAAGTTAACTGCCGTGTGTTTATCAATTTAATTTGCTTTTGTTTTTATTCATGTATTTATTTTTTAACATTTCTATGTGCGTTTTGTTGGTGGATGAGCTTTGTCACGTAATCACAAGACATAATTTCCAAACTGTCCACTAGATGGCAGTAGTCATACAAAAGTATATCTTACTCAAACCCTGGCGATGCAAATTCGAATGTCAATACCAACGTGAAGCTCATGCAGGTTTAGTAACCATAACAACATTTAAAGAGTTTAGATGCCCCAAGACTTTCTTGGTGTGTGTTTAGTTACTTAATTTGTCTGATAATTAGTATATATTTTTCACTGCCTTTCAAATGAAACAATTAATCTTTAAAGTAAGAGGTTGAAAAGAAGACTGGCCATATGTCATATTTGTGGTTTTACAATACAGGAAAATATTAGATCTTTCTAAATCTCTGCAGGCTTCTTGGAGGCCATCAAAAGGCCCATTGATACAGTTGTCTAAGCACAAGCAATAATATTTGTTATTTTAAATCATGTTGACATTATAGGGATGTAATGATAACTAGGCTTTTGATAGATGGTGAAATCATCATCAAAAATTTTCAGAGAAACATAAACATAAATATACAAAATGTCACCTCAATCAGGACACAGTAGTATCTGCTACAGATGTCACATGATTTGATCTACCTTTTCCTTCACCTGTATTCACGTTATTAACACAAGTGCAACATTTTACAATTCTAAACCTTTAATTAATGCTTTTTAGGAGGCGTTACGCATCAGAGTATCTCTAAAGGCCTGCAAGCACCAATCAAATTTCCTATTTACCAGCTTTGTGCTGACACTTTCAAGACACTTCATCTTTATTGTGCATGGCTCTGGCTCTGGCTCTGGCTCTGGCTCTGGCTCTCATGTCTTGCTGGGACACTGTCTCTTGGGTCTGCTGTCCCAGGAGGAGTGTGTAATGGAGTGTATTGATCCGGGGTTTTGTAGTGGGAATGAATGCGGAGTTTGTTCTCACAGGCAGAGATGCAGCTGCTTGAGGAGGAGTTTGAGCGCTTTAATGCTCTTTTTTACTCGTATGTCGACTGTGCATTTGTTTATGGCGTGTCTTGTATTTGAACGCAGTGGTTTGTAGAGAAACTGCTTGGGGGTGGGAGTGGGGAGGTGCAGTGTGTTATGATGCAAATGATCTTTGGTTCTTGTTGATGTTGTTCAACTCTACTTTGTTGTATTCTCTAGACAAATAAGAAAAACATTTAGCTAAAGTGCTTTTTTTCGAAACGTTCTTCAGGATGGGCATTCAATTACAGTCATAATATTTAGATTTAAACAGTGATTATTATTATATTATAATATGTATAATTATATTATAATTATAATGATATATTATTATAATTTTCTGTATATGAGCCACAACAGCTGCCCAAAATAGATGTGGCTTCTTTTACAAGAACTCTATAGCAGTGATCATACAGAGAGTTGCAAAAAGTGAATGTTTCTAAATGGCAGCAAGAATTCACTCACTCTCTTTTTTTCATAGAGGATTTTTCACCATTGCTGATTTCATTCCACAGATATAGACAGAATTAACATGTTAATCATTTGCAAACCCTGCAATGTCCAGTCATTGTGTGAACACACAGTGAGATTGAGTCCACAAATGCACTGTGAATTCTGACGAATGGGAAATAAGAGCTACTTTCATTGTGGGCAATAAAGGATAATGTTAATTATATGTCCCATAAATTGCATGGCGTATTTTTAACCATCTTAGAGCTGAATCATGACTGACAGTGAAATTGTTCAGAGTCAACATTGTCAACAATACAATGTGCATTGTATTGTGGGGTTCCTCAAGGTTCTGTCTTTGACCTTTTCTCTTCTCCACCTACACCACTTCCTTATATTCTATTTTTCTATTACTATTATAATAAATTATAAACATTTTTTTAATACAATAAAATTAATGAACATTGTATGTTTATGCCACTCTTCCCCTGTCCCAAATGGAAATAGATCACTTTTAATAGAAAATATTTTTTTTTGTTTCGTCAGGATCTCTTAAGAAAACAAATTACCTGCCAAATCAAATCCCTTTACTAAAACAGCTTTCTTACCTTACTCTTCAACTAACCAAAACACATTAAGCCTAAAAAATCTAATATAAGAAGGCTTGAAAAAAACATCTGTGTTAAATTATATAGCAAAATAAATTTGAATATCACAACAAAAATAAACTGCTAGAAAGAGCAGCAGTAGCACCAGCAATCTATAAGGGGTGTCTGAAATGCACGCCAGTCAGTAGCTCCTCAGCAGTGAGTTCTACCCTCAGTGTTACACTCCCTCACTCTGAAGCGTGATTGCTGACAACTGATTCACAATCAAGTAAGGAGACTGCACAGTGTAACTCTGCAGAACACACATACACGTGCACCTTCACATTGTGACCAAAAACACAGACGTATGACACAAACAACCAGAGACTAAATAAGCCTAAGGACGGAGCAATCAACAGACATGTATTACTACAGCTATGACTCTACATGGATGAACAACCACTTTCTACAAGTCAATGTAGCAAAACCAAAGCTTCTTCTTGTCCCTGTCAATCTAACAGTCCAGCATGGCCTCACCATTCAGCTGGAATAGTCAACAATCACCTCTTTTGCATCAATCAGAACTCTTGGAGGGATTCTGGGAGAACAGTTGATCTTCAAAGACCACATCACAAAGATAAGAGAAACACATCAAGAAAGATGTTCAACATCAGAAATATCAAGCAACTCAACTCCTGGTTCAGGCTCTCGTCTTATCTAGACTGTGCTTCTGAAAATGTTCTTCTAGCAGGACTTCAATCAAGTTCACTCATCTCTCTTCACTGTCTCCCCAACGCAGCTCGTCTTAAGCTTAAATTTCTGATACTGGCTTACCAAACCATTTCCAGATCGGCCCCTGTTCACCTTCACAAGCTCGTACATCCCTACATGCCCTCCAAGCTTGTGTTCAGAGAAAGAACAGCATTTTGTGTTTCTGTCTCAGCAAGGCAGAAATCCCTCAACAAAACTTACTCATTCACCGCTGGTGGAACTCTCCGACACATTCAGGAAGGTGTCAAAAACTTTACCCAACTAAAGCTCCTCTCCTCCTTTAGCACTTTAAATACTAATGAATCTATCTTTCCATTCTGATCATTCCTAACCTTTTGCCATTTTTTTCTTTGGGTGAGGACTTAAAACACATTTGCCTTTGTAACAAATTGCCTATTTTCTCTCTCTCTCTCTCTCTCTCTCTCTCTCTCTCTCTCTCTCTCTTGTAATATGCTTTGGATAAAAACATTCGCTAAATACGTCAATGTACATTTTAGGATAAGGTTAGGAAAAAAAATGGAAAGTAAAAATTTTAGTAAAGTAAAAGAAAAGTCCCTCTGGTTGTGTAATAATTATTACATTTGTACTCTCTGTACTCTGTACTAGGACAAAGAGCATACTGAAAGCCTTGACATTACACATTTATATATTATTCATTATGATAAATGAGGTAAATATAGAAGTTCTTCTCAAAGTAGTTGGGATGGTTGTGGATGCATCACTGCATTTCATTAAGATAATAGATGATCGAAATTTAGTGAGGAACATGGCTCAGTCCATGTATGACTAAATAAATGTTTCATTTAGAAAAGCACTCAGAGAGAAGCAGGAAGAATCTATAATAGCATTCCTGTAATGGGTTGGTTTCTCTCTGTTAACTTCAGTACAATCTCTCATTCCCACACTCTTTCTCTCACACGCACATGCACACACACACGCACACGCACACACACACACACACACACACACACACACACACACACGCACGCATGCACACATACACACAATCAAAAACATTCTGTATGACGTCTCCCAGGGGTCAGGATTTGTGTGTGGGAACCTGAGCAGTCATGTGTGTAGTCATGAGAGGCATGCATTACAGAAGAAATCGTGGTTTGGTGACTCAGCTCCTCATGAATGCTTTCGTTCCATTGGCCTTTGGCTCTCTTTAGCTCTTTGACTAATCTAGATCCCTGTGGTCCAGCGAGAGGGGGTGTGTGAGAGTGAGTGGGAGCACAGCTTGCCTTCTTGTGTTTCTGGTCTTTGAGTTGTTCAGTGCTGCGAGTGAGTCGGGAGGAGCAGTGAATGGTAAGTCAATATCTAATCAATATTTGTAGCGTGTGTGTGTGTGAATAACTAAAACAAAAATCAATACCTAATCAATGCGTCTAGTGAACCAGGCTTAATGGAAAGTAAGTCATGGGTTGTGGACTGGCTATGTAGGAATGTAAATGTGCTCTTGATTGGTTTTGTTATGATTAAGTTTTACATGCGAGATTTATTTTATCACTGTTCCCCCTGTGAAACTTGGGAGATTTGTTTTCATTATTCAAAACAAGAGTCTAATGTTGAGTTCCATTTTTGTAAATCTCATATATTTACTAAAAGAGGTGTCACGGTGGCGCAGTGGGTAGCGCGGTCGTCTCACAGCAAGAAGGTCACTGGTTCGAGCCTCGGCTGGGTTGGTTGGCATTTCTGTTTGGAGTTTGCATGTTCTCCCCGTGATCGTGTGGGTTTTCTCCTTGTGCTCCGGTTTCCCCACAAGTCCAAAGACATGCGGTATAAGTGAATTGAGTAAGAACAATTGTCCATAGTTTTAAAGTGTGAATGAGTGTGTGTGTGAATGTTTCCCAGAGATGGGTTGCGGCTGGAAGGGCATCCGCTGCGTAAAACATATGTCAGAGAGTTGGCGGTTCATTCCGCTGTGGCGATCCCGAAAGGGAAAAAAGCCGACATGAAGATGAATGAATGAATGAATATTTACTAAAAGATACGTATTGAAAGATGTTTTTTTTACCATGGTTTTGCATAGTTTATCCTGAATTCTTGGTCTGGTGATGTTACACTGTACGTGTATGTTCCAGTAAACTTTACTTTGGATTAGATTAATAGACAGGGCGATTACTTCAACAGCCTCAGATGTCATGACAGCAGAACGCTACCTTAACGTCTGATGAGTTTAGTACGGAAATTTGCAAACACTTCAAGAATCCTGAAGTCATGGTTTGATTAGTTAAACTTATCCGGATTTCCATTAGTAGCAGGTTTCGCGTTTATTTCTGTTCCGCCAGGAAACAATGAGGAGGCAATCGATGAAACATCGAATATCTTTCATGTATATTCAAAATTGTGTGATTTTTAAAGAACCACTAAACATTTGATTCACTAGCTACATGAGACTATAAGTGTGGTAACATTTCCACTCTCTGAAATATGATGCATGCGGAACGGCATGTGATTGGTTGTTTGTCATGTCAGTAAAATGTGTTCATAGGCGGGTCTTGACCAAAAAAAAAGCTGAAAAATCTTGAAGGTCTAGCAATGCGAGACCAGTTCAACATACTCACAAATGTGATGTTTTGTTGCAAGAAGGATGTCTATTTTGCTGCTCCTTTTGGTTATAATAAGTATTGCGCTTCATAGTCTTTTGAGATAATAACTTGGAATCTTGTTCAAATGCGTAGATGTCTACACAGTAAAAGCTAGACTAGAGTGTTAAATTGACACTGTTATGAGCATTTTCCCCACTCTATATAGAGTTAAATTAACACTGAGCCCCTCTAACTGAAATATTTATGTATAAGGTTAAAATATTCTTTATAGAAAAAGAGTTTTGATTTATAATGTTTTTTGAAGATAGTGAACATTAAGGAAAAAGTTACAGGGAGAACCTACAAACTACTTTCAGAAATGCTTCCGCGTTCTAATGAACAGACGAAAAAGAGAAAGAGTAAACATATAGATGTTTCCCCTATTCCCCAATTTCTAAAGGTTCATCGTTTGGTTTTGGCATCTCCAGCAAACTAATAACCCATATGCGAGGTCATTTACCTTTTTCTTAGTGACTTCCAATTAATTTATACAGCTAGTCTCTGAATACAAAACTCCTCCTCGATTAAGACTTTCAAAAAGCAACTGAAAACTCTTCTCTTCAGGGAACACCTACTATAAAAAAATAGTAATAAAAAAAAAACTTAAAACGAACTTCCTCTATTTCCTCCCTGCTTGGGTTTATTGATCAGTTGATACAATTTCTATTATGAGCAAGCTGAGATAGACTTTGACGGTGTAACAGATTGCATATTGTCTGTCCCCTAATGTAAGTCGCTTTGGACAAAAGCGTCTGCCAAATGCATAAATGTAAATGTAATAATGTAAATGTAATGTAAAAGACAGTGCCCCAAGTCGGTGATTGGAAGAAGCCAATCAAACTTGATTCACAGAGAACAACTTGGCAGCATTCTCTCGTCTCATCTCAAAAGTTTTTGAAGTTTTTATTTGTTTTCTTACATCATGTAACATATAAGTGCTCAAAATGCAAAAGAACAACTCACTTGAGTGACCACATATGAGAAACAATGGCTCACTTGAATGAAAGAAAAATCCTTTTTAGCAGTTTATGTTAAGCCTGTAAATCTCATGCATACTATAATTAACAAATCCACCATAGCTTAAGTAGAGTGTTATGCAGGGCATTAAGTTATTTGCTACACTTTTTTGTCACTTAAGGAGAAAAAGAGGCTCTTGTGACCTTGTTCTTTTCTCAGAGCCTCTTCTGGATGTTTCCCAGAAAAGTGTGGGAAATCTGCTGCACTATCTTTAGCCTCCTCACTAGAAAATGGGCAGAGAAACCACTAGCTCACTCCCAGATTTGCACTTGATTATTTAATTTAACTAATTTTTTTTTGCATACATATAAAAAAGTCCCTACAATAGTGATATAATTATAAACCATGTGACAATAAAGAAAACTCAGTTTAGCTATATTTAAAAAGCCACTGTTACTTTTGCCTGCAGGTGCTTAAACTCACAAATCTACATAACAAATTTGAAGGAGGAAAGTAATAGCGCCTCTGCAGCAGTAGCTCAATCATGTGCTCACAGTCTTAGATGATCTTTGGCCAATTCCTGTCCCAATTCCTGTCTCAATTGCTGACTTTTCCATCCAAAATACAATAAAAACACAATAAAAGTCTTAGCATAATATGCAATGTCAAAAATACAATACATTTTGCAGGTGATGACCCTCAGTTAACTATTAGCAAGGTAATTTGTTCAAGACCAACGGGGAACCATCCTGAGTGACATTTACATCATCTAGTGCTTGTGTAAGTTTCCTCCCACTGTTCAAAAATGCAGCCGATAGATTCAATAATCTTAAGTAGATATTGATAGAAATTGGCCTTGCAACTGGATGAACTGACAACTTGACCATGTGACCCTATCCTAGAATAAGTGGATGAAATACTAGAAGGATGAATGGAGGTTTATAATGTGTCATTTAACTACAGCATCCAAATGCTGATTTATTAAAGGCGCATATATTATTTTTCACATTATAATAACTCGAAGAGGTTTCCAAAACAACCCGGAACCTGTGTTAATATGACAGGTGGTGTTGTCATCCAGTGACTAGTAAACTAGTTGCTATGTGACTGCACCAGAAATCATATAATCGCTGAAAATTGATTACGTAAGATAATTCAGTTTTTCCAAAAGATCTGAAACGTTTCCAGTCACGAAAGTACATAAGCGTTGAGCCCCTTGTAGTCTTTAGTAAAGATGTTTTAGTCTTGCTGTAAGGTATGCAGACATGAGCTCGTCAGTGATGCAGGGTTTACAGTAAGAGGAGAACTCAAACCACTGACTCTAGGGAGCATGACGCAGTGAGCGCTGTGGGGTACATGACGATATGAGTCAGCAATCTCACCCTGCAAAAAAATTATTGCTTCGTTAAGGTCTTGATCTACAGTTTAATGTTCTCGGGTGTGTTTCAGCTTCAGGTTGGTTTTGTGCTTTCTCTATTTAATGGAGTTTATATGCATCTTAATTTATTGTAGATATACACACTGAACAGCTAGATGTGTTAGAGTTATTTGTAGTTGCTTCACTTTTGCTGCATTTTTATATAAATAGTTTCAGTACGTATATTTGTTTTATTGAAGGTCATTAGGGCTGGCACTTTCCTTGCTTTTTATCCTTGCTGTTAATTTAAATGACAAATGATACTTTATAGAAAAGGGATTCTGTATTTGACTGTCCGGTTGAACAATTGATCATTTGCATTGTCTTTCTGATATTTTAATTTTGGTGTCTTCTATAAATTCAACTTTGGTTTGAAATTATTTAATCAAAACAATTAAATGCATTTTCTAACTACCATGTAAATACGTTCAATCTTTTCCAGTGCAGAGCTTTCTTGGACATATAATTTTTGCGAGGCAAAGAAAAAACAAATCAAGCAGCTTTTATCAAATTCATAAAGCGTGTGAAATGAAAACGGTTACATGATAGGGGTTCTAGTTTATTGCGAAAGACTCTACAGCTGACTAGAAGTTGAGAATTACATAATGCTTTTACAAACTCCAGAAAACCTGCTGAATCGTACACTTTTCTAAAAACAGACCAAATGACTAGATGGTTTCACCAGCTTGCTATGACTCGTAATTCTGCAAGTTCACTGTGATGAGAACTTGAAGTGAAACCCTGCTGGTACGATCAAATAGGCAAATCTAGTCATTCGGTGCCTGATTGTACTCAAACAACCCTTACTCTGCTTTTCCTGTGACATTAAGGTGACATTCTAGAAGCTCAACTTCCCCTTTACAAGAAATCAGGACAATTTCTTGCAAATATACTTTTTAGTTTGTAATATTCTGTGTATATTAATGTGAAAAGTAAAGATTTTAATTTTATTTGTCCTGCAACTGAATTGGCAGTTCAACTATCAACTATGTTGATTTGGCCAAAATGTATGGGCAGAAGACAAGTTTCCAGTCCTTTTTACACTCCCAGTGTACAACAGAAACATGTCCTGGATGAGACTTCACACATATTACACCAGATATCTTCTTATCAAGATAAAATAGTGGTAAAAGTTATATTTTTTATTTTTATGAAAACTCAAAATGTTAAATGTTGAAAAACCTTTCTTCTGATTTATTTAAAATATAAATTAAAACATATTCCCCCTCGGAATGGGTTTATTTCCCTTTCAGTTTATGTCAATCTTACTCAAAAATACCCAGGTATAAATTTGAAATAGATATATTTGTTATAGCTTAGTTTTGTGTACAATCAATCTGGAATTTTTTTTATGTGAACAAAACTATTACATTTTGTGTTTTGAGGTAAGTGCTGTTATGGTTACCCCGTATTAAGCTGTGCTGATATTTTAGTGCCCAAAGTGAGGGAAAACATGCTACTTGAATTTTTGTAGAAACAAATAAAAAAACAAAAACCCAAGCGCTGAATTGGAATGTTCATTGTAATGGTTACAGGGTCTGAAGGTGTTCACATCTAAAAGCTAATGTGTAAAACTAATATAAATAAAGTCTTGATTACTCGATCAGAAGTTTAATTTTTATTTACAAAAATGTATCTCATTTCGATTTTACTTTACGTGTTCTCAGTTCACGGTTTTGTGTAGCCGTTTTTGTATAGAATGTTTTTTTATGTATAGATAAATAACAGTTGAGAGCAGTTCCGGTATTGACCATGCGATGTCGCCAAACACCATCGGAAGCTTCAGAGCTCTGTTTTCCCTTGAAACGAAGTTGATACGTGTTGGTATTTCTCTCCTAACGATCCTACGTACCTTTTGAAACAAAGGAAACTTTTTTTTGATCACACTGTTTATTTTTTTCATCTGAAATGCTGAATTTATTCGGTATACTTTTAACTAGAAATTTGTAGCTGTCGACTGCAGCGAGTAGGGAGTCCCCGGGATTAAACTCAACATTCTCCAATTTATTTTTTACTAATTACATTAATCTTACATGACTCGAATGACGAGGTTTGTAATTATTCGGTTGGTGTATGTTCTGTCGACATCTGTCGAGGTTTGCGCTGGTCATTTTTCAATTAAGGTGGTTTTTAAAAGAACACCTGAAGCCATTTTGAGTCACTGGTGAAATTAAGGCAGTTGAAGTCGACGTCGAAGTATCACAATGGTTTCTTAATTATGTCCTTATCTTTACTTTTGAGCTCCATATAAAAAAATCAAAAGGTAATATCCAAATTGACGTTGAGGTAAGTTAGTGTTTGGTTTTATAGTATAAAAAGAAAAATATATATTTTTATGTTTTTTAGTTTGAAACAATTAATTTGTAAACAAAAAGTTTTTAACAGGGTTATAACTGTAACGGTTGATAATAATTTGGCATTAAAGTAGAATAAACCCCAAAGATTACATCAAAATATACACATATTTTAATTATCACAACCTTCTGTTGAAGACCCATTGACTGTATATATAGCCGTTAAAGGACATTTTAATTCCTTAATATTAAAAGTCTCTCTTTTACTCTTCAATCTCGGTAAATGATGTTAAACAGGTGTTTTTTTTCTATATATTTAATAAAAAATTAAGGGGTGTTGCTCTTTGTGGGTGTTTATTCTGCTGCACCTTTTAAAGTAAATGCACTCTTTGTTTGCAATCTTTTTATGTGAAATCGAACTACTTAAAAATTGCAGATTTTTTTTTATTCGCGGAAAAAAGGCAATATCACCAAAACTTTGAGGTCTTGAAAACAAAAACGTACTTAATCAATATGACTTAATAATGAATGAAAAATGCCTTACCCTTTCTCTTCTTTCCTTCACTCTTAGCCAGCGCATTTCACACATGCCTAATATTTAAGAGGTGTTTAAAGAGCTTCAGTTAACATGAAATCATCTACACTTTAAACTGAAAATCTACAACTTAAGCTTACCTTCCAATCCAAAATTGAACAAATTAAAATTATTACCTCACTTCTTGATGATTTTGTCCACCAAGCAGCCTCTTTAACGGGTGAAATACATGATAAATAGTTCATTTGCATTCATTTTTATTCAAACCACTTTTGATTTAATGTATTGAATGTAAATTTCATTAATAAAAGATGAAAAGCTGTTTGTCTCACAGAGATGCTGCGGGCATTTCCTGCTCATAATACATATACATTTTATTTCAAAGATAAGGATGGTTTATATTCTGAATTTACAGCATGAGTGTGTTGAGACTCCGAACTGTGCTTAAAGCCTTGTAAGATTTTTATCCTGTTGACTTCTGTGTTACTCGGTGGAAATGAGTCATACCATACAGACTTCTGCTTATGATCAGTTGCAATTTTCAATTTCGACTTATTTGTCTTTGTTTATTTATTTTCTGTGGTTATTTGATTGACATACTCAGGGTGAAGGTTTAGATGTTGGACTCGTTTCAAGAGGTTCTGGTTGTCCGGACTGTAAGGTATCTTTATTTATAGTATGTTCAAGTTAAAATATTGTTGATATTTGTTTATAATTGTTTTCCTTCATATTTGAGTTTGTAGTCTTTTTTGTTGTTGTTGTTACACTTTATTGTATTCATTGTAGAGAACTATCCTTCCACAGCACAACAAACTATTACAGCAATGTATGAAATGTTATATAGAGACAGTACTGTTTTTATGAGTGCATAAACCTCTGTTCTGCACTCGTTTAGGTTGTACTTGTTTTAATAATGGTTAAATTACTGGTATAAAGTTGTTTTAATGTAGTTAGGTTTTTCTTCCTGTCTGTGCTAAAATCTCCCAGGTAGTTATGCTTTCTGGTATTTTTTCCTTCTCTCTTAGTTTGTGTGTTTTTCGGCCCTGTTACAGCACTAACTCACAAGATGCTTTCTTTCCTAAACAGGAAATGGCCACATGACCAGTTTATCACTACCATTGTTCTTCTCGCTGCGCATTGTTTATGAAGTTCTGTATCATCTAATTTCTCCCTGTAGTCCGGATTTGTTATTCTGTCTTAATAATGTCTAATATGGAATAATTTTTATCATGAAAAGTACATAAAAAAATTGAATGGCATGTAAGTGTAGTGTACAATGTTGAATGACAATGAGTAGTATACGTGAGAGACATTGCATCCATCTTTCAAAACATACAGAATGTTTAACACTGCTTCACAGTCCCATTAAATATTCAAATAGTTTAACAAAAACCCGCATTATCTAAGGTTACAAATAAAATGTTTTTTAAAAAACCTTGAGATCTATTGTTCAGAATGTCGAAAAAGTTCTAGAGGAACTTATTTATTGTTTTACATTTTTTTCTGATTATACTATTTGACAATTTAAGTACTTTTGGGCACGGGGACCGCCAATCATTAATTGTGTAAATAAATGAAAACGGCTTTTTGTCACTGACAATTCAAAGAAAATAATTCAAAGAAAACAAATATTATAGTAATTTTTGTTAAAAAAAAAAAAAATATATATATATATATATATATATATATATAATTAGTTAGTGATAAAATACTAAATATAGTAGTAATAAAAGTAACACATTAACGTTATATTAGTTATTAGTTGGAAGCAAGTTTATATGACAAATTTCAGCATGTAAAATCCATCTTTATACAAATGCATTTGTTAATAAAACCATTGTTTATGAAAATCAATTTCTAATCTTTATTAGATAATGAGGTTTGCGGTAAACACAAGTCCTGTGTATGAAAAATGGTTCAAGAAGTGCTCATATTTTAATGAGAAGTTAAGAGAGAATAATCAATGCCAAAAGCACATTAAATCAACTGATGCTTCAGAAAGGAGAACCAAAAAGAGTTTCCATCACACTCGTCTCACGTGCCCAAAACAGGTCAAACAACACACAGAACATAATTCAAATTCAGATATAATGTCATGATTTGAGAACAATGGCTCTTTTTGATATTTTTCATTTCTCTGCATGTGTGTGTGTGGATTTTTTTACTCTGGGTTCTCAGATTTTCTCCTCCACATCAATAAAAAAAACAAATTGTTTTAGCTGCTTTATTTCACCACAAAATCAGTTTAAATGGAGCTTTATAATAAATCAAAGATTACTGGTCAGTTAATTTTAACAATTTCCTCATAATAAACCTTACTTTACAATCCCTTTGGTAGCAGGATATGCTATTTCTATTTTTACCCCATCAAATATTCCTATTTAACTGTTAATCCTCACAAGGCTTTTGTGAAGCTGCTTTGAAGCAACTGCTAAAAAAGGTCTATATAAAAACATTTCGATTTTCGATTGATTTATATAACAAGGGATTAAGAAATATTATTACATATCTTTATCTTGTAATTTCTACATTCATTTCAAGAAATCTCAATAAATGAAGTATTAGTATATATAAAATTTATATAAAATTTATATAATAATTTTGTGTTACACAAATTTGACCTTTTGTGTTAATCTAAATTTTAGAAGCACATTTGACTGATTTTGTTTAGGCTTAATCGTTTTCTCTTTATATGAAATGTGTCTTCATAATAACACCTATGAAAAACTTTATGTTCATGTTTGGCCTCAATGTTCATGATTTTTTTTTAAGTTGAGATGCCCTATTTTTAGTAGGCCTGATCAGTCTCCTCCTACAATGATCTAAAAAGTACCCAGAGCTCCCAAAATGGAGAATTGGAAAACCAAATATGACATAACAGGAGATAAGAGCACTTTGTTGCAGCTGCAAGCTGAGATGTTGTAAAAGACAGCTTGTAAAATGGCACCCGGCGGAGGAGAGGTGCGTGTGTGTAACTGGAGTGGATTTCCACAGTGAAAGCAGCCAATGGCACAATGCTTCTGCTTCAAGCGAGGAAATTGAGCAAAGTTACTCTTTTAAACCTGTGACAAGGAAATATGTAAAAATGTACTCGTAGTATCGCCTGAGAAATGAACGTTGAGTTTTATTAGCTTCTATGTCTTTTGGGTCGTTTAAATATAGAACGAAAGTGATGTTCACAGTTCAAAAACACAGCCCTCAAATACCCGAAGGCCAACAAACAATGAAAATATACTTTTATTTCTGACGATGCATTGAATTTAATGTTTTTTAAAAAATTGCTCTGGTCCAGCTTTAAACCCTTGAGAATTTGTTTTGAATTAATATAACAGATGATTTAAAAGAGGATGTCTAATCAAAACTAATAAACAAATGAAATATATATATCATTATGATATTGTATTTTTGTTTTACTTATAATATGAATTCGACATAATTATCTGTCCTGGTGAATTTAGGTTTTATTTAATAACCCAGTTGAAATCAACAAAGAAAAGATTGATTTTACAGTGTTGTAAACTGGCAGGTGATGTTGTTATGTTATTACATTTATGAAAAAAAAAGATGATGCTAGCAAACTTTAAATGTTTATTGGCTATCTGTTTCAACGTAGAAGCAGATTTTAGACCCAGATGATCTTCAAATAAAAATACAATTTACTGTAAGTTAAAGAAAAAAACCCTATAGTTCAATTTGAGGATAAATTCTGTAATAAACTCACTGCAGCATAGCAAATAAGGAAATAATAAGAAATAATTTAATTGTTGTTAATGTTCACATGTTTAGCGGAACGTTACTATAAGGATTAAGAACACAAGTCAAACTTGGTCGCTCATATAACATGTTACTTAGGTTTCTCAAGGGGATTAAGAAAAAAATTATAGTAGAATATTCTGTTACAACTTCTGCTCTTTGTGTTTTTAAGTTTATGGAAATAGTTATTTTTCTGCTGGTAGCTGAATATTTCAGATCAGTTTGAAGAATTGAAGTTTGCGTTTGCTTTGGCAATCATAAAAATGACCAACCAAACTAGTGCATTGTGTTCTTTTTAATCTTCTAATTTCGATCAAATACCTACTTATTTCAACATGGTGTATTTTAGAGATGCAACATGTTTTTTTTTTCATTTATAGATGACGACAAAAAAAGCATCAGCCTCTTCCAGTAAATCTTTGCTTTTCAAATTTTTTCTCTTAATTCCCTCTCTGCAAATCGCCTTATAGCGCTGGCTTTTTCACCATGACCTTTGACCTTTTCTTTGTGTCTTTGAAGAACAGCTGCACTCGGCCCACTCCACGCAGCACAGGATGATTCAGACACTCGGGAAAGGAAAACGCTCTTGAGTTACGTACAGAAAAAGGAACCGAGGAATGGGCCTGCATTAATGAGTTGGTGTTGAGTTTTGGAGTTCTTTGATTTGGATTTATTAAGAAGAATCAATCCTATTCAGATTGATTAATGTGTATCTAATTTCAACTGTTTTCTGATGTGGAAGAGCTGTGTGAGAGTGAGTGTGGGTTGTTGTGAATGCAGAGATGGCACCAATTAAAGCATAGGATGTTTAAATGTCAGGCTAAAACATCATATCCTCCACAAAATACAGCACAGACTCGAGCTGAAGAATTCAGGTCTCTCTTCCCCTCCTCCTTTCTCTCACTATCTTTTTTTATGTTCACCACAAGCCTTTTCAGTTTTGTTTTTCAGGTGCAATTCGTTTTATCATGAAGTTCATCTTTTTTTGTTTCAACAAATATTCCAGAAACCTCATGCAAATGTTATTAAGAGTTATCCTGACCTTTATCTCATTTTGTTGTGGTCTCTTTGTGTGTTTGCAGTCTTCATTATCTTGATTGATTTGTTGTGTTTTGATAACCCAGGTTTCTGGAACCTTTTGACATTATTTTTCGGTTGAATACAGTAATGTTTATTTATTGGTTCATTATATTTATCAGAAGGCTTCTTAAGATCTGATGTGAGAGAATGTAGAATTTTTAAGCTTTGATAATATTTTTATTTTAAACCATTTGAAACATTTTATTTAATTTTTAACCTAAACAAGCTGAGTAATTGATGCAATAATATATAAATAATCATGGTTTAATAAGGACTATCCCACGTACATATGATCGATCATTCTTGGGAAATTGTGATTTTTCCTTCAGTCAGAGGCGATTTTGCAGCCCAAAGTAAAATTTCCCAGGGAGCCCCCAACCAGGCGCATCTCTCTTTATACTGTAAAACCTACTGTACTTGATATTGATATTGTACGTCACGTAAAACAATAATGTGGTTCACATAATTTTTAAAGACTTTTCTTTTGTGTTCATATTTAAGTTTTTGTTTCGTTACACAAAGTGGTCTTTATAATGTTGAAAATTAGACTATGTTGAATTCTGCACCATAGCCCTCAAAATTACATTGATTTAATAAAGACACGTTTTCCAGTATCATACAATTTTTGGTAAATTCCCCATGCAGGATTATATTATTTATCTCAAATCCACAGAGACTACATTCACCTCTTGCAGACATGAAATTACAAGGTTTTACATCTAAAAATAAATTAAACATTAAAATACTTTACTCGTAGACAAAAATATTTATTATTTAGATTGTGTTTGAAATTCAAAATCAGTACGTTATATGTGGTTTTCAACGAAGGAAATGTCCAGCTGTAAATAGACACTGTCTGTTTAAGAGCTTTCGCTTAATGCAAAGCTTTTTTGAGCTTGTTTCTGTGTTCATATCAAGGTTTATAAAGGCAAACAAGGGATGTATTTGATTCCAGAAAAGCATGAAAATGAGCCAGATCCTGTCCGAGGTTGCTCTGTTGGAATTGATTAGAGTGAAGTAAAAAGCGAAAGAATGTACTTTGAGCAAGTGTACCTTAACTAAAACGGAGGCTCTAAATGAACTCCTTTCGACTGTGTATCACAAGCTGGGACACACACACACCTGCACACAAACACACAGCAAAAAGTCTTTACTCAACACTGTTTTTTATTTCTCACTACCAGAAGAACACTAAGGTGACATAAAACTACTACACTAAGGTGTCACTGCAAACTAGTCATTGTCAAGGAACCATTTAAAAGTTGATCAGCCCTCCCGTTGGGGCCCCTAATATTTGCTCAAGTTCTCTGTACTCTGTTGAATCATTTAAGTAAAACAACCAGATACATATTTCACTGATGGTTATCTACATAATATATTCAAGGTAATTTCAGGAAGTCTATTTGTAAATAAATGCATAATTTATGTTTGTTCTTTAAGATAAATATTTCACTCACATGACATAAACAGCCGTACAGGTACAAGTCATGTTAATTTAGATTTTCTGATGCTGCTTTTGCAATAGACCTCTCAAATACTGACATAAGAACTGATACCTCCAGAGCATATCAGTATCATAAGGCCAAACTCTAAAAAAATAAACTTTATTTCTCACCTTTTTGAACTACAATTTTTTGGTTTAAAAAAAATCAGTAAAGCTTTTAGAAGCCGAATCAAGTCAGGTCTTATTGAAAATCCATCATCAGCCAAGTATCCTAGCCCCTGTCACACCCAACATTTAAAAACATGAATGAAATCACCATATTTGGCCATTTACTTGCCGTTATAGTCTTATTTTTTTCTTTCAAATGAACAAAAAATATATTGAGCTGTGAACTGCTCCATAACCAAACATTTTTGAGTTTGAGTTTAAGTTGTTAAAATTGATCAATTAAATTGTAACTATGGATAATATAGCAAAATCAGTATGAAACCATAAGGGCAGCTATGTTTAAAAAAACTCACTTCAAAGTGAGTCATTTTTGTTCTCTCTGTTCTAAAATAATGCATAAATTTGTAAATTATGCAATAATTGCATAAATTAGTATGCTTATGAACTCTGTCTTGCATTCAGATTTCCACAGGTGTTTTCCTTTTGTTTTTGAGGTAAGTTTGACTTGAGATTTGGCTATTTATCTAATAAATAAACCTGTTCTAATTTCTGTTTTGTTTATGGTTATTTACCGGAATCCTGTGAAAGAAGTACCTCAGTTTTAAAATAATTCATTAATGAACTTTTTCTTCAATCCATTTACATTGATGTTCTTAATATCCGACTCTGCAATGAATTGTGGTCACTTTTTTGTGAACCCTGCGATTAATTACTTCATTTTTTTTAATTGATCGACATCACTATGATTTACTGGCAGACTGCCTCAGTGTAATTTGATGCAAGTTTCATGTAGTTTTACTTGTTTGTTGTTTTACGAAATGTGAAAGAGATAATACAAATATAACTTCACAAATCACAGCATTCACGCAAAACTATTTATTATTATTATTAATTTTATTATTATTAATACGTTTTTAAGGTTATTTCATGGGCCATTGTGCCTTGAATGCTACAAGAGCTGAGAGACTTTGTAAGGGAAGTGGGAGAGAGGGTGTAACGTCCAGAAAAGCCACAAACTCGGGAGGTGTAGCTGGTGCAGCTCGCTGACCACTAAAAACCGAGGTGCAGGACACAAGACTGTTTAGTAGAACCTTCCTACCTTCAGCTGTAGATTTGACATTTTAGCATCACTTCCCATGTAATAATCTGTAAACATGCACCAAATAATAAAAAATAGTCCATTTTATACCCGATAATTAAAATGTTGTGTATATTTAAAAAAGAATAAATGCATAAGTTAAGTTATTTTAAGTGTGGTAAATGACACAAGAGCTAACGTTTTTTTAGTTGAGTGTGTGATGTGCCTGGCTGAGTGTGTGTGGACTCCCACCTGTGGTTGTGTGTGCTGCTCCGCTCAGACAGTAGGAGGGCTGCAGACATTTTAACGACACTCTGTCTCAAACACTCCTGCATCGAGCAAAATGAAGAAAAAACATTTTTCTCCAATTTTTCTCCAATTTTTTTCTGAATGTTCAAACACAGCAACGTGCATTTAAATGTTTTCTTTTATCACTTTCTTTGAATCAAGTTCGAAGTTGCTACAAAAAAAATGCTCAGATCTAAGTTTCAAGTATTTTTTTCACCTTATGACCTTCAATAAATCACAAATGAATGCAGAAAAGCTCTTTGTGGATATTTGAAACCTGCTCACGGACTCTTCGGGGTTGAATTACTTTGAGCTTTTTCTCGCAGGGTTAGGAGATGTTGTTTTAGACGCTGTGTTGCTGACTAATACGAGAATAATAAGGAATTTAATTGTAAACTTTGAAAAACACTGTGGGTAAAGGTGGATAAGGCAAGCTGAGCTCTGATCACTGTCGACAGAGTTTCACTATTAATCCTCATGAGGCTGTGTAGGTGCAACTTATCAGAAGTCAAAAACACAGAAGGATTTTAGTCAAACGAGTGGTGTTTAAAAACAGCAGCTTAAACATGGGTTTAAATGTATCGGTATAGATTTTATATATAGATACATATATAGATTATTTGAAGCCAATAAATGGAGAAATAAATTGGTGTTTAGATAATGTCTTCAACTAAATAAACATACACAACTTTCAGAAGAAGCTACAAGTTACGATTAATACACCTTATATCGTTTAGCACTTTATACCATGCAAATTCTCTGCAGCTCGAGCCACGTAGCCTCATCACCTGTTATTAAAATAACTAGCATTTTTTTACAATCTGATTATCATCATGAATGCAATCAACACCCTTACTACTATCTTAGTTTGATTTAATTGAAACACTGTTTTGGGAATTAAAGAAAGATGTTGATAAAGTCTGGAGAAGAGAAAATCATATTTTGACATCTTTTAAATATTCGAACAAGCTTCTCTTTTTCTGCATTATAATCGGCAGTGTTTGTGACTGAAAAACTGTTTCAGATTCGTCTGATTTAACTGTTGGTAAAGGAGAAAAGTCAGGAAGGGATCTGCTGTCTTTCTCTGCCTGCCCACGGCGCTTAACTTCTCTTTGTTTTAACCACGCACACAGACTCATCAAACACACACTTCTGGTTCAAATGACTAATTCTGATCCAGTAGAATTGCTTTGTAAACCTTGAGCATCCCTCTTTCTCTCTTTCTTTCTCTATCTCTCTTTCTTTTTGAGCAGGGTCATAGTTTTTGGTTAAATGTGGAAACGGAAATTTCAGTTTTGAGTTGATTGTTCATCTATAGGAGTAAAAGCTGTCAAACGAATTAAAAAGACATGATTTTATTGGAAAAATCAAACCTAAATTGTACATTGTGACATGTTCGTTTAAATCCTTTTGAAACTTCTTCAGATTGTGTTTAGCTAAAGCTGTACATTTGTAGTTGCTGTGATTGTTTTCCCATTATTTTGCTCCCTCCAAAATCATTAGATTTCTCCAAAAATTGTTCGATTATGTATCATTTGTTTTATGCTATTAACCTAGATGCGAGGTTGAAAATGAATTGCTGTTGTTTTTATATAAATAAATCCTGAAGTCATTTTGAAACTGATGGTTTGGGTGATATTATAGAGACACACACAGGGGAAATTTGTCTCTTGAGCTTGTTCTCTCACAACCCACTCAGTTTCGATCGGAAAAATCTTTAACCTTTTCAGTACAAACAAATGCTCATCTAAGTCAGAGAAGAAGAGAGAAAGAGGGATGTTTTCAGGTTGTCTTCAGTGATATTCGCTGTGACTGTGTGACACTTTTTTCTGACTGAAATCAGAAATGTTTATCGAGTGTTTCTTTCGTTAATTTAGTCAGAGGAAGCAATTTAAAGCAATTGAAATTGCTTGTTGATATTTTAGAGAGACAATTTAACATAGCCATGTTGACTCAAAAGGTGTATTTTTACATGCATAGTTTTGTTAGTGTCATTTAAAAAGTGCCCCCTTCCCAATAGTACACTTTTTAGTTGTTTTTTTTATTTCATAATTTTTTTATGAAAAGCTGTGTTAAAACTTTTAGTCCCCTATATTACTTGTACTCTAAACACTTAATTCAATCTAATTCAATCTGGTATTTAAAGTAAAATATGAGCAGCTACTGTAAAATCAAACAATCTAATCTAGTTGAAGTTCAAATTGTCTGGTCTAATTGTGTTTGTGTTTATTAAATCTGAGTGTTAGCAAAATGATCAAACATTTCCTGACTTTAACATCTAACTTTAACAACAGCATTTTGCAGTTATTTATTGACTCAAATATTGATATTTTATATTGTTTTGCTTTGCTCTCCCCACATTGCAAACATGTTTCGATGGTCTTCTGTTCTAGGCCTCAATCATCGACCTTTAGCGTTCTTAAAATCATACTATGATTTCCGCAAACTCAGATTGCATCACACAATCACGGTTACATTTCAGAATAAAGTGGATTCTAAGGATTGGCTGTTTTTCTCACAAAGCGTCTGTTCTCGAGCGCTGATATTAGTTTCTCACTTCCTGTTCAAGCTGTTTATCATGTGAAGGTGCTATTTTTAACCTTCTCTGCAGTGGCCGTTCTCAAACTTTGCTGTTAGATTTGTCTTGTTTTTATAAGATTTATGCTAAACACCATTGTGGATGCTCAAGTGGTGTCTGATGAATAATCTTTGACCTAATTTGAGAGAAAAACACTCGCCTCTGGAGTCTGTCTGCTCCGACACTACCCTCAAATTCAGATGCTCTCAATTGAAGCTTCTTTTACTTATTTCTTCCTCCTGAGGACCGTGTGTACACCGTGACAGAAAAATGTTGGTGTTGTGAATAATTTTGTAGGTATTATTTGTTTATTTTTAAAGTGAAAATGGAGAGTTTTGGGTTAAAATATGTTGGGTTTATGGTTGTAGTTAGACTCATTTTTTAAATTCACAGTTATTTATAGAATTGTTTGAATATTTTGAGTTGTTACACATAAAATCAAATCTAACCTCTAATCTCCTCATTTGTTGATTTTAAAACCTGTTTTCTAAACAGAAAGTAACTTTTTATTCAAAGGGAGTTTTTTTACATGATACTATTTCTAATGTGTTTATAATAGGTTTTTTTGCATTTAGCATACTATGTTTTTGCCACTAGCAAAGGCAGAGTGAATAGATTTAAACTAAAAATACTCAACACACATTTTCATGTATGTTGTGTAAAATAAATAATGGTTTGCTCTGTGGATTTTATTCCAACTTATACTTATACATTAGCTATAAATTATTGTTCAATTCTGCCGATGGGAAACCACATATTGTTTTTCGCTCTCTGACTAACTCTTGTAGTTCTCTGTGGTGACTTTATTTACAAACTACAATAATATCACTCCAGGGTTTAGTGTGAATCGTCAGTGTTCTCTGATGAAGAGGGTGTTTTGAAATCTCATGTTCGTCCATATGAGTAAGCAAAGGCTAGTTTTGACAGATTTCCGAATGCTATTAGACCCAGAGGAACATACTGGTCTGCCGTTCACCCACGAGACTTTCCTCACACAGGAGAACGTTAGCAACCTCCACCTAAAATAATGTCAACTTGTGGAATTAAAAATGAGTCTGCTTTCCATATTAAGTCTTTTTTTGTGGGTAACGGAAAACCCTTGGGCATGTGAGAATGTGTCCGTGATTACGTAGCAGATACTGTACAGCGGTAGTCGTTGGTTGACGACACAAACTCTCACACACACATACACACAACCCCATTCATGCTCCCAGACAAAAATACATGGTGCAACCTCTGTGACCTCAACTGGGTCTCATATGCAAGATGTTTTTAAATGTATTGCTACTTGTAACAAGAATTTTGATTGTGTAGTTTTTAAAGGCCAGTTCTAGTCATTTGGAGTTCTTAGGTCAAATATGTAATTTTTTTTGCTGTTACACCCACTTGAGCCTAGAGCGTTTTATTTATAGTAAATGTACTGTAACAAGAGTCTAACTTTTTTTACTATACTTTAATACAGATTTAGCTTTTCCCTCTATTTTTGTATATTGCGTGTGTTCAGATGTTGCTTCATGTTCACTCTGTTTGTTTGCTATCAAGTTTTTTGACCGTTTTTTTTTCTTTGCTCAATAGTGTTAACAATTGTGCATTTTTTTAAATATGGCTATTACCTATACATTTCTTCTCATATTCATATATATTTACCTATTTTGAAATTTTAAAGAGGGATATAATGCATCCTCTGCATTTAATGCAGAGGATGCATTATATTTTAATCCCTTAAATTAAGGGATTATTTTATTTTAATCCCTTAAAGAGGGATATAATGCATTTACTCTATTTATTATACGCTATGTATTTGGTCCTTTAGATAGAGCACTCAAACTGAGTGCAAATATTTAAACAAGCCAATTTGTATAATAAACTTGGGAATACATTTTAGTTTTTTTACCTTTACAACGTTTTTGTTTGCTTCTCAATATAAAAAAGATTTACTTAAAAAAACCTTTATAGAGAAGGACCAAATAGACTCAAAACAGAGTAAATTAAACTTTAAATTTTACTGTTAAAGTGCACCAAACCAGTGTTCCTCTAATATGAAAGATAAAAACATTTTATTGAAGGGTGATTTAAATAAGAGGAACTTCAATGAGTTGCTTCAGATGTGTTTTCCCTTAATCTTTCCTTACTACTACTACTACTATCATCACTACTACTACTAACACTACTAACACTAGGCAAGGCAAGGCAAGGCAAGTTTATTTGTATAGCACATTTCGTACACAGGGTAATTCAAAGTGCTTTACATTGGAAATAAAGAGTAAAAAGAAAGTGCATACATTAAAATCAAGCATAAAAAAGTCATATAAAATCAAACTGATTTAAAACACTGAAATTTAAAACATTGATTAAAACAAAGATTAAGATTTGAAGTGCAGAGGTAAAATAGTTGTTCGGACGTAGGTGCTCAGTCGACAAAAGCGCAACTAAACAGGAGAGTCTTTAGCCTGGATTTAAACGTGACTAAAGTGTTGGCACCCTTGATCTCCTCTGGAAGTTGGTTCCATCTGTGGGCCGCATGGTAACTAAAGGAGTATTTTCCCTGTTTGGAATTTACCCGGGGTAGATCTAATTTATTAGATCTGTGGGATCTCAGCTCTCTGTTTGGTGTGTATTCACTGATCATGTCTGTTAAGTATTTCGGTGCTAAGTTATGTTTGGACTTATATACGAGCAGCAGAACTTTAAAATCTATTCTGAAGGAGACCGGCAGCCAGTGTAGAGACTTAAGGACTGGAGAAATGTGTTCTGACTTTCTAGTTTTGGTTAGAATTCGAGCCGCTGCATTCTGAACGAGCTGGAGCTGTTTAATGGTCTTTTTGGGAAGACCGGTTAAGAGGCCGTTACAGTAGTCCAGCCTGCTGGAGATGAAAGCATGAATCAGTTTCTCTAAATCTCGTCTGGAAACAAAGCATCTGATTCTTGTGATGTTTCTAAGATGGTAATAAGCGGATTTTGTCATTGCTTTTACGTGGCTATTTAGACTAAGATCAGAGTCCAGAATCACTCCAAGATTCCTGACCTGATTTGTAGTTGTTAGGCCCTTTGCATTGAGATACGTGTTAACCTTAACAACCTCGCTTTTGTTTCCGAATGCAATGACTTCAGTTTTGTCCTTGTTTAATTGAAGAAAGTTGTTTTCCATCCAGTTTTTAATCTCATCAAGACATTGGCAGAGAGAGTTTATGGGGTTGTAGTCATTTGGGGAGATAGCTAGATAAATTTGTGTATCATCAGCATAACTATGGTATGATATCTGGTTCCTTCTCATAATTTGGCCCAGTGGAAGCATGTACAGGTTAAATAGTAAAGGAGCAAGGATTGAACCTTGAGGGACTCCACACGACACTGCAGTCCACTTCGACATGTAATCACCTATGTTTACAAAGAAGCCTCTTCCTTCTAAGTATGATCTGAACCATTTTATCACAGTTCCTGAAAGACCAACATAGTTTTCTAGTCTGTCAAGAAGGATTTTGTGATCAACTGTGTCGAAGGCAGCGCTCAGATCAAGTAGAACCAGGACAGTCAATTTTCCTGAATCGGTGTTTAACCGGATGTCATTGACTATCTTCAGTAGAGCTGTCTCTGTGCTGTGATGAGCTCTGAAACCAGACTGATAACAATCCATGTATTCATTTTGGGTCAGGAATTCAATCAGTTGTTTTGCCACAATCTTTTCCATAATTTTACTAATAAAAGGGAGATTTGAGATGGGCCTGTAGTTGCTCAGTACAGTATTATCTAAGTTTGTCTTTTTCAGTAGTGGCTTTACAACTGCGGTTTTAAGGGATTTGGGGAAAAGGCCGGAGCACAAGGAGGTGTTTATAATTTCTAAGAGGTCCTTTTCTAGACTCTTAAGAACCATTTAAAAAAAAAATGTGTTTTCCCTTAATCTTTCCTTACTACTACTACTACTATCACTACTACTACTAACACTACTAACACTAGGCAAGGCAAGGCAAGGCAAGTTTATTTGTATAGCACATTTCGTACACAGGGTAATTCAAAGTGCTTTACATTGGAAATAAAGAGTAAAAAGAAAGTGCATACATTAAAATCAAGCATAAAAAAGTCATATAAAATCAAACTGATTTAAAACACTGAAATTTAAAACATTGATTAAAACAAAGATTAAGATTTGAAGTGCAGAGGTAAAATTACTATTACTACTACTACTACTAACATTACTACTACTACTACTACTACTATGAACATTACTACTAACTCTACTACTACTACTACTACTACTAACATTACATTACTAGTAACACCACTACTAACACTACTACTACTACTACTAACACAACTACTACTACTACTACAACGACCACTAATACCACTACTACCTCTACTATTGCTATCCTGCCGCTTAGAGGTGCTGGTTATTTATTTAACTACTACTAACACCACCACTACTACTACTACTACTACTACTACTACTACTACTAACAGTACTACTACTACTAACTACTACTACTACTACTAACATTACATTACTAGTAACACCACTACTAACACTACTACTATTACTACTATTAACACCACTACTACCACTACTAACACTACTACTACTACTACTACTACAACGACCACTAATACCACTACTACCTCTACTATTGCTATCCTGCCGCTTAGAGGTGCTGGTTATTTATTTAACTACTACTAACACCACCACTACTACTACTACTACTACTACTAACAGTACTACTACTACTAACTACTACTACTACTACTACTACTAACATTTCATTACTAGTAACACCACTACTAACACTACTACTATTACTACTATTAACACCACTACTACCACTACTAACACTACTACTACTACTACAACGACCACTAAAACCACTACTACCTCTACTATTGCTACTATTGCTAACCTGGCGCTTACAGGTGCTGGTTATTTATTTAACCCTAGTTTAATTTGTCATCTAGGGTCAATGACATCTTTTTTTCATGTCAGCAGTCTCTTCCTTGGTTGTTTATACTACAGACCTAGACTGAGAGACCATTTACGAACATTTTCAAGGGTTTTGAGTTAATTAGATGGTAAGATTTTAAAATCAGGTGTCTTCAGTGTTGAACCTGTTCACAATATTAAAATTTTCTGAGATGCTAATTTTGGGGTTTTCACTAGTTGTAAACTAGTAAGTAAAAAACTGATTCAGATATATCAGTCTGTGTGTGATGAATGATTTTAATATACAGGTTTCACTTACTTATTTTCAATTACAAAAATAAATAAAGTTTTTATATTTCTTATATTTTATATTCATTATTTTCTAATTACATGAACGACACTAGTATATTAAGTACATCTTTGAGTAAATATCTCTTATAGACCATCTTCATTGTTGTTCTCTTCACCCTGCATGTGAGGGGCAATCGGTGGTGTCAGTATAGTAGCAAGGGATCATGTTGTCCTCGTTCTGTCTGCATCATGCAAATCAAAGTCTGCAGGTTCTTTTCGAAACATTTGCTAGTACAGATTTCTTGCCCCAGTACAGTTCCCCCTGAAATTCAGAGTCACCACAAACACTTCGACATCACAGCAAGAGGAGGGTAGAATGTGATCAAATGCATTAAATGCATATCTACCTGAACCACAAACCTGTAATGTGTTATCCAAACCATCAACATCTATTCTGAGAAAAAAGGATTTCTGACATCAGAATCAGAAAGATCTTTATTGCCAAGTGTGCATGTGCACATACACAAGGAATTTGTTGTGGTACATTTTAGATATTGTGGACAAATATGTGGACGTTGTGAACATTTAGGTTATTACTGCTCTGTGTACTCACTCTATGTACCCCTGTCTTTTTCTACAGGTCTTGCAAGGAGGGCCACTGACCTCAGATCAGCAACAGCTCTCCAGGTCAGAGCCGAGCTGACTCTTCTACTTACAAACTCATCGGATACACTCAGGATGACTTGGGGATATTTGAATCAGTCATTACACTTGTTTACATTTACTTGTGTGGGTCGCCAATCCACCCACCTCATGTTTTTGTCTTGAGGGGAGACATTGAAGTGCCTAAAAGAAACACAAGAAACTTTACAGAGCAACTTATCCTGGACGGAACTTGATTACTGAGGGACAGAAATATTAAACACTGTTGCTCATAATATATGTTAGCTGAGAATTAAAGGAAATAATTTAGTGTTGATATAGGGTTTAAAAGAGTAAACCAATTTTGAACTGAAGTAAAAGCATGGTTAGTTTAGTGAAAATTTACTCAAGTATATTAGCAAGTAAGTAAGCAATATATGAAAAATGTAATTGAGTAAGTAGTAATTGTTTACAGTAATGGCAGTTTTTTTTCTGAGAGGCTCAGAGTCATCTCTGCTGTATCAGTTTGTCAGAAGAGTGTAAAATGCTAAACTTAATGTAAAAAAAATGTCACTGGTGTTTTTCAAGTAGATTTTAAAATACTCAACTTGTTTTAATATGACAAAGTCGGCCAAACGTGCATGAGAACAGATCTGGAGAACACTAGATTACCTGCTGTAGACTGCTTCATAGTATAGCGGGTTCATTTGTTTTTACTAGCTAGAAAGAATCATATACGAATAAAACAACAGATGAAACCCTACGTGAAAAAATACTTGGAAAGTTGAAAAACTTCTGAATCCAGATTCTGTGAAAGTTTACAGTTTTCACAGCAGTCTTCATGTTCTTGTGATAATGACTTCCAGTAAGTGCTGACTTTTTGGTTATCAGAGCTAGAAAATGTGGCTTCTAAAGAAAAATTCATTTTTAGAAATGTTTAAATACAATTTTATTTTATTATATTTTATTTGAAAAGAGGGACCTCATAAAATGTAAATACTGGAAACTAGCAGATGGGTGTTTAAAAAAATATTATTTGTGTTTCAAGTGTGTTTTTGGATTTTAACACAGTTTGCCACAGACCCATTAGATTATCAGATGAAAATGTTTACTGAGAAGGTTTACATATCAAAACGAAAAAACAGTTTACAGAAACATGTCAAAGCCGTGGACATTACCTGCAAATATAATTTTTTTTGTAATTTTCTGGTCATTAGTTTTTTTATTTATTAAATAAAAAAAAATCAAGCAAGTTCTCTTAGAAAGAGATAAGTTGTAAAAAAAAAATCTTAAACTTGTGGGTGCGCAATTGTTCTTTCGCTTTTTCACTGAATAATTAATGCTTCATTTAATATAAAAATATTTTAAGTAAAAAGCTTGATTGCAACAGTAGAGAAGTACATTACTTCAGTAAATCTACTCAATTAAGAATAAAATACACACTTTGAAAATGACTTAAAAAGTAGAAGTGCATAAAAAACACTTAGTGGCAGTAGTGTGAGTACATTAAGTTCTCTACTTTCCACCGCTGTGTTTATGTATTAGAGACAAAAGTTGCAGTAGCTTTTTATATATAGCCATATGCCTATGGTTGCAATGAAATTAAGGTTAAACCTCACAAGTAACTTTGTGATTTGATGATGCCTTTTGTTCACGACTAGCATCGAATTGACGAACAGTTAAAATATCTCTGTTTTTGAAGACATCTATGTGACATGAAAACAAGAGGGAAAGGAGTTGTCTCTCAAGACACAAAACAGCTGGCAAGTTTTATTCACTTGTTTTCTTCCTTGTTTGAGTAAGATTAACACACACCTCAATCGAAGCTGTCTGTGTAGAGTGAAAGTCAGAGTTTGAGTTTCAGCTGAGATAAGCCTTAAATGTATTCACAAGATCCAAACTCCCCTTGCCATGAGTTTAGACTGTAAATAAATAATTAAGAAAAGTAAGAGTTCTATCCATCATGCTTGCATTATACTAAAGATTGAAGGTATTAGCGGCCCTCATGCTACTCTCGAGAGGTCGTATCTCGTAGGTCATCTGCTATACAAGTTATCGCTTATAGAACAAATGGTGACGCATGTAAACAAAGGAGGAGCATGGCATGCCCCGATTCAAGATCAACTTGTCACACATAAACCTAAATGAACTTTGGCAAACAGGTTTTTGGACAAGAAAAGAAATCAAACAAGAATTAATGCCGGTGGAGACGTCTTAGCCTCGGAGTTGAGAGGTTTAGAGCAGCACGGTCTGGATAGAAATTATTCACAAATAATTTTTTACAATTTTTTTTTGTTTTCTAGTGTTGTTAAAAAAGATTACTTCAACACATTCGTGAAAGAGTTGAGTAAATTGGTCAATAGATGAAAGATTTGCGTTTCTCGTCTCCATTAAAATAAAAGGTCCTGTGTAATTTTCTTTTTGAAATAATCTTGGACTGCAGCATCTAGAAGAGAGTGTGATGAGCAAAGTCCGAATCAAAAGGGCTCGATTTAGAAGTGTGCATTGTCTGCATCTTTTCATAGGATGAGAGAAGTCTATTTTAAGTTCAAAATAGTATAGAAAAGAAAGAAAGAAACTATTTTTTTTGACACTCCGTTATCCCTAAATGTTGTTCTAAAAAGAAATCAATTTTTACCTCATGATTTTGTAACATAGACCATAAGCTACAAATAGATTTTACTAAAAACGAGCCGTCCTCACCACCTCCCCAATTGCAACTATACTGTGAGTTATACTGTGAATTTTTTTTTTAACGTGAAATCTAAAGTTACAAATAAAGCAATTTATTTTTCTTTAAATAATAAAAACACACTACAGGCCCTCTAGTAGAGGAATATATTGTTTTTATTTAAACAAAACCAATATAACTTGTTTTTATAACTCATTTGAATCACAACTTCAAATGGATCGACTTACTTGTTTTTGGGTTTGATAGTGTCCACGTTTGGTTTTTAGGCATGCTAATTATTCTACAAAAATAAATCAATATATTAAAGATTTGTGATTTAATAATTTTATTAACATGCCATTTACAGGGTGAATAAAATCAAATGTGTCTGACAACCTATTTAGCCTGAAACACAAGCCTGTCAACCGCATCAGGCTTGAGACATGCCCTGTGGCATGTTACAATGTTACCACTCACCTCCACCCTACCCCAGCCACCCTACTCCAACCCAACCTTAGTGTGAACACTGGAGACAGATGCCGTCTGGAGGCAGGTACTTTAAAAATTCAGTCGTCTCTTACACAGTTTACTGTCTTATCGAATATGGCAATATGCATATATTCGTGGTTTATTGTGCTAAATTCATTGAGTTACCCCCTACCTTATCTAAAATAAAACTGACTTGAAAGTGTTGGATCAACAGACCTGTACTGTAGCTTAGAAAAGGGCTAAAACAAGAAAGTGTGTTTACAGGAAGTATTTTAAAAATAATTAATCAATGCACCAGAAATTTGTATTTCTTTGTATTTCAATCAGCTTCTTAAGATTACTTTTAGATTGTAAACATACAAGAATGTAATCATAGCTTTATGCAGAAGCTGCTTTTGAAAACAACTCTGTTCCAACTGTCCTGAGTGGGGAATCAGATCCCAAAGCAATACGTAGATATGTTATCTCTGTCAATTTGTTCTGAAATCAGATATGTGCAGTTTTTATCTTAATAGGTTTTTAAATGTACCAGTGCAAGTTGGTTTAACAGCAGTGTGTTTGTGAGGGTGGTCAGACATGTGACTGCTGCACCGGTTGTGCTCTCCTCCTACGGTCTGTCTGTCACACACACACGCACGCACGCACGCACACACACACACTCGAGCTGTGGTTTAAAACACACAATCTATTTCCGAGACTAATGTGACATGTCTTACACAATGCAGATAAGATGCTGTTCAAGCTGACTAGCTGGCACATTTCACATGTTAATGTCATTAAAGTAATGATACACAAACATAATTGTGCACATTCTGTTAAAGCTTTTCAGCTCGGAGATGTTGGCTGAGGATTTTATCTGATCCAGATCTCTCTTAATCTGCTGGCTTTGTTTGTTGTGGTTGAAAGGAATTGCATTTTAAAGCATTTAGTGTTTAATAGATGACTAAAACAAAAGATATTGTGCTGTTAACTAAGTAAGTGACTATTTTAGATCTTTGATAGTGAATCATTAGTTTATTTATGATGCAAAAACTTGAAAAAAAATGTTTACAAAATGCTTTAAATCCATTTTTGATGAGTCTGAGAAAAAAAGATTATTAAAATTATTTCTGGGAAAATAGCAGGATGGCAAAAAACAAACAGATATTTTGTCTTTTGGAAAACCAATTATGGACCAAAAAGAATTTACATTTGGCGATAGCTTTTTACATCTTGAATTCTGTTTACTGCATTTTAGAACCCAACTCCTAATTTGATGGTTTATTTCAAATAGTCTATGCAGCAGCTTCACGAAGAAAACATTTAAGGTTTTGTATTTTACGTTTTTGTACATGTAACGGCTCCTAGTATGATAGTGGCTCTTATTCAGCACTAAGAGCTATAGGTAGGTGGTAGTAAACATATCCATGGCATGTTTACCTCTCTTTACCTAATTTATTAACTTGTATAAACAACAAAGAAACAAATGAAACCAAAATCAACAGATGGGGCAACTTCCTGACTATTCTCAGTAGGAAGAGACGGAGCTGTAGTACTTCTATCGGAAGCAGAAGTGAGCAGGTTTTCATTGACTCCTGTGAAAACTGACCAACTTTAGAGCTGAAAATCCATGTTTACACCCCTGGTGCTGCTGTATCTTTTATTCAGATCACTAGTTTTGACCTTTAAACACTCTGAGTGGCGTGAGTTATTTTTTTAATTGTTTGTTTAAGATATACTAAGATTTATCTTTCAGCCAATCAGACATCTTTGCTACAATTATGCTCCACCACCCATTTATGAACACACTTTCACAAAAACCCCATTACCCATCCTACAAAACATATAGGTGACCTCATGTATGGCATTTTCATGTTATTTGCTGTCAGTTGGCATAGCATCCAGCATAGCTAACAGGAAGTATGACTACGTGAATAGCGAACTGTTCAATCATGTGACCCAATACATGTAAATACAATAAATCAAAATGTTTAGTAGCCTTTATTACTTCAGTCATAACCTGTAAAGAAGAGTCTGAGTCTTGTGTTATAAGTCAATAAATGATTTAATTAAAAAACTGTTATGCAATCTATAGAAAGTAATTTCATTTATACACAAAACATTAATTTTGATCACATTTGTTCTACACTGATGCAAGCTGCTAAAATATGTTTGTAAAATATATTTTTCAATGTATTTTTTATTGAATTCCAGCATGTCTCAGCTAAAAATGAGATCCCTTTGTAGCCATCGACATAGTCAGTGCTTGTTAATTGTGACAGATTCACAGCTGAGGACATGTCTGGAGCATGTTCTGTCTCTCTCTCTCTCACTCTCTCTCTCTATCTCGCTCTCTCTCCCTCTCCCTCTCATACAGAGGGCTGATGTTGACAGTCTCTCTCATGTAAACACATCTCGTGAGCTGATGTTCATAGCTGATAAGCTGCTAGGCTCTGATGAGAGGGGCTCACTGTGGGGTCATCTAAGGTCAAGATGCCCAGAATTATGAAAATGTAAATGTAATGTAGACAGAGTTCATATCTCAGCATACATTATGTACCCAAGCACCATACTTCTTCTGTTTTGTTACCCTTTGCTGAATTCAGTGGCAGATAGAGAAACTAGTGCATGAATCCCTGACTTGTTCGAATGAACTATTTCTCTGAGAATGCACGTTTACTTTACTTTAATTATTTTTCCTGTTTTAGAAAATATAAATATAAATAAATATTGTATAAATAATAATAAAAAAACCTTTCTAAAAAAGACACTTTAAAGAAGACAATGTTGATTTTAATCTAAAATAGCTTCATATTCAAAACAAGATAAAAAAACAACACAACTCAAAGGAAAAAGTATTTCAGAAGTTGATTCAAGGATAAATGAGATTTTTTCATTTCACCTCCTTTACTTGGATTTTGCAGACAGTTTTTTTTTCTTTAATCACCCATCAGTATCCTGCCAGCTTTCAGTGGGAACATTTCAATTAAAATAAACTTCTCTATCAAGCTAAATGAATTAAGTACTAGAATGCACTGCAGAGGTTGTGATTTCTTGACAGCATTAATTAAAGAAGTACAAATGAATGGAGATGATAGGCACACACTGAACAACAATAGTGCAATGCAAATAGAGTGTAATACCATAATTTACTGCAAAGCTAATCAGTTAAATAAGTGTACAATAGGAGCAGTATTGTAAATGCCCTGAATTCCATGTTGTCTCTTAATTGTGTCCTGCTTTTTGGCATGCACTTCTGGTTTTGATTGGTTCTCTTCTGGCTCCTCGTGTTCAGGTAGTGATCTTCGTCCATTCTTTAAGGTAGCGCCACTCTGCCAAAGAAACTCATTTCAGCCACCTCTTCTCCTTTTGGTCCTGAGACAGCACAGGAACAAAGATTCATCTGTAAATCGAGAGTTTCATGTTTTGGCACATCTCTTTCTTCGATGAGACTACATCAGTAACCTTGATCCCTTTGCGTATTTTCTTACCCAAACACTTCAATGTATAAATCTTCAATGTTCAAATTATAGGGGCAAATATTTAAGGTTGGCTACCGAGAGCTTGAGTGGTGCAGCGGAAGTTTTCGATGTTATTCGATAGACGTGTTCTGATTATAATCTTATGGCTCCCCTGAACATGGCCAGTGAAGTTTCAGTTAAAAAAACCTGTCAGATCTTTTATGATTACTTATTTAAAACTGTCCTGTTGGGGGCCTGAACAAACAGAGTTGTTTTATGCAAAGACATCTGCGGTTCCAGTCAATGGCAGAGCCAAGACAAGTGAACAACACATAGCCATTAAGGCTTTTTACGTTTAAACCACTGACCCATCTGTAAAAACAATTCAAGATATGAGTAATTGTGTTCTGACGAGGGATAACTATAGTTTAACTAGTCATAAAGATGGTTGTTTCAATTGGCCTAGTAGGAAAGTGAATTAGAGTTCTCTAAAAAATAATTGATATGTTTACTGAAAAAGGAAGAACATTACTCAAAACAAAGACCAACAAAAAGACCCAGACTCAGAGCAAGCACAAGGTCAGAACTTATATCTCAAAGTGAATGCTCACACATCACAAACTGGCCCACCGGAAACCAGCTTGAAAGTTTGATGCAATTTTACAATTACTATTTTTTTTTAAAACAATTCGAATATTTTTAACCACTCACTCTATCAGGAGTAGGTTCACTTTTCATGATCAGGTTTTTGTCAAAATATCTTTCAAAAGTTTACTTTTTTTTTAAATAGACACCCTTTGACACAAACATATTTGGATTATTAGTGGCTTAACTACCCCCAAAGTAGATTTAAATTGGGATCTGAAATTTAGCTCAGCAGATAATAGCAAACTGATATCAGAACTTGCTTTAACAGTTTGCTTCATAAATAGTGGTTAGACTAATGTAAGTCTTGGCTGCTCAAGTTGTTGCTCAAGAGTTTAACAAGATTCAATATTTCTTTATATTTAAACTCAGATTTGTCTGCGTTCCCTCAGAAAATGTCGGTCTCAACCAGAGTTGATTTATATTGTATTAATATATATATATTAAAATATTAATATATGTATTCATATATATATATATATATATATATATATATATATATATATATATATATATATATATATATATATATATTTTATAATGCACGTTAAACGCATTAGTAAATGGAGAACAGTTATAGTGCATCAGTGTTATTGTGTATCAGTGTTTGAGCTCACCGTGGGTGTATGATCAGAGAACTGAATGCGTTTGGATGATAATCTCACCACTTTCTGTTTGCTCCTGAACAGTGAACGCACACACACTCAGCTGTGAGTCAGCGAAAAATATAGGAAGTCCTTGCATGAACAACCTGTTCCCAGTTTTGGTTTTCAAATGCAACTTTAAACCCTTTATCTTAAACAAGGTCTCTTTATCCATATATACATTGAATACTGACAAATTGAGACAAATTATAAAGTTTGAAGAAAAAAATGAAATGCGTGAGGAGTATAAAGGTACAATGTAGTATTTGTTAATGACTTAACATCTCAAAGACAGCAAACCCGGTCCTGTGTGGGTTTTAAAATACAGTCAAACGCTCCTTTCACTTTTGAAGTGTAATGAACTGAATATGAAGTCATATATGGTGTCATTTGAAAGCTTGAACCCTGTGCTTTATGAAATATGTCATTTTATTGCTTATTTTACAAAAACAAAATATTTTGAGTGACATTCCTTGTTTGCAGAAGTTACAGACTTGCACCTTGTTTAAAGCTGCTGTTTTTTACATTGTGTCTTTATACCAATAGTGCATGGGTGTCACCTCCCGGTCTCAAAAATCATATTTATTACAACCACAAATCACTCATAATGCAAGCACAATCACCTAAACTGAAAATAGCTATTGTAAACAAAAAAAGTCACCTACTCCCACAATGCACTAGTCGGAAACGTAACCACAGCTGTACAATCAAGAAAAAAGGGTTTTTACCAGTTTTGTACCCCTTTGTATTGATGATGAAAGATTGTTCTGACTGTTCTTGTTACATAGAGGTCAGTTGCTGTGGTGGCATTTTACACCCTGCAACATAACACTAAGCGACATTGCATTGGTTGTTAGCAATCAAACATTGACCTTCCTTAAAGATCAGCCCAAATGTTGTGTCAGAGCAAATAATTACAGCTGGAAATGCAGTGAATGCAGTCATTTGTTTTGCTTTGATATTTTTGATCATCTGCATGAATTAAAGCATCAAGTCATGTTCACCCTCAGAATTGGAAAAACAGCAGACTGTACTTTCACTGACACGAGTTTAGATCTCAAACCTACTACTATGAATAATGCATTTGTTCGCTTCACTGAATGCTTTTCTCGTCGGTGTACGCAGTGTGATTGCAAGCTGGTTCAACACTTTGTAGATCTTCTTCTTTCTTAAACGTTTTGTACGGACCACATTTCTTAAGCTCTTCAAATGTTGAAAAGGTCTTGTACTTATTTACAAATCTCTTTTACTCCTTGAACTACCATACCCAACTTTCCACTTACACCGATTCACTTATATCTCTTCAGTATTAAGAAATACACAATAAGTTCCAAACACACACATCTTCAGATCATCAAAATCATATTTTATATAGATATCTTCATATTCTTGTTTGTTCTTCACCTCTTGAAAATAATATTTTGAAAGCGACCAAATTATTAGTTATTAAAAATACTTTATTTGTAATTAAACACAACACATGGATTGTTTTACTAATAATAAACTTGGCGTGTTCGTACTTCATAACATGTTTAGCGCAAACTTTCCAAAAGTCTATTTACAAAAGGGTTGTAGGTGCAGTTTATTCCCTTCAGGTACAGTAACTCTAAAGACAAACACAGTCCAGCATCATAAACTCATTATCTAATCTCTGAAGTGGCGTTCGGTGGGAACGAGGAGACGGTGAGGGCTATAAAAGCGTGTGAGAGACGGGATGGAGCCAGAGATGATGATGATTCTGTGTTTACAACCAGTGAGAGTCTGCGGTGACTCATGAGCGTCCCGGTACCCTCCTGTCAGAGCAGCAAGCACCCGCATTAAAATATACAGCACCTGAGCTGACTGCCTCGGGGACATGTACTAAAAGCATTTAATATCAGCTGGATTTTTGTTTTACGCCAGTAAAAAATCCTGAATGTTGGCCTGATTTGAAAATAACTGACTCAAAATAGATTTAATTGCATTATTTTTGCTTGTCCCAGAACCCTTAAGCTACTATTTTAGAATTTTTTGTACATTTCTACTCTTTTGTCTTTTATCAGTTTTACTTAAATTTATTTATAGTTCTGCACTTTCAAACCAGTTTGTATAATTTGCATTTTCCATGGTTGCCTAATTTTTCTGCAATTCTTCCTAGTTCTACCCACTACTCACTAAACCATAGATACATTATCAAACCATATGTTTTAGTAAATGAGCACAAACTTAAGCTTATCCACTGATTGACAAAAAAAGGCATTTAAAATGACGATGGCATTTTCCATAAAATTGACATGGCATTTCTACTTTATTATACATATATTCATTCATTCATCTTCATGTCAGCTTTCTTCCCTTTCGGGGTCGCCACAGCGGAATGAACCGCCAACTCTCTGGCATATGTTTTACATTTAATTTACATTTATTAATTTAATGGACGTTTCTGTTTGTGTAATGTTACAATAAAATCTGAGTTATTGTCTTGAGTGGGATTCAATCTTTGCGCAAAGAAGCACTTTTATTTTATACCCACTTTAATTAATAATATGATTGCACAGACACTATTTAGACAGGGATATGTAGTTTAGTAAACAAGCTTTACCGTCTTCACTGAATCATGAAAATGGACAAGTTTGGACAAATTACCAGGGCATTGTCCTCTTTTTACAGAACATTTTTATGGTACAAAAACCTATGTCAGACCCTTCTGAGAATGTTTGCTTGTGTTCCTTGCATTTGCATGGTTTTCTTCTCCCTCTCACAGTTCAGATGCATTAATGTCTGGTGGATTGGTGACCTTACATTGTGTTTAGGGTGCTCTTTGTATTGAATCAAATGAGGCACTAGCATGCCTTTAAATCAGGAAATTTCTTTATTAGTAAAAATCATGTTTATTAGTTCAACAAACATGAGTTCTTGAATGTTAGCTATTTTTAAAAACCTAGACCTGCTATTTTTATAACAGGTGTATTTAACTAAGCCTGTGCTGTAGTATTTGCTTGTTAGTTTTGTTTTTCACTGTTTAATGCATGGATGTGATCCAGTGTACACAAGGAAAGCTGTTTGAACAGTTTCGTAATAAAATGTGACGTCATGGACTGATATTTACACTCTCGGCTGTTATTTGGGTTTCGTTCTTGATGTTTCTGTGTTTATTTTTAAAATCAGTTATCGAAACGTCTGTTGCACTCACAAGGTCAATGAGACAATATCTTTACAAAGGGGTTGTGTGGTGACACTAAAGTGCATATTTAATCCTAAAGTGATGGATTTGCTAAAGAAAAGGCACTGACTGTTAGTACCTGAAATGAGTGACACACACGTAAACATTTGAAGTACCTTGTACTTAATAATTAAAATCAGGGTTTTTTATATTAATTTTAATATAAAATATTTTAATTTTAGAGCATGTAGTGAGATTTTGGAAGAGCTGTATATGTTGCACCTTTCTTATGCTCACCCTTCAGCACCGGGTAAGAGTAAGTTACTTTTTAGCTCAGTTTATTAACACTCATTGAGTCAGTTGTTACATGTTTACTCCTTATAGTCCAACAAATGCAGAAGAGTCAGATGATGAAGTGAACTGCTCTTTTCACTGCACCCTTCTATTCACTCAAATTGAATCATTTGTTGCTCGTATAATATTCTAAAGTTGTGTTCAGACCAAAAAGCAGATAAACTTCTAGTCCTGCACTGAGGTGGAGGCTTAAAATCCTGAAATAATTTGTTCTCAAAAGCCTACCCACAACATGATCCAAAACAGGTGGATTTATGGAGAAGGGCAAGGTTGTAATTTTCATTGGGGGAAGTCTTAAACCCCTTTTTCTGCCCAGTTCTTTCTAATTTGAAAATGTCAATTTGTAATTGCTGGATTCTAGAAATCCTCCTCCTCCTCTATTTTTCATTTTTTTTTCTGAGACTTCCCTCCGCACAATGCGTCATTATTCTAGAGCAAGCTGATTGGTTGGGGGAAACAGATCTCTGGCAAAAATTCTAATTCCTCATCTTTGGATTGTTTTGTTTTTCATGACTCAACAACAACTCGGCACCCTAAGCAAGCATGCTCCATGTCACTGGAAATCAATATCAGCCTTGATGTTCCTGCTTTTCCTGCATATGCTTGTCTTCTCATTGACTTAGCATGTAAAACATCTGCCATTCACGCTTTTCAGCATGTAGGTGTGATCACATCCTAACACAGGTAGAAGAACCACATGATGAAGTGAACTGTTCTTTTCCACCCTTTGAATCGCACACATTAAATTGTTCCTTTCGTGGTGGCCTATCCTGCTGTGCTTTGTTTCTGTTGACATTGTGTTTCACGCTTCCTGGTTTAAGCTCATTATATGCTTTGACTGCACAATTATGGGGGTATTTCGATTAAACAAATGACCTAACCCTGGTGTGTTGTTGAAGAGGTGAGTACTTTATCATAATAATAAAATGTTTAATTCCCAGGGTCCTTGCATTTTGGGATTTCTCTTCAGGATAGACATGTGTGAAGTTATCCGGAAATTCTTATAATTTCAGATGAATGAAAATTATAAAAAGATTCATTCATTTTCAAAACACTAATTCTTTTTGGAAAGATTCAAATGTGAGTTTCAAATGTAATCAAATTTTCCATCAGTAATATCAACATCAGCTCCCTCAAATCACTCTCTGAGCAGAGTTAGTAAAACTTCTCTCTTAATTGTGTAATTGAGTTAACTCTGCTTTAGAGATTTTTTTTGCACTGCTAAACAAGCTTCTTTTAACTTTTGTAAACTCTTTTTAGATCATTGTCTTATTTACCTTTTTACCTAATATTTCCTTTGCTGTGATCAAACCCCGATAAACTCTGGTGATGTAGAAATCTGAGTGGTCTGTTGATCACCCGTTGACTACAGTCAGTTTTTGTTTTTGTTATGAATTCTCCTGCTGTTCTCGTGAATGTGTCGAGGGATGAGTCCTGACACGTCGATCTCTCAGCTCGAGTGTGCTTTGTCCAGCACTGTAAAAAAAACACACCGGAGGAGTCAGGTGGTGTTTCTCTGAGAGGAAACCTGTCGCTTGTGGCGATGTAAAAGCACACAGTCTATCAGAGCACAACAGCACAGTGTCATCGGATCAGACTCATCTCAAATCACATCTCTACTATACGACTGAAGCAATTCTTCAAGGAAATTGATTTTAAATGAAATATTCACTTATACAAATTATCAGCAACATTTTAATGAATAATTCATTTAACGAGTTTTCATTTATTAATTTAACTCCATTGTAACGAAAAAGTTTTTGAATAGCCTCCCTTGACTCTCAGAAGGAGTTAACAGACATGAATCTTCTAATTATTCCTTTCCTCCACCTTTGTTATAATTTGTATATTGTTTCTCCCTTTATTGTTTGTAATTTTGCATAAAATCATCTGCTAAATGCATAAATGTAAATACAAATATAGCTAACAAGTTTTCAGTCTGGTTTTAGTCCTCACATTGTAGGTGTTTTGGGAATTAGGTGATCTGATTCAACACTTGTTTAATTCATACATTGGTTTTGATTCCTCTGTACAGACTTGGGACTGATGTGGCTAATATGGGACTCATTAATCATAAATGTTTCAAACTATATGTCCTTGTGTGCACAAATATTTTTCTACTGAAATGTACTCTTTTAGTGTTCTATTTCTCCCCAACATTGACTGTAGAAAAAGACTGCCTCACTGGTGATGGAATGCCAGTTGAATTGATGTGAACCTGCACTTTTTAAAAGCCAGCCAAAAATGTTCATCTGTAGACCAATCCAAACATTCTGCAATTCACTTAAGAATGTGAGTCTTTTTTATTTCAAGTCAGCTGACCGTGATTTAAAAGAAACCGTCTTGAGAATGGAGCATTGATGCTTTGGGGACATTTTTTAAACAAACATTTTTTTCATGAGTTAGCAAATTTTATAAATTACCTCCAATTTCGCAATTGATATTGGTAAGAGAGTTGTCTGGGAAGAGACCTCTGGAAATTGAGTGGTGGGGGGGCAATGGAGGGTTGCTGTTTGATCGTTGATGGACTACTTGGAGAGCCTGCTATTTACCAGGTTAGTAATAAATAGTAGGAGTGGTAGGAGATTAATAGCCTCTATATTATATTAGCCTCTATAATTATGCCTCTTGTAACCTATGAGGCTGTTTGACTGTCATGATAAACAACCAATCTCAATGTCGTTTCGTATTGGTGCATGTTTTGCGGTGTGGAAATGTTAACACAACAGCTGACCGACATGCATTGAGACGATACTTGCTTTGAGATGAAAGATACTTGAGCAAAATAATAATGACTTTTGGATACTTAAGTGAATCCAATGTTTAGTTGTTCTCGATTGTATGCCTCCAGATTGTTTATGGGCAGAACAAAAATAAGCAGGACACTCATTACTATCAGTTTCACCAATCAAACCACAACTTCAGGATTCTTGAAGTGCTTCCAACTTTCCGTACCAAACTCCTCAAATGTTTAGCTTGCCTTCCATTAACTATGTGACAAGCCAAATTTTGTTTGTGAAATCTAACTAAAGACTTTTAGTTATTTTAACTAACTAACTAACTATAAATAAATAAATATAATATATTTAAATATAATAAATCTAACTAAAGAATTTTAGTGAGAAACTCTCTTATTTTGTTTGTGCATTTGTTTTTCTCTTGTTCACATTTTTGATTATTTGCTCTAAAATTCTTCTGTATTTTCTTGGGAAGTACCTTAACAGGCTATAAAAAGACATTATGTATTTTTATTACTGATCAAAATAAGCTGCATTGCCCTTGCTGTTATTGTTTTTGGTGATAAAGGTATTCTCTGCTCTCTCTATTCTCATCCTGTCTATTACTGTCCCATATTGAAGGCAAAACTCATACATATTTTGTATATCACATACATTTTTTATATTATTTTGAACGTATTTTATAATAATGTCTTACTTAAGTCTTACTTTATTTCATTAGTCACCTTGTGTCAGGGTCATCTGTGGGCTCTTTCAGTTCAGTCAATAAACTGGTAATGTTGTGCTTAGAGATGTCACTGTTCAGTGGAGGTCACATGACCCCTGATCCCAGTTTGGATAAACAGTGCATGTAATATATTGTCTGAGATGTTATGATGGTCTAAATCTGCTTATCAGATCCAGACTTTTATTTTCCTAAGAATCTGCAGGTTATGAAATAACAACAAGCGGACAAAACAAACTGTACCAGCAGAAACGGTTGGATTCATTTAAAACATCCCTTGTTAATTTCCAGAGCAACACAGCATAGGGATAGATGAATAGAACAACTTTTAGAATAGGAAATTTAAGATTTATTTTCATAAATTACATTTCCAGTTGATTCTTTTAGAATTTTTAAAAAAGAGGGCTGGTTTGGCTTTAATAACTTTTGTCATAGTTTTTATCTGCTTTTTTAATTTTCAGTCCAAAACACAACCGTGAGATTGATAGGGAGTCCATGAAATGATCTCTTTCAGGGTGTGTTTTACCACAGCCTGAGAGTACTGGTATGAGCTCTTGGATCTGGTGACAGAGACTGGCAAGATGCACTGTACCTAAAGGTCAGTTTTAAAACTCATACAAATAAACTTATCCAGAGCATTCCTGCCCCGACAAGCACTTGATATTAAAAGGACTCTTAAACCTGAACTTTCAGAAGGATGAACTTCTAGAGGATGGACACAATTATCTCCAAAGCACCCTCCCAATGTCCAACCCTGAAACTCCAATGACCTTAATTAGTGAAATCAGGTATTTTTTTTACAATCCAAACTGTATTTCACTCCAGGAAGTGGGTTGGCTATTCCCACACTAAATGGAGAACACCATAATACACTGCACTAGCTTTCAGGTAACTTGTTAAATATAATCAAACATTTCTCGGATCAAGAAAAACCAAATGTTTCCTTGGCATCAATCTGCTTTCTATAATAAAGCTGAAACCAGCTTCCTAAAGCAGTCACTTAAAACATTTGCAACATTTCAATTCAGAGTCTAGACATTTGTTTTAAATCTCTTCCAGAACAGAGCTTGTATTTACAGTTTAGTGTGCCGTAAGCTACTTTCAGGCTTGTTTTATGATCAACAGAGAAGAGTTATGAAACGAGTGCTTCCTTAAAACAGGTGTCTGGTCGACAGGAAAGAGGAAGGTGTGCGTGCCGGTGTGTGTGTGTGTGTGTGTGTGTGAGACTGAGGAGTTTCACCTGAGCTTGTTTTATACCAGCTGGAAATAACCCCTTTCCCGTGCAGCCACACCTTATAGCATGACTCACTCTCTCTCTGTCTCTCTGTCTCTCTGTCTCTCTGTCTCTCTCTCTCTCTCTCTCTCTCTCTCTCTCTCTCTCTCTCTCTCTCTCTCTCTCTCTCTCTCTCTCTCTCTCTCACACACACACACTTAAATTATAGTATATGTATATTTTTCATATTAACTCAAGATATGAAAAAATTGCCTTTTGGGTTGATGAGATTTTCCAATTTTGTTGCTAGAGTCTGATTTAAAGAAAACGTGATAATGAAAATACTTTGATGATAATTCACTGTTTGAGTTTTTTCTATGTAAAATAAAAAATTATCTTAATAAAATAATAAAAATTGCAGCATTTTTTGTAACTGTTGTATATTTTAAAGGGTGTCAAGGTTAATTAGCTGATAATACGTTAAATCAAATATAAACAACCTAATATTTTTTGGAAACATGTCAGAGAACCTGAAATTTACCAGTGTAATAAATCAACAAGCAAAAATAAAAAGGAGGGGTACCAGGGAAATATAGTAATATCAAATCAAATCGTTACAGTAGACAAAAGTGTAAGCATCCAAAACAACATTTATTGATGTCACAAGTTAGGTAATGTAAGATTAGTTCTGTATAACAAGTAACTGTATAAGTAACTTTTGGTTGTTTGTATCAAATACATATTCAGGTTATCTGATGTGTAGCGTCCTGTTTCTCATTTATTTCAAATCTGAAAAACAATATATGTTTGGAAAACGTCTTAAACAAGGGATAGTTCCTTTAAGAAATGTGAAGCTATAAGTACATTTTAAAGGTTTTATTGTTGTCATTTTCAATTCATTGTTAGGAACTCGAGTTGAAAACACTTTAATTATGTTTTCCTTTTTAATTGTATTGTCAATCAGACAAGTTGTTTATGCATTTTGAAGATTTTGTGCATTTTGAAGATTTATTTTTTTTTATTGCTGGGCAAGATTTGAAGGTTGCTTCTCCTAAAATAATTTTGTGACAAATTTTTCCATAACTGTCATCTCTTGTCCTCAGTGCCTTCGACAAAAGACTACAGAGCCCATCTGTCTCGTCCTGGAAACAGCTGCATGCTGAGAGAGAGAGAGAGAGAGAGGAGGGGGGGAAAAGCAAAATAAGCCAATAAATTGGAAGGTTGGCAGTATTTATTTGCTTCTGGTCTGAATTACCAACAGAACCGAGCTTCTCTTCCCCTCGACATCCAAGTTGTCATCATTTAATCAGTCTTTCAAAATATAACAATACATGGAAGAACTTCATATGGTTTCAAAATTCAACCTTTTCTGAAATGCATTGGTGGATAATAGTTTTATTTCAATGAAGATATAAACTGTGTTTCTTGGCCATCAGACAGTCTCAAACTATATTCCAATATCATTCAAGTTAAACGGGTCCAGCTGCATGTTAAGTCGATGACACATTGCTTTACTTTCAGTTATGTTGTTCTGGTCATACTCCTTTGTATTCTATGACATCATTTATGCATCAGGCAAAAAAAGTTTAGGCAAATGACATCCAGTATTCAGATAAAATAAGATCTCTTCAGAATTTTAGGGGAGTGAGCTTGTAATATTTTTAATCTGGCCGGCTGTATTTCTCACTAAGCAGGAAGATCACAACAAACATGATGAGCTTTGTAGAGGGAAGGGTTTGTTGCACTTCTGATTTTCCCCAATGCTCTTCAAAACTTCCATGTAACTTGGATGTTGTCACTTGCTTTGGGTTTAAAAATGTGATGTTTGTACTGTACATTTAAATTGTGTCATCTTTCATTATCTCCTTTTAAAAGCTTTTGTTTAACATTAAATATAATGTTTTCCTTGAAATGTACTCCAGCTGCTTCATTCTTCAGAAGTGTTTTCTGGTTAAAGGCACTGACTCTAATGAATTCATGAATGTTCAGGTTTTTAATGTTGTGTTTTTCTTCTTGAACAAACTGTCCCTTTAAAAAAATGACTGTTGCATCGCATAGTTCTGCTTTTCCCATCAGAAACCAGAGAAGCTCTGGACTGGAATCACTTTCTGGCAGAGCTTTGTTCAAAAACACAATCTTTTCCAAACCTGAGGTCTGCCGTTCACTTGCCCCTCTATCACACCTGATATCTGCATTTCTATTTACACTTTGTTGTGGTTTCTATCATTTATCAAAATATTTGCTTAAGAGAGATTGCTTTTTGGAAAAAGTGGAGGCTGAGTAAACAATGGAATGTGTTTCTTGCTGAGAATGAATAACTATAATTACAATAGAACTTTCAGAGAACAGTTCAGAGAAAACACATCACACAAGTGATACTTGAAGTTTAACTTTAAATAAAAGGATTAAGAGATGTCTCAAGGTGAAATTGACATAAAAATTATTAAAATATTATGGAAAATCAACCAAAGAAAAAAAAGTACAAGTCTTCTTCTTGGCTATGAAATTTGGTATCAAATCAATCTGAACAAAGAGTTCACCCTACCATCGACATCACGTAAACACTAAAAATTACACGACTTATCATTTGATGTAAATGTAATGTATTCTGTTCTTAAAATCCAAAATAATATTTATTGCATTTATTTAACATTATGTAATATTCCATTTGTGTAACATAAGATTTGTTCACCATAAAATCAAGATAATAAATTTTGCGATATTTAGCTGCAATTTAAATAAAGAAAGTAAACTGAGTGTCTTATTATGGTGAGAGGTATTCCAGAAACCAAAGAATGTTTCTGTTGTCATTGTAAAAAAAGTTCTTGTGATCTGATGTGCTTCTTCTGTCTCATTTGGTTAAATTTGAAAAATATTTTAGATCAATGTCTTCAACAATGGATATAACAACAGCAAGAGTTCCAACTTTATTTCAGCCTTAAATTTTGGAACATCTGTCAATCCATCAAACCTCCCACTCCCAATAGTTGTATTACAAGAGCGGTAGTAGCGCCCCTGGACCCTTCTTTCAGCTATTTCGAAGGAACACCAAAGCATTCATTGACACGAATGAAAAGAATGAGATAGAATGAGACCCTGTCCACTCGAGGCTAGTTATTTAAAAAAAAAAAAATTTTTTTAAATTCACCACAATCTGCAATGGTTTAGAGTAACATGTCATGTCTAAAAAGCAACTGAAACTTATAAAGTCACTTACAATTTGCATTGTTATATGATAAGTGAAACCAGGATTTTTTATTCAATTTTTGGGGCCGTCTGATTTGGAAATCCATGGGGATGGGTTCAGTTCATCTAACACAACCATCATCCTCAGTCTTGACCCCCCAGGACGTATCTGAAGTGCCTCCCTAAGCAAGGCACCCTGACCCAGAACAACTGGCTCTTCTACAGTAGCAACTTTATTCAAGGGAATGGACTGTAAACGATTACTCAACTTAATATTCTTTCAATGTCCCTCTTCTATTCTTTACTTTTATTATTCGCTCTGCTAACAATGTTAAGATGCGATTCACCAAATACCAGATCTAAACTCGTTTTCAGTTACTCTCCAGCTTTCTAAACTACTGTTTGAGTTCCTGGATGGTTATTGTTGCAGGGGAGCAGAGACCCATCTCAAGGCATGCTGCATGGTGGAAAATCTCAGCCTGAATGAATGAAGTCAATAGAGGAAACTCTCATCTGGGGTCCAAACCACAGTATCCTGAGCACATTTAGCAAAGAGCACAAGCACGCTGCACCTGTAGAGTTTCCAGAGGAGGCTGTAAATCTGCTCCTGAAAGATGTGGCTTCACACACAGAGGGGAAACTGCTCAGGGGTGTTCATCTCGGCTTATTTTCAGACCCTTAAGTGACTTAAGGGGTTAAGTTTTCTTCTTGCAACACAATGACTTGCATGAATTTTAGGATTTGTCTGTGATTTAAATGTTGTCATCCTTAGAATTCAAAGTAGGTACGGTTGCTTGAAAAGTCGGGCATGCTGTTAAGATGATTGCTTGAATAGAGATAAACATGAAAGGAAACATGACATGTATCTGTTTGTTTTGCTTCATCAGAGGACATCAAGCATGTGATACAATGTGTGTTAAAGAATTTAATCTGTCAGTCAGATGACCAGATCCCGTTGATGGCAAAAATGCACTTTTGTTAAAATATTTTTGAACCTCAATCGATGTATAGTATTTTGCATTATTTTTCAAGAGAAAATGTTATTAAAACACAAGCAAACATGGCAAAAATGTTTGGCTGTTAAAAAAAACATTTGCTAAAATGTTGATGTTAAGTGGTGCACACCACCTCCTCATGCATGAAAGCCATGTAAGTCACAGAGATGGTTTTTTTAGTGGTCTTGATACAATTAAATTTAAGGACAACAATAAAAATTATGCTAAATTCAACTGTCATTTCTACAGATTATGAGTAAAGTGCTGGCTGTGTTTGTGTGCATAGAATTCCCTCGGAAGTTTCAACCATACACAACAATCATATTATATAATTTTATTAAACATTGACAAATTTTATTTTTTATTCACAAATATGACTGAATTAACCCAAACAAATCTGATGAGGCAGGCAATTCTTTGAGGAAATTCAAAGGCTAAATTTCTCTCTCTGAGTCACATGATTGCACCCTGAGCTTCAATTGGTCAATTCAGAGTAGGGAATCTATGAGCAGGACTGGAAGGTCCCGTACTTTCCAGCGACCTCCTGATGATCACGATCAGATTTTGTTCAGGAGGAAGACTTTCCAGTTCTCACGCACACTAAAAATTTATGTGTATGGAACGTTTACTCCATAGTCTTTACAGTACAAAGAAATAGTTTGAGCATCATAAGGAATTTCTTTGCAAAAGCATTTGTTATATTTTAAAATACAATTATGCATATTTTTCTAATTAAATTTTTTTTTATCCTAGTCTTCTGTACCTGAATTTTCTGGTTTTCTGAATAGAAATAAAATATGATCAAGATATTGATGCTTAAAAAGATATTAAAGGTTCTATATGAAGTCCAGTGCCAGAATTAAATTACATTTTTGTAAGTTCTGGAAGTGTCTTTTTGCAAATTGAGTGCATCTGATGACCAGTCGGCACACATTGGTCAAATGTATCAATTTTAGCTGCTTAATTAATGTAGATACTAAATGAGTTTTTAAACAGATTTTAAAGGATTGAGACTAGGACGTCACATCACACAACAAAGTCATCAGACAGTAATTCATAGATTCTGGTTGATTTCTTTACTCTGTAAAAATAATACTGAGGTTTGTGATTTCCATTAAAACATAATGTGCATGTTTTAATAAAAATTATGTTTTCTGGATTTCTTATAAAATATCAAGAGTATTTCACAACTAAAATAAAAGAAAACGAATCACCTATTGTTTAAGCAATTGTGTCTACTTGGTAAGTTTAATTTGAGGAACCAATTATGCTAAACATTAAGGAAAATATACTCTATGTTTATTTTATGAGAATTGGTTCAATTATTATCCGGTTTTGGATTGAGTCAGCTTTATTTATGTCAACAACGCGTGACCAGACGACATTTGGAAGGAGCAGACGTGCAGAGCACAGCGTTAAGGGATAAAATAGCCCCTTAATAATTGACATTTGATTTGAATTTCCTGAATAAACTTTTTAAGAAAGACATGTTATTGACACTGGAAGTCTAAGAACAGTTGTTTTATGAAATCTGAACTACTGATCATTCCAGAACAGTGAATATAGTATTTGCAAGTAAATGCTTACAGTTACGCATAATGGATGTGTAAATTGAAGTTAAAGTATTGTAGCAACCAGTCCGGCCAGGTCAGACCTGATGCATTGTGGCAGTTTTTGTGTTTATTACAGTTATATGTCAGTTCATGTTGTCGTTTAGTGTTATGAGTTTGTTTGAGAACTATTATGTGTGTTTATTAGGTTATTTTCTGTGAAATAATTTTTAGTTATCGCTGTTGTGTTGCAGGTCATTAAAGGGGCGCATAACAAAATGGCTGTCTATGATAATAAGGTTAACCCGAGTGACTTTATTGTTGTATTGAGTGATGCGGAAGTTGTGGCTGGCTTAAGAACTCTGAGAATTTTAAAGAAATTAAAGAGTTTAAAGAAGCATTTTTGTACTATTTTACAGCATTAGCTGACTTGCCTGTTAAACACGCATTGAAATGTTTAACAGTAAAATGCTGTTTCAGGTCATTTTCCTGAATAAAGTAAATTTTAACGAAAACATTTTTGTAGTTTCTTCAAAAAAAGAAACAAGTTTTATAAACTGCTTAAAAAAAGATGTCTGATAAAATAATTTGGGATTTTCTTACATGATACATTCAAGTAGACGGTGCAAAAAATAAATAAATAAGAATAAAGCCTTAAAAATGGCTTACTAGTTATTTGTGTAATATTGTTACCATACTTTTTTATGTAGATAAAAAAATGCTTGGCTAATTTAGCATGGGCTGGTGTTCACTCATCATTGATTGCACTCTCCAGTATAAACAAAAGTTTATAGATTAGAAAGAGATAGCTTTGATAAGTCTTTTTTTGTCTCCTACAACCCTGCACTGATTTAAATATTATGTGTAATTATAAGTATTAAGTGTAAGCCGAACAAGAGTTCAAAGGGCCTTAATAGCATTTTTTTCTTACAGAAATGGCTTTATCTCTATGGCTTTATATAATTGATTTTTTGCTGGAGCAGGACTTTAATAAAAAAAAAAACTAAAAGACCGGGTGCAATATATTGTTCAGAAAGGTAAGTTTTTGTTTTACTGTACACATTTAAAATTCTCTTTTTCAGCGTTAACAATTAACACTTTCTGCAATTAACACTTTTCCTTATTTCTACAGTTGCATTTACTAAGTGTTGGCTTAATTCATATAAATTGAGCTCTCCAGATGATGTTTGCTTTTCTCCATCCATTTACATTCTCTGAATCAAAGACACTCTATCGCTGTTTAGAAAGTTGAAAAAAGCAGTTTTATTTACAGCAGTATTGCACAAATGAGCACAGAAACAGTTCAGTGCAAAATACAAAAAGATGCGTTTAACAAGTCAAAGGAAACCAAACGGTTGATTGCTACACATGTACTGGGTCCCGGTGGAGTCAGGTCGGCTGCAGAGCGAGCTCAGTGCAACAGGACTGAAGTAAATCAGTCTCATAACAAACACAGACGCACACAGGTTGGCCTGAACTTTATGGATTCCCTCAAAACAGAAACTCACGGGTTTGTTCTGGAATCAGGAGAATAGAGAAGGAAGATGGTGATCAAATGGAATGAGCACATGGAGCATGACACGATGCATGATGCATGATGAAAACAGCACTGAAAAAAAATGAGGTCTTTGGTTTTGATTGGTAAACCTGGAACGGCAGACAGGCTAAACATTGTCATTTTGGCAAAGAGAAATCAACTGATAAAAAAGCAATGCATTTGATAACACAGGGCCAAGCATCTTCCACACACTGTAAAAAAAAAAACTTCAAAAGAATTCACTTCCGTATCTCGTTCCACAGTAAACTGAACGCTCATTGTTTTTTTTTTCTTCACAAAGTTAACTGAATCATTTTCAGTTGGCTCAGATTAAAATAGAGCTCACAATGGGACATTTGCAAAAATGAACCAAATAAATGAACAAAAAAATTTGTCACATACACACTCAATTATGTTGGTGTGCAAACTAAAAGTATGGTTTTATTTAACTGCTTATTTTCAGAAGTCCCCTCACAGATGAACATTCAAGGCTCCCAGGGTTACCTGGATTTCTCATTATTAGTTCATTGACATTATGATTAATTAAAAACCTACAAAATCTGGCTTCTTCTAAAAATACCTGGCCAGCAAAGGCCAAGTATGATTGTTAGCTCGACAAAACGATTAGTTGTTTTTTTACAGTGCACGTGGAATATCAAACCAACAGATTTCCGTAACGTTCAGCAATACCTTTCATGGTAGGTAGTCAATACATCAGTTCATTTTTCATCTATAAAAACACATCACTAAAAAACCCACAAACATGGCGACTCGTTCTGAGCCTTGTGCATTGATTACTGGAATACTGGGACAATGGTACAAAAAAACAGAGATGCAAAGTCGACAGAAATAAAAAATAAATCTGAAAACTGGTTTGTTCAAGAAATCGACATGGGTGTGTTTCCCTTCATCCCTGAGGCTGAATAGAGCCGGGTGCACACTGTCAGATTTTTGGTCACGATTTGCTTAGCTGAGATGAACTGTCACAATCAAATGTAAGATACTGTTCTAGGTAAGTAGGTTCATGTGTTCAGAGACAGATAAATATAAAACACGCTTTTCCACCAATTTCTGTTTTCCAAAATGCAACCAATGCAAGAAAAGTTGTGTGAACTTTTACCTTTAAATTTGAATTGCCTAAATAAGAGCAGAGGAAAATGTGAGCACTGTTTTGGTGTAATAAGGCTCACTAGACCCCAGTAAACAACATCCATGCTTTGTTCAAGAACGCAAATGTTTAGAAGGAGAACCCAAATCAGAGACTTCAGACACTTTATCAGGAGTCCCGAATTATTTTTGCTCAAGAGTCAAATTGAGCTAAACCAGAAATTATGCCATATATGTGTTTTTTAATGGGTTTTGGCCTTATATTGTCTTAATATTTGTATAAATTAAACTATAAACCAAATTGTATGAGAGAGGGACTTAACACCAGATAAAACTATAATTATTTACTTATTTAAATATGTACAGTATTGCACAATCATAAACTAAAGAAAACTCTTACAAAACCTGCACTCATTACTGAATACTGGAACTGTCTTGTGGGCTTAATATTCAAAAGGTACAACTAGACTTTGTCCAATTTTTCAAATTTGTCCAACTAAATATTTATAACGATCTGTTATGGGGGTATGGATCATTGGAGTGATGTTATTTCGGAAAGACAACACTCCAAATGCTAAACTACTTTTTCTCAGTGAGGAAATTCAATATCAAAATTTACATGCTTGATTTGTGTACAGGAAATGTAAAAAAAAAATCCTCTGTGAGGGCCATCAAATCAAGAACCAAAATTAGCAAAGACCCTAAATTGAAGCTAAATAAAGAAAGTTGTCCAAAAGGGTTAACTTCCCAGGTCATGATTAGAAAATGGTGTGGTTATTGAGGAAAGCACAAACCACGACAAAGAAAATCGCACAATGTGCACTCAGCTCAAAAGGCATTTCGTTTGCCAGGCTGCTGTTGAATATTATATATTATTAGTATAGTTGTTATGTGTGCATTAATGCACCCTAAAGTTCTGGGGTGTTCTTTTTCTAACAGAAAAGTTTAGAGTTAAAACATACCAGGACTTTGAGTGTAGTCAATGATTGCAAATTCCTTCCTATAAGTGAAGACTTTCTGGGACGAAAATCTGGCTCAATTGCAATTGCATCTTTGAGTGAGGCACTTAAACACAGTTGTTTCCTGTATGCACGATGACTTTGGAAGAAAGCAACTAAATTCACGTGCAAATACCCTTGACCTAAGCTATTCACTAAACCAAGCAAAAACACATGCTGTCTAAACATGAATGGAAATTTCACTTAAGAACTCGTCTAATAAAGAAACAAACAAGGAATTCACCAAACCGAAATACCAAATGTGGAATGATCAAGGTCTTGAAATAACAAATACAACCAGATTAGTTACACATCTTTGCTAGCTTTGCCTGTCCAAGATTAATACAAATGAGTTCATGTGCTGTTCAAGTAGTAGAAGGTGTTTAGAAGACCGATTCACATGACTTTCATCAAGAAACAAAAGGATTCAGGGATAATAACAGCTACCTGCTTCTTTAGAATGAGACAGACGTTAACTTTCAAGGCATAGTATGCGTTTTCTGGGAGCCAAAGTTGACATTTTAACCCACCAAAACAAAAAGACTCTTAAGATCATAGTAAGGGGAGGACCCTTTTTTGACAGCTTCTTCTCATTGGCTAGAGTTTTTGATACTCAAACAAGTCGAACCAACTTTTCTTCTCAGGTCTTTTTGAAAAATCACATACTTAACCTTCCGAATAATTGCCCTCCATACTTTGACAGCTTCTTCTAATTGACTAGGAGTTTTTTTTTTGATACTTAAACAAGTCAAACCAACTTTTCTCCTAACATATTTATGAAAAATTACATACTTAACCTTCCAAATAATTACAGTCTGTTTTGACAGCTCCTTGTGATTGGCTAGAAGTAAGTTCAATATATAAACAAGTCAAACCAACGTTGCTTCTTAAGTGTTTTCGAAAAATAAAATAATTATGTTTATGTTTCATTTTTTTTCCTCAGTCAGATGTTTTTTTCCAAGGAAATCTGGCTGCCTTTGTCCATGTTTTTTTTACATTTCCATTTAATGCCAATGCTGCAAACTGACAAAGTATTTAACTTTGTTAGTAATTATGGTATTAACAAATAAAACAGTGCTGCAAATTTTGTATTGATCATGGTAGCCAATTCATGTGGTTAAGATAAACATCAGGAATAATCCACGAATAAACATTCAATCCCTCTACAGTGGATGTGGTGTGACTAATAGCTCTTTTTTAAAGTTTAAACCTTAAACATACCCACAGCATTCAAAACACAATATGTAAACTGAAACTATTAAAAATGCTAGGCTGCTTCTGCCAGTGGCTCAAAGCCAATCAGCAGCAAGAAGAAACATACAAAAATATTTGTGTGATGTACATTGTGTGATGTAAAAATACCTAAACTACTAACACTTGATTGTGAAAAATTAGGATCATTGTGCTTGGTTTGCTATCGATTGAATTTTGATCTGTTAATTTCACAAAGAAATATAAGATTGGAGGGATTCTTGCATGTAATCAATAAAAGGGAATCAATCAGTGAAATGTTACTGTAAATTTTCTTGTTTTTCTCTTAAACTTTTAGCAAAATTATGACATAAATTGCCCAGAAATTATTGGAAGACAATATCAACTATTAACATTTTACTTTTTGATACACTAAAGGTATTGACCAAAGTGTATACTTCATAAAGTTCAGTGTACTTTAAAACGATAAAACAAGTCATGTGAAAGGTCTTTAGCTGTTTAGAATCAAAAGATGAGGAATGATTAACTAAGGACCATTTAAGACAACGACTAACACTTTTCAATAAGGTGAGATGAATCAATGATTCGTTAATTTACATTAATGTAAACTATGAAATCATTAATATTGCATTAACACCTCATCGTAAAGTGTTACCTGATAAAGATTGAGCATGAGATGCATCATCCCAGTTTCTCAGCTGTAACGTCATTCTCTCGTCTGATTCAGTTGTATTTTATCTGATCTAGAAGTGCAAACCTGGACATGAGGGACAGGCAGAACCACAAACATCACCGCTTGACCGACCAACATCCACATTGATGAAATTATACACAACATTTACAAATTAAATACAGTAAAAATAAATATAAAAGTAATTAGGTAAATGGGTTGAAAACCAAAGAAATCAATGTCAAGGGTGAGAGAAGAAGCAAGGCACGTTTCCACATCCCGCGTTGGGATCATACGGTGCAATAAAACCAGATTTAAAGTGAAGGTTAGGCTCAAAATATAAAATTCTCTCTTTAATGACTCACCCTCAAGGTGTTCAAAGCATTCATCATCATAGAAATTGTTCAAATATCGAGATTTTACCGCCAAGTTTCATTCTGGCATATTAGAAAATCAGTGAACAATTCATTGAAATTTGGATGTCTTGGTGTGCCAAAATGTACGTTTAATATAAATCAGTCTCTGTCTGTTTAACAGTAACAAGTAAAAACTGTACTCAAAAAAAAGTCATAAAAAGAAAACTGAACCCATTCGATAACATGGATTTTTACAAATACAATCTCAAGAAACCATGAGAACAGTCAACAGAGCGCTGTAAATCCCACATATTAGAGAGCACACCATAAGGGAGAGAAATTCATATGAGAGTTTTATATCTGAGTAACCGCTCACCTTTAATTCACCTCAACACAGCATCTAATGGCTCAGCTTTCCATGTGAATGCAGGAAACTCTTTTGTGAGTCTGTTTATGGATGGCAGAGGGTTCCCAATGAAAAAACACTCCCAAAAGGTCCCAAAAATCCCCTAAAAACCTGTTTGCTGAAACCCACAGAGGTTCCGCTGAAAGAGCAGCACTGCTGTATTCCCTTATGTACATATTTACAGTCCGGAAGAAGGGCTACATGTCTGCTACACGTCTGCTGGGCATTTCGTCTGTCTATCATCTTCTGCGCAGGAAAAACTGCACGAGGCGTTCGATGATCTGGTTCATCCACAGGACGACCATATGTTCGTTGGGGGGGCGGAGAAGGAGAGCATTGTTGACGTCTTCGACAGCCTGTAGAGGGGCAACACACATGGAACATCGGAGTCAGAATCTTAATTGAACATGTGGTTGCACTGCCTCTGTTAGCATAGTGAGGTTTCATTCAAAGCAAGCTAAAACATGCACGAGGGCAGATACAATAGTGATCAATCGATTAAAAAATTAAAGGAGAAAGTATTTATATTAGGGACATGTTTGCCGTTGCTTCAAATCATAGGTAAACAAAAACTACATAGGTAATGAATGCCAATTACCTAATTAACGTTAATTAACGCATAACTAATTAAGAGTTGACCTAGAAATGGTTTAAAAATAAAACCAAAGGTCAGGTAAACTAGAGGTATATGCAAATTCTGCATGGATGCAGTAATGGCAGGAAACTGAAAAGCAAGGAGGCGTCTGATTGCCAAAAACATCACAGAAGCGGGAGTATATTTAAGATATGATGCAACTTAAAAGTAGTGAGAAATTTAACCATGTTTTGTTGCAGACTTTTCATAAATACCCATACTATATGAATACGTTTATTATATTTGCATGTGTACTATAATTTACCATCTAATGTTCTGTAGACAAAAACAAATATTTGTGTAAAATTGATATTAAATTGCAAAAGCAGTCAAAGTACATAAGAATTAATTGCACTAATCCAAGCGCTGCAGAACATTGTAATATTTTTTAAATAATTGGGTTTATAGCCTTATTGCTTGAAATGTATGTTTTGTGGAGGGTTTCAGTAGGTGTCCTTGACTGCAGTACTGTAAAACTGTTTGAAGCAATGTTTTTTTTGTCGACGTAACCCTCTATTTTTAGAGACAATGTGCTATGTTTTATGTGTTTGAAACGTTAAGAGTCAGGGCTCCCTCCAGGCTCTAGTACTGAGTGTCGTAAGAGATACTTATTACATAAACCTTAACCCTGACCTAAACCTCACGATGCACCCTAACAAGTAACCTCAGGGGACTCCCCAGTTTTCTCATTGAAATCCCCGATCCCTGATCCAAGAATTAGATTGTATATCAATAAAACAGACTCAAAATATTTCAGGATATGCAAAACTGCTGCAATGGTTAAATTGTAGAAAAGTGGATTTTCATTCTCTTTTTACAATACATGGTCAAACATCAACTTTTTAATTAAACAAATAAAAATGTTTACATCATTTTACAGGTAGGTGAAAAATTTTACAAAACAGAAATTATTATTATGTTTTAATTGTGCATAGTGAAATATTTAGATGATGATATTATCTTTAAAAAAACTACTATATAATTATTAGCTTTACCAATATTAAGGTATTTTGAAAAGTGAGTTAGTGTAGGAGAACATGTATTAGTTGCCATTTCAAGTCCATGTTATAATCTAACAATCTTAAACTCCACAATGCAACATTCAGTTCGTATATTTTTCTTTTGTTTTGAGGTCACTTGACCCTTGACAAGTATCATATTCCATTTTAATAGAATTGCTTCACTAAACTTGCACTCATTCGCACACCCTCAATGAACCAGATGACTGAATCTCGACAGCTGTGCATCCGAACACAATCGACCCACAGCACGAGGTTTAAATTAGCCCCTTCATAAAAACGTTTCTTTACAAACAGACGCAAAGATTGAAAAACAAGTTTGATTCACTAAATGCCCTGCCAAAAATCATACCATGCCTGAGGAGGGATTGTGTTTGGGCCAGAGGAAACAGGTGAGGAGGAAGTGGAGTGGAACGGGAGGGAGATTTCAGTGTGTGGTTAAAGCTGAAAATCATGAGTCAGTATGCTCAAAGAGGATCGTCTTCAAAAGCTGTGCATTTTCCTCTTAACTTCAGAGAGTGAGTCAGTGTTAAACCACTTATCACTGCTAGCAATGACTACCACAACAAAATATACTCTTGGGGTCATTGAGTTTAGCAGAACAGAATGTTCATTTTAGGGAGGATCAAATATCAAACTAATCGTTTGAAGCACTTCATAAATAACTAGGTTTTTTTATGAGCAAACAGGCAATGTGCCATACTTTTAAAGGTGAAAAATCAAAAACCCTAAAATGAAAATGGATCATTCCATTTGATCAATGAAAATTGTCATTCAAATCCAAATCTCATTCAGAGACAGCGCTACAAATTGACCACAAGTTTAGAATTGTATCTTTTTAACTGATGTGCACTTAAAAAACAACAGCAAGGGATTTATGATTCAGTATTGAACTGCCATGCATTCTTGCAAACACTTCAGTGAGGGTGGGGGAGGGGTTGTTTCCACCAACCAAGGAAAGCTATAATGCTAATACTAATAGTAGTGTTTCTTGTGTTTATTTTGAATATTGCAAGTGTGTATGGTTAAATGGAAGTTAACAGGAACTTTCATTGCTACTTGTCTTTGTATTTTAAGAAAATTATGCTGGTTCTTAGCCAGAAGTTCATTGGTCTGAGACCAGTTATATTTTTTTCTCTCCATGCTCTTTGGCAATCCTCTGGATACTCTGGTGTTTTCTACAGTCCGCAAACAGGCTCATTATCTCAGGGATTAATGTGGGTCTGTGATAGATGTGAAGATGACCATGACAATTTATTTGTAAAGCACGTATTAAAAAACAATGTCAGTTGACCAAAGAGCTGAACAGTAGTGGGAACACAGGGACAAACCAAGATTACAAACAAACAGTTTTGTTTTAACTACTCTACCTACAGAGGTACCTACTTGTGTTTTAACAAATAAAAACCAGTACATTTTTAAAATTAAACCGAATAAAATATTAGTTAAAAGAAATAAGATTTACAGACCATAGGCTTGGGAGAACTGCAGAGTTTTGATTTGCATTTTAAAAGCAGAAAGTGATGGTACTAGTCTCAATTCGAGGGGAAGGGTCCAGATCTGACCGAGGAAATAAGTAGTACGTTTTATCTAAAAGAAAATAATTTTTCCCTTTACTTTTTATATTGTTTGTATGTGTATTTTACTTAATTGAAATTGTCCAGTCGCAAGCAATGAGAAGCTACTGGGCGAGCCGGTGGTGGGTTTCTGCTTTAAGAGTCAAGATGGGAAAACAAGCTTTGGTTGTTTATATACTAGTGAGATGGCCGATAACCAGCAACAGTTCAAATTGTATGATGCTCCTGCCAAAACAAATTCCACTAAATTGCATTCCCAAAATGTAATGTCATGTACTGAATACAAAAGCCTTTGAAAAAAGTAAGCATAACTTGAAATTCATTTTATATGCCTTGAAGGCTGAAGTGAAATAATAAAAATGCATTCTGGCTTACTTCTGGTCGTCAAAGTTTTATATTAAATGTGTGTTTGACCAGGGTGTGGCTTTGTGTGCGAATATTTCCCTTTCAGACAATCAGAGTTGACCTGCTATTAGACAGCATTTACTGGTCCACCCTATGTTTACAAAACCCGGTCAGTTGCGCTGCTGAAAGAGCAATTAGCATGTTATGTGGCTCTTATGACTGGGTCCTGAAAAGTTTTATAGCTGTGATGTGGTGAGTGCCTCTTCAAAACCAGCATGATGCTGCAGATCCAGTCAAAAGACAGTGGCGCATCCCTTTAATCATGCTCAAATTTCCCAAAACAAACTCTTTTGTCATTTCAGCACATCTGGAGGCTGTTTATTGTTCTTAGCTTTAAGGTAATGTTAAAAATCAAACAAATTCCCTTTTTTATGGTAAGCTCTTTTACAAGCAGGCAAAATGAGAAGCTTCTATCAAAATTAATTTGCATTAAAAAAAGACAAAAATTGTAGAAAAATTCATGAAAATCTGAAAGCAACAGACACTTATCGTTTTTAGCTCCTCGGACATGTACAGCGCTCTTTAGCCTTGATAACCATCTGAATGGGATTACCATTTAAAACAATCCTGATATATAGTTTTATTCTCTTGTTCTTTCTGTGCAGAGTTTAAACCCAAAAAGTAGCTGGTCAATTTGAAATGTGATCTTTCTCTCTAGGACTGAAATTATAATACTTTACCCTTTTCGCACAAGGTGACTATTTGAGCATCAAAAGACTAAGATATAAAGACATGGGAACCACATACTTTACTCTCTCCCCTGTCAGGTATGATAATAATGTTCTGACAAGCTTTTTGTAGCATTTCGTAATTTTTTATTGGAGGCACAAACTAGGAAATGTGCATCAACCAGTCACTTGCTCCCTGAAAAAAAAACTGTATGGTCGCATATTAGAGTCTTGGGTTGTTGCTTAAAAGTAAATACTACCGGAAACATAGCAACAAAATTAATTCAACTGTAATTTCCATTTTTTTTATTTAAATGGGGTGGAAAATATATAAAATGTATTTATGGGGTAGAAAGATGTTGCAGTGGTGGAGTTGGTGATTCGATCCCTGCTAGGGCCATTCAGCCATTGTGACCACTTCACACGCATTGCTCTATATGGATGTGTGTGAGTAATGGGGTCTGTTTGGTGGTGGGCAGGAGGTCGTAGGTGCGGATTGGCAGCCACGTCCTGTCATACTGCCCCTGGGCAGCTGAGGGCTACCAAGGTAACTAATCACCACCAGAATTTGAATGTGGGTGAATGAATAATGCTCTGATAATTGTAAAGCGCCTTTGAGTGTCTAGAAAAGCGCTATGTAAATTGAAGGCATTATTAGTATTATTATTAAATGCAAGTGTCCCTGTTAAACAGCATTGATAATCAAATGTCAATTGACTCAAAAATTACTTTACGCACACAAGGACAAAAAAAATAAAAGAGGGATGATTCTAACCTAACAGAAAATGAAGGACAGTCAAAGTTTCCCAGATTCAAATTGTTAGCCAGAAAAAGCTTTACTCAGGTTGGAAATGGTGCTTGATTTGCACCATGTTCAGAATGGTGGAGCGGGCAATGAGTGAGCGGGCATTGGGCAAGGACCAACACTCAATTCCTAAATCTCTGCACGTTTCATTGAAAACCTTTATTGGATGTTTCAGTATTTTAAGTGGGATAGAGGAATAAAGAAAGTTAGGATGTAAAAAGTGGCATCTATGACTCATCTCCATGGACAATAGAGTCTGGCATGGCAAGAAACCCAGTGACCACATGTAAGAAAAACAAGAGTGGCCACAGCTCAACAAAGCAGAAGCACAGCAAACAGTCCTGCCAGACTGCTCATACATTCACAGATGGCCAGTCAAAACTAATATAATACAACACAAGCGCATGTGCTTTCAGTTTAGATGAGGAGTTGCATGTGACTCTCTCACGAATTAGAAAATAGTTATAAAGAATCGATTGTGTGTTAGCTTCCAGTGTTTTGGAGCTGCTATAGCCTTTAAACCAGAGGTGAAATAGGCTATAAATGTACTCACCAAGGAAGAAAGGGGTGTTGGGTGTCAGGACATCTCTTCCTCTCTTTCAATATACATATCCATGTGGAAAAGTGATCTGTTACATACCGGTTTAAAGATGTGTCACTTCAATGCATTCTTGTCAGATAAGAATTCGAAGACTTTGCAAAGAATACTTTTATGATGCTGTATTTTGTCAGAATGTGAGCTAAATGCTAAAAAAATTCTGAAAGCATTTGCTGATTTTATGTTCACTGTATGGGCTTGCTTGTGTAGAGAGCGAGCAAACGTTTTTGATCCATTTGTCAAAAATTGACAAACTCAGTTCAATTTCCACCATCCATGGAGGCACACGGGGATTCCCAGTGAGTCAAACTCACTACTAACTGTCTAGCTGCTCTGGAAAATGGACAAATCCATGCACTCCTCTCATAAGACCTGACACTGCATGACTCAATAAAAACTCCATCAGCCACAATGACCAAGACGGTTCCAGTTCTCCTGGGAAGAGTCGTGTAACAAAAGAGTACGGATGACCTTACGAAGGTTCATCATGTGCAATTCCTTTTTTGCAGGCTGTGTTGCAGACATTTGCAGCACTGGAACAACAAGCACAAATTGTGGCCAGACATCTGCTCTGCATTAGCATGCTGCTCGCTAAGAGAGTGCTAGCATGTCACAGCAGCACTTCTCCATCTGCGAGTTCATCTGCAAATCCAGGACAATTACAGCTGTGCCAAAAAAAAGAACAAATCCAGCTGAAGTTTCTGACTCTCTGTTTATGAGTGAAGCTGGAATGGAAAGCTCACTTAGGCTTCTAACACTGCTGCATTTTACAAATCAGAGCTTAACAGATTTGTTGTTTATTTTATATGGCCTGAATCAGTAAATTTTTGCTTCAAATTTTTGCTTCAAATTTTTGAGTTCATAAAGTTCAATATTAAATTTGTGATTAAAGCATGCATTTTGAATCAGAGTATTGCAAAAATTGTGCTGCGTGATTGTACTTTAGTAAGCACTGGTTATCTTTTATGTTCAAGTTATGATGAGAGACACTACTTATTTTTTCTCAAGATGTGAACCAGAGCTGAATTTGGTGAGTTTTGGAGAACTTCTTTGTTTATTAAGAGCACGATATTTATCTGGAAAAAGCAAATATTTCTGTATGGTCCTAGCTTTGGTGAAGTCAGGTGAGTACTGCTTGCATTCACTCACGGACCAATTGTATCCATACGTCAAGAAGAACTCTACTAAATTATTGTCTTTAGGTAGCAGAACATTGACAATACCTGTTTTTTCTTCCTTATGTTTGATTTATTTTGCTTTATTATCTTCCTCACATTTCTTTTCCTTGTTGACATATTGATAATGTTTAGGATGTCTATGATTAAGGTGATTTTATGCAGTGAGTAAATTCCTTTGCTCCTATTTCCCAGTCTTTTAGTTAGAGTTTTCTAGTCATTGTTTTCACCCTTATGGATTTTGCTTTATTTTTCCTATTTTTCCATGGTCTTGTTATTTGTTCTTTAAATAAAATATTATTTTGAACAGTCTTTGGTTTGGGGTTTGCTATTCTCTCAAGACACGTCGAGCCTGATCAGCAAATTTAACAATTTCTCTGTTAAAGAAATAGAAGATGTGGCTATCCGGTTTATGCTTATCTTTCAAAAATCCGACCTGGGTGCTTGTATGCCCAAGTAGCCTGTTGTTCTAACAATTCATTCTTCCTCCAATAGCATTAAACAACTGCACAGAACAGCAGTGTAAGATATGACAAATACATGTATTGAATGACAGTGGAAACATTCATTCATTCATCTTCATGTCGGCTTTCTTCCCTTTCGGGTTGCCACAGCGGAATGAACTGCCAACTCTCTGGCATATGTTTTACGCGGCGGATGCCCTTCCAGGCGCAACTCATCGCTGGGAAACATTCACACACACACTCATTCACACTTTAACACTTTGGACAATCGTTCTTACTAAATTCACTTATACCGCATGTCTTTGGACTTGTGGGGAAACCGGAGCACCCGGAAAAAACCCACGCGATCACAGGGAGAACATGCAAACTCCACACAGAAATGCCAACCGACCCAGCCGAGGCTCGAACCAGCGACCTTCTTGCTGTGAGACAACCATGCTACCCACTGCGCCACCGTGACGCCTGGCAGTGGAAACATTGCATTTCTTATTGTAAAGGAGGCTTAAATGTGACGTTAAAACATATTTTATCCTGGTTAAGTTTAAAATCATAATTTTAAAGAAAAATATGAAGAGGCATTTAACAGCAGGCCATTATTACTCATTTACTAGTAGTTTACTAGTAGTTATGCCATTTAAAGGTACCACAAATAATACAACTAAATGTGGGTACGATGAAATTCTAAGCATATTTGAAACTTGAGTCTGCAAACCCTGATATTACATGTAACAGTTCTTGGAATGATTTACAAGACTTTGGTCCACTGTTAAATTTGGATCAGTGATACCAATACTTTCACTATGTAGCTCATATTTGCCTGAGTGACATCACAGACACGCGAGAAGAAAAACAAACAAAAGCGAAAGAGTTCAACCCTTCCATTTGCAGAGCCTGAATGGTTTCTGTCCCCGGGAGCGTCTCTGTGGCGCTGAGGAGACTGACCCACTGCATAATTACTGAGCCCAGAGCCTGACCACAGGGTAAACACGGTCAAGCCAGACATACAAGCAGAGCCCTGCCTCTTTTCTTCTCTCGATTTTCTGATGACCCCATGGCCTGTCAGAAACTCCACCAGGGCTATTAGTCTGAGTCTAAAACACAAGCAGGCAAGTCAGGGGGGGTTGGGGTAAATTCAGCTTCTCGAGTCTCTTAAAGCTACAGCTAACGAAGAATTTACTTTAATGACCTGAGTTTTATAAAACAGTCAAAAAAACATTAATCTTTTTAGGCAAGGAGTGGTGTAGTGATGAGAGCTGCAGCATAACAGTGAAAAAAATTTACAACTTGAATCCCAGTTAACGAATGGGATCTGTATGTTCTTCTTGTCCTTGTCTTTGTCTCTCTCACAAGCTTTGGTTTTCATTCCACAGCCCAGAAACAAGTTTTATAGGTGAGCGAAGTCTGCATAAGGATTTCCCAAATCCTTTCACTTGAGCTGAGCTGACACATGCACCAGCAGTACCAGGGGACCCGTTTTACTTATTTATTTTATTTAGGCATGGAGTTGACTCCTCTTTTAAGTAATAGATTAAAAAAAAAAAGACAACAATTTTACCATGCACATTACAAGCATAAAAACACAAATCATGTAAAGCAAAAACTGGTTAAACATTTTAATTAAAAGGTGTATGGTATGGTTTTCAGAATCATGTCCTCTCTGATTGGCATAGTTTAGCATGTTCAGATGTTAAGAAAGAGTACGAGAATACAAATCAGGCAAAGCGTTGTTGAATACATTGTTACAAAAGAAATGTGTTACCTACAGGAGTGGGATGTGTCCTTTCAAAAATAATTGATGTTGGCAGACCACGATTTTCAATATTAGGCAGTGCCACAATGCAGTATTTACATCTCCTGAGCAACCTCAGGGCCATCTTTAGAAGCCAATTCCAGAGTGTTAGCTGCATCTGTGCATTTCCTAGTCAATTTGTGAAAGAGCTATTTTGAGAGACATGACTATTTTATCATGGGATTAATTTTAACAATCAATTTAGCATTTAATGGTAAAGATGTTCATTCATTTTGATTGTGATTCCTTTACTTTTTAAATTTCCTCAGCTGACCATGAGACCTTAAGTAGCATAATGCATATTATTTATGTTCATATTGTGTGGCTTGGTTGTTAATTTATAAAAAGCTGTAATGTACAGTTCAACTACTAAAATACCTTTCCTTCTTAAACTAACTTTTTCCTTTATAAACAGTCACTCCTGTCAATTTAACATGGGGGAAAAGTAGTGCCACAGCTTCTATAATCAGGGTGTCTTTAATTAATCACTTATCAATTAACTAGTTATAATTAAAAACTATTAATTTGAATATCTGAAATGTGGATAAAGCTTGAAGGCAACATGAAAATGAGCCCAGATTTAGAACTCTCTTTATTCAGATCATTTGTTAAAAGTTCCTCCTTGAGATATAATGAGAGAAAATGTGTGTCTTTAAAAAACTATTATTTTTCTTAATCTTAAATCATTAGGCAATATATAGTATTTTATTGTCTGCATATATGACGGGAGGTTTTGTCCATACATCTATTGTTTTAGACCATCTATCCTAGGACCACTTTACATAAGAACCGGGACAATTATTTTTAAACATTCACAGTGTGAAAAGGTAAAGTTTTTATTAGTAAATATGTTTTGCAGCTGAAATTTTTGTAATTTCCTTGTCATCGCCATGCTTTTAAAGTGTATTGGGGTCCAACAATTTGTTTAATAGCGACACAAGGTGTGTATTGTAGAAGGAAAACACAAAAAATCCACCGACAATGAATCACTCCATTACTGATGAATCAATCACACCAGTTTACTGTACATGACTCATTCAGATGTCTATAATAACAACATCTCTCTGACGACATAGGATTGTTCTGGAAGGATATTAAGATTAGCATGAAGCAACACTAAACAAGTTACAGCAGGTTTAAAAAAACTCACACTAGAGCAACATTTTAAAGTCTTTTGATTAAACAAAGAACTGTTTGATTTCTGATTAATGTGATATTTTTTTGGATTTAAAAAAATATTGTACTCAAACAAAACGTATACCTACAACAGCAGCAAAAAAACATGTCTAAAGCAGCAACTTAACACCTTTGGATTTCTAAAAGGTCATCGGTGTGTTCAAGGTGTCATGTTCAAGTACAAAACAAGTTTGTTGCAATAGAAATATTTTTTTAATGGTAAAAATCTTGAAAGCTGCGGTTTTAATTCTCTGTTTAAATGCTCTGTTCAATTTACTGTCACAATAAGCTTCAGGGTCATCTTTCATGGGAAAATAAATCAACCCTAAACATTATAAAAGAGTGAAAAAGTATAAATGTAAAATTGGAAAAGTTTCAAAGAAATGCCTGTATGCCTCTAGGCTGTTTATTGCTCATCATTCAGGTTAAGGGTTTGAACAAAATGGTGACTCACTAAATAAATGAGGAGTTGAGCTGTTTATGAGCACGTCTGGACTCTTGCCTGCAGGTAGCTCTTGCTCTCTCAAACAATGACTAAGGCAGTTTACCGACTGAGGCAATCAAACAATGATAGTTGGAATGATAAGGAACTGTTTGCACAGTGTTCACAGAGGAGACTTCGATCAAAACTTTGTTCACAGCTCAACAATGAGAAAAAGTATTTAGTATAGTCATATATAATACATTCACTTGACAATTCACCCAGAAACTAAATCTCGCACTCCATGACCATTGTTCCTGCAAGGTTTTATTTAACGGAGGTATTTTTTTCATCAAAATCTTTTTATGCACAACATGAAATTTCAATACAACTTAAGAGGCAATTTAAAAAAATAAATAAGATTAAGCACAAGCAATTGTTTTTTTTATTCATGTCATTTTTTAAAATGACAATTTGTTTTAGAAAGTACTTTCTGGCATTTTATTTGCAGTGATTTCCTTACTATGCATCAGATCGCAGTATGGAGTTTGGTGATGATGATGCCTAACAAAAATGTCTATCATGTACAAACCACTCATGTTATTATTAATGTGTTTTACATTAGGTATGCAGACACAATCTCTTTTTCTTAGTAAGCAAGCTACTATAAGAACTGTCAAAAACGGACAATAAGACCATGCATTGCTCTGTATTGGCTCTCACTTGAGTAGCTTTACACTTAATTATGCAAAACATAAAATCTAATTTTAACTTAAAGACATGAGTAATAAAAAAATGCACGTCCTCAGAATTGTCAGTAAGGTCAATGCAAGCAAGTGGCTTTCAGCACCTAATTGTTCCAGGGGTATAAAAAATTTTTTTTTTCTTCGCAGTAATGTCAGTCATTTTTAACATTGATATAAATGGGAACCTGCTCACTCCTGGTGTAGCCTCTAGCGGTCAGACAACAAACTACAGTTCAGTCACTTCCTATTGTGCATCAAGATGGAAAGACAGAGGTTCCTTCTCAGTTTTAACAAGACTATTTAAACTGTTCGTAAAGTAGCTTTAGCAGAAAGCCATAAAGCGACATTTTGTGTGGAGTTTTCTGTATCTCAATAAATGTTGCATATGCAATTTCTTGAAGCTAGTGTTGTCATTTAATATCAGCAAAACACCCTAGACACCCCACAATCAATAACACTTCCTCCCTTTTACGACATTACCACAAAAACCAACATGACTTTTGTTTGTTGCAATTAGTTTGTTATGAGATCATCTGAGTGCTGTTGAATAACTCCTTCCTCCACCTTTAAATTGTCAGTTCTTTGTTTGAGTTGAAGTAGTAACCAGTTAGTGGAAACGCCTGGTTAGTAGCCTTTTATAAGACAAGCTCCTCTCAAATTTATTTATGGCCATTGAGGGATCTGACACATTTCATATTTAGTATTTCCTAAAGCATTGGTTTGAGAAAAGCTTTGATCCAACTTGGAAAAAGTATAACTAAAAATGTGTACGACAGAAACCCTTTTAGAAGAACTCGATAGAACCAGTTTACAAAACAATCGTGTAGCTAATTGTAAAGAGCTATTTTTGAATCGTTGTTTAGGGTTGTGTTTTTTTTTTGCATGCCAATTGTCAATTCTTACCTGAAGTAAGTCTTCTTGTAATTCAGTAGTCCACATCAATGTTTCCTTTCACCATATTTGTAGCTCTTTGTACTCACTCAATCACTTTCTTCAATCTTTGTTATTTTATTCTAGTGCATTCTTAGTTTTGTCTCTTATTTTTCTCCAGCATAATCATCAGTCTGTTTTTTTGAATGCCAATCTCTTGCATCTCAACATTCATGCATTAACAATGATCCAAATGATCCGAAATTGTCCAGAGGCAAGAGACTGCTTTGCACATCTGCTTCCACTTTTATTGACTGAATGTGCACCTTTCCCACTTTGCTTTAAAAGCTGAAATCTCAGATCATTAAATGTTTTCCACAGCTACACAAAAATGCTCATAGCGTTTCTGTAATATTGGTGATTGTTCTCTCTCGTTATATTCAAAGAAGCAATGTGTACGCACTTAAAGATCTGCTTAGAGTGAAAGGTTTGAAAAATGTAAACAAACACAACGAGACAGGACCTTGCCCAGCTGGATGGCTGCCCAATCAGGAAGCACAACACTGGACTGAAGTCAAAGAGGTGAAAAGCTACCGAAACTAATTATCTAAGGTTAGACTAATGCAATAACAGAATCTTATCAGAGTTAGTAACGTCACCAGACAGAAAGATGTTTGCATGAACATATAGATATCAAAAGCTGACATGATGTTCTAGAACAGCAGCTTTACTTACTTGCATAAGCTATATGTAACTGTAAGCACATTTAACAATAAAAAGAAGAGCTTTAATATACAGGCAGTTAAAAGTGACCTGTTTTTGTTAGTAAGTCAGATGTCTCCGTTATGGTTCTTATCTGAAAAACTAAACATCTTTTATCTGCAAAAAAAAATGGATAGATAATTTGAGCTTAGATTTTTGTATTTTTTTGAGGTAGTGTAATCTGTGTGCCATGAAATGTATCTTATGATAACGGTTTAGACTTTTTAGCACGTTTTAGTGTTGTTTCGCCAAAAGTCATTAGTGTATGTTTTTGTGATCCTATATTGCTTTTTTGGGAGCTCAAAATTAGTGAAAATTTTATTATTTATTTCCCCCTTTCTCTAACCAATTATAATAACTTCAAATGCTGCCCGCCTCCATGGAGTGCAAATGCGCTATCTGAGACTAACAAGTTTGGGTTAAACATTTTAATGAAAAAAATCTGATGCATTGATCAAGGTCATGTTTCTTTGATTTACAAAATATCTGAAAACAGTAGGGTGAGAGGCACATCAGCTCTGCTCCATTTTTACAAAATGACTTCTTAAATGGTGCTGATGTGATGCAACACCACGTAATTCAAGATATATAAAAAAGATCAGGGTCCTCATTAAGGTCCTGATTTAAAGACAGTTGCTATATGTATATTCCTTTTATATCTATTCACTCTCATTTAACTCAAACTAACCTTTCTGAATGATGAAGGAAACCGGCTGCTTTAGCAAGTTAAGTATTTCCTCATTATGGATGCCACTGAATCTGAATTTGCCCAAAACTGACATCTGTCATCCACCAATTTCAACCCCCTTAAGCACAGATCATTTTTGTAAGGGAATGGGGTCTCTGTATTGCATCTCTTTAGAGAGGAGTAAACTTTTCAACTGACAGAAAAATAATTGTGTTTCAAACATTTTAATGGCTCGGCAAATGACAATGACAATTTGGCAAATTTTGTTAAAGTGTGAAAATGAACTGGAAACTAAGGTTGCTGCAAAACAAACTGTAATTTCATAGAGGTGAAGGTTGTTGGATGCAAGCTCCACTCTCCAACAGGAAATAGGCCACTTTCCCCTCATGCAAAGTCCACCATATTGATATTGGCTAAAATAGCATTCAACACTTTCCTTGAAAGCAGAAGTGTTTCTGGTCCTGGTAATAATAATAAAACTAACCCAAACAGAGGGAAAAATATTAGACTATTTAAATTTAAATTGAAGTTTGAGCATAGAATTGGGGTAAGTGTTGGCTTAAGGTTGACAGTTGAGGTTGTTTGGTTTGCTTAAATAGCTGCAGAAGAGTTTCATGGGATGCTATTGGTTTGGTGTGGATGTGAAATATTTCTCATCGAAGAGGAGAGCTCCTCTCTCTCTCTCTCTCTCTCTCTCTCTCTCTCTCTCTCTCTCAAGGTCTGTAGCCACTTGCATCTCAAATTTACTGTCCTTTTTGCTGGTGGCTGACATTCTAACATTAAACAGAAAAATATGGATAACCAAAAAAACACTTTTCTTGATAAAACACAAAATTGTGGTTTCCTCATTTACCTCATATTAAAAGGATTAACAAGGACTCGTGATGATTTATCCTAGCTATTTAAGCAGACAAATACAAGTCAACCAAATTAAATGCTTACTGCTACTCACCCCATGACAGTAGAGGAGGTTGAACTCGTCTCCGATACGCCGTAGCTCCCGCGCGACCACAATCTCCGGCGGCACACCTCTGACTGCTTCTGCCATCTGCACCGGCTGCTGGCTATGTTCGGGGAACCATACTTCTGAGACAGACAAGGGACAATTAGGTTCAGAACACACTTCTGTTGTGTTACATCTATTCATTTTATTAGCTTTAAAACATTGTTCACCCAGATAACAAAACAATTCAACCTCAAACTACAACAAAGACATTTTTTTTAAAGAGAGGTTTTAAAATCTTAAAACGAAATCCAAGCAATCCAATCCAAGCTGTTTTTTCTAAATCTCCAGAAAGAAAAACCGTTTGAATCTTATAGTTGCACCTCATCATAAAAAAAGTGTTTTTTTTTGTCTTTTTCTAGCGCATTGAATCAAGACTATCAAAAGTGAAAGTGACCAGTTGGCCAGATATGGAGGGACCCACACCCGGAATTTGTGCTCTAAATTTAACCCATCCCAGTGTACCCACACAGCAGTGAACAAACACACCATGAACACACACCTGGAGCTGTAAGCAGCCATGGCTCCAAAAAACAGGAGCAGTGGGCAGCCATGGCTGTCGCACCTGGGGTGCAGTCGGGAGCTGGTGCCTTGCTCAAGGGCACCACAGCTGTGGTTGTTGAAGATGGCAGAGCAAGTGTTTCATCACTCAGACCATCTTCAACTCTGGGGATCTGGGATTGAACCAGCGACCTTCTGATCTCATTATCCACCGGACCACAGCTGCCCTTCACAGCTGCAAAGGTTCCCATAAAATATTCTGAAGTGTTTTGTGGATGAATAAAAGGCCTTTGAGAATGGCACAATTTGAGGGTGCAGATTTATTGGGTCTTTTTAATCTCAAATTGATATATTATTTAAAAAGTTCATAAAGGTTAAAACTTTAAGGATATAAAGGTAGAAATGAAACCTTTTCAAAATGTGCCTGATTAAAAACCCAATTGATAAACTGATCAAATGTATATTTTGAGGGAAGGTATAATTCCAGTACCAAACATAACATGTTATTTACCCCACTATCATAAGTCTAGTTTTATAAATCTACTGATATTTCATGAGGCAAAAAGGGCTAAATAGATTTTACAAGAATGAGCCAGAAATATTTTTTTTATTCATGAAAATAAGCCTGTTATTTCACATAAAAACAACTCGTTCACAACCACATACATTTAAATTGGTAAGTATGAAGTTTTAAAAATATACGTAATTAAATTACTTAGAATTTGTCATTTTACAGATAGACTTTTAGTTGTTTTACTGAGTTGTGCTGTTATTAAAACGTTTCATTTTTTTATTTAAATGTGTTGAAATAACTTTAAACCTATGTAAAGTGAAACCATAACAGAGTGTAAACAAATATTTTAGACAAAAAAAGAAAAATCACACCATACAATAACATTTTTTTATATCATGAATTAGCATGAATTGGTTGTAACAAGCAATTGTGTTACTGGCCTTTTTACTGTTTTTTGTTGTTGCCGTTTGACTTGTATATGTACAACTGTACATGTTTATCATCAGGCTTCCATGAGGCAAACAACCACCACCTGTTGTTTTATTTTTTGCTGTTAGTATGAGTAAATATTTGCTATCAGCTTTAAAAAGACTATCGTCTGTGGTGAGAAAATGGCTAAATGACTGACGTTATTATGAAGTTAAACATTAATACAATTCGAATTCTGCCTGAACTCAAACTGATCTCCCGCTATGAGTCAAGCGAGAACCTATTTGACGACTATTTCTCATGCTCAATCATATGAAGACCATTAGATACTCATTTCCTTTCACAACTGTGCTAGACGAGTTTCAACTGAAGTTCAATATCTCAAATATCATCATGATTTACTCAACACATTACTACAGTAACACTTTTACTGTTTTTTTTTACTTAATTTTATATTGTTCTAGATGAACCAGTTGAACGAAAAGAACACTTTAGGAAGATCACAAAGTTAATCAATGTAAATTCAAGCCCTTGTACCCAAACAATGCACAGCTCAGGATATAAACAAGTAGCCAGAGGTATAGAGGAACTCTCCTGTTGAGCCAGAAACAGATGAGAGGCCAGATAACTTATTGTTGTTTCTCTTCACCATTAAGAGTGGCTACACCGGAAGACAATTCGCCATCTCATATCTCCTGGCTCTCAATGGGGGAAACAGAGAGCGCTGGATCTTATGTCTCCTCCTCACAAAAGGCAGACTCGTCTATTTTGACTGCATGAACTAAAGCCAACTCCATGACTGCTTTCTTGAGGCCTCTCTGACAGTACACTAGAAGACAACAGAATTCAGCTCACTCTATCAGATAGGCGATGGGAAGACAAGTCACACGATGAGGTCATGTGATCGAGGTTTAACTTTTTTAAGTGTTGTGAAAAAGCAAGCCGTAGATATGAATTGCATAATTAGTCATGTACAGAGAATCACTTTGCACTTATAAGTTGTTAGTTAGCTCAATGTAATGAATTCTGTCATTATTTTCTCTTCATCCACATTACCAATTTCAAAGTTATTGAAGAACGATAGAAAAATATATGGTTACAAAACAAAAATCAGTGTTTTAATGAAGCCTTTAATCTAACTCTTAGTTAAAAAAAACACACACGATTGAACACTCTCATGAAGAAGAAAGACAAATTTGGTGAAGCTTCAGCAATTGAACACAGAATTTTCAAGAACCGGTGAACCATTGTTTAATGCACCAAAATGTGCAAGTAATTTATATTTAAGAAGTTGTCACATAGACAATTGTACTGACATGAGTTTAGACATGTAAGGTTCAAATGAGAAGAAAGATTTGTGAGACATGTTAATGTAACTGATGAAACACACTTTTCACAGCAGTAATGCAGAAACTTAGAGCCAAATTAAACATTCAAAGCACTGAAATTGATGACATTCATAAACAGTGAGTTTTAAACATATTTGTTTTATGTACGTTTACTTCACCTGTGCAATATGTCAAAGACTATTGCTGTAATCTCTCGACAAGAGCCTCATTTGAACTCCCTCTTATTTATATTGGAAACTATTTTCATTGCATCACATTTAACATACTAAATTAGATATCACAGCTTATATCAGAATGATTAATGAAATTAGTCAACTGAGATTTAAACCCTTTATAGGACACTCAATGAAATACCCATAGAGTCGTGAAGGTTAATACAACATTGCCCCTCACCCCATTGGTCATTAATGACGTCACAAAGTTGGCACCCAATGAAGGGTTGGGTATCTGTCATAACTGCCCTGGAAATAAAATAACTTAAATATGTCACTTTAAACTCTATAATGGCATGTACTGATATGTATTACTTAAAGGAATAAAACATTAACTGTTACAAGTTGTTTTTAATTGTGTCATCATAACGTGCCAGTCAAAATGTTCGCGCGAGAATGCCCAAGGCGGGAAAGCTGCACTCTCATGTTTACTTTAAATGTCGTCGCGTTAACGTATCCTCAAACCGTGTCTTTTCGGGGACTTTCTTACCATCAATTTGGTCGTCTTGCGCTTCGGAAATATTGGGCATTAGAGGGGAACCTGGCACAGAATCGCTGTCGACGGAAAAATAGCCACTAGAGGACCTGGAGAAGGTTCGGTACAGCGGTGACCTCAAAGGGTTACTCAACATGGGAATCCCTCCCCTTAACGGGTCGCCTTCGCCCGGTTGAGGGAAGTCAAAGTGCTCGGAGCCACCTGTGTTCTCTCCGGTTCCCCGCGAAGCCGGGACATTGGCCAGCGTTTGCTCTCTGCAGAACAAACAAAACACTCATTACTGTCTTTTACTACCGTTTCGAAGAGGAATTGTGTGTTTTTTTTTGGTCAGACGGGGTTGAATTTCCAGGCTGTTCAGGGGAAATAAGCACGCGTTTGAAAGTCTACTAAACCGGAGAAGTGCGTCACAATCGATGAACCTCACTCCACTTAACTTCCTTGAATTCTTCCTTATAGCGAAACAAACATTTTGGGATGAAACTCAACCCCGCGCAGAGAGATTCGGTGATACGCCGCACTGGACGTAGAGAGCTCGAGTTCGACGGAATGACACGAAGTCCTCTTTTGTTGTTGTTTTTTCGCCCCGTTGGGTTACTTTGTCGTGCTATTTAAAGCGAAAACACGCTCGTCTCTTCGCTTCACTTGCCACAATACCGACTTATACTCGATGCGAAGCGACTGCCAGCAACCCTAAACCAAACATATTATAAAAAACGATTAGAGCACAAACTTTCAAGAGACCGAAGGTAAGTTTGCGCTTGCACTTGTTCCTGCTAGTATGCTACTATATAGAAAGTGGATAGGGACTGTATCGTATCGCCCCCATTCTTTACTCACTTCATTTCTTCTGCTAAATCGCTCGTCAACAACCGCATTTTACAGACTAATGAAAAGTATAATTCGAATTTGTCGCTAAAAGGCTGATGTTGTCTCAGACATTGGTAAGTCACAGGAAAATACCTTTAAAACAAGAGCGAAGCGTTTTCTCGCTTGTTTTCAGCAACGGCCAAACAATGCCGTGCGCACCAAAACAAAGTTTCCTATTAATAGGAGCGCGTCGACGCCTCCAAGTGTTCAGTCCGACACACAAAAGCGCAAAGTTATACACAAGAAGCCAAGTGTCCGTCTAAAGCAGTCTGAAATCACGTGACAGTCCGAACCAGGTTTTGTTTATTCGCGGGGAGTTTTCTAGTTAAGTAAAAGCGCGTTTTTTTCCGTTTGTGAATGTTTATTTTGTTCTGAACGTCATAGTAGGTGCAAAACGGTGGAGATAACAAAGGAAACAGGTTCTTGACGTTGTCTATGACAAAACGCTTAAATAATTCACTCTGGTTATATGACAACACGTAAAGGCCACTGCGGGGAGAGGACTGCTTCGCTGCATCGGAACTTTTGTTGTCCGAGTCGTTGTTTTGCTGAACGCGACGCGAAAACGACACACGCCTAGCTGAATCCAAAAGTTTTACTCTTCGTTCCTCGTGTCGTGCAGCTTTGTATTCAGTCATAAATTCGCTTTCAGTCGAATGTCAAAACGCGTCCAAGAAAAACCAAGCGCTTTCTTGAGTTTTGAACAAGCCGGTGACATTTGAAAATAAAAATGATGTGCAGAAAAGTAGACTAGTCCAACAAAAAGAAGCCGGCATTCTCGTGGAAACTCCGCATGAACTCACCTGGACTCGTCGGACATGTCCACTGAGCACCAAACGCGCTAACGCATCTTTCTATGTGACACAATAGCAAAAAGAAGTTCTATTCACAAAATATCCAACGATGAAAAAGTATAAAAAGATAGAAATCCAATATCAAAAAGTCAAGTCCTTTAAAACACGATGAAATGGCTTCCTCAGAGGAGCTGTCATGTAAGTTCCCGTTCGCAAATCCTCCGCAGGGTTGTTTTTGATGGTCTCTTTTGTCTCCGGTTTATTAGGCACTTCCTCGCCGGAGAACACGCAGGCTCGCTTCTGCAGCGTGAAGCTGGTTTTTCTAATCTCAACGTTAGCGAAACGCTTTATAAAACAAGTCCTGCCCACACGAGGAGGAGCTTGCGATGGTCAAGCCCTCCACAGTGCTGGGATCTTCAAACCAAACCATCTCCAAACTACACAAACACTTTAGGTTGAACTAGAACAAAAGCGACTTACTCCAGTCTCTTCTTCTCTGTGGTTTATTTCATACTGTTTGGTTAATGCATGTTTTATCACAAGTGTCACAAGTAAAAAATCACATGAACATCACAAACATTTTGAAACAGTGCAATTTTGCATGCAAAACAAGTTAAGGCAGATCTGTTATACAAATATATGTACATTCAACATAGCTAAAATAACAGTTTATTAGCTTTTCAAAACATTTCAATAAAGGATTATGTGCAAATTTAGCATGACACAAACATTTTGAAAATGGGTTCAAATAATCAGATTTACCTATTCAATGAATCAATTTGGCACAAATGGCAAAAAATGGAAATGGATCTTGATAGTAAATTATCTTCAAATATTTAGTTCCTTTCATCATAACTAATTTCAAAAAGCTGAAACTTGTGTTTTTTGAATACTTAATTAACATGCTATTCCATAGCTCTTCTTTGTCCTGGTAGTTAGCTAATCTCTCATTTGTGTCAAATGGCTTGCGCCCCCTAAACTTCAGCTAAATATAGAAATTATGTTTTTCTAATTAGGATTGTCAATTATTTTATTGTGGAATGCAGTTAAGGACTATTAGTATATATGTAATAGATAGATCTAATTACTTAACTTACGTTTGATTGCCTTTTTCTACCAACACTGAATTTAAGAACATAATATTGGGTGTTTTTGAACACTCTGGGTACCAATTTATTAACAGTACAGTCCACCAGATAGTAATTTTCCCAACATGACCTTGGCAAAAACACATTTTCATATTCTGTTTGTCGTAACTATCTATAGATGAGTTCAGTTTAAAATAGGAAAAAAATGTTAAACAAATGATACCGAACAAACCCAGTTCAATGATCTGTTCTAAAAGTGTTATAGCCAACATGGGAAATCAGCTAAACAGATTAGAAAATCATAAAACATTATTATTTACCTCGAGAGGGTTTGGAGAAGGAGCCTAATTCAAACAAAAGTGGAGGGGCACTGATCAGTGGAGGGAGCAGGTCATGCTGATCAGCTAATGCTTTACCTTGCTTTTGAGCTCACATACCTTGTTTAAGTGACAGTGTCAGTTTTTAAAATTAAAACTAAGCTCGAACCAATATATAATATTGTTTTTAAAATATAGCTGAAATGTATAATTTTGGCAAGCACTGTTAAAAATGAATTTAATCTGTTAAATACCAATAACTGGCACTTGTGGCTGTGTGAAGAGCATTTGACATTAAATCTTCAATTCTACAAAATCAGTAAAATCATTTTCTCTAATTGACATCCTAAAATTCTTGTGGACAAAATTGATGCATTCAAATGCATATCAACATTTGTGCAGCATTCAATCGTAATCAGAGTTTGGAGAGGCTCAGACTGCTTGGAGCCTCTGGCTGCGGGTAGAAGGCCCATGGCGCTCTGGTAGTCGAAACCCCAGCGATGGGAGCCTGGATGCAGCAGGATGGGATGTTAAAGTCCTCCACCAGCTTCAGGGCATCATCCTTCACAGATCGGCACAGCTCTAGAAGCTTCAAAACAAACAGAGAACACTCACGAGTTATTAAAAAGCAGATATTACACCATGTAACGACACAGTTGAGGAGAATAGAAGTTCTGCTTGCCTCACGAGAAACTGCCCACAGACAGTACAAGAGCGTTGCGCAATTTTTCATTCAACACAAACATTTATTAGAGGGTTATTTCAGGGCATATTAACCAAAACATTTTCACATTGCTAAAGCATAATTTATTTATTCTAAACATTACATTGTATTTGTGATCACTGATCGAATATTTGTTCAATAAATGCCAATTTTTGTTTTTACTTGATAAGATTAATATAGAGAAAGTAACAAGTTACTGATTACACAAAATGCATTGCAACTACCAATATTTTAATTTAGCTAAACACAAATGAACTGTTTTGCATAACTTAAAACAGAAACATTACTCAGCTTATTTGAAAAATTTAATGTCACAAACTTATGAATATCAAAAGAGTTTTAACTATTTGACAATGTTAATTAATATCTACACCCGGCTGGAAATTAGAATGTAATCAAAAGGATGGAGTCCAGGGAGATAAGTTTGAGGAGGACAAACGTTTTTGGTAGAAACTTAATTTATTCTGCTTCAAGAGAAACTTATTATATTGAATCTATTTCTATTATGTAATCTGGTAGTTAGTTTTGCTTATTTGAATAATTAAAGATAATTGGATAGGTCAAATAAAACCTGTTTTATAGACTAAAGAGTTTACACAACTAAGAAAGAGGAGGATTTCTGTGCTGTTATTCACTTTGCAAAGTTCAAGCCATGTAAAAATAAAATACTTCAAACAACTAGAGAGCAACAACAGTCTTTTTTTACAGTGTGACTAGTCAGTAAAACAGAAGATTATCTTAGTGAGATGTTCTAAGATATATTTTAAGAGCAGCATCCTCTGGTGGACAGTAATGATGTTGCATTCACAAACACTTAGACATTTTTTTCCTTACAAATTATTGAAGAGTACAAGCTGATATATACTTTGGCTGTGTGAAGTCACCAAAGTATAAAAAATTATATAAAAAAAATAGCACATGGCATAGTATTGGTGTGTTTAGGAACTCTGCCTGTTGCTCAGTAATGTTCCAGGAGGTCGTATTTGAAATGCTATTGAAAAATATATCATTCCTCTTTATTGTTTGAATGTATTGTTCATTTAGTTATATGAGTTATTTTCTTTTTCAGTTTCCTGGGAATAAAATCAGAGTCTGTCACTACATGTGATATGCTCTACTGATAATAAAGAAAGTTGCTGAAAATATTTTGATATGTTCGATCTTGTACCAAAAGGTTCAGAAGTTCACACAACTGTTCTCATGCCATCTTTCTGCGAGATTCTGTCTAGAAATATGAGTAAAAACATTGATTGTGATTAAAAGATAAGAAATGTAGATTGAAGTGAGGGGTAATCCACCTCCGCCATCGGAACACCAGAAGCATCCATCTATCCTGTCACTGCTGCATTGATGAGCAGTCTTCAGACATCCTGTGAGTCACTCGTCCTGCTTTTTTGCCTTTCACAGCCTGACAAAGAGTTCATTTAAGCACCTGATGCCCTGACTCCACTGGAGCGCCCCAGAGCCTTGATGAAAGATGAATGATTTCAGTCTGACAGTTTCTGCTGAGCTCCATGTGTGTCTTCTGACTCCTACAACGCTGTGCTATCAAACCCCTTCATTGTTCTGCTGGAGAAACCCTTGCTTATCTGAGGAGCGTTTAGCGGTTAAAATATGCTTAGACATGCCTTTTCAATAACTGCCGTCTGAAATCTGTCTGACCTCTATCTGTTTCTCTTTTCAGATTAAAAAGAAGGAGAGCTGATATATGTTGAAACTTCATGTTGGACTGAAACAAACTCGGAGATAATGAAATATTTCACAGAGAAATGATTTCCCAGCGATGGGTTGCGGCAGGGAAGGGCATCCGCTGCGTAAAACATATGCCAGAGAGTTGGCGGTTCATTGCGCTGTGGCGACCCCGAAAGGGAATAAAGCCGACATGAAGATGAATGAATGAATACTAATGAAAACCTATTAAGATATGTTTTTGCATGAGTAATGCTGGGCTACTACCTAAAAATCGGGGGTCATTTGCACATTTCTTTTTGTCGAAAAGTGATCACAGGATTTATTTTGTTTGAGAAGGCATAGCAGTCTGATATTTGGCTCATACTATTGTTACTGTGAATAATAATATTAGAAATGCCTTCAATTTACATAGTGCTTTTCTGCATGTCCATACTATCAAAGAGGCTTTACAATTTTTTAAGCATTAATCATTCACTCTACATTCACACACTGGTGGTGATAAGCCTTGGTAGCCCTCAGCTGCCCTGGGGCAGTCTGACAGGATGTGGCTGCCATTCTGTGCCTACAGCCTCCTGCCCACCATCAAACACACCCCACCAGTCACTCACATACATACTGGGCAATGTGGGTGAAGTGGCTTGCCCACGGCCACAACGGCAGAATGGATCTAGCAGGGATCGAACCGCCAACCCTCCGGTTACAGGAAGACCAACTCCACCACTGCGACACTTTTTCGCATTTAACTTTAGTTTACTTAAACAGGTTTACTTATTTCACAGATCTATTGAAATGAATTACTTACAAAGCTATTAAAATTCTACAGGATATTTTTAAAAAGATTTGAAATCTTCTTTGCTTGTTCAATTTTAAATACCAAGTGTTTTTGTGTGGCCCATCAAGACCAAGACAGAAGTTAAAACCAATAAATGAGAGATCATGCAAACTCTGAATAAAAAGAATAGGAACCTTTTTTAGTTCCTCTCTCCTTCTTATATGAGGTGGAACCAAAAATGTTTTTTTATTGACTATATAATGATTTTACATATTTATTATATAAAAAAAATCAAGGAATGCTTTTAAACTGTACATTTATGCATTTGGCAGACGCTTTTGCACAAAGTGACTTACAGTAGGGGAGAGACAATATGCAATAGTTTACACAGTCAAAGTCTATCTCAAGTTACTCACAGTAGAGACTGTATCAGCTGATTAATCAGCCATAGAAAGAAGGAAATAAAAATAGAAGAAAATGTTATGACCATGCTATTCCCTAGACCGGGCGTAACAAAAGAAAAAAAAGTATTGCTGGAAGTGGAAATACCCCCACCTAGAGATCAAAAACCTCAGAACATGAGAAGGACATGCAAAGAACTTAGACCACTCAGCCATACTGGTGCCAAAATAATCCGTCATTTATCTACATGATAGCATTTTTAAATACAAAGTGGGGGTGGTGTCAGACCAGGGAAGTTTTTTCTTTGTAAATTTGCTGCATATGTTATAGTATTATATGATAAAATATTGCTAAATGCATCTATCAGACATGCTCAAATGATCGTGTTACAGTACTTAGTAACGTCACTTTGAAACCCTAAACAGTCTAACACTCAAATGTGTATTATGATTATTATGCATATACTGTATTTAATATCTATTTTTAAATTGCAAATACTATTAGAAAATTACTCTAAAACGATAGAAAGCTAAAATAATCAAACCCCTCTACTAACATTGGATTTGTTTTCAAATTGCCTGGTTTGTAGGAAAAGTTACCATGATTGTCGTAGTTTGTAAAAAGATTTAGGAAGTTAAAAGTACCATCTGTGTTTAATGGAAAGGGTACTTGTTGTTAGTCAGAACTGTAATTCTCACTGAATCACCCTAATAACAATCATCAGCCTCCTTATGGGCTTCAGCTGTCCAACAGCTCGTAAAAGCAAATCAGCCAATCACAAGCCAGGAATTCAGCTCAGACAGATGAGACATGATAGTGGAGTGATGGCACAATGAAAAATCAGGTTTGATAAGAAACAAAACAATGTGAAACCATGAATCTATCTGATATAAAAAAAAAATGGCAGAAACCTTGGAACAATGCTTCACGCACACTGCTACATCACTAGTAAAACATTTTGTAGGGATTTCTGAGATTAAAATAAAGGTGATCAAAACACAGGAGTATGTGAGGTCTGCTTTCAACCAGTAAACTTGCGTGGGCTGTTTAATATAACAACTGGGGTTTAACACATAAGTGTACTTAAATATTGCTTTAGCCATTTCTGCAAGATGTTAAATATATTGTAAGAAGATTATCCAATGACAATATAATAAAACCTGACAGACAATATGGCTTCTTTCTATTTTGACGTGAGTTTGCAGAATAAATCACCAGAAAAAATGTCTCTGTCCATTTGGGCCCAGTGTCATTAATTCAATAATATGTTTAATGAAATGTGTGTGTTATTGTGACATACCAGTTAAAAATCACTTTTTTAAATAAAAAATAAATATATACTGCAATTTAAAAGAATGGTACAATTTTGTTATAACACTGTGCTGTGAGATGAGATGATTAACAAGGAACACCCCTCAAGTTTTTAGTAAAGTAAACTTACATTCAAATTACGTTGATATTTATTTATCTATTTTGTAATGTTGCATTTTAGATTTATGAAATATTACTGCATTACCAGTGCCACATACTTTATGTTTTTAATCAGATTAATGTGATATTTCACAATTGCTATTACAGTTTTTCAGTACATTTAACAACTTTCCTAAACTCTTAACATGATTAGCACATCAGTCTAGGTAGGCTATACAATTAACATATTTTTGATGATTTGATACAAAATGCATACAGTTAAGACAAATTTCAATTGCTTGAACTTATTTTACACTCACGTTTTAAGCCAACTTTTTTCTCAATGTGTTATGATTGATTAAATGTTGCTGTCGGAAGAAAACATGTGTTAAGGTTTTGAAAACTGTATTATTGTGTTTTGAAAAGGAGTTTTGTTTACAATGGGGGTTTTTAGAATGAAATGAACTGTTTTGCCAATTGTGTGTTTTAACTGATTTGGTGCAAACTTGTTAAATATATTGAAATAACTGTCTTAGCAATTTTAGAAAACTGTAACACGAAAAGTAAATGAACGGGAAATTCATATTCTAAATGAAGAAATATCTTGGTAGTTTTTAAAAAGCTAGAAAAGTGGTTTTCATGGGTAGCTTAAGTCAAACTGAGGCACATTGTGGACATGTTTGTCTAATGTTGACAGATTTAATGAGTGTCTCCAAAAGGAGTGATTGGAAAGACCCGGAGCCACACACAAGCACTCTGACACCTCACACATACATGAGATGTTCTCGTTCAAACGCTCACAGAGGGTATGTACTGAAAAAACTGAGACCTCACACACAGCCAATGACTCAGACATTCTTCCACCTCACAGACTAACTGATACACACACTGACTCAGCATGGATGGATGGGGAATTTGTCAAAATTGGACATTCATCATGGACAATAGATAAATGTCTGTTTTTCTTTAAAGATGTCATTTGGAAATCAGTACTGATGTTTATCATGAGCATTTACAATCTGATAACAATAGGTCTGTAAAAATAAAAGTCAGGTGTACTATATTAATGCCAATCAGTATTGAAAGGAACAATCCGATTATAATCAAAATGGGGTGGTTGAAACTTTCTGTAAGCAAGTGACATTTTTAGACTAAAAACAGACTAAGTTCTTCTTCACGTGTGTGATCATCATATTCCATGATCAACATCATTTTCCCTAAAGTTTTCACGCACACATCCAAAACAATAGAAATCAGGGGTTCCAATCACTTATATGGCTAAGGGAGCATAACATCTAGCATCTAGGTATTCCAACTTTTGAGAAAGAATGAACCACCCTCATGAGCAAAGTGAATTCTTGCATGGAACTGTGGATGCCACGTGTGCAGCAAATCTAGTTGAGAATTTTCTTTGATCCTAAATTTTCCATAGATGACTGTCAGCTGTATTAGAAGGAAATGGAAATGGAAACAGACGAATAAAGTGGTATGACAAGTGAGGATACTGAACGCTGTCAGTGAATACTGAGGTGCATAACGTTAAGTGGTCCCCATCTTTCTGCAGAGTCAATCACTACACACCTCTAAACTTCATGTAGACATGTTTAGCTAAAGAAAAGTGCAGAAAGAGCTCAAATGGAAAGAGTTTCAATGGCCGAGCAGGTGCCTTCAAGCTATATATCAACAAATACATTGGTGGAAAGCACGCTGCTGCTGGACTCTAGACTAGTAGAGACGCTTTCCTCATCTGGAAATCTAAAAATGAATCTCAATTCGGTGGTTATAGAAGAACGTTACTTGTCTGATTGCATTGTGCCAAGTGTAATGTTTGATTGAGAAAGATTATGGTGTGGGATTGTCCAAGACATTTAGGACAATTCCATGCTCTCATCTTTGCGGGAACAGTTTAGAACTGGTCTGTTCCTCTTGTGCACAAAGCAAAGTCCATAAAGACGTGGATGACAAAGACTGATATGAATGAACTTGATTGGCTTGCTCAGAGTTCTGAACTCACCATTATAAAACACGTTTGAGATGCGTTAGAGTGGAGAATGAGAGCAAGGCCTTCTCTTCCAACAATCAGCGTTCCTACACAACCTTTTCAACAGTCATCCTTTATGAGTTCATGCTGTTACAGCTGCAACAGGCGGACCGAAGTCACATTGAACCCTACGGATTAGGAATAGGATGTCACTTAAGATTAAATGTCAGCAAAGTAGGTTAGTGAACAAATTTGGAAATATATAAATATGCTTGAACTAGATTTGGGGTGGAAAGATGGCTCAGTGGTGGAATTGGCCATTCGGTAACTGGAACGTTGGCGGTTCAATCCCCGCCATTCTGCCGTTGTCGCCCTGAACAAGCCACTTCACCTGCATTGCCCTTTATGAATGTGAGTAACTGGTGGTGTGTGTTTGGTGGTAATCAAGAGGCGCAGAATGGCAGCCACATCCTGTCAGTCTGCCCCAGGGCAGCTGAGGGCTACCAAGGTAACTTATCATCCCCAGATTGTGAATGTGGAGTGAATAAATAATATACTTGTAAAGCATGACTTTGAGTGTCTGAAAAAGCACTATATAAATTAAAGGCATTATTATTATTATTATAAAATAGCTTACACTCCCAAACAGCCACACTCATCATATAATGAACTGGACTGGTATTTAAACACTAAAAACCTTGTCTCATTGACGATGAAAACAGCTTTTCCCATCACTTCCTCTTCACCGCACGGCAGGGGGTTCTTGAGCTTGGTCACGTGAACTTGGGACACAAAGCCCATCTCGCCGAAGTTCTTTACATTTGCAAAAAACGCTTTTATGACAACGGACAATTTCATGTAAACGTGAACTTGTGAAAGTGAATTTGAATCTATCACCTAAACGATGAAATCAGTTTTGACTAATTTGTTCATCATGTTTGAAATGCAGTGGTCTGGTGCATAGACATGTACATACATAGGCCAGCTCCACTCCCTCTCACAGCTACATTTCTGTCAGCTGTTCAACAACCTTATTAAAAAGGAAAACCTGATATATAACTTAACCCTCCTGTTTACTAAAGGGTCAATTTATGGCCTTAAGTCCAGCTATGCCTGGAACACACGGGTGCACACTGTTAAATTCCCCATAAAATTATGTCACAAACTTAGGTCCTGGAGTGCTACTGCCCAGCACATTTTAACCCTGTAACCCTGTAACCCTGTTCTAGTATGCATACTACTCTAGCTTCAGAGAAGCCAAGAAGAGCTTAAATAGTGCACAGGTGTTTTATAAAGGTTGAGTCGAAACTGCAAGGCAGTAGCCCTCCAGAACAGAAGTTGGAGATCCCTGGTACTGAATGGTCATAATATTACAAGAGTAGTTTTAAAGGGATATGTAATAAGTAAACCAAGGTATAAATGACATTACATAAACCTTAGAGTTTAGAAGACACATGTTGGAGGTTACATATCAGGTCATATAGACTCCAAAGGTTACATTTTGGTTTACCCTTGGCAAATTTGTCAAGAACCAGGTTAATTCCAGAACATGGTTAATACAAGACATTTGGCAGAACAAGTGCATGAAATTATGAATCACATTTCAAAATCTCATTGTTAGACATTGTTAGAGTTTTTTTTATTACATTTAACTTTTGAATTAAAAACTGAGCTTACATTTCTGTTTTTGAGTTGTTACAAATGGTTTGAATGGTAATTATTCTTTAAAGTAACTTGTTAATTCTTCCCACTGGGTTTTACACTTGTTTGGCAACACCCAAGCTCCACTGCCTTGAGCAATGCAGTCACCAACTACACAGATACCAGATCTTGTTGATATTTGCATGGATTATTATATCGAGTGGAGAACGTGAAGATAAGCAAAGATGTTCCGACTCGAATCTCTTCAAAACAAGTTTTCATCTTAGTAGAATGAAACTCAAACAAGTTTCCAAACTAGTTGTATTTGATGATTTAAAATTATTGGACAAATTGTTCCTCTAACATGGTGCACGTAGATGCATTCATTATGATAAATGGCAGTGTATTTTCAATACGTATGATGCAAACTATAAATTATACACAAACTGCATCGAATCAGACTTTTATGTTCTATCTGGTTATTATCGGAGGTCATATTTTAATGCGGCTCAACTTTCTGCAGTCTGTAAACTAAAAGCAAGAAGTGAGGAAGGATTTGTGTAGTGTGACGTCTTAGATAACATGTTTTTAATTGAAGAGTTCATTGATTTGTGTTTTATCCAAGTGGTTCAATGTAAGAGAAGCAACTAGTTAAACTTCTCGTTGCAGTCACTTCTCTTTATTACAATCAACATCCAACTTTACTTGTGAATACTGTAGATAAGCCTCACATTTTTTGTAATGGTCATTTAAATTAGTTTACTGCCATCACAAGTGGAAAACAATAAAACTTTTTGTTTGAATGAACTAGGTTGATACTGGTCATATTTTTTGTTTATGGTTGTGAAATAAACATTAAAGTGTTATGACAATAATTGCTGAACAAAGATATTCGCTTAAAAAAGTGCCTTAAAGTATGTATCGTATCATATATTGTTGAAACAAGATCTTTAACCCACTTCAATTTGGGTTCAATTATTCCCTTCCATTATTTGATTAACTAAATGAGATGATATTTAAAACATTGATTAATCAAACAAAACTGATTTTATAGCACTTTTTGCAAATGCTTCAAATTAGCTTCACAAACCAGTGAAGGGCTTGGAAACCCTTAAGGACGGTAAATTAACTTTAATTATGTATTGATTATGAAATGTTTCAACATGACTCAAGAACATTCCTATCTCTTGCGAACATTGCTAGGTTATTAAAGATCTGTACACATCAGCATTAAGTATTCAGAAAAATAGCAAATGTGGCATTAGAGTTGAATATATTTGGACATCACATGTTAAGAACACTGATGTCAGATGTTGTATAAGCTGATAACCCGCAGCATACACTGTATTCTTCCATCCTTTATTGCTGGAATTTGTGCAGAATTGGTCCAGCACTGCATCTGTGTTGTTTCTCTTTAAATGCTCACCAAAATAATCCTAAAAGTCTGTTGAAGTCCGTTATTGTCTTGATTCTATTACGTAGACTGATGTTTATTTGAAGTTTTAGAATCCTTCTCTCGGTTCACCGACAAAGGCTAATAAAGTAGCTCAAAATAATCTTTAAGCTCATTTTAGATGGTTTAACTAGCAGTTCAATCATACAGTTAACTTAATGAAATCAGCAAATTGATGTATTCATATTCATCCTTGTTATAGGGCCAAGATAAAATTAAGAAGAAGGATTTGGAATCATCAATATGTTATAAAAGGCTAATTTGTAGGAAATATATAATTTCACTTACTTTCATATTTTTATGTTGTGGCAAGAACACCCAGAATAAAAAACCCATGCACACATATCAATCAAGTTGCTATACTTGTTACCAACATGGTCATGTAACAAAATAGCATGGTTAAGCATTTACACCACCAGCCATATGAGTTCTGGCACCTATCGGCTTGTCACATAATCAGTGGTCCATGTTTGTTTTGTAAACATATTGTCTATTTATTAAAGGTATTAAACCTTTTAAACAAAACAAATATAGTATGCAGCAGATGCATACAGGTATGATGTGAACAGACCGTACCATAAAATATGGCTCCAAAATAACGAAACAAAACATTGTCAAAACTAACATAACAAAAAATCATAACTTGTTCAATCTCAAAACTGAGAAAAAGAAATTGTAGATATCCAAAAGCCCTCATTCCTGGTTCCCCTTAAGAAAAACAACATTAGTCTGTCAAATCTAAACAGGCGAAAGGGTTATTTTTGGCTTAGTTCTGCAGAGCATCACATGATAAACTATCTTCAATAAGCCATTGACAGCACATGACAATAGCAGATATGAGAGCGCTGAAAGCAAGCGTGCGCACATGCCTTGAGTCACGTGAGGAGGGGGGCTCTAGGGAACAGAAGGGCTTGTTTGCACAGAAACAGCGCCTCTGTTGGGATTGTGAGGAGAGTAAACATGCAGTGAAGCACCTGCTGATCACACAACACTGGCAGAGATGTGTCAAAACCCCGTGCATGGGAGAAAGCAGTGGTTGAGTGCCTGATGGGCTCATCGCAGCTAATTGTGAACAACTGAAGACTTTCAGAGAGTGTGTGGGGTCAGTTTATACCTGTTTTACTAAAAGAAACTAAACCCATTCTCTCAGTCCTGGTAAACATTGTGTAATGTGTACATGAGGTGATGGCCCTCTGTTTAGCTTATTTCCACAATTGACCTACAGTACATGTGGTTTAAAGTGGATATTGAAATATTCTATAGTTATTTATCCTCAAACCTTTTGTTGTATTTGATTTTGGACATCTTTCTAAATAAAGTGTTGCCTTTAGTATTTGAGTTAAAAAAATCTTTTGAACATTAAAATATTTTTAAAGGAAAACATTTTTTTAAACGAAAAACACCTTTTTCGTTGTTATGAGTTACTCAATTTAATAAGCAGAAGTAAGAATGAACGTCACAGATGATAATAGTTATCAGATTTTTTTTACATGAAAACTTGATATGATTGGCTCTAACCCACCAAGAGCCAAAGAACCAACAATATATGCTGATTTCATACTGGTGCATGTGTTCCTAGCTTGATAAGGTTATTATTGGATAATATATACATAACTTTATTTATAATATAAATAAATAACTGTACCTGTCTACGTATCTGTCTGCTGGTCCCTGGAGACAGATAATTGTGTTCCAGGTACCATCCTCGCTCCTGGTACACCAGACTAGTACCATGTAAAAGGCAGAACTAGGAGAGAAACAGACAAAAAAACAGGTAAATCGTAAATACAACACTCTGAACAATCTCAATAAAATCTTGAAGTAGACTGTTTCGATTTCTTTAATTACATCAATGTTCTTGAGCTGAGGTAGTAGAAAGAGTAGAACTATTTATTATGTCATCATTAGCAAATTTTATTTTCTTTCATTTCTTTGACATTAATTTATACATTGATATTTATTGTCTTTTGATCAAAGTTGATGACTGCTATCACATTATGAGGTTTTATTCTTTAGCAGTTTGATTGCGGTCACATTTAAAACAAAAAATAACTTGTATTTTATAAAAATATTATGCATTATACCAAAAGATTCTCATAAATAATGCTGTTATCATTATCAGTTGTTAAAAACTTGCTTGAGAATAATCATTTTATAATTATTGATTTATTGTAAATGGGATCAAGTGAACTTGGTTTTACTATCTTTAGTAACTTAAAATTCTACTTCTTGTATCTTCAGGGCTTTTTGGGACATAACTGTGCTGGAGTTCTGGTTTATCTCAACAAGTTAAAATAATTTAGTAAACCCAAGATAGTGAACTTGCTGGAAAATCTTATTCACTCTGTACTCAAATCAATCTGTTTTCATCCTGCAGCAGCTGACCAAAAAATCACTTTGTAACAGAATCTACACAATCTACGCAAGTATGAGCATATCACTCCAGTTTAGCATCTCTTCATCCTTCATTTTAGGATTACATTTAAATTGCTGTTATTTGTATTAATAAATACATTTGTAAATGGTAAAATGGTGTTGCCCCATCATACTTTTCTGTAATTCTCTGTCCCTTTCTCCTTCTTGGTTTTTTAGGTCACCTGACCAGGAGGCAACCAGGGTTAGCAATTAGATCAATGAATTATTTAGCTCTTTTATTTATTTGTTTTCTTTGTGTTGTACTGTACTTTATGGAGTATAAGCACATTAAACACTTTCCAATGTTTATTTTATTTATTACTTTAGATGGTATTTGGTTTCATTACACTAGCAATAATAAAGCCATGTTACAAAATTATGTTAAAACTTTTATTTTAACAATTAATTGAATTGAGTATTTAATACATAAGTATTAATATTAATTAATATAAGTAAAATGAGACCGATTGAGGTTATACATTTATGCATTTGGCTGACACTTTTGTCCAAAACGAATTACTGAAGAGGAGACAATATGTACTTTGTTACGCAGTCAAAGTCTAACTTAATTTGCTTGTACTAGAAGTTGTATCAGCTGATCAATCATCCATAGCAGGTAAGAAATAAAAAAGTTTTTTTTTCACTGTAAGTGTTCCTTGAAGAGTTTTCTTTGAAGTCTGTTAGTTTGGCTGCTTTCCTGACTGGATCAAGAAGTTTGTTCCACCAGCCAGGGACAGTGAGAGAGAAAGCTTTGCTAAAAGATTTTCTGTTGCCTTTCAGGGACAGAGCCAAAAGATACTGTTCCTTCTCTGAGCGCAGAATTAAATTGAACTTTTATGTTAAACATGTACTATTGTACTGATTTTAAAGTGAGGATAAGCAAATCTCACTGAGCAGCAAAAACCTTTATAACACCCATATACATTAGGCAGCCTAAATCTTCTTTTTAATTCGCTTGTTCACTTTCGCCATTTTGTTTGGCTAAATGAGTGCTTTTTTAATTTGAACTAGTTTTATGTCCTTTATGTGTCCTCTTTTTACCTCGTTATTTTATTTTGAACACTTTGTTGAGTTGAGTATTTTCATGATAAATTCACAAAATTTCTCTAATATTGCAAGGAAATGCATCGTGTACAGCTGAAAGTGGAAAGATACTTGTTGACCATCTTGAGTGTAATATTTTTCCATATCTGCAGGGCCCTTCACACCAGCAGCTCGAGTGAGTACAGGATGTCACACAAAAGATGAAGGGAATGGAAAAACAGCAGCGGTTCAAGCTAATATCTTTTCCACGCTGAGGTTAGCTAGCAAACATAAAAACCACCCGCCTTATGCATCAAAGAGATGGACATGAAAACTACTCTATAGAACAAACTCTTTAATAGAGAAGGCAGGGCCAAAAATATTCTGATCAAAATGTTCTAAAATTCTATTGAATATCTGCATTATTTGTGCATGCAAGCGCTGTACTTTGGAGAATTTTATCTATTTTCTATAATTTGTAATGAAAAGCACTGCCTGAGTTGTTATATTTTAAACATATCATATATTTAATTTTCAAAAAGTATTACTTTTTTAAGAGAAAGACTCAAGAGCTAAACTCATGTTTAGATTTACAAGAAATTATTTTGAAGGTATTGTGTACCACTTTTAATATTACCGTCATCCACCATAAAGGAGAAACACAAGTTGGGTTTTTAGTTTAATCCAAATTTATCAGTTTTGTGTGTAGTATCTGAATCAAGTTGCAGTGGTGTAGAATAAAAACATTTTTTAATTTATAAAAATCTGATCATATTTCATTATCACATTTTTTGGTCCCAGCTAGCATGTTGCTACTTACTTGTTGCCACTCTGGTCAAGACATGATACTCTGGACACATGCTTGCATAGTTTTAAAATGCTACCAATTACGGCAGAATGTTATTGCAACTTAATGCAAGAAAATAATTCAGAGGTGTGTAAGAAGCCAAATAAAAATTATAGTTCAGCTAGTACCCCCCCACCCCACTTTCTTTTCTCCTTCTCTCTGCCTTTCATGCAAATGGTGAGCTGAGAGCTTATCTCAGAGCCATTATATTTCTTATCAGACAAGGTTTGCCTGATGGAGAGGAATTCACCTGGTAAACTTAACAAGAGATGTGAAACTAAAGTTCCTCGTGCACAATCATGTGATCAGAAAATAAGAATTTTGCACTAGGATTTCAAATTCGAGTTAAGGACCAAATTATTTTGGAAAAATTAAAACCTGTAAGTATCTGAGGATGTATATCCAGATGTATGATAACATTTTTAGCAGTGATATTGTAACTTGAATTAAAATTGTGTTCTCTCATCTTCTCTATGAATTGCAAAAAGTAAAGTTTAAATGGTTTTCAAAATAGAAGTACAAATAGTTCTACAAATATTTCTATATTTAATGTGAATTAAAATGGTTTGGGAGCAAATGAAAGGATACATTTAAGTAATATTATTGTCTAACAAAACCAATATCTTAAATTGCAAGGGTTGGAATTTACATGGCAATCCATTTCAAGGAATCAGTGTTGGGCCTAATACTGATACTTGAGGCAGTCCATTTTTGTAAATGGACAGAATCTTGCCAAAACGATCAAGATCGTTTCTATTGGTAAGATCTACACTAGGGCTTGTAGGTGGCCTAGAACTGTCCCTTGGGATATTTCACAATTTGCTATCATTCAACGGAATGATTTAAATATTTTTTTTCTAGATTTTCTAGAATTTTTTTTAAAGATGCAATGGATCAATGTTTCTGATAGGCACCCCTCATTGATTGGTCTAAGGATAAAAGCCAAGCAAATATAAAAAATATTGTCATTATTTACCCCCTTTTATGTGATTTCAAACCAGCTAAAGCACACCCAAACTTGGATGGTAGGTATATAGAACTTGGATGGTAGATATGCAAAACTCAACATGTACTGAAGTTGGATTTCCTCCATCTCTTTAGCCTCAGTGACCCCAAAGGTTTATTCCCTGCTTTACCTCATAACTTCATAAACATGTGGTCTAAAGTGGCATCTTTTGGAAATTCCCAAACTCTTTGAGATGCTTGGTTATTGTTTTTGAGTGGGCATGTTTGCTGAGAGGCTGCTGTTGTGTCTGAGAACTTTCCATTGTAAACATTTGATGACTGAGAGTCATGAGTGCACTTCACACGTACCGCTGTGAGCAATGCGCGGTCTTCTTTGACATGGCAACCTTCAACAGCCAGTGCAAACTGCTCCAGGGTTACTACAAAGGCAACAGCAATAATTCGGCACATTAATTGCCATAAAGGATGAAAGTAGGAAGTGAAAGAAACTCATTTTAAAAGTCAGAATACATGTTAATTAATCTCTTTTTATTTTAATAACCATGCAATTTTTTAATTGAAAGAAAAGATGCTGTGAAGAATGTAAAATTTCCTTGCTGCTTAAAAAAATTTGTTTGTTCCATTTAAGAGGTTTTTATTTTTCTAGTGAAGTAAGAAGCGGCACTTTGATGCACTAGAGTTCAGCCCCAGGCAAATTTTTCTATGAAGGCAAAATTTATATGCAGTATATGCACTTTAGTAGACCAAAACATCTTAAAACAATAGATTTAAAAAAACAAAGACTTTGTCTATTTCAAATTCAAACCTGTTTCAATGATTTAATTTGTACAAAAAACATTATTTTGAAGAATGTCTGAAAACAGCTACTTTTCTGAGGATGTTTGATACTGCATGCAAACATATTGTTAAACACAATCTCTGAGAGGTTTTTTTAACAGGTAAAAGTTATTTTCATAGTTCTTCTTCCCCAATGGGAGAAGGACTAACTCTAACAGAACTTTGTGACGCTAATCAGGACTAAGCAATAATGACAATGGATGGGAGGAGTCAAAGAGATACAGGTAAAGAATGCTTTACTGCAGTTCAAATTCTAATTAATTGATTTAAAGTACTGATATTTTCCTAAACTATTTATTTAATCAAACAAAACAAAAGAAATCCAGTTGAGCATATGTTAAACATACCAGATTTTGAAGTGGGTGTTAAAAGTATATGCTTGAGAGGGCTTCAGTGCTTAAACATATTTTTTATAAAATTAAATTTTATAAAATTTATTAAAAAATAAAATATTTTTAAGTATATATACTTAAAATATATATTTTTTTGTAATCAAAGTTATCATTGATAATCGATATATGCATCCAACTGATGTCTCATTCCCAGCAGAGATGCAGAATAAATTATCTGATACATCATACAGTAAATTAAGTAAAAGCACGTTGTCTGAAGGTTATCAGCTCCATCTCAAAGAACATAGAGCACGGTATGAGTGGGAGGGTGAGAATGGAAAGTCATTCTTGTCAAACAAATACATGCACGCACAGACACTCTGTGCATGTGCATCCGAGGATAGGAGTACACGGATAGATCTGTAGATATGGGAATCACAGTCAAGACAAGTTTAGTGGTGCCTTTTGCTCTATAAGCTCAGTATGCCTCTCCTTTGTTTTTGTTTTTCTCTCACCTCTGTGAATATGTGCCAAGGCCAGCGTGGTCACATGATGCAAACAAGAGTTCCAGGCTGTAAAAGACTCCTCTTTGTTTTTTTCCACCTGTTCAAATGTATAATAGACAAAGGTTAAACTGATGACCAAATCAGTGTGGCTAATCCATTTCGAAGAATATGCTGAAAGAGTAAAATTAAATTTGTTCTAAATATAACATGGGGATTTCTTACAAAACTGACAAACAGGATTGGTCGCCTATGAGGGGAACTCTGGAATACTTCTAACCATTCTTCCACCAGTATTGTTTTTGAGACAAATAACCTAATGGCTTGTATTATCCCACAGTACCCACATTATTACCATGGGACAAGGTTTGGAGAGTGAGAAGGGCAAAGCTCCTATTCCGCTAAAGATATCATGCGTTCTGTTAAATTGAGTACTACCTCACTTTAAATCGAGCATCAGTAAAAGGAATCAGTGCATTACAGCTCATTTAGGGAGGATGACTGACCTTGTTGTAAAGCCGATTCGCTAGACTGCGCTGCAGCACTCGCTCCCTGTACCGTAGCGCTTTCAGAAGGAACATTAGCTCTCCTGCTTTCTCCATGCCAAAGCCGAGAAAGCTAGACAAACATGCAAACAGCCAACAGAAATAGAGATTAGCTCTGTCACACAAAGAGATTCTGTGTAATTTACTCGCTATCAGGAAAAAAAAATCTAAAGATTGAAAAGATTAAAGATCTTTGCTTTGGTTAAGAGATGAGGACTGGAAAATACCCATTAAATTTAACTCTATTTAGCAAATTTTTAAAGTGCAAGAAATTTAAGGACAGGGGTTTTGTGTTATAGCGCTGCATGATGCATGTTGATGATCTCACAACTATAATTTGCAACTGTAAATGTATATTTTACAGAATGGCCAGAATTGTGAGACAAACTTTCAAGATTCCATAGCTAGCACCCTTTTTTTTTAAGTATTCTTCAGTGACAGAAATGAGCTGCCATCGTAAAACCTCAATATGGTCTTGTGAGCAGTGAAAATGCCTTTCTGATTTTTAACCTGAAATTTAAACTATGCTTTTTTTCCATCAGAATGCAGGATTATTGGGTGCCTTGTTCATTGTTTATTAGAAACAGAACACATGCACTTTGACAAAATATGTCAGTATTTAATTATTTTGCATTACGTTATTTTTAATCAAGTCATCAATTACAGTAGATCAACATAAAATGTTTTTCTCAAATATGATCATGACAGAGTGCCTCACAAATTAATCTCCTGATGGCTGCTCAAGGCCTGCACTGATGTGTAATATTGATGTGTGATACAATTAATGGAAAACAATCACACAACTAGTTGTTAGTCACTGTGTTTGGTTCATTTTCATCACTCATTTTTCTTCCCCTCTAAACAAAAAAGTTGAGTAGCTGACAAAGAATTACATTTTCATCTGATTTGACCAAAACGTGTTTCTGTAAATTTAAGACAAATGAGATAATGACAATGTCCTCTTGTGTAGTTACAGGTTGGTTATCAGGAGAATGATATTTGAATTTTATCATTTCACTACCACATGCATTGTCACCCATCGCCAATCTGTGTAGGTCTAAAATGTCCTCCCTGGTGTACTCGATCACCTTTTTGGTCTTTACTAAATCAATTGGTGCAGTCAATTAAATCCCTGTAGCATAAAGTTTCTACCACCATATCTATTAGTGGAAATTGTGCTGTTGTTTTTTTTAGTTCAGCCAGCATTCCTTTCTCCTCTAAACACAGAAAATTTAGTAGATAACAAACAATTTCAATTTGGTCTGATTTGACCACAAAGTACAGCAGGACTCCAATCCTTCACTAGTCACCTAGCTGCCTTGACATTATTGGCACTCTTATATAGTTTTGTACTGGTTTCAAACTGTTCTTATGATCACTGACAAGACACAAGGTGGGATATTTCATGGGTTTTAATCACTATTTTTATCTATGGATGTGCATAGTTAGAAGAGGGAGAAAGGAGATGGTGGGGAGTGGGGGTGGAATTTGATGTGCAGCTGAACCTAACATGTCCTTCTCACTGACTGCTATGGCGGTATTCAGGGCATTATTTTCTGTTATATAATCACAACAAAACACATAAACCCCTTCTCACCAAGCAAAAGGGGTTTTCTTGTAGCCAATTCCTGCCTTGTGTAGGTTTAAATGTCCTGCATGATGAGGTTCAGCACCTTTTTGGAATTTAGCACTGTCTAGATTTTTGGAATCTACATGATTGATCACTTCTGTGGACAGACGTCTTGCTTCTGCAAGTAAAACGAGTGACTGCTAATCTGCTAATTGACAACGTCTATGCGTGATGACTGGTAGGAAGTCAAACACTCATTTCTCCACACAGCAATCCGTAAGAAGAGTGATGCTTTGAATATTTTTTTATTGGTACACTTAATCTGTTCTTTACATCTGTCCTCTCATTCTCACCTGGTTCTGAGGCCATCAGAGGCTGTGCTGCTCCAGGTTCTAATCAGTCCCATCATCATGTTGTCTTTCATATGTTTGGTATGTTGTGTGAGGAGCTCTCGAACCACAACCTGAACATGAAACCCAATTTCTCACAGTTACTGTTCTCTGGACAAATTTTCTATAAGTTAAAAAAGGTACCCTCTCTGGTTTATTGTATTGTAGTAAAATGACAAACCCCTCTGACTGTTTTGCAAGCATAGGAGTGCATGACTTTATTTTTCTCCTGAAGGAGAAAATCTAATTTCAGCCACAACTCCATGTCTTCAGGGCCTGATCCAGCTGTGAATGTCATTACGTGTACGATCCAATCAGAATAGCCACTTTATTCAAATACCATCATAATCGACTTAATCCAATTTAGTTTGTGAGATGCAGTTTATTCTTTGAAAGAGTAGTCGTTTGTCTATTTCCCCCTCCAAGCGCTCATCGTGTAGATATCTCTCTGGGGTTTTTTCTTGTTTGTCTGAACATGGGTATTTTAAATGTGATATTGGACTATATTAAGACAAAAAGTGCCAAAATAAGTGGGAAAACAAATAACAACCCTTAGGAGAAAGGCAATAATAAACACAACCCTCATGACCAAACATTTCTTTTTCTCATCTTGATCTTCGCTGAGAGAGTTTCTTGTGTGGTGTTGTCTGGTAAAGAAGTTATTCATGATTCTCAATACCTGAAGCATAACCATGTTGTCACCCTCAAACGTGACGAATACATCCGAGTCACACTTAAGAGATGGGATACGGTTTTCCATCATGAATCCCTGAGGAAAAAAACACAAATCCACCTGTTTTAAAGTGGCTGTACGGCTATGTATGTGTGAGATCCCAAAGCAACAATTTCAAAGTAACAGCCTTTATGCTCTCCTTCTCTTTTTGGTCACTTGTGCATAGAGAGAAAAAGCTATGCATTCCGATGAGCGCAGAGAAAACATAAACAACTAAAAAATCTTTGTAGCTCATTGCCTATGTTACACAGATTAAAAAGCTCTCATTGGTTTTTTCTTGTGTAGTTTAGTTTTTAGTGAGGTTGCTTTGTTGGTTGATGGAATTCAAAAACATGCAAAACACAAAAGGGGTGGTGTGTGTTGAAAAGATTGATCCGCAAACCAACAGCTTAATCTCTGACTCACCAATACCGATGTAGAACCACTCTTCTTTGTTGGGTTTTTTTTTTCAACTCAAGGGAGCACAGCACCATTAATGGCTTCAAAGTGGTGAGTAAAGCAATTCAACAGCAAAAGAAAAGAACAAAAGAAACGCCTACTAAACTTTCTCAAATAGTATCACTACTTAAGCCTACAAGGTTATTAAATGACATTATACAAGGAAGTAAATCTAAAGTCCCCTGCTTTGAAATGTCCCCTGCTTTGACTATTCATCTGGCTCCTAACGTTAGGGTCTTTTTGACTCAAGACTCACTTGAACATTAAGGCCTTCAAATTTAGATGGTTTCATCTGTTCTACCTTTGTTGTTGAATGTGCTCTAAATCTCATACTTTGCTTTTTAAGGCGGTCTGTCTGCTTTCATGATGCATGTTTTTTCTTTGTGGTGCATGAGATTAAGATGATTTAATGCTACATGTGTGAAAACAAACAGATACACTATACTTTTTGTTATAGTCATAACAAAGTTATGGTTTCTCACAACAATTTCCAACATAAAACATGGCAGAGAATAACACAGTTTAAATGAAAGTTACAATATCTGCAGTATTATAAAATTAATGAATTGATCTATAGCAAAGGTGTAAATATAAAAAATCATAAAGCACAGTAGTACATTGAGATGAGTACTGTGATAGCTAGCACTAATCCAGTCTTGGGGACTAAAATTTGAAGAATTGAAGAATCGATAAACTTTAATCATATTGGTGACTGATTCTTTAAAAGACCACCTTTTCCGAATTTCAGAGAATTTTCCAATAACATAAATAAATGGTTAAGTATTGAATGCAAAATTGTACAAATATTACATCATGATCTTACTTTCAGTCAGCTAAAGAACACAATTCAATATACATATTTAGTGGAATTCATTGGGCTTTCATTTGTTATGACGGAATCCTTCCTGTTAGAGTATAACTGTACCCTTTGCATGTTGATCTACACTTTATTCAAACAAATTTTTCAATTCCAAGTTACCACATTAAATATCTTTCAAATATTTAGTTTATGTTTTCAAAGATTTGTGAATCTAAATACAGTATTTAGTTTCTTGTTGAAATAGATGGTATATATTATTGCTGCAGACATAGACACATTCATGTTTCCAGTCATGTAATCAAGGATTGCTTAAGTTCATAAAAATAGCCTATAGCTGTGAGAATGTAATTGTATTAGTCATTTAAAAAAAAAAATCTTTCAATTTCCACACGCATCCATACAATAAGTTTGTTGTGTCTACGCCTACTCACCATGCCTCCGGTGCACTCACGGCAGTCCTGCAGACAGGCCAGATTCTCCCAGGTGCTGTAGGCTTTGAGTCCAGCGACAAGAGCTTGGAGAGGACGATTGCTCTGCAGATCTTCACCCTGACACAAAGCCTCATCCATCAAATGTGCTGCGTATCTAAGAATCAAATTGATTTTTGACACTGGAGTTGAAAACAAGCAAATTAAACTAATGGTAATAGATGGTAATCTTTGCATCAGTCATAATACACTACACCAAATAAGTACACCACAGTAATTTTGCATTCGTTTTATACTAAAACAATTTAAAAAGAGAACATAAATAATAGTTAATTGATAAAAAAGTTAACAGGTTTTCATCTGACTTCAAAATCACCTTTGAAGAATGAAAGTGTTTGATGGACTATCTCTTAAAGTTTGAATCTTTCACACCAGTCCTTGAAAAGCCTGTGTGATTTGTCTGAATTATTTAATAACAGCAGCTAAGGAACATGTTTTTGTCACATAATTATGTTCTCATGGGTTACCAAACAGGCTTTAGAATCTCGAGTTTAGATCAGGACACAGTTTTTAAGAGTTGGCCTGATTCAGTAATGAAAGATCTCTTTGTTTAAGCTGACTCTACAATAGATACATTTTTAAACTTTTGTTAGACCTGTGAGTGGAGAATGTAAATCTGTGTTTAATCACTTAGAGTGTCATATCTCACACACCCTTATTTTTAAATGTGTTAAACAGCAAATTCAATTTCTACATTTCAGTTATGTCATACCACAAGGTTTAGTTTTGGGTCCTGACATTAAACAGTTTTATATTCTGTCTGTAAAACGAATACAAACCTACTAGTCTGATTTAAACATGTATTTTATGTTATTTATTTCATAAGCAAGGTGAAAGTTAAAAATGCAGCACTGATAAGGGCGTGAGTTAAATAGAATGGAGGAAATACACTTTCATTTTTGGTCCACCTTTTGAAATTCTTTTTTGTTCTTCTCTTATATGTTGACTTATAACGCAAACTGGAAAAAAAAAACAGTAATTGTTCTCAACTCAAGCTTCCTAGATTGTGCATAAAAATTTATTATTCAGATGGGTAATAAAAAAGCAGTGGCTTCTCAGAATGGAGAAGGTATCTGCGCATTCCTCAGAGATGACAACTTCCTCTGATTCTCCTCTTATGGTTTTTATTAGAATAAGCCACTGGTCTGAGCACTGACTGTATATCACATGGATGTACCATGTGTGACATTGACTGGCCTGAGCACTGACTGTATAGTACATGGATGTAATATTCCAGATATGGAATTACCCATACCCGGAATTTGTGCTCTGCATTTAACCCATTCCAGTGTACACACAGAGCAGTGAACAAACATACAGTGAACACACACCTGAAGCAGTTGGCACCCATGGCTGCGGCACCCGGGGAGCAGTTAGAAAACTGGTGCTTTGTTCAAGGATACCACAGTTGTGGTTGTAGAAGGTGTTAGAGCAAGTGTTTCATCACTCACACAACCTTCAACTTCGGAGATCTGGGAATCAAACCAGGAAGCTTTGATTAAAAGTCAAGCTCTTTATCCACCAGACCACAACTGCGATGTTTGTGTGAAGGGTAAAAGAGGTTCAGAATGGGTGTAGCCATCATGGATGTGCGCAACTTCATGTAACCACAAATTGGTGCAGAGAGGCTAGACATAGACGTAGCAGAGACATCTGATTGGCTGCAGGTTTAAAGCCTAAACTATCTTAAACCAACAAAATAATTCCTCCCCTTCATGAAGGTTAAAACTAGCAATCAGAATAAAACAATTATCAGGTGTTAACATTTTTTTTGTTCAGTTCCAAAGTTGAGCAGTTTTAACTTTGGAGTGAAGTAGAACCTGCTCACTTTTACTCCCAGCGGCTTTTCGAGATACTACAGTTCCGTTGCACATGGACAGCGAGAACAGAAGGTTGCCCCTTGGGACTGAGTCATACAGGAAAAGAGATCCTGGTATAAAAGTATACCTGGGGTAGTGATGTTTGAAAGGTTACTGCAGGGGTGGGCAAGGTTCCAACCCCTTTCCAGAGACGCAAGTGTCAACCCAAAAGAAGATTAATTAGTGGGATTAGATGTATTGCAGGAAGATTGAAGTCGAACTTTGCAGGACTGTGGATTTTCTTGCCCACCACTGGGCTAAATTTGAGCCAAAAACTTTACTCAAAGCAAATATATGGGTACATTTTAACAGTGCAGTGAAGATATGTCCACAAAAGTTAAATTAAGCTGGCATGTAATGCCATCAGAGTACTGTGCTGAGTGTGCTCTACTGATTAATGATTACAAATTAGTCTGAGCTGCAATAATAATAAATTTTGTACAGGATTGTAAAAAAACTTGGGTTTGTAGTACCTGGTGGTGAAGGTGAGGGCAAGTGCAGCAGCCAAATGAGGCATAAGTCTCAGAGCCTGTGTCTGATGCTCAATAATCTTCACCTCCTCCTGAGCCTTCGGACCAAACTGTCTGCGACTGGAAAAGACGCAAGATCAAGTGTTTCTGAGTCTTTATGAATGCTATAGAAGCATATTATAAACAAACACAGCAAAACCCTGAGAGCAAAATTGACTCAATTTAGAGTGTATTTGGTTCTTCTCTGGAATGAATAAAAACACTCAATTGGAGTTAAAATATTGAAAACAGCCCATTTTCGCTGCAAACTTTGGAAAAAAATACTCGTATTTTGCTATATAAAACTCAAGTTTTTGTTGTTGTTTGTTTCTCAATGTAACAAAAAAGTTGAACTTAATAAATGTAAATTACACTTTATACAAAGAAGGTATTTTGTCCTTCTTTGTATAAAGTGTAATTTACATTTATTAACTCAGACTCAGAACAGTTAATTCAACTCTGGAATTTAATTTGAGAATAAAAATGTACTCACACTGTTGTAATTGAGTGTTTTTACGTATTTGTACTTTTTAAAGAACTTTTACTTTTACTTGAGTTGATCTAAAACTTGCTTAATGAACAGCATTTGCGCAGAAGTCTGTATGATTTGAGGAAACAAAATAAGTACATGAACACAGTTATGAACTCATATCCATCATCATTCACACACACAAAGTCATGGCTACCCATGTGCAAAACAATTTTTACCAGAGACTGAGAGGTGAAGAACCTTATAGATAATACAAACCTGATTCCAAAAAAGTTAGGACACTGTACAAATCATGAATAAAAACTGAATGCAATGATGTGGAGGTGCCAACTTCTAATATTTTATTCAGAATAGAACATAAATCATGGAACAAAAGTTGAAACTGGAAAAATGTACCATTTAATGGGAAAAATATGTTTATTCAGAATTTCATGCTGTCGACAAATACCAAAAAAGTTGAGACAGGTAGGAATAAGAGGCTGGAAAAAATACATTTCAGCATAATGAACAGCTGGAAGACAAATTAACATTAATTAGGTCCATTGGCAACATGATTGAGTATAAAAAGAGCTTCTCAGAGTGGCAAGGTCTTTCAGAAGCCAAGATGGGTAGAGGATCACCAATTCCCACAATGTTGCCCAGAAAGACAGTGGACCGATATCAGCAAGGTGTTACCCAGTGAAAAATTGCAAAGAATTTGCATCAATCATCATCAACTGTGCATAACATCATCTGAAGATTCAGAGAATCTGGAACAATCTCTGTGCGTAAGGGTCAAGGGCGTAAAACCATACTGGATGCCTGTGATCTCTGGGCCCTAAACGACACTGCACCACAAACAGGAATGCTTCTGTAAAGGAAATCACAGAATGGGCTCAGGAATACTTCCAGAACCCATTGTCAGTGAACACAATCCACCGTGCCATCCGCCGTTGAAAAAGAAGCCATTTATAAGCAAGATCCACAAGCTCAGGCGTTTTCACTGGGCCAGGGATCATTTAAAATAGAGTGTGGCAAAATGGAAGACTGTTCTGTGGTCACAATTCCAAGTTCTTTTTGGAAAAAGAGGACAAGGACAACCCAAGTTGTTAGCAACGCTCAGTTCAGAAGCCTGCATCTCTGATGGTATGGGGTTGCATGAGTGCGTATGCCATGGGCAGCTTGCAGGTCTGGAAAGGCACCATATTATAATATAGGCACCAAAATATATTCAGGTTCTAGAACAACATATGCTTCCATCCAGACGTCATCTCTTTCAGTGAAGACCATGCATTTTTCAACAAGATAATACCAGACCACATTCTGCATCAATCACAACGTCATGGCTGCGTAGGAGAAGGATCCGGGTACTGAAATGGTCAGTCTGCAGTACAGATCTTTCACCTATAGAGAACATTTGGCGCATTATGAAGAGGAAGGTGCATCAAAGAAGGCCCAAGACGATTGAATAGTTAGAGGCCTTTATTAGACAAGAATGGGAGAGCATTCCTATTTCTAAACTTCAGAAACTGGTCTCCTCTGTCTCGAGATGTCTGTTGAGTGTTGTAAGAAGAAGGGGAGATGCCACACAGTGGTGAAAACAGCCTCGTCTCAACCTTTTGGGGTTTGTTGACACCATGAAATTCTGAATAAACATATTTTTCCTATTAAATGGTACATTTTCTCAGTTTCAACTTTTGTTCCGTGACTCAATTCAGAATAAAATATTAGAAGTTGGCACCTCCACATCATTGCATTCAGTTTTTATTCATGATTTGTACAGTGCCCCAACTTTTTTGGAATCCGGTTGTAAAAAAACATCTATTTAAATGCGCATTTACTGACTGAGCACTGCTGTCAGAACAGCATTTATGAACTTCTGTTTTAATATTTAATTTTTGTTTTAGTATTGAATATTTATCTTTATGTTTATACCTTGCTTTTTTATCTCTGATCTGGTTCTTCTCTAAATCACTTTTAATGGGCAATGTGTATGAAAATGTGCGATACAAATAACAATTCCTTGGCTTACCTTGCATTGATATATAAAGGAAATGATACACAGGCGGCATCCTATAGTTTGTGACATCAGAAGTATGATTATTGAGCAGTTTTGTGTAAATAGTTTTTTTTAATCTGCAGCTCTCATCAAAACACTTTTAAAACATTGGTATTTAAATATTTTAGACGAGAATGAAACAGAGTAAAAAGTACTTTTGTAACCGTTTGTATCTAAAGACGATTAGATCTTTAGTTTACAAAGACACAAATCAACTGATTGTTTAGCGTTTTTGCCCACACTAAAAAATCTTCTCTGTACCTATAAAAAATGTATACATGGGGTCAATCAAGGGCCAAAATGGGTCAGTTCTATGGCTCAAAAACCCCAAAGCACACCTGGATATCTACAGCAGGCAACAGAAGCCAGAGAAATGAACCCATAATCAACCACCTCTCTAACCACACACTGATGCTGACTCTCAGTTCAGTTCAAGGTCAGCCTCATTGGCAAGACAAAAACACTTTGTATTGACAAAGCTTTTAAACATGCATACAGATGAGTATTGTTATTATCAAGCACCAATTATTACAGGAAAATTACTATAAAACAAAGTAAATGTATTAATTAGATTAAAAAAAAGATGAATTTCAGAATCGTCTCTCTCTCTCTAAGAGAATGTGGACTTCTGAGCCTCTGTCTGTGCCTCTCTGTGCTGAACTTAAGCTTCATACACCTGCTACCCTTGATGTACCACAAACTGTATCTCTAGATCCAACTCAAGCAGGTGGCTTCCCCGCAGAGCACACAGTGTGAGTGACAGCGTGTACAACCGTGGTTATAAAGGTGAGAAGCCCACACAGAAATCCTACACTAAGTTGCATCATCTTAAGTTGAATGTGAAAGCTTTCATTCCAATATTAATTTAGGTTAGGTTTGTTAGGTTTATGCTCAACCATTTTCTATTAAACTAAATATGTGCTTTAGATCTGAAAAAGAATATGATGAAGTTTAAACTTTTAATGAAAGTGAAAGTTTTAGTCAATACGTTTGAATTTGATTGCACAAACATTGAAGCCAGAGTGTGACAGCTTTGTTTCAGATCTGAAGTCAAGACAATGGAACGTTAATAACAATAACAAACTTTTTTTGTATAAAGAGCTTTTAAAGTAACTCTTCACAAACCGAAGCAGACTAGAAAGACTGAATACAGTCAATAAATTCAGATAAAAGAATACACAGGATAAATATAACACGTTAAAAAGTTTGTTTTTCTTTTTTGCTCAATAACCCTGTTCAGAACCTGTATACATTACAATGAGCATCATTATTTTGATTTACTTGATTCCCTCTGGAGAATTTTACTCATTTTAACATTTTATTTTCCATTTAGTTAATGTTGGAAAATCTATAAGCTGTGGTATGAAAAGTTTCCACTCTGCCAAAAATAGGACTAGTTAAAATTTCATTATAAAAAATCTGCACTTTCATTTTCACATAGTCTTAAAAATTATTTATGTACTCTATGTAATAAACCTCTGTTTCAGTTATTTGAAAAATATCTTCTCATGTTGTAAAGTTTTCAATGCTCCCGGCCACGTTGTCATGGTATAGTCCACCGATGCATTCTGCCGTCTAACCCATAAACAGACAGATCTATTCATTAACATGATAATTGATAAATCCCTTTTACACTAATATTCAACTAGTATATACATTAGCATTTTTCCTGTTTTAGGCATTGACAAACACCATCTCAGGTGAACTCTCTGTAAACTTGTAAGCTTGGGTCTGTTTAAATTTTTTTTACAGAGTTACATCATATTTAAATATATGTAAATGAAGGTGAAGACAGGTTCTGTGCTCAGTTTCACATGAATTGGAATGCACGAACCAAATCTTCATGGTAGTACACAGAGATTAGTAAATGTAAATAATTTTCAGTGAACGAACAATCCCAACTTTGTTTGTATTAAATGTTTTAGTTAAAATTCCACAAACATGAGGAATGTTACATTTCTAGTTTTCGGTGGCAGTATTTAAATTGCCCGTCCAAAACAAAAATCCACACTCCACCTTTAACCATGATTATAGTATACATTCACTGACATTTAATTCATGTGTTTTATGCCGCAACCAAGTAGCATAATGTTTACACCAACATCTTCAATTGTTTATGGGTGACTTTCAAATACACTAGCGTTTTGGCTTTTGTTCGTCCTCTGATGGTTTGTGTGTGTGGGTGCGCTGAGCTGCTTTGCAAAAGTAAAACCTGCAACTATAGAAAGAAAACATTTCCTCTCTTTCTGGGTTTCTTTCGTTTTGGGGAAGCCATCGTCTGACACCCACGTGCCCACAGAGAGCCACATGTGAGGAGGACAGATGTGCAGAGTATCCCTCTGCTACACACATCACCAGGCTTTTGTTATACCTCATTTTTCTCTTTCCAAATGAGTATGTGATGTCTTTCATTCTACAATGCTGAATAAGTAGTGTACAGTACTGTAGGTGATTTGAAAAGCATTTTGTTTACTTGCCAGCATTAAAGAAGGAAGTTTCTTTTTTCCACCAAAACTTTTTTTTTATCAGACACAAACTCAGGGCATAGCAGATTACACAAACATATGCCAGACTGTAGTTGGTTTAAGTGGAGTTGTGGAGTTTTGTGGAAATCATGGACAAGCCTATATTGTGATTTGGAAAATAAAGGACAAACACAGCTGCACAATTTCCAGATATAGTGTCTTTTGGAAAATTGACAATGAGCTAGTCAATTATGACTAAAATACACTTCAGATTTTTTGTCTGATGGAAACCTTTCCTCAGAATTTATTTCATTCCTATAAGGTCCAAATCCAGTTTGAGCTCACATATAAACTGTGCACCACGTCAGCAAACAATGTGATACAGTAATGTTATCTTTTTAGCTCGTTTAGTAAATATTGTGAATTCTCAACAATAAGAACAAAGTTAAATAATTGATTCTAGCCTTGTCTAAAAAAACCAAGGTATGATAATACCTTGTTGTTTTGCAATGAGTTAACATCATGGGAAGTCTGTCCAGAAAGCTCTACAGAGATTGTTCAACGCGAACATCAGCCAGCAGAGACGTCTAGAGATAAAGGTTAAAGCTTGCAGCCGAGCTGCGTCGTCGAGCGATTATCTCCGGGCCGTTAGCGAGAGTGATTTAGACAGGTTTCGGTTTCGGGTGTGCTGGGACGAGCCAATAAGGATCGCTCAGCTGCTGCTCATAGTGTAGGACCTATAAAGTAGTGCAGGGTTGCTGTCGCGGAAGCGTTCAGCCTCCTCGCGTGAAGACTAATCGTGTAAAGACGTTCAACTCTACCTGCGTGACTCCACCGAGCAACGCCACAGAGTCGCCGCCCAGTAAGCTATATTTTTGTATCTGTTTCTCTTTTACTCCTATACTTTGTTTTCCTTGCTACTTTCCTCACACGTCTGCTAACATGTGCTTCTAGTACATTTCAGTCATTCTCTCAGCTCCACATCGCTCCGCCCGTCCTCGTGGAACACACTCCAACGCTTCTAACCTTCGCTCACTTCATCTTGCCTCACCAGAACCATGCTCTTTCTCTCTGTGGGACTTTGGAACTGTCAGTCTGCTGTTAACAAAGCTGACTTCATCCCTGCTTTTGCTCTTCAGTCTTCACTGGACATTGTCGGCCTGACTGAGACATGGATACGCCCAGAGGACACCGCAACGCCTGCAGCCCTCTCCAACAACTTTCTCCTCTCCCACACTTCTCGCAAGGCGGGACAAGATGGGGGTGTTGGACTTCTCATCTCTCAGACCTTCAGATTCTCTACCTTCACATCTTTTGGTAAGACATGCTCATTTGAATATCATGCTCTCACTATCACTTCCCCTCTTGTAATGCACATCCTCACCATATACCGCTCACCTGGAGAACAGCTCTCCACTTTCCTGGAGGAGCTTGATGGTCTGCTCTCCTCTTTTCCAGAAGATGATATCACGCTACCACAGCCACACACAAATCAGGAAATCAGCTAGATCTCATTTACACACACAGCTGCTCTCCTGATCATCTAACAGTTACTCCTCTGCACACATCTGATCACTTCTTCATCACGTTCAAACTCACACTGCCTACAAGTTCACACTTAACACCACCTCCTGTCACCTTCTGACGTAACCTTAAATCCCTTGATTCCGCTCACTTTTCTTCAGCTGTGTCCTCTTCTCTCTTAACACCTGGAAACTTTTCCTCTTTAGACACTCACGATGCAACTAACCGTTTCTGCTCCACACTCGCTACATGCCTCGATCAACTATGCCCTCTCTCTTCCAGGCCAGCCAGAATAACACCATCAAACTCTTGGCTATCGAACGCTCTCCAGGAACAGAGGTTCACCCTCAGATCGGCAGAGTGGAAATGGAAGAAATCAAAGAGCATGGCAGACCTCGAAGCGTACCAAACTGCACTCTCAACCTTCTCAAGCAAGGTACAAGACGCGAAGACAAGATACTACCACGACAAGATTGAACATGCCAAGGACAGCCGAAAGCTCTTCAGGACTCACTCCTCTGTCCACCCCAACCTCCCCCAGCAACCTCTCTCACTGCAGATGACTTCGCTGATCACTTCATATACAAAACCCTCATCATCAGCCGGCAGCTTGCACCACCTTGCACCCAAATTCATCCACAATCCTCGACACCTTTCATGTCCGCATTCACTCCACTCACAAAAGATCAGGCGTCCAAACTCCTTCTCTCAGCGCATCCAACCACCTGCCCCCTCAATCCCATCCCCTCTCACCTTCTACAAACCATCTCACCTACCATCACACCTGCCCTCACTCACATCATCAACTCCTCGATCATTACCGGCATTTTCCCCAACACCTTCAAGGTGGCCAGAGTCACCCCGCTTCTCAAGAAACCTACACTTAACACATCACTGGTGGAAAATTTACATACCTGTCTCTTTGCTGCCCTTCACTGCAAAACTCATCGAGCGGGTCGTCTTCAATAAACTCTCTACCTTCCTGACTCAGAACAACAAACTTGATGACAATAAATCAGACTTCAAGAACGGACACTCAACTGAAACAGTTTTGTTGTCTGTAACCAAAGCGCTGCGAGGGGCCAGGGCTAAACACAGAGCCTTCATCCTACTAGACCTCTCTGCAGCGTTTGACACAGTCAACCATCAGATCCTTCTCTCCACTCTTTCTGCGATGGGCATCACTGAAACTGTACTCGATTGGCTTGAGTCCTATCTCACTGGTAGATCTTTCAGTGTCGGATGGAGGGGTGAAGTCTCAAACACTCATAAACTACTCGCCGGGGTTCCCCAGGGTTCAGTCCTTGGCCCTCTTCTCTTCTCCATCTACACCACCTCCCTGGGCCCTATCATCCTCAGACACAGATTCTCCTACCACTGCTACACTGACGACACTCAACTCTATCTGTCGTTCCCGCATGATGACCTGTCAGTAACTACTCGGATAACTGACTGCCTAAACAACATCTCTACTTGGATGAAGAACTATCACCTACAGCTCAACATGGCCAAGACAGAACTTCTGGTAATCCCAGCTCATCCCTCTGTGCATCACGACCTCACCATCCAGCTGCAATCATCTACATCTTGTGTCACCCCTTCTCCTACAGTCAGAAATCTTGGAGTGATTTTGGATGAACAGCTGTCCTTCAAAGACCACTCGAGCGTGTAGATTTGCACTGCACAACATTCGAAAGATCAGGCCCTTCTTAACTGAGCATGCAACTCAACTCCTGGTTCAGGCTCTGGTCCTCTCACGTCTGGACTACTGTAACACTCTCGTAGCAGGACTTCCATCAAATACGCTCAAACCTCTGCAGATGATCCAGAACTCTGCAGCTCGTCTTATCTTCAAGGAACCGAAACAAGCTCATGTTACTCCCCTCTTCATCGGCTCCCCATTGCATCTCAGGTTAAATTCAAATCGCTAACGCTGGCATACAAAACTATCTCCAGATCAGCCCCTCTTTACCTCCATGAGCTCATACTCTCCTACAGGCCCTCCAGAAGCCTGCGCTCAGAGAAGGAACAGCGACTTGTGGTTCCATCCCACAAGGGCAGAAGATCTCTCAGCAGAACCTTCTCTTTAACGGACCCTGGATGGTGGAACAAACTCCCAGATGATGTCAGGAAAGCAGCAACACTAACAGCTTTCAAAAAGCAACTGAAAACTCTTCTCTTCAGGGAACACCTACTATAAAAAAAAACTACTTTCTTTTTTCCTCCTCTGTCTTTATCTTCTTCCTCTACTTCCTCACTGCTTTGGTTTATTGATCAGTTGATACAATTTCTATTATGCGAAGCTGAGATAGACTTTGACGGTGTAACAGATTGCATATTGTCTCTCCCCTAATGTAAGTCGCTTTGGACAAAAGCGTCTGCCAAATGCATACATGTAAATGTTTATGATTGACATCTTTCTACCAGAAGCTACATTTATTTTTAGAAATTACATGTGTAGAAGAAAACATTTTTTTAATGAAAAGATCATGGACATCCAACAAGATTGCTTGAGCCTATGCAGCTTCCAAATAAGCCTGAAGGATGCTTCAGTTAATGTTTCATTACGGTTGCAGCTAAACTGTGCAGGCAAATTCGCCTTTCCTGAGTTTGTCTCATTGTTTCTGAGTTTGTCTCAAAGAATCTGGGATGAATCTAGAATGACTTGGTTTTATTGTCATCCAATTTTTCTCCAAGTTGCATTGGTGAAAAAGAACAAAAATGTTTCAATACATCGAGTTTAATGTATGATTTTTTTTCCTTTCGAGCTCGCTGACACCACAAGAAAAAGTTTGACTGCTGTTTTAGCCTACCTGTGACTGTAGCGAACTGCAATGACAAGACCCAACTGCGAACACAAGAGTACACATATCTTTATAGACTTAAACACAGAAAATTAGAATGCTAGTTTTCATTTTAAAATGTATTTTATATAGTATGAGCTCTAAAATATTAAACACTTTTATAAACTTAACTCTTTAAATATATTTAGAAACAAAGATTTTTATATATGTATATATATATGTATATATATATATATATATATATATATATATATATATATATATATATATATATATATATATATATATATATATAGTTATAGTCTGTCTCCCTCTAGTGGTAGACAGAATCCTTTACTGTGTCACGCTCAGTCAGTTTCATTTTACAGAGCAATTTACTAAATGAGTTCACATAAAGTGGCTTGTATTTTACTGTGTGCATGAGGATACCTTCATAGCAGCCAGGGCCTGGACAGTGAGAGCGAGGCGAGTGGGGGTCAGCGCTGCCAGCATTGCATTGAAACGATTGTTTTTGTGAACTGGGGATGAGTACAACCCCTCTGCTGACACGCAGCCAAACCTGAAACACACAGAGACACACGTGATCGACTTAATGAATCTAGTTTGTCATGTTTTATTTATTACATTTACTAAATAAAATCTCATTTTAATATCCAGTAATATCCACTCACTTCGCAAGAAGATTTTCCCTTGGAATCCGTACATGATCAAATATCAAAATCCCATTGTCTACTCCATGTAAACCTTTGTAAAAACACACACTAAGAGCAAAAATCTCTTGCTGTAGATAATTCCAGATTATTGTTACAGCAATACCTTCCTTGTGCTTCATGTCAATGATGGTCACTCCAGGCCACAGGACTCCATTCTTATCCCGGATTGGCACCACAAAGCAGTGAGGTCCTAAAACATTGGAAATAAGGATAAAAATCCATGATTTGAGACATTGCTTATCAAACATATATATTTATATGGCTCATTTATTTTGTTTTATATGCTTATACCACCATTGGATATTTCTCTTAAACTGGGTATTACAACAATATAGTAGTGGTCTTCCAAAAACATAGCTGAAAAATGCAATGAAAAATATAGTTGGCTTTCAAATTAAATGTGCATTATGTGACTTCTTTTTGCCAGAATTATTTTAGTTTTAAAATCACTAAAACAAAGATGCATCTCATGCAATAGTGCCTCGTCTTGAAAGCTATTGGCTACAAGTTTGTTTTAGTTCTGACTGAACTTGTACAGCTATCATTTAAAAAAAAAATGGCATATTGTATGGTTAGCTAAATTTAGCTATTTTTAATTGAATAAAAGCACCAGCATTTCGTGTTGTACCTGCAGTAAATGCAGAGCAATTAACAGATTGGCGACCGGTGGCCCCTCTTTCTTACTCAAAGCCGCCTTGGACATAAAGAATGTGGCGATGGTACTGCATTCAGCGCTCCACTAATGAATCACAACGTATGAAGAATTGTGTTAAGATAAATGAATGCTGTGTTTTGCTTATGTAAACAATTAGGAAGGCATTAGCCATGATAAAATAACAAAAAATTACTTAATAGTGATTTAAGCTAATTGCTGGGAACTATTCCTGTTAGAATGAAAGGTTCTGGAAATTTTGAGGATTCAACACATTGTACTTTATGACAAGTTTCTAGGGACTTTAGACTTTCTGAGTTTCCTATCTAAAATTTTGATCATAATTGAGTTATTCAACTATCTTTGACATCGTTTTTACATTATGAGTGTTGTAAAGATAGTAACATGTTTTGCTTTTATTTAAAAAGCAAAATGGTCTATCAGCATTTTCTACATGAAATCCAAAAACTTTCAAGCTCATTATCGCAAAATGTGAGGCGTTTTGCTGTCTACTTGTTAAGCTCGTTAACCCTTCTCCAGCTGTCACCTGTCATCTCCATAGCTCATCTACTCTATTAGTCTCAGCTGCATCTCGTTCCGCTGATCACTCTGCTACTTCAGCCCCTCCTTTCTCTTTTGTTTGTTTGTTTGTTTATGGCCAAGACAATAGCGCAGGTTATTTCATGGTTATATGTTGTATTTGGTATAAAAAAAATAATAAAAATGTTTATAAATAAAAATAAAAAACGTACTTAAAAATATTTATTTTCTCAACTATTAAAACAAGTATGGTAAGTTTGTTTTTTAAATAAAATTCAATAGTCTGCTAGGAACAGAGAATTTTATTTTAAGTTGTCACAATCCAGATGTTGTTTCCTCATGGAATCATATACAGGGCATTCTATAAGCAGATGTTTGATCGAGAGTCTGCATTTACAGTGTTTCCATTTTTAGGCAGTAACTCCTTAGAGTAAAAAACTGCGCGTCAGTCGCATGTGACCTATTCGGCTTCTAGTAAAGATCCCTCTAGAAGTTCCCTTCTGATCTCAGGTTTATGGTGATGTTCAAGATTGAATTTCATATAACTTATTTCTTTGTTGTTTCTCCCATTATGATTGCCATTCCGTGAGTAAGGAAAGTTATTGTTGGCTTCAGATCCGATAGTGGCATTGATCGTGGGGATATCTTTGTGATATTTTCTTGGTCGCTGAGTCTGCCTTATCATTTCTCATCTTTTGTATGTTATTAATCTGCTGCATCTCTGTGCTTTTGGGCTAGCTTCTATTCTTGTTTAGCCCTGTGTAGCGGGATTTCTGCCCTCCTCTGTATCTGTCTGAGGAGGTCCGCTGGTCAGAACTCCTACCTGCCCCCCCCCCCCCCTCTCTCTCTCTCTCACGCTATCACGAACAATGAAAATAATGAAACAATACTGTATATATGGTGAACATTCAAAATGTATATGTAAAGATTTTTAATAACAAAAACATATAATCCCAAACTTTTTCAGCATCTAAAAACATGATTCAAAATATTATCATCTATTAATAAAATAGCAGCAGATACATCATCAATAACTAATTTTTAGTATGCGTAATTGTAACCATATTTATTTAGCCTGACAATATTGAATCAAGGTATTAGATCAAAATAACAACTAGTTATATTAGTTTACTAAAAATTAACAAATCCAGGACATTACAATCTTCCCAATAAGCACCAAATGGATCAACATAAGACCCTGAACAAAATTGAAATTAGTCTCATATCTAAATCAGGACTGTGGAGTAGAAACAATTTTAACCTCATAACAAACATGAAGACGAATCTGAGTCTCACCCTGAGATTCTCCGTTTATAAAGAGCTGAGCGAACACAGCAGCATAGTTTCCCTTCAATGCATTTCCGATGTACATCTTGTGTGCATCCTCAGAGGGAGTGTGGATGATAAACTCCTGAAACAACAGCAAGTAGAATTGAACAGTTCTCCAAGGGATGTGGACAAAATATTCTAGGATTTGCATTAATCTTGTCTTGTTTAATTGTTTTTCCTTGGCAAAATATATGGTGACATCTTATTTAACAAGACAGTGAATGTACTGAAAATATACATGTTTAGATTAGACTTTTTTGCAGTTTTTCAAGGAAGCCTCAAACAGTATGTAACTTAAAGTTTCAGCATTTTAAAAATGCTATTTATAAGTTGGCCACTTAAAACTAAACCAAAGCTGTAGCTGTAGCTGTAATCAGGAAATTTCAAATGTCTAACTCGGCTTCCCAAAAAATCCCATGATGCATCTTTATACAGTATACTATTGAAATGAAACAAATGCTCACATCAAGAGTAGATTTTTTTCTGTACTGTAAAAATATCAATATAAACCTTTAGTTTACTTTAATATACATGATTCCTCTCACACAATCTCGTCTAGACTTTGGTCATGTTGTACCTGTGTGCTCTGATCGTATTGGGCCTCTGTGATAATGCCTCGGACGTTGCTCCCATGACCTCTTTCTGTCATCGCAAACATCCCTGTAAGCTCCAGCTTCTACATGTAAAGCCAAAGATTCCACATGTTCAAATAGTTTCAGATAAACGAGGATGAAGAATTTACTTTAACTGTGACCTACTGAAACTGGAAGGTAAAACTTCATCTTCTGCTCTGGACTGCCAAGATTGTTAACAGCACCTCCATAGAGTCCGCATGAAACCCCTAGCTGAATAAAACCACACATTTGGCCCTCTACATTTCAATTCAATTGAAACAGTCCAATAATATTCTTTGAACAAACCTTAACTCCTGTAGCCATATCAGCAGCACATACCACTTCAGTGATGGCTAAACTCTTGTCAATAAAGCCTTTCTGCTTCTCTTTTAGCTGAACAAAAACAGGGTGCTTCAAAGTGTGCAAACAGTGAGCATACTTTACATATAAAATTATAATACTTATAAAAGCAACATATTACGGAATACATTTACTTTAATGCATAAACTTTAGGTGTTTTACAAATCAGGGACTTTAATATAACAAAATCTTTATTGCATTAACTTGTTACGCATACACATAAATAAATAAATAAGTAACACATAAATAAGGATTCACTGTGTTCAATTGCTTTTCATATTTGTTAATGATCAAAATCTGTAATGCCTTTATGTGTAACTGACATGTGATTAGCTACATGTATTAGAATAGTTAATTAAGTTTCTGATTTAATAACGATTTTAAAGCCAGATCTACTTTTCTATTTAAACCATGCGAATCAGCATATAAGCTGTTACGTAAGATGAACAGTGTTCAAAGTAACACTGAACTTCTGATGATGTAATCATCCAGGTATTGCGATGCTAATAAAGTGTTTGTCATTGAAAATTTAACTTTTTGGTAAAAGGTGATGCCAGGTTTTGTTTACATTGATGTATTAAATGATGGAATGTCTTTTATTCTACATCACTACATCCAATGCTAAGCAAACAAAGCACACTGATTATAATTGCAGTTAAAGAAAACTGTATCTATATTCTTTTTCACTACTGGACTGTTGTGTTTTATCTGTTTTGCACTACTTTATTAGTTGTAAAATTACTTGTAACTTATATTTTGCCATTATGAAACCACATTTGTTGATTCCCGAGGAACATTTTTCAAAGAAATCATATGATTGTGTTTTGTGTTTGCATCACTGGCATCTGTGCTGTACCTGGTTTTGCAGGTGTTCCTTCATGACAGGAATACTCAAGATGTTATAGAGTCGGTCTGCAGTCAGGTCCCTGCTCTGATCCAGAGTCAGATCAAAACTAAAGGAGACAAGCACTCTGTAAATAACTCAAAAACCAAACAAAGAGAGCCTCTAAAACTGTGGGTAACGGTGCCATTATTGTCGAATCAGATTTTCTCTCCGTTCGTCGCTCTTCGAGGAGACTAGTTTACCTACCTGCTAGACTGAAACAGTTCACTTTTGGAAACAGCTTCTCGAAAAGCATCTTTAATCGCCCAGAATTCTCCGTCTAAGTATCTGGTCAAGCTGCTGGGCTGTATTTGTTCCATGGAGGAATATATTCTTGAGCACTCGTGTTTTCACTTTTACAGTTACTCGTCACTGTAACTGTCCACTTCCGCTTTTGGATGATGTCACCACGTTGCGCGGCAACACCTCCACTGGACTGGATTTCACTGGATGTGAAACTTGATATTTTTAAATCTCACTTTTTAAGAAATACACATAATTATAAATGTATATATAAGTATATTACAACTAGAGCAAATGTTAAATGAGCCACTAAAAGGAGCTTTTATGAATTATTTTTTGTGAATTATTATTTTTTCCTAGGTCTATAATAGCAGTAAAATAAATTAGGGAATTAATTAAGAGATATGTGTTTTTTTAATAATTAGTCATTGACAGTGACAAACAAAAGATTGTTAATCTTCAATAAAAATAAATAAATAAATAAATAAATGTAATTGATGACATTTTCCAACATGGATTAATCAATCTTATTGATTCCATGCAACTTTTTTCATCCTATGTTGCTTTGTCCTTACACTTGATTTTGGACCAAGCTGCAGCTATATAATATAACATATAGATTACAAAGAACATCGTCGTTCTCAGTGTTGACAATGGCCACTTGCAACAAAAAGTGAAAAAGCATGTCTTTCCTATCTTTTCACTTAAACATTTTAGATGATCGTTGTTTTAAATTTTGGTGAAATTATACTTATACCTTTGATTGGGCAAAAATTAGGTCAAAAACAAGGCATGGACAGATAACTAGTAAGTCGCCATTCATTTCCCTGTTAAGGGAAATGATAATAATACGTTCAATTTATATATCACTTTTCCTAAGCTCAAAGACGCTTTACAAAGTTTAGAGCCTTATTCATTCACTCCACATTCAAACACTGGTGGTGATAAGCTCTCAGCTATCAAACCACCAACCCTCCGGTTACAGGATGACAAACTCCACCACTGCACCACCTTTCTGAAAACAGTCACCAATCCACCTCGTCAAAAGTCAAAAATGTTGTACCAGCCCGTTTAGGATCACATAAAGGTTTTGTGGTTAGCACTGCACAGAACCAAAATGAAAATAATGATCATTGCATAATCCTTCAAAAGAATAAGGGCCAGATTAATTCAATGATAAACTTGCCTTTTCTCCGTCATAATGTGTTATTTCCAAGCTAGTTTCTTTTCCACTTGTACAGTGAATAGCTCTGTTCTGGGTAGTATTCTATACAAGACTGGATGTGCTTCTCAATGGCACAGTCAGGCATCTGCGCTGAATTTAATAGACGTAAATAAACTGCTAACAGGTCATCACAGGTCACTGTGGCCTAAGAAGAAAAACACAAACTTACGATTTTTTTCTGCATCAATCTGGCTTTATTTTAGATGAAGAGCTTTAATCTGCTGGTTGCTACAAGCACTGCAACTCACAGACTGGTCTGTCTGCCTGCCTTTTATGTATTGTATTCATACCATCTGTGACTGATGAACATGCATCTGTCTGTCTGTAGGGCCTTTTTGTCTTTGAAAAGTTTTTACAGTACAAGCATCCTTCTGTATCAAATTAACTCTGTCTGCCTATCTTTTCCTGACAATTTCATCCATTTACATATTTTTTTAAATGTCTATTATAAGCATGTCCATATTTAATCCATCTCTCTTTCAAAACTCTTTCGTCTATCTGTCTGTCCAAATTTCTTTCAAACATTCGTCCATCCATCCGTTCGTCCATCTGTACATCCATCCATCCATCCATCCATCCATCCATCCATCCTTTTGCCCATGCATCCATCCATCCATCTGTCTGTCCTTCCATCTATCCATCCATGTATCCATTCATTTGTCCATCTGTCCATCCATCAATCCCTTCATCTGTTTGTCCTTCCGTCAATCCATCCATCCATCCATACGTGTGTCCCTCCATCCATCCATCCATACGTGTGTCCTTCCATCCATCCATCCATCCATCCATACGTGTGTCCCTCCATCCATCCATCCATCCATACGTGTGTCCCTCCATCCATCCATCCATACGTGTGTCCTTCTGTCCATCCATTCATTTTTCCATCCGTCCATCCATCCATCCACTAAACTATCTAAAAAATGTCTATCTGACTGGTAGTAAAACCCAGCACAGTTTTGCTCCAACCCTGCTTCAACAACTTCAAGCTAATTTCAATTTGGGCGATCAGTAACTAAGGTTAAAGTGAAAATGAACATGGGGTTGACTCTCTATGAATGCAGTTTGACACAAAATATTTAAGATATTGGGTGTGACAGAGAAATTTGACAGACAGAGGAGTGAGTGGATGGAATGGATCTAATTGGCAGAGCATTTTATTCAATTCATTAATTGAACCATCTATCTGTCTTTGTTTAGCTTTATGCGCTTGTCTACATACTTGCTTTAAGCTTCATGTTTGTCTCTGCTGTTTGCATATCTGTATGTTTGTTAAGAATGTCACCCATGTAACCACCTATTAAATGTCTATTAAAATATATTAAAAGCAATTGTTCTAGCATTTTGCTGTAAAATTCAAACTATTCTCCAAAGCTAAATTATTAAATTACTAATAAGACGACGAATTTCAAGTGGAATGTTGTATCGTAAAACATTTTGGCAGTGTTTATATGCGTGTTAAATGTTTGTGGGTGTGTTTGTGTGTTTCTCTCTGCTTGATCTGAACGTGCACGCGCATCGCATTCATACTGATGTCAACCTTCAGTCAGTCAGGCGGCTCTTCTCCCAAATCTTATTTCGAAAGAACTCTAATCAACTTTATTGCCGAATATAGCTCTAGAAACACAAAACATCAAATTAGCTAGTTTAGAACAGGCAACATCTGACTATGAAGCCAAATTTTGCGTTAAAACGCATTTATTTTCCCTCCTCTCAAACGCGCACTAAACCTCAAACTCCACGAGGCGAGAAGAAGTTGGATTTTTAGAGCACTCGTTTAACAATATTTTTACTTTGGCAACACTTTGGATAACAATGTGGAGGGTCTCGTTGTTTCTCGTCTCTGTTGTGCTGCTGTCTCTCTGCGGCGGAGTGTGTTTCGAGTGTCCGGAAATCTGCCGCTGTTCCCAGAAGAGCATCACCTGTAACAGCGCCACAGAAGCCAGCCTGAAGAGCAGAGGCATCAGCAGACTGTAAGATCTTCTCAATCAAAAATCTTCACTTCTTCACCAATCATTCTGTACCAAGAAACACATCAGAATAGTGGTTCTGAAAGTTTAGTTGTCATACAACAGATTTTAAATGGGTCCTATTGAATCGATCGCTATAAAGGTTATTTTCAATTAAACTAAATGAAATTATTTTAGAGTAAATTAAATGAGTCTGCATTTTCATGTTGATGTTGAATCAATGATAGAATTTGCAGAAGGATTTACACTATTTAAAAGGTTTTTTTTTAATTATTTTTATTGCCATTAGTTTTCTGTTATTTGAAGTGTGAACTTTTTCACTCTTATGCTTAATCAGCCATAAATCTATCTAGTTAGAATTTAGATATGTGATTTGTTTTGTTTTGTTTACTTCTGAATACATTCTGTGGAAATTAGAAATCCTTTCCACTTAAAAACGAAATTCTTCCTAAATATTTTTCCAGTAATTTTCTAAAAAAAGAAACTATGTACTGGTAAATATTTTTTATGACCAATGGTATCTTTACAGACACAGTAAAAAAACACAGATTTTAACATAACATCCAGTTCTATTGTATTTCACAGGAATGTATTGTTACAGATAATTGATTCTAAACATTGTAATTGTTAAAGTCAATTTCTCTTCATTAGGTTTTTATTTTTCAAGCCTCTAGGTTTATTGATGATCTAGGTAACACATCTGGAATTAAGTGATGTGCAGTGGTTTCCCAGTATTGCTGGAAAATGTCCTTAGAATCAACTAAATATGCATTGTCAAGGAAAGGATAATGCGTGATAATAAGCAAGACAAAACAATTGCATGTTTACAGAAAAATCTGTTGTTTATCATTTTCATAATGCGAAAAATGGAACAATTAATTCAATCAATCAATCAACCAATCAACAAATCAAACAATCAATCAATCAATCAATCAGTCAAGTTTGTATATAGCACTTTTTTGGCAGTTGCTTTCAAAGCAGCTTCACAAAGATTGTGTGGGTCATTTAGGGTAAATATTTCCTTGCTGGTGTGATGCCCCTGATTTAAAGTATTCAGTATGAATTGTTATGTTTGTATGTTTAAAGGGATACTAACCCAAAATGAAAATGTAGTCATTAATCACGAATGCCAATGTTGTTCCAAACCCGTAAATGCTTTGATGTAATTTGGAAATGAAGGGGGACTGCCTCAAAAAACACTCATTGTTCATAATGTCAAGTCCTAGAAAAGCATCTAAAACTTCCTAATATAATTCCATCTGTCATTTAGAATTAGATAACAATTTAATTATGCAAAGGAACACTTTTTATCCTCCTTGTCTAAACAGTCAGCATGAACTCCTATACCAGTGTTGAGGAAACAATGTAGCCATTTTAAAAGTTTAATGCCTGAGTTAATTATTATGTTACCTCACAAACTACATTTTTGTTCAGTGTGTTTTAAAGTGTAAAGTTTTTAATTGTCTAATGTTATGATGTCAAAGTAACCAAGGGAATTGCAGTGCTATAATAACAGTAACATGTTGATTTTGTTAGTTATAAACAAAAAACTATTGTTATTTTTGTAAGCAGATTGTGTGCTTTCAGTTGAATAGTTTGTCCTTTTTTCTAAATTGGAGACTGTAGCAGATGGTCACATTTAAACTGGGGCAGGCTGTTGCATGTAATCATCCTTAAACAAAAACTAAAAGGCTAAATTAGCAAAGCATGCTCGGTACACAATTGTGTTACTTTGTTTTAGATATTCACAGTTATAGAGTTATGATAATGAAAGATTGAAGGCCCTTGCAAAATAGTCTCAAAACATTATTTTTCAACTATGCTGGATATAAAGGTTCTGTAATAGCTTTTCATTTAGTTCTTCAAGTGACAGCTGAATGGTAATTTAGACATATTAAATAAGCCGGATTGAAATTGAATTGAACAAAATCAATTCATGAAGCGTTACTTAGTACTTGCCCTCAATGAAAGTGACACAGAATATATGTTAATTCAGGTTTGAATTGTTAGAACTAAACAACTGTCCTGTGTATAACATTATGCAAATGTAATGCAATTTGCTTTCATTTTTGCTAACTTTTCGTAGCAGTGCAGTCTTACACAATCCTTTTATCCATACATTGTTTCCCCCAACTTTTGTTACCCTCCGGCACTAGTCAGGCAAAACACCAGTGAGCCATTTGTAGACTTTGTATTATAGTATATAGTATATTTGTAGTTTTTGTTTTATAAGTAAACAAAAACTACACATTAAAAAGGTCATTAATTGAGAAACCTACAAACTGTTGATATTTGAACTCAAAATGTCTTTTACTGACTTTTTAAGGGCTTCCAGGTTACTTCGAAGTTTAGAATTATGTCACAGCCTACTGCCCCATAAGACTCGGTACCTGTGTAACTACAATAACTAGTTGGTAGTGAAGTAATTTCTGGTCAACTAATTTGAGACGTAAATTTTCAATTCAGTAGAGATATTTAACACAAAGATAAGTAGTAAGTTAGAATAATGTATTCACACAAGGCAATCAGGACCCTGCTCAATTACATTTGGCCGTTATTGCAAGGTTGTTTTGGCCAGTGTTACTGCTCAGCGCTGCACCCAAGAGCTGCTTGTTTTGCTAGTCCTGACCAGGTTGGAAGAGGTGTGCTCAAGCCCATCTGGCTTGTAATGAGAGAAAGTGTCAGCTTTCAATAGAGGGATGTGACATGACTCAAGCAACTCTCTCTCATCTAAAAAAATGTTGTGTGTATATATATATATATATATGGCAGTTGTGCAGTTGTGGTCTGGTGGATGAGGAGACCGTTTTATAATCAGAAGGTTGCTGGTTCGTTCCCCAGATCCACCGAGTTGAAGGTGGTGTGAGTGATTAAACACTTGCTCTCCCATCTTCAACAACCACAGCTGTGGTGCCCTGTAGCAAAGCACCAGTTTCCCGACTGGTTACCCACTGCTTCAGGTGTGTGTTCACGGTGTGTTTGTTCACTGCTGTGTGTGTACCCTGGGATTGGTTAAATGAGGAGCACAAATTCCAGGTATGGAACAGGTGATTCTCCAAAAACTGTATGAATGAAAGCGAAATAAAATGGTCAAGAATTTTGACGAGCTATCTCTTTGTTTTAGGTTTCACTGGTCACTTTCACAATGTAATATATCCTTATAATTAAAATATATGTTATATATTATCCTTATAAATATGGGTAACCTTTATATATATATACATTTTGTAAATATATAATATAAGTTACCCAGTTGTAATTATAAGGATATATTATCATATATGAATATCACAAATATCTGTAATGTCTTCTCTCTTTTTGTTTACATCAAAATATTGTACACAGTGATGTAGATGAAAGCTTTGCTTCTCGGCAGCTGAAGGAATGTCCAGCGTTGCAAGAAGTGTACAGTCTCGTGCTGGTTGAAAGGGACTCTATTGCTGTGGAAAAACCTTTTGGTAGCTTAAAGACCGAACAGAATGGACACAAATTAAATAGAATTTTTCTGGCAGACACTAATTCTTCTTCAAAAAAAAGAGGCTTTCAGATATTACACTTTAAGTCATTGCATAGGTTAATTCTTTGTGTGGACTTTCTCATTGGTTGTCTGAGAAAAGCAACAGGGAGGTATGGAGCTTTCCGCTCCAGTTGCTTCCATGCTGTAGAAACAATGGAATTTAATAGAAGAATTAACGTAGAATTCGATTTATTCAAAACATAAAGTAGCTAAATCCATAAAATTGTAACTTTATGTGTACCATAAAAACTCAATTTCATGACCCATTTGGACAATGATTTATTTGACATCACTGGTGTATGCACTCAGTGTATGTACTTCAGCATGTACTAAGTTCCAAATTTGATTTGTACCCATTGATATGACTGACAGAAACATGCGTGATACACTATTTGGAGGTGATTCACTCTAAAAGACTCTTGAATATCATGTACATGAACATAAGCTTACACCCAAATCTCTTCAGCGGTGACTCAGCTTTAATTCACTACAATGCATATTGCAGTACAAAATGTTAGCTATGAAATGTGACACAACTAAAAGGCAGTATGAAGTAATACATCATTGCATTTAACTTGTTATTAATGGAAGAAAAACACACTTTTAGAGAGGATCTTTCAACAATTTACAACTATTTGCTTGGCAACTATTTGCTTAGCTGTTTTTCAGAAACAGCACACAAGGGCATGTATGTCTAATAGATTTTAGTGTTTTATAAATTTAATATTTTTTAGTATTTAAATGGTTTTGCTTTGCTTAGTGAACTGTGCAAGTGTGTTTAAAGATCACAACCAAAAGAGACAGAGTGGATGTGGATTATCTTTTACGTGGTTTCATAAAGACACATTTAACACTTCATCTCTAGTCAAAACCCAATTGAGCCCTTCTCTTATCTGTGTAGAGATAGAAATGAATATCAGCTAAATGTACAAACAGATCTGATTCCTTATGTGTCATTTTTTCTTGCACAAATGTTTTTTTTATTATTTTAAGATCTTGGAACCTGTTTCCCGGAACATTTTCTAATGTCTGTATGTTTTTAATATGATTCTTTACATTTATGTAGATTTATCTACAGTAAAGAATCTAATTAATTAAACACTAATTTAGTTCTTTGTGATAGTAACTTTATGATAAGGTAGTGGTTAAACCTGTATATGTCTGCAGTTCCCCCCAAAATGGTAGGCAGTACCTGAGAAAACTTTGCCACATGGTAGCATTGGTAAGAACAATGCACAGTGCTGCTCATATGCATAATTATTGATATAAAATAGATAATGTTATCTTAACATTTTCAATCCAAGCTCATTTGCCAAAAAAAACCTAAAAGGGAAATAAGTTATTAAATAAGCTTCTTCAGCCTCTGAGTGCACCAAGTGGGAATCATTACAGGCCTTCCACCTATGACACCTTCTCTAACAGAAGCACAAGAGGGTTGTTAAAACTGACAAGTTTGTGAAAAGAAGTACCTAGAATAGCCAGGTCAAGTGGTTTTGTCTGCAGGGACGATTCCCTGTGGGGAACTTTTTTGGGTTGTGTCTGTGTCTGGTATATCAGATGGTGATGTGATTGTACATGTGCTCATGTTCACAAATTCAGTACAAAAAGTTACGTAATTGTAGTATCAATCAGATGCTTGTTTTGCAAGTTTAAACATCAAAACCATGGTTAATGCACGGGTTATTGTAAATAATGTTCACATTGGGTTTGACTGTAAAGTAATATTGAAGAAACACTCTACTTGTTTGAAGCTCATTAATCCAGAGCATAGCTTTGCATAGATTATCAAATCTTATTAGAGCAGTAGCAGTTTCATACCAGCAAGAGTACCTTAATGATAAAAGTGTTTCTATAATTTTCCTAAAACATTTTAGTTTTTAAAAGATTAATTGTTTTAGGATTTAATTGTTCTTCAAAAGTTACTGCTAGTTTTTACCATTTTTGTAAGAAGTGGAAGTATTGACCATTTACATTTTTAGGTGAAATATTCCTTAAAGTCCTTGAGTTGCTCTCCTTTTCTTCTTCTGCCTGTAACTCTTATCCGAGCTCAAGGCTTAAACAAGTCAAGGACTGTAGATAAATTCATAACGGCCTTAGAAATAAGCAGAAGTGTTCCGAACGGTGCCTGATATCCCACAGCTTTATTTCTGGGATGACAAAGACAAGCATAAAGAGATTTTTAGAAGAGTTGTGAGGTAGAAATTAATTTATTTAAAGATATTTAAGTTGAGAAAATCTATTGAGATATATATGTACAGTAAATTAGTCCTGTGCAATTTTTAAATACTCTTTGTCTTGTGCAATTTAGTTTAGGCACTTCTGGGCAACCATATGCTATTATAAACTATTATAATGTCTATATGTTATTTAAATTTACTCTCCACTCAAAATGTTTTTCTTATTTTTGTGTCACTTATGTTATATGTGTTATCGGTGGAGTCAAACGCCATACTCTTTGGTTGGTTGGTTCTGTACAATGTACCTCTAAAACAGATTACTTCCAAAGACCAGATCAATCTTTTTGGGGTCCATACCTATATACCGTTCAGCATACATTTCCATGAGGACAGTGATGCCAACTTCCTACTTAAGTGTTATTGTAAAATTCAATTTATCCCATTATCCCTACTTCCAGGGTGAGAAACCATGTTTTTATTTTTTTTCTTAGTAAATGTGTAAAATAATTGTGTTGTACTACTATTGTAGTAGTATTGACTACTTCTTAAGCCGTTTTTAATCTTATTACGAGTTTGTATCTGACTAAATTAATACCATGTGTAATGCTGAACACCTTCAGATGCTTTTGTTGTGCCTTTTGGGGAGCTTTAAGACACCACATGCAAGGTTTTAGATTTTGAGAGCGGCTTAAGCATAATCTAGCAGCGCTAACGTGGCATCCTTATGGTATGAATAAAATAATTAACAAAGAGCAATCAACAAATCCAGTGACGAAAATAACACATGCAAATGTGTAGTAATTACATCACCTTCTGCCTCACATAATCACTGAAGAGTTTTGCATGTTTGCCTGAAGATAATTACGAGATGCTTTGTTTAGGAGCGGGTCACCCTGCTCTGAGCAAGAGCATGGGACTGGAACTGGCTCTTGTAATGGAGGATTTATGAGAGGTCCTTGTTAGCGCCTTTTTGAAAGCCTCTTTTTGAAGTTCAGAAGAACACCCCTCTATAGCAACAAGTGCTCATGTAAGATACAGCACATGAAGGACCACCACATGCATGCAGGCCTTGCTAAAGAACTGATACTATGTGAATAAAATTTGTAAGATTTTGGTGAATCTACATAGTTGCCTTTGCCTTTCATGCAAGGACTCTTTAGAACTGAAACCATAATGTTTTGCATTAAAATGACTTGAATCTTCACTAAATCTACCAGAAACTGCATGCTCTTTCCTTCTTATGCATCCCTTCTCTTTTCAGTTGTAAGTGTAACTTGTATACTCAACTATCTACTCAAATCTGGCCTCTCCAAATGTCCCTTCCACTCTCACAATGTATATCAGAAATGCAAATCTTTGTTTTCCTAATAATGCTAATCACATCAAAAAAAAGTCTTCAGAATATTACTGTCAACACTCACTCTATCTCTCCATACAGTCAGGTTAAGAGTCTCTGGGTCATCTTTGATTCCACTCTGTTTTGACGCCAATACCAACAGATTTTTTTCCATATCAAAAGTATTCACAGTCTGCATTCCTCTTTATCACAGAAATCTACAGTTGTTTTATTTCACTCCCTAATTCCATCCAGATCAGTCTTTTGCAATACTTTGCTCTTTGGTCTTCCTGCTAATTATCTCCTTAGACTACAGTAGGCTGTAGCTCGTTTGATCACTCAAACCCTTTCCACTGAATCTCTCCAGTTTAGCAGCACCTACACAGGTTACATATAAAATTTCAGACTCACTTCAAAGTGGTCTTACTGAAATATTGAAAAAGTGTGTGTCTCCACGCAGCCCCCGAATTTGCTAGGAGATACACATTCTTTTGATAAATCTTTTACTTTAAGTTTACTTTACTGATGTTTTAACAACACATTTGATTTTCCAATGTATAAATGTGATATGCACTTAAACCTGCCTTGATTCAATTATTTAAAGCTTAAATATCACACTCATCAGCACCCCTCTTTCCATGTCTCTTGATAAATCAGCACATGTTATCATTTTAAGCCACTTTGGGCTGCAGTAGTCAATAATTAAGCTCAACATGCAGTTTGGTGACTTGATGGGCTATCACTGTTGCCATGTCACCAAGAGGACTCCTAATTTAGGCCTTCTAAGTTTGCATGTTCTCCCTTTGCTTGCAATGGGTCTACCATGGGTCAAGTTTCATCCAAAACCATGTGTTGGGTGATTTGACAGATGTAAATTTCCTACAAATTACCCTGACAAACCTTATGTTATGTGGGCTGCTGAATAAATAAATATGTTTTGACTGGTTCTGTAAATATCAATGTATTGTAAATATTTTTAATTGGAATCAGTGTAGGAAATTGTCTTTATCAGACAGACACAATAGTTTTTCACTCATATCGGAACACTGTTCTCAATAATTTGGGAAGGTTTTTTGGAACTGTAAGAGTGGAGGTCAGGTCTCTGTTCACTTGATTTATCTGCTTCGTTGCTCTGGTGACGTGAAACGTCAAGGCTTTCAAACTTCTACATCTTATCACTTTTATCTTTGTTTCCCCTCAGTAGAGCTTTAAAGTTGATTTAGTTTCTATAGTGGGCTTTACAATGTTTTTACACTACAATGATTACAAATGTTGCAGTTGGTAATACTATATGCACGGTGTGCAGTTGGGACAGTGTCCTGAACAGTTAGACTTTGTTGCAAACTAAATAATGTATTGATGACATCATGTTTTTATGGGATTTCTACTGCATGTGCTATAGTCAGTGTTTCTCTAAGATGTTGCTAAGACATTGCTATGTAGTGTCAAGCGTTTCTGGGTAGTTTTGAAGAGGTTTTTGGAGGATGACTTCTAAGGCTGGTACTACATCTTTTCATAAAGGGTCAAGTTATGTTGCACATGCTGTCAACATGTTTTTGTCTCTTGTTAAAGGTGCAAAATGTAAGAACGTGAAATGTGAAATGAACCCCATGTGCCCTGATGGATCAAGCGTCATTAAGGAACAAGGTTCAGTTCAGGAACTAATATTACTGAAAGTATTGGTGTAAAGAGATTATTTGCATTTAAACATTTACATTTTGTTACAATGTTTTTTGTACTAATATTTTGTGTTTTGGCATGGCTTACTGGTTTTCTAATCGCTTAAACATAAATCTGGACGCCAGATTGTGCTGAACCAGTCTGTGAGGCACTAAACCTCAAAACATCATCATGATTACTCAACTAGGAAAATAGTTTCTCGAGGAAACAAAACAAGGATTTTAATAGACGATGCCTTTGGAAATGAAAATGCCAGAAAGCAGAAATGAAAATGAAAATCGACTCTGAAGTAGAAACATTTCCCCTGAATAAGTTAATGAGTGTAGCTTTATCACTAATTAGTTTAGCTTACTTAGACACTTTTCTGTCCTATCACTTAAAATATATTTCATTTGTGTCACATTCTCTTGTAAAAAAATCTCTTCCCTCCATATATGTCTTTTTTCACTTAGATTCGATTTGCCTTTGGATGATCAATATGATTGAGATAATGTTATTACTGAACACATATGATCAAATACTGGTCTTCAAGGCTGTGCACTTCCTCTAGTTACATAACTAATTTTCAATAAGCAATATACAATAAGCATGATTAATAGGTAAAAAAACACTCTGCATGTTTAATTTAATGTTTAATGATAATTTGTCATCTAAGGCGATGAGTAGTTGATTGACATTATTTTATTTTGGTTGCAATAATAGTTTTGGCCACAAATGTACATACAGTGCCTATAACAATTTTTGCATAGATAGCTCTAATTTGGTTAGTCATGGAAGATTTAGACACTTCCATACATTGAGTGAGGTTGTCAATGATTTATTAGACATCACTATCAGATTAATACATTACTTAGTGGTTGCCAGGAGACTAATTGAGTTGCTAAATAGTTGTAAACTAAATAGTGTTGTTGTGATAAGTTTGCTGGGAGGTTCTGGCTCTAAACCTGAATAAACACCACTAAAGGGTATGATAGGTTTGTGACTGATATCTTGCATCTCTCTTTCAGCGTTCTCAACTACATCTCTGTGAGGAGCATCAGCAGCTCGAGCTTCGATGGTCTGAAAGGAGTCAAAAGAATGTGAGTGTCATAAGGGCATTTCATACTTCACACAGATGATTCATGAGTAAGATTAAAAAGTAGAGGTTGCACGTTTGAAACCCTGCTTTTGTGACATTAAACCTTCATTGTTTAGCACTGGGAAATGTTAGTGCCGAATGCCAAGAATCCCTCAGATAAACACATATCATAAATTGCTGAGACAGTAAGCGAAGAGGAATGTCTGAAAAAGGCAGTTGTAATGGTCTTTAAAATGGCTTAAATGGTACCTTGTGTCCTTCTTGTCTTTGTTATGCACAAATAACACTATATTGGATGCCTATGAGTACTGAACTGAAGATTTTTTTTATTATTACAAAATGAGGGAATCAATGAAACAACCCCAAACATTGTTAAGGTTTATAAGTAAACTTATGAACAAGAAAAGTGATGTTTACAAACAACGTTTTCAGTGTAGCAACGTAGTACTGTTGAAGTCCTTTTAAACCATCAATTCGCCCAGTTTCTCTGACCATCATTAGAAGTCTTCGGGCTTCAGTTACTGAAGAATCTGAAGCCCTCCTTCAGACAGCTGTCCTGGTATGTGTTTTTACCAATGTATGTAGCCAATTCTGCTTACGCTACCAAGGCATAATATGTGCAAGCTCACCCATGTGAACTATATGTACAAGTTTACTTATTAAACATCAGTTAATAAACTGCAGACTGTAATATTAAGCATTTAGAATAGAAACTGAGGCTATATTGTTTACTCTTTAACATTAGTTTACTCTTTTTTTAGCAGCTGTTTTTTCTGATCATAAATACTTCATATCAAACTTTTTTTATTTATTTTTACTTAAACTTAAATGCATTAAACATGAAGACCCTTTTGAAAGCTCCTTCGTAAAGTAGAAGTACTTAATTATAGTACGATGTGAATAAATGTATTCTCTACTTTCCAGCTTGGGTAAAAAGACAGACCCCTCTTGGTTTATCAGCTGTTATTACTTTAGTTGTGCATTCAACATCTCTTTCACCTAGTGGAAAAACTATTATGTACTCTTGAAGTTTGTGCCCATAGTCTCTTTCCAGACCCCAGCCACTGAAACAGTGTGTGGTTTGGCTGCTGAGTGTCTACAATAATGCATTGCCTAATGTGTAAATAACCTGCAGATAATGCAATGGCAGAACTCAGGCGATGCTTTGGTCACATCTAATCTCTCTCCAAATAAAAGGATAGCAGGACATTTAGAATAAGAACATTAACCTGGAGGTTTGTAAAGAGTGTTGTTAAATGCCTGCTTATGATTTACCTGCTTGTTCTGTGATTTAAAGGTGAACTAATAAAATTAATATTTTGTAAGCCCAGGTTAAGCTTTTCAACTGCAAATAAAGTTAGTGTACGAAGATATGTAGACTGTGTGTCAACCATCATCACTGTACAGTGGGCTCGTCTCCATATCATGTGACCTGTGAGAAAACCTTTGATCTTCACTCCTTTTTTCGAGCCGTGCTCAATGCCAAGTTCTGAAAATGCTGAAAAGCTCAGGACATCCAAGACAGGAGGAACAATTTGAACACTTCACTGAATGGGTTACTATTTGGCCCAAAAGGTAACAATAAATAGGAGCAATATTTTGCCAATGGCAGTTTTAGGATCACATTAAGGATCCTGATGATTTTGTGAAGTATCTAGAGATCTAGATGCATCTGTTATTTTCCTGCTCTAATGGTCACAAATAGGAGTTTTTGTGCTATGCTTTCAGAGGTTTATTTATAAATGTAGCAGCCATTGAAGCAGGGTTGAGTTAGAACCTGCATGAGAGACCAAATTGCTTTCGAAAAAGAACCCACCACTGCTCACTCGGGCTCCTGGTATCTCAGTGTAGTGAAGGGGGGCTGTACTTTAAGATGTCATTGGATATGTTGTTAATCCGAGTTGCTGACTGTAATGTCTCATGAGTGGAGAGTAAGAGGAGGGGGTCCAGCCTAGTCAAACTTGTGCATTCGCTTCAGTCTTTCTTGGCCGTTTTGGTGGACAGAGTTCTAGTCAAATTTAGCTTTTAGTTTCCAGTTAATTTTGGACATAACTGACCATTAACATTTCAATTGTTTGTTTCTCTTTTATCTTTCTCTGTCAGAGAAATCGCTCAGAGCATTTCCGTGGAGAGCATTGAGACTGAAGCCTTCAACAACCTTCCCAATGTGTCTGAGATGTAAGAAAACTCTACAGAGGACAACGAAAGTGACTTTTCATTTACAAATTGTTCAAATCAGTTTTTCTCACAGTTTACACAAAAAATAAACATTTTACTTTTGTTTGTAATAATTTACCCAGCATCAGTATTCTCTTTTGAAAATAGAAGGAATTAACACAAAATCTGTAATTGTAATTTTTAAAAATTCATTCGCATTTAATGTGTTATGAACCCTTATGATTCTACTTGCTTGTGCAAGTGTTTGTGTGTTCTTTGCAGGATTTAGTTAAGGAGCTACGGGTAGAGGACTATAAAGACATTGGACTCACAACAGAACTGGGTCCCTTGCTGATTGCTTTACTGCTTTCCACTGCTACAATTTGCTTATTCGCTATTCTCTATTTTGGATATTTGGGGGCTTGTTCGGGATCTCACAAACACTTCCACAAGCATGTAGAACTGCATGGGTTTGGAATAAATGAAAAAAGCTAAATACAAGAAAAAATGTAACAATGTTTGATATAACATGCTTGTTTTATGAGTAAGATCTGACCGGGATAGAGTTTTACCTACTTTTCTGGCTGAGAAGTTTGATTGTTTCATTTTGAAGCAATAGACTGTAACTAATTGTTCTAAAGATGTTTTCTCTTTTTAGCATCAATCAAATGTATTGCTAATGTCATGTTAAGCTTTTTGCTTCTCAATCAAGGTAAAATTCACATTGCCAGAATGTAACCAAGATTGTGGCCTGAAACTAAGAAACTCTCAAAACATTCTTGAAACAAGGAATGTTTACGTTTTATTTTTATTTTTTCAAACATAAAAGAGAACATTTGAGATACACCCACATTTTAACTATTCTTCATTTCAACTAGTCATCTCTTTAGTCAACAGAAAAAAGAAAGACACTTAGATGTAAACTCACTTGTTTATGAGATATTAAATACTCCAATTTCATTTAGGGTCAACTGTCTTATTCATTAACCACAAGTAATTATAGCAGACTGGAACCTAATATTCTCTCTCTATCCCCTCCTTCCACTCTCTCTCTCTTTCTCTCTCTCTCTCTTTCTCTCTCTCTCATCAAAGTTCAATTCAGAACACCCGGAGCTTGGTTCACATCCAGCAGCGGGCCTTCAACCAGCTTCCCAAACTCAGATATCTGTGAGCACTTCTTTTTTTTATTTTAACTTGTTTCTATAGCAACCCCATGCTAAGACTATTTTACACTTTAACCTTTAAATATAATGGATTAGATGTGTATCGCTGCATGATGCTATGGAGCCACATGCTAAAGTTTGGGTTTATGGTTCAAATTGTAAATCATTGAATCAAGTTTCCAGGTTTTTTTTTTGTTCCTGTTGTTTGCTATTATAATGAGGGATGAAACTAACCGGGATGGTAGTTTAACACATAAAATAAATTAAAAGTAAAATTAAATTAAAATAAAATAATTTGTTAATCCTTAAAATTTCCATTCTGTGTCACAATTGGAATTGGATTTTTGTTCAAGAGTAATGAGCAAATTCAAATACTTATATACTTTATTAGGCAGACACGTTTAATCAAAGCAACTTACATTGCAAGCAATGATCCTTTTTTAAGTTTCATTAATAAAGTATACATTTCCACCACAACTCTGTACTTTTTTTTATCTATTATTGAATTTTATAGTCATTCTTTAATGAGTTCTTGGTTTTCCTAGGATTCAAACCCAATACCTTGGTGTTGCTTGAGCCTTGCTCTATGACTGAGCCACTGCAGGGAAGCTGCTTTACATGGTTACTCATTCCAGTATCAACCATTACATGCTACTATATCTATAAAAATTAGTTCATGAAAACATATTGATTGACTGATTATGTTTGCAAGTTTAGCAACTTTTAAAGAGTTCAATAAAGGATACAGGTATTAAACAACATAGAATTTTGCATAAAACAAAGGTTGCCGCTCATTATTAGAATTTTACTAAATGTTTTTTTTGTATTTTATGTCACATTTGTCACCAGGTTAATGTTTGTAGTCCTTTCAGTGAAATTTATCCTGGAATTTCTTTGTTACTAGAGCCTAAAAGTCTTAAAGCCAGATCCAAAAGAATTCGGATTGACTGTACAAAACAGGGTTAAGCAGGTGGATGCAGTTAGGCCTGTGTTTTCCCAATAAATACTACAGTGTAGCTGTAATGATCAACATTTGGAAATGTATTTCCAATACTAGTCAAAAGTAGTGACCTACTGCTTCTCTTTCCTGCAGGAGCATCTCCAACACAGGCATCAGTGTTTTCCCTGACCTGAGCTCCATCTTCTCCCTGGAGGCTCATTTCATCCTGTGAGTTTGAACAATTTCACTATTCTGTCTGAAAGATGAGCTCAGCTCAGTAATAGGGAAGATATAATGCGTTCACGTTACTGTCTGATGTTCTCTGGAGAACAGAAAAGGGAGGAAATGAAAAAGACAGACACACCGTACACACTCTTTAAGAATAGAAGAAGCAGAGTACAGATGTGTTAGATGAGGAGATTCTGTCCACTGGTTTTTATTTTTCTCACAGGATCACTGAAATGCTTAAAGGAATAGATTGTTAAGTCATTAATTACTTTTCTCATGTCTGTGTTACATCATTTAATTTTGAAAAGCATTGTCATTTGAAAAAAGAGATTTCAGCTTCACTGGTTGAAAAGTTCTCACTGAAAACGCCAATGCATTGATTAATTTTGAAGTTAAAGTGCTCATGATTGAAATGAAAAGTATTTGACATCCAAATTCAGTTCTTTGTAGCGTTCCCACATTTTTACCATCCCAGAAAGTTGGTTGTTGTTGATGCTACATGTTTTAGCATCAAGAATTTTGGTAATTTCTTGAAATTCTGTTAGAAGTTGAATTTGGGTATGGGGTTTTATTGTTGCTTATTGTATTTTATTGATCCTCTCAACTCTTAACGTGGGTATATCTTAAATGTAACTCCCTTTCTGCTAAGCAAATACATTTTGTATCTATGTTAAAAATGAATTGCTAGCAAAAATTTTGAACAACCTACCTCTGTCTCATCAAGACAATGTTTGAAAGAGATGGAAAAAAATTATTTTCAAGCGGAAGGTGACATACAGTGTCTGTCACTGCAACTAGTCTGTTACTATAGCGGTTCATTATTTGCTAGTTAAGTTAATTTTGAAAGTACTCTTTCTATCTTTGTGAGGTTACTCATTTTTATGTGTTGTGCAAGTTATGCAAAACAAACAGCAAACACACAAAACAAATCACAAAAGCAGTTAATGGAGCCAGGAGACAGTCTTGAGAAATTAAAAATCAATGCACACTTAATTTATTCTTAAATTTTGCTGTGTTTTACACAAAAGTATTTTGGAAACCTTTTTAGATGCTAAAATCTTGCACACTGCTTTTTATTTTAACAGGTTGTGTAATTTAAGGAAAACACAAATACATTGGAAAAGGGAAAAGAGTTCATTCTCATAGAGCCACAGAACGATCCGGAGAGATTTAAGGTTTACTTTGGATCATCATTGCTTCAATTTGATGCGTTTCTGAATCTACAGCATGCACACTTTTATCTTCAGTCACAGTGTTCATTTTCAGTCAGAATAAATGTTCCCTGGGTCTACTAATGATTTCTTGATTGACGTAGTTTTTCTTTAGTGATTGTTCTTTCTCTTTCAGGGATATTTGTGATAACCTCAACCTGCGTTCAGTTCCGCCGAATGCTTTCGTGGGGATGACAAGTGACTACGCTACAATGTTAGTACCTCACAATGTATTTTTATTCAGGTACCATGGATTTCTGAAAACATGCCATGGCACATGATGCAATGCCTGAGATTCTAAAACTGTTGTGCAAAGAAACAACAAGTGCTAAATGAAAAAAAATTCTAAAACAGATTTAAAAAAAAGAAAAGCAACCTCTTCCGTAATGTGAATTATGTGCAAAAATGGCAAAGTCAGAGAAAAGGATCCAGATGCTGGATGTTTGAGGTAATAAGTTAAGTTAGGTGAAATGCTTCACTGTCTCTGTAGCTAAGTTGAGTCACATTTCATCAGCAAGTGCTTTTAATATTGTTAAAAAAATAATCAAATGACAGGTGAACATAGAGATAATTTATTTCAAATAATTATTTAAAACTTAAACAATCAAGATTTACATTAATTGATAAATATGTTGTTGTTGTGTTTTTTAATTTAATTTTAAAATAAAGCAATCAATGCAGAAATGTGGAATTATTGTTTTTAATTGCCACAATCATTTTAAAAATGTATAAGAACAGCATTTTCTTTGTTTATCGTAATAGTATTTCTAGGTTCAAATTACTGTCTGCTGTTTAAATTTTATATAATTTTCCTGTTATTTTGATGTTCATTTCTACAAAAGATTCAGAGTGATTTAGCCCCCAAATAGGTGAATGCTTTTAAAAACATAATAAGCAAATTAACAACCTGCTGTTACGGTTATGTAAAGGGAGTCACATCATTAGCTTTTCCCCTCTGTTTTTGCACACAGCACTTGGTTTAAATGACTATTTTGCAGTTTCTGTCTGACTTGGAGAAAAAAAGCCATTTAGCTACTCTCCCATTAATTTGCTCTTTGCATGGAGGATTCAAAGGCGCTTTTACATTGTGCTCTTTTTTGCAAGCTGTTTGCCTGCAACACTACTAGCTGTTTACATGACTGTGAGACAGGTTTATAAAACATTCTGACTGGAACAGATACAAGCTCTTTATTAATTGGATGGTTTGCATCTTAAGGACTTTTTTTGCATAAGATTCCAAAATGTGACAAGTTAAAAGTGCATTAGTTATTTTCCTTTGAAGAAATGCAATGTTTTTACACACGCTTGATGTCTACATGATTTATTCTTTAAAGACTTGGTATAAACCATGCTGCTCTCTCCTGATATTAAATTATATTTATTGATGTACAGAGATTATGATACTGTTGTTCTAACCTTAGTTTAGTCTACATAAACATAGAAGACACGCAACCTTCAGCCTCCGTTTCTGTGAACATGAGATAAAGTTCAGCATGTATCCAGAAGAATTCATATCAACTTTCTTTTTTTAACGAACGCCCTCTTCACAAGTGGGTTTCGGTAATGAGTTTTGGCATTGGTACTATCACTAAAAAAAAATCAAGTTGTGAATACTTTATGAAAACATCTAAAACTAGAACTTATGAAGATGCTAATGATTTATCAACATATTCTTATATTTGTGTAATTGTGTAGGTTTTACAATTATTTATGGTTGTCTTTTCAGGAATCTCTTTAACAACGGATTTCAAGAAATTGAAAGCCATGCCTTCAATGGAACAAAAATTGACAAACTGTAAATATTGATCTACATTTTTACCGTTTACTTTCTTCATCATTTTCTGTTGACTTGATCATGATTCATTTGCTGTTGTGAGCTATTTGGAGGAATATTTTTATTATTATTTACAGGCTTCGTAAAAAAACATGCATATAACTGAATATTTTTGTCCACAGTGTGAATTATAAAGTTAAGACCTGGGCACATTAAACAGATGTGTAAATAAATTATGATGATTTTACGATAAATATTAAACATTTGTTTACTGATTTAAATATATATATGAATAGTTTCTTGAAAAAATGATGACAATAATTTTTCATTAGTAATACTAGTAAACTGCAGATAGAATACCTTATGTACGCAGTCTCAAATAACAAAAGTTTTGTAAACTGAGTTTGCGTTGACATAAATAAACAAGGATGGCAGTTTGGTTTTCTTATTAAGATTATTAAGACTAAAAGAGTGCAAATGAAATATGTGCAAAGAATTTAACGGTTGGCTTGAGCTTTGATTTGCCTGCTGTATAGTGTAGAACACAAAAAAGATACATTTTCATGGACCAAATTTTTCATATCAAAAGCACAAACTGTCTTTGTTTTAAGTTGTGTTTTTCAAGATATTTGAAAAGCTATTTTGCTACTGACACAACAGTTCTACTTGTCTAATTAAATTCAGTGGTCTATGCTAACCCAAGTAAAAATACATTTACTAACTGAACTTCAATTTAACATAATTATGTTTACTTGAAGCTACAATAATCATCTTTATGTTCTTTATATTTCAAGTGCACTCAAGTGTACAGTTAACTTGAAGCATGCTACTTTGGAACAATTTTGTGCTAAATATATCGAAATTGAAATTAAATTGTAGAAAAGTTCAATTTGAAGTGTATTTAGTACACTTTTAAATGTTAAAGTGGAACAACTTATATATAAAGAATATGGGTTTAAAAGATCATGAATGACTTTATAGTTAGACTCAAAAGCAACTTGAAATACACTCATAATACGTAATATTACAGTGTTGTTCTAAAATGTGTACTTGTTAAATGTATAAAAAACTAAATATGAAATAAGTACACTTTAGAAAGTACATGTATCGTTCACTTAAAATAGTGTATTTCTATTTATTAGTTTTTTTAGTATATTTTCTTGATGTAGAATGAATCTTGACTTAATGTTGTAATGAAATTTGAATATATTGTTGTGTGTTTGATGTACTCTTTTTTGCTTTTGGACTAGGAATATAAATAATCAAGCAGCCAGAAACTCATATCTTGTTATGATTGTCTGGTTCAGCCCTCACTAGGTCAAAATGTACTATATTTAACCCCCGAGATTGAAAACCCCAGGCATATTATGGTTGTTTTTCTCCTAGTTTGATGTAACATATAAACTTTTAAAACATTGTTTTAAAGTGAGAATGTTTTCAGGGTGTTGAAGAACAGCAGAGATCTGCGTCTGATCCACGAGGATGCTTTCACCGGAGCTTCAGGACCGTCTTTGCTGTAAGTGAACGCTGAGCCAAAAATACTTTCTTTTCTCCTAAAAATCCTGGATGGCTCTTCCATGTAAGTGCCTGATTTATTTCTGGTCTCAGTAGAGAATGCTTTAGTCATTTTAATGACTCAATCTTGTGCATCATAAATTGTTAAAATTAAACCAATAAAACACAAATTGTTTTGGACTTTTCCCCTGTTTTTGTTCTGGTTTTACCAATAACTCATCTTTATTATTATCCACTCATATGAAGTACAGGTGAATTATCAAGAACTAATTGTATTTATAATACATTTTTAAAACGAGTACACTACCGTTATGTAAATTGTGTTCTATTTTCATATTTTGTTTTAAATTTTAAGAGAAAATGGCAAAAAGGAGCTGCTCTGTCCACCACATGTTAAACCCAGATTTGTTTTTCTTTCCGAAAGTACATTATTGTCCTTTATCTAATTTTAACCAAATCTCAATCATGAGTTTAAATGTTTTGCTAATTTTTCTATTAGAATTAGATTACCCGTGTAAGAGTTACATCATGATTATACTTCTTCATTATCGCACACAAGATTGGAATGATGCTGCTTAGATGCATAGCTGTACCACACCTGCATTTAACTTTGTGCTGAACCTGAAAAACCTGGAACAGCTGGTTCGGCAGCGATAGATGGCTCTTGGAACAGAGTGTCTTTTCCTGGGGTGTGTCTTAATACACTGAGACGATGGAATAGCTGTGTGGTTATAATTGCACATGTTTTATTCCAAAAATAGCTCAAGATTATCCTTTTGAAATGGTGCAACTAGGATCTTCAAATTTAGGCATGTCTCTTTTATAATTGGCATGTAATATAGGGACAAGTGTGACAGATACAGTCCCATAATTATGAGCATTTCACAACTTTATTCACATACTAGGGTGTATCGAGCCGGGTTAAGTTTGTGCACTATAATTTCTGTAAAATGAACCCAAAATTACAAAGTAATCTCATTTGGATTGTAGCTGTATCACATGTTTATAACAAAAACAATCATTACATTTGTCTTTTGAATTATACAGCCAGACTTTATTGATTTTCTTATTCAAACAGACATCGCAACTAAATCACAGTTTTAAATCTTTCAAAATATTACAGAAAATATAAGGTCAGATGGTAATTTTTTAAGTGCAATTTGAAAAGGGGAAACAGTTAACAGTTATTTATAGCAAAATATCAAGTGTAAATGTTAGCTATATTTAAATACATGTTGATTTATTTAGAATTATTTATTTAAAATTGCACAGCACTGCTAAATGCTTCCGGTACTGTTAAAAAGTTGGCTTTAACGTGTTTCATAAAAGTACATTTTTATTCATGTTTGTCATATTATCATAAAAAGACAACTAATTTAAAGGTAATTTTTATATCACTTAAAATGCCTGTTACGTTTGCAAATTTTTATTGTTCATCATTTCTAAAGTATTTCACTCTTTATCTCTTGGGTACTTGTTTTCAATTTTCTTTTTTCTTTTTCGTTTTGTCTTTTGCAGTCTGCGTTTGGACCTTCCACTACTTTTTATGTCGATTTTCTGTCCATTCATCTTTTGTAATTGCTTTTTCCTAGTTAGAGGCATGTGTTGTCTAAGGGATGCTATCCTTGCTCTCATTTTTCTGAAAGATGGAGGTACATAAAGTCTATACATGAAGAGCGGCCAGCGATTGTTGTATGCGAACTAAGATTGTAGGTAAAATCCGGATGCAATACAAGCTTTGGGAAAACATTCCAACAAACAAAAAACTAACCTTATAACTAAGCCACTTGTGCAGCACAATGACCCCATTTATTACTTTCTGCAGGGATGTGTCTGCAACTGCCCTGGAGACTCTGCCCTCTCGCGGGCTGGACTCTGTGCTAATGTTGCTTGCTCGTTCATCTCTGGCTCTGAAGAGACTTCCTCCTCTGAAAAGCCTTAAGAGTCTGAGAGAGGCCACACTCACCTACCCCAGCCACTGCTGCGCCCTCTTACATTGGGACACTGGCAGGTAAATTTCACATTCAGTAACTGCTCTGTTTCACTACGTTTTAATTGTACTTTATTTTAATATAAACGTTTGTCTAATGTCCCGAATCACAGCTTAGCATGACACTGTTAGAAAACACGAAAATATTAACACAAACAAGTTAACAGAGCACTTTAACATTAAAGAATATAACTTTATTTGCTCTTTCTCCTGCAGGGAGAGATCTGCTGGGTTGAAAAATGGATCAACGTACTGTGGGGAGAACAGCTGGCTGGATTAGTGAGTTTGTTTTTCAACTGCTTTAAAAAAAGTACAGTTAACTACAGGGGAGCAGTCGGGAAACTGGTGGTCAAGGACAACACAGCTGTGCTTGCTGAAGATGGGAGAGCAAGTGTTTTATCACTCACACCACCTTCAACTTTGGGGATCTGGGGATCTGTCATAAGTCGATCTACTTATCCACCAGACCACAACTGCCTACAAAATTTAGTGGTTATTTTTTACATGATATACTCAATCAGCCTGACCTCAGCCATTGTATAGTATACATATATTTACACAGATTCTCTCAAAGTTTTTGAGCATAATACAAAACATTAATGCTGCGACCAGGGGTAGATTGCATAGACTGACCTGAGGTGCAGCATAAAAGCCCAAGGGGTAGAGGGGGCCCTGGACTAAACAGTGAATTTTATTTGACTTCAGATAAACTCTCTTATTGGTTTGAAAGAAATATAAAAAAGAGTAAACAGGTAAGGTAAATATGAGTAAATTAGGTAAAGATCTATTATTATGTTTTTCCAATCAGCTCCAAATCGCTTTTACTCCTCTTATGTTGAAAGATGGAAGTCTATTTTATTAGTTTTATTCTTTAGCTTAACTCTGAAGTTAGTCCCTTGGCCAATGCTTACTATGTTATAATTTTCAGAAAATACATATATATTTTTATTTTAATAGATATGTACAACACACTTTCTGTCAAGTGTTTTTTCTACACTTCAATGTATTGGAAATTATTTTTTTAATCTCTAATTGAGTATTTGGATTTTTAATTTTTTTTTATAGAAAAATCATGAGCCTGCTATATTTTGGTTAACCACTGTTGACGTTTGGAATAGCTGGACCAAAGATTGACTATAATTATTTTCGATTGGTCCAATTCCTTGAATAATTGCATACTAGAGCTTTAAGCCCTATGAAAATAGACAATAAACATCACATCTTGTACACTACTTGCATCACATCTTGTGCACTACTTGCAAAGTGACACTAGAAAGAGTCATTTGGGCTTTCAATTGGCCAAACTCTGGTTTACTCAAGTAGCTTTGCAAGGCCCAAATAGGCAATAATGACTGAACCACATTTTGGTTTTTGACAAGGGCCACAAATTGTCAAGCTACACTTAAACCTAATGTCAGGCCCATGTCATATGTGGTGCTTTAACTGACATCAGTTCTCCCAGACTCATGCTGTGTTTAGCTGACAGGCTATAGGTCAGTGTCAGATTAAAACCAGATGTACCAGAAAAATGTCAAATTTGTAAGGGTTAAAAATATCTCTCTCTTGTTGGCATACTCTAAAAAGTCCTTTGTGGGCTTATTTTGCACGAAGTGCTTAGAAGAAAAAACTGTAAAAAAATATAAACACACGCCCTGACAGAATCCTGTTTCAAAACAATAATAGCATAATTTCTCTTTTTGTTTATGTCCAGCTCATCCGAAACCTCAGATGCAATCCTGGAATCAGCCGTCATCGACTCCTCACCTGATGAGGACACGTTTGGCATCTTCGACTTTCATTACCCGGAGCTAGACCTGTGCCAGCGCCGCCCTGCACTTCAGTGCACCCCCGAGGCTGACGCGTTCAACCCCTGCGAGGACATTGCCGGGTTTGGCTTCCTGCGCGTAGCCATCTGGTTCATCAACATCCTAGCTATCGCTGGCAACCTGACCGTCCTGCTTGTGCTCTTCACCAGTCGCTGCAAACTTACCGTTCCCAAATTCCTCATGTGCCATCTGGCCTTTGCAGACCTCTGCATTGGCATTTATCTGCTAATGATTGCCACTGTTGATCTGAGAACTCGGGGTCATTATAGTCACCATGCAATTGAGTGGCAAACCGGCGCTGGATGTGGAATCGCAGGGTTTCTGTCTGTGTTTGGAGGGGAACTGTCTGTCTATACCCTGACGACCATTACCATAGAGCGCTGGCACACAATCACTCATGCCCTTCGTCTGGAACGACGCCTCGGATTGAGCCAAGCATCTGTAATCATGACCATCGGTTGGCTGCTATGTTTAGCCATGGCACTTCTTCCCTTAATAGGTGTCAGCAGCTACAGCAAAGTCAGCATGTGTTTGCCAATGGACATCGAAACACCTTTATCGCAAGCCTACGTCATTCTGTTGCTCCTCTTCAACGTTGGTGCCTTCCTGGTGATCTGTGGATGCTATGTGTGCATTTATACCGCTGTTCGTAACCCTGAGTTCCCAGGGCGTGCTGCAGATGCCAAAATCGCTAAGAGGATGGCTGTCTTAATCTTCACTGACTTCCTCTGCATGGCACCTATTTCGTTTTTTGCCATTTCGGCTGCTTTTAAAGTTCCGCTCATCACCGTGACCAACTCTAAAATCCTTCTTGTGCTCTTCTTCCCTATTAACTCTTGCGCCAATCCATTTCTCTATGCCATCTTCACCAGGGCCTTCCGAAAAGACGTATGCACCCTGCTGAGCTCCATGGGCTGCTGCGAGAGCAAGGCCAAGCTGTATCGAATGAAGACGTACTGTTCGGAGAACATCCAGCGAAGCAAGAGCAGCTCAGGCTCTAATGGAAACTCCAAATCTCCTCGAGCGGTCATGTGGATGTCGAGTTTCCCTCACCTCACCCCCCGAGCACACATGCACAGGGTCTAGGCTTGTACAAGGTCATTTTAGGTCTTTTCCTCTGTTTACACTGGAAGAAGAATCAGTGTTTGATTGAGTTGAGTTTGTAATACTCTTTAAAACCAGATTTGAAGAATGACTAATAATTTTGAGCCACTTCAGTATTTGATGCTACAGACTTGAATTTCTTTATCAGTGAAAACTGTAATTTATTGAAGTTTAAGAGATGCCAGGGGACCTCAGCGCTACTAGTGCTTAGATTTTATTGCAATGTAAACTTTGAACAGACCATGGCTCATTCAGGTGCTGCTTTTCAAAACCTTTTCCTTGAATTTGTAGCATGGCAACCATGGAAAGTACTTTGTTTGAACAGTTTTCACATTCCATCTTGGTCAGTTTTTCGAGTTTCGTTTGTCTGTGGAAGATCAAAGAAGGAAACTTGTATAAAGATGTGAAGGTGCTTTGTTTGATTTTTCTTACAGGGTGCACGATCAAGCAAAACAAACTTGTAGCCAATCAGCAGCTTTCCTAACTGCAAAGAAATGCTATTGATCACCTTTTGGGGATTTCGATTGTCAACTTCAGATTGGCACTTCAGCAACCTGAAATGATACCCGTCTCTTGTGAATTCTTGTTGTGTAAATGCTGTAAAAAGTTTATTGTGATACGTTTGTGTATTTTTCATGTTTAACTTGTATTTTTAAGTGACATAACTTATCTTATTTTAGTCATTTGTTTTAGGTATCGTTTACAATGCAAGAGCACAACCTAGTGGCCATTTGAATTACTGGCATCAAATCAAGGTTGATTTTAGGGTTGTTTACCATTGCAGTATTTGAGATTTTATATGATTAAAGCAGAACAGAAGTGCAGTCAGTCTTTATTATTTTGTTTATTTGTAAAGATATGACACAACATAGCAGATGTGTGCAAAGTTGTTTCTGCTGGAGGTTTTCAAAACCCTATCTGCTTCAACACGCTTCAAAACCCACACCTCCCTGGATCCAATAAGCCAAGAGAAGCTTTATTTGGGTGATCAGGTCTGTTATGTGTAGCTTAACACTAATTCTGCAGGGATCCAAACTTTCAGGAAGAATTTTCAACATGCCTAATGTACAGTATATCACATCTAGAGTATTAACTCTACAAGGCCAGGAAGTTTACAGAACTCTTGTTTTGCCTGAAAGAAACCTTCAATAAATTCCAATGTAAAATATTTGAAAGAGTATTTTATTGCAGTTGTTATTATAGTTGGTCTGATTTTAGTGTTTTCAATGTCTTTCTTTGTTGTCCAAACAAGGCATTTAATGCATTTTAATTAAAAACTCTGCCAAATCAGTCAGATGCAGTCATTGTAACTGTATTGCATAGCCATTAAAATAACATACACAGGCAATAATTTTATTTTTACATGACTGTTAAGTCTAAAGTTCTGGTAGTGAAAATATCGATATTACACAATAATATAAATGTACCTATTAAACCAGCCAATTAATTAAAACAAAATGTAAAGAACCATACAATTAAACGTAAATGTTATTCCTGTTTTCAAATTAAACTAACGTTCTCGTATAGTTTAATTTAAGACGATTTAACTGAGGTGGGGGTTGCGGCTGTGACGTCACGCAGGACTTCGCGCTCCGGTAGCGGGAGCGCGCATGGAGTCCGCTGAATTCGTCACGGATCAAACCAAAGCAAACACTCGCATTCCTTCATGAGTTAGAAGTCCACGGGAGACCCGAAGAGAAGATGTTGTTTGACCAGCCAGAACTTTTACTAACCTATATATCTACCTGACTCTATAACGCGAGAGAAGGACGAAAACGGAGCGTTGTTCTGGAGTTTACTTTGAGAAAGTTTCTCTGCGATGTTGCGCTTGCTGACTCCTCCGCTGCTGCAGCTCCTCGGCTTGTTTTCAGTGACCGCTGGTAAGATGTGTGCTTGCTTTAAAGTTCCTCTCAGTTTTATTTATCAAGAAACACATGTCTGTAAACTTTAACTACTATTATCAACAACTTTGTTGACAATAACACTATGTTTTATCAATCTGAATTTTTTTTCTTACAGGCTTTCCTACACTAACATTGAATTTGTCTTGAATTCATCGATCAAACAAGTAGTTTGGTCACTTATTAGCTTCTTATAAAGTTTTCAGCTTTCTTTACCCAACAATAATGAGGCTGTTGAAATTAAACCACTGTAAAATTCCGAGGATTAAACGGTTGAACTAATCTGTTCTGGTCGATTCAGATTTGTACATTGGTTAAGTTGTGTTACTTGCTTTATTTCTAACCATTGGTACAAAATCAAGTTTCTTATTCAGTACTGCAAAAGATTTCCTTTTTAAAAATGTTTCTGACAAGATGATCACAAAATAGTTGATCTTTATTTAATGCTTATTGAATTACTCTGTTTTGAACTGTAATTTGCAATATGTTCACAAAATCTATAGTCTAAATATATACTCTCTGGAAACTCATCTGAGAGCAAAGACCTGGAATGTCCTGTAAAACCTGGACTTGTTTTTACATCCTCTAATAAAGCTGATGCTTTGGGGCTTTTGCTAATTGCATTGAAACATGTGCTTGTTTCAGTGCAGCTTTGATATCAAATTACACTTATTTTTTCAGTGAATAAAAGTCTGTAAGAGATGTATGTTTAAACAAAAATTATCTCTGAATAAAATCAAATGGCAAACTATAATTGAATAAAAAATACATTGGAATTTTTTTATTGTTAAGGTTGGAGCGAGTACAGCTCTTACTATGTGCGTTGGGTAAAGGGTTGTGGATGCTGTAACTTAAAAAAAATCCCTAAAAATTGAACACTTCTTACTCGAGACAGAGCTATTAAATTGAAATTAGATTGAGCTGATATTGATCAGCTTTCCAGCGAGTTGTGCTTTAGATGAGAATTGATTTGTATTATTCAGTCTGTAACCTAATCTGTAACAGTCTGTAATGATTTCACAGAAGTACTGTTATCCAGTCGTAGTAAATATGAATGTCCCCTGGATAAGAGTTACGCATGCTTCCTTTGATAACAGATTCCATCAGACGAAGAATTTCCTTTGCTCCTGGAGAACAGGAAGCCACTTTTCCACTGATTCTGAAGCCTTGCCAGGCCCGAGTCATTCAGCAGAGAAAAACTTAAAATAATTGAGTCTGAAAAGTGTTCATCTTATTGTATTTTTTACTCTATACAAAATACTTACTGGTATTCTGTTTTTAGGCCGTGGACTTTGAAATGTCATTAATTTGGATTGAGATTTGCTAGTCAGGGTTCAGAGAATGAAAGACAACGTCTAAAGAATAACCAAAACGTGTTCAATCTGGGTAATTTTACAAATAAAAGTAGGATCAGATCTTATGTTAGATTTAATCAACCCTCCGAATCATTTTGGGAAGAACCACTACTACGAAGTTGTTGGAATTAATGTTTTAAATGTTTTTGTTGTTGTTGTTTTTTGTTGTTTTAAAGTAAATGTTTTAACGGTTATAGAGAACTCATTCACCATTAATTTACATAGTTTAAAAACAGAGAAGTATGATTAATTTTGTCTATTTTCAAAGTTTGTTGAAAATATACAATCTTTATTTATTCACTACGATTCCCATTGTTACTATACGATGTGACAAAAGCTATAATTTTACTGGTTTTAAAACTCATGTTTCAAATATTCACATAATTTAATGTTTATTTTTAAACTTGTGTTTAATACCCCTTTAAAAGCTTTTGAAATAAAAGACTTCATAATTTCTTCCATCTGGAAAATATGGTTTGTGTTTGACAGAAGATGAAACTCTTGTTGAAAGAATAAACAATCGTACAGTTCTTATCTTTGCCGTTTCTGTGTATTCACTCTAATCAGTTTCTGGGTGGCAACACCCCCCCGCTGTCATCCATCATGACTCTTCTCATCACTGGGTGAGACCGGGTCGTTCCTCCCCACCCGAAACTCTCCCGGTGGCAGCACGAGCCCCAAGTGTGCATCTCTCACCAGAGGAAATCCAGAAGTTACGCTTTAAACCCACGGCCGGCTCAATCCAGCGCTCGGAGGGGACGGAGCTCCGCTTCAACTGCTCCATCGACCTGAATGATGTGAGTCAGGATCTCAACATACTATGGTTCAAGAACAGCCGAGAGATTGCTGACGGGACCCAAACCGCCATCTACGCTCAGGGAACGGTCACGCTGCTGTCCACCATCAGGTAAACTGACTTGGTAAACAGTTGAATTAAATGAGTCCATAACAAATCTCTTACACTGCCTCTAGTTGTTTTAAGGTTTGTTTTTAACCTCAAAATTAGGGGTGTGTAATTAGTTCCTGAAGGGTCGCAGCAGTGACCAGTTTAGTTCAAACCACAATTAAAAATTCTCTTAATTGAGTTTGAGACCTTGAGTCTAAACTTTTAAGAGGGCATAACACAAAATGGCTTGTTCACTACAAGTGGTTTGTTTGGATTAGGAGAAAAAATCCATAATTATTTTTACATCAAAAACATAGCTTGAACAAAAATCCCATTTTATTTTAGCCACAACGGATTTAAGCAGGCGCATAGATTGATCCGGGAATATTTCTCTGTAGAGAAAATTAGTTAGAAGGAATGGAAGAAAGAGCTTCAGAGCAGAGTTTGTCATGTGTAGTTGTAACTGATTAATACTTGATAATCAAGAGTGGTGAATTCAGGTAGAGTGGCGTAAAGCAGACTTGGCATTTGCTCTGAAGGCTAAAACCCAGGTCTGACATGGAGACACCTTGACATAAGGTCTTAAAAAAATTCTTTTATTTTTTATACTTTTATACTTAGCAACTGTAAGAACGTTATTATTTGTGTTTTAGTATAAATGCAAGTAGTATTAATTCAATTCAGTCAATACTACGTCTTCCACATTGCCACATATTGCCTCCCTTTGAGAGTTGCAATGCATTATGGGATTAAAAACTGGAAGGTTGGGGATTTTTTGCTGCTTGGCTCGGACACTGGTTTTTGCATACTCATAATGTTGAAGTATAGCATTTTGAATGCATTTATCTTAACAGTTTAGTTTGATAGGTTTTAGGCACACATTTTCTGATGCATATATTATAAGTATACTATAAGCATACTTAGACTTACACAAAAATTAGTTTTCTTCCTCTATTTTTGTTTAACCTAGCTTGTTTAACCTAGCTTTAAACCTATGTTTTCTGTTCTTATGTAGTCTACTTAATGTCGTTTTTGTTCAAATTCATTTGTCTGTGAAGCATGGCATTTAAAAAACATTTTGGTCAACTGAAATAGTTTTTAATATTGCAATTTAAATTCAATGCAAATGAAAACTTCTAGTAATATTGTTCAATAACTGGTATGTTGATAGCGTGAATCTAATGTTTCAGCATCAAGAGTGTCCAGAGAGCAGATGCTGGAGAATATCACTGCAGGCTCAGTGTCAGCAACAAGGTTATCGAGTCCAATCCCATCATTGTGGAAGTAGAAGGTAAGTGATTCATCATTCATTTTAATTTTAATCAAATGTGGGAGTGTGGTGAATGCTTTAAATTAGGATGCATATAAAGTCCATAGGGATAATGAAGATTCCTATTCCCCACCCTTTCAGCTCCCTGTATTTTATAGTGACTCTGTGAAGCAAGTTCAACTTCACAAATATATTTACTGATTTTTCTCAACCTGATCTTTTGCTCTTGCATCTGCTGTTTTATGTCGGCGCAAAAACAAACAATCAGGTGTATGCATGCCATTTAAATTATAATGAGTCTTGCTTACTCTTTGGTTTCCACAAGGGTTTAAAAGCACAAGTCAAAAAGATTTCCACCTCATAGATTCTAATGGAAGTGAATGGTAACTGAATGTGGCCATCTAATGTTTTGGAAATTGCTAAGCGAGTACCTGTATCCAGATCAGTTGCTGCAGTCAGTGGACTTTCTATATCTTACCACTTCCATATTTGTGACATGACAAGTTTTCGAAAAGTCGTTTTTTTAGGTGTCTTCGGAAGTTGTCTCGTTTGCAGATTGATCAAAAACAATCCTAGTAAACAGTATGATCTACTATCGAGGCATAAAACAGAAATCAACTGTGTTGCTTAACAAGCAATATAAATTGAGATTAACACATTTTTGAGAGCACTTTTAATTATATATTACTGCTAATGAGTGGTGTTTTATGTAATGATAGATAAAATAGACAAATTGCTCATGAAAAGAGTTGTAAACTTGGCATTTAAATGAGATTTCCTCTATGACAAGTTTGAACTAACTAATTTGATTTATAATAATTTGAACATTGACATATCTATGGTTGTGCTATTTAAAAAAAAACAGAAAGTGCTGTTTCAAATGTCTGGCCTTTTTAACCACAATTTATGCTGTTCCTAATCCTACATGTTTTATTTAGGTACTGAAATTATCATTGGGGTATATGTTGCTTTCAAATCTCTTCAAATTCAAGGTCACTCGAGTCACCATTTTAAGTTTTACCTTATTCCTTTCCTCCCCAGGCCTGCCTACATTCACAATCCAGCCGAGTGACGTGAACACCACCAGAAATACTCCCTTCAGTCTGAGCTGTGAGGCAGTCGGCCCCCCGAACCCTGTTGTCATTAAGTGGCTTCACGAAGGAAAGAGATTTGAGGACGAGTTCTCCAGCACCATCATTATTAAAGGTAAGGGCCTGTGTAGTTTTAGTGGAACCTTCATCACACTCCACTTCCGTTCAAGTCATGAGAGAAGTGTGGATTTGCTTTTTTTGTCATGCGAAAAGATTTGAGTCCACGTGTCTCATTTTTAGAGAATTGATAGTTGGGTCAGAGAGTTATTCAGTGACTTCCCTTAAGGCTGTGACTCTAAGTTACCCTTCAGTTTTAGTGTTCTTAGTGTTAGTAAAACAGTTCAAACCCTTTCTGCAGTGAATCAGGAAATCCTTATAACAGGAAAACATGCATCGGCCAAACTTTATACAACAGGAAACAATAAACATACACAGACATATTCTGTGGAGAAGATATTGATGCATGTTTGCATCTGTACTAGGACAGACAATTGTAATACTCATAATTATGAGATGTAGACATCAGGTAATGGTGAGCAAAGGTTTACTAGTCGTCTTGATCAATAAGAAATTGAAAGCTTTGAATAAAAGATTTCTTTGTAATCAGGAGATAATCCTTTAGAGGCAGTGGTGAGGAAACAATCTTGATGGGTTTGGAAACTTGACCATAATGCAAGCCATGCGATGCTTGATTAATCAGCTTGGGTTCAGAGCTGAACTTTGAGATGGAGAAACAGTTTGCTTTAAAACCTCAGTGTGTGTTTGAGTTTTACTGATTACACTGAATACCCCCTGACTCCAGAGGGTTAAACTCTAGCTCTTCTCATTTTATCAAGTGCCATTATAACAGAGGTTCATCTTCTATTTTATTAATGAGTCTTAGTGGTGTTTTTGGTTTCTTTAAGTCACAAATCTACACGACTCGAATGCACAAACAAGTATCCAGAACTTTGTCTTAGCTGAACATCAAGATGTTTCCACTTTTCCACTTAATGACTTCATCACGACTAGTTTTTTTTTATTCTGGTATGACCATTTTGGACTTATTAATTTATTTATCAATTTTCTGTTCATATACATGTTGTATTAATTAAAACATATTTTCAATTTTTAATCCTGTACATGCATCAAGAAAGAAAATCCAAAAATATTTGTATTAACTTAATTAACGTAATTTTATAAACAGTTAAAAAGGTATTGAAAACTTTGTTATTTTTATTTAAATTATATCATGTTAAAAAAATATTGCAGCTTAAATTAATTGTTTGCTTTTTATTTTGCTGCTCTACCTTTCGTGCTAGCAGAAAGGAGAACCTTTGAGGGCTTCAGTGATGGTTAATTTGTTTTAAGGTTCATTAACTTGCTATGGTAAAGAGTTTCTTGGCAACTGTTGTTAACCTGAGTTATTGTAGAGAGAGTTTTACGAGTAACTTTTATTCAACTAGAATGAGAGAAAGAGGCGGCACTGATGAGACAGAAACTCACAAAAGGTTCATTGAGGGGCCCTGGTGAGCCACAGAGAGCTGTGTGATGAGCCACTGACTAAATGTCACAAAGCGAGTTTTTTTTCTGCAGTTTAGATTTGAATGAAGAAAAAAAAGCATTTTAAACGGGACAGAAAAAAAATCTGAACACGATTAATTACATCAAAATAAGCTATCAAGGTAATTAGATTAAATCAATTAGTAAACATTGTTATTATTGTATTATTGTTATTATTAAACATTTATTTGATTAAGTTAAATCTACCATCCATTGTTGGTCTATATATTCACTGTAAGATCTCTGATTGTACACAATAATCCTCTAACCTCGTTTACTCTGGCATTTTATCTCGCTCTGAATCAGAAAGCTTGTTTGAAAGCTTTAATTCAAGATCTGCCCAGATAGTCTCATTTTGGATTCTGCTTTGTTTAACTTTAAACCAGACATACAAGAAAATTACAGAAGAACTGGCTTTGCTCCCCACTTCTTCTTCAAAATGCTTGTTTAATTGGAATGGTTTCAAACATTGTCAACACAAAAATCTTCAGATTTTCCAGCTTGAACTCGAGCTCTCTGGCCTTCTCCACACAATGGGTCTATTACATAATGCAGAAATACACACATAGTTACCCATTCTTTCTTCTTCTGGCTACTCTCATCTGTGTTTCCATCAAGAGGGAGCGAGTAGGAACTGTATTTCACGTTTCCTCATTTAAGTGAAGCCTTTAATTACTGTTCGAGTTTCCAAAAAACACAGAAATGCTGAGTAAGGAAACCTCCCTGGCTCACATGCTAAATCATTCTTGGTGAGTTAAACACCAGTCAAGACCTATTTACAATAGAATGCTTTACAATAAAAAAAAGCAATTTAAAAGAACAAAAAAGTTTTATAGTGAAAAGTAGCAATGCATAGGCTTTTTTCTCTTGAAACATTAGCTATTTTAACCTAAAAGAACACAAATTTCCACTTTGAAATGGAAAGAGCTTCGACCTATGAGTCACAAAGTAATATCAGTTTAATATCAGTTTCCATGGTTTCCTATTTTTCATTGCCAGCGCTTTAGTTGGCATCTGCAGATGACTAATCTAATGTGCTTTTCAGCCCTTTGTTAAAACCTCGAGCTGCAGTCTGAATTGTTTTGGTAAAAAGTGTTTCAACCACACATCCATCCATCTTCTCCCGCTTATCCGGGGCCGGGTCGCGGGGGCAGCAGTCTAAGCAGGGATGCCCAGACTTCCCTCTCCACAGACACTTCTTCCAACTCCCCGGGAGGGATCCCGAGGCGTTCCCAGGCCAGCTGGGAGACATAGTCCCTCCAGCGCGTCCTGGGTCTTCCCCGGGGCCTCCTCCCAGTGGGACATGCCCGGAACACCTCCCCTGGGAGGCGTCCAGGAGGCATCCGGAACAGATGCCCAAGCCACCTCAGCTGACTCCTCTCGATGTGGAGGAGCAGAGGCTCTACTCCGAGCTCCCCCCGGGTGACGGAGCTTCTCACCCTATCTCTAAGGGAGCGCCCAGCCACCCGGCGTAGGAAGCTCATTTCGGCCGCTTGTATCCGGGATCTTGTCCTTTCGGTCATGACCCAAAGCTCATGACCATAGGTGAGAGTAGGGACGTAGATCGACCGGTAAATCGAGAGCTTCGCCTTTTGGCTCAGCTCCCTTTTCACCACAACAGACCGATACAGCGACCGCATCACTGCAGATGCTGCACCGATCCGTCTGTCGATCTCGCGCTCCATCCTCCCCTCACTCGTGAACAGGACCCCGAGATACTTGAACTCCTCCACCTGAGGCAGGAGCACTCCACTGACCTGGAGAGGGCAGGCCACCTTTTTCCGGTCGAGAACCATGGCCTCAGACTTGGAGGTGCTGATCCTCATCCCAGCCGCTTCACACTCGGCTGCAAACCGCCCCAACGCACGCTGCAGGTCCAGGCCCGAAGAAGCCAACAGGACAACATCATCTGCAAACAGCAGTGATGAAATCCTGAGGTCCCCGAACCGGACCCCCTCCGGCCCCCGGCTGCGCCTTGAGATTCTGTCCATAAAAACTATGAACAGAACTGGTGATAAAGGGCAGCCCTGCCGGAGGCCAACGCGCACTGGGAATAGGTCTGACTTTGTGCCGGCAATGCGGACCAAGCTCCTGCTCTGGTTGTACAGGGACCGGACAGCCCTTAGCAGAGTGCCCCGGACCCCATACTCCCAGAGCACCTCCCACAGGACACCACGAGGGACTCGGTCGAACGCCTTCTCCAAATCCACAAAGCACATGTGGACCGGTTGGGCGAACTCCCATGACCCCTCGAGGACCCTGCAGAGGGTATAGAGCTGGTCCAGTGTTCCACGACCAGGTCGAAACCCGCATTGTTCCTCCTGCATCCGAGGTTCGACTATCGGCCGAACTCTCCTCTCCAGTACCCTGGCATAGACTTTCCCCGGGAGGCTGAGGAGTGTGATCCCCCGGTAGTTGGAACACATCCTCCGGTCCCCCTTCTTGAAAAGAGGGACCACCACTCCGGTCTGCCATTCCAGAGGTACGGTCCCTGACTGCCACGCGATGCTGCAGAGACGTGTCAGCCAGGACAGTCCCACAGCATCTAGGCACCTGAGGTACTCAGGGCGGATCTCATCCACCCCCGGTGCCTTGCCACTGAGGAGCTTCACCGACCACCTCAGTAACTTCGGCTTGGGTGATAGACGAATCCACCTCAACTACCCCAGCCTCTGCCTCCTCGACAGAGGACGTGACAGTGGGATTGAGAAGATCCTCAAAGTATTCCTTCCACCGCCCGACCACATCCCTGGGCGAGGTCAACAGCTCTCCACCTCCACTGTAAACAGTGTTGGTGGGGCACTGCTTTCCCCTCCTGAGGCGCCGGACAGTTTGCCAGAACTTCTTTGAGGACGACCGATAGTCTTCCTCCATGGCCTCCCCGAACTCCTCCCAGGTCCGAGTTTTTGCCTCTAACACAGCATTGGCTGCTGCGCGCTTGGCCTGCCGGTACCGGTCGGCTGTGTCCGAAGTCCCACAAGCCAACCATGCCTGATAGGACTCCTTTTTCAGCTTGACGGCATCCCTTACTTCCGGTGTCCACCACCGGGTTCTGGGATTGCCGCCACGACAGGCACCAGAGACCTTACGGCCACAGCTTCGCACTGCGGCAGTGACAATAGAGGTGGAAAACATGGTCCACTCGGACTCCATGTCTCCAGCCTCCCCCGGTATCTGGTGGAAGCTCTCCCGGAGGTGGGAGTTAAAGCTCACTCTGACAGGGGGCTCTGCCAGACGTTCCCAACAGACCCTCCCAACCACACAATCTGCTTCAAATAAATCACAAAGTAACATTAATAAAAATAAAATGTACTTTTACAAAAGGTCGGAGCATACATGTTATCTCTTTGAGTACAGCATTTGAAACAAAAAAAGCAGGTCAACAGCCAAATAAGTGGCTTCCAGTCAGCTCCAGTATGGAAAGCTGTGTGTGCCCTTTGTGCACGAGCAGAAGTGTACTCGAACAAAAGGGATATTATGATCGAGGTTGAGTCAGAGTGAGGGGACTGGAGGGTTGGCATGGAGTGGCACTGAAAGGCTGGTGCTGTGCCACACACTGCTGCTGCTGTTGAATACTGTAAAGGCATTGTTAAGCAAAACGTTGAAAATCGGCTATCAATTGCGCTGTTTCTGATATTGTATTAGTGTTTTTGTGTCTGCGCGGATGAATGAAATTGTTAAAATTCTTGTGAAACCTCAAATTATATCTTCTATAACTTAAATGTAGGTTGATTGCGGACATTTTGGTTAAATGTTCCATGTAATGCTTTTATTGGTTGGCCTTTTAGTTAAAACATGTTCCAACCAAAGTTCATGGAGAATCCCATGTTTAATGAGATTTATTTTTCATGGTAGTATTACTTTCTCTTTGTGAAGAAACAGAATATTACTTGACTAATGCATTACAATTAGTTAAATAGATACAGTGGAAAGTAGTTTTGTGGGATATACCAACAATAGTAAAGCATTGACAAGGTAATCAAATAATGAAATCAGTTTTTTTTATTCTATCAATTGTTGAAGATAAGCTTTGTTCCTTCATCCTAAGGTGTTGAAGCTCCCACTCAGTTCAGCTGTGAAGCTCACAATGAGAAAGGCCTCACAGCCTCCAGAGAAGCTCATGTCAACATTAAAGGTGGGGCAAATAATTGTTAGTTATTATCTATTATACTATTATATATACTATTATACTATATATACTATTATACACCATGAATGTTGTGCTCATAGTGTTTGCTTAAATAGCATCAGTTTAAATATATGGCACTAACTGCATAAAACTCATCTCTTGATGAATCCTCAGAGTTGCCTGAAAAAGTGTCAAAGGTTACTGTAGCAAAGCGGGAGGCAAACAAGCTGCTGTTGAGCTGGAATCCAGGACATGATGGCTTCGCTCCTCTCAGAACTTGCTACATTACGGTAAAAAGTTATAATTTCATATTGTTTAACCATTTAAAAATCTCAGTAACAGTCTCATTGTCTGGAGGGTTGAAGCCCTGCACAGTTTCATTCCAGCTTTGAGTGAACACACCTGACTCCACTAATTAAGTCACTACCATTGTTAACATTTATTAACGATGAACCGAAACACCAATATGAGTTATAATAATTAAAACATCAATTACTGTCATGTTGATTTGTTTCTGATGTTAATTGATTAATTGAAACAGGACACACATCCTCATTAACTCATCATCATTTCATTATTAAGTATTAAACATGAATATTTCTAAAAAAAAATGAAACTTAATTTAACTTAATCAGAAACTAATCATTAATTAAGACAGAATTTGATGTATTAGCTCATTCAACTCCTGTACAGGTTTAATGAGTTCATGATTAATATTTATGTTAACAGTTCATTTATGCCTTAATTAATGACTATTCATTTCATAATGGTCTAAAGTGTTACCAAAATTATTACTTTAAATACGTTTAAGCTGAATTTGGAATCGATAAGCACTTGAATCATGAGTAATAAATGATCCCAGGTCTGCTGCTACGGTAACAGGTAGAACTCTGGCAAAGGTTTTGTGCATGTATGTCAACTCCTGTTTCCGTGACTTGGAATGTTTGGAAAACGGATCATATTTTTCTATCTATTTTTGATATCATCTTGTTCACAACCTTTGATAGTAAGTAATTTGTCTCATCTGCAATTCAATTGTAAGAAAAATAAAGAGATTTAAAGATGTTTTTTTACTAACTTCTATTAACTTTTGTTATCATTAAATAGTAAAATTAAAAAAGTTAAAAGAGCAAATAAAACAAATGGAATTCAATTTTTATTTAAGTTAGTCAAAAAAGAAACTGTAATGAACAAACTTTGGTAAAAGCAAATAGTTTCCTTAATTTATATTTTAGTATAATTACTATAAATTTAAGCAAATAAAAATTAATATATCATGTTTTTAGGTTCGGGAATTGGGGCGAGAGCCAGGAAGCCCTACTGCAGCTCACAGTGTTTCAGTTCCTCCATTCCAGTATGAGATCAGCAATCTGAAGGCCATGACATGGTACAATATGAGCGTGTCCTGCAGTAATGAAATAGGACCATCCCAACCCAGTGCCTGGGTGCAGAGCAACACCACTGAGGGAGGTCAGTCACAACATGAGGTTTCTTCATGCTAGATTATTATTCAAAATATTGCAAACATTTTTTTGTTGTTGTAAAAATACTATTTTAAAACATACAATTACACAATCTATAAAAGGTTTAGTTAATGCTACACACTACAAATGAGTAAGTAGTTTAAAGCAAAGCTGAGCAATGAAAAATGAAATGAGAGTCGATCGCAGGAACGGGTGTAAGCAAGGGTTTGATGAAGCTTTTCCTGTAGGTGTGTTCATGAGCAATTTCCTTTATTCCTCGAAGATCCCAGAAGTTATTTTCAGACCCCACTGAGTAATTTAGCTTATCTTAAGCTGTAATTTACAAATTTGCTAAAGGAAAATATTAAAATGTAGTTTGTTTTAAAAATGTGCTCAAGTAACTTCGGGATCTGTTTTTTCCTTCAAAAAGGAAAGATTTTCTGATGATTAATGAGCAATTTCAGTTTTTAGCTTTTTTATTAACATTACATTTGTTGAGATAAAAAAATTATATTTTTTTGATCAGTGTCTGTTCATTCATTTGTAGTTATGTTGATTAAAAAGAGGGTGGTACTGTGAACCAAATGCTTGGGAATCAAACCTGATTTACCTAATGCGCAACTGTACGTTACGGCAAGCAGGATATGACATTTATTATGTAGAATAGGAAATGAAAATGTATTATTAAATTAAATTATTAAATGTAAATTAAATGATGACCACTTGCCTTGATAATTTGAAGTTTATCATCATTGATTTTTCATAACGTTATCACACTCTTTGGAATTTAAGAAATAGAATGTATTTATTTTTTCATTCTTTTAATCAGTTGGATTCTGATAAAAGCTGAAAGCACAGAATGTGTAACTAACGTTTGTTTGTGTTTGACTGTATCCTCTTCAGTCCCATCAGAGGCCCCTCAGAACTTAACGGTTAACATCAATAATTCAGTGCTGATGATTCGTTGGGAAGCTCCGCCTCCCGATAAACTGAACGGAGTCCTGCAAGGATATGATGTCACTATTAAACACGGCACACAGATGAATAAGGTTAGTGACTGGATTTACAATTACAAACATGGCATAAGGTTTGGTGGCTCTGTGGAGTGAATTGGTTGGCTCTGGTGCCTCTCATCAGAAAGGTTGCTGGGATTCATACTTTTCACACTCAAAAGTCTCTAGAATAAGGTTTGCAATGCTTACGGTTCTAAATACAATGTTGACACTTACTGTAAGTCTTGTTTTAATTTCGAGAACAACATATTATGTGTATGAAACATAACTTTGTCTTGAAGCAAAAACTCTCATGTGATGTGTTTTAACGTTGGAGGCCTTCAGGTTCTGGAATAATTCAAGCCCTTAAAGTGAGGGGAAGGGGTGTTGTTTTTTTTTTGCTGTTGATCGTTCAATGGGACTGGGTGAACTGATGCCTTATAAAAGTTGAAACTCCAAGCATAAAGGTGCTTTGTAATGATAACGTGACTTTTCTGACACTCCTCATCAAAATCATTCCTCAAGTAGTATTCAGATTAGTTCATGCATGTTCAAGTAATCGTCTATTCCTTTTTTTCCTGAGCTGAAAACGGCTTGTTTTCCTTATCCCCGCCTTTTTTCCTCATCCCTGCCCAAGCTCCACCCCTCTATACAACGAACAGGAAATGCGGTTTGACACGAAGTGTGACAGCAGCAAACTGTCGCTGCATAAACAATGCCAGAGAAGTGTGTATTTGAATGTCCAGAGCCTAACCTTTTGTTTGGATTACCAAATAATAAGGTTATTGGTCAGAAATGGCTCAATTTTGTGTCTGCCCATCAGACAAAACATGAAAAGATCACTTTTGCCTGTGAGCAGCACTTCACTTCACATTCACCTGGTTCATCAACAAAGAACAGTTTGAAAAGGATTTATGATGAGGTTGGCAGTCTGTGCTTTTCCAACTGTTCCATGGTTGTTCATATATATATATATATATATATATATATATATATATATATATATATATATATATATATATATATATATATATATATATATATATATATATACTATAACACTAACTAGGCTTAAATACATTAATGAAATACGCAATTTTTGCTCTTCATATGTCAAACTCAAGTCGAAACTAACTACATGGTTTTTATAATCCTTTAAGGAAATATGGTTTTAGCACACACAGAGACTCTTTGCATTTTATCTTCCCTAAAATCTTAAACATGCACACTACATGCACACTTAAACATAATACTACAGTCAATCGTGTTGCACACTATTGTGCAAAGCTTGTGCATCAAAATGTAAAATTCGCAACCAGATCTTGTATTGCCATTTTAGTCAACATTATACATGTATACATGTACTTATATATTGTACATTTATAACAAAGTAAATAATTCATAAAACAGTACGGTGAAATTAGAAAACATACAGTGTAGAGTAAGCCTGTGTAATTTACCTTTTTCTCTTCTGTTTCCTTCTGTGGACTTGGAATCGATAAGCACTTGAATCATGAGTAATAAATGATCCCAGGTCTGCTGCTACGGTAACAGGTAGAACTCTGGCAAAGGTTTTGTGCATGTATGTCAACTCCTGTTTCCGTGACTTGGAATGTTTGGAAAACGGATCATATTTTTCTATCTATTTTTGATATCATCTTGTTCACAACCTTTGATAGTAAGTAATTTGTCTCATCTGCAGACTCAGGTTCACTCATATAAGGTGCTGTTATATCCCACATAGCAATTGCCTGTCGTTTATAGTGTTTTAAAACAATAACATGTGTTTAAAGCATGGATTTTTCTGAGTATAGTTATCATGTGATCCATGTTCTTTAAAGTAAGAAAATTAAAACCTTTTTGGATGCTGTTTACTACATGAGACTAAACTCATCAAATAGACTTACTATTCTTCAAAGTAGATGCTGGATAACAGGTCTGATCAGTCCCAAAAATTAGTTATTAAACATGTAAATTTGCTTTTCTCAGCGTCGCGGTGGTGCAGTGGGTAGCACGCTTGTCTCACAGCAAGAAGGTCGCTGGTTCTAGGCTCGGCTGGGGCAGGTGGCATTTCTGTGTGAAGTTTGCATGTTCTCCCCGTGATCGCGTGAGTTTTCTCCAGGTGCTCCGGTTTCCCCACAAGTCCAAAGACATGCGGTATAAGTGAAATTAGTAAGAACAATTGCCCGTAGTGAATGTGTGAAAGTTTCCCAGCGATGGGTTGCGGCTGGAAGGGCATCTGCCGCATAAAACATATGCCAGAGAGTTGGCGGTGCATCTCAGATCATAAAGTTAATAAACAAAGGCAGGTATTTCATCCCAGTTACCAAAGATTTCTCCATTAATATAATCTTCTGACAGCTGCTATTGCCTAAAATCCCCAATATCTCCTTAGTAACATTGACACACGCATGTTTCGCTTGAAAGGAATCGAGTAGGGGTCCTTGGAATAAAAAAAAAAACATAAAACACCTTAAACAGACTTTATAGGATCTCCATGCTCTGGTCTGTAGTCATTTACTTTTACGAGCGCTTTCGTGTGGCTCGGAGCAGAGCTTTGTATCTGTCTGTTGGTGAGATCACAACAAGCATCTTCAGGAAATGAGAAATAAGCTGCAGTCTCTTAAATCAAGCAGCTGTTCTGCTCCAAGAGACACATGCCAGAGAAATAATTTCATTTTAATGACTCAATTTTATCTGCTTGAATAATGGTAAAGGTTATCTCAAAATACAATTAATTACAGCTTTCTAGTCTCCATGTGTAAGTTTAAGTATTTTTACTAATTTCAATTAATAAAACGGAAGCAAACATTTCACAGCATTTAACCTTTGTGGTTAAAGCATCAGAAACGTGTGGTGTTTGATTTTCATTACACTTTTTTTTTAGGAAAAAAAGAAATACGATCTCCTCTGTGACTGATGGCTTGCAGGATCGCAGCTTAGTGTTGGAGACCCAATGTTTTCTTGCAAAACCACAAGATATAATCGGCATCACCTCTTTAGAAGCTTGTAGAAGCTAATTATATTTGCTTGGCTGGAATTTTTTGAATAACTAGTACTTTTTGAGTATTTTACTTTTACTGAAGTAAATTATTTGTTAAAATCTGTACATTTATTTGGTTACAATTGATTTACAATTTAGTTACATGCTTACTGCGTTACCAAATTACTAAAAACATGGCTATAGATCAGCCATATTAAACATATATTTGCTGTCAAAAATAATAAGCTAGCAAGTCCCGTGAGATGTTGAAGAGGCTGATTTGTGAGAGTTTGCCAGCTACTCTCACCAACAGTGGCAGATCATCCATTGCCTTGTGTTAAAAATGGTTACTTAGATGAGTTCTTTGCATTTCAGAACAGTTTTGTAATGTAGTGCATGTTAACATAGTGACAATGTTAACATATTTGAATCACATCAGTGTTAACATTGCTATGGGTGCAACAACTGTCTTGGTTCTGATGTCAAAATTTAAACTGTCAGTGGTTTCACGTGTACTTGTTCATGAATGGTAATCATTTCTGTGCTGCTAGACATAAATGGGAAAAAAATCCATAACGTTCATTTTAAACACAAAATGAAGATATTTTTATAGTTAAAACAACTGAACAATTATATGCACTTATATTGCTGGGAATTCTTTTTATCGTTCAGATCAGAATCGACCTAATTACTTGAGTAATTTTTTAATCAATACTTTTTTACCCTTACTCAAGAAAATTATTTAGTAGTTTACTCTTACTTGAGTAAATATTCGCACAAAAAAAATTATTAATTATTGAGTAATTTTTGGGATACCCCACCCATCTCTGAATACTTCTCAATGAATCTAACAATTTCTTGTTCTTTAGCCTTGCTGTATAAGTCACAAAGGATGCCTCGTTGAGTATGAATCTTTTAATATCAAAACCCAAACCCAAATTCAATATTCTGCAATCAAAGGTATCTTGTAAGGACCTTGCAACCAATCAGCACGAGCCATCAAACTGTGGGAGCAATTGTGTTTTTGATTTCATATGAAAATGCTTTAATACTTGTGTAAATTATGTCTGGTATTTATGTCTTTTGCACCTTTTTTATCTGAGAGCCGTGACCCCACCTGAATCTGTTCTCAGTGCTTGAGTAGTCCTCATCAATGACTGAGCTGTCTTTTTCCTCCAATTGTATGGCGGCTAAACTTTGAGTTATTATATTTTTTGCGTCTTTCTTGAATGTACAATGGTTGACTTCCTCTTTTACGGCCTTTTATGCCTCAGGAAAGCGAGAGCATTTGAGAAGTTGTTATTGTGGTGACTCATAGTGGAAATCATGATGGTTTTCAATGCTTTGTGACCGACCGACCGAAGTGATGTCACTGTGTGAAAGCAGCAGTTACTGGAAACCAGAACATTTACACTTCTAACTCGCACCTGTCGCCTGTCAGTCAGAATTGCTTCCTGTGTTGGAAACATCTGCTCAGGATTTACAGAAGATGTTTGTGCCATATTGTTTATTTTTTAGATTCCCTAGCTGTTCAAAATGTACTTTATTTTTAATCAGTTTAATTTTTATTAATATTTAGTTTCTTTTTTAGGAATGAGTAATAGGTTTTAGCTTTTTTCTGAAAGTATTATGATTCTTTTTAAGTAGTTAGAATATACTTTTTTGTAAAAAAAATATGTATTTTTATATGTTTGCATATGTTTTTATCATTTAAGCTACTAAAATCTTGAAATACAGGAGCACAAATGCAACCATGAAGCTCTAACTTCTCAAGGTGCCTGCAGCATCTCACTTCCTCCTTCAGTAAGAGATTTTTGTAGTTTAAAAAGTGCCCAAATCTGTATTTCACAGTCAGCCTGTCTGAGTGAAGCAGAAGTGACATTTTGCGCAATACAAAGCATGAATGTATCACATGCACCTGTTTGTGTGCGTCTTCCTCATGAATTCACAAAAAATGGTGCTTCTTCTTTTTGTCAGGCGCTCTTTAAGTTTTGCTTTTACAGTTATTTTGTCATTTCAGTCTGTCAAACTATTCCCACTTCTTTTCAAGTGAAACATGGCAATTATATTGAATTGTGTTGCTAAAATTCTACTATTATAAATGATGGATGAAAAAGTTGGAAGTTTAAAACAAATATATATGGCATGTCATTCATTTTGGTTGAGCTAAAAGCTTGGGGTTAGCAAGTTAAGGCTTTTCTTTAAAGAACCATTGAGTCTTTTACATGTTTTCATTAATTTACTAATCCAAGAGACAAATACATTTGGTAAAACTTAATGTTTAAGTAGCGTAAGAGGAATCCAATTGCTTTATTCAAAATAAGTAATTCAACTTTTATTTTATGGTGGCTATTTACATTTTGCAATGAATGAAAGGACTCAATAGGTTGGTAGGAATTATTCAACCTGCATGACTGATCACTTTTAAACACATTTAATCACTATGTCTTTGCATTGTTTGAATAGAAAAAATAAATGGCATGTTTATTTCTGCATTTCAGATTCACAGCATGAGCACAGAGGCAGTGGTGCCCCTGCAGGTCTACAACAGCACGTACAGCGTAGAAGTTGTGGCATGCACCCGCAGCGGCTGCAGCTCCAGAAGAGCGCGACACTGGCTCTTTGTGCCCAACCTTGGTGAGCTTGGACTTTGTTTCTCTTTCTCTTTCTTGCTTTAATGGTTTTGCTATACAACCTTGAATTATTATTTGAATAAAAAAAAAACTCAGAATATACAGAGTTTAACATGCTGATTCACCGATCTTCTTTTTCTGCACTTTTACTGTTAATAGGCTTTAATGCTCTCGGTTTTGCTATCCAACCTTTAATTATTATTTGAATAACACACTAAACAAACTATGCCTGCCTTTGGAAATATGCAGAGTTTTAAATGCGGATTCACCTAGCTTCTTTTTCTGTATTTCTTTAATGACGTTTGTTTTCAGATTTGTCTGAGTCTCCATCCTCAACCACAGCCTCCAATCGGCCTGATTCAGCGTATGTTGTGCTCGGGGTGGTCTGTGGTTTATGTCTGTTGATCGTGTTGTTTGGAGTCATGTGGCTGCGTAGTCACTCCTATCTTCCGTAAGTTTCATAATTTCAGACCCTCTAGTCACCAAACACTCTGGGCATGAAATAAGTATATATTCGGTAATTTAGCTGCAGTATGTTCACATGTTTTAGCTAAATAGCTGAATTTTTGTTTGAATAAATGTAGCATTTAAACCAAATGAAAGCGCAACACTGGCATGATATTAACCCCTTCAGAGTATCCGTTCATTAGTGTTTGCACAACATTGTGGAGCTTATTTAGAATCTATTTGTGTCTTTCACACTCTGAAAACAGAATAGGGTCATGTATGGCAGTACTTTATTCGAAAAAGAAGAAAAAATCTTACCTTTTTCTTGGTACAAACTGACACATGATTAACTACTATATAACTGAAAAATGAATAAACAAAATTCATAGGGCTTTAGTTTTGAATATAAAAAGTGAATATAAAAAACAAAGTCTATTTCTGAAAGCAGCGTATGCTCATCATCTTGTAATTGAAGGCTTTGGGAATGAAAAGCTACAGTGCTGGGTTTGTGAAAACAGCTTGCATTCATTGTAAAAGATAATTATAGAGGACAGACTTTTGCCAACAGCATCAAATGTTCTGCAAACCAGTCTGAGAAAAACATCCCTTATCCTCTGGAGACGTTTATCTAAAAATTAACAAGTTCTCATAATTAGCTCAATATGAATGCAATGAAATCCTTTACTGAAGAATGATCTTTGGCTCTCATTTATTTTCATAACTGAAGGTGTATTTTATTTAAAGTTTAGAAAAACAGCCATTGAAGAAACAATTGAAGAAATTTCACAGTTCATATAAATTGGGCATGTTTTTTTATTAACTTCTGGGGAAGTTCATTTTAGCTTATTTTGCCATTTTGTAAAGAATTAATGCAATACGAGTTGGAAAACATTCATCTCTTTAAAAGCTTAAGTGGACAGCGGGAGGGGGTTTAGAGCCTTTGTAGTTAAACATTCACCAGATTCTCAAGTAAATCAGGTCAAGGTCCTTTTCGGTCTCCTGTCTGTCTGCATTGTTCAGCCAGACTCACTGGTTGAGCCGGGAGTTTCTGCTAAAAAGTTTTAGTTCATTTTTGCTTTTTCATGCAGAGAGTACATTCATCCAAAGCACTTATAATCAAGTCAATGGAAAAAAACAATAAGAAAAGAATTTATAAAAAAAATACAAGGTGATATATATTTTAATAACGTTTCTGATTTAAAATTTCTGAAAATGCTGATAACATTTCAAAATTAACCAGAAGCTGACATGGCCATTTAATGTATGAAAGGAAAATTTAACAATTATCGTTTTAATAATTAAGGTCATTAACAATCTGAAGCTGGGATCAAAAGCTTAAAACAAGGCATAAATTACCTTTATCCATCCATCCATCCATCCATCTTCATGTCGGCTTTATTCCCTTTCGGGGTCGCCACAGCGGAATGAACCGCCAACTCACTGGCATATGTTTTACGCAGCGGATGCCCTTCCCTGCCGCAACCCATTGCTGGGAAAAATTACCTTTATTATTTTTTTAAATAAAAAAAGTAGAAATCTAAATTAATGTGAGATTTTTTTAATAAAAGACTGATATTTATCATTTATGGTGGTTAGATTTTTATTAACTTGAGAAACAAGTAATAAATTGTGGTTCAAGTCTCATGTGGGCAAATGAGTTAGAAAGAGAGAACAGAAGACGAAGCTAAATTGAGCAGCTCTTTACTATGACACTCACACACTTCTGAATGACAGGGTTTTACTTCTGCATGTGTTGTGTTAAAGTTTTGTGTAAATCTCTGATGGTTTTTGTTTCTGTGGCGCCCTCTACAGGTGTTTGTTCGGGGATGATGACAAGCTGACTCCAATAGCGGAGTACAGACCTCAGAGGTCCTACAACCGCTCAGCCATCGAAGTCACACGTATGCCAAGATTTGCTTATTTCATGAGAATCTATATTTAAGAATGTTCAGTTTGATATTCAGAATGTTATGTTTAGACAACTATGTTTAGCAAGTCTGTTTCGAAAAACTTTCAGTGACTTCTGAAAAACATAACAATAATGCTGAGCCAAAGATCAGCTTTATTTTTTTTTCTGGAAAATATATTCTTGTTGGGGAGAAAAAAGGGGAGGGGGGCTGGGGTGTCAGTTGATGATGTTGATGATGTTGATGACATTATTCAAACAAAGTTGGCTCTAGACCAGTAGCGACTCATCCCTATTTTGATAGCTCCTGCTGATTGGCTGCCTGTTTGTCTCTGAAATACTTCTCCGTTATTGTGGTTAAATAAAACTTCACATAAAAATAATCTAGCTAGAACATACAATGGAGAGTATGCAATTATGTACAGAGCTTTATGTATATATTATATCTTGCTTTTGAAAAGTTTGTTTAATTGTATTGAATAAATAAGATGCCCTTGTTGTGTTTTATAGTTGCGACTCTGGGTGTCAGCAGTGAGCTTCAGGCTAAACTTCAAGACGTGATGATTGTAAGGAACCTGCTGTCCATCGGGAAAGTGCTTGGAGAAGGTAAGACCGTGTTTGAGCTGTTTTATTTTTGGTAGTGAATGACCCAGTTGCTCTTTTTTGTGTTGTTAAAGGTGAGTTTGGTTCTGTAATGGAAGGACATCTCCGAGAGCCTGATGGAAGCAGTGAAAAAGTTGCTGTGAAGACCATGAAATGTGAGTTGTTTTCTGTGATTAGTTTATATTCATTTAGTAAATTATGTGTGTAGTAACTTTATTGAAATGTTTTATACCCATTTTATGTCCTTTATTTACAATAATAATTACAATAAAGCATTCATTATTGTTTAAAGCTTTATAAAAATCTTTCATATCTTCAAAGGAAATAAAATATATTTTTTTTGTCTTTCAGTGGATAGTTTCTCCCAAAGAGAGATAGAAGAGTTTCTAAATGAAGCAGCATGCATGAAAGACTTTCACCATCCCAATGTCATTGGGCTTTTGGGTAAGAATCACCTGAAAACACTAAAGCCCACTTGAATATATAATAAAACATTAAAGGGCTGTGAATGATGCATTCCATTTAGTGTTAAATCTCATCACGTTGTTTATTAATACAGGCGTGTGTTTGGAGGTCGGCCCTGCACATTTTCCAAAACCCATGGTCGTGCTGCCCTTCATGAAATATGGAGACCTGCACAGTTATTTACTCCGTTCCCGACACGGGGACAGTCCTGTGGTAAGAAATTAAATTCAAAAATCACAGCACACAAAAAGATTGCAGATCAGAATATATTTTTATTTACAATGCTTTATATTCATTCATTCATTCATCTTCAAGTCAGCTTTATTCCCTTTTGGGGTCGCCACAGTGGAATGAACTGCCAACTCTCTGACATATGTTTTACGCAGCGGATGCCCTTCCCAGCCGCAACCCATCACTGGGAAACATTCACTCTTTAACACTATGGGCAATTGTTCTTATTCAATTTACTTATTCCGCATGTCTTTGGACTTGTGGGGAAACCGGAGCACCCGGAGAAAACCCACGTGATCACGGGGAGAACATGCAAACTCCACACAGAAATGCCACCTGCCCCAGCCGAGCCTAGAACCAGCGACCTTCTTGCTGTGAGACGACCGTGCTACCCACTGCACCACCGTGACGCCATGCTTTATATTGCTAAAATAATAATTGTACTATAATAAAAATATTTTGCTAGTTTTCTTTTTTGACACATTTCCACATATTTGAAGAATTTAACTAGGCCATACTCAATTATTGTTTTCTAGTATTGCAAATACAATTTTTTGTATTCCTGTGTCTCTAATTCATTTCCAAGTCTGCAATCCTTCAGAGCAACATACCATAGCGAATAGTTTTAAGCTTAAAAGGCCAAAATTACTGTAGTGTAATATGATGTGGTGGCGTCACGGTGGCGCAGTGGGTAGCACGGTCGTCTCACAGCAAGAAGGTCGCTGGTTCGAGCCTCAGCTGGGTCAGTTGGCATTTCTATCTGGAGTTTGCATGTTCTCCCCGTGATCGCGTGGGTTTTCTCCGGGTGCTCCGGTTTCCCCACTAGTCCAAAGACATGCAGTAAAAGTGAATTGAGTAAGAACAATTATCCATAGTGTGAATGAGTGTGTGTGAATGTTTCCCAGCGTTGGGTTGCTGCTGGAAGGGTATCCGCTGCGTAAAACATATTCCAGAGAGTTGGCGGTTCATTCCGCTGTGCCAACCCCGAAAGGGAAGAAAGCCAAGATGAAGATGAATATGACGTGGTATTGATCTTCTCACTCTCTTAAACATGCCAAGCTAAATTTTACTTTAAAAAATGGTCCAGGTTTTGAGATTTGTTGTATTTATGAGGTAAAAATTCCCAATTTGGGAGTGTCGATTCATGCTGTTTTAGGGGCATGTTGATGAAGATGTAAATTCACTGTGTGGCCAAATTTACTGCCGCCGTCTGCATTGTCAGTGATAAAATGAGAAATAGTGCAGACAGATAATGACAGACATGAAGTTCCTGTAAACAGGAAACTGATGAATGGTAAGCAAATGAGCTCTCATTCTCAATCAGTTTTCAGGGGCTGACTGACTAATATTGTTTTGCTTAGTTAGAGAGAGATTTTGCAGCGTTAGGACATTGAAACTTACTTTGTGAACCCCCCAAAAATTTTGTTTCCAACAGCTACATGAAATGAGCTAATTAAGTTGACATGTCCATGATTTTTCAAACTAATCATTCTGCAGTATCTTTTTTCAAACACCAGTCTAATGGAGTACTTTTTTGTTTTTAGTTTCTCCCGACACAGATGCTGCTGAAGTTCATGATTGACATTGCTCTGGGGATGGAGTATCTCAGCAGCAGGAACTTCCTCCACCGAGACCTGGCGGCTCGAAACTGCATGTATGTCAAACATATAGCAGTCTAGTCTAGGGATCTAGCACTAGACGTTTAAGATAGGTGTATTTAAACAGCTTTGTTTAAAGGCACTCTGCCTCATCTAGTCAATGTTTTAACTTGAATTTAAAATGCATTAGAGAAAAGAGCATGTATTTTGCAGAAGTGGTCTATAGAAGCTACAGAGAAACCTCATCTTTGTTGGCAAAGTTTGGTGAATAAAATAACACCTTGGTATATGAGGCTCTTAACAAAGAGCTTGTGGCTGTTGTGGTTTCTTATGTTCTTGTGTACTATGGACCAAGCTGCATAGCACTGACAGGGCATGCAGAGCAAGCAAGGCAGATGCCACACATGCAAAATGTTACCACGTGAGATAAAAATGGCTTTTGAGATTTTTTTAGAAGTAGTTGAAAGCTTCTGTATTTGCCTGTATTTTCTAGGTTGCGTGATGATATGAGTGTGTGTGTTGCTGATTTTGGCTTGTCAAAGAAAATCTACAGTGGAGATTATTACCGACAGGGCCGGATAGCCAAAATGCCAGTCAAGTGGATTGCAGTGGAAAGCCTGGCTGATAGAGTCTTCACTGTTAAGAGTGATGTGGTAAGACTGTTTTTGGTTTTAGTTTGTAAATCCACAAAGTGTATTGTATTAAAGTCTGGATATATACATTAATAAAATAAAATCATAAAAGTGTTCATTTCTTTATTTTTGGTATATATTTAATGCAACATTTGTTGGAAAGACTATTCCTTTGAAAAACTTCAGCACTGTAGTGTTTATTGAATATTTGATTTTCCAGAGCAGTTGTTGATGCTTATCTTTAATGTTTCAGTGGGCATTTGGGGTGACCATGTGGGAAATTGCCACCCGAGGCATGACCCCATACCCTGGCGTTCAAAACCACGAGATTTATGATTATCTCCTCGAGGGAAACAGGCTTAAACAACCCAATGACTGTCTGGATGAACTGTGAGTTTTGATTCTCACTCCTTAAGGTTTTTGTGCATTTGCATTATACGCAGTGATACAGACAGACAGACTGTTAAGAGCAGCTCTTCCTGTGCAGGGTTAGCACCTTTTAGAGAAAAAAAAATATCTACCAAGAGGTAGTGCATGACAAATGTGATCGTTTTTCTGTTTATCGTGATTACACCAAATGTTTAGATTATTTCAACACTACAACAGTCAAAATTCAAATCAAGGCTTTGACAGTGAACTAGTACCTCAGACAATAGGTACTATTGTCTAAAAAATAATTTTAGTTTTTTTTATGGCAAAAAAAAGCAATATGGATTAAAAGAACTGTATGCCATTTTTTTAGTTGTAACTGGCTTTGAAAAATTGCATAGAAGTAAATAATGCAAACTCATGTGTCATATTTTGTGTATGTGATCCCATTAGAGGTTTTTAGAGTATACGTAATTGAACAGAAAAAATAAAAAAATTATTAAAAAAAAATATATATATTCTGGTGCGTATTTATTAATTACAGGTGAACTTGACCTTAAAAAAGCTAATTCTGGCCTAATTTACACCTAATTAAACTATACAAAAACATTCATTGCTCTGTTTCTTGCATCTTGATTTTATCTATATTTTTATATTTTTAACACATTTTTGCTTTTCCTCCAAAATCTTAAGATCATAAGTAACCAGAAACTACTAGTGAAGGATGTTTCGTTCATTTTGGTGATTTGTTCTCTCTCGTTCACTGAAAATAACGAATCATTTGAACGATTGGTTGACATCGTGATAAAAAATCTTGATCTACCTGCAAAGTTTTGACAAAGACCCCAACATAGACCCCAACAATACCATTTTTAATTCATTTACTAACATGTGCCTTCTGATTATCAACACAAACTAGAATTGTCCTTTTTTCATTTACATTCCTAATGAACCCACTATAATCCATCGGTGAAATGTGACCATCAAAGTGAACTTAGGTCACATGAAATGTCATCACATGGTGAACGCTGTTTGAGAATCACCTCATTGATGAATCAAAATATCTGCTCTATTTCACATTCGATTCTTTTAACAAGTTCAATTAACGAGCGACTGCGAAGCACTGATCTACACACCCGGTTGTGTGTTCGTTGTGAAGCATTGAATGAAAATAGAAATGAAACAGTCGAAGGAAAACATCTGTTTGTGGATACTTATGACTCTACATATGATTACCCCAATAAACAGGAAGCTCATCCTTTTTACATTTATTTTATTTTTATTTTAGCTAAATACCATATACACAAACTGGTTCTAAAATTTTACTTTTGATTTAGAAATGTATGTAAAAACTTTTCAGGCTTGACTCTATCCAAAGGCTTTAAAATGCCTTAAAAACACTTACTTATCCTTTGTGTCTTCTTAAATTGAATTGGTTTGACTTTGTGGAATCATCTTCACTAACACTCTCTTTTTTTAAGTGTGTTATGTTTATATTAAAAGAAAATATGTTCAACATCTGGTGCTGCTGATTTGAGTGGAAGCATTGTGAAATGTGTAATCCTCGTGCAATAAAGAAAGAACAATTCACTCCTCAGAAAGAGTTTTTACTCACCAGTCATTTTGAAAATTTTTGTTCCTCTTAGAACAAATCGTTCATGAATGGCAAGTAACTATAGATATAAGTATTTTTCCCTTAGGATGCTGTTGCATAGCTAAAAAGAGTAAATACTTTAATAAGTACTTATACTTTTACTCTACACCCCTCTTAGACTCTTAGATTTTTAATGACTTGGCGTAAATATTTCCTTGGCGTTTAAATATTTCTTTCATGATTTTATATTTCAGCTATGACATCATGTTCAGCTGTTGGAGCTCTGATCCAGTCGACCGACCTGACTTCACCCAGGTGCGGGAGAGGCTTGAGATCCTTGCAGCAAAGCTTCCCCCTGTGTCCAATCAGAGAGAAATCCTCTACATCAACACCAGCTTCCCAGAGGAGGAGGGGGATGACGATGTGCCGGGGATGGCTGCTGAGTCCCTGTCTCTCACTTCCTCGTGCAGTCAACAAAAGCCTGCGACATCAGTAGTGACAGCAGACGTTCATGAGAGCACAGAGCCTGAGGACGATCGGTATGTGGTTGTTATTTCCTCTGGTGAACACTCATTTAGACAAGCGCTGGATACACCACTCTTGAACCAAGAACAGTTGGAGATGGACAGCAGCGAGGATTTTGAAGAGGTCCCAGCGATGCAGCAGATACACAGCGATACAACGAGTTTGCTATGAGGGAAGGGAGTGTTGACTTTGAATTGAGGGAATGGACTTAATTCTTAGTTCTTCCAGGGTTCCTCAGGAGGATGTCAGCAGGGCTGGCAGGGACAACCCTGAAAATGTCCAGTATATTTGGATTGTGCTCTATCACAGAAGGTTGAAATGCAGCGTTACTCTTTAACTTGAGATCATTAGCTTCAATAAGCTAAAGAAACATGAATTTGGTTTCTGAATATAAATAATAACTGTGCTCAAACATATTTCTCCAAAAACTGTGCCAGTAACTTGACAACAATGAAGTAAACATGGTTGGATGTGTTTTCTGTGGAAATAATTGTTTAGATGATAAAGTGGAAAGAAAAGACTGTATTCAGGCAGCTTTCTCTAGCAAGAGAAGACTAAAGAAATCACGATTATCAAACTTTTTTGGGGACATACATAATTTAAGCAGCATAGCAACATTACAGTCAATGATTTCAAGAAGTATTGAAATATTGCTGATGATGTCGGGGAGATGACAGTCAAAATCAAAATGAGTTTGTCTTTCTCGGTAGTATTTTGAAATGCAAACTTAAGCTTTTTGGTTTCCTACAGCAGACTAAAGAAATTATACTCATATTCAAACCTGTTATTTTCCAACTATAAAGCCACAATTTAGGGATTGTACATGCTTAATTTAAACTGTCTTTGAATAAGGAGTTATGATGAAGTCAGGGAGGTAACTTGTAACCAGTAAAACAGTGAAGAAAATACCAATCAACTCTTTACTGCTTTGTCAAAATGGAGGATAGCATTTGCCTCTAGTTTTAAAATATGAGTTTTTTTATAATAATTGTAATAATAATGATAATAATGCCTTCAATTTATATAGTGCTTTTCTAGACACTCAAAGACCCTTTAAATTTATCATTCATTCACTCCACATTCACACTGATAGTGGTGATAAGTTACCTTGGTAGTACCTCAGCTGCCCTGGGGCACTTTGACAGGACGTGGCTGCCATTTTGTGCCTACAGCCTCCTGCCCACCACCAAACACACACCACCAGTCACTCACATACATACAGAGCATTGTGGGTGAAGTGACTTGCCCAGGGCCACAACGGCAGAATCGCCCTAGCGAGGATTGAACCACCAACCTTCCGGTTTCAAAATGACCAACTTCACCACTGTGCCATCTTTACTAGCAAAAAGAGCAAAAAAAACTTGACAGTGATGATGACTTGCACACTGAATCTACTTTTTAACATGTTTTTTAAGCTAAAATGTCTGAAGTGGAACAATCACCTTTAATAGAGTGATAAGAAATCAGCAGAATTTGCAGAAATGCACCACACAGTATTACTATTAAAAAAAAGAAAGAAATACAAAAACATTTATGCGATCAAATCTGTATGATGTGAAATAGGTGCCAGTAATTTTTCAAACAAACACAATTTACTTTTTCTTGTGTAAACAAACCAAATTAATTTGCAAAAATTTGTGTTGTTAACCTGTTTATTCTCATATGAATGTTTCTCAAATTCTTTTTAATTAATAGTTTTATAATTCTCTACAAATGTGGCGTGGTCCAAGACAGGGTGCTAATATTTCAAATTATTTTCTTCTTGGAAAACTGCTGATTTTTCACAGATTTTTTAATTAACTGTTCATAAAGTATAACAAATGTTATACAAATGCATTGTTACAGTACAAAAAGAAATTTTTTTATTTGTATATACAATTACACAGTAACTTGCCTGTTCACTAGCCATCTTCTGGAGATATAATCACTGATTGTAATAAAAAAAACATCCAGCAGTCTTTCCTCAAAGTAAATTGACATATTAGCGCCATCTACTGTCTCAAATGCAATGAAATTCGTTAGAAGATCTGTTAGTATTTGTGAGAAAATCATGAGAGTTTTTGTGACAAAATTCACTTAAAAATAATTTGAAGAAACAAATCAAGTGGTATGTACTTGTCAACAACACTGGGTAATAAAGACTTTTGTTTTGTTAGCTTCAGTTTGTTTTCAAGTTGAGTAGAATATGTTTGTTTGAAAAAAGACTGGGTGTGTTTGTGAATTACGCACATGGTAAGCTCCATAAAACTGCCTTAAAGACACTTGACTGATGAGGGAGTCACAACTGTGTTTTATCAGTAGTAAAAAATTGTATTTTAATAATTTGAGAAGCATCCTTTGTCATTGTAGAGCAGGGTTCAGCCAAATACGAACCTGGAGGTCTAGACCTCTGCTTATTTTCACAACCCTGTACTAGCATGAATACTACTGCTAAAGCTTCAGTCAATCCAAGAGAACCTTAATTAGTGCAACAGGTTTGTTTCATGAAGATTGTACCAACAATGTGCAGAGCTCCGGAGCTCCAGGGCCAGTTTTGGCGATGCCTGCTGTAGGCAGTTTTCATAATAAATGAAGTTCAACTTTGTATCACATTGTGTCACAAATTCTATTTTTAGACTGTTAAAACAATGATGAAATAATTGTGAACTCCTTGGAACATCCTGTTTTGAATCAAAGAATATTTAAGTGACTAACTCCTATATGAACAGTTGTATTTTCATTAAAAAACTGTTGTATTTTTATTTAGTGTAAACAGCAGTGTCAAATGGCACTTTATATATCATATTTTCAGTTACGAAAATATTGCACAGAAAGTGTTTTACACAGTTTCTTCAAATAGTGTTTGTGAAAGGTTTATTTTTTAAAACAGCAATAATGTCTTAAACATGGTGTATAGTGTAAATAAAATAGTTACTTTGTGTCGTTTTACCCTAAACATCATCATGATTTTAAGCTTTACAAATCTTGTTTTTGCAAGAATACATTTTGTATATTAGACAAGTATTTTGTAAATATTAAGAAGCTATTTTTAAATTGTATTTTTTTTACTTGGAAGTAAAACTGACATGAAGAAATTCTATAAAGGCATCCTTACAGTGTGTGAAGTATTTTGTTTCTTGGTACATTACGACTAAGGTACAAAAGCTATATCTGTATTCATATATATATATATATATATATATATATATATATATATATATATATATGGTTATAATGGTTGTGCAATTATTCACTATGAGTAATATCTACTTATTAAAAGCTGCTGAAAATGTTGAGAGAAGTCTGGTCCAATTTGTTCACTTGAGCATTTGATATTAGAGCCTTTGAACAGTGAAATATATAGCATGTGTAATTTCCATGTGGCATGTTCTCCCCGTGATCGCGTGGGTTTTCTCCGGGTGCTCCGGTTTCCCCACAAGTCCAAAGACATGCGGAATAAGTGAATTGAATAAGAACAATTGCCCATAGTGTTAAAGTGTGAATGTGTGTGTGAATGTTTCCCAGCGATGGGTTGCGGCAGGGAAGGGCATCCGCTGCGTAAAACATATGTCAGAGAGTTGGCGGTTCATTCCGCTGTGGCGACCCCGAAAGGGAATAAAGCCGACATGAAGATGAATGAATGAATTTCCATGTGACGGCGTTTGAAGTGTCTCAAAAGTGTCAATACAAATACAATGAACTGTGTATATTCGCTTGTCATCTAACCCATTTTTTATATCATTTATTTTGGGTGAAACTAAATTGGTTTACTTTAAACTCACTTGTGTTCATACGCATATTATATTCTCTTAATATGATTGATACTTGTGTAAAATGGGCTTAATTTATATTAAAATATTGAAGTTGCACTACTCAGAAGGCTACTCAACAAGAACGTAACGTAATTACGTAGCTTTTGACACGACGTACTTCCTCTCGGGTGCGCGCGTCCGCGTACAGTAAACATGGCCGCTTGTAGCAGGCGGTGGATGCGGAACAGCGGCTTTTTGTTTATTTTTATACATTTTTTGTTCCTCTCTTCATTTAATGGGGTTCACTGCGCACCAGAAACTGGGATATGGATTATTACAGTATTGAATGTGAGTGTGTTTGTGGTTTTCATGGTAAATAATCAAGAAGGTAAGAAAATGCTAACAGCTAGCATCTGAGAGCATTGCTTCTTTAGTTATTAATTATGTGGCGTTTTAATGTCACTTATATCAATAAGAGCAGCAAGAGTTATTTATTGTTTATAACCGGTTATATACGAGACTCATGTCGTTTTAGTTGATAAAATGTGCCAATATAGCTGCTGTTTGTGCTCTAGAAGTCAATTCACGTTAGCAAAACAAATTACTGCTATTAACAAAAAAAAAAATTTCAGAATAACATTGTGCCGGATATTCAAACCTTAAATATGGCATTGCTTAGATCTTTAGGTTCCACACTGTCCTTATCAGTATGTTTTTAGTGGTATAACACAAGGCCCATTGCTAAATAGAAAACATCTAAATTAAATTTAAGTTTGAATTAAACAATTAAAGCACACGTTTTTACTTAAACCTATAACGAATCTGCTTGAATGTGATTCTGATGTGTTTATAACTAGGACTTAAGTAATAACATTTAATGTGATTTACTTTACGTAAATCCTTTCGAGTTATTGCATAGCTGTATAGAACAATAAAACCGTAGATATTTTAATGGTCTATATTTAATGATTATGTCATCATAGTGCTTTTACTTAATTTAAGCGGATTAAATTAAGGGTTTTTTTTTTTAATCGAGCCACCTGATTTGTGTTGTTTTTCAGCAACTTAAAATTATTTGCATCTTACCTGCTAATTCATAGGTGGGTGTAAAAAGTACATATAAAACAATTACAAATAAAAGGCTTTTTAAATGTTTAAGAAGCAGAAAATTCTCTGCCACCTATGCTATACAGATCGAAGTGTTTCTAAAACTCCATGACTCATTAAATTATATAAAATACATTTTGAAACATACTCAGATTAATCATTACATACACACCACACAAAGCAGAGTAGTGAGGTGTGGAGCTAACACGGAGAGCATCTGTCACTGTTTACATTTTGATAGTTGAAAGAGAGTACTGATAGGAGGAAATGGTTTCTGCGTCTACAAGAAACTTTATTGCTCCCAGTCATCTGGCTGAGACTGTCACCTTTGATTGTCTACATGATCTGTTAAAGTCTTATCAAATATTTAACGACTTGCCAGAGTTTCCACTGAGGGTTCTAATGGCTGCCACTGTAAGACAGCATGGGTTTCATTTACTGTTGGTTGATTTCTTACAAGGAAACAGTTTTGTTTTTCATATTAGATTACATTTTCTTACTGTTTTCTCTGAACTCGTTGTTTTCTTTTACAGACCTCAAGACCTCTTTTGTTACGAAAATCTATGTATAAGGACACTGATATTCAACTAAGAGGTATCTTGCATCATCCTTTTGGCACACACTCAAGATGATCCTAAACGTGTCCCTATCTTATTTACATTGTGACTCATTTATTTGACTAGTAGAAACTCATCAAAACATGGTTCGTGTTGCTACTTAGTCCACAATCTCTTCCATGAAAAGAGAATTGTGATCTGTGTTCTACTATATCAAATCTATGCACAGCCACAATTAAAGTTGTGGGAAATGGAAATAAAGACATCCTCTGAGCTATATTGACTTGTTCTTTGGGAAAGGAACTTTCCTAATCATAAGGCTAGAGCTTGCATGTGTGTCTCTTATAGATAGTCTCTTGCAATTTTCAAATTCTTGTATTGTCACTATCAAAACAAACCTAGCCAATCAACAGGAGCTATCATAATTTGTACAGTTTGTTACTAGACTAGGGGTGTCATTGCTTTGGGGGATTTCCAATTTCAGCACTAAATTAAAAAAAATTGCATTCTGCATCTTTAATAGCAACCAAAAAAAACTTCTGATTGGTTATAATATGCCGATGTTTATGGAAGCCCATTACTGCCAGGTTAAAAAAATATATATAATGGCTTCAAAAGGTAAAAATGTTTAGATAAAAAAAACCCTATTTGACAGAATAAAAGTCAACATTTTCTGTTAAGAAGAAAAATTGTACTTATAAAGACCGACCTACTGACAATAAATCTAATGCTAACTATGATCAAGTGAATGTGAAAACACTTTTTTTTTAAAGTGAAGGAGTGTATTATATTATTAATATAATTCAGTGGGATGGAGTGTTACACATCATATGACTAAATAAGAAAATACCTATTTTATGAGCATGGGAATATAGTATACTTGTCTTGTTTTTTTTTTTTTAACTTTACCTTGTTTTTTTTTTTTCTAACTTTACCTTCACAAATGTTCTGCATTATTTAATACTTAAAGCTGGCTCTGAACAGACATTAATGTTAACAAAGCCATAAGCTATCGAAGTCTATGGGCATATAGTTTATGATGTAACAATAGGTTTCTTAACCCTTTTACTCCTAAAATATCACTCGGAAGAGCTTTTTCTCAGCTTTTCAGATTTTTCCGATAGTGTGGAAATTACCTGAGCTACAGTAGTGTGAAGTGCGCATGTCACTATTCTGTTGCTGGCAACAGCTCCATTTGAAAGGTTTAAAAAACAAGTTAGTAGAGGGAAGAGCACCTAAAATATATTCATTTTTTGTCATTTTGAAAGAAATTTTGCAAATGGTATTATTGTTTATTTAGCAGCTCCATTTCCTAATCAATGTCTTCTAGTCTTCAACCACATTATTTAATCATTACTTTTTTATTGCTTTTGTTAATCTTTCTGCAGTGTCTTCTTTCGATTGTCCAGAGGACGTGTCTTTCACTATCCAGTGGTTTTTGAAGTATTACCCCTGTCACAATGAGTATAACAATATTGAAGTAAGTGAGTGCTCTTTTTGGGAACTTTTCTGCAGGAACAAATACTTGTTTGTTATTCAATAATCTTTGTACGCTCACTCAGGAGATGTACCAGAAGACCCCGCTGAGTCAAAGGGAGAGCCTGGACCCCAATCCTCTAGGACCCGGAGAGTTTATTCAGCACAAGTACAGGCAGTTACCCTGCCACAAGGACATGCACATCTTCCCCATGCTCAACGTAGGCCTCATCTGCTTCAATTCAGTCTTAACTTGAAATGTTTTACATTTCTGTGGCTTTAAAAGTTTTTGTGTTTAAGCTGTTTTATTTAATAAAAAAATGCTAAATTGAATCACTAAGTCTAATTTAGCTTTGTAATATTTTAACAAATTATTTACTTTAAAAATAAAAATATAAAAAAGATAAAAAGAAAATCATGATATGCAAGAGCTTAATTTTATATGCTTACCATATTTGTTTATGCACATTTTACATCAATTTGTATGTATATCATTCATTAAAAAAAAATTGCAAATCATATACTATTTAAACAGTTTTTCTCTGCAAAATTATGTAAACCTAATCTAACCAATAATTCATATTTTATTGCATAGTTTTATTGCATGTCATTTTAAATGTTCTAATGACCAAACTTAATGTCATAACTATATAAACCAAATTCATATTTTACTAATTAACACACACACACACACACACACACACACACATATATATATAAATATTAGCATATATTTCACATGAAAAAAAACATTCCTTTTGTAGTTAGTTGGATTAAATTTGCATTTATTTACTTTTAAATAATTTAAATAATGATGTCTTTTGTGTTATGTATTGTTTTTTTCTGATTGTCTACGTATATATGCGTGTACTTTCGTGCGTGTTTGCAGAAATCAAAAGCAGAACCAAAACCTTTGATACCAGGGGCACTTGAAAGCGAGTTTAAGGTAAAGATTTTAATTGATTTATTAACACGGTCTTTTTAAAAATGTAAAACATTGTTTTGTTAACAAATTTGTTAAAACAAATGTAAAACAGATTTTTTTTATTATTCAAGGATGGCAGTCTTACAAGCACTGTTGTTGCGGAGACTGGAACATTTAAAGCAAAGGTAAAACATTCTCTCACTAATTCTCTGACTGTTTATCAAACTAATATGACTCATTACTTTGGTGTCGGTACAGGATCATGTGATCGCTACTACTTGGAAGGACGGGCCGTACCTGCTGGTGGTTAAGATCCAACCAAGCAGATCAGACCTTAACTGGAATTTAACTTGTAAGCCTTATTTGCCATATCTGCAGTGACTGGGCTTCTCTGTCTCAGCACGATCTCTTAATCGAGTCTTAACTCTGTGTTTCAGTTAATGTTGTGATGAAGGGGACTCACGGCTTTCTCTCAGTCACAGAGTGGCCTCTCATGCTTGTAAGTTCAGATGCTGACTTTACATTCAGAAAAGTCTGAAAGTACATCATATTATTTTAATCCACAATCCTTCACTTTGATTGTACATAGTCCTAAATAGGGTTACGTTTCATCAAAAGTACCCATTGTAGTACAATTATAGGGGTGTTCTCCTTTTGTTTATTAATTTATTTCCTAGAATAAATACACTGATATTACAAAACACACAAAAGTCACGATTGCATGAGAAGTAATTCCGCTCTGTTTTCAGTTCTACATGGTGATGTGCATGGTGTACATCCTGTATGCTCTGCTCTGGTTTGTCTGGTCTTCTTGCTACTGGAAAGACCTACTGAGGATCCAGTTCTGGATTGCTGGAGTCATTCTCCTGGGCATGATTGAGAAAGCAGTCTTCTGCGCCGAGTACCAGAACACCAACACAGTGGGATCAGCATGTTAGTGTTTTTGTTACACTTATGATTTTCAGCTTACTAAATACCTTAGAAAGGAAAATCACTGGATTTATTTACATGCAAACTTATTCACTGGTCCTTTGTTTGAAACTGAAGTATGTTTAGACATCCCCTTTTATACTTTGAGAGCTGTATAGTTTTGACTTTCCTCACTAGTGTTGCAAGTGTAATTTCTTCCTAATTTCCTTCTTGTAAGATCATTTTTTTAGGTTGGGACTATCATATAGAAGACTATGCTAAACTCTGCAGACTCTGTGAAGGGTCTGAAAATTATGTTTGAAAGAATTGCTGAAATAATCATGTATTAATTTTCGGTTACACAGAGCTATAGCAATGAAATTAGCTCAAGTTATCAATTAAAAGCCTCACATGAGCAAATCAGGGCTCATAATGATATTATGTATTTAAAATGTGACATCTTAAATTAATATTTAAGTATGAAATTTCATCTGAGCAGGCGAGAGATTATCTCCTCAGATCTGTCTTTCTGCTAATTGGTTGGCTATGTATTTTGCGGTCCTGAGTCAATGAAGGATTTGAATTTTGGATTTGTGGTTTTCAACCTGAGAAATATGGAAAAAGAAGTCAATGGAGAATGGTCTTTTTTGACCACTTATTTATTTATTACACATAACTTTGCAATAAATAAATTTAAGAGTACATAACGATATTATTAAGATTAAAACTTATGAATGATTCATTATTTATGCTTTCATAAAATGTAAAGCTTTGTTTGATTATGTTGCTAAAAAGAGAGTAATGTTTAATCCTAGGTCAAGGTTTATTAGTGGATGAAGCTTTTGAATTAGAGAAAAAAAACAAGTTCACTACCTCTATATAACTTTTTTTATTGTGGGGACTAAACCCACTTCAACTATTGATTCTTAAACATTTCTGATAATTGCCTTTATAAATTGCCTGATAAAGGCAATGATAATTGCCTTTTACAAACTAATGAACACAATGCAAGCTGAAATACAATCCGTAAGAACTTGTGCTGTGTATTTAGCTGCTTGATTATTAGTTTTCATGTCTGATTAAACTCTCTTCTCTCTCTGTCCAGCTCCAGGTCTGCTGATCTTTGCAGAGCTTGTCTCTGCTCTGAAGAGGACTCTGGCCCGTCTGCTTGTCATCATCGTTAGCCTGGGCTACGGTATTGTCAAGTGCGTCACCCAATCATTAAAGAGGTTTCACATGGAATTTGAGAACAAGAGGAATTATATTTTTGTGTTCTCTCAGGCCTCGTCTCGGCACAGTCATGCACAGAGTGGTCGGACTCGGTGTGCTTTACTTTGCCTTTGCTGCCATCGAGGGTGTACTGAGAATAACTGGGGTAAAGCAAATAAACTGGAGGCTTAAAGAGAATTAAAGGATGTTTGTTAAATAACTGTTTTACCTTTTATATTAATGGGACCCTTAATTTTATTTGTTAGGCTCATAGCCCAACTCGCCTTGAGATACGTTGCTGTGTTTTATCATCTTTAAATCTATTCTACTGATCTCTGTTTCTGAAAATGGTTCTTTTAGTATAGCTTAGTATAGCTAATCAAATCGGTAGCAGATTTTTTTTATGCTTTTGTCTGATCTTAAACTTTACATTACATTGTATATTACCTTTTTTTTGCCAATATTGTTTGGAACTATGCTTTCTTTCCAATCTACTAAACAAGGAGGTTAGCTGCTGTAACATGGGCTGCAGAAGACACAGGGACATCCAGGAAATAGGCATAATCTTTGGTCATTATGCTAGGGTCATCAGATTCATAGATCTATGCCATGCAATGCTAAAGTGCTATCACAAGATCAAGAGAACAGACTAGATTCCAAAATGATAGAAAGTGGCTTAATATCTCAGGGACGTGCCTAACTCAAAATTAAACAGACTGTTCTTTAACTATGAACATTTTCAAAGTTTACAAACTATAGTAAACTTTGTACATTTTAGTTTTCACATACTGTGGTTTCAAACAAGAATGTTGATAAATCCATTTTCTCCTCTGTGTTCATCACTCTCAGGCGAAAGACTCTGACCTTGCACTGCTGGCTAATATTCCCTTGGCTCTCCTGGACTCATCTCTGTGTTGGTGGATATCCTTTAAGAGCGCAATGTTTCGATTCCTTGCACAATATGGTTTTCCTGTATTAGACTTTTTTTTTATTAAAGCAATATCATACTTGAGGACTTGATAAATATTATGCTTGATGAACTCACATATCACAATTAATGAGACAGGTCATTAAATTCCTTGACTCCATCTCACATATTTGTGAGTTTGGCACAAACCATTAGGACGCTTAAGCTCAGAAGAAACCCAGTGAAGCTATCTTTGTACAGGCATTTCACCAACACACTGATCTTTGCTGTGCTCGGTGAGTATTAAGCCTGGGATTTGATATGTTTATTATTTACCTTATACCAGAGCTTAAAGTATGCCCCCAAAAATGTAACCATGCTCAGCTTTAATGTACAGTCATAGCCAAAAATAGCGACACCCTTGCAATTTACAAATATAGCAATCACACATTCAAGCAGTTAAATTGAAGATTCATCCTCTGTGTTCATATTGAGGATGAAAAAAAGACAAAAAGTTGTGTGTGGAGGGATTGGAAAGAAACAAATAGCAGAAATAGATGTATGTTTATATAATAAATAAATATGTTTTTGGTCTACATTCAACCCTTTTTAGTTAAATGTCCCTTTTTTATACATTTTCTTATTAAGGTCTTAACACCTCTTACTGCTTACTCCCTGGATTCTAAATTAACTGTTAAAATGTAACTTTAAATAACTGAACACTCACAGTAATATAAATGTCATTAAGATTGTACATTTGAAGAGAAGTTTAAAATGCAATATCCTTACACTTTAAAAATAATATTGAATACAGAAGAGTCACAGTGCAAGTCTGGCTTGAAGGATTTCTGGTATTTTCTAGCTTCCATTATTTTCATGGTCTGGACAACCAAGAAGTTTCGTTTAGCTCACTGTCAGGCGGTGAGTATTGCAGCTTTTGGTACATTTATAGCTCAAACTGATCTGTGTGATCATCACTCTGAATGCTGTGTTTGTTTGGGGGGCTGTGTGCGAGCAGGACTGGATGGAGCTGTGGGTGGATGATGCTTTCTGGAGGTTCCTCTTCTCTATTATTCTGCTGGTCATCATGTTTCTGTGGAGGCCTTCGGCTAACAATCAGAGGCAAGTAGACTGAAATGAGGGAAAATATATTTTTATGAAACAAAACAAATATGGGTTAAAAAATATATATATAATAAGTGTTTAGGAAATGTAACAAATCATCTATGAAAACAAAGGAATATATAGATAAATAACTTGTGTTCTGAACTTCCTTGTTTTGGACAAGTGGATTTTCTTGATTACTTTTCACACAGTCAGGATGGATTCCTACACTGATGAATTTAACATTTTCATACCATCTGATGGATTCATCATTTGAAGTCAGAATAGCACTGTGCTACTGGATCAAATATGTTGATTTAGGAGTGTATTGGTTGAAAAAATAGATTGTGAGACCAAAGATCTTCACAAACTGTCAAGTAGATGTTTGACTTTTAAAGAGATCGAGAGAAGGGAGGAGAATGATCTTTTGTTGCTTCTGGAACATGCTTCAGCTTCTCATGTAAATACCAGCCATTCGCTGTAAAATAGTAGTGGAAATATTTAAATCAAACTTTTCTTATGGGAGCTTATCTGTCAGGGCCCTATTGAGTGGCAGGGGAAATACTGCATTTGCAGAAGCTCCCATGAAGTTGGTGGAAACTGTGTTGCACGCTCAAAGAAATTGGATGAAAGTTTCACTCCTAATTACTGTAACTATTCTTGAACCTATTCTGAAATAGGGCAGTGTTTAATAATAGATGTAACCCCTGTATAAACTGAGCATGTCAACTTATTGACAATGCTATTCGTCACCAATGAATTCCACTGTCGACAATAATCAGTTACATTGTCTTGTCCAGAAGTGTAAAACTTAAATGCGGCGGGGCAGCAGCCCTGCAAAGTTTTGGGCCAACCTTAGCTGAAAACATTTTCAAGATCAAATGGATGTTTAATGAATATATTTTAAAAAATCCTTATTCTTGTAGTTTTCTTTGCTACATGTTTATAGTAATTCTCCCTCTCTGTTTAGATATGCATTCACTCCTCTCATTGATGACTCAGATGATGAGGAAATCGAGGAGTTCCTGGTGTCTGCAAATATCGGTCAGTCACACTGCTTTGAAGTGATGCATGGATGGATGTGTGTTGAGAAATGTGAATTGTTTATATGCCACCTGCTCTTTCAGCTGATGGGATAAAGTTGAGAGCAGCCAAAGTAGAAACCAATGGAGCAGTGAAACCTCCAGCAGCCAATCCGGTCAGTGTTCATGGCCATATAACATTTTCCATGGCCTATTTTCAAATCTTTTAAAGTATATGCATCCTATTCAAACACACGATAAAATATTTGGGTTACACCTCATTCTAACCCTAATAACATTTTTGTGTGAGAAAAACTGACAATACATTTGTTTTCAAAAGATTTTTTACATAGTTAAATCAACACCATTAAATAGATGGAGAGTACAGTGTTTCTGATTACTTTTTAACTTATTACCATAACATAATAGCATTGTGGTGTAGAACTAAAACAGTGTTAAAGTAGTCATTGGGTTTAATTGTCCATCCCCTTTATTTATCAGTTGTTATTTGAATTTTATAACTAATGTAAAACATTTTTATATACTTTACATAATTAAAAGACTGATTTGTTTGATTTCAGGATGAAGACTTGAAGTGGGCGGAGGATAACATTCCCACCTCCCTGACTGATGTGTATGTTCTTTTCTGCTCAATACAGACATGCAAACATACGTTTATGGAGACATTTTTAATCATAGAAAATGTCTTTTTTTACAGAGCTCTTCCTGTGCTTCTTGACTCAGACGAGGTATATTGACCCATTCCAATGAAGCTTGTGTTATTATTTGGGGCTGATAAATTTTCACTTTTATAAATTTGAAGAAATACTAATGAAGAAAACAAAGAAACAGCCATCATTTTTCAGGAACCCTTTTTTTTTTTTTTTTTCCTCTGGTGTTCAAATCAAAGAAACATGGTTTGAAGAAGAGTTTGGTATGGATTTTCAAATACTGGTTTGTAGATTTAGTAGATAATGGGAATTAAAAGTAAAAAAAAAAAAAATCATCGCTCTGATGAAAATACACAAAGCCACATGGCTGAGGACATGCAATAGACATAACACCCAGCAATCCCAGACAAGCAGACAGTACCTTGATGGAAGATATCGAGTAAAAACTACTCTTTCTTTAGGGCGTAGTGCTCTAGAGTCCAGATGCGGGTGCTCACATTACATTACTACTACATTGGCTACATTACTACTGTCTCCGGTCTCCCAGTTAGCTGGTGTGTGTGTTCCACTGCAGAATAATAGCAAACCTCATTCAATATATCAAGAACTTTGAGGGTTTAGAAAAAGGACATCTCCTGAAAGGGAGTATAAATTTGTCAAAAACTTTTTAACAATAACTTCCAGAACTCTTAGTTCCTTCAAAACTTCTCATATCAAACAGCATGATGCCCCCTTAAACCTGTGCCCTCTTCTAACAAAATTGCGCTGAATTTAGAGTGGCTTTATTTTGGTTCCTATTTGAAATAATTGTTTTCCCAAATTAAAAAGTAAAGGCCATCACAAACTGAGACAAATAATAGTTTTGTCTTCATAACTAAACAATAGACATGGACACATGCACAGATGTTTGGCAGAGCAATGGATGTGAGCAGAAAAAAAAGTTTGGCCCTTCCAAGTTCCCTTGTTTTGTTCCCAGCCGAATACTCTTAGTGGACCAATGAAAGTTAGCTTTTTTGATTGCGCTTTCAGAGAACATAAAATAACAACCGAGTGGAGCTTCCAGATTCTTGCGTCAACCTCATGATGGGAAACAGAAGAACAAAACAAAAAGAAGAAAAGCAGATGAAGAAGAGAAATGGAGAACATCAAGTTATTTTTTGCCAGAAGAGATGACATAGCTACCCATTGTCTGTTGCTAGCTGAACAGCTATAGCGAAATACATCAACCCTCTCCAATATCTCACTATGCACTGCATTCAAAAACCTCCTTTTTCTGTGTTTAAACTAACTAACAAAAAGCCCTCAGAGCGAGGGAATATCACTTTGTCTGATTTGGTGTGGTGGCCTTAATGCAGACATGGATTTAGCAGCTCCCTTCTTTTGGAATTTCATGTACTTCCTGTAAAATCTGTCCTTGCATTTTTATGCAAATTTTTTAAACATAGTTTTTATTACTTAACTTTTGTTTTTACCTCAGTAACTAACGAGGGATATAAGTCATGATTTGATGTATTTGATCTCTTTGATTAATTCTCTGGCCAGTTTTTGCTGCTACAAAATGTGCTGTACAAGTGTGTTTTACTTACCACTTACACTTACTGTCTGATTCTCAATCAGGAAATTATGACCACCAAATACGAGATGTCAAAGATGGAGTGAGTGGCAAACTCGAGATGCACCAAACCTCTTAAAGTTTTCCTGAGCCTAACTGAAGGAGGCACAGGCTCGGATTTCTTCCTTTGCTTCGTTTTCTTGGGTTTAACGGTATGGAAGAATTCTGGACTCCGTTCCATCTCCATGAGCTGTGTTTGAGAGAGTTGCTTTTTCTGTCGTCCTGAAGACTGACCTCGGTGTAAAGAGATAAATGTCTATAATTGTAGATTTCGGAAAGACACTTTAATCATACGCTCTGATAATGAATCTAGATAGATTGAAAGCATTTTGTGAGCGTCCTCCTAAACATCGTTGAGACGGTGATCAAATCATTGTCATTGTTTAGAGGAGCTGTATATAGTGTTCTTATTGGATGTTTTTCCTGTGAGGACACCACATGGCGTGAATGTTAGGGTTTGTGTTCAAGTTTGTACAGGGAGGGATCTGAAGGGGCTAAATAAAACCCTCTGTGTAATTGTATTACATTTATTTTGTATGCTCTCAAAATATAATTAGTCATAAATTATTTCCTCTTTTCCTACCTAAATGCTGTTTATTTGTTCCATGAAAGAGATTTCTTTGAAACCGTTATGTGCTTCTGTCTTGACTGTAATTAATGTCTTAATTTTTTTTCTACAAGGAAAAGCACAAATGAGAACCCAACAAAATGAATCATTAGCTTTAATTTGGGTTTATTGCAGATATAATTATGATTGTTTCATGACTGTTTGTTTTTTTTAAGCTTGAACCTTTCAGAGATGTAGCATGAAAAACGGTTGATGAAAGAATTTTGGTTTTATGGTTTTGAAACTACTATTTTCAGAGAACCAGTACGCTTTAGTTTCTCTCGTTGCTTATTGAAGCCTTAACTTACTTTATTCTTGTTTTTTTTTTTAATCGAACTTTTGCTGCCCTTACGAGATAGTAATCTAAGTGATGTCTGCAGTAGGATGTCTTCATGTTTTTGTGTTTTAACTTAAAGTACAATTAGATAAATGTGAAATTTACACAAATTTGTTTCTTTTAAAAGCGCACTTTAAGTCAGTGTGACTTTCTTCCAGTCGCAGTGAACTGTGATTGGTTTCATTGATCTGCTGTTTGTCGTCTGGTGTGGAGGACCACGCTGTGTTTTCTTAATGTTGCATGGTTTTCAGAGAAAGCTCAGGACTTGTCTGTTTTCTGTCTCCATATTTATTCATGTTTCATGTTTCCAATTAAAGTGAAAACCCCTCAATTATTTACAGACTTTAGTCCATGATCTGACATTAATGGATGAAATTTAATATAATTTGTTTCTACTGAAAATATCTGAAAGGTTCATGTGGGTTAATCTTATAGCTTTCGGGGCCTGTGTTAAACAGCTACGTTTTGCCTCAGTATGGATATCCAATATTTTTTGATGGTATCTAATCAACAGCTAGTTGTTGGATATGAATCGAACAGCTGAAGTGCAGTATATTTAAAGACGTTTGTTAAATTATGTTTTAGGTTGAAAGGATGCGCGTATGTATCTGATCTGAATAGAACATCTAAAATGTTGGAAATCTATGGAATAGTTTTTTGGGGAGGGGTTAATTATCACTCAACAAAATGGATTGCAATAAAAGTCTTTTCCCATCGTGATGAGCTAGTTTTGTGTTGTTTTTTTTTTACTCTGCAGCATTCATGGCCATATCGAATTGTAAAATGACTCCTTGATGAAAATATTCACATCTTTTTGAACAATTAAATGATAACAAGTTAAATGATTGGTCTAAATTCTCAAACGAGTGATGCCTAAACATTTTTATGTCCTGAAATGTGAGAAATTTTAAACTTGTTAGCTGTGTTAAAACTCTATTTAAATTGCTTAAACAAAGCTTTAGCCTCGATTTTTTTTTTTTTTTTTTTTTTTTTTGTAAAATGTATAACTCGCATTAGGAATTTTTCAAAGCAAGGTTTATATAATGTATTTAAATACGTAATTATATGCATGAATACTTTAGCCATATCCCTCACACTATTTATGCCGTTTTACCAATAAAATTGATTTCCAAACATATAAATCCGCTGAAAAGTGACTGACTTCTAGTCACTAAAGTAAACACCCATTAGCTGTATTTTAAGAAGCGGGAAACCTCCTGCCTAAATTTTTCAAAACGCGTCAAGCTCATTTTAAACTAGGTTTCAACTTTGATTATCTTTTAATTAAAGGATGACACACAAATAAATGTCATATTATATATACAAACGTAATTGAACCCCCCAAGAATCCTTTTTTTTTTTGTCCTCAATGAAGGAAAATATCAGGACATCAAACTTTATATTCAATTTCCAATGTTGTACCACACGAGGGCGTCGCTAACAAGTTTTTTTTTTTTGTAGTTTAAACAAGTGAGTTAACTTTTTACCTGTTTTCGTTAATGATGGTCTAAGCTTGATTTATAAACTAGCTAACTCATGTAATTTTGATGCTTTTGGCTTTGGTTGGAGCTGAATCTTAAACACCACATTTGGCCATCTTTTTTGTGCTTTAAAGAATGAACAAATGCTAACGCACACTTACATTTTCATTAACAGAATCAGAAAAAACGTGTTTTCACATTTGATGAAGGGGTTTGAAGTCCACACTCAGCCTCTCGTATGATTTCTGTTTAGTTTTGTTTTTTAAGTTAGGAAAAATGTACATGCTCAGTTTTCTCCACAGTCTCAAAAGTTTCAGATCCGCATTATTGAGAGCCTTTGTGATAATCCGTGAACTTTGGGTTTTAAACCAAGAAACATGACCGATAAACACAACCGTATGACCTCAGTTAACACAGATCCAATCTGCGTCGTTGGTGGAAAACACATGCTTATTCTCGTTTTCCGCATTTAGTTTTTTAATCCTGACCAAAACGAAAGTTTTGATTAAAAAACAAAATTGAGTAGAATTCATGGACGTTTCAGTATTCAAGTTTTTGACTGAAGTCAAGAATTCAATGTGCTTTCCTGCATTTCTGCTTTTCGAACGTATAATTGTTCATGCATTATGTGGACCAAAATCGAAATAACAGTAAGTGCTGTTACTGTGTGGCTTGAAATATCTCTCTCTTAGATGTAGCGAAAGGCAAAAACCAATTTACTTTCATTGCTTTCAACATTTAGAAAGCCACATGAAAGCTGAAGTTTCATAAAGCACCTTTCTGCTGGCCAAGGAAGAACTTGTGGAGGTTTGGATCAACACGAGGGTGAGTAAAGGATTCCTTTGAGATCCATGTTTGCTTACGTCTTCTTCCCTAAAATGGTATGTTTATAGCTGTTAAATAGGTCTTTGATCGTTTAGTTTTTATTTGTTGATACTCATTACATGTGCAACCTTAGCGGAATTGTAGTTTTAACATAACATGTGCTTCCTTACTGGAAGCTTGTGCTTCTTTTGACCGTATGAGGCATGGAGGAGTGGGTGGTTCTGGAAGTGAGGTTAACCTAGTTTTGTTATTTCAACCAAATATTTTGGATATTAATTTCTATGTTATTAATGTTACTGACTAAATTGATAGCAGCGCAGTGGTGCCTAAGGCTTGCCAGTTTAATGCCAACTATACAACTTCTTGAATGTTTTATTTTTTAGCTCCTACTGTCAAAAACATGCTTCAGGCTCTTGGAGTTAATGAAACCAAAGACTGAGCAGGTAAATGATACTAGATGGACAATGTTCTTAGATGGATTATTGAGGTTAAAGGTAAAGACTAATATTGTTGAACTGTAAATAAAAGAATGAAACTTGAATGGACGACATCAGTTTGATTTATGTATTAATTTATTGATTGTTCAGCAGATGATCAAATAAGACAGTGAGAGACAAACATGGAAAATAAAAATAAAAGCTTTAATACGACAGATCAAAATGTAACAATATTTAAAGCTTAGTTTAGAAATATCTCTAGAATAAGAGACACCACAATGAACAAACATGAGTTTTTTTGTTCATTTATGCAAAAACAAATATTTTTTTTTGTCTCAAAATATATAGGGCACATACAAATTAATAGACAATAGTTATGTGTATAAAAGTCACATAATTGTTTCCTAAAACGTTTTGATTCCATATTTACAATATTATCAGTTTGAAGCACTTTTCCTACCATTTGGTCTTATTCTTGTGTGCTATGCACCTTTGTGTAAATGTAATTACACAGCGTAAATGTTGTTTCCAAAACATGAGTCCTATTTCTTGATCCAGAGGTCACTAAAATAAATTTTCCACTCCCTCTTGGTTTTTGTAAAAATATTTTGGTGTTTAATAAAAAAGAAGCTTATAAATATCTGAAACATCTACAAAGTGAATAAATGGTAAGTAAACTTTTTTTTTCATCCCATTGTCCCCTTGTACTCTTTCAGAACTCGTACGGGGACACCAGCAGATTCACCCGAGCCAGGTGTTTGGCCTGAAAGGTGCGTTCAGCATATTCAGACATCTCCACCTCCACGCTAACATCCTGAGGCCCTCTGAGTGGCTGAACCAGGATCAGTTCTCCTGTCTGACGGTCTGAGCGCTGCATTGCAAACATGCTGCGTGACTCTCCTCCACCAGCGATGCCGAATCGCAGACTGTCTGGGCCAGGGCGTCCAGGTGCGCTCGCTGTGGCCATGCGGAAGAGTGTGGCAGGGGTGAGCAAGTTTGAGGGGAGAGAGAGGTAGTGGAAGGAAATGGTCTTTGCAGCCAGGGGACAGGAGCGACTATCCATTGGACAAGGGTTCCTTTCACATTGACTGGAACAGAGATGGAATGAAAAGCATGAGTTAGGATTTAAAGAGAGGAGTAGATTTGCTTAATCTTGTTTCTTGAAATATATATATATATATATATATATATATATATATATATATATATATATATATATATATATATATATATATATATATATATATATATATATATATATATATATATATACATACACATATACCAATAAAAATTTAATTCAACTCAATTAGAGGAACTATTCTCCCACCAACAGGACTCATTAATAAGTCATCAAGAATACAAATGCGAAAATTACCTCAATATTCCCATATCTGATAAAGAATGTAAGATGTACCTTAACATACCTAAATTCCAGCCAACTTATATAATACAGGATTGTACATAGCTTGTCTCCTCAAATATTAAGCTTCACTTTCTACCCCTTCATATCCTCCACCGGCATCATATGTGAATCTGCAGAAGTCACCATTGAACACTGTTTTTGGACATGTCCAGAATGGCATAGTTTCTGGTCAAGGGCTTTTAACCTCCCATGTTTTTTTCTTGCAACCTTCTGCCAGACCCAGTACTGTAACTCTCATTGTTGATGAACTCACATCCCTGCGACCTATAACCCCCTTGAACAGACTACCTATGCAATTTGCCGTGCTAATAGCAAAAGATTTTCTCTCAGTCTGAAAAGGGAATGGCAAACCAATCTTGAAATCTTGGCTGTCTGAACTATGCTCTGCTTTACATGTGGAAAGGCTCAGATATGCTCTTGCTGGGAAATTTTTTACATTGCTTAGGAACCTTTTTTTTTAAATATTTTTTATTTAGGTATCTTTAAAATGGGAACTTCAATCATCACCTTTACTTGACTTATGACAATAAAAACTAGAACTACTTTGCTGTTTTTCTAAATTAACTATTTATGTCAGTTAGCGTGGATCTGTACATACAATACATAATTTTCACTTCCGATACTGATGGCAGTGTTGAATATGATTACCCTGCTCCAATTTCTATCACTAGTTTATCTGTTTCCCAGTCCATACTTCCTAATTAATGATAGACTGCCTTGATACTGCAACATGGAGGTTACTCATTTTGTTAATATACTTTGTTCCTGGTAATGTTTGTTCCTAAGTTTCCTGTCCTGTACGACTTATTTAAGAAACATAGGTAGACATTGTCCCTCTCCAGGTGTGACTTACACCAGCCTCGATGTATAAACACTGCTCATTTGTACTTATAACCATCGAACATCTTAAATAATAGCTGAGATTCATTCCCACGGCTGACTAAGAAATCATATTCGCCATGTGGCTCTGGAGGAAAACTTGAGCTCAAATCTCTGGCACACTGGACGCATCGTAAGCATGCTTGCATGGTTCTGGTGAAAAGCAGCTACCAGATGCTCACAGAGAAAATGTGGATGTTTTTTTATCTTTAACATTGAAGAAACACTCTACTGTAAAAAAAATTTAAAAACGTTCAATGCCCCTTCCCTATCCAAGTAAGTTTGAACATGTTTTTTTTTTTTTAATGAAAGTAGTTTTACAAAAAAAAAATAATAATTGTAGCATTATAATTGTACTTAAAAAATCATTACAAAGTTAACCAGAGAAAATCAGTTAATGACCCCTGTAAATATTGTAATATTGTAAATACGTTGCAGAAGCTAAAAACAATAGCTTAGTTAAATATCTAAGATGCACATATGCAGAAAGTAAGACAATGTAAGTGTGCTCACAAAGGAGATGTTTTGACGTAGCTGACGTTGGCTTGTGATCGTGGACACTCAGGGTTCACACACTGGAAAGATCCGCCGGTGTTGATGCAGCTGCTGCTGCGACTGCAGTTGTGCTGGTTTGTATGGCATTCATCGACATCTGAAGGGCCGGAGGCAAGAAAAAAAAGTTTAATAATAAGTAAAACTAATAAATTCATACTTTTGTTTGTATATGCTTTCAACAATGCAAGTTTCTGTGCAACTTCTTAGGTAGAACAAGTGCGTACTGCAGTTTATGACTTTAAATGCTTACAGTTTACTTAAATATAAAAGCTACAAATACTAATGATAATGCATTTTATTTTATGGCACCTTTCATAATTCCCAAGGTTTCAGATTGAAAGTTGACTTAGAAACATCTAGAGAGAGATCCAATGAATGTTGCACTGACCCTACAAAAATGAATTTCTGAAAATATGGGTTTTAAGGTGTTCCAGAGTGCCCCACTGGCACCCAAGGCAGTGATGCACGGGTTGACCAGAAATTAGTAAACCCGTGATTACGAGTCATCCAATAATATATTAAATGAAATTCAGGTCGATCAGTTTGCTTAAAATGCCAATTAAACCTTAGTAATTTGTAGAGTACTAGATACAATTCTTTATGAAATACATAAGCCTACACTTTAATACACCACAATCAAGTTCGACTATGCAACTACCCGCTTCAAATAAAACATTGAGGATTCAATCAGCTCCGGTTTGCACGTGTTTATGAGAAGCTGAAATAGACTTTTACGGTGTTACAAATTGCATATTATCTCTCCCCTAATATAAGTCGCATTGGACAAAAGTGCCTGCCAAATGCATAAATGTAAATGTGTTCGAGACGCGAGCTTCTCCTGACGCACTCATAGGCACGACGTAAGCAAACGTTGGCTTAGTAAAATGAAGTTTTAATAAAAAAAATTCTGGAATTGATTCGACATCAACCTGTGTGAGACTACAGGCACCACAAACAAAGACAAGTTCACATATGTTCTCTCACGTCTGATGAATTTCAAGCAGGGTCAAAACATAAACATGGCATTAATAATAATATTATGCATCTAGACAGCTGAAATGGCAAATGATTGGATGTCAGCGAGCGCACCATTTTAAAAAATGCATGCGAATCAGGAAGTGGGGTTGGTACAAAATTTTCTTTATTTTAAATTTTTTGGGTCCGAATTGCCGGTGGGTTAGTTGAAAACTTTGGGCGGGTTCGGTCGTTTATACATTGACCCGTGCAACACTGACCCAGGGTTGTAAGTCTGATTGGGAGCTGTAATTTAAGTCAAGTGTGTTTATTGTCAATTCTGCCACATGTACAGTGCATACATACAGAGAATTGAAATTGCGTTACCCTCAGGCCGTTGGTGCATACATAAATTACACAGAACATAATAATTACACAGAAAATAAGAGTAAGTAGTAAATAAGTAAAAATAAGAATTACAGATACAACAAATGAGTAGTGCAAAAACTTGAGGTAGAGGTGGTGACTGGGTAATGAAATGGTAATTTGGTAGTGCAAAACAATTAAGAGTCAATTAAAGTGGCTAGAGTTTTTCAGGATTGAGGTGGTAAGTCCAATGCCTCCAATGCTGTATAAAGTGACTGGTGTGGTGTCCGGTGGGGTAGGGTTCAGGGGGAACGTGAGGCTGGAGAGAGGGAGGGGGCAGAGTCACAAGTGAGTTCAGCTTCGAGATTGCCTGGTGGCAAAAGCTGTTCTTCAGTCTGCTGGTCCTGGCCTGAAGACTACGCAGTCTTCTCCCTGATGGCAGCAGGCTAAAGAGGCTATGTGTCGCGTGGGTGGGATCACCTGCAATTCTGAGGGCTTTGCGTGTGAGCCTAATAATGTGGATGTCCTGGTGGAAGGGGAGGGCAACACCAACAATCTTCTCAGCTGATAGGATTTTGCGGCAGGATGCATTGCAGTTTCCATACCACACAGTGATGCAGCTGGTCAGGATGCTCTCGATGGTGCCCCTGTAGAGGGTGCACATGATTGGGGCCGGAGCTCTCGCTCTTCTCAGTTTGCGAAGAAAGTAGGGGCGCTAATGTGCTTTCTTAGCTAGTGCTGTGGTCTTGTCTGCCCAGGAGAGGTCCTCAGTGATGTGCACGCCCAGAAACTTGGTGCTTCTCACTCTTTCTACAACCGCACCGTCAATGGTTAGAGGAGCGTGCTGAATGTGTGCTCTCCTGAAATCCACAACAATCTCCTTCGTCTTCTCCACGTTCAGTAAGAGATTGTTGTCACCACACCACCTGGCCAGGCGGCTCACCTCCCTCCTGTAGTTTCACTCATCTCTGTTGTTGATGAGACCGGCCACAGTTGTGTCATCCGCAAACTTGATGAAGAGGTTGGAGTTGTGTGATGGTGTGCAGTCGTGGGTCAGCAGTGTGAAGAGGAGGGGGCTCAGCACACATCCTTGCGGGGCCCCGGTATTCAGTGTGATGGTGCTGGATGTGTTACTGCCGACACCACCTGAGGTCTTCCGGTCAGGAAGTCCAGCAACCAGTTGCACAGTGAGGTATTGAGCCCCAACTTAACCAGTTTTGAAGTGAGCTGTTGAGGAATGATTGTATTAAATGCTGAACTGAAGACTATAAACAGCATTCTAACGTAAGAGTACTTTTTTTCCAGATGAGTGAGGGCAGAGTGGAGAGCGGTGTTGATGGCATCATCGGTCGAGTGGTTGGACCGATATGCAAACTGAAAAGGGTACAGGGAGTGGGGAAGTGCAGATTTAATGTGTTGCATGACTATCCGTTCAAAGCACTTCATAATGATGGGTGTGAGTGCAACAGTATGGTAGTCGCTGAGGCAGGATGGAGATGTTTTTTTCGGGATAGGGATGATGGTGGTTGCTTTGAAGCATGTGGGAACAACTGCCTGGCTTAGCGAACTGTTGAAAATGTCTGTGAATACATCTGCGAGTTCCTCTGCACAGTCTCTCAAAACACGGACAAACGGGATGTTGTCAGGGCCCGGAGCTTTGCGTGCGTTGATCCTGCTAAAGGATCTCCTCACTCTGTCCGGAGACAACACTATCACCTGGTCGCCAGGAGGAGGTGGAGTACTTCTGTGCAGTTGTGGTGTTTTGTTCTTCAAAGCGAGCATAGAAGGCGTTTAGCTCATTCAGCATGGAGATAGTGCTATCAAAGGTCTGTGGCTGGGGCTTGTAGTCCGTGATGGTCTGAATCCCCCGCCACAGGCTTCGAGTATCTCTGCTGTCACTAAAACTATGGGCTAGTCTCCTGGAGTACTTTCTCTTGGCCTCCCTGATGCCACGGGGCCAATTTGGCTCTAGCTGTTTTCAGGCCCTCCTCATCTCCGGCCTTGAAGGCAGCGTTCCGAGCTTTCAGAAGTCTGTGAACTTCCCCTGTTAACCACGGCTTTTGGTTGGCCCGGACGGTGATGGTTTTTGTTACCGTTACATCATCAATGCACTTGCTGATATAAGCAGTAACAGTCTCTGAGTACTCCTGGAGGTCTGTGGTGTTATTGTATGTGGCGGCCTGTTTGAACATGTCCCAGTCTGTGGTGTTGAAACAGTCCTGAAGTGCTTCTGATGACCCTTCTGGCCACACTTGAATTTGTTTTTTAACCGGTTTGGCAACCTTGACTAGCGGTCTGTATGCAGGCTAGTCTGTATGCATTTAGTAGAAAGATTTTAAACTCCTCTTATATTTTGAAGTCTTTAAAGTTGCTGAAGAATAGGAGTGATGTGTTCAGCAGTGGTTATGAAGGAAAGGAAGAACGCGACAGAATTTTTGACCAGTAGAGGGTAGAATGATGAACAGAGGATTGCCGTAATCTACGCTTCGGGTGAGCAGTGTATTAACAAGTGTTGTGGTGTTATGAGAATGCAATTGATTTCAAGTACTGTGCCATTACATCAAACCGCTTGCCTATTTTGTTGCTGTTTTGTAAAGCGGTTTGTGACAAAAAAAAGAGAAAGTGGAAATAATTTGCTCAATTCTACAGTTCTTCGCATCTTCACAAATTATTTCACTTTCGTTATTTTATTAACCTTTATTAGGACTTTCACACAGTTACACACACTGTCTGCCTCTCATCATCATGTTTCTGACTTACCCTCACAGTTTATTTTGTCTGCGAGCAGCTTGTACCCAGAAGGACAGGAGCAATGGTACGATCCGGGGACGTTCACACAGGTATGGGCACACAGAGGACCACCTCGCTCAGCTTTGTACACCTCACACTCGTTCACATCTGACACAGAAAATCATTGATAAATAAAGATCAGTGGTTGCGGGAAACAGGTTGATTGTTTGTGAAATAAACCTTTGTTGAGTAAGTAGGTCCGTGTTATTTATACAGTACAACATAATTAAACAGCAAAGAAAAAAAACAGGAAATGAAAATAAAATCTATGTCATCTTAACAACAATTGCTTAATCAAACAATTGCTCAATCATTCGTGGTGTGTGGGTCCTGCAGAGGGAAGTGGCTAGTGACGCTTTGTATTAAAACAAATCAGAATTTTGATGTAGTTTTACCTTCAGTAATAACAAAGCACGTGATGAATTTAAACCACTATCACAACATCAGAATGGTCACATCATTCACACATTCTGTCACAAAGATTCCAGTAATAGGTGTCCCTTAAATAAATGACTGGATTCTTGTATAAACTCCATCAACCAATTGTCTGCCTCGTTACTTATAACTATTAGTCTAATAATAATAACAATAATAATAATAAACTTTATTTTAAAAAGAGCCTTTGAAACTGGCTTCCCAAAGTGCTGAATACAGATCAAAAGTAAAACGGTACAAAAAAATACATTCGCAGCAGAGAAAAACAAAACAAAAACAAAAAACAGATAAAAACAAAAAACATAGTCAGACAAAGAAACTAATATCCAGGGCTAAATTAAAAAGCAATAGAAACTACAAAATGTCAACAATCATTAGCCAGTTTAAAAAAAAAAGTGTTTTAAGATTTAAATGGTGTAGCTTTGTGCATCCCCCAGCGAGAGTTCCACAGTGTAGGCGCATAGACAGAAAAAGCCCCATTTCCCAAAGTTTTAGTGTAAGTGTGTGGTACAGATAGAAGCTTAGACTGTGAGGAGCGGAGCGTACGACTTGGGTTGTAAAAGATTAAAAGAGATGCCAAGTACTCAGGGGCCAAACCATGTAGCTACTACACAAATAAACCTGCCATGGAGTGATTATTTCTTTGTGGGCAAACATTCAGCAGGGGGACAAATGCTTTCAATGTATATTTATATGTATAACTTATAATTACAGCTTTCACAGTTTTTCACTTGGATAATGCAGCCTAAAGTTAAAATAATATGTTCGATCACATTTCTAATCTACATGTCAAATTGTAAAAAAAAAAAAGCGGGGAAAGCATTTAAGACAAGTCTCAACATATTCTTGATAGAAATTGTGACTGTTTTCATCACAGCAATATACATTTACCTTATGTACCTTCTTATGTTTCACTTCTTATTAAAATTCTCTGTAACCAATTCAAACCGTGTCCAATGGTTTGATTTAGTTTTTCACAGCGTATGAATTCTGGGCTCACCCTGGCACATGGTGTTTTCTGCAGAGCCGCTCATGTGAAAGCCAGCGTCGCAGCTGCAGTGCTGTGCCTGATTCACTTTAGCACAACGAGCTTTTCGACTGAAGGCCGGGTCGTTCATGACGCTCCACTCTGGAGGTGCTGAGGAGAGCCAGAACATGTGAAAGAGCTGGGTTAGTACTCCAAAAACACCTGCACCGAAGCCAGCAGGAGAAACATTCACACACATGCTTTCATTTATGCACCTGAACTCAGGGCAAAGGTGAAGTGGCTCATTTCAGGTTATAAGAGTGGTTTCTGCTCAAGCTCTTATATGCTGAGATTTTGGCGTTTCAAGCTTTGCTGTTGCTATCAGAAAATATACGAATGGTTTGGTGAGATTAAGCTGACACTAGAGCTGTTCACAGAAGGCTCTTATTAGTACCGTTCTTATACAATTTAATGTAACAATATTTATTTCGGTGTTAGTTTGAGTCCTCGTTAGTATGATCTGGTCTAATAAGTTTTTTTTTCAGCATGAAAGGTTGCTATATGTTGGTTTGTTAGTAATTTAAAAGTTCAAATAGTTTGTATGGTGTAGGATTGTCTGTTTATTTAAGATTCTTAGTTAATTAAAGTGTGATTCTTAATTTGTTTCCGCTGGTCATTGATTAATTAAACAGGGAATTGCTAGGTCAACAGGTAGAGAGCTGGTTTAAGCTTATCTTTAAGGTTATCATTGGTTGGCTTAAATGGTCATGAATGGAATTAAGCTTGTCTTTAACTGGTTTAAATAGTGCCTTAATGTTTTTTGATAGGAATAGTTAAGCAAAAAATATACATCTGATTCATTTCTAGATTAAAGTGGTCTTTGGCTGGTTTAATATCATCATGGGTTAGTTAAACAAGGTCTTGCACTGGATTAAGCTGAGTTGCTGATTTAAGAACACTAAAAAATTACTAGTTTGAGTACCATTTACTCAAAAAAAAGTTCACTTAGAAAATGTGGGAATTTTGAATAGAATTTCCTGTCACTTTAATCCCATGATCTAAAGAAATGTTTACTTGGAATCTTCCAGTAAATTGTATTGACTCTTTGTATATATGTTTTACCTAAGTAACACTTTTACAGTAAATGCTTTTACACAATAATCCAAGTAATCTTGAATTACCATTGTAAATGAACTCTTTTATGTTCCTTTCCTTTATAGCTGTAGATAATTGAGCAATCCTTTTTCTTAAAAGAACAGTCTCAAGGAACACTGTTCTTGATGTAAGGCACAAACATTGTGTTAGTGATGTGCCAGCCACACCAAACACAACATAGCTCTCATAAATGTTGTCCCAAAAAGTGTACCCCTAATTACCCAAGCGTGTTCCCCCACAGACGTTATGCACAAAACACTTGATTATACATTGGGGAACAACTTAACAACAGTTATTTTGCTTTAAAGGTGCTCAAATCATTCCTCTATGACATTACTCTTTTTACGCCACTGTTTCGGAGCCAAAGACGTATGCGTATAAATTACATAGGTGAATTGAGTAAATTTTACTTGAATTGTAAATTGTTTGCAGCGATTTGATTAGTTGGCGAACACTGAGTAAATATTACTTAGGACATTGTATATAAATTTACAAATATATTTCAATACACAATAAAAAACAAAGAAACTGTCAGTAATGCACTGAATTAAACAGGTTATTTTTAAGTAAAAACACAAAAAAGTATTTATTTGTAAGACATACTTAAAAATAGTTTCCACGATTTACAAGGTCGAAAAATAATTTTTTACAGTGAAGGTCATGGGTTGTTAAAGCACACCTTTACTGGGTTTAAGTCAATCTTGTAGATAAAAATTAAGATGAATGCTAGTTGGTTAAACTCAAAATTGGTTTATGCTTATTCATGGATGGTTTAAAATGGTCAGGGATTTTTCCCATTTGTCTTTTACTGGTTTAAATATGCCCTTAATTGTTGTTAGATAGTGGGTTGAATCTGATCCTTCACTGGATCAAAGTTGCCCTTGATTGGTTTAAGATCATCGTAGTTCAGTTCAACGAGGCCTTGCACTGGATTAAGCTTTTTATTTGCTGGTTTAAGATGGTCCTGGGATGGTTAAAGCATGTTGAGATGAGTGTATTTGGGTTCGATCTGATCCAGGTGTCGATTCACTTTTTTTTTCTTAGCCAGGTAGTTTGTAAAAAGTTAAAACGTAAACTTTTCTTGGTTTAAGAAGGCTATGGACTGGTATTAGCGGTTAAAAACTAATCAAGGGCAGTCTTAAAGCAGCTGAGCAGCATCTGCTGTGTCCTTCAGAAGGGCTGTTGCAGATTAGGTAGTGGATGCAGGAGAGGTCAGAGGATACTGACCAGTCTGGGTCTGGTATTGGCATTGGCTTCCACTCCAGTTGTGAGGACAGGTGCATCTGAACTGGTTCAGAGCCTCCACGCACGTGCCGCCGTTCTGACACGGGTTGCTGGAACATGGACTCAAATCTGCAGAGGAAAGAGGCATTAGCATACAGCGGAATGCACCGCAAGGCATGCGGATGCTAAAGTTCACAGGAAAGTGCTTAAATAGACTGTAAAAAGCAAAAGAAGAACAGGGTGGGAGAATATTATCAGCACTTTCTCTACAAGACAACCCTTGGTGAGGTAAAGATTACAAATAGTTTTTGTTGACCTTTTTCTCTTGGCTTTCAAAATGAGAGAATTAAAAAGAGTCATAAAAACTTTTAAATGAGCAGTCAATTGAATAAAAGATTAAAAATGCAAGTTCTGTTTCTGTTTTGGCAAATGAAATCAATTAAAATTGTTTTTGCGTAGTAATTGATGCATAATTTGGTAGTTAGCCCAAAAGTGCTCTCCATAGATGCAAGACACATTAACCCGTTTAAGACCTAAATTGTTTTGTTGGTATCAGTAAATCTTTGAAGGACATTAATCTATCTAAGGCTTCTATACCCAAATGATTATAACATTTTAATGCTCTTTAGTCGGTTATGTTTATAATCGTTTCTCTGGTATTCCAGAAAATATATGAACATAATGCTTTCCGGGTTTTGAACATTATATTTTGTGTTTGGAGAGAAGTACAGCCTCTTTTTTCAGATTTCAATTTAAAACATTTTCGGCATACTTACCGCATTAAAAAATTTGTAATGTCAAAAAAAAGAAGTAACTTGATTGAAACTGTCCAAAATATAAACGAGTGTTGAGGTTTGATGTCCACTGTAAGGGGCACACAGTCTGAAACGGGTTAAAACACCTTATAAACATAGAAAACTAAAAAATAACAGCTAAACAGTAAAACACTATACTTAGTCGAGACAGAGTCAGCACGTCATGCCTGAACAGATGTGTTTTAAACTAGCTTTTAAAAATGGATAAGCTGGTGACAAAAAGACAGCTCTCCAAATTGTGTATGATTATCACTTGCTTCGATAAGTAGCAGTTGACTCTCAGATCACAAAATTTTTAAAACATTTTTAAAAACAGTTAGCTCAGAAATAGTGCATTGCTGGCTTTAATATCAAAACTAAAACATTAAAATCAACCCTAAATTTAAAAGGAAGACAGTACAAGGATAATAAAACAGGATTAACAAGACTGCAATGTAGGCGATGTAATCTGTCCTAGTTGACTTCCAGGTACGACACATTATCTAATCTATCCGAGAACTAATACAAGCCTAAATTATCCCCAAAAAGAATTCACTTTAGCCTGCAGATTTCCACCATTTTCTAATTTGTGGCACAGGGGCTTCATGAGTATACTGAAACTAGAAATGTCACAGAAATGTTGTAATGTGGTGAAATCGAGCCTTCCTCTGCAGTCAATAAAGTAACGTTAGAACATCATGGGTGTCACAAATTCGAGTCCTGTGTTCTGTTATTGTTAAACCTTCAAAGATCAATGGGACAGTATTTCTGTTTCATCGATCAATTTTTATTATCAATTACTAGCGTCCTTGTACTGCATCACTGGATTATCAGAAATACTTCACAGAATGTTATTAACTACTTTGAAGCAGAATGTGAAAATGTTAATTTTGTGGGATTTAATCCAAAAACTCATGTTTTGCACAACCCCTAAATCCAGAATGGCGTCGTTATTCTGGATTGGCAAGCGTAATTAAGACTGAGTGAAAGAAATAGCTGAAATGTCTAAGATTCTTATCTTATGTCTCTCCTGAGCCCAGGATTATGTATCCATAGCAAACACCTGAATGGCTGAAGGAATTAAAGCAGGCCACATTCTTCCTGCTCTCCTGTACTGAATGGCACAGTAAAATGAAAAGGATCTCCTGGAATGCTAACAATGAGACTGTGGCAGCATCTTTTAAGACACAGTCTTACAGTTGAAGACAAAAGAAGAGATTGAGGAGAATTGTGGGAGGTCCAATAGGACAACAATATATTAAATTTACAATCAAATTGAAGTAATTTAAATAAACATTAGTTAATATTGGCTATGTATTATCCACCTGTTTTCTTCATCTCATTTCTTCCATCTCATGTTAGAATAGTTTGTGTTTTCACTCGTGCTGCCTTTGAAATGTTTAGATATAATAGTTCATATAAATATCATGTTTACATTAGCCTTACCAGTACTTTTGAGTAATTCTGTCTTAATAGTAAACTTTGCTTTTGAAAATAGCAAAATGTGTTTTCATTCCATGCTGGCAAAATTAAATCCTCTCAAAAAACGTTTTTCTATTCCTTTTTTGCTTTATTATTACTATTTTCTTCACTCGTTTACTCATTCATACTCATTCTAGTTAATTATTTAATGTGATAACTTGACAATTTTGACCAACACATATATTTTCAGGTCTTAACAGTATTTCTGAAGTTGAAAGCTGGAGTACCTTTTACTTTTTAACATATAGTTAAAACTTCTGGAGCCCCATGGAATAATATAAAAGAAACCAAAAAATATCAATATGCATAGCCAATAATATAGTGAGATCTAAGCTGCAAGTGTATAAACATGAGGATGCGAAATTAGGTAGAGATTTAGTGAATTTTGCTTTGAATTCTACTCATGTGCTTCACCACACGTCTGCAGCAGCTGGTTGGTAATTTACTGCGCTGCTGCTGTTGTAAATAAGTGTAATGGAGGGTGAAAGCATGTAGAGTACAAACGCTAACACATGTTAAGTCAAGATGATCTGATAATACAGAACTAGATGTGAGAACGCAGCGACCGCTCTCTGCTCACTTGATTTATAGATTTACATAAAACAGCAGTGATGTCACCTGGAGTACAACACTGTGGATAAAAATCAATAATTTATTGATTTCAATCAATCTCGAGCATCTAAAGACATCTTCTAAGTATTTATTTCTCATTAAACATGGAAAGAGCTCATGTAAGTATATACTTAACAAGAAAAACGTCTCTAATTTCTTTGAGAATTCTCTCTGCTCGCTGAATTGTTGATAATGCTAGATAAAGGACGTTGAGTAATCCAATCAGTGGCTTCACAAGTGTCTTAACAATGCATTAATATGCAGAAGATTCTTCTCAAATCTAAGAAGAAGGCTTCTTATGAGGCACGATGCCAGTGTGTGCTTTTGAAAATGCTACATTACAAAATATTGTTTTTACCTTTACACGCAATGTAATGTTTTGAAGACACTTTTCCAAAGGACAGGTTGGTGTGGTTGATGAATGAGGATAGAATTCTGGGGATATTAGGCTGTGGGCAAAATCAGACTTCCAATTACATGAGGTGTTTTCCAATTATATTTTGCTTTCCAATAAAAAGTCTGATAAGCATTATGGGCAATAATTAGCCAATGCTACGTTCCTTCATGTGCTATTCCTGAAAGGTCCTTAAATTTTCTCTCTAAGGGCATTAGTTTCCTCTCGCACAAAAAATGCCTAAACTGGCCACTGGACAGAGTGTGAGTATAAATGCAGAATGATTGTGCCCCTAAGATGGACTTGTCAGGGATGTACAGAAATGAAATGTTTTGGAGACAGAACCAAACGCTGGTGCTGCTTGCAGCTTGTATTCTTGCTTTGTTTTATATGGTGGTTGAGTCCCTAGCACCTAGTAAACAAGCCTTTTACTAGACTTGTGATTTGCACCTAGTTTATGTGGAAATGCATTGGTTTGAGTTCTTTGACCATGCCCCCCTGTGCTGTATCTATTTATTTTTCCGTTATGTGTCTTTATTTGATGACATATTGTTCGATTGTCTAGAGTCTGACCCTTTACTTCCCATAATGCTATTCAGTCCAGATTAGTTGTTCAACCTATTAGTCTTCAGTTAAATATGTCAGTTTTATAGCCTAGTGTTCTCTGTCTTGTATGGGGTCATTGTATGAATTTATAAGGTTTGTCCATTTTTTTCAGTCTCTTATTTTCCTAATGTGGGTATTTTGTTTTGCCTTGTATTTGTTCTGTGGCCTTGTTTTTAGCTTCCCAAGTGTGGATCACATCACTCCTGTTCTCAAATTGCTACTCTGGCTCGTAAGCCGTTTTTGTGCACATTTCAAGATTTTTAACTCTCACAAAATGCTTCATGGTTTAATCCTTATTTTTAACTTTCCAAAACTGTTCACTTTGCTCTACTCAGTTAAAGCTTCTAAAAAAAACGCCGCCCTAAAAGCTTTTCTGTCTTTGTATTGACATTGTAAAACTCTATTATAGGTGAGCTCAGAAATGAGTTACATCATTTTTAAATCACTTCATAAAACTAAAAAAACAATTTTTATGTCAGTTTAGGTTTTTGGTATTATTCTACTGCTTTAACTAATTAATGTCATCTTATTCCTAACCTTTTGTGCTAAATTAGTTTCATGTGATTCAATGTCATTCTGTGTGGTGCTTTGAAAAGTTTAAAGGTGCTTTATATTTTATAATATAAAGTTTATAATTAACTCTGAACATGTATTATATTTCAAACTAGCTTTTTGAGGATTCTTAAAATAAAAAGCAAGGTTTGTTTTATTATTTATTAAAAGTAAAAGGATGGTACCTACTGTCATCAAATCTTTATGATTCAAAGATATTCAAATTTTAGTACTGAATTTTCAGTAATGCTTTTGATTGGAATTTTTCATTTACATGAAATTGATGCACAATAAAAAAAGGAATTTGTACACAATTTGTAAAGTGATTATCAGAGGTTTGAGTTTCTTAAATTTAAGGGATCAATTTGTGTAGAAAATATAACGGAAATGATTTTAATAACATCTATTATACTTTATAGTTTTTACAGGGGCATTTAGTGTTTTTGTTTTTGTTTTTTTGATGTACCCTGCATTCCTTTTGGAAGAAAAGAAAGACAAAATGATTCAACTGAATGAAAAAAGTGGTTTTGGAATCAAACGCACTGACTTTATTTTCTATCCAGAGGAATTTCAATTGGAGGAAGGTGCTCACCATCTTCCTCCTGTTTATTTTCCTTCCCCTGAGGCTAGAGCTGGAGAATTTGCAGATGTAAAAGGTTGACTTTCAGGGTCCCTGAACTATTTCAAAACTCTCTGTGAACATAGCCCTGTTTTCTTCAACCTCTCTCAAAGGTGCTTTCGGAAGCAAAACTCTCGAAATAGCTTGACTCGCACCCGCCTGCAGAAAAGTTAGACATTACTCCGTCTGTTCTTCCTTTAACATACACACTCGTTCCGTTCAGGCTGAACCTGGACCACTGTAGCAGCAGTTATATTAAAGGAAGCCATCAGGAGCATGCTTGGCATAGTTGAGTGCTATCGGAGCAGGAGGCACTTAATGAGATGTGTGCATGGGGTTTAACCTCTGAACAGAGTTCCACACACTCTTCTCTCAGTTATCCACATGCCCCAGCAAATCCTTTTTGTTGATCTAATATTCTTGGTTGGGCTTAATTTAGTATGCATGTTATAAACAACTCTAATTTACTTTTAAAAAATGCTTTCCAATTCAATCCGAAAACCAAGAAATTCTTTCCTCTATGTTAAAAATAACAGAATAGTTAAAAAAGAGCAATGCTTTGAAGAAACGCCCCATCTTAAAGCACAAACAAGATTCACTCCATCTGCAGGGAGCACTCTGGTTTGGAGATACTCGACTTATTGATTAATCTATAACTCAAAAGTTCAACTTGAATCTTATTTTCCATGTAAAATTTTTTGAGTGAGTGTAAACTTTGTTTGGATTCTGACTGATTAAACCTATTTCTAATCCTTCCTAATCATTCACAATTTTATGCTGTAGATTTTCATTAGTTTTGTTTGTTTGCTTTCTTTTTCATTTAACCTCAGCCAGGTTAAGGTGTTTAACCTTTTACATGTTTTCATATCTAAATATTACTTTTCATTAGGGGTGTGTGATATGTGTGATATGGGTTAACATTCATATCACAGTATTTTAGACTGTCCAGATCGTCTTGGTATTTTATCGCGATATGACGGGAAAAAATTGGACGTGACATTTTAGTCGACCTTAAAAACATTAGAGACAAAATTATCATTTTAACCTCATTCAAAGTGCAAGATTAGACAGAGAACTGAAAATAGTTTTTGCCACTGTTAAATATGACAAATATTTTTGTTCATTTCTACCAGGTTTCTTGCTCACATTTCACCTCAAACTGCACTCAGTGTTTAATTCTGAGGTGTTCTCATGTGGATTCGTTGTCTGCTGCCTAGAGCCTGCTAGAATATTTTCATGATGAACCCTCAGTAAGTGTTTATACTTAACTGCCAATGTGACTGCTTAACACTTTCTCAGTCATGTTTTATACAAAACATTTATTTGTTTCCCTCTTGCGGTTTTCACCTTCTGTCCAGGTTGTTTTGTACTTAATTTCTCACTCTCTCAGTTTGCTGGAACTGTACTTCTTTATTTACACATTTTCACCAATAACTAGAGTCTTGATTCGAGAGAGAGAGTGCATGCGCGTGCGCTGAGGGGACGCCCCGGGCAGCCGTCCTCACAGCCCAACAGGTGTTGACAACTGGTTTTAGCGATCCTTCAGACCGCCTAGCGACTTTGTTTTATAATCCAGCGAATAGTGACAAATCTAGTGACGTTTTTTGCTGTTCCTGTCGACTTTTAGCAACTTTGTTCATTCTGGCTGACAGGTTTTTTCAGAGCTGCGCTGATGCAATCTCTGTAAGTTACCTGACTAGCTTCCCCCTCTGCTCTCGGTGCAAGCGCTCGCATCGCGTCACGTCAGCTGCTGTTTAGGGCAGCAGACGATACAGAATCTTGTTTAAACATCAAATAAATTGAGCTTCTGCAAGCAAAACATTAAGCTAAATTCATGAAATTTATGAATGTGGTGGTATTTACAGTATTGCAAAATCCATATCATGGCATAACACAATACTGGTCTTCACTTTCATACAGGTATAGTGCCCAGCCCTTCTTTTCATGTAATAATTTTAACTTTAAACCTTTTAAAATCTAAAGTATTATGTTTATAATTAGGTAAGATTTAAATGTTTAGTTTTTCATTTTCATCTAGTTTAGTATATTTGTGTTTAATAATAAATAAAAAAAATCTGAAAAGTAAACTGTGCTATAATTAAAAATAAGCCAAAGACTTTTATTACTTTTTAAATTAGTTTGTTTATTTTTTAATTCAAAGGTTCTTAAAGGAAAGAATAAATAATAAGACATTCAAAGCAAAAGAAAGTTACGATTAAAATAGAAACACATAGACATTTAAATTGTGACCATAAAATAAAATGTAAGCCTCACTCCTAAAACTGAACTTGAAAAAGTTAAGAGAGTGGTTAAAAGGTTTTTTTGAATTTTATTAAAAGCTTATTTACCGTCTTTCTTCGCATATGTATTTTGTAGGATCACTACATCACAAACTCTATTGCAAATATGAATAAATAATTTATTTTTAATGAAGTAAAAGTTATTTAGATATCGAGCATCAATCCCGCATAGTAAGTGACATCTCTCTGAAAAATCGGAAGGCCTTTATCTTTACACATGGCTTCTCACTCAAGATGTACTTTACAATTTCGATTGCTGGTTAATTAAGTTATTTGTTTACTTATTAATTTTTGTTGTTAAACTTTCTTTATTGCGCCCTTTAGTGCCATGAAAGGTACCTTAAATAAAATCTGTAACAAATGAATCTTCATGAGTAATCATCTATTATGTTTCTTCAGTAACCAATGCCTCTTAAACCCAACATTTGGAGAAGAAGCCTGGTCAGGAATGCGTTACAGGTGTTTGGCTGCGTTTCGGGGCATTTAACGCTTCTTTGGTGAGAGCTTCATTCAGAACATCTCAGTGGTGAAGAAAGCATCTCTTTCATCCCCTTCTGCTTATCATCCTCCTCTTCTTCTCTCTGAGTGCTTTCCACAGTTGGTTTCTTTCACCAGCAGGCTGAAATCTCATTCGCATCTCATCTGAATGGATTCGTATTACCCAGCTCTCAATGCAGCAGGGCAGGCCGAGGAATTCAACTGATACAGTTACATGGTGCATAGCTGAGAATCTGTCAGTTATGTGTACTGTACAACCAGAACATGGATTCATTATGAGAAATTTGACACTTTTATCTTCTAAATTAGCTTTTTTAATATATAGCGGTATGCTTTCACTGCATTTGAATGAGTCCATACCCTTGTGCTTGATTTGTACAATATTTGAGCATGATGTGAAAATTTACGAAATGTATAGGTATATGAAATAGCATGCAGAACAGAAAGTGACATTGATTAATTGAAGTTTTACCTCACCTTTACAGCTGACTGAGGCTCCACTCCAGGTCCCATTCTCCAGACAAACTCGTGTTCCTGGGCCGATCAGGCGAAACCCCTGTGAGCAGGTGAAGTGAACCTCGTGACCCACCAGCAGCTTTGAGCCAAACTTTCTCCCATGAGCCGGAGCCAACAGTGCCGGACATGAAACCGTAGCTGGAGAGGGAAGTCAATCAGGTGAACTTTTGAGATTAATTTTGCTTCTATTATATTTTGAAGATTATTGACTGGCTTCTGGATACCACATGGAAAAGCAAACATTGACGTCAATGAGCACCACTTTCAGGGTTTTACAAATGTCTTTTACGAATAACTTTTTGTGTTCATCAGAAGAAACAAACAAATTTTTTTTGTGGAAAGGGAAAATAAAATCAAGTCCATTTTTTCATAACAACCTTTCAACCAATGATTGCTATTGAATGACTTCCTTTATCACCATAAAACTCCTTTGTGAAGAAGAGAATCTCCTTTGCATTGCAGTGTTTTCAGCATGATTCATGGAGCGTCGAGGAGTTTATTTCCACACGAAGAACACTTGGACGCAAACGCTGAATGGTGAGTGAAACTGATGTACACAGAGTGGATCTAAGACAAGTTTAGACTTCCTGTTGTCACTCAGAATTGAAATTTGTCTTACGTTTTGACATTTTAGTGTATTCTTATTCCTGTGTGCTTACATGTTCTGCATTTTATATTAAATTTGACTGGTACAAATGGCCTATATATGTCTAAAATTTAAACAGACTTATGATAGATGACTCAAAAGTCCTCCATGTAGAGTTCCATGTAGAGCATAGGATTCAAATTTTGCCAAAAGTACACATTTGCTTAATTAACCCAAAATAGATCTCAAAATTAGCTCCTGAGCCTGCAGCTAGTTCTTTCCTTTAGACGAGAGATCTGGCTCTTCCTCCAACTCAGGATTTCTCTCAGGGGATGCTGTGAATGGGTTAAACTTGTGACGTGCCATTAGCTTCAGTGTTTTGTGAATAATAAGCTGCTTAAGTGCGAGAGTTGGCATCTAAAGCAGGCCATGCTGGACAGAACAGAATGAAGTAGAGCCTGGGACAATCTTCATCTAATTTAAAGCAAAGTAAAGTAAAAAAAAGCAATTCAAAACAAGTATTTTAAAGAAATGTTTTAAAATAAAATGTAAAGAATAACTTTAGGAAGCAGCTGCATGTCCTTCATGTCAGTGTTTTGTCTGTTTCTAAGCTTCTCAATTAAAGAGGCATTTCCCAAGCTCCTTTCTATGATTGTTTCCACATTCGCTAACACGCGCCCGCCTTCAGGTCAAAAACCCCAGCATTCAGCTGAAACTGGGTGATTTCCTTCAGTCATGTAAAATAACATTTCTAAACTCACATCAAAGTCTTCAGATGAATAAAGATGCTGCAATCCTGTATTTATGAATAGGAGAACACAAAACAAATTCTTGTTCCAATCTGGACCAAGACAGCCAGCAGACCAAACTAGACCAGACCAGATATCTTGAACAATTTCTAAACGGCATCCTTTCTCAGGAAATGAAAGATGTATCCGACGTGTTCGTTGTGGCCTATGACTGTGCATGAATGATAACAGCTTGTTCCATAATATTGGATTGGTTTTTAATTGAAACAGAGGAGAAGGTACTGTTAATTTGTGGCCAAACAGCTTACTGTGATCACATAAAAAACTCCCTTTCCATCCAAACTACAGGCAGCTAGCGATGGGCATAAACTATGTATTACAGACTATTTGTTGGACTGAAAGGTGAGAAGTAGCACATAAGGCAAAAACCCAAAAATGACAAAATAAACATTTGTTATGCTTAAAGTGTGTGGGCTCAATTTACTGTACTTGAAATTGGAATGATTCTATTGACACACCAAAGATCATTACACGAGTTTAAATCTTGTGTTTCGGTTTACTTTAATATGGAATGATGCAGCTGGAAGAAATGATCGATTCCTGTGTGGAGAAAGCTGATTCAGCGATGCAGATAATGTAGCAGTCGGGATAATGCTAAATTGGGGTGGGAGAGGAATTTTAAACAATTGAACTTTCTCTGATATTTGCAGCCACCCCATCCAATCAGAGGCATTCATGATAACAGTGACATGTTTAGTCCAGAGGGAAATAGCACAACAATTGAGGAATTGTCCTGAAAAATATATCGAATACAGATTTTCTAGTGTCAACCCAGGGACACTCCCCTTCTTTACCTGTGCTTGATGCCATTTAGCAGCAAGACTAAGTATTGAGAAGTGTTGTTGTGTTTACAGTTATATGGATGAAGTGCTATTGGTTTAGGGGTGGGCTTTAGAATCAAGAAATGAAGGTTCATCATAATTGAGAAAAAGGGTTTACTGACAGACCACACGATGGTTCATGTAGCAAACTGTTTTCAACACACCAGTGCACTCTGAAATAAAGTAGAAATACAGAAAAAGTCACTTAAAACATGGACACTGAAAGCGAACGAAAGCAAAGAATTGCTGTGACCTTTCTTCTGTAGTTGTGAAAAGAGTTTAAATCGAATCAGGAGATCGGACATCAAGCAAACTTTTGTTAAACGCACAATTAGCCAAACATTTGGTGTAACAAAAGAAATTGTTAAAATGTGTTTACACCTTGCTTCTAACCTACCTGAAGTTCTTAAGCTGCTGGTAACTAACAGAAAATTATACTTTTCCAATGTTATTGAAATTATGTTTTAAATGTACTAGTTAATCAAAATTGTATATTGTTCAAATTTGATGGGAAAACGTTATTGTTTCGAAACCACTTTGTGATCCTTTAAAAAAATCTGTCCTTGTAAGGCTACAGCATCCAAATTGCTCAGTTCTGCATTCACAGACCTCTGTTATTGTGTATTGTAGAAATATTCTGGATTTTAAAAAGTCTTCAGATTTCTGGTTTATATTTCTCGGTTGGTTCAAATGCTTAGCAGCCATTTATTTTAGCCCGTTTTTTCTCACACATAGCTTTGATGTGTATTTTTACTGTGCTCTAGAGTCGAGTCTTGTGACCCCAGCTATCCCAGATGCCCTGATGACATCACACCCACCTGCTCTTCAAAAAACCCAATAAACCAGGTAAGTTCATGTGTTTTTGCACTTACTCGAGGATTGGTCTGCTTGTGGGAATTTGGAGACTGAGTTTTGGAGGCCGGTGAGTTTGTTTTTCATGATCCGGAGGCCTTCTGTGAATCGAACCTCCTGTCCTTTAAGAAACTTCTCCATCTGACGCAGGATTCCCATCACCCGCTGCTTGTCCAGACAACCCTGAGGCAGAAGAATTCATGCAGCGATTTTGTTTTCAGATGATTTTGAGAAATAGAGAGCTATAAAGCCTGAGCTCTGGCAGAGTGTGATGGCTAGTTTTAGATCATAAAAGTTTTCAGCTATCACGGTGGCTCATTAACAGCCTGAAGAGAATACTTTTGTCCTGATAATGGCCAAACGTTGAGAGCGATTGCATTCTTCTTCAGAACAGTATTCAGATCACAACCTGAAGCTGTATCCTTATAGCCTAGATAGCTTGGTAATATTCTACCAAAGACTTTGCAAGCCATAAGAGATGCTCAGCTTCACTTTCCTCAGACCAGTCTGTCACCATTCCCCATAATTTAGCTTTCACACTCTGCTCTTAACAGTGGAACGTTCCCTTGCAATAAAAAAAAAATCAAGACCCATTCTGCACACATTTCAGTTTAATTCTTTTGATTAACAGCACCATGTGTTACTTTTTTAATAAAAAAAAAAACAAGTGCATCGTTTGATAAATCTCTAGCTGCAGTGCCTTAGTACTTGTTTTTATTTCAATTTTCTTGAAACCAATTTTGGTTCTTTTAAAAAGTTATTATTCCTAATAGTTGTCTGTTTTATTTGTTTTTGTCAATATCTACTGTATAAAATGTATTAGGTTTTATTTAGCAAATTCACCAAGGTGTTCATCCACCAATCCTCCTCCAAGAATGTTACTCGATTTTTCACAAAAATTTCACCCCCTCGTTTATTGTCTCTAGTGATAAAAATTATTGATTCTAGTTTGTGTATTTTTTATCATCATCCCACACATTTTATTTTATCATGCTGTTTTATTACGTTAGAACTTAACATTGTTAAAAATTGGACAGTGTGTACCAAATTTAAGCTTTTAATATGTAAATGTATAACTTCTTCTCTGGTCCCTGAACCAATGTTTTACTCTTTAAATCCACAGAGGTTATAAGGAGACCATGCTCAAATACCTTTCTAAACACCCCTCACTTTTTAAATATAGTCTGTAAAGCTCTGTGTACACAATCTTTAACATAACAAAAAGAGCTACCATGGCCCTTCCAGCCAGTCAAAAACGCAGCAGTCTTGTTTCTGAATTCTGAAATTGAATAGCAAATGTTTGAGTTTGGTGTCAAAAATAAGAGAATAGACTTTTGATCTCCTGGATGCTAATAAGCAACTCTACGATGATTTCTGGAGCTCACCTAATCAAGCATCTCGATAATTAGCTCCTGGAACTGTTCTTTTTTTTTTTTTTTTTTCTGGAACTTTTCTAAAACCTGCCTGAGTGATACACATACCGACTGTTGAAATAACAATGTGTTTCAATTAATTCATCAAACAACAATTCCTGCAAAAAAATAATCTGTTGTTCTAAACTCTCTTTGTTGTTCTATTGTTTTCTGGTGATCTGCTTGGCGATTGGTTGCAAGCTGGTGAGGTGATTAGCACCAGACCAGCTCAGCCAAGCTCTTTTTTTGTGAGGTCACATGTGTCTCGCTGGGAGAGTTCCTGTTCTCTTTATGTGTGCGTTGTTGTTGTTTTTTTACCCCAGGTGCTCAGTTGTTTGCTTCCCACAACATAAAAACATGAAAATAAGTTTAATAAATTTCATTACCTATATTGCCCACATATTAGGCTAAACTATGCTTATAAAACACTTAATGATTCCAACAGGCTGTGTTCTAAATTTTGACCTGGCTTTGGTAGATTGAACATTAATAATTATATTCCTGCTTTCTAAAGCAACTTTATGGTTCGTAAGTTAACAATATATTGTAGTTTATTGTATTCTTACCCCATATAACTAGCTGATATGAATTTTCATTCAAACCATGCTAAACCACATTAAGGTGCTTTGAAGCAACGGGAGAAAAAGCCCTGTGTAAATACTTTTTGATTGATTGGTTGATAGATCATGCACAAGCCATCAGAGGAATTAATGGAAACTAGTAAAGAAATCAATTTTTCACATTGTATTATATTTCCCTAGTATTATCTGAAGAACAGGTGCTCTTCTTAATAACAATGAAAGTCTGGAATTTAAAATGTTTGTCATATTTCATTAGGGGCTGAGCACCCCCAAAGCTCTTATCTTAGAATTGAAAATGTAATCTACACTCCATGTTACAGTAGTTTTCTGCTGTGCGTTAATGTAAAATGACACAACTGAACACACACGATCAAAGCCAGATGTTTTGGGTGATGTCATGCAACCGCTCTGCATGTGAGGCGTGAAAAACTGATCTCTGGCTAGCGTTTAGCAGTTCTTCTAAAGTGCCGGCAGACTGAGTTCCCTTAGAAACATAAATATTGCTCCAGAAACGAATTATCAGAGGGGTTGAGTTTAAATCACGCACTGGGTCGAAGCGGGCAGCTCCTGTTCCTCTCCAGAACCACATGTTAGAGGCAAACGCTGGATTTCAGGTTGATGGCAGTGATACAGAAAGCTGTGAGACAGATGTTTCTAGGCCTCTGTCCAAAACGCTGGGCTCCTGCATGTTATTCATGGCACTTAAATACAGTAGAGTCTCATTAAAAAAGAGAGGAAATGTACTGGCCTTCACTTTCATTGAGCATCTGCAGTGGTGAATAAAGACTGTGCTTCTCTGGATGAATTTCAAAAATGCCTCTGATGTGTTTTATGACTCAACTTCTGATGGTTTCTTTCAAATTCTGACTCCAAAAATAACAGTCGCTCGAAATGTCTGAGTGTGATTGTATTCACATTAGATGGCAAACTTCTGTGGGAAAAGTTATATTTAATAATATAACTTCCTTTATTGGATTATAGGAAGAAAAGAAACACTTTGAATGTTAAGGGTTGAAAAGGAGTAATATTAAAAGATCTACAGCCTACTGTGCATACAGGTACTTTTGGCACCTTCAAAAGTTTGCTGGTTTACATTTAATAAAATACACGTAACAAAATTATATGAGTGTGTTTCTTTATTTAAAGGCCTAAATACAAAAACAAAATAACGTTATATTATACTTAAACATAAAGGGTTAAATGGGATAAAATCAAGTTCGGCAAGCCACTTGTTTTAAATTGACACATATGATAACATGTATCTCGTTAACAAATTATATTTACATTTTTAAACACAATATTAAAACTAATTTGACGGTAAATCAAACCCCATTTACTCACCTGTGCCCCATCATTGCAGTCGCACAATGATAAGAAGTTCAGCAGGAGAATAAATGTGTGCAATAAGTTCATCCTTCTGTTTTTGAGTCTCGACAAACGCCTTGTTAGCGTCTTGGTTTCGTTTTTTTAATCCTCGAGTTTGTATTCGACGAATTCTGTGCCGGTTGTTTTTTTTTTTGTCTCTAAGAAGATTTTCTGTATACACTCGTGCAGAAGTCAGTAAAGATGCTCCTGTCCTCCTCGTGAACGCGCATGTGGAGTCGTGATATCTGATTCGCGATCTGTTCTTTTACAACGACTCTTTAAGATGAGTCAATTGAAACAAATCCTTAATTTTTGGATTGATGTACAGGTGGTGTATCAAAAGCTAATGAGTGAGATGAAACTCCCGATGATAACTGATAATGTTTTACTATTAACATCCAAGTTTGTCTCTTTTATGTAAAAAAGATCAGTAAGATTCGCTTGAGTTTAGTATTTATTTTAAAGCTAGGATTTTGAGGGTTTTGGTGCCACCACGTGTTCCGTTCTGTTCATAATCCGCGTTACTCCTTAACGTTGTAAATGTTTAACGTTATTAAACTAGTGAATATATTCAATATTATTTTGTCACTATTTCAATGTTGATCCAAGTAAGCCCATTTATTGACGCTAAGTTGCATGCTTTTTTCATGATTTGTTTAATTTCCACACAATTATTATGCAATTAATCAAGTTAATATACATTCTATAAATGTTCATCAAATATTTTAATTAAAGTTTAGTATTTAAATAATAATTCATAACACTCTTTATCTAATTTTCTCACAAAACCAACCAACCAAGACCTATGCTTTGATAAAATTAAAAAATGTTTCTGTGGATGCACCGATGCCGACCAAGCTTGTGTTCTCAATATGAGATGCTGGTACCACATACCTTGTGATGTCATCAACAGAAGCTTTAGGACAGCAGGAACAGAATGTCAGGTTCAGCAGACTAAAAATGCTTTGATAATATTTATTTTATTATTTTGTTTTATAATGGCAACACACACATGGCAGCACATAAGCACACACTTTGATTACTTCATATCAAGAAGAGGTGTGCTTATAATTGTATTGGAAAAAACGGAGCTTCCACCTTACATGAGAGAGAGAGAGAGAGAGAAAGAGAGAGAGAGAGAGAGAGAGAGAGAGAGAGAGAGAGAAACTTGACAGTTAAAGAAAACTCGCACAGCAAACAGCTATCAGAAGTTTCATTCTGTTTTATTGATGTACAATATTACAATATGACAATCACGGTACAGCAATCTTAAAATGAACATAACACGTTGAGTTTCAGTTCATACATTTATACCCTTAAAGCCTCCATGTGCGTCAAAACTGTTTATTGACCCATCAACAGATAAACAATTTCACATATGACACTGGACATTCGGACTTGACCAATAGAATAATAAAAACGTGATTAGCCATATGAGATGTCAGAGATAGATAGAAGAAACAATATTCTAATCGGCATGTCTGGAACAACAGATATTCTTCTGGAACATGTCAGCCCATCCCGACATAAAGAAGGGCGCTAGCAGAGACCTACAGACACATAGGCGCCTATAGGCCCTTTTGTCATGTATACAGAATGTAAAAAATTAAATGTTAACAAAGTTCAAAAATCATGAAAATAAATATTTCCTCCACATAATACAGGTACTACATTAAACAAATTATGAAGTTTAAACCAACAAAGTAGAACAGAGAATTGTACGCTAGTAGTACAGTTAACAACCCCAGTTATTTTATAAACACAAAGAAGCTGTGCTAAAATTATAAGTATCACCGTGTCATTATTTGTGAAAATGCAACTTCACCAAAAACAGGCATCATTATTAGTATCGGTATCAGCGAGTACCAGGAAACAGTATTCTTACTCAGCCTTTATAAATTGATATGGGTGTAACCCTAGCCCCTACACTGTGCAGGGCTGCAGCCCTCCTTGACATCCTCAGGTTTAATACAGTAAAAGGAAATCCTGAGTGGGATTACTGTTGAGGAACAAATCAAACTGATGAGACATTTGTCTGAAAGTATAGCTTTAATGGTCTGTTATTTGAAGTGCTTTAAGTTCTTTCAGCAATATAACAGTTGGGAGCTCCGTTACTCCTCTTTTTATACAGGGTAGCTGTCATGACGCCAATCACAATGCCAAGAAGCAGCGTATATACCCAGTAAGGATGAGATGATGAAAACTGAGGCCCTTGAGGGAAGAGCAGATAACAGTGTCACTTGTAATTGTGCATCTCTTTTAAAAAAACTAAATTATTTATATATGCAAACTCACTCCACACCGTAGTTTTGGGATGAGTCAAGCTTCTGTGTTTTACTTCACACATGTACTCATCTCCAGTCTGAGGGGTTATGTTCATATACTTGTACACTCTAAAAGTCCAACTTTCACTATACACCAAATCAGAGGTTTCTGCATTCATGATGAGCTTTCGGCTATTTAGAAAGTTTATTTCAATGTCCCCAGGGTAGAACCCAGTGGCGTAACAGTAAAGTATGTTTGATTTTCCTTGTAATTCAGGAAACTCAGTGTACATACTAACCGAAGGGAGCTCTGAAAAGCATATGAATATTAGTTATAAATAAATTATAAAATACATTTTAAAATAGTAAATTTTATTATAAAATAATTAATGTGACTAGTTTTTTACCGATTCGTTGCTTTGCGTATTTTGCATCCTTTTCAAGCTGTTCCAGGTATTTAGCTTGCCGATAAAATCCCTTGTTCACCTCCCCGATGCAGAAAATGCTTTCACGCTCTTCCAAGAGGGAAAACCCTGCACTTGCACTGGGACGCAACGCAAAAGTGTTGTTTGCTTTGTCGAAGTATGCAAATATGGCATCATTCACCAAGACTACAACTGTCTGATCGATGGATCCATTTCCCATTTTCCTAGTGTAGGCCAGGATATTTACTGTACGGTAGTCTTAAAACAAGAAAAAATAAATACAATTGAACAAAAGCTTTAATTCAGTTTAATTGTATTTGTGAAATGCTTTCAGCAGTGCAATTGTGTCAAAACTGCTTCAAAGATGCTATACCAAATATTCATATGGGAGCACTTGTTAGACTCATTCTCCAACCTTGGAGATTATTGTTAGTGTTTTGCCTTTTTTCCAACCTGTTCAGCTTGGGTTCAGATTATTTTAGCAGATCATGAAATTTGAATAGACCAGTACGATTTTATTTTAGTTACAACAAGTGCAAAGGCCAATAGAAAATTAATCTGTGAACTTTCTACAACATGCAGGTGCAAAGATTCCATACAAAGTTTTAACTTGGTAAAATTTTGGATAATTCTGCTATGCTTAAAGGTACAAAAAGCAATTGGCTTTTTCGATGCTAAGCTACGCTAATAGTGCTATTACCAGATCAGGAGAACAGCTGAACTAATCCCAAAATGGAAAAACAATCCCTAGTCTACTAACTTTCACCTATTCCATAAAGAACAGTTTTGATTATTTTGAGTCTCCAAAAAAGGAGAGTGTTACTTTAATCTTTTAAAATGTCCTCAGTTTGATTAAACATTAATGTCTTTGAAGAGAATGTTATCCTATTTTAACAGGATTTCATTTATTGTCAAGATACATGTTAAAACATGTACATTTTGTTATTGTATATAATTTGTCTATCGAAAAGTTGTTCCTGCCACTTCATTTGTAAGCTTTACTTTACAAAAATTTTAGCTGCTGTTCATATATTGTATTATATAGGGAAAAGGCTGTACACTTACCTGTCCACTCCATTGTCATGTGTGGAACCAGCAGCAGAGTAAAAATGTATAGAAGTATAGAAGATTGAACAGTTAAAATCTCCATCTCTGTCTCCCAATTTACAGTTGTTTTTACAAATGTTCCCAAAATCCTATGCTTTCCCTTTTGGTTTGCCTACTCTGTCATGCAACATAAATAGAAGGAACAGTTCTGTTTCACTTTCTCTTTTGAAATATAACTGACTTGGAAGGTTCTCAAAGAAAATGCTGGGTTTACTCATTGCTGTTTATTTTCATCAATGTGTCCTGGGTGCAGGTAAGACTGTTAAGATTACCTTTTGTACATTTATCATCAGTCTCTGATTACAACAGTTCAATATTTTGTTGTAGTCAATTGTACACATGTTGATAATGAATTTTAATTCACAATGCGTAGGAAACAAGAAGTAAATTGGTATATTATATAACTCAGATTGTTACAGTGAATGAAAATGATGGTTTAGAGTTTGTTTAGAAGTTAAGCAGAAGGAATAAATATTAGACTGTGGAAATATGTATTTGCAATATACTTGTATTTTGAAGGTTTAAGTATCAACAATGTAAAAGAATCTTAGTATAACAGATAACATGCACTCATTTGCAGATATAATACAATATGTTTTTTTTTAGAAGAACATGCTTTCCAGCAATTCATTGAGTGTGGATTCAACAGCCAATGGCTAAAAGATTCATGGAAATATGGTTTTGATGGCAGAGACATAATGCGTGTGGACTTTGCAAGTGAAAACGTGGTTGCTACTAGTGAATATGGCAAAGGTTTAGCTGAAGAGCGAAAAAGCATGGAGTACATTAAAAAGAAGGAAGAAAGGCTAAACATTGTGTGTTCTGCAGTCAAAACTGTCTTCCTGAAATCCAACAATACTCTTTCTAGAGCAGGTAATTTGCTACCAATATGAACAGTTTGTTTATCAGTATACTATAATAATATTTATAGATAAATATTTAATAATTGGTTGATTTCCTTTCAACAGCAAAACCTGCAGTGTTTTTATCTTTAGAGGAAGAACAAGGTCAGCAATATCTTAAATGTGCGGTTCATGGTTTCTATCCGAATGTCATCCAAGTGCGCTGGACTCGAAATGGAAAGAGTATTTATTTTGGTGGGTCAACCACGGGCATCCTCCCTCACAGAGACGGCACATTTCAGATGACATCCTATCTCAGTCTCCATAATCTTACTACCCAAGAAGTTATGTGTGAGGTGGAACACATAAGCATAGGAAAATTGAGAAAAACCTATGGTAAGTAATAAACACAATAAATCAATCTGCAATGATTTGAACATAATACTGTAAAACCTGATCCTCCATCATCATCTGTTTTTTTGCCCAAAGCTTTTAAAAAATCGACATGAATAGAAATTAAATCTTTACATAAATGATCCCGAACTCATTAAGGTAACTGTAATAATAGAAAAGTAACGCAATTCAAAACGCAGCATTAAAAAACTTGAATCATGCTTAGATGGATCAGCTCAAACTTTGCTTTTTATTGTTTCAGAGAAGAAAAAAACCACTGCTGCTGTGACTGCATTTGTTTTTGGATTTATAATATCTATGTTCTTGACCATTGTTTTTTGGAAAAAACAAACAACAAAACCATCAACGAATGAGGCTGATGTTACATTGGATGAATCTGAAGAGTCGTTGAATTCAAGGAAGGTCTGTCAGGAATGCTAGCTAAAGTGACTAATAATCTCAAATTCTTTTGTCTACCATGAATAGGCTATAATAGATAGGTGAATTAATTACCTAATGATGTGTCTGTACAAATAAATGAGTGTGTTAGAGGTTACAGCGGGCCTCTACAACAGGAACAGGGGTTGAATTAATTTTATTGTAAGGTGTCATATATAATAGCACAATTCAAAGCTAGTTTATTCAAAGCAAAACATGAGATTCATCTTTTAATCATTAAAAACTCATTTTTCCAAAGACACGCAAGAACATTTAGAAAATATATAGCACTGACTATATATTGTTAATCTATTGAAATGTGTTGGTGTACATGAACTTTATGTACATGAACTTTTATCATACCATAGTTTTGAAACTATGCATCCTGTGCAAACAAACATCCTGTGTCATTTCTTTGTCTGTCAGAGGGGAGAAAGCAAGCTATGTAATTTGTTTATCTGTATTGAATTGTTATTTTAAACTTCTAAAGTTTTAAAGTGTGATAATGTCAAAGCTTGATACCAGGAGATAAAGTGTTAATTAAATAATTTGTGTATAGCTAAACAAGTGCTCAAAATGTGTTTACCACCAGTCAGTGGAAACAGAGATGCAGTATGAGTTATTTGTATCTAACATAATTTATTACATACAGCTTAATAAACACACAGCATAAAACTTGAGTGATGATTTGTTGACTATTAACCCAACCAGCCATGTCCTTTTTCCAGTAAAAATGTACAGTGAAGAGGTATAGTTCACTGTGCAACTCCCCTACTGTAAGTTGCTTTGAACAAAAGCGCTAAATGCATAAGTGTAATGTAAATATTTTGTGTGTATTTGCCATTTATTTGTGTAATGATATTAAAGTGAAACAAGAGTATTAAAGTCTAAGTTTAGATTATTCTTGGTCATGAGCACTTAAAACTACATGGGTAACCTAGATAAAAATAGTCTCAAACTACTTTAGTGGGTTTGGCTAGGACCCACTCAGGAACCATTTGAATGTCGTTTTGCACATTGTTATATTGCGAAGCATGAAAATGTCACCACGACAACTGAGCGATACGTAAGAAGAAGAAAAAAATGAGAGAGAGAGAGAGAGAGAGAGAGAGAGAGAGAGAGAGAGAGAGAGAGAGAGAGAGAGAGAGAGAGAGAGATTACACAACAACAATCAATCATTCATAATAGATGAGGGGGCAGGCAACTAGTAAAATCAACTTTTCTTGATTGTAGGGCTGAAGTTAAATTTCCCAGCATAAGAAAAATAAATGAGAAAACCAGATAAATTCAAACAATCAGATCATGACTTTAGGATTCTTGAAGTGGTGCCATAAAAAGGACCAAATATCCATCCATCCATCTTCATGTCGGCTTTCTTCCCTTTCGAGGTCGCCACAGCAGAATGGAACCAATATTGGTTGTCTTACACGGATATTTAGATGTCTGATGTATTCAGCATAAGGAAATTACAAAATAAACCTCGGAAATAAACAATTAAAAGTAAAAAAATATATTAAACACATGAGTACAGTTAGAATTTAGAATCGTATTAATTTGTATGTATTGTTTTATTTATTTAATTTCTCTTATAATATGTATTTCGTCATTTATTTATTTATACGTTAGTTTTTGTTCTCCTTTGCTAAAAAAGTATTTAAATATATATTAAATAACGACATTTTTGGAGGTTAGCGCAGAACTACAAACCTCGAACTTAACACTACTTTGGGAAAATGTTTTTTAATCAGCGAGAAGTTTAATATTAATATTAAACTTCTCGCTGATTAAAAACATTTTAAATACATAATTAGAAACATAGACTGCAAATAACGTTAGCGCCATGAAAATACAACGTGATTGAAAGCTGAAATACCCAATGGAGTCAAAAAAAGTTGGACACGCACCTAGCCGCCCAACACTTTAACCAATAGCAAAGCGAATATTTTGGATGAAAGGTAAGAATCTCAGTCATTGGCTTCAGCTATTAGTAGGCGGGACTTTAGCTTCTGGAAAGAACCTCGCAGCCATTTTCATGAGATTGTTGCGGGCGCCATGTCTGTGGAAGATCCCGAAAAATCCTTCGATTTAAAACACAAATTCCTGCGTCTGCAGTCTCGCACCAGGGCACCTGTGAAACCGCCGGGGACGTAAACAAAGCTGAGGGTATCAAAAGCTGTGTTTGAGACAGCTGCGTTAAACATGAGAGCGGATATCATGTCAGTTAAGCGTCTCATGTGGTGGTGTTGTTCTTGTTGTTGAAACGTTGAGACGTGAAAACCGTGAGTTTTTCCTCCAGACTCTCAGTGTATCAAAAGCTTATGAGTGACTGGTGCTCCTTACTCTGGTTTGGGAGAAGGGCCAGTTCTGTTTCCAACCATCATGGCTTTTGTGAGCCTCTTCTCCAGTCCCCCAAGCCCCGCACTTGACAAAAACATGACAGACTGTGAGCTGACAGGGGAAGAAAGGTCGAGTAAACCTGTTGTTATCTGCAACTACTTCACTGTTTGCGTCGAAATGAATGTGACTTTTGACTAGGGCTGGGTGTGGCGGCCAATCCGGAGATTGATGATGAAACGTTTCGATTATTCGATTCAACATGGATTACCTGGCGTTACCTTAAGCGGATTACTTTTACATTTAACCACCAACTTTGCTTTGACAGCCGTCAGTTTTGTGTAAATAGTTTATACAGCAACAACAACAACAAAAAAGGTTAATGTGCTATTATCGTAACAATTTCAACTAGTAACATTTACAATGAATGTTAGAATCCAAGTTTAGCATTATTGTCAAGTAATTGAAAAAAAATTAAATTAATTGTAAAGTAGGTATAATAGAAGTTCTGAAGTAACAATAGCTACATTGAAATGGAAATTAGTTTAGAATCTAAAAGCAAATTCCCACTTAAATTAACACTTAGTTTAAACTCAATTTGAAACTGTATTGTAATCACAGTAATCACTTAGTTTGATTTAATTAAGAATTGTTGAACAGCATACAAAGTATTTGACTTGTAAATACATTTTACAGCTGTTACCAATTTGAATAAAAGCTCTATAATTTAAAACCATTAAATTCTGATGTTCATTAAAGCCAAGTTGGTGGTGATATAGTCTGACCTTTCATTTTACTTTGAAATAATTAAAAGTGCAGTATGTGATTTCTCAGAGCCAGGGTTATCAAAACTAATGTTCTCATTGCCAAGTAGTTCTGATTTTAATGGCTCATGCTGAGTGGCTGCAATATCTGTTTTTATGTCTGATAGAACCTGGCCCAATCAGCGTTTTACAAACATGTTGTAAAACTGGTATTATCTTAGAATTTATTTGACCTCTTAATATGGCTTTAAAGGTGCAATATGCAATTTAAGAAGAGCATGGACTGACAAAGTGCATGCTAAATCATCAGTGTCAACAATGTGCTATTGGTATTTGAAAATGTTTGTTTTGGTAATTTATAATGTCAACGTTGGACCCATGGTATGCAAGACCTTTAAAATTAAATGAAATAATTGTCATGATTTGTACAATTTTTATTAAATATCAGTTCCTACAGAAATTAGCACCCTGAATTAAAATTTGTATAAAATGTTTTATAAACATATTTCCAAATCCAAATTGAAAATTTCTGATGAAAAATCCTTTGATTTTGGCCCATATTTTTTTTATTTGGCCCATCAGGTAGAAGGGTTAAGTTGATTCAAAGTTCATTTAGTAGTGGTGAAAATCTACTGCATGCTCATTCTGTTTAGTGCTTCATATTAATGCCTTCCCAATCATCTGTCAAATTCACTCACTGCCCCATAGTTAACAGCTGTTTTGGCATGCCATTTTTTTGTTGGTGAATGTTTTTTTACTACTGTTCTACCCTTTAAAAGAATGGTTAAAGCCAACATGTTCCAAACTTTTATAATACTGTTACATTTTTTAAAATGTAGCCATGTTTGTGGTTTGGAGCATGTGCTGAGGAGTAAAAATATAGCTTCTGTTTAGGTGAACTGTTGCTTTAAGGCTGTTTAAAATGCAAATGTCCTCTATGCATATGTAGTCCCGCCCACTCAAGCGCTGTCTAAAGGCCCCACCTACCAGGGAAAGAAAAACATGTCTCTGTGGTTCATGGCCGTGTGTGAGCCCAGATTAGAGCTGTGTTAATGGCTCTGACACAGATTTATTATACCGTTTTAATCTGGAGAATTGAATTGATTGAAAAAATGCAAATCTTAAAATAAAAAAATACTTCTTGGTATTAATCACATTCATACCAGGTCAGTTTGACTCCTTAAGAGATCCCAGAATATCTAAAAATGTGGACATTTGCTATTAAAATAAAATTGCTGCAATTAATTCCCACAAATGTTTTTAGATAAACTTACTTTTATTGGTATTTTGGATAATATTTTTATGCTACTAAATCTTTTCTTAACTTTATACAATACTTGTACATCACAGTTATATAATCGTTACAGATAATAACTTAGTTTGGCTATACATATTTTTTGTTTGCATAATGGACAACCGCTCCATATTGTCATCATATCTTGATTTATAGACTGAACTTCCTTTGCAACATCATCTTGATTATTGAGGAGTAGGTTTTATATACAATTTTACAGTTTAATAAGTATGTGTTGTAGATAATGTATAGAATAAGAATGTCTTCAACACTATTTAGAAATACTTCTGAAAAAAGAAACTTACTGTAATATATAGACTGTAAAAGAGACCCCTTGTGGTCAAGCACGCCCAATACAAGGCTCAAGTAAAGTTATTGTATGTTGACTTCTTTATATTTTTAATAGTAGTGATTTAGTTTAAACTTCAAAAGGATTTTTGATGACATTTGATTTGAAGATTTTTGGAGTATTTGTAAGGTTAATCTATGACCACCGTCTTAAAACCTTTTACCAAAACAATTGGATCTTTTTTTTGGCTCTGGAATTTCTTAGTAGATATTCTCAATAATGTTGCACTTCCGCTCACAGGGAGGATGGGGAACTGGAAGATGGAGAAATAGATGATGAAGGTATAAGCGTTGAAGTGAAGGAAACCAAGGAAGAGCCAGAAGAAGTGGAAAAAGAGAAGGGAAAAGAAAGAGAAAAAGATGAAAAACCTCATCGGCATTCAAGGAAACGCCATCGAAAAATCAAAGATAAGCGGAGGACGAAGAAAAGCAGACGAGAAAGGAAGAAGGTATGTTTATAATTGCAGTAGTTTTTGGATCATTTTTGTTTTTTATGTTGAACTTTAAACTTTTTTTTGTCAATGGTATTCGAAGCAGCATCACTCCCCATTTAGTGGCTCCAGTGAGGACAGCCATGAGTCCGATTATGAGCATCAGGATAGAAGCAAGAATAAGAAGAGCAAAGGATCATACCGGGATCAAGATGGAGAGTTTGCACTTGTGAGTACACTGGCAGATCCTTGATTCTGAATGGCAATGTTAATTTCCCTCCATCTTTTATTCTTGTTACTCAAATAAATGGTTAATCTTTCTAGATATTTGAAGTTTGAGTTACTTCATCCTCTCAACTGATTTCTGCCACTGTTTTAAAGCTCCTGAAATTTCCTTCTGTCGATAGTTATAATGCTACTGAGAAAAAAAAATATGACCTGACCTGAACAACTGTGAGCACGTAATGTACTGTAGAACAGTAGGTACAAATATTTACTTAAACATTGCCTAAACATGGGAACACATGACTGTGACTGTCATTGTGTGTGCAAAGCATCTTGATGTGGACTGAGAAAAGGGTGAACTCACACTAGATCACACTAGATTGTATTTTGGTTATTTTTGTCACAGCTTTTAAGTTCTTGGAAGTGTTCATCAAACCCAACCAAAATGTTCTTTAATTTGTTCTTTCAAAAGATGTAGGAACTTTGATATAGGCAATAGGGGTACCATACTTTACTCTGAACTTATTTAAACTTATTTATGGCTAAACTTACCTAAAATTATTGCAAGACAATAATTGTTCTTCCTTGCTCCACCAGAGGGAAAGTGAGTCTGGAAAGCCACAGAGGTCCTTGCAGCACAAGAACAGTGACATGGACAAATTCAGTGACTACAGCGAGGAGAAGTACGACTATGATGAAGATGATCAGGATGATTTCTCAGAGGAGCTGTCGAAGTATCAACAAGCTAAAGAGTCGATGGGACAAGGGAAGAGCGGGGCACCGAAAGACCAGGGGAAGAGAGCGAAGGATCAAAAGCTACAGCAGCAGTGTATGTTTTGATCGTAGTACTAATACGGTAGTGAACTACTAATAGTGAATTCATTCTGATGGTTTCTCTAATGCTTTTTAACTTGTTTTATAGTCGGTGGCCAGCGCGGAAGAGGACGTGGCGCTGTTGGAAGGGGACGAGGAGCTCTCAACAAAATGAAAAAACCAAAGGGGAAGAACTGGGGTAGAGGAAGAGGTCGTGGAGCGGAGCAGGGTGGAGGAGAAGGGGTAAGAATAACTTTGTTTTTTGCTTTTCAGTTAGAATAAATATTTAAAATTGCATGAATTAGTAATTCTTGATTAGAACACCAATTTTATAATACATTTTAGCCACCTTTGGTGTCTATGCAACAGTTTCTAAATCTCTATTTATCAGTAATTATCTCTCGTTATTTAATAATAAAAAAAAAATAAATCATTTAATTCACATAATACGCAAAAACCAAGAACACACTTTTCTTCACTGGATTAATGTTTTCACTTTTCAATTAAACTTGATAAGTCTATGGAATGACAAGAACCCTTAATTGAGTTATATCACAATCAACCTTGCCTGAGGAGCAACATGAATCCCATCATTTCCTGAAAACCCTTTTACTTGCTCTTGTTTTGAGTTGTCTGCTTGTAGTAGCCACTCTATTAGTTTAAGCTCTTCAATTACTGATATATAAACGTATAACAGTTGAATCAATCTGATATGCAACTTTTATAAAATAAAAAGTCTTTTTTGTCACCCCAATGTAAATGATGCAACAGGAGTAGGCCAAATGTTGTTCAGTTAGGACAAAAACTGATTAAAACATTTCTTATAGTTGTTAAAAAGATCACTTAAAAATGTTCTGTTTAGATATAAATATGTAATGCTTGAAAAGTTGTTTAAGTTTTTGAATTTAATCCTTGAGAATGTTTTAGAACCATGAATAAAAGTGTATGAATACTTTAGCAAGAGTTGTTAATGAAAAATGAGAACCATACATTGAACTTTAATATCTTAAATCTCTAATACCAGCAGTTTTTTTCCTGCAGGACGCTAAAGGGCCGCCCAGTTTCCAGAAGAAGCGTCCAATGATGAGTCAGGAGTTCATTAACCAACATACAGTTGAACATAAAGGAAGAAACATTTGTAAATATTTCATCGAAGGCAGATGCATCAAAGTAAGTACAGTCATCAGATCACCAAAGTTGTCTCGTTCTGTTTCAATAAAAAAGGTTTGGTAAACAATGATTTGTATTTTTTTTAAGGGGGATCAGTGCAAGTTTGAACATGATAATGTGGTTCCAGCAAAGAAGAAAGAACTCTGCAAATTTTATGTCCAAGGATTTTGTACCAAAGGAGATATCTGTATATACATGCACAATATCCTTTTACAAGTGCTTTTGAATAGAATAACTGTGAGAAGCTTGTGTTCATGTGTTTAACCATGTTTTAGACCTTGACTCTAAAGGTTATGTGAGTATCCATGCAAGTTCTTTCACACCGGAGCTAAGTGCTATCAAGGAGACAACTGCAAGTTCTCCCACGAGCCTCTAACGGATGTTACAAAGGAACTTCTGGAGAAGGTATGGACTAAATGTGTTACTTAAACTTTAGTTTCGCTAGTGTTCGCCAACTTTCAAATGATAACATCTTCAGTCATGAATGAACCTATACCAATGTAAACACATTAATTGCAAAATAAACATTTTAGTAAACAAGCCTAATAGAAAAAAACATTCAAAACCTCATAAATTTAAATTTTTAAGTAATATCACAAAACAACCAAAAACTCTAGCTTCTATGAGAATTACTTTTTAAAGGTTGTATTTGTGACTTAATTACTGTTGAATATCTTAGGTCCTAAATACAGATGAGGACAATGGTAAAGAAAACGATCTGGAGGTGGCAGATCTCAGGAAGCAAGGGATTGCCCCCATACCCAAACCTCCTCCAGGTGTGGGATTATTACCTACCCCGGGGCCTGGAAGCTCCCCAGATGGAAGCAAGAAGATCCCGTCCTTGTTTGAGATTAAAGTTCATCCTACTGGTGACTTGGTACAGAAAATCTCTTTAAGGTAAATGTCATTCTGGAAAAGGCATGAGGCAACTGGATCAACTTTATCCAGTGTAACAAAACGTGTTTTAGTTTTAGATTTTTTTTTGCTTATTGACATATGGACATAGGGGTATTTAATTATCTACAGAGCAAAGAAGGATAGCTAAAATAAAAAATAAAATCAGAAGTTGTATTTGCCATCCTAAAGTACTCAAACTTACCTTCCTGTTACGTGTATGCCTTCCCTTCTTCCTTCCGGTTGCTTGTATCCTCTTAACTTCCTCCCTATTTTTTGTTTTTCTTCCTTCCTTCATTTCTCCCTGTTGCTTGTTTCCTCTAGCTTTTCTCCTTCTTCTTCCTTCCTTTTGCATGTTTCTCCTTCCTTCCTTTCTCTGTCCTCCCTTTCTTCCTGTTGCTTATTTTGTCTTCCTTCCTGTTATCTGGGAAAAATCCACTCAGAATTATTCAATCGTACATTTTCACACTTTCACTCTTAACAAAAACTGAAAAAAACCTCTGAATATAGGTTGGTTGGCCAAATTTTGCCGCCTTGCTAAAATAAATCCATTGGATGTGACTAGTGAAATTGTTGATTAACTGATACATTTTGTTAACTATGGGTATGTCAAATACAATCTAATGCAGGGGTCTCTTAAAGTTGCATCTTTATTTTTTTTTATTGCAGACCCACTTTTTACAACAGCACATCTCCCACCTCTGGACAGTTTCAAGGAGGGTCGCAGTTCCCCAGCAACCCTGAGGGAATGCCACCCAGCGGCATGATGTCTCCACCACATAATTCTTCTATTTCAGGATGCATGGGTAGCCCACCTCCACCTTTCACAGGTGCTGGAATGACCCAGAGCCCACCAAGCCAACTTCCACCACACGGTTTTCCTTTTCCACCACCGGGTCCACCTCCAGGTTTCCGCGGCAGTTTGCATCAAATGATCCCTCCTCCAATGAATCAGCAGGGGGCACCGTTTCCACACATGCCTGATGTGCGAATGAACGCACCTTTACAAAATGTGAACCAGACTCCCTCTGCATTCTTCAGAACCTTGTTCAGTAGCCAGTCTCTGAGTTGTGGAGGTAGGGCACATTTGTTTATTAAGGATATGTTTGTAAGCTGTTGATTCACTGTGTTCCATGATTTGTGATTAATTTTAAAACATTATTTAAAGATCCTTAGTTGATGACCTTTCTGGTGGTCCTCACTCCAAAGTTTTCATTGTGTAACTTATTTGTTAAAACATTCAAAGATTGAAATTTATATTTAAAAGATAATTATTTACATTTCAGATTGTCTGTCAGTTAGTATTTACTTTGGACACCCCTTATTCAAAGGATGAATGTAAAAATTGTTAGAACGTTTTAACAAATTGTTGCATTTATTTAGAAAGAGTTTTCAAATTTTGACCCCTTGTAATTGCATTTATCTGTTGCATCTACAGATGAGGGACCCGTGAAGGACTCACCAACGCATGGGAAAAGTGACTCCAGTGGCATGCCGGACTACCTTCCGGCTTTGCTTTTACATCTAAATCAGAACAAACAAGACAACCAAAGCAAGGAAGAGGGACAAGGCTCTGCATCATCTAGCAAAGACAGAGGTAAGATAAAAGGTGTAAGATTGGAGCTGTAAGATAACATTTTTCCTGACGACGTAGTGATCAGTTCAGTTTATTTTTAATACATTTCACTTGATATTTGATGGGATGTTAGTTAATTGGATTGAATGTGATGTTAAACCTAATAATAACATACCTAGAATTATTGTTCTGAAAAATGTCCACTTCTTACCTAAATGATAGAGTTTAGTCTAGTACTTTTGGTTCTACATGCAGATAATGTATTGGTCCACCTTGTAGGATGACTGACAGCATCAAGCTTCATTGGGAATGGTCAGATGTGTTAGTCTGAAAAATCGACTTGGGAGTAAACAATATTGTTGTTCCATGAAATTACATCATTGACATGAAAGGGATCACTGAGATGTTATAATTTTGAATTATAACATTGACTATTGAATTGCATGTTAAAATCTTTATTTCCAGTTTGGTCTAATATGCTTCTTATCTAATTGGATTTATGTTTGCCAGATGAAACTCCTAACTGGTACTCTAGTGACGAGGAAGAGGGTAGTGGTGTAAAAGCCATCCTCAACACATTAAAGAAGCAGAATGAAAAGTTGAAAAACCAGCCCAGCACTGCACCAACTGACCCCAGACTCCAAAAGGAGCGAACTCTTCCTAGTGACCCTCGAACAAAGGCTGATCCACGCCAGCGCCCTGCCGATCCCAGAAAAGAAGGGATTGGGGACCCTAGAAACCTACACAAATTAAATGCCTTGAAGGATGCTTCTAAACCAGATAACCATCCAAACCCTTCCATCTCCAATAAAGGACCCATCGGAGATGACGACGACGAAACTGAGAGAGAGCTACGAGAACGAGCTGCCTTAATCCCACTGGACTCGAATCCTGGAGTAAAACTGCGAGATCCTCGATGCCAAATCAAACAGTTTAGTCACATCCGGGTGGATATTCTCCTCCAGCGGCCTACTTTTGCACAAAGTGTCATTTGGTCGGCAGAAGACCTCATCCCTTCTTTAGTCCCCAAACAAGAGCACTCCATAAACCTGCCACTTCCACCCTTAATAGCAGATGCTCAGCTAAACCGCACCCTTTCGTCCCCTCCCGATCACCCGCCAACAGCAACTCTATCCCCTCCCGGTCCACGGCAAGCTGCTGCGCGTTTTAAAGAAGGAATTGGGCGGATTGGGAGTCCTCTTGGTAAGGTATTAGATCGGCATCAGGAGAAACCCAGTGATCCTCGAAATCATAAAGCCCATGATCCCAGGATAAACCGCTCGGCAAGTTTGGACTCCAAATGTCCTGTTGTTAAAGAGACCCAAAATGAAAGACTGGATCCTCGGCTCCAACGTCCATCCACAAATCACTCTGTGAAATCTGAGTCAGATAAACTTCCTCCGTACGCTCCACGTCTAGCATCGTCAACTGGCCCAGGTTTGGGAAGTCCAACCACGCTTTTAGGTGGAATCAGCTTGTACGACCCACGCAATCACAACTTACTCTCCCCTAAACGAGAAAGCGAGGAGCTGCCTATGAAGTCGGGTATCCTTAAATCCCCTCCACAAGAGCATCAAGAAACCTTAATGGTTAAAGTTGAAAAAACCTCGTCTGATGAGTCCGACAGCAAAAAAGATGGCTCCTCACCCGTGCTTCTGCTCCCTGCAGGTATGTCAGCTTGTTCCAAAATTCGACCGGCAGCTCCTGCAGTGCATAATCTACCAATTCAGGCTCTTGCGGGATTGATACGACCCGCGTACACTGACCCGCGACAAACAAAGCCTGTGTCATCCACCGGAGCGACTCAACCCGAAGAGGAGGAGAAAGTCAGTAAGAACGGCACTCCTCTGAGAGATGTTTTTAAAACCTTTGACCCGACAGCCTCTCCGTTCTGTCAGTAAACCCCCTCTATTTCCTCAAAATACTGTAGATTCTACACAGTTTGCATGTAAATGAAGCTTTTCTATTTATTATATAATCTGTACATATATTCTTCTCTAACCGGTTTTTCTCAAGTGGGCAATATTTGCTCCTGAGGCATTTTAAACACATTTACATGTAACTGTTACTGTAAGAAGAGGTGCGCATTTTCATCAAGATCAGTTGCACAAGATTCTGCGACTATTAAAATAAAGTTGTGGCTTGATCTGTTCAGAACTTGTGCTGTGCAGCATGTAAATAAAGACATAAATAGCTTACTGTATATAAACAATATTGGAGCATCTCTGCATCACTTCTTACAAACCTAAATTTACAATAGTGCACTTGGTATTAAGCTCATGAAGTATTATCTTCGATGTGTCTGTTGTAAAGTGTTTGGTTTTACTTTTGTGATACTTTTTGTTTTATTGTTTCATTTTTGTTTACTTTTGACTGTTAAAACATATATTATTATTCTCTTTTTTATGTTGTCAAATAAAAATGAAATTAGTGATTCTTGTACCACTGGCTTTGGGTGTATTTATTGGGTTATAAAATCAAAACAATATTCGTATAATATTCATATTATTGTTGAAGGGCACTTGAATTTATTTAGAAGGAAAATGTTTTAAGCGTTTAAAGCCAATATTTGCTCTAGTGTTTATTTTGGCAAAATTCAAAATGAACTTTTAACATAGGGTTTAAAACTTTGACTTTTTTTGTTTACCTTTTTTTATGTATTTGACAGAATCTTTTAAATTGGAGAATGAAACGCAACTTTTCTTTGCACTCATTAAATTATCTTTCTGGTTTAATTTTTATATTGAAGAGTCTTTGTTTGATTTTGTATTCATATTTGTGTGCTGCTAGGTCTTTGTCGTTCTTAAATTTCTGTTTTTAGGGTGATAGAGGTATCGTTACCAGCAGATTTGGGGCAGTTTGTATTTTACGGTGGTTGAAAAAAAAAGCTGCCCAAACCACAAAATATGGGGGAGAGGTTTCCGTCTTTATTCTCATCTTAAAAAAATTCTCTCTCAGTATCTTCCACTTCTTCCAGCACACTTCAACCACAAATATGAAACCAGCTCCTCTGTGCTATAGCACTAGCTTATCGGCTAAAGCTAACCTTTTTTCAGTACACTTCCAATGTGAGTAAAAAAAACTCTTTGGAGCATGTTTTTTTTTGAGTGATGTTTTTGTAGAAGTTTTGTTCGCTGTCAAACAGTAGCAGATGTCCATACACCATGACTTAGCATTACTATTGTTCTGTGAAGACACAAAGGACACTGTCACTGATCTAGAGCAAGCTTCTGCGTTGTTTTCTTATCCCATGTTATCATGCTATCATCTCAGAAGAAAAACACTAGAAAAAAAACTATATCTGTGCCTCAATTCCACATTTACAGCATCTTCTCATTGACTAAAAAGTGAAGCATCTGCCATTTGCGCTTTTCTGCTGGTTGATGCGGACAAAAAAACAAGTTTTGCTTAAATCTCAAAGTCAAATTATTTGGCTTTTTTCCCCCAGGTATTTTAGTTTGAGTTTCAAGGTTGTTGATTTATTTTTCCTTTTTTGTAAAGTTTGTTTCAAGTTTGTTTTCTTGAGTTGCTGTTTTAATTTGCAGTGTTTTGACTTTTTGTTTCTAGATAGTTTTTTTTTCAGTTTCAAGTAGTTTTGCTTACATTTCAAATACATATTCTTTGCCAGTGTTTCCACCTTGTTTTGTTGGAGTTCTGTTTCAGGGTACATTTGATGTGATTGGCCTTTCTACCTAGTTTTGCTTTTAATTTTTTTGGGATGGAACAGAATAGACATACAGCCATCTGATTTATTAAAACTGAATTACATCAGTCATTCGATTTTTTGGCTGACTTTTGTTTTTGCTCAGTTTTTTTCAGATTCCTGGGCTGAAGTAACCATAAACAGATTTTACAGATCCCTCACTCTTTTGTGCACTTAGATGACTCTTGACAAAACTCCTGTTTTAAATTATTGGATCTTGAAGTCATGGTGGTGATAGATAGAATGCAGAGCTGTGTTGTTGGTTTCAAATTTCATTTTCAGTATCGCCTGGTGCCAACTATCTAGCTTACTTATTATTTATAACTTAACACATTGATTGGTGGAGCTAAACTTGGAGCAGGTGAATGTTGAGAAGTTCTTCGAAGACCTAAATCATCAGTTTCAGGGTTGAGCTGTTCCTGCGCTCTGTGGAGGAGGAGGCTCTGCTTCCACTGGAAACAAAACGCTGCTGCTTTTGCTGCTTCAGAGTTAGGCTCGGGCTGTTTCAAACCCTGTTAAAACAGAATTTGTTATTGTTATCACTATTTATTTAAAAATGCATAATGTTAAATAAAGGTCTGCACTTGTCATTTAACTCCTTATGTTTTTTTTTTAAGATTTTAAATTACTGTATGGTATATTGACAAATTCTCAAACATAAATACCCTATTGAGTCTGTTTCATTCTAAAATAAGATGGATGAAGTTGAAATTTTATATTACCCTGATGCAAGCAGTCTCTGCTGCTTGAACGCCTTTGATGACTGTCTGAAGTAGATTCTGTGCATTCTTCACCAGGATCTCATCAGATGATTTGCATCCAGGAGTCACTGCATTAATACTGGAGACACACCATGCACCCCTTGGGTCACATGACATTTGTGCTAGTTTAATTGCAATGCAAATATAATTTGTTAGAGATTGCAACAAATATATCTAAACATTTGAAAAATGATGTGAACCTTTGTCCATTAAATAATGTTGTTCGGTTGTTTAACTGACCAAACAATGGGGGCCTGGGGCGGTCCCATTGAACAACACTCTAACTCTAGGTGATACATCAACACAAAATGACATGCAATTTTTCATCTGCACATGAATTTTTGGTAGTCCAAAAACTGCTATTTTTAAACCGGTTGAATCTTTAACCATGGAAAAGGGACATTCTAACAAGAAGAGGATTGCAGTTCTCAGCTTAACATCCGGTCCATGTAAGATCCAGATGTTTAACATTGGGGACTAAGGCCTATTTATAATGTACACACATTGAATTACTAAACCAAGTTTTGAATTGATTGTTTAGAAATCTTCAGATTTTTGATCAGATCCTTTAGAGAAAAAAAATCTATATATTTTTTTGTTTTAAAATGAATACGTCTATGTTTTTAAGCCCTAAAAAATGGTGGAATAGCTAGTAATCTTTGTGTATGTGGGAACAGTGCAAGACTATTGCGTGGTTCCAAAATTTGCCAGTGAGCAAGTCATTTAAAAGCACAGAGACAGCACTTTTGTGACAGAGATATGGTATTCATTTTTTCTTACCTAGAAATGATGGTAAGTTGGTTGGAAATGGTAAGAATCTTCTCCGCAATGGCTCGTAGCTCCTCTGAGCAATGCTTGTCTAAACAGTTGTCGGCTATGATGCCCACAAACTTGGTAATTGATTCTCCACCAGAAATGAGGCCTTTTGCTGATGTTACGAAAGCATCTTTAGTCTGTAAGTGAAACAATAACTAAGTAACAAGAAAGTGTTTTTTTCTTTTTAATTTTTATGCTGTCTTACCTGAATCGGCCCTTTTTTCTTTAGGTACTGGGCCATGTGGTAGAGCTTATCTGCCATTTCTTTTGTCACCTTGACAATCTGGTTTCCATGGTCATCCCATTTTTCTGTCTCTCGTTTGAGAAAAAGAGATGTGTAAGACAGTGTTGTATCTACCAAGGTGAATGTTGGGCCTCTTGGGCTTCTCTGGTATGTCTCCTCCTAGGTGAGTAATTGAGACTTTGTTATTCTGCAGGTTTCAATAAAAAATGTTGCTTATGAAATGTGTTACCTTTTTTGGCTCCTTATTCAACTCCTCTTGGAACCTGGAACTCTGTTTTCCCTGCGTTGGAGGTTGACTCTGTGTGAATGTAGGAGGTAATGTTCCTCTTGGTGTGGAATTTTCTTGTGGCCTGACAATTACAAATCTATCAGTCTCTTTACTCTGCAAGTGACTCTTGATCTGTTCTTTTGTGACATCAAGAATTCCTTCAACTTTGCAAAGTTCTTCAACAAGGTAATGCGCCTTTGCTGACCAGCATGCTGTTTGAATATCAAGAGTCAGAGTGTCTCCAAGAGTGTGTGTCTCTGTTATTAATCTGGCACCACTCACAATCTCTGAGATCAGAAACATTAAGTGATCATTAATGAACCTCAGACTAGACCTTTCCTTTGGATCTCGGATAAAATTGAAACAGTTCTCAACAGTCGCTGTGCCACTTTTAACATTTTGCAGTAGCATATCTGCAGAGTTCTCAAATTGATCCAGAGCATCTTCAGATTGCATTTCTTTAGTTTTGACAGAGCATGCCAAAGTAATAATGTTTTGAATGGCGTTCATATAATCTTTGTTTAATTTGCTCAAGAAACAGGAGAGTGCTTTCATTTTGATATAAAGTTGCCTTTGAAGCAGCTCTGTCTTTGCAAGTATCAAGACACTTGAGAGTGACCCGGTACCTTTTTCTTCAGAAGCCTCTATGTAGGAGTCTGTAAGCGTCTGTAGATCATCTTGAAATTCTTCCAGAAATTTTACTCTATAGCTGTCTCTGCAGTTCAAAGTAGACATTCTTGCTGCTTCTTGTATTCTAAGAGAGTTCTCAGACATCACCGCCAACCCCTTCTTGGGAGTCATTGAAAGTGGAAAAGCGCATCCTCTAAAATCAGCTGGAGCTGTTCCCATTATTTTATCTAGTGAGTTCAACAACACTTGGATGGATAAAGCCCAAAGCAAACAGAGACCATCAAGTTCATCGATCTGAGTCGGTCTTGAGCCCATCAAGTCAGTGAGATTCTTTGAGTTAGTTTGAGCCTTTTGAAGCTTGCTCTGTAAAGACATTATACTCTCATGACACTCACCAATCACCTTGATTTCTGATGATGTTACAAGTTGAACAACATCCGCACATAAGCACATAACCTCAGTGAGTTCCTGTGAGATGGATTCACATGTACCAGAAACATTGTGTTGGAGCATGGAATGCATAACATAATACCACACACCTGCAACCGGCAACAATATCTTTCGAGCATTTCTGATGAGGTCGGAGAATTGCACACTGTGCTTGAAGACACTGTCTGTACTCTTAGTCGAACTCATTGCTGCTTCCTGTGCTGTCTGAACTACCAGTGGTGTTAGGGACACAAGTTTGGATCTCAAGCTGTCTACTTCCTCATTATCAACTGGGTTGATGATGCATGTGGCTTCTCTTGTTGCTTGGGCGTAGCTGTTTGAGAGTCCTAGGATTCCTGTGCAAGCCATATTGAGAGCCTCTACATCTTTTCCTTTTGTCATGCAGACAACATCACACAAAAGTGGCAACAAGTCCATATTATGGACATATACTGCGGCTTTAATTTCTTTAACAGGTAAAGGTAATGCTTCTTCAATGTTTGGCATGTCAGGAATACCTACAATAGTAGTTATGGAAGTCTTTGTTGCCAACTCATCTTTAATCTGACAAATAATTTCTTCAGAGATTGAAACTTCCACTGAAGACACAGAGTCAGTTGTGTCTGAAATTTCACCAGGCCTTTCATTTTCTAAACTTTGTAAAGTACATAGCAAAGGACTGGCAGTTTGACGAGCTCCTTCCCGCAGTGGGCTAAGCAAATGTGGATGCTGCAAACCAACAACTCCTTCACGTAGAATCTCAAAGTGTTTAAAGGCGGTTGCCACACTAGTTGACAAAAGAGAGAAGTCTTGACTACTAAGACTAATACACGAAAAATCAGTGACACAACTCAGCACCTCAGCAGTGGACTCTTCTGCTTGCTTGATGAGAACCAGAAGTCCATTGCGGTAGATTGGATTGTCGCTCCTACTTACATGCTTTCTTATTAGTTGGATTACCAAGCTCATGTAACTAATAAGAAGTCTTGTCTGTGTTTGGAGAATCTGAGTTTTCTCATCTTTAAATGCAACAATGCATTCTGACCAGTTACTTTCCATCTCCTGCAGCAGAAGAAAAACAAAGTCCTGAACATTTATAATGCTAATACAAGCATGCAATAAGTGCTCCATCTCTTCTGACATCTTCTGATGCAAATCATTTAGGTGCCTTAGAGCTTCCCCTAATTGCTCCCCATCATTATCAAGATCTTGCACAATGTTTGCAAATGCATGTCTCAGTCTCATGATGCATCCCCTGGAGTTCTCAACACCCTCAAGACTCTTCTTATCACACGCTAAGGCTGAAATAAAGCCAGTAACCTCAGAAATCTTGTCAGCATGGGTCATGAAGTATCCACATTTGATTTGAAGTGCTTTCATATCCAGTTCCTCGTCCTTTTCCTTGAAACACAAATGAAGAGTTTGAATCAGCTGTTCTAGGGGGGTTGCACCAGTGAGGAATATCTCCATCACTTGCAACTGTGTGGCCTTTACTAAAGCAGCATCAAGGTTGTGGATTTTCTGGGATAGGGAAGCACACGTATTTGCAAGTTCCTGATCATTAGAGGCTTTCATGTGCTTTGGCATCTCTGACCAAAGCTGAAGGACATTTTTTGTTTGAGTAGTAATTTCTATTTGAGCATTCTTTTGGGAAGTATTTGCTACCGCCATGCAGTGGAAGACTAGATCATGAAGCAAAGCATCCAAACCAACATCTTTCACAGAAGCAGGGTCAGAAAGCATCCTTAGTATTTTGTTCCTTATTTCAGAGTAGTATCCACATGAGCTTGAAACCCATGGTTCACTTTTTCTCTCAAGTGTGTTAATGATTTCTATAACAGCTAAATCAACTTGGTTTAAGATGTAGTGCTTTGCATTCAGAGCCTCTTCGCTGTGTGGGTGTTTTATGGTTGTGTACATAGCTGTATGAAGCATAGAAACACATTTGGTTAGGGTTTTTAGCAAAGTGCTTAAATGCTCCTTCTGTTTTTCATCACGCAGTTCCTGAATTCTTTCCAACACCAGACCGTGAAGCAGCAGCATTGCTTTGGAGTAGACTTGAAAAGCTTTCAACAGGGATGATATATTGGCTGCAGCTCCAACTTGAGAAAGACATTGCAAGAGCCAGTCAGCAGCCGCAGTGACCTTCCGCACAACAGCATCATCCTCAACTAGAAGAATCTATGATGGCGAAAACAAATGCAGTTCATTCGGAGATGACTGATCCATGCATGACTTTGTGAACAAGGATTTTAATGAATCCTTTCCTTTTAAAACATAGTCATTTTTCATTTCATGTCACTTTAAATGATTGATTTATGATTTAATAACTTGCAAAAAAAAGCAGAATTTGATATTTAGGAAAACAGTCACTCCCCCTATCCTACTTGCTGCTGTAACAACTGATCTGGAATTATTTATAATTCATGCACTGAAACTCATTTTTTTGTCAGATGTTGATTCAAGCATAAACAAATAGTTTGGTGTTTAAACCATAAATGTTTTTAAGATTTTTCGATTACTAGGTTTCTGTTTATGATTTTCAAGACTGAAACGGCAAGGTGTCCAATCAAGTGGTTTTGTGAATTTGTAAAAACTGAGGAATTATGTACAAGATGTAGGTTTACCTGTACCTCCAGGTAGATGGTAACCCCTCTCCTTCTGTTTGAAGTTAGTTCATTGTTGCGAGACTCTTAGCTGAGTGCAAAGGCAGTTGTTTTACTCTCTGTATCGCTTCAGCAGTGAATGGGGCATGTAAGATAATTAACTGTGTTTACATGCTTTAACTCCTATTTTATGCAATCCCTCTACCTGCATCTCATTAACTCACAAGTGACCCATCCCCTTTTCCTGGGATTTTCAAGACATCCTTCCTCATCTTTGAGGAGCTTGAAGGATGAACTAGATTTAGGTACCACAATTAATCCTAATCATATTAATCTTTTTGGTGACAGAATTACCATTAGGTGTTATTACCACTAGGTCAGTCAACACTGAGGATTTTTCTTATGGATTAGTTTACTCTTGTAGAGTTGACTTAGAGCAGACATGAATTCATTGCACTGTTCATTGTCTACAAGTTAATTATCCTTTCTTTCTCTCTTACCTTGTGAAACCAGTTTGTTAAGTTAAACAAGTTGGGAGTTTACAGATAAAATTAACCAATGCATGCACCCAAACTGCTTCATAAATGAAAAATAAATTTAAATCCACAAAATAACAAATACATGCTTTCAAAAAAAAAAAATATGGAAGAGGAGAATGAAAATACATCTTTACATTTGTAAAACTTGAAGGTTGACAATTGAGAGGTGAATTTTAACCCAACCAAAACGACTTTGACCTACTTTCTAGTAAATACCCCTAAAGAAAATCCAGAGCATGCCTTTTCCAGCATCTCATTCAAAAACTCACTGGGAACAAAACTTGCAAATATTTTCATTTCCTTTTTTCTGTAATATTTAGATGAAAATCTTGTTCTGGCTACATCTTTCAACCTGGCATGTACTTGAGCCAAATTTAGCTCTGGTTAAGGATCACCGCAGCCTGCACAGGTTGCCAAAGTAAAATAACTTCTCCCTTTTAACAGCTCTCAGTGGCAATTCCAAATGGAACCCTTCTGCAAACACTTTATGTGAGTATGGGGAGGGATTCACCTTCAGTGTTTGGTTTTGAGAGTGTGCCCATGAGTGTACTTCTATTTAACATGTTTGTATTCTAATAACAGACATAAATCATGATTGAGAGATTTTTTTTATGAAACACACTGAGGCGGAAACCACACAAATGTGTGAAATTGGAGCTGAAGTGTGCCGCGCAACTGCCCCTCATTTGTTATAAATATGATCAAATGATTAAAAAAAGATCTCAGAACTGTGTTATACAGTACAAACTCACAAATACCTTGACCACGCCCAGCAGAACGTTCTGAGTGGCTTCGATGAGCTCCTCTCTGTGCTCCATCACATCTGGTTGTATGCTAAGTTTTTGGGTGGCCAAGAGCACATGTTGACCCGAAACACTTAAAGCTTCAACGAGGGGGCTCATCTCCATCTTTACAGCATCATCTTTGGTTTCTGACATTAATCTGGAAGCAAACAGATTGTGACAATCAATTACAACCACCATTATTTCATAACACATTTCCAATTCAACTATTGTTGAATTGAACTAGGACCAAATGAACTAGGACAATGAGTGTCACGGTGGCGCAGTGGGTAGCACGGTCGTCTCACAGCAAGAAGGTCTCTGGTTCTAGGCTCGGCTGGGGCAGGTGGGATTTTTGTGTGGAGTTTGCATGTTCTCCCCGTGATTGCGTGGGTTTTCTCGGGGTGCTCTGGTTTCCCCACAAGTCCAAAGACATGCAGTATAAGTGAATTGAGTAAGAACGATTGCCCAAAGTGTGAATGTGTGTGTGAATGTTTCCCTTCCGCTGCGTAAAACATATGCCAGAGAGTTGGCGGTTCATTCCGCTGTGGCGACCCCGAAAGGGAAGAAAGCCAACATGAAGATGAATGAACTAGGACAGACACTGGCAGGCACACCAATCACCCTTTTAGGATTCATAAGTGCATGTAGACGGATGACTTTCATAGGCACTTCTTAAACGAAATGATGCATGCACAGACCTTGTTGCAATAGCTGCCATGTGTTTGGAGGATTTAGCCACGGTTCTTGCAGCTATCTCCAAGTGGCTAAACTCGTCCAGCTCTGACTTGCTCTCACACAGTAGAATCAGGTAACACAAGTGAGTGGAGAGTGGAGCCAGGACCTGCTGGATCCAGCCTGTCTTTATCAAACCATCATCCAAAATTGATGCCATCACGCTTACACTGGAATCATATCAATATTTAGTTATAAACTCTGCTGCTAATCTAATGCATTCAAATTTCTTTCGGACATAATCCACAAATAATGAGAGAGATGGGTTATATATTGTAACAAAACTTTATTTAACCAATGATAGATCTTAGATTGAATTCATGTAAAACATTGAGAAAGAAACAGATCTATTAGGTTGAGAGGTTGTTGTATTTAGGTTTACAAAATTTTGGAAATTTTCACTGCACTTTTATCATAGCTTAGCAAAGACCTTCAATCGAGTTACAGTATCAGAATTATCAAAAAATGTCATTTTTTTTTACAAAGCTTTATAATTTTCACGTGTAGAGGGATATTCTTGTGTCTGCTGCAGCAATGTTACAGCCGCAAAGCCCTTTTACGCTGGAATGAGACCATAGTTTCTAAAAATATTGGTCAGGAAAATATCAGTTGTTTAATTGCTAAGCTATGACACTAACTCTTAATAGAAAATGAGCATATACACGTACACTAAAGCTAAACGTTTCAGTATATAATGCAGTGTTTCTTTGCTCAATTTTTGTTGAACAAATATACCAGCTCTAGGGACCAATGAAGTCAGGAATAACACTGTTAAAAATATCAAATGTATTGACAAAACAATTGGTTATCATTAAAGAGGGAAATTTGTACTTGATATAATAATCAATTGGAGTAAAAAGTGTAAGTATTGAATTAAAGAAAATGAAGGAAGTAGTACAACGAGTGTCAGATGGTTTAAAACAGAACCACCAGCAAATATATTTAATACAAGACAACAGCAATAGACATTTACCTGCTCCTGTAGCAGCTCCATCCATCTCTCTCTCTCTCTCTCTCTCTCTCTCTTTATTTCTCTCTCTCTAGCACAGAGTGGCTGATGAATAATGCAGGGCTGTTCAGTGTGTTGCCTTGATCTCATATGTCCCATAGTAACCAAAGTCAGATCAGTCTGAAATGAAAAGCTATTGGAACATAAAATACAATAAAAATATAAAACAATTGACTTCTTCACTTTTTAGAGGGATATTCAGACACACTTGATTGTCAAACAACAACATTTTGGGCTTTGGTGCTGAAAGGTTTAGGCATTAATTTTTAGTTTAAAACAAGTCTTTATTTATTAAACTTTATTAAATGTTTGATTTTAATTGTTAAAAGATGAACTTACAACATCACCTTCACAGTCATAGAATTTACATTAAAGAAGTAATACATTAAAAAGTAATACACTAAAAGCATTAAGAGATGAGATGGAACGTGAGGACATTGTGTTTGCTAAAAAATACCAATCTCCTACACTTAACAGTATTCCCTTTGTCTTATCTGAATTAAAGAAAAAACTACACATCCTGTAAAAACCAAGCAAACCAATACAGCAGGGACGGGAAACATTGTTCCTGGAGAACCACACTCATGCTTTTGTTAGGTTCTATGCTACTTCTATCTAATACACCTTATAACATATCGCTTGGAGATTATGGTTTGTGTGTCAAAGTAGTTGCATTACATTAAAATACATTAAATTACTTTTACATTTGGCTGGATTTTCCCGTTTATATATATATTGTGGTTTATATATAAACAGGAATTTATATAGGTTTGTGTGTGAGTCATTAAATTTTACATTATATTTTAAAGTTTTTCTAATAGTAGATCTATGTAAAATTAAGGTTATGAGCTGTAATTAAGGATGCCTTTAATAGTCCTTAATCGCCTCTAGGCTTTTTTACTTTATGTTTCTTAATGTTTTCTTTTTTTATTTTAAGGTACTTTTCATTTTATTTTCATGAATAAATGTACACTTAAATGCGAGTAAATTATATCTCACATTACTATTATTAATTATTGATATGTATAATAATCTACTTGCTGATATTATGTTTTAAATTATTAGTAATTCTTGAAACACAATTGTACAAAAATTAATGAGACTCTACATTGTAGAAAAAATATTTGATGTTTAAACACATTATACATATACAATTGTAATATAAATTTGGTTTTACTCCAGGACTGACTTTCCCCAACCCTGCTAGACAGAGAAGCTGCATTCACACTACAGATTAAAACTAATGAGAGTAGAGATAACAGTTAAACAAGGTCAGAATGATGCAAAACAAAAAATTAAAAAATAAAGTTTCTACCTTAAAGTAACATCAAAGCATTCCACAGCAAAAGATTCAGCCACAGTCGAATAGTTTATGATTTATAATATATATTTTTTTACTTTTAAAAATACCTATTTTGACAATAAACATATTATGACAATATAGCTATGTATCTTCACGACTGGACTGATACACACACACTCAGTCACATCATGTGCACAATAGTTCCCGCACACATCAGGAAAATATGTTGCCTCCATCCTCAACCAGAGGGCGCTCGTGTAACACAAAACACACATTTACAGCACAGCAAATATCTTCATGCCACAGAGAACAGTTATGAGACGAAACATCTGTTTGTGATTTTTAATCTTTAAAATGGCAGTTTCATAAGATAAATATACAGCTTGAGCTTGTACAACAAACATATTTCTCATTACATCTTTAAAACTCAGTGACAGTAGTTTACTCTAAAATGCTCAAAATAGGTGATAACTGCAAAAACGCTTACAGTTACGTTACACACTAACAATGTCAAGTCTCTCTCAAACATACACACGTGTGGAATTGGCCTGGACAGAAAATGAAGACGTGTTTTTTTTTTTCACATCAATTGTGACTGTCAAATAAACAAAACCTTTGGCACATCCTTCCTCCGTTTATAAATCAGAACGGATCTTTGGTGTTAAGCATTTAGTTTTGCATGAACCCTCTAAAATGAGAGAAAATATAAGAAAAAACTCTGCAAAGTGGAACTTCTAACTTAAGGTAAGGATTAAAAAAAATAAAATAAAATACACTGTGCATAAAACTTATTTTTGGCTTATAGTTTCACCCAAAAAAGAAAATCAGAAAAAAGTTGAGTCCAAAGTTGATTTCAAAACACGTTTCAAGTAATTTCAATGTTTCAATAAACTGCATGTCTTAAAAGACTGAATTAAAAGCTCACCTAAATGTCCACTCAAAGCACCAGAAAAGCATTATTGAATTTATCTTTAAGTCTTTAAGAAGAGCTGTCTGTTTTTCTCTTTAATCTCATTTGGCCCCTGAAGCAGAAATGAATAGTTTTCAAAGACTTGTTTTCACTGCTACGCAAAAGGTCACGATTACTCCTTTTCTGTACAAACAGAGTTGAAAAGCATCAATGGAGAAGTGATTATTTCTTCCATTACATCATTAAAGTCTAAATAAAAACGTATTTATGTAGAAAGGTTAAGTAACATATTTATTTTACTTTTTAGTGGGCTCACTTACAGTGCAGCAGAAAGATAAGGCTGTGAATTTAATATAAAATACTGGAAGTGTTTGAGCAGTAATCAACCGAAAGGATAAAGTTTTTGCAGTTACAAGGTTTTTTTTTATTGCATTTTTTGCCTCTGCTGTCAATTTGGGTCTGCTCTTACATAACATAGAAAATAAATCATGATTGATGCTTAAATTCTGTAAAATCAGTAAATTCCTTCACTGTTTTGAGGCACTGTTTCTGAAAGCGAGTTAAAAGTTCAACAGCTTCATAAAAACATAATAATATGTATCAATCATGTTGAGCTTCCTGAAGGCAACAAACCAAGATGGTAAGTAATTGAATACAGTATATGGTTGAAAGCAAGCAGACTTTTGAGAGAAGCAGCGAGTGAACTGGTTCTGAATAGATTTTTAGGAGTGGATTTTTAAAAAACTGGAGCGCTGGCTCATAGGTGGTTTATTTTCTTCCGTCAATTTAACATTAAAATGTTTAGTTTTGTATTTATTCATTTAGTTTTTGGTAATATTTTCTTTTAATAATTTGGTAATGTTTTCTTTCTATTCTTAACTCTATTCAAAATTATTTTAGTTAAATTAAAAAGCAACTCAAATCAGTGTTTTTTTAAATCATTGTTACTTATCTTCTTTGGCTTTTCACTTTTTTTTTACCTTTTTCTTGTGTGTTTTTTAATTTATGGTTCTTTTGTCTTCAAATGCAAGTTAACAAAAATACTGTTCAGTGTTCATAATGGTGAATAAAGCTTAATGGGTGGGGTTTCTGAGTATCGCGGAGGGGGAAGTGATTGAGCTCAGAGTGGCACGCATGAGGAGCGAAGTTGGAGTAGAAATTAAAGGACTTGAGTGAGGAGCGAGATGTCGGGGCACTTAACATCACTCACATAGTCTGGTTGAAAGTGACAATAAAACAAAACATATTTAATCACCATCATTTTAAGAACTTAAAGTAATTTTCGCTTTGTTGTGTCATACAATGTTATTATGCGAGGTTTTTGCTGCTGTTAGCACCAAGATGCAGAACACTGGGTGGGCAAGGAAAAACTTTTAAAAACCACTGCCTCAAAAAAGATAAAAAAAAACTTTTTTCCGAGTTGTGTGAATGCCCTTTTCAAACAGCTAAGTACTGAAGGACACTTTTTCTTTACATTCTCTCAGTGAATAACCGAAGAGGCCAGTCCATCCTCCTCGCCGTCACTGTGAAGTCTCTTTGGTGTGTATCAGTCATCAGTGCTTTAAAATCAGCTATTCTTCTATACATTATGGAATACAGTTTATAAAAAATAGACTTATTTGCTTTTCAACAGCGCCCTGAGGGTTGTAATAATCTGCTAGTATTGACAGGTTGTCCACATTCCTTCCAGAAACATCGTTTTAGACCCATCGCCATGAGGATTGATGGAAATTCACCGCCAGTCTTTTCTGAAACGGCTAGATCGCCATCATTGAAGCAAAACAAAAGTGTCAAACCTCCGAAAAATCTGGAGAATATTCTTTTCTTCCACATATGGAAGGCTGGTGGGCCGGGGTGAAGGGACAGTAGCAGCTCTTTAGGTTTTCTGAAGCCAGTCCAAGCTCTCATTGGCTCTTCTGGACCCAATCCCAGCTCTCGTCGCTGTCCTTCCTGTTCTTCTCCGCCTCGATCATTTCTCTGTAGTGCCTCCTGAAGAAACCCATCTGCAGCACACAGAGCAACAGGACATTTTACAACTGAACAAACCATCCGCAACAATGCACTGCTTCATAGTCTCCATGCGATTCATGCGATTTAAGGTATCAGCATGTAAGTTTGTGGCCATAACTGGTACTTCAATAACAAAACAATAATAATAATAATAATAATAATAATAATAATAATAATAATAATAATAATAATAATAACAACAACAACTTTGGACCATGAATTCACTCTCAACCGTTCCAGTCTGAAGGTTGCCATATATAGGATTTAACGGCTGAAAGTTAACAGGTAGCACACAAATTATTGGATGACCAGACAGTATTGGATGAAGGCCCTGGGGGGATCGAACCGCCAACCTTCCGGTTACGGGATGCCCACCTCCACCACTGCGTCATCTTTCCGCCTCAAGATGTGCTAACAGGATGAGGTTGAGAAAGAGTTTCTTGTGATGGAAGATTGAGCACAGCAACAAGACACAAGGTAGTAGCATTAACTTCAACAAAAAGCCCTCTCCCAGACAAAGATTTCAAAGCAGAGTGGGCTTTCAAGATCTGCTGTTCAATGGCCTAAAAGGTCTGTACAGTACTGTAGAATTATGATGTGTTTAGTGAGAAACTGAAAGGCTAGATCAAACAGTCTCCTGATCCAAGATTAATCAAACAAAAGCTGGATTTCTCCCTTATGAACTTGCTTGGGCAAAATTTTCAGTGGTAATTCCCTCCACTGGTTTTTACAGGAGAATGTGTAAGGTCACATGACCCTCATTCACACACCATGGCTGTTTTTCTTGGCCTGTGAACGAAACCCAGCACTGACAATAATTTACACATACACATAAAAGTGAGGCATGTAGGTTTTAAGACTTCTTAAACAAGCCCTACTTCTATTTTCTTTTCTTTTCAACTCATTTGCTTTCCAGCGGGAATACCAGAGCAAATCCTGGAATGTAGCTGGAGGGATACTTTCGCCCCCTTACCCCCAAAGCTGCCAAAATAAAGCTCACGAACACATGTCTCGCTTCGGCAATGCCAGGAAACGCCTGCAGAGAGCTGAGTACTGAATCAATAAACCACATTCATACAAAGAGAAAGCTGTCGAGTCACAGGAAGAGGAAGAAGAGTTAATTTCCTCTTTACAGTAGCGCTATCGATGTCGCCCTGCCCTCTTGATAACTCTCTGCCTTCCACCTCTGAGGCACACCTCAACCCAAAAGGTACTTGATGTTGGCACTCCAAAAATTTGCATTCATTAATATGAGATACAAGCTCTATGAGCACAGGAGCACGGTGTAGGTTTTATAGGTAATTATATGTTTTTCATGGTTTGCACGTTTGTTTTGGTCACTGTAAAATCAAGTAGCATACTTGAGAAATGTGATTATGTTTACTTGATTTTACTCAAATGTTGAGTTTACTTAAAATAGTTATGTATTGGTAAAATATTTGAAAAATATTGAGATATTAATATTTGAGAGTATTAATAAAACTTAAATAAATTTACTCGTAAATTTTAGTACATGTCATTGCGCACGCATATATAACTCAATATTTATCAGTATAATCAATATATAATAATCATATAATCAAATCAATCCACCTGTAGACAATTATTAAACTTACTTAGGGCTACTTAAACTAACTTTAAGAACTAATTGAATTTACATTGTAGTTTGCACATAATGTCAAACATACCTGCAAAGTTAAATTATTAAAAGATGCTAGGTAAAAGTATCATACTAACTTTATATGATTGTAGTTTAAATATGCAATTATACTTTTCAAGATTCTACACTTTTTATAGGATCGTATTTGTTATAAATGGGTTTAAATGTTAAAATGTTTCATTATTGTAAGAAAAAAGCCATATTTCAATGCTTTACTATTTTTTTTACCACCAAAATATAATTTAGGGGAATTCTAAAGTTTATGTTATGTCAGCAATAGAGATAAGTGGTGCTTCATGGCAAACATATATTAAGGTAAAAAGCTCAATATTTGTATGTTTTATCTCTATATTTACAAATTTCAAATTCAAATTGCATATTCATTGTTTGTAATTCATTTGGTTTAATGTCTGGCTCAAACAGTGCATTAAACATGCAGTCACAGGTGTACAGTCAATACCTTTTTCATGTTAAATTATAAATAAATCCTCAACTCTGTAACAGTTTTCGACCAGATTCTGGTCAATTATATTAAAATAAACACTTTATATGTTTTCTATGAGTATCAAATTACTTTAAAGAAAAAAACATCCTCAAGGAAGCATTGCAGTGCAATTGTAAATCAATAGGATTGGTAAATGTTTTTAGACAGATGATATAAAGAATTCCAGTTGAATTATCAGCAGTCACCGATTTCAACCAAACCTCAACTGGTTTGGCATTTTCATAACCTCTTTTTAAAGTCGAAAATATTTTTGTGTCTGAACTGTTTCTATAACACCAGGATTTCTGAACAAAATGTTCTGCTTAGGATGTCTGCAGACATCAGAAGCAGATGCTCTACCAGATTTCACTGTTTAAGAGAAGCATCTTCAGACCAAAATAATATTTCAATGGCAGCCTTCAAAAAGACTGCGTCATTACAGCATCCTCATAATCACTTATAGTCAAATTAGTAACAAAACTAGACTCTCTAACAATCTGTGGCACTTAATTTACAAAGCTGCACTTTAGGGTAGTTCAAATAAAGAGATAAGGGAACAAATACCTTCCAAAGTAGGACAGCGAGGAGGAGGAAGAGCAGGATTCCCACCAGCAAACTGATGGCGATGATCCAGCCCACCACATACCCCCGAGGCTCCTGACTGTGAAGCGCTTCCAGCACCAGCTGCAACACACACACAAATACAAACACACACACACACAGAGTGAGATCACATACATGCGCTCAACCAGATGGACACAGGCCACAAAACCTCACCCGCTCACACAAGAACAAACCTCAAAACCTCAGACACACAGACAGTCGACCAGCCGGACAGAGAGCGCACACGCTATAAATTATAATTCAAATCCCATCCAACATGACTGCACACTGATTTGCTTAAAATGTCTTGATGATATATTGTAAACCTTTGAATGCTCTTTGTTCACGCTGTTCCACTTCACACATCAAATCATATTCACTCATTTAAATTTCTGGTGGGTTTTAGCATTTCCATCTACAAGGGTTTGAGTTGAACGTTGTACAGGAACATGAGAGATCACATCACTCTTTGAGCAACACGAATGAAAACCACTAAAAGAAAAAATACACAAGCAGTCCAAACGAGTCCAAATACAGATTTCTGCAAGATTTACATTAATTCTGGTTCTGAGCATTTACATATTTAAATGACAAATTACACCTACTGTTGATTAAACAGGAAAGAGACCAAAGACGTTCTCCTTAATTTTTACAATTTAGTACTTGAATTAGTACTGTGATAACTCTAAATGAAAGACAAACAGAAATATAACTAAACCGAAAACATTTGGTCTTTTAACTCAATTTTTTTCTCTTGAACTGATGATTTGAGACTTATTTTCTGTTTTAGATGACTGTGCATTAAAATGACCAAGCACTAAAAGAGTATTACATTTTTTTTTATTATAGACCTTTTAGCGTTGAAAATACTAAAAAAAACATAAGTGTAAAAAAATGTGAACCTTGTTTCCAACACTAAACAGAAGTTAAAACATTCTTGTTATCAAAATAGCGAGTCTGTTGGCTAAACTGCCCCCTGTGAACGAATAAATCAAGTAAAGTTCTAATAGTCCTAAGTAAAGTACCTGAAATAAAAGATGTATAGTAAGGAACATTATATTAACTCAGGCTGTATGTTCATAACACAATCATATCTTGAAAGATTATTTTTCTTCCAAATTCGTTACATTTAATCTATTTACATTGTCAAATAAAGTTAAAATGATGAGATGGTCAGGTTTGACCCATACACAGAATACTCAGAATACGGAATCGGGGTGCAGCCAGTAATTTGAGCGTTCCTCAATGGAACCACAGCCGTCAAAGGAGCGAGTCTTTCATTTCCCTCACTTTCGACTCACCAGCGACCTACTGACCACCCAACCTTCCAGGTAGAATATAGATTTACTTCATCACAGTTTGGGATTTTTCAGAAAATAAATTAATTTACAGATCTGATACATAAATGATTTCCCGAACACTCTTTGAAAATAAAATGATATTGTTTTGTAGAATCAGGAAATGACCAAAAAGTTATTGCCACACTGTAGGTACCATGCTAAAATTACAGGAACCTTTTCAGTTTTTTTTCCTCTATTTTAAAAAAGGCATTTCTGAAATGTTACAGAATTTTACTTTAGAAACATGTGTTTATTTACATTGTTTTTCAGGATTCAAACTGAACCAAAATGCATCTAGGTTTCCCAGCTGTTCATAAAACTCACTACACCACAGGTGTCAAACTCAATTCCTGGAGGGTCGCAGCCCTGTATAGTTTTGGAGCAACGGAACACACTTGATTTCCCTAATTAGGCTCCTCTTTGCTCGTTTAATGTTACTCATGTCTCTTTTGAAAGAAGTTCGTAACAAAACCCAGCAGAGGCTGCGGCCCTCCAGCATAACATTAGATAGTGTCTTTTAAATCTTGGCTTTAATTCAATAATTCAAGTTTTAGTTTCTCCACTGGCCAACTGAAAAAGAAGATAACAATAGCCGGCCAGTGTTCAAGATATAACAGTGCCCGTTCAATCATCTATCCAGGAATGCACCGTGAGCTTCAAAATATAGATGTAAATAGGGAAAACCTATTCCATAAAATTAGGGTATTTGTCCTGTATTTTCTGTATTATATAATTATGCAGGTCTCCAGCGAGGCTCCATTTTATTAAACTAGCCAAGTTTAAGTGAACAAATGCAAGTTGAACTACACAGATATTTTGGAGTCTATTCAGATTTTTTTCAAATACCAGTCACATCATGTTAGCTGCTGAAAAGTAGAAATATCCACCAACTTGGAATTTCAGTTGATTTTCAGTCAGTCCCTTTAATGAAAGGCAAGTTCCGAACAAAGAGTCTTTTTTAGCTTTACTTCTGAGAATTGTATGATACAATGTATTTCCACATCCGTTTTGTTTCACTGTTACCTTTAAAAGGTCTTCAAAACATGTTTGCAGATATTTTATGCTCAATCTGTGTTGTTTGGCAAATGGAGTGCATGCTTGCTGAGGTTTAAATTTGGAAGAATTTCACCCCTGAAAACATTATGTACTACACCGAAACTCAATGGATCTGGATGCAAATGATGCACGACAAGCCTGCAGAGAATCTGAAAGTCTGAAGCATAGTGCCAGAGCTGGGAACTCTCTAGACTCAAATTAACTCCCTAAAACTCCCTGTCATTTAGAAACACAGATAAAACATAAAACAAATAGGAAGCCTCCTGCTTTTCTGATGTTTGTTCATGGTTTATTACAGATCGCCTAAGATATTTTTTTTGCCGTGGGACTGAAGCAGCCTGTAAGATTTAAAAAATAACCCAAAATAAATTTGAGCAAGCACAGAATGACCCATGGATTAAATCTATCTTTACCTTATGTCAACATAATATTGTCTACATTTGTCAAAAGTATTGGACTGAATGTAAACAGTAGTCATTATTTAACTTTTTAAAATCTAATTTTGCTGACTTCATAAAACCTGTCAGCCTGTCAAAGCCAAAGTTGAAATATTAACTATATATAAAAATCAAAAGCAGGAGTTTTTCATCTTAAATTTGGCTTAGTAAAACATTAAGACAAGTAAAAGTACAGTTGCTATATAAAAAACATTATATTGGAAGGTGGTTGAATTGTAAGGAGGGTATCTGTTTAAAAATGTATAAAAAATTAAAAATACAATTTTTTGACACACTACTGTATAAAGTCATACATTAATGTGATTACTCATGGAAAAAAAAAAGTTTTGAAAATTGTATAAAAATGTTAACAATGAAAATAATTGAAAACTAAATCACAAATCACTTACATTTAGAGCTTTGAGGGCCGGAAAATTTTATGCCAACTGGACACTGTGCATCTTGCAATAATGTTACTGATGAATTGGTGCTGAAAGCATATACTGTATATACTGTAACAGTATATACTGTATACTGTTACAGAATAAAATGAAGTTCTACCAACCAGTCTGTCATTTTCAATTTGTCTAGACGTCTGTGAGCATGTTGTAAACACACCAAGAGACTTCATTCTAATTATCTCTTTCCAGTACAAGACCAGAAGCCTCTCTGAATGCTATTTGCAGGAAGGGATGCCGGTGCTGTTTAATCTCAGGGTGCTCTGGGACTGATGGCTTTCCTGAGTGCTGAGGGCAGAGGGGAACGCACTCTCGTTTATAAGCCATTTTAGGGGTTGAATCTGGGTCAGGAAGCCAATCAGCTGAGAGCACGGCTGAAACAGATGCCAAACTTGTCCAATCACTCGACACACAAAGGCCTGCTGTAGTAAAGGCGCAGCTGTGGAGAAAAATAAAGCTCAAGCTTTTGTACGGTGGACAAACTGGAGCCAGAGCAGCCGCCACAGAGTGAAGATTGGTGTCAATTGACTTATCTGTATTCGGTAACTCGTTACAATAAGGGGACATGAATCATATTTAGGTAATGCAAAAATTCACAACTTATTTAAGATTAGATAATGATGCATTAATGAGTTAACACATCAATAATTATCTCAATAAAATGTTTTAATTAATACATTAATGACAGACTTTATTAATGATTTGTCTCTGATTAAATAATGACATTGGGGTAAACTAAAACAATAAATAAAAAACCATAAATTAATCTTGAATTAACTAAGACTAAATAATTATTTGTACCACTTTCCAGTAAATCTTCAACAGGAAAAATAAAATATACATCAAACATTATACTTCTATGTTCATGATTAGGTCATTATTATTAGGTGGTGCCTAATAATTCACTTGTATTAAATCAGATGTGTGGGTTTAATGAGTTCAAGATTTAAACATGCTTTAATTAATAATTTCATCTCTAAATCGTCATACGTTAATAGTGAATTCATTTATTAATTAACGATTACGTTAAGGGATTTACCTTTTTCATTTGAAAATAATGTTAATTATAAAGCCAGTGAGTAAGCATTGGAAAGGGCCTAGAGAAATTTAGCTAAATATGGAGATCTGTCAGTTCATAAAGCATGTATCTGCATTTAAATTCAACTAAACATTCAGTTGTAATTGTTCTCTGTGAAATGTAATTTTATAAACAATTGAATCTAATATCGTTGACATTTCATTGACAACTTTACAGACATTTCTTTCATGTTGTTTCCATTAATGCATTTTCTCTTGCATTTTCAAAATAAAAGTAATTATTACGTGTTTAAATTGTGTTTGTCAACTGCCTGTTACATTATTAAAGACCCATATGTGTCTTTATTTTAACAATGGAGTACTATACATTATATATTTGAAGAATTGGGTTAAGATGGTGAAAGTAAAAAAAAGTTAAGAACTGAAAACAGACTGCTCATTTTGTGGGTGAACCTTTTCTTGATTTGGTGACTTACAGAAATCTCATCTGGAAGCCCAGGGGAGACCTCAACAGCCCTGCTGTCCAGCTCAACGTGAGCTCGAGTCACAAACTGCACCACCGAGGAGCTGTCCTGTACCCACATACAAAGCAAAACGTTAACATTTTATCTTGCCCCAAATGTTCACCTTTGAGAAAACATCAATTATCTCAGCATATAAATAACATCTTGTACATACCAATAGCTGTTTCAAAACAAAAGATAAAGAAATCAACCTAAAAATACGCTTAAAAATATTTAGAGTTATTCTGAAAATTGTAATTTATTTTGCAGTCTAGACCAGACCAGTATCTAGCCCTGGAGAGGCATAGGCCTGCGCATTTTAGTTGCAACCATGCTATAAGTATGCATACTAATCTAGCTACAGACAAGCCAAGAGGACCTTAACTAGTGCAAGAGGTGTCCTTCATGATGGTTGAATCAAAAATGTGTAATGAACTATGTGCATGAACCATCCTCATATCTTTTGAGTAGGATTTACATGACAGCAATGCTGTTGTGCGAAAGGGCAGTCTCTCACCCTCTGCAGTATTTCAGTGTTCAGTAGCATTTGCACATCTATGACGAACGCTTCTTCCTTCGCCTGCGAGCTCAGACTGCAGGATATAGTAAGACATGCTCGACCTGGCCGGTCACAGTCCTGGGACACAAAAAACATTCAGAAAAGAACATTAACAAATGTAACAAAAACAACTTTTGCATTTCTTTTAGAAAAAAATAAATAAAAAGGAGACAAAATATTTTCTTTGTGTCTCATGTTAGTGGTGAATAGAGTTTCAAAAGAGATGAAAAGGTCAACAAAAGATGAGAGTGGAAGATGCTTTCCATACCAGAACTCTTCGACCGGATTTGGAAAAGAAGTTAAAGATGGTATGGAAGATGCTCTCTTTATCGAGAGGGATCGAACAGGGTTTTGGGTTCCTGTGCCATGAGCAGTTTCCTCGACCATCTGCCACCTGGAACAGCCAACAAACAACCATTACTTCAGTAGCCTCCTCTATTATGACATTTTTTTTTAAGTTAGCATGGTAATTGCTGTTTAAAAAAAAAGTAAAAATGTGTTACATTTTAGGGAGTGTTGATGGTTTGAATTGCTTCTTAAGCTATTTTGGTAACAAACTTGTTTTTTCCTATTTCAAATTATACTATTTTTCCATTTGTAAGTCACATAAAGATTTATACTGTACACACTAAAGTAATGCTGTAAAAAAATCTCAGGCTCCAAGTTTCAGTTCAAGAGTAGTTTCTCTTTTTTTCTGTGTGCATTCTTAAAACAGTGCAGCTGAGGCTTGCATCTGCACATTTACACATACGCCTTCATATGAATGGAACAAGTTCAGTGAAATATCATGAGAACTCGTGTGAAAATAATATGATAACATTGGAAGTTTTTATCTTGCTGTGATCATTGTTTGTGATACAAAAAAAAACAATTACAAAGATTAGAAAGTTAAGATTTTCAATTTCAGCTGATCTCAAGAAACTGAAATCCTTATCTTATTTACAAATAAGGACATTAAATAGCAAATTTAAAAAGTATCCCTTCCAAGCAAAGACTCCTGCTCTTAACTTGAGTTGAGGCTCAACTTGTCTACATGCCTCATTCCCATCCTCAGTCCATCATTCTTAAGGCTGTGAATGAAGATTGAGAGCTACTGATTCTTTGGTCACGGACATTCTCGTTTATCTCCTGAGCTCAGATCAGTAAAGCACTGAAGAGAAGCAAAGGAAGCTCGGTCCCCGAGGGAGATCAGAGGGCTTTCTCTCAGATGTCGCCCCATCTGGGGAAGTTTAATGTCCCTTCGGCCCCAGGGAACACTTCACCTCATATTTTAACAGCCTGTTTTCCACAGAGGACCACTGAAGCTCTCACTGTCTTCTCTGAAATAAAAGGACAGATCTAGGCTGATTTCATGCAGAGTTTTATGATGTTTCCAAACAATGTGCCACTCATTTAGTGAGAAATTGACCAATGAGCTGAGCGCCAGTGGTAACAATTTTGTAACAAATTCAAATGTTTCTTGCTTATCTGAAAATATGTCAGATTAAAGTTTTCAAGCATTATCCAACTGGAAAATTCAACAGACTGCAGTAATTTACATTAATCATTTTATACATAATGTAATTATAGAAGGAAAATTTTTTGGTTACTCCATTTTGATTTCTAAGCAAGTCCTGAAAAAATAAGGGGATATTATTCCTCATTAGCTAAATGCATACATTAACCATAATGCATACATTACCAACAGTTATTGATTAGTTAACAAATGTATCAAACATGAACTCATTAAACCCACACATGAGTAATATGAATACATCCGCGACTGCCTTAATTAATGATTGACACCTTGAGGCAAACAAAAATAATTAAGAAATAATGAAGAATGAAACATTTACGAGTTAATGATGCTTTGCACCCTAAAGTAAAGTCACATGTTCAAACAAAAACTTTAGAATTTAGCATTTAGCACTTTTAGTCAACTTTAGAATTTGTTGTTTTGCCTTTTATATTTCCCAATCCCTTACTGTAGAGGGACACATATCTATATTAAATCTTTGCTAACTCATTATTAATTCATGAGTAGTTATTATATATTTAATAAATGTTATTATTTTATAATTTAATTCATTCAATTTCTTGACTTTAAAATTAATGAATGCATTAATAACCAGATGCTAATCATTAACTAAGACAGCAATTAATGTATTAATTCCTATAACTTGTGATTAATTCACATATTTCATCATAATTAAAACTAAAGGTAAAATGATGTGATTCATTTTAAAAATAATTTTTTGAGTTTTTGAGGGTTCTTTTTTCAAACAGCACCCTGCACTCAGGTTCTAAAAGAAACCTGATGTCCAATAATGCTCTCTAAGCTGAAGCCGCTAAAATACGTGAAGGGATCATCCCGAGCAGTGTATCAGCGCGTGTAAAAAGACCCATATGTTTCCTGGCAGGGGTGGAGGCCGGGGCGGTGGAATTCCTCCACGTGTGCCATTTTAATTAGCCTGGGTGTTTGCGCTTTCCGCGTGGGAACCTGAAGTCACTCGGTCCTGCTCCTGTGCTTTAGGTTAGTCAGGGTGAACAGAAGCTTTTCCTCAGGTGTCCCATTCCACCCTTTCGTGCTGGCTAGCTAATCCCAAACTAACTGATTCCATATGGGGCGACTATGGTGGGATAGCAGTTACCCCCTGGCCTCCCATTCACACACTGTAAAAAACACCACTATTAATGTTTTCTTGAGTTAAAGAGATGCTCAACAACATCTTTACCATCATCATTCACTCTCTCTCTACAAGTTCGAAACCGTTTTCTAACATCCTATACATAAGAGGAGAACTTATAAAAAAAATGACCATAGACTGGTATTGTGTGTTGGTTTTTGAAGATTACCTGTGCAATCTCAGGAAGTTGTATTCTGAAGTTGTTTGTTTGCAAGCCTCAAGCATGAGTAATGAGTGCTCTGTGTCCCTGAATGAGTGAAGTAGTTTTAAATTACCATCCAAAGTACAATTCATCTAATACTTACAGGAAAGTATTATAATTTTATGAAAGCTTATGAAAGCACTCAATTATTGTACAAGATCTTCAGGATAAGTGAATATATTCTAGAATATTTTATAAACGCTGGCAGCCCTAACAATGACTTATGTTTTTGAGAATTAATGTCCATTTTCACAATCTCTGCCAACCCCAAGCAACTCCAAAACATTTTATATGTTTTATATGGATATCAAAAAATTAAGACCTATTAAAAATTATTTAAGACCTACAACAAGGAATTTAACACCTACAATTTAGGCTTTTAAACTTTAGAATTTAAGACCCTGTGTATAGATCAGTTGGTCTGGCCTAGATTAAGGAGAGATTCATTTCATATAGTTGGCTTCCTCTAGATATATCCCATTATTGCAGGTTTTTTGTCTGAGGTTGGTCACCATTGAGAAAAGGTTAACAAAATTTCATTTTGAAAAGAAAAAAGGTGCATTTGAAAATACTAACATTTGAGTAGAACAAGCATCTTAAAGGAGCTGTTGACAGAAATCCTTTGGGTTTCAGTTGAAAAAATAAAACAATTGGAGTTGCTTTTCAATCATGAAAGAAAAAGCTGTAGAGGGTGAGTTATTCATGTCTTTTGACTAATTACAGAACATAAATTGATGAAAAACTCCCAATATGACCACTGCAAGGGTTATCATCACAGTGTTAAATTTCAGGTGGAGTTTAATCTGGGCACTGCTGGCAAACCAGCCGCTCAGCGCTGAATTAAAGATAAGCCTGAGGATGTTGACCTGATGAACCCTCTCAGCTCTCTACTGCACTTTATGAGAATTTAATATAATCCACACGCTGCCCTCAGTCACAGATATACAAAAGAGATACAACTCTGTGCTTCTAACCTAAAATGAGTAACAGACTTGGCATTTGAGTTTTGATCTGTAGAACTCCATATTCAACTCTGCTCAGAAAAAAACGTTTTCATGTTAAATAAGGAAGATGTTTTTGCTAAAGAAAATTTAAAGCATTTTCCCATCAAATGCTGGCCGTGCTTTAAAGATTTACTTCCAGCAATCTTCCAACAATGGCAGGGTTATTTAACCCGATATTTGAGAAAAACCACAAGCATGTTTCTGAAGGGTACCAGGCATGTGTGTCAGCAACTCACTTGAGTTTCCAGGATATGGAACATATCTGCTCCGCTGGAAGCCAGTCGACTTGGGATCCTGATGTCCAGTGAGGAGCCGGGGAGTCTACTCGGCCCGTTGTTTATCACCTACACAAATAACACAGAGGAAACTGAGCAACACTGGCATCTGTGATGAAAGATTCAGAGCTTTGGTATCAGAACGCTCTATCAAAAGGCCTTTCACAAGAAGAACTGGGTTCAGAACAATATCCCGGGTCAGAATTCAACGAGGATAGAAAATATTTTAAGTTAAGCATTTGTTGATGTTTTAAAATGACCTTTCATGCTGTGTGTAACATAGATTTGAGTATGACAGAAACACAGAGTTTGAACTTTAAAAGTGCTTTGTGTATCAAATTATTGTCTTTAAAAAGAAATAGTCAACTCTCAGTACTCATCTTCTTAGTTACATTATAGGTGCGCTATATTGTCTAGTAAATGTATTTTTTTCATACCTGAAAGGTGAAGTTGAGAGGCTGAAAGCTGCACTCCATGTCTTCTAGTTGAATGAACCGTGAGCGCTCCACAGAGTTTCCAAACACAAACGATGTAGGGTTTATTACACTACCAAATAAACACAGAATTACCATCAATATTTTATCATTGAGCAGCACAGACATTGCTACTAATAACTCCTATGCACACTTTTATCAGAGTTTAGTCATTATTAGAAAAGGTTTCAACCTTTACTGAACTAGTGATGATGATGATTTTATTTGAGTAGTTGTATCTTATCAATAACACTATCAAAGGCAGCCAAAAAAAACAGTCAAAAATATGTTAACACTAACCAAAAAAAATCCTTTACTTTTGGTGAATAAAGAAAAACCTGTCTGTGATTTTACTCGATATGTCAACTGGATTCCTGAAAGGCCACATCTCTGCTAAATTCAGTCATATAATTAATGGATGAAAATGAATGAACTTAAAAGGTCAGTAAGTGTTAAAACGAACCTCTGCAGGGTTGTGGCTCTACAGAAAATGAAATTGACAATCCCTGATTACTGCATTCAAATAAAAAGCATTTTAAACCGAAAATCGAAACACAAACACAAATGTTCTGCTTTCATATAATTTAAAATTAGCGTGATCAAATATTGCCAGCATATTTTTGTTTCAGAAATCAGCATTTGCGCATTTTAAAACAAATGTTAAACAAATATTGCCACTGTGTTTTGTTCCCGAAATTAACTATAGCGCATGCTAAAATTTATGTGATCAAAATTTTTGTTCCAGGAAATTATTCAGTTTTTTCTAATTGCACATTTAGAGGTTTCAATTATTAAAAAAAAATTGTTTCAACACAATAGTTTGTCGAAGCGGCTACTTATAGCATGATCACATTCTGAATTCATAAACCAAACCCAAGCCTCAAATGACTATAAGCACTATACAGTTAACTTGAGAAATGACAGAAAGCAGACTGCGCTCTTATACTCATCTAGCCTCGGGTGTTCATGTTTATATCTTAAAGAGTGTTCTCTGGCATGCTCTCCCCAAACATTAGCGGTAACAGCATCTCTTTATCAGGCTGTATCCGTCTCTCGCTTGAGTAATCGGCTGTGTATTTAATCCTCATTCATCTCTATAAAACAAGCAGCTGTAACTTTGAGAAATTCCAGAGAGCTACAGACGAAATGAGCGCAGAAGAGAAGTATAAGGTAATAGCTGTGTTTTAAGAATAATGTAGAATAGAACTGTTAATTGAAACTTTAAAATGTATAATGAGATGAAAAATCATGCAAAAAAAACTAAATAAAAAACAAGTTATCTTGTTTACTTAAGACCCATGTACACCTATGTGTTTTCTTTTTTTAGCTCTGATGTTTTTCGCTGACTATAAAGAGAATAATTACATTTTATCAGAGGTGTTTAGAGTATGAGAAGTTCTGAACTACACAAATTAATTCACACGTCTTTTGTTGAGCACCTTAATATTTTTTTGCTTCGTATATTTCAGTATTTTTTTCCATGACCTACTATTTCTTGAGTAAATAATAACAGAGAAAAAGTTGGCAGAAGCAGAGGTCGAGAGTAAAGAATTAGATTTAATCGCACAACTGCAATTGAGCATTTTTTGTTCTTCTTTTTTTTTTTTTTTATTTGTACTTTTACTCTTACTTGGGTAGCTTTGACTTGAAGTAAAGAGCTTCTCTACAATTGAAATAGTAAATGTACTTGTAGTAAAAGCACTTAGGTTTAAGGTGTACATTAATTAACAATCTATTGAAAAAACATTTATTGGTGCATAGAAAAAGTGCTAGAACTTCACCATCTGTGTTTAAGAGGCCAGCTCCTTTTCAAGAAAAAGACATGCATCAGTTATGTTTTGCTGTTAAAATCTGTGTTTACACTGAAATTAGAAGATTTAGGCATCAAACCTGCAAGAGATGTTTAGACACTTTGCGGCTGACTGAAAACATATTACAAAAGTTCTAAAGGCCTTTGCACAGTAAAGTGAAATTGGTAGAACTTCAGGTTCTGCACCAAACAATGATGGCCTTCATATTCTCTTTTTAAATGCTAAAACTTTTCTTGTTTTTCTTTGAATTTGAAATCTTTCACTGTTGCTTGACAGATAAATTTGACCATTTTTGTCATAAACTGTGACACAATTTAAGCATTGTGGTTGATGTGTGTATTACTGTTCGCTAATTTGCAAATGAAATATTAGTTTCATGAAAACCTATTTTTACACCATTCATTTTCATCACTCCTGACATACAAATGCATGTACACGGTAGATAATATGTTTAAGACATCTCTATAATCATTAATGATCACCATCTTATTTACCATTTTTAATAGGTATCACTGAAACAGAGCTGACTCAGAGCTGCTTCAGAGAAAAAAACTATAAAATTAACTCAGTACTCATGCACTCTGAGTGCATTTATCATGAACTACCATTTACTTTGACTTGAGTAGGAACTTGAGTACATTTTATATATATTATAAATATATATGAGCACAATACGTGTGGACTCTTTCCACTTCTAGTCAGTAGAACTCTGTCTTGTATTAGGTGATTTTGAAGAAATACTACATGCAAACCACATGGAAGCAAGTCAAATTAGTATTCAATGGTGTGGAGTAGATACATGATGACATGTCTCTCAAAAGTGAGAAGTCAAATCTGAAAAAATGTAAAGTGCAAAATGAGAAGCTTAACTATTACATAGACAAATGTACAATATGCCTTCCACCCAGAGAGAGCTGGGGATATCCCCCAAAGCCCAGTTAGCAGTGAATAATGGCTTTAAAAGGAATAGCCAGAATTCTTTCTTCTGAGCTGTCATGAACGGGAAATCTCACCCTGTGATGGTTGTGTCCACTTCATGTACAAGGGGAATGGACAACTCCAGCGCGTTATCATCCAGACTGTTTTCATGTTCCGGATTGGCACTGAGAGAAAAAGAATACTTATGAACAGAATACAAGGATATGATTCGATGATCAAAGTGTTTTAAAGGGAAGAGTGTTCATCAATATTTCTTTAACAAGTCTATACTATTTTCAAATAGTAAAACTAGCCAATGAAATGAGAAAGAAGAAGTACTTTGCCATTTAATTATGACACAGTAGATAATCCTTCCAACAAAAATTCCAAAAGTGTTACAAAGTCAAACGTTAAAGTGTCATGTTTATCTTTCTGTGATATTTTCTGTGTGTGGTCGCCATTAATTGAACAAATTCAGTATCTCTCAGATTCACAAAAATATCTCAAAATAGAAAACAAAGAGATGTTTAATTGACTAATACAGGAAGGGCTTTCAATTTAAACACATCAGGTGTTTTCCTGATATGGACTGATGAGGATGTGAAGAATGTGTCTTAAAAAAAAAAAGAAAAAAACTATAAATCTCACCTTCGTGCGTGAACCAAAAAGAGAAGTGTTTCATTTTCACCAGATAAGTGACTGGTGTCAAAGAGTACTGATATATGATACTGCAAAAAATAAAGTAGTAGAGTTAGAAAATAAACATGTAAACCATTGATGAATCCTGGTCTTTTAACTCACTACCTTTGTGTGAGCCCTCATGAAAGGAAAGCCAACACTACACTTCAGGAAATCCAGCTCCAACAGCATACAGGAAATGCCCTTTTCTTCCTGCAGAAAGAAGAAAATAAGAAACGATAGTGAGAATAGCCAATTTGAAACCTTCAAAAGATCATTCATTTGGAAACACTGGACACACAAGAACTGCTTGCTGGGTAAGCATTCAGAAGGAAGAGAAATGGTTTTAAAAATAGAAGAAAACTTAGTATTTATCAGACTATAACAACTTAATTATTGAAGTAAGTAATTATACTACTATAATGATCTATTTCTTGAAAAACACGTCATGATTTCAACAAATCCTATTTGTTTGCTTTTCAGGGATTTTCTGTTATGACTTGTGTTTGTGCTAAAAGAGCAATTCATCATTATTTTGGGTATTGAGGAGATCAAGCTGAGAGAATTAAATCAATCTTTGTCTCACAGTCATGGTCACAGTTAGTTTTCTCTTATTCAGGGAACGTGATAATCTTTAAAGTTTTTTACTTTAACCCCTAAAACATACCTCAGCCCTTAGCCAGCTGAAAAGCTAAATTAATGGAGGTCCTCTAGTCCTCTAGCTATTGTTTTTTCCAAATCATGAATATTTTGAAGATTTTTGTTGAACTTGTAATGTTATTTGTTCGCAATGTTCTCATAAGAGCTATCTTAATTGATCACTCTACTTGATGAGATCAAGGAATGCTGATAATGGGCTCAATTTGTTGCTAAGAATCTGAAACTAGACGTGTAACTTGAATAATACATTTTTGAGTCTTTCCTAGACCTAACTGATTCATTTTTGTCAACTTTTTGGATTACATCTCAGAAAACATATGTATTTATCTAAAAATATGGACCAATAAAGTTCAGCTTCTTGTTTTAACAGAGGAATTGCTTAACTGTAAACCCACTGGTTAGCTCAATACAGCATGGATTGGGTATACCCTGACCCTTGATATTTGACTCAGATCAAGATTAAACACCATTACAGTAAAGAAGTAATCTGCAACCACAATATGTCTACCAAAGTTTTTTGTTTCAGTGCAGACATTTTGATAAAATTTAATGTGCTAGACAAACAAATGTTTTCCATTTTTTTCCTAAAATAACATCTATTGTGGACGAGGTGACAATGTTCTCTAAACACACATGAAGAGTACAAAGAAGTACAAAAATGCCCTCTGATGAATTGTACAGCTTCATGATGTGACTGAAGCAGATTGTCTGCTAATAAAACACTTTGTACAGGGAAAGCTCAAGCTTAACACGCTCAGTTTAAAAGTAAAGTTAAACAAAAAAAATGCCCAGACCTATGATGATTAGAAGGTAAGTACAATTTCAAATGTTATTTTGGGTGAAAACAGGGGTCTCCAGCTCAATATGAGCTCCAGCACGTGCTCGACATTCCTCTATTTATACTGAAGCTATTCTTAGTGACGTTACTGCAAAAACAAGAGTTGCTGCCGGAGAAATCCATCAATAAACAGCAGACAAGGGGGAGGCTCTGCAGGGGTAGCTTTGGAGAGGGGGACTGCAGGAAGGCCTGGGACTGTCTGCAAAACCCATTCTTCATTCACTTTGTGACTCTCTAAGGAAGAGATTAAATATTTTACAAGTTTAGACAACAGATCTGTTAAATCTGACAGAGATCACTTAAAGTGCAGCCAAAAATATAAAGCCTTAATTACCCAGAACAAGGTAAATAAAAATGATTGAATCTTCTCATGGCTCAAAGATCAAGATGATAAATTGTATGATAGGTGCAAACCTGAAGCCAAAATAGATATGTATTTAACACGAATTAAAAAATTATTTTTAATTCAATGTCTGAACCTATCTCAGGCATGGTATAGAAAAATGATGAATTAAGTTCTTATCATTTCTTTCTATTATTTCAAAATATTAATTACTTTTTCTTTCTACTATTTCCACTCATTATTGTCTTAAAAGATTAATTACAGAAAAAATATTATATAGTTTACCTTTTAAGTTAAGAAGGATGACCATAACTATATTTTTGATGACAAGTCTATAAATTGGAGTTACGTATCTATGTAGGAACATGTATTACAAATTTGCCATTGAAAGTGCTTTCCTGGAGAATTAAAACAGGTCAGAGATAAAAGCAGAATATAACATATTTTATTTTGTATCTTGCTCACAGGAAACTTTGGTTGCAATCCGTGAACACACTGTCTTTAATATGCAGCACATCACAGACTCTTCTTTTTACTAATTTTGAAATGTAAACCCTTTTTGAGATATTAGATATGTTTATTCTGATGAAATCAGAATTTGTCGTGGTTTATTTCTGTACAATTTAAGCTCAAATTTGACCACAGTCACAATTAGTTTGAAAATAATTTTAAAATGATTGACACAATTTTGAAGTATTATTCAGAAATAACACTATATGAAACTAATAAAACACAAATATATGTTATGTTTATTTAATAAAATAAGATGGGAAGTCTTGTTGGGTTTGTTCCCCACATAAAACATCAAACTTCACGTGCTGTACTTTGCTGTAATTCCATAATTGGATTGCAAAATGCTCTCTCTCCTTGCGTACACAAAATGACCATAGAGCAGAAGCACAGTCGGACCCCTCGCAACCAGTACAGTACAGCACGTGTGTGAGCACTATTTACACAGCCGTCTGTCCCTCTATCTGACCCCCGCGAGGAGACCAACTCTTTGTCTTCACAGACTCAAACTAAATAAGCAATGCTTTGACACAATGTCCTCTGGAGCACCAGCCGGAAAACACAAGAACATATCGGCATCAAGAATGTTCTTCAGGAACCAAGCACCTGGAGATCACAAGGAGGAGGGCAGAGAGGGCATGGGTTTACCTATAAGCCACCTGCTGTAGCTCACTGCTCAGCAGTAATATCTTTATAAATCTAAACGATCAGAATGATAGAAATTACAACAGTGGAATGAATGAACTTCTAATAGACGTTCTAAAGCAAGTTGACTCAAACTTTTGTTGCACCTTTAATTTATTTGAAAGCATCCATACAAAAGATCTTCTTCCCATGTGATGCGTTGAAGTTTCCATAATTTCTAGCTCCACATTAAAATATCAAATCTATATAGTAATTCTAGCCAAATTGACAAAACTATCCAACAAAAATGCAAATATTACAAAGGACAACTGTTGTGCTTGAAGTGGGAATTGACTACAGTTTGAGATCAATGAAAAAAAATGAAGTATCTGTTCACTGTTTGTGGCTAAAATGAAGATGAGACCCGGTCTGGGACATCAATACAGTACGCATGCCACTCCAATTAATTTATTTATTTACGAGACCCATCTGTTCAAATTAGCTTAAGACTGTTAAGAAGATTGTTCTTTTTAATCATTTCATTGGTTTTACATTTAAGGATTTAAAATAAAAGGTGACCTTTTTTATAATAATTTTCCATTTATGATTAAGTTATTCAAATGAAAGGATGAAGTTAATCACGCTAATTAAGTTAATGAAATGAAAATAGGGACATCTGCACTGCACTAAAGGTAAATTTTTTTACTTACACATATACCCATTCTAAAAGAAAATTGTAAAAGTAACTTATAGCTTTTTGCATTTGAACTCTTCATTTATGAATAATGTATTGTCTTTGAATATAGGTTTGTTATCCAATAATTTTTTTGTTAGGCCCACCTTATTTTCCAAAGCTGAGGCTGAGACCCTCTAGAATTTTATGTGAATTTGAAAGAAATTAAAGACTTCTTTAGGGTTACTAAAATGTAACTATCCAGGTGAAGCCAAGCATTAAATTCTAAACTGTAAACCTGACTAGCCCCTGCCCCGGTCAGCGAGGCTCTCTGTGACCTCACAGAGGGGTTCCTCACTGGAAGAGATCTTTTCTCTACGTGTGTGTGTGTGAGTTTTTTACTTCCTGTTCTCTGTTTTCCCCTCACACCAATAAAAAAAGTGTTCTTTTTCTCAACACAAAATCAGTTTAAACTGGGCTTTTCTAGAAAGTAAGAAATTAATGTTCAGTTTAAATTTCCTCATATTAAAAACTTTAATTTTTAATAATTTCCTCATATTAAAAACTTTACACTCCCTTAGGTAGCATTATATGGTAGTTCTACTTCTACCCAATAGAATTGTCCAAAAGGAATTCCTTTTTAACCCAACCTAATCCTTAGTAGGATTTTATGAAGCTTCTTTGAAGAGTCTGCTAAAATAGAGTCATATAAAAACTATTTGATTTACTGTTTTACCAATTATTTGACCGCTTTAAACCTCTAAAGGTTCTAAATATAAAAATCTAACTTGCATTAAAACCAATGCAAGTGTCATAAAAACAACAAGTTGAAACAAGAGAAAATTTCTCTGCAATTTAGTTTTTTACCATTTGGCAGCAGAGAGGGTAGGTTCTTTCTATATTGTAACTCATTTTAATGTGTTTAAACTGAAAAATGATCAAATTCGCAAAGAGTGTACTGTCACAAATAAAGTGAACCCTTAAATAAGTTCCTAAAATGAATTTCTTCTGTCTTTCCCTCTCAAACAACACCTCAAATTAAGTGTTTCTGAGACGCCTCTGACCCTTACCCCACCTGCTTCAATCTAATAGAAGCTCCATTCACTGTTTGTGTAATTAAAGTGAGTGTGTTTCACTTTCAGCAGGCACAGAGGCCCCCTCAATGCACCCATTGAGCTTCTCAAACTAATAACATTCTTTTGACTACAATCAATACAAACTGTATTTATAAAGTCGCATAAAACTAACAGTCTAGGTGGTGGTTGAGAAGACCCATCACATTATACCAAGAGAAGAAAGTGGTAGAGAGTTGAGTTAAAATTGATTTTCTGTTCTTAAGTTGCTCCTTTAAAGTGCTTTTCATGTTTGATTTTTGAAGTGCACTCGGGTCAATTTTAATCGTGCAATGAAAAAAAGCTGCACTAACATTGATAGAAAGTAATAGAGGAGTACACATTCACACTCTGTGGGATGGAAAACCGGTGTTTGAGTGGGTTAGACAGACAGAGCAGAGGGAAATTACAGGAGTCCTGTGGCGCACATAGAACTAGAACAACAAGCAAAGAGAGCTCCTGTGTCTTCTCACAACACACTTTCACCTGAACACTCGTCTGTCTGGATCACATTTCAACAACATTCAGAGATTATTATTCACAGGCCAGAGAGGAAGTAGCTCAAAATAATCAAGCTGATATTTAAGACAAATTTAAACATCAGAAAAGTTCAAAACAAAAGGAGAGTTAAATGTAGAGTAAAATCTGAAAGATTGATACTTGCAGTGATACCAAGGGCAGGACAAAAATATACAAATATCTTTTTTGTTCTTAAAAACTTTACATTTTTATGTGATGTGGTTTGCATCAATACATTTTTAAGGCATTTTATATCTATCTATCTATCTATCTATCTATCTATCTATCTATCTATCTATCTATCTATCTATCTATCTATCTATCTATCTATCTATATATATATATATATATATATATATATATATATATATATATATATATATATATATATATATATGTGTGTATGTATATACAGTGGGGCAAAAAAGTATTTAGTCAGTCACTAATTGTGCAAGTTCTACCACTTAAAAAGATGAGAAAGGCCCGTAATGTTAATCATAGATAGACCTCAACTATGACAGACAAAAAGAGAAAGAAAAATCCAGAAAATTACATTGTCTGATTTTTAAAGAATTTATTTGCAAAATATGTTGGAAAATAAGTATTTGGTCAATAGCAAAAGGTCATCTCAATACTTTGTTATATACCCTTTGTTGGCAATGACAGAGGCCAAACGTTTTCTGTAAGTCTTCACAAGGTTTGTACATTACACAGTGAGGGCTAGGCACGGGTATGAGGTTATTCTTGCAAGAGCAAACAAGCGAGTTTACTCTCAAAATTGATTTTTGCTCACTCAAATATGTTTTTCTACATGAGAAGAACACTTAATTCACAAAGCGCAGCTCATACGCGTGCAAAATAACTTTTTGTGCTTTCAAAATTTGACTTTTTGCGCTCAGAATTGTGATACTAAATAACCCCATATTTTTCCTCCTCAATACTCATCCGCTCGAGGTTAAGAATCACTGCCCACAGAAGCCCAGCTCAAGTGTGAAGTGTGTCGCGTGTTGAATTCATTCTCTGTGCCTTCTCATCATCATGCAAAGTACATATGTCTTATTCTTACTTCGTTTGACATGGCCACAACAGGAAACAGAAAAACTGCAATCGCGTTAATTGCATATATATTTTTTACACGTTATATATGTCATATTAATCGCATGTGTTAATATATAATTTTATTATAATTTAATTAAATATGAAAACACTATAACATTTTGTTAGCTTAATTGTATTTGGGATTTTTATTATTTGAGAACACAGTATACACGGTCTTTAAGGCTTTTATAATCATTGAATATAATGGTCAACACCAATACAAAACCCACTAAAGGTCAAAAACATATCTTTAAAAAATGTTTTTGCATGGTCTCCCTCTCATGAATCTTGAGTAGTTTGTAGAGGCTGCTTGAGACGAGCTTCTGTGAAAATCTGAATCTAAAGGAGGAAATGCTATGCTGGTGCTCCTGAAAAGCACAGAGTTAGCTTGAAGAAACTATAGCCAAAAAACAGCTGAGAACACTCATCACTGACACGGCACTTCCTTTGCTCTACACAGTTCCTCTCGTCACACGTCTACACAAACAAACAACAGCGAGGTCACACTCTACTTTATTTAATATCTATCCAACATGGAAAGAATTTGAATCGGAGAGAATCTTCAGCATTTCTTCAACTAAGTTTTTCTTTATTTAAACAGACAAGTATTGAAAAATGCAGGAAACCCCTGTTTACCCCTGCACTGTATGTTATTTCCTCCAAAGGAAGTCAATGAACACCATTTAACTTACAAATTTCTTCTTTTGTGTCCCCGCATGGAAAATTTGTTTTTTTTTTGTATTTTTTAGGGGTGTGTTCCAGTTTATGTGAATGCGATTGATGAATTGATCTGGTTCCCTAGATGAATGTTCATTTGGATCTTTGAAGGTAAACGATTATATGCTTACCCTCTGCAGGAAGTTGATGTAGTGCACCTCTCTGGAGAAGTTGAAGTAGATGTTGGTGTCATAAGCATCATCTCCAGCGTTTGAAATGGTCAGGTTCAGAGAGACGTTTTTCACTCCACCAAGAGCCAGATGAGAACTGACATAACGACTGAGAGAAAATAAACATGTTACTGTAAGAGTAAACATGTATAAGAGATGTAAAATGACTCAAACAAAACCACAGCTCAAAAAGGAAGCCAAAAAAAGGGGTTGATGCCATTTTTTAGCTTTACTTTTTACCAGAAAAAAAATTTAGAGGAAGAGGGAGAGGGAAAGAGGTGGAAAAGGAGGGGAGTGGATGGGAGAGAGGGAAATTATAAAATTATGTAATAAAAAAAGTCAAAAAGCTTATGTGTGTTCGGTTAAATTCTATAATCAGTTTAAATTCTAGTTTACTTAGGTGGATGTGGTGGAAAGGCTGTTCTATCCTGGTTGGCTGGATTACTACACCCTTATGATACATGTCAGACTATGTCAAGCAAAATAAAAGTCTGTGAGGAAGCTATACAATAGCAGTTGAGATTAATTAAACTCATCTAATTTTTTTTTTCATTCATTTTCATTGGTAGATTTGTTGTAGTTTCTTCCCACTGGCTTTACAAACAAAAAGTAGATTAAAATTATGTTGCAACATTCAAATGAGAAAAGAAAAAATAGAAATGCAGCATATAGTTCATTTAAGAGTTCATAGAACCAGAGTTTCTTTTGAAAGTACAAAAATATAGTTGTCCTAGTTTAATTTAATCGCCAGGGCCAGACTTGGATTAGGAAGGATGACATTTTGTCAGTAATAGAGCAACCAATTAAATTATTTGAACATTCATTAAAATGAGTAAAGATGTGGTTATTAATCCAAACTGCTCTAAAAAAAATGTAGCAATTTCCCAAATGTTTTTAACTTTTCTGTTTTTGGAAATAAAATCACATTCAAGCTGCAAAATATTGCAACATTTTTTGTGTGCAGTCAATGAGCGTTTTGTTTTGGATTTCAAAAGATCTCAGAGAAAAGTTTTAGTTTAGAAAATGAAACAAATTAAGTAACTGTTTAAAGACATAAACAATGACAGAATTCTTAGTTTTGGATGATCTATTGATTTTTTAACTGCCCATGAAGGAGCACTGATGGATGATCTCATGGGCCAGAGAGAGCCCACACCCTCACAAACACGTGGACTAACGTGTGAGAGCTCAGAGCGGTGTTTTTACCCAGAGAGCAGCAGTTTGCCGTGAAGCCTGAGGTCAGCTGCGCAGTCCTCAGACACACAGTTCTTCTCAAACCACGTCTGTCAAGAGTCAAACACAAACAGGAAGTTAGTATACACGGCACAAACCCTGAGCAGGAAATGACCTAAAGAGACTAAAGAGAGTCAGTTGATTAGATGATGTGGTTGAGTGACATCCTTGAGCAGAATTTTTGTGTTAACCTGTAGAGAACTTTACTATAACAAAACTATAAAGAAACAAACACAAGTATGTATAAACAATTAAACTAAAGTACGAGCGAATTAATAAACAAGGCAAGGCAAGTTTATTTGTATAGCAAATTTCGTACACAGGGTAATTCAAAGTGCTTTACATAGGAAACAAAGAATAAAAAGAAAGTACATTTCATAAAATCAAGCAAACAAACAAATGAGTGTACCAGTAAACTAACTACACAACTATTTATTCATTTCATTAGTTACAAAATAATGGTTAAACAGAAGAAAAATTACTTGAAGCTGTAGTAGAGAGAGAACAGCACAAACCTGGTTGTTGGCTGCGATCCTCTCTCCGTTCTTCCAGCGTAGAACTGGAGTGAGAGAGGGAAGATCTTGATCCTGTTCTCCATCCACCTGATGCTTTCCTAAACTGTACACCGCCTCGAACACAATGGCTGCAAAAACATCTTTCACTTCTTTCTGTAAAAGAAACACAAGCGGAAAGAAGGCTATAATTAATGAGTTTTAATAAGTGTTTTGTTTTGACTTTAAAATTATTTACTATTTTTGTATTCAAGGTCTAAAAGGAGTGGGGGTCCACATTTGTTTTGGTAATATTTATATTTAAAGACATCATTGCATAGCTCTACAAAACAAAAGTGGTTCTTCATATAATAAAGTTTTGTTTTACCGTGGTGCCATTGGCGGATCCTGCATCTTCAACGTGGAAGCTTGCAGTGTATTTTTAAAATGCCCTATTGTGGTTTTGACCGAGTCTGCAACAACAGGTTGACACACATCCAAAAACACTTTTGTTGTCTAAAAATATGCATTTAATCTTACCAGATTGTTCAGTAACTCTTATATGACTTGTTTACTGACTCGCTCGTGCTAAGCCCCTCCTTTGCATGACATTTTTGGAGCTGTTTGTGTAGCTGTCGTAACTCAAGTTAAGACACTATCCACCACAGTTTATCATAGTCTAAAAGCACTGCTTAGAATGGCCAGTATTTTTCATACGACACACAGAGCTCCCCTCTTGTTTTTAAAAGCAAGACTCTAACATGTTATTATTTAATATTTACTTTGAAAATGTACATTTTTAAGTCTCCCCCTAATCGATTTGATTCATTTCTGCAGTGAAAAAAGTAACTCTGTGTCTGCGCTTGAATAATCCTCTTTATTGCACCTTTTATTAATCCTCTTAAGTTACACAGATTTTTACACTGTATAAATTATTTGAAAAATATGCGTCACAATGCAAACAAAAAAGATATATCTTTAGATATATTATTATTACTATTATTATTAATAATATTATTTTAATACTATTATTATTTTTTTTATTTTGACAATACATGAGTCTCTTTTTAATCCTGTGTTTAGTTCATTATAGCATAAAACGTTTCTATAATACTAGTGTGTTATAGTAAAAAAACATAATTCACATCAAGTGATTTATGCAAATTAGGGAATCATTGACATTAAGTGACTTTTGGAGCAGCTATTAGATACTGAGAACTTGGCAACACTGACACTGGCGATTTCAGGATTTTTGAGCTTCCAGGATTGCTCAACAACTAATGAAACCACGGCAACACTGACCTCCATAAACTCTATTAGAAAGTTTGGTCGAAATTCTGCTTAAACGGTTAAACACATTCACTTGAAACAAATAATAGAAATAATCTTTCAGTTGTTGTTTATCCCTATTAAATAAAAGGTTTTACATCTAGATAATAATTCTGATTTCCCAGCGATGGGTTGTGGCTGGAAGGGCATCCGCCGCGTAAAACATATGTCAGAGAGTTGGCGGTTCATTCTGCTGTGGCGACCCCGAAAGGGAAGAAAGCCAACATGAAGATGAATGAATGAATGAATAATAATTCTAAAATGCATCACTCTGGTTTCATAGTTTAAAAGCAGGCAGAGCATTCAGAAAAGCATCAAAACTGCCTATGCATATTAGAACCCAGTTACATCCCTCACAGAAGAACATGTGACTCGTCCACTTGAAAATATGATCATGAGAACCGATGGTGTTTAGGAAGAGGCCATACTTTTACTTCTACCCTTCAATCTCCCTTAGGTTGGCATTACAAGCACGCAGGGACTGGTTCCCTTGGTGGAGGCTTTAGAAAGAGGCAAAGTAGGGGATGGGACAGTGTCCTGTCTTTACAAAGGAGGCCACCGTTTCACTTCTTATTTGTTTTCCTCCCTTGAGTTTTATCACATGGTTTCCTCTCATTCATCCACCCATCCTCTTCAACTGTAAGGTTTTTAACACTCTGTCATGGACTAGATAGTATAAATCCTGTGTCCTGCTGATTGAGATATTGCAGGAAACTGAGGTGTGCTGTACGACTGATTGACTTTAATGGAGATATTTACTGACTAACAACACAGATGTGATGATTGCAGTTGAGAGAATTATTGCTAAAGCAACATATCTTTCACATGTACATTACACTAAGAAATGTACAGACAAAACAGAGAAGCGTGATCTTGATTTTTGAGGTTACATTCGGTGAGGGCCTTTCAGGGTTGCATCCAGAGAGGGGCTCTTGTTACTCCAACACAAACATGAGTCGTAAAGTGATTGGTATGATGCTCAGGAATGTTGGAAGAGCTCCTGCACTCTATACAGCTCTAGCCACGATTGAACTGGGGTACATGAGGGTCTCAGATTTTAACCCATGACCTTTCCACAGAGGGAGAGTAAAGATTGCGAGAGACACTTTGATTGGCCGCATGAGAGCTGTGAGCATGAATGAAAACTTGTTCACCAATAAAACAAGATTAAGTGTGCACCTACTCTATATATCTTATAATATATTAAGACTAATCAGGCAAAACAAAATGCTTTAGTAATGTAAAAGTGAAGTACAGATTTGAACATACTTGTTAATGTTGTAGTAATCTTTTTATAAGACTGCAAAAACAAAAAACATTACTATTAAACATCCAACCAAAATAAAACCATTTTTAGACATTGATGGGTCCTTCAAAGTATTTAGACCCAGTCATAATATTAAACACATTGTGTCATTTTTCTCTGCCAAACAAGTCAACAAAATAAACAGACAACATGGGTCAAATTAATTTAAATGAGGGGTTCTTAAAGCAAGTAGTATAAAAGACAAGGACAAAAAAAAGAGTACAGGTAACATTGAACAACAAAACAAAACTAAACATGGGCTTGGGGGTTTTACTACACTGTATGTGTAAAAAAAACCAAAAAAAAAACCCAATAAAAACATCTGTTTAATCAGCAGGATCCTCTTCCAAACCTCAGATCTCAGAAGCTCCATGAGTGGTTCCCAGAATCTTCTAAATTTGATCATAATGAAACTGAGTCTATGTTGTTAACATGTTTTAATTAAACTGATTCCAATATTACATTTATGTGAAGGTACTTTGTTTTGAATTGATATTACAAATAAAATTTGCACTTATTAATTTTTTGAGTCCTGTTCCCAGTTCGTGTCTGGCAGACATGTCTCAAACTGAAAACTAGACTTGTTTCCTATACAATTAACTTTAAAGTACTACAGTATTTCCTCCAGTCTTGGCTACCTCAGGACAGTATTGTGAAATCTAGACAATGGGACATGGGACTCATAAGAGAAACACAAGAGGTTGAGACAGTATGGCTTCCCCCTCTTGTAAAACTCCTAAACATCAAGCCAAAAAATACAAAGGGACAAGACACAACAGGAAAAAACAACTTCTGCCCTTCAGGAAACGGCCAAGTGTTCCATTTCCGACAGTTAAACTAACAATGTTTTGAGATGGCATCTGAAATGTGTTTGATGGCTCACACAGACACAACCACACACTTACACACACCCACACGTACGCACGCATGCACAAAAATATGAATTTTACGTGGAATATGATTTCCCTGACAACATAGTCAGGGTTTTCACAAAGTTGAAGAAAAAAACCCCTGATATAACTTATTTTCTTCATTTATACCCATTTTGAACTTTTAAAAACTTTATATTTTGTCAATTTTTCCTATTTCCAAGAGGACCCTGGAAAAGTTTGGCTGAAAGAAGAGGAGCCTCAAAAAAGGTTTGTCGAAATATATAACATGTCTCTCATGCAACCTTACCTTTTCAATTTTTAAACGTTGCGTGTTCATTTTAACGGGTTTTGTCACATCTGGCTTTAAGCATGTTTGATCAAAACATCAAAAAGAAGACAGAAATTCCAACCATTTCAACACAAACTATGCCTTTAACACTCCCACTTGCTTCCTTTTCCAACAAACATTGTTATGCCTGATATTTATAGACCATAAAAGCAGGCCTCGTGCTTTTAATTGACTGGTTTTACAGTATCAGAAAGACCTCAGACAACTGTTCATTGCATGCCACACACAGACTGATCCAAGCCAAGCAGGTCAGTGTGCCGCCTCAGGGCTTCACAGTAAGAGTATAAGCATCCTCTGTTTCCTTCTATTGTCTCCATTTAGTTTTTCACGCAAATGTGCACTTCCCTGAAGGGCATTCACACGTCACAGAAGCTCTTTTTACCACGGGAATAAAACTAACTGGGCAGAAGCATCGGTCACAAGTTAGCCTGCAGAGATCATATTACAGTGTGTTTATATTAGTGATCATTCAACACGGCTGAAAATAGAGGATGATGAGTAATAAATTTCTGATATGGTGCAGCACCTCTATAAAAACCACATGGGTTTATGGGTAATCATTCTGAGGAGCTGCAAATGATTAGGTATGTTTTCATAAACATCTAATATTCTGCAATCACTCAAATGCTTGCGACGCATACCACGGTACTTTAAGAGCAGCTGGGCAGTCAAACTGGCATTGAAGCTATTTTCTCTGGACTGCAACTTTTGAACTATTATTGCTATAAAAATCATCCAAAGCTTTAAAAAAAAAAGATTATTCTGTTTTTGGCCATACGTTTGTCTTTATGGTTGATTCAGACAAAAATCACTGCAGTGGGAAGAGGTACACTTATGCTGCTTTTGCACCCACTTATTTTGTAATGATTCAGTTTGATTTGGTGTGTTTTAAGGGGCTTTTCTACTGTATGCTATACCTTTTAGAGGAACTTTTTTATTACTGCTGAAATAAGGTTCCAAAAGGTGGGCTGAGTGGATTCAAACTTGTATTGTTTTCTGATCGGAAGGAAAGGTCTGATGTGCTATCCTGTTGATCACTGAGGTCATCAGCTGGCTAGAAAGAATGTAACACAGTTGACCCACATTTGAGAGCTCTTTTTTTACACCTTTTCTTCCACCATCCACCATTTAAACAAAGCCTTTCATTTAAGAGTTAAAAACCCAAAATGCACAACCATAAAGAGTAGTACTCCTACCACTGTCCATTATTCCGTTTTGTGACTGTTCAACTATTTGTGTCCAACTATTTACCAACCAAGCGGAACTAGACTAACATTAGAAACACTAGAGTGACATGTCTTAAACAAGCCCACTCAGAACGGGTACTTAAGTCAGGCGAAAAACAAGCAAGAATCATGTACAAAAACAGCATTAGTAAGAGTGAAGTATGACAGCAAAAGTAACTTAGATTTGCTGTTTCAGTTCAAATGAATGATTTCCCACATTTTTTAAATATATGTCTCATTATTCTGCATAATTATAAAAAGAGAGAAAATGCACAATGTCTCTGGGCTAAAGATGACTCAGAATCTGCCTGCTGTGTAAACTGCCACAAACTTTGACAAAAGATTAAAGTTCTTGAGACAAAGTTACATGTGCTTCTACTACAATGGACAGCAGACTCAAAACAGCCTCACTAAAAGCTGGTGAGTTCTCTAAAACCTCTCAACCTACAACACAAGAGGAAAAGTAAATTGAAAAGACTGATGGTGTTTATGCAGAGTAATGACAAACACAGGGAGCAAAATCTAAAGTTTCCTGAGATCACGAGAGCCACAGCTTATGCCACTAGTTTCCTCCGCTCCAGACCCCTGTCCTAGCAGGGAGGGGACACAAAGAACAGCTTCAAATCAAGTATGAAACTTTTGAGACTATGGATGCTGAACTCTTAGAAAGCCATAGCATTATCCTGTAGTAATTATTTTACACTATAAAAGATGCTAGAGACAAAAAGTAAGTTCAAAGGACTTCAAGAAGATACTCTTATATCATTAAATGCCCAGTGTAGTGACAGTACTTTAAAGGATCACTGTTCATCAGATGAGAAGAAAAATAAGAAGTTCATGAAACTGACAGAGTCCTAATTTTTACATAAAGTGACAATGGAATTTTAAGTTTTTTTCCAGTGGAATCCAGAGGTAAAACTGTGTTCACTTCTGGTTACTAAAGTTATTGCTCTGCTACAGATCAGAGTTCAAAAAGAGGAGAGTGATATCATGCAAAGCTCTCAGGAATGTGATCTGCAATCACAGCTGTAATTCCTGAGTAAAGTGCCAAAGAACAATTTGCAGGCGTAGACAAAGAAATTGTCAGCACTGCTTTAAAAGGGATCTTTGTAATTGTTCACCCATACAATTCTAAATTAAACTCAAACACAAGATAGTAGAGTAAAGCTGCAGCTTTGATTCAGTAATGCTTGCTTACACTCGTATTCTGTAACTTCAAAAACATGTTGAAATCAACAAACGGGTAAACTCTGGAAAGTGCATGTAGCATTCTATCACTCACATGAGAAGTTAATGGCTATTTTTTTGTCATTGTTCATCACAAACTGTACTTTTTAGACAAACATTGACGTCTGATCTCGACTCCTTTCTATTCTTCAGGGAAGCCAGATGTGATGAGGTCATTACATCAGACGGCCATCCTGATTGGCTGGTAGGATCTGGCTTGCTCATGCTCACATGTTTTTAACAGGAGCATTCTAAGAGTTATTAAATACATGCACACACTGCACTAACATAGATCAAGACCCTAAAGGTAAACAGTCCAGATTCTTTTCAATTATGCTGCACTCCAGAATCCCCTTCTATGGGCTGATGTTCATATGACAGGGATTTAAAATTATGTTATATATGCACTACTGAAACATGTCATTTTTAGATCAATGGTGCAAAATCATCACTGTTACAGCTGCTCATTCCAGAATACTGTGGCATGCAATCTTTTCCACATTAACTGTTGATTAGTCACAAGAAACAGACAGTCACGCAGTAACACCTTAACGACTCCTTGACGATCCATCTCTATCAGCATAATAAACAATTGTAACAATGTGGTGCATGCAAAGTTAGATGAATATTTAAAGTTACACTTTAACTGCCCACATTATAATAAAGAAGGGTTCATTCTTTGGTTTTAAGAGTCCCTAGCAACCATGCATGCAAAGTCAAAAAGCACTTTCATTGTTATTTGATATATAATATATATCACCTCATTGTCTTAACACTCGCAAATGATTCATACAACAATGCTTTTCCAAACCTCTCTTAGTCCTTAGTTACCCCAAATTAAATGCGATAGAAACCGGGTGCTCCTAGGAGTTTGTTCAAGTAATCGCAGGGGGAAAACACAACCACGTGAGTCAGAAATTTACTGCGGTGTTTGAGGGTGAAGGTTTTGTTCTAGTCCATACTATTGACTGGATAAGTTATGACCGTACTGTCTATGATATCCCTAACTGGTCCTAGCAGAAAGAGTATGAACCCGCCATTGACTGAATAAAACATTGGCTTTAAATCTGATGTCACCTGTAGGTTTTTTGTCAAAAAGCAAATGAGACTCAGAGGTTGGGTTAATTAGCTACTTCCTCCTTGACAAAGTATCACTACAATACAATAAAAATGCGTAAAAACCCATGGTTAGGGTGATTAGAAATGACGAAACCAAAACCTTTTGTTAATGGCTTTCACTCGAGTAACTTATTGCAAGACTTTAAATCTTAATATAACTTAAACAAACGAGTTGTAAAAAAATGAATTTCCCTCAGAGTTGAAATGAATGTCAGTTCAAGTAATCTGTATCAAAAACCCTAGAGCCAGGGGTGCGAACGTGTTTTTTTAGTCGTAAATTGTAGCATTTCAGAAGTCAGCTTCAAGTGGTCATATGATGAACTGCAGTCCATCAGGTTCTGCTGTCCATCGAGGGGGAACACCAGACGTGTCTCCCTGGCAGTGAAGTTCTACAGGTATCTATGAAATAATAACTACATTTTTTATTTTGGAGTCAAAATTTGAGACTGAACAACAACACTGCCCTCATCAGCACTGCTGGATGCTTCCTACTCAAGTAGTCCAGCTCTTAATTATGTGCTCTTTTATAACACCGCTATCATGAAGATCAAAATGAAATTAAACAAACTTAGATTGTAAACAATATTTTAAACACGGCCAATTAAAAAGAAATCTGTTGATTAATAGTTGCAATTTTCAATGGCCTACACTAGACTTTTTCTTGTGTGTTTTTTACAGTTGGTATATGAATTTCATGATAATGTATCATTTATTGTAACCGTTTTTGATGACATTTTGTTGGCATTTTTTTGCACATATAGCATAATACACACTATTATTACCCTTTTGGTAGCTCCCAAGGCAAACAAAACAGCAGCTAAGGAAAATGTATCACCTATGTTCCTTGCTACATGGAAGTAAGTTGTATATAAACCCTATTACAGTTCAGTCATGCCACTTGACATTTAACATTTGCTCTTTATTTGCTCATTTTATAGTTGATACTGTACATTGGTCTCTTATTTGTATTAATTACATGATCACAGCTGAAACTTTGATAGAAAAAAAATGAAATTCACTCTCATGTTCTTGGGTTTTTCATCTGTCATAGTTATATTCCTTTGAATCCAACTCAATGAAGAAAACGTGTAATGCAACTGAAGCGTTCCTCTCAGAACTCATGTGAATTTGATCATCCCAGAGGACAATACAATAAAGTTGAGCTATAGTACACTGAGATCAAGTCCTCTAGTAAAATCGTTCATGACAGACACAGTTCAACACAATATCACCCCATATGGAACCAATTATTTATATATTCAGGAATGGATGTAAATAACCCACAATGAGCTCCACTGTTCACCTATAATAACCAAGTTGCATGTTTCATGTCTTTTCAAATTTGATTAAATAATATTTAAATCATATTTTTAGTCAACCCCTTCTACCTTAAAGGGACAGATCAATAGAAAATAACAAGAGAAACTGCAAGCAATTTGCCTGGATCTAAACATTGAAAGCCGGACTGTACTCGACATGAACCGTGCAAACCAAAGTGTGAAGATATTTCTCAGATCTTGCTCCAAACTCCACGAGTCTCTCTAAAGCAGATGATAAATCACACACGCTCATTCCTGGAGCGTTAGGAATGCCTTCATCCACAAAACAAATCCCACACACAGCTCTCCGCAACTTCACAATGCCCGAGCCAAAGAAAAGAACCACCGGTGATGTCAAACACTTGTTGAGCATGTTTGTGAGAAGAAAGACATGATGTGGTTAGAGCTGTACTCTTAAACTAAACAGCAAAGTAAGACTTCTGGGAGATAACACCTGCTCAACTTAAAATGGTCACATTTTGGAGATGTTTAAAATGTATAAAATGATGCTATTTAAGACATAACACAAAATAAGCAATGAGATCCCAAAACATCATTATTATTTTGTGTTTTGTTTTCACTCTGATTCGATAAAAAATAAGAAATTTTTAAAGATCCAAAGTCAATGGCATACAAAGCAAAAAATATTCTAAAAGGGCATCCTGTTTTCAGTTTTTCTATCATGACATAGAAGTCTTTAGTCTTATCTAATCTTCAGTTTTCAGTATCATTCAATATTTATTGCAAAATTTCTTCTGCATGCTCTGCTTTTTTTTTTAGATTTTTTTTGTTGTCATTGGTAATTTCATTGTAGATCACTACAAGCCAACATCCAAAAAATATTTGACCAGAATGCCTGCAGGGGCTCTAGCTGTAATAGTGTTATTCGTTACTGGATCTCAATCACATTGTCTTGAGTGTAACATAATACAACAAAAACCCATCGAGGCATTCCATCTTGTGGATAATTTTTCATCAGATTAAATTGAGATTGACAGATGTAATGCTTACAGTAAGCTCTGCCTGAATATAATTGCTGTTGACGTACTTTGTCTTTTTTTTATGTATGATTTTTAAATAAAGGTAAGTTTAAAAAAGAATGAATCTTTCTCGTCATATGTAAAATATAATGTAAAATAGCTAAATAAATTGTAACAAGTATAATACATTGCAGCCATTTTAAATAAATAATAACAATAAAACTGCAATTTGGCCAACAGTGCACTACATGAATACATGCACCCATCAACAATCACAACACGTTCGGTGTTTTTAACTATGTTTCAGTCGAGTTTTTCCATTAATCACTCTGTACCACCACCAAACGTGTAACAGTTAAACAGCTACTGGCCAGTGTGGGAAGTGTCTTTTTATATTTTTGCCAGTTTCTGTAAAGTACTTTGTATGAATCGTGACCCCCTCCCCCCATCCCCCCCAATCAAAACCAATCAGCGTTTTAGAGATAACATGGACAGGGGAAAACAACTCTGATACAGAGGTGGGTCAAATACATCTGAGATGTACTGTTGTTTGAATTTGCAAGCAGTGAACCAGGGCTGCACGGACAACTCTCAGTCTTCAGGCTGAGAAAATGACATTTTCTTGGGTGTGTGTCATATCTTGGACAGAATAAGTATTTATCAGTATCAAGCGTTGGATCACGGACGCTAACAACCTAGATTTGATTGCAGTTTAGCCCAGTGATGCGTTAAACTGAGTACTTGAGCTGAATTTTAGTGTTTGATTTCTTCTTATTATTGTTATTAGTAAGCTCTCACTTTGAGCCACAAACACTTTTGGGTTTGTTTGTTCAAACTGCAGGAGTTATCAGAGGGACACATAGTTTCCAATCTCCCCACGAAACTCCCTTGAGAACGGCTCTAACTTTCCCATGAGAATGCTGATGGTTAACACACGCTAAAGATTGCGTGTGAGAGACATGGAGTCTTTTTAGAACTCCCACACTTGAAAACAAATTACTTTAAAAATAGTTTTTAATAAGTACTTCCTCTTCCTCATTGGCTCACTTTTTTTCACTATGTTTCCTGTTTACTGTTTATTATTCAATTTATTCAGTTCAATCTCAAGTAAAAACAAAATAATGCCAAATTTTAATTTTAATATATATTGTAAGTCCACATGCCTTAAAACAACTCATTTTTTCCTCTTATGAAGCTGTCACAAATAACAAAAAAAAGAATAAATAAATATATATATATATATATGTACAAGCGTCACGGTGGCGCAGTGGGTAGCACGGTCGTCTCACAGCAAGAAGGTCGCTGGTTCTAGGCTCGGCTGGGGCAGGTGGCATTTCTGTGTGGAGTTTGCATGTTCTCCCCGTGATCGCGTGGGTTTTCTCCGGGTACTCCGGTTTCCCCACAAGTCCAAAGACATGCGGAATAAGTGAATTGAATAAGAACGATTGCCCATAGTGTTAAAGTGTGAATGTGTGTGTGAATGTTTCCCAGCGATGGGTTGCGGCAGGGAAGGGCATCCGCTGCGTAAAACATATGCCAGTGAGTTGGCGGTTCATTCCGCTGTGGCGACCCCGAAAGGGAATAAAGCCGACATGAAGATGAATGAATGAATATATATGTACAAATGTAAACACCAAAACAGCGTTTATGTAAAAACATAATTGTTATGCTTTGGATTTACAAAATAAAGGAAATTCCTCAATGCTCGCTGCTAAATACTAGAAATTTTCCGTGGTGGGGAAATTTACATATATTTTGTATAAAAAATGTGTAAATACTATTTGAACTGTGTTTACTAAAATAAAACACTACTTTTTAAAGATGAGTAATGTCCTATAATCTAGAAATAAGTGCCAATCTTTAAATAGCAATATAAATGATGCACACAACATTCACCAGGTCAGGAAAAAAAATTGTATACTTTAACTACAGATATCTCCACTCCGTCCATGAGCAGGCTGATTCTTCATCTCCCCTTGAGATATTACTGCTTTATATCTAGCACTTTTAGCATAGCTTAGCATAGATCACTGAATCGGATTAGACCAGCAGATTCCTGCTTTATTCTATGTGCACTAAGATACATTTGGCACTAAGATAAAATATTGGTCTTATAAAATGAAAAGTTCATTTTATAAGACCAATATTTTTAGGAAAAACTTATTGTGGCATAAAAATCCAGGAGCTTCGCTGCTTTTAATAACAGGCAACTTTGCTGCAGTAATATTCACCGCAAGTGCAAGGATGTTATGTTGCATTAAGCTTAAAATTTTAAAAAGAAAAGATCTGTAATATTTGAAGGCTCAAAAATTTTTAAAATATGAAAAGACACTTCATATTTTAGGGACAATTGATTTAAAAAAAGTTTAGTTTTTTTCCACACATACTGAACAGCAGAAGTGTTTGCTTGTGCAAAGTTTAAAACTCATTGAGACAAGAAAACGCTAGTAAAATTAATAGGGTGGAGTGTTAGTGCTTGTGTTCATCCTGTAAAAGGTATTGAGCATGCTCAAACACAGCTGGTATTGATCAGCTGAATAGAGGTGCCAGGGCATATATGGGCACATGGAACACATTTTCTTCTTGAGCACTGAAAGAATTCACTATTCATCCAAAACATCTTTCAGCTAATTAAGAGGTGAATCACACAATAGATGCCAGCCAAAACAGTTGACGTCAAATATTATCAACGATCAAAAGAATAGGGAAACACTACATTACACACATATAAAAATATTAAGCTTTGATCAACTGAAAGATGGCTTGATGGCTTTGAAGAACTTATCTGTACAGTTGTGTAATTCTGTTCAACAAGTGTCATATTTAGTGAATGTTTTTTTCTTTTCACTGAATTCTCTTTTGTTCTTTTCACTGAATGTATCTGCTAAAATAGTAATTAAAAATCTTAATTTTGACAGTACAGAAAAAGTCTGAACAAATTATAACTGCTCTCCTTTTATCCTCACCAACCATATGAAATGCAAATAGTGTTCCAGGTACTGTCATAAATCAAAGGCCGCTTTATTGTCAGCTATATGTGTAGAAACATCCAGCAGAGAAATAAAATGATGTGACTATCTTACCATTTACAAACATCATCTTAATTATAAAAATATTAAATATAAAAGGATAGCAATAATGTTAACAAGAATTGAAAACTAAAAAACAAAACAGCCATTAAAATAAAAAAAGAGTAAACAATAAATGCTGCAAGATTATATAATAAAGAGATTTCCCTCCAAAAAGGACAGATGATGTTACAAATGGCTGATTGTGCCAAAGTGGAAAAAGGCAAACCAAAAGGTAGCATGAGGTTCAATACTAAATATTAAAGTGGCATGCTACTGTTCAGAGTGTATGAGATGAGGTACAGGGTTCACAGTCCAAGAATGGGATTGGAATACCAAAGAAGTGTTGATATCTAACTAGAGGTCTTAAATTTCATAGATTTCATATCATTGTAATGCATTTTTTTTATAAAATGTACAAAAATGGTTTACTCAAAAGCCTTTATATAACAATCAATACCTATTTCCATCATTGCTAAAAATAATAACACATGAACTTTGCATGCTTGTGACAGCATTTTGTGCTGAGAATAAAGAAAAAGATCTGTTATAAAAGAAAAAAGAAAACACTCAACAGATGTTTGGGACAGAAGTCAAGCCAATATACACATTCTCTAAACACTCATCCAAAACTGAAACAGCCTGGAAAGCTCTCCACTGTACATACTGTAAATATATTGGACAGTACTGTAGTTCACGGCTCACTAGAAACCAAGAATTAAAGAGCAGGTGGGTCACGTCAAAGGCAAGAGTAGCGGAGCCAACAAAATCCTTTCCTTCTGCTCTTCATTCCCAAAATTCCATGCCGTTCCTCCTTCACTCATTCGGCCTGCTCTCCACAAACTCAAGACGAGGAGAGATGGGGATTTGCTCCTTTTATGGAGATGTAACATGAGTTAGTGATGCTGATTGGGATATGACTTCCATCAAAATCAACAGACAGCCCTGCACAAATGAGCTCAAGGACACGGATCCAGTGTTTTAAGATGTACTAAACAGTATTCAAGCACTGGGAGGGTTGGGGATCACTTCCGTATGGCTTTGGTTATCTACAATGCATTTATCAAAACAGACAAGATTCCAAAATAGTTTATTCCTCCACTGTTGCCCGAGATCTGATCATTGTTTTCTCATCTACTAAAAAAACACAACAAAGCAGGCTACAGGATTTCCTTTGGATGGGCTTGTGCTGTCATATATTTCATTTCATACATAAATAACAGATCTTATCAGTAATAATAGCCACAGAAGACTGAAAAAGCACATTGTGCAGTTTTATGCAGTAAAAAGGAACACGTGACAGCGTTGTCATGAGACTGGAGAAAAATAATCTCATTAGGTGTGTTTTCTATAAAAAAAAAAAAACAGTGGGGAAAAGGCCTACATTTTCTGGGCTCAATCTATTTATGTAAAGTCACATGCAGTCTGAACGAGTGCATCATTTGTTAAATAAAAATATTTATTATTAAAAAATAAAAATGTCACATGTAACCTGAACCGAACTTCATTGTTGAAGACAGGCAATTCACTTGAACAAAGTAAATTTGGAGAAAATGCAAATCTGCTTGCAACAAGAGAGGAAAATAGAATCAAGTCACACTGTAGAACTTATCTTCATCCAACTTCCTTTCTGAAGCTGTGTTCAGACCAAGATTGGGCAAACACATAGATGTTCTCTGAATGAACACAAGAAAATATAAAGAAAAAAAAAGAAAAAAGAAAAAAGAAAATCCATTGTCCGCCATAGATGTATTTGTTTTATACTCATGTGACTCCTGATTGGTTGGTGCGGCCGCAAATATCTGGAAAAGTTCAGATAATTGATTATCTCTTCAACGTTCAAGTGTTCTACAGAGATTCTCAGAGATTGCCTTTTCTCACTGAATTAACAACTTCTTACTGCCCACAGCACTTCATTTGTGCTTTATCATTTACTTTAAGTGAACTACCAACAATTTTAGTGAACCCTGTGTGAGTAGCATGCATTCGAGATGCTTTTTGATTGGACACATTCTCTAGGTACATAGTTCATCACAAATGTTAACATTCAATGTTCAGATGACAGAGTGAAAAATATCATGTTTTCCTTAAACTATTCTATTTTTACACTCTAAACAAATCTAGGCAGGTTAAACTGGATTTTGCTCCCATTAAAATTCACCTTCTGAATCCCTTCGAAGCCCCACATGCATGCAACTGGCCAAATATCTCACAACTACAAGAATGTTACGTTTAATACTGGTCAGCTTTCTTCAGTCTGGCATCAGAAAACATGACAGGAAACATATAGGAGAAGTATTATTTTGAGGCTAGGGCTACAGGTGGCAGAAAAGTGGCACAGTGGGGGTTTGTCATCCTGTAACCAGGCGGTTTGATCGCTGCTAGGTCAATTCTCCTGTTGTGGCCCTGGGCAAATCACTACACCCCCATTGCATTATATGTATTTGTGTGACTGATGGTGTGTGGTGGGCAGGAGGCCGTAGGTGCGGAATGGCAGCCAGGTCCTGTCAGACTGCCCCAGGGCAGCTGAGGGCTACCAAGGTAGCTTATCACCGCCAGAGTGTGAATGTGGAGAAAGTGAATAATTTTCTGAGAATTTCAAAGCGTCTTTGAGTGTCTAGAAAAGCGCTACATAAATTGAAGGCATTATGATTTTATTGTTATAGTCTGAAGCTCAACAGAATGAATCTCTCAGCTTTGCGAGTGATCATGAACAGATCTGAGCTCCATTAAACAGCTAAGTCTGTAGATGTTGAGTGTTAAATCCTGCTGAATAAACTCTGTGAGCGTTGGTTCATCCTGCATGTTGAGGATGATGGAGACAGATGCTTCCTCTGTCCATCTGATCAAATCAGGACATAAAACCACACCTCTTTCGCCATGGATGTTTATGGCTCTATTGTTCTGCAGCCTAGATACAATCAGTAGATATACAAAGTGTGGACAGAGAGATTTTTGTTATGAATAAACTGATGCAGCATATTACCACCACTTACATGTACAGACTCCCTGACCAAACAAAGATTGATGATGTGTTCACAGAATGACTAAAAGAACAAGAATGAATGAAAATGAGTAAAAACTTTAATTGGTAAAAATGATTCAAGCTCTATGAAACCTCAACCACTAAATGAAGTACAATAGAAAGTCATCAGATGGACTGTTCAAAAATGTAGTTCAGTGCCAAAAATGAAAAAAAAACAAAAAAAAAAACTAAACCAAAAGTGATTACAGCTGTTAAAAAGAAAAGGACAAAAAAGGTGCTGCTTTGAATTTCATAAAACCACAGTGAACTTCAATTTATACTGAATTGAAGTGATACTAGCATGGTTAAAAGCTGCCTCTTCCACAACATTACAGAGGGCCTAAAACTACCCCATTTAGTGTAGTTTTCTCAGTTTTTTTTACCAAACAGTGGAAATGGTTATGAGGGAAGACTTCACATGCATGTGCTAGGTTGGATTTATAGTCAGTCAAGGCTTTGCTCTTTTTTCAGTTTTGTCAACTACTCCGGCCACTCTCAGAAAGCTTTCTTTTCTGCTGCATTGCATATTTCACAAACAGACATTAGCAATTATGCAAAGGCAAATCTAATCTTATTTAATAGCGTTAAATATTGGAGGAATCCCCACCTCCAGGAGGTTAACATTTGTCAATGGGGCGGTTTCTGTATGAAATGAAATGTATTTAGGGGTGCTGGTTTTAAATAAGTCTATAGAAAAACAGATTGCAAAAATACTGAAAACGGTTGGCAGCGACTTTTATTGCATTTTTTTATTTTTTAAAAACTCTAGACAGAATTCAGAAAAATTTGTCTAACTTTTGTATTTTATCGTTTTCACATACAGAAAAACAAAAGTTTGAAAGTCTAGCTGTGAAGACGGTTTCTGATAATCATTTTACAATCATATTAAAATGCTATTCTGGTTGTGCAGTGATATTTTTGAGCAATCACCTATGATCTGACCCCATCAGGTACTTTTGCTCATGATAAATAGCTCCCAGGTTCTACCAAGCCATTAGTTTTAAATGTGACAGTTCAAAGAGGTTATGTTCAGGCTATGGAGTAAATATTCCTTTGCTATTCTCTTTAACTTGCACATTTGAGCAAATACACAATCCCCGTACTAGCAAATAACAACTGTCCAAATAAAGGAGCATGAAACTAATGCAGCACACACCTCCAGCACCATGCTGTCCACTTTCCCTGAAATCAGCAAGCTATTAAACAGATGCTTTGCTACGTAACAGATTTTCAACAGTTCTTGACTTTTCCCAGTTCTTTCCACAACTTTTATTGTCAGTACAGTGGGTCCCTGCTTTTTAATATTTTCCGTCACTGTGTTTTATAAATAGGAGCTGGAGTAGAGAGTGAGTTTAATAGGAGACAGCTGGATGTGATTACCTTCCTGCCGTCTGTATACGCTGTATCAGCTTTCTTGGCTTGGTGTAAATGAAGCCGGTGGAATGGCACTGGAGGAATGGTAGAGTTAAATCTAGCAACACAAAGGCTGTAGTGTGTCAAACACCCAAGCCCTCTCTTTGGGTCAGTGCTATGAATATAATAATGTCACAAATGAAGGTCTGATTAGGGTTGTTTATGCAGGACAAATACTACAGTTCCTATATGAATGTGGTAGTGTTCAGTTTACAGATAAAGTGAATTTTCACAAATAGGCATTTAAATTAACAAATATTTAGAAAAAGCTGGTTTGATTTATTTGTAGTTACATCTAATACAATCCAGATAATACTGTCCAGTACAATGGTACAGGAAACAGACTGGTCCTGTGCATCTGGCTCAGCTGCGCTGGGTAATAATGTCTCTATTGCTTCATCATTCAGCATGCACCCAGACTGAACCCATCCTTGCATGCAGTATATCTATTGCAGTATATCAGGGATATCAAACTCAATTCCTGGAGGGCTGCAGCCCCTGCTGGTTTTTGAACCAAACCTGCTTCAAGAGATACAGCAGTAGCTTCAAACAAGCCTAGTGGAGCTTAAATAATGGAATCAGGTTGTTGACCTGAAATGTGCTGGGCTGCACAATTCCAGGATTTGAAATTGGGACCACTACATTAAATCTAAATGATTGAAGACCCAAGTGGAAAAAAGTAAACATTCTAACCTTAAAAAAACTAAATACAATTTTTAGTAACTCAAAGCTAAGACATATGTTTACTAACAAGTTAATTTGCATCTGCCAAATGAATAAATGTACATAACATTTGACAGAAGCAGTTGCAGAAGCATTGTTTTCAAACTAAAGATACACAAACCAATGCTCTATATAATTATTATTTTAAAATATTGAAGCGTAATAAAGTGGATTTTCTTTCTTATTCAACAGAAACAAATACATTGCAAGCAATACGATTCTTTTTTTCTTCTTTTTGGGCCACCAAGGCCAACCACCACCAACCATTTTTTTCACTCAAAATTTTATCAATTAAGTATAGAGTCAAATTCACCAACGTCAGAGGTCTCAAAATTGTGAACAGCCTTTAAGCCATCAACATGGATGTCTATTGGAATCTGCTCACTTCTAAATGCCTGGAGGGAAAGAGAGGGGTTGCCAATTGTAACAAATCAAGTACAGGCAAGTTGGATTAATAGGAGAGGTTACTCTACTGCCATTAGTGGGCAAAAATGTGTATTTAATCACTTCTTTCATTAATCTTAATGTTTCTTGAACATTAATGTTAATTTTTTGAACATGGGACAGGAAATGACAACCTATAGTTGATTAAGTTTTCCCCAAAACAACAACATTTGTTTAATTGCAGCTACCTATTAATTTATGCCTCGTAATGAGTGTTTTTATCCAAAGTAGCAACAAAGCAGTGGACTAATGTATTGATTGATAATTTAACTCTTTGTTGTTCAAATCTACAATTGTTGGAGGTACATTTTGAAAGATTGAAAGCCATCAACAAACCAAAGATTATTACACTTGCCATTTATTCATTTAAAAATACACAGAAAATGAACATCTGGTAGTACGATAATATTCCATAACTAGGTCCAATCGAAACATGTTAGAAATTATCTACAGGAACCTGTTGCATAACGCCCATGGTCCATCAAATTCTAACTCAAACATTCACCAGAAGATTGAGAAGCTCTTAAAATGCTAGAGAAGCTCTTGTGTGAACCACAGCTCAGTGTGAACAGGAACAGTTGTCAAAGCAACTGCTGGAAAAACAGAAAATGTTTAATTAAGTGCTTATCCTGCAGGTCAAACATCATCTGATTGAATAAGAGCTCATTCTGGACCATTCTGTAAAACGGAAGTGTCCTCGCCAGGGTCTGTTTGAGGAATTAATAATATTAAGATAAGCTGAATTGAATTACAGTAGTTTGACAGATATTCTTTTCGCTGAAGCATTGATGGCCAGTAAACTGAAACAGTATAGTGCATACTGTTTAACAGTGCATAAAATATGGTTTTTTTTTTTTACTACTTCTGGTGTAATATAATTTTTTATATTTAACAAAATGTGTTGACCAGTTTTGGCCTATGTGTTGAACCATAGACAATATTTAAGACAACATAAACAATGCTCTTCATATATTTCCAATGGGACATAACCATCATCATTGAGATGAATCTTAAAATAACTACACAAAAGCTGGGGATTTTACACTTTAACTTTTAATCTTCAGTCGTAGCTTGCATTCAGGGTGGTGAATGAATTAAAGACAGCTTTATTATTAGATTTCTTGAGGAAAATAGCAAGAGGAAATGAGTGCATTTGTTGACTGAAAAAACAAGAATAATTCTCATACTCATCGTCCTTCATGTTCTACACCATCACTATCATTTGAAATACTATTAATATTTTAGACTTATTGGCCATTTTCTTACTGTATGTGATTAAATTACTTATCAATGTAACATACTTATCAGATGCATTGTGTTAATGTTACTGATCTGCTAAATGTCAGTAATGAAAACAATATTATTTTCCAAAGAAAAACATTGTATATTTCTACATTTTAAAATACATTTATTTGTGTGCTTACTTGTACAATAAAAATATAAAATCCCATTACATCTACATTGCTTGCAAGACTAAGTTTTTTTAAATAAATAAAAGTAAATTAATAATGTATAAACTGCATTGCCAAAATCCAAACTGTTGCAGCATTTCAGTACATCTATATTTTGCTAATCCCACTATTTATTAAAGTTTATTAGAGACATTTGACACCCATATATTATATTTTATACATTATAAATACTTTATTATTAAAATAAAAAAAAATGTCAGATTTAACTGAATTGCAGAAAAGTCTTTATAGTCTATATGTTCATCTTCATCTAATCTTACCCTGTGTGGCTAATGTTGGTTAACGTTACAGAGAGCTCAATTTTATTTGCGGATGGTCATCTTCTTCCAAAAATAAAAATAGAGACTTATTACTAGCTCATTGGGCAAAGACAGAACATTAACAGAATCTACTCCACGAGGGCCAACCTGTATGGGTCGATTAGTTGATAGTTCTGAAAATCTGAAAACAGCTTTCTGTTGAGATTGCGACTCAGGCAACATTTGAAACTCCAAATACCCAGAAGTAGGTGAGAAAAAGCATCCCTATGAAGAATATGGTCTCCTTTCCAATCGATTTTTTAACCAGAAGATTTAAAAAGCAGCCATAAATAAAGCCAGTAATGTAGTATAGCATTAATACATACCGCTAAAAACACCAGAGATTGCTTTTCCTCAACTCCGATACCAGACCTTTGCGGATCTCGTAAATTAAGACAAAGTCTCTCTAAATGTTGTGCTTGACTAGGTGGCTAAATATAAGTTTAATGCTTTCATGATCTGAACTCAGCTCAGTATGTGCGTACATGTGTGCGTGTGTGTGTGTGCGTGCTAGGGGGTTTGTTGCAGTGACGTCCCTCTCCACACCGAGTCTCAGTGTGTTCACCCTCAGAGACTTTCCTATGGGGCTTCCAGCTGCTTTCCATTTGCCTCCCTGCAGCTCAGCTAGTGAGAGTGAATGTGTATGTGGTTGGAGGAATGATGCTAACACACATTCAGCCCCAGCCTTCAGGACGGCAGCCAGATCAAGCCTGATGACGGAGGATTTGTGCTGCTCTGAACTCACCGACGGAACACATACAAGGTCTCTATCGGTTTAGAACAGATCTGAGTGTTGTTTGATGAAACAGTACAAGGATTAAAGTTTATGGCAAGCTGGTATGCAAAAAAAGGGGGTTCGGAAATAGATTGTACTTTCAAATTTAAAAAGATAGGATCAAAGAAATAAACATTAAAGCAGAAAAGGGTCACACAAAAACGTCTGAGAGCCAACTGAAATGTTCTTCTAAAATAAGACTTTTTATCAAGTTAAGTTTTCCCTTGTTTTACCTTCAAAGTAAAAAAAGAAACACACTAACAAGACAAACAACTAAGCTAATAGTAGATACACTGCAAAAAATTAATTCTAAGCAAAGCTGAAAATGCTTAAAATTAGATTGAAAATATTGATTTTCTTATTTTAGGAAGAAACATTTTGGGTATAGTTTACTTAGCTTCTTTTGAGAAAATAACACTTAAATTTTCTTGAGGAGAAAAACACTCTTATTCTGGTCATTTTCTTGAATTAAAAAACTGTGAAACAAGCTGCCGATTTTGCCACTGATCTTAAAACAAGAATCTTAAAACAAGAATTTTTGACTCAAAATATTCTTATTTCAAGATGTTATTGATATCTTATTTTAAGAAATCAATATTTTAAGAAATCAATATTAAATACTGATATCTGACAATGGCGTAAGAACATTTGAATTCTTGAAATAAGACTCAAATGTTTGTGAAAAGAACAGAAGAAAAATAATCTACACCATAAATAAATCATCCAGTTGTAAACTAACTTTGATGGAAGAGATATGTACTTCAAAAAAAGCACTCTTGAAACAAGAAAAAAAAAACTCAAATATAGATCAACTCTTCCTACATCAAGCAAAATAGTCTGCTAATGGGGCAAGCAAATTTGACTTGGCAAGAATTTTTAAAATTAGCAAAAAATTCTAGCTGATAACAGCTCTTATAACAGCTTGGATCTTAAAAATAGACATAAACTGACAAAACAAGTCTTTCCAAGCTGCGAAAATGCATTGAAACCAGAATAGTCCAATTTGTATGTAGCTTATAAGAGACCAAATTCTTTGCCAGCACTTATAGCGTAGCGGTCAGAGCACTGACATGTGGTGTGGACACATCTGGTAACAAAGGTTTGAATCCAGCCTTTGTCCTTTGCTGATCATCTCCCCAGAGCTCTACTAAGTGTTCTTCCTCGCTCCTATCGGAACTGTACTATCTGAAAATGCATCAACAGGCCTAAATATTATATAATATAATTATTTAAAATAAAAATTTTAAGTTAGAATTTCTAGTTTTAAGAACCCACATTCTACTTTAAGAACTAAAATTAAGCACAAACTGTCTTAATTTAAGGTCATATATACTTATTGTAATACTACATTTTCTAAGTTAGTCTTAAATAAAAGAGAAAGCATCCTAGTGTTATGACAGATTGTCTAGCTTTAAGAGACTAGATACAAGTTGAAATATTCTAGTTTCAGTTCAGTTTCACAGTTTGGAAAGACTTGTTTTGAGAGTTTTTGTCTATTTTTAAGATCCAACAGCATTTGTTATCAGCTAGAATTTTTTTCAAATTTTAAGAATTCTCGCTAAGTCAAATTTGCTTACCCCATTGTCAGATTTTTTTGCTTGATATAGGAAGAGTTTAACTTTATTTGAGGGTTTTTTTCTTGTTCCAAGAGTGCATTTTTTGCAGTGTAGAACTTTCAAATGAGGCTTCTTCATCTGAATAACACTTATGTGCTTTAAAAAAAAATTTTCGATATATTTTTATTGTTTTTAAAAAGAATGTATTAATATTCCTCACACAATAATAGATTCAATTTATTTACATAATCAATTACATCAACAGCTGCAGTTCAAATCAATGACACATTTATATCTGACAATTAATGCCTATTTTTGAAACGAATAAAAACATAACTGGTTTGCATGCAGCAAAGCTACAAATTAATGAGTGCTCATGGCACTTCTGACAACCCATAATATCCCAAAAATAATGCTTAAAAATGCTTTAAAAATAACGCAGATCATTTCGATTTTATAAAACTAACATAGTATATAGTTCGAGTATAAAAATATTATACAATGGAAAGCTTTATTTTGATGAAATAAAATAAAGTAAAATAGTATTCAGATAAAAATTTATTTAGTTGGCTATATCGCTCAGCAGAATAAAGCTCCCTCTCATATGCTAATACAACATGGCAATAAAAATCTAAAACGGCTTTTAATAGTTTTAAAATGTTTGAAATACCTTAAAACCTAACCTACTTCAATATCCAAAACCTAATAAAAACCCTTTTAGCTGAACTCCTCTGAGCTCTTACATGGCAGTATCACCTCATGGAAACACAGGAAAGTGCCTTCACAACTCAAGCCAAGGCTGGCAGGATCACTTTAAACAGTTTTGCCACACGTCACAGGGACAGATACTTTACACTAACTCTAAACAAAAGATCCTAGCTAATGCAAACACTTCTCTGAAGCACACAAAGAACATGATACAATAACTGTTTATCTCACTCACATGCGAGATCTCTTAAATCAACATTGTACTAGTAAGGTCTCATTCATGTTTGTATTCTGTTACGTGGATAAACATCAAAGAAATAAATAAATAGGTAATTCCTGCAAATTCGTCTTTCTATTCTCAACAAAATATGACTGACATCACTGGACCATTCATAGATGTGAATAGCCTAAAATGTAATGCACGCTGATATCAAGATCCATCCAAATAGTCTGGTCAAGATCCATGTTACAATTAAAAACAAATTCTCTCCAAACAGGGAGAGCCAGCTTTCTGTTACTATATAGACCACAACTGAATTAGATTAGAGGGGCTAACACATTTAATTCCAGACTAAAACTGTTGACTGTAAGAAACATGGATGCGGTGTCTGTGATGTCACCCCTAGGTTTCATGTGAAGGGTAAATGAGGCTCCAAATGGACAAAGCCAGTCATCACAATTACGGAATAGACTCGCCACAAGGTAATCGATTATATATAGAGATAATATCAAAGAAACCCACGTGGCTAAAGGTTGAAAGCTTAATTTTATGCAAACGATTGAGTAATAAAAAGGTAATACAACCTAAATCAATTAACAGCATCTGTTGGACACAATTTATTATGCACTAGGAGTGCACGCAGAGTGCTGACACAGAGACACAAAAAGCTTAGATTGTAGTGCCATAAAGAAACGGAATCAACCAAATCTTGAAGCCTGAAATCAAATCGTTTGATGAGAGCAATCAAAGCAGGACCCAGACCAGACAGTGGACAACAAGCACAAGAATAGTGGCAGTGTAAATTAACAACAATAAACACAAGCAAAATCTTTCAAAGGAGGCTTCTTATTTTGGAATTGATTTCCATTCTATGAAAGAAAATAAATTTACTAAAAGCATTGAGGTTTTGCCTTAATATCTGCATGCTTAAAAACATTCCCCCCAAAGGGCAGAAGATAAAACGTCTCCAGATGGAGCTAATAGACAATCTTCCCTGTAAACCCATCTACTTTAAGAGAGGTACAGTGGTCGCTCCACTGACAGACAGGATTCAGTTGAAATCTGCCGAGGCGAGCGAAGGCCTTGGAGATAAATGAGTGTCTTTACTTCAGACGAAGGCTGTTTATGCTCTGTGATCCATTAAAGATCACCCAGAGAGCTGGCATTGAGACCCTCCTGCCCACCCACAGCACAAGGACAGCTCTGAAAGGAAAGCTTCTCAACTGCAAACTGGCCAGAAAAGCATCCAAAACTTTGAAATCCCTTCCTAAATAGAACCCTGATTAAAATATGGAGGGTTTTCATATTATTTGCATTTTTAGACTTGTTTTTAGACAGTGAAAGCACAAAATATTAATTTTATATATTAAACTTATTTTATTTTATTGCTCTTGTTAAGAAGATAGAACTTTGCATTTTAACAATTCTCATTTATGTCAGACGTAAAATTAACTGGATGAAGAATGTATCACAGCACTATTCGGAGAACACAAAAAAATGTCACTCAAGAATGAATAAATGATGGAAAGTCACATATTTTTGCATGTCTGAAATACATTTTGGCATTTTGATTTACTTTTTAAATCCTTGATAGGATCGTAACTTCACAAGAATCGAAGTTCTAGGGGGAGGAGGGCTCAATAAGAACCAAAAGGTCTCGAACCTCTCTTTTGTTTGCAACGCATTTTGTAAATAGCTTATTACATGTTCCACAGCTCAGCAAACATGTTGCTTGTTAATGCAAACTTTGTCATGCATTGTTCTGATCTAACTTAAAACAGGAGCATTGTATGGGGTAAAGCCTTCCTGTAAGAAGCTATTCCATGGAGAAGTGGCCCTGCGAAGGCTCATAAAGCAGCGCTGGAGTAATTTACAGGCCTGTGTGGGCCCCCCAGTTAGCTCCTGATGGCCTGAGGACATTCGAGCGACCAGTGCTCCAAGCTTGCTCCCAGCAGAACGACAAGAAGCTAACGTTGGCCTCACAATGACAAAACAATATAAGCTTTTGCTTCAATAGGTAAGTTCATCCTAATCATTTTTGTTCATAAGGTACAACCACCAGATATGTTTACTAACACTAATATAATTCTAAGACCTTGACTTATATATCATTAATATGTCATTCTTTAGTCCATTTATTCTTTCATATTTGGGAGCTCATGGACCTTTAAAGCCTTCAGAGCTTTCACACACACTACATGAAAGATAAAATCTGAAAAGCAGAGTGGAAAACTTAAGCAGCCAAGATTGACATTTTAACTTTTCCCTTAATCTCAAAATGTTATCCTATGAACTATCAAAAAGAAAATGAAACTGAAGTACAATCACTGAACACTGAACAATTTTTCTTTTCGATGCTGATTAATTGAAATATCTTACAGGTTTTAAAAACATAAAATACAAAAATAATATATATATCATATGGCTCTTTACAATTAAAAGTAAAACGTAACATACAAGAAGCCAAAAACCAAACATTTAAATGTGAACTGTCTAGTAATGCGCTGGCAGAGCTCATATTTCCAAAACAAACATCAGCCATTGTTGAAAGACCAGGAATGGCTAAACTCAACTTGGCAGTAGGTGCATTGATGCTACACAATTACATTTGCGTGTCACACTATCATGGTGGTGGTGAGAAATAAAAGCAAATATTTTATAGGCAACCTCAGATGCCAATTTAACACAAGTTAATTTGGTTCACTATGGTAAATGCTTTTGTTGAAAAAAATGTTTTACCTCAATAAAAACATTTTTGGAAAAACAAGCCATCTTGGATAGTGTGCAAAATGATGCAGCTAAACACAGACATAGGAGTATTTAGCTGCGCAGTTGTGTACTTCTTCATTTCCAAAAAAAACCCACAGACCTTCGAAGCCAGGTCTATTCACTAGCAAACTGTTGGTCTACTTTGTTTATAACCGGTTTATGATGTGAAGTAATAAAATGTTCTTTAACTCTCTTTAACTTGTGCTTAGATCTTGCCTAGGGCAGTAACATGCTCAGGGCCAAAGAGCATAATGCATTTGATTAAAATAAAATAATAAGTTATTAAAATAAAACCCTTGGAGGGATTTTTATGCACTTAACATACTTCTTTGGACAAGCCAAGAGGATCTTAATTAATGTGATCAAGAGTGTTTCGAAAATGTTTCACTGTTTCAGGTGTGAATAAAAAATGTGGAGGGCTCTGATTTCTGTAGTAGGACATCATAGGGCAATAAAATGTTATATACTCAAAATACATGTCTTTGAAAGCTGATGGTTTCTATAGAAACTAGTTTTTCAAATGGTTTCTTTGGGAGCGCAACAGTGTTAACCAGAAGTGATTGGCCCATTTATCCATCTGGATTTTAGTAGTAGTACCCCATTGAAAAGAGGAGGAGTTTGTACAACTCACTCGTACGAAGGCTGTGTAGGAATGACACTGCTGTCGATAAATCTCCAGGTTAAACCGCTGACTCACTGCACCCGTTTGTTCCCCGCCGTTTCCAAAATACACCCGTGGTGGCAAATCTTTATGTCTCTTCTCGGAATCTGCCGTCAGGTTGTACAGTAACTCTGAGGAGTAGAGCAGACAGTCATATTTCCATAAGACAACAGCGTGTGTAAACATGGATTGTGTTTATATCTTCTTTATCTGAAATATTCCAGTTCGGATCGTGATATCTAAACAAAGTCATTAAAGATGTCAGTCGTCATGTTGAGGGGATTTCAGTAGAGCTCAAGAGCATTTACAAGAGTTTTCATCCATCTCTAAAAGTTAAGAAGCAAAAACATTCATCAAAATGAACTGACGGGTCTCGAAGAGAGTGGTAGAGTTAGCGGTCCAAAATCAAGTGTTTGGTGACCTTTTCTCTGTTTGTTTGGGGGTTAGGTATGACCCAGACAACTCTTGGTGAAATTCATCCATCAACAGATAAACACTTTTCCAAAAAATACAGACATTGATCAAAAACACATCAACTCTTGGATGTGGCCCACAGCTTTCTTTCCACAGTTATTACAGCAGGAGTCCAGGAACTTGATGAATGTCTGGACGCTTTTTGTGATGAGGTCAAACATGCAATAGCTCTCATCCTGAAGCTGAGCAAGAGCTATTATTACACCGTTGGACTCATTGGGTGTCACTCTGTGGATCAGAGCTGGGCTATGGGACCAACGCTGGGGACTTCTCTTTTAATGCAACCAGCTGGGAGCGCCGTATGAGCTCATAGCAGCCTATGAAACCCGGGCGTCTCCCAAACACAAGGTGTTACAGAGGTTTCCAAAGTCTGAGCCAAAAGCAGCGAACACTGGGGCTCTGTGCTTCCCAGAAAACTCCCATTATGCAACATTCCATTTAGGTACTTCATCCGTCAAGCCACATGATGTATTGTGTTTTATTTTTAGATTGTTAACATTTTCCTTTTTATCATTTCTTACTACGTTAATATTTGAATTTTTCTCTGTTTCACTTGACCCTTCATTTGGGGCTGTGAAAATTATAATAATTTAGTATCTGTGCAACACAAATAAATGTGTCTTTAAATCTTTCATGCTTGGTTTGCTCTCTAAAATGTCTCTAAAATAAATGTCAAAATATGACAAAAAAACACAACAGACCTATGTGTCCGGGGACCTTTTTTCCTCTGAAGCTCAAGCAGACAGTCACATTGAAGCAGTTGAGGTGCTGAGGACCCTCATGACACTGTGGTACCGTTATGTTAATGGAGACTGGAAGAAAGATAGAGACATCCACTGAGATCACCGGTCTTGATCTGTCACAGGAAACAGAGAAATTAATAGTTAATTTTGACTCACTCACAGAGTTAACAGTTAATTGTGAGAGAGACACTCACCTCAATAATACCACACTGTCAGCCATGAATGCCCCTATCGTCATATCTGATACATGTGGAAAAAAACAGGATTTATGTAATCTCCAAAATTACTAAATGCAAAACTATTTTTAAATAAACACCCTTCATTTCCAATGTTTTATTCCTTGTGTGCTTTCTTTGCATTTTTTTATTATTATTTTTGCTTTATTTATCTATTTATTTTTTTGCTGAAAATAAATTTGTCTTCAATTGACTTGAAGTGGCCAAGTTTGTTAAGAACAGCTAACCTGGATATCCATTTCCATCCATGTCCACAGAGCCGGAGATGGATTGGCCGAACATCTGAATTCCAGAGGTGAAGGTTCGCCCCGATAATCTCTGCACCAGGTGAACAGAGGGAAAAACGTTTCCTCCAATTAGAATTGGTGTTATGGTAGACAATTTTTTTTTATAAAATTGTAAAATATTTCATAAAAAGTGTTGGAGTAAAAAATAAAATAAAAAATACTATAGTAGACAATATCAAATAAAAAAAACCTATATTATTAATCAACTATGATTCATGACAACTGAACTCATCATATTTAACATAAATCACCATAACTAACAAGTATAGCAATATAAACACAAAGGCATAACATAACATGAAACATCTAATTATTTGAGTTAAAAAACAAGTGTCACTCCAATAATGTAATAATACACTCAAACTTTATATAACAAAATACAATTATAAATATCAACCAAAAATAATTAGGAAAAACTAAAACATGGTTGACTACCATTGAGTACTTTTGAACTATTCCTTTGGCATTCCCATGGTAGATATAAACAGCTCCAGTATATTCATCTTCTTTAGGGGCTCCAATAGCCACATCTAGAGTACAGAAGACAAACACTTTTAAACACTGAAGCAGCTGCGAGGGAAAGAAATGGGTGTGTAAAAATGAAAGAACCAAAGATTACAACCATAAATGCCTTAATCATGTTCAGTTCCAACTAATCTCATTTTCGGTTTTAATTATTTGGGTGTGAGAACATATCATAATTTAAAAATACCCTTAACATATTTAAAACTGAAATAAAATAAATAAGAATGCATTATGTTTTATGTTGCATTTTATGAATGCATTTATGTTGCTTGAGAATGTCAGTTTTTTTGGCAGTAACTTGATTGACAAACTGTAAAAGTTTAAAATGTTTTGTTTATACAATCATTTACATCTTTTTGTGACCTTAATAAGAGTCAAACTCCACACCAAATATCTTCAACTGATCTAAAGTTAAAAACATTAAGAGTCTTGTCAAACAGTCAAGTCTCCTCCTGTAGAATCTTTTTTACAGCCTCCTAAAGCACTATTTACTGCCCCTAAACATGACTACTGCATACACAGAGTTCACTCCATGCTTTCTACATGACACTGTAATGGTTGAATGAAGTGCTGCTGACCACTACTCTCCCGGAAAGATTCACTTCCTGTTTAATCCAGCACATCTGTCTCCACTTAATATCAGATGTTCCTCAGGCCATTTTAATTATCTTCATTGGCTCATCTCTCTAACAGTTTCATTTCCACATTTCCTTTGCTATTTCACCAAATAAACTATAAACACTGACCTTGGTAACCGTCATCATCGATGTCCCCAAGAGACGTAATGCACTCTCCGAAATGAGCATTATAAGCATTGTCACCACTTAATAGTGCAATTTCCTCCATCACGCCCTGAGCAAACAGAGGGAGAATATATACTAGTAAACTCCATGAAGAGACAGTGAACTGAAGATCACAAACAGAAGAAGTGAACAGTGTCCGAGTATCTTGGATGAATCAAAACCAAATAATACTCTTGAGACTAATAATCATCACAAGCACTCAGCACGCTGCACTCACGTTGCCGCTGCTAAGGAACACAGAAACCTGGCCTTCATCCCGGATATGGCTGTGCATGGGCGAACCCACTAGAAGCTCTGAGAGTCCGTCCCCGTTCAGATCAACTGCACACAATGAGGAGCCAAAGTAAGAGCCCATCTGAAACCAACCGAGCCAAGAGCAAACGGGTCAGAACACACAAGGCTAAAGAAAGCATTCGGCTCATTATTCAGTTTTTTTCCCTGGGAAGGTCATAGATAACTGAGCTACACTGGATGACAAAGAACCTTTTGTTTTAGTGAACATTAAACAATCCTGATACATGTCTTATCTGTGCAATTGCAGGTAAGAAGCTACTTAGTGACTTACTACAAGAATGTACTGAAAAGTATAATTATGATGAAAAGTGTATTTCATTCACATCATGAATGCTTAAATTTTAACATCATTTGAGAGTAGTTTTGTGATTTCCATTACTATTTACCAATGCAAATGTGTACAAATTAGACAAGGGATTTTTGAGTACTAAGAAACGTTTAGTAAACCTGAATATGAAACTCACCATTTTCCCTGAGGCTTGAAAGATCTTGACAAGAGATGCTCCCTCAATTCTGAAGATGTAAACCTAAATATCAGATGAACATAATTTTAGCACCATAATGATAAACTAGAATGCAGACTTTGGTAAAACGTACTCACTTTTCCTGAGCCGCTATCCTGAGGAGCTCCAGCAGCAACATCTATTGTGTTCTGGGATGAAAAGTGACCTGCAGTCACAGCATAACCTACAGCATAAAACATTGTTGAGATATCTTGAAGCATCTCCTCAAAATAAATTATTTATGGTTTTTTCCCTCTGTCTCAAGTTGTCCAATTCAGCTACTTTCTTCTGGTGAACACAGAAGATGTTCTAAACAATGGTAAAAATCTAAGGCTCTATGAAATAAATTGATGTAAGCTGTCATTGATGGATTCGTTTGTAAAATGTCTAATGCTAAGAAGTCAACTTTGGTACCTTAAAGGTACATTTTATACCTCAAAACAGCCCTTATAACTATATTAAGGATATTGTCTTTTTTGACAAAGCTATAAAAAATATTTTTTGTGCATCCAATAACACAAAAAATACCACCTAACTATTGAAGATATTAAAGCGTGGTTTGTTTTTATTATTTTGGGTAACATTTTTTTTTAATATATTTACTTAAATTAGACCATACTATGCGTAACTTTCAGAGCTTTCAGTTCAGATTTAAATATCTTAGAAATAAATTATTTTATTTCCAATCAACCATTTTTTTATATATTAGGCCAAACAATAAGATTTTCTAATATTTCAACATTTTATTAATCCAATAAACTATTTGAAAAATCCTAAATGATGATTTTTAGTCGGTTCATTGAAAGTCGGTTTATTTTCTTTGAGTTTGAAATCTTTGGTCTACACATGTGGAAAATCATCTTTGGCCTCACAAGAGTAGACTCCAATACATGAAATGACTAAACAGTTTGAACAATTATTTTGAAACAGTTGAAGTTGAGATGGTATTACCAAGATAACTGTATCGGTGAGGACTCAGCTCATCTTGACTCAGATGGTAGTGACTATTGGATGTCATGTTAAACACTTTGACTGTACCGGTCCAATAGTAAGAACCTGGAGCACCCATAACAACCAGCTCCTAGAAAACACAGCATAAATCAAATCAAGCAGGTACAAGTTGTTCAACAGCTTTCAGTAACATGAAAAATATTTTCAGAAGAACATAGACCTCGTTTAACCCCCTCTGCATCTGTGACAGATGTTTGCAGGCAGATGCAAATGGTTAGTTGATCTATTTACGTTGAACTGTAATGTGATTGTGAAATGAAACCCTGATTCGGCTGGTTAAACTTTAGTGCATTATCAGCTGGTCACTTGAGCGTGAGCCGGAGGACTGACCGTCTGTCTCTGATCACTCTCTCCTTTGATCACTCACTGCATGAAGTCCTATGAGCTCAAGCCTTTCAACTCCTGTAATTACTCTGTCTCACACATCACTAAACAAGAGTCCTCTGTTTTACAACTAAGCACAATAAAGGTGAGAGTACACTGAAAAAAAAGAACATGCTCTATGTTAATTTAGTGTGTACTGACATTGAAGAAGACATGGAAATTACTTTAATTTGGTAGATATTATTTTTTTGTGTGTTTCATTTTATGATTTTTTATTCAAAGGCAATTGTTTAATCTTAAGTTGTACTTTTATCTGGAAAAGGATCAAATAATTATAATAATAAGTATCATTTTAATGGTACAGAGTTCTATTAAAAAGAGTTATACTTCTGACATATATACAGTGTTGTGAAAAACTATTTGCCCCCTTCCTGACTTTTTATTCTTTTGCATGTTTGTCACACAAAATGTTTCTGATCATCGAACACATTTTAATATTAGTGAAAGATAACACAAGTAAACACAAAATGCAGTTTTTAAATGAATGTTTTTATTATTTAGGGAGAAAAAAAATCCAAACCCACATAGCCCTGTGTGAAAAAGTAATTGCCCCTGCACCTAATAACTGGTTGGGCCACCCTTAGCAGCAATAACTGCAATCAAACGTTTGCGATAACTTGCAACAAGTCTTTTACAGCGCTCTGGAGGAATTTTGGCCCACTCATCTTTGCAGAATTGTTGTAATTCAGCTTTATTTGAGGGTTTTCTAGCATGAACCGCCTTCTTAAGGTCATGCCACAGCATCTCAATGGGATTAAGGTCAGGACTTTGACTAGGCCACTCCAAAGTCTTCATTTAGTTTTTTTTTTCAGCCATTCAGAGGTGGATTTGCTGGTGTGTTTTGGGTCATTGTCCTGCTGCAGCAACCAAGATCGCTTTAGCTTAAGTTGACGAACAGATGGCCGGACATTCTCCTTCAGCATTTTTTGGTAGACAGTAGAATTCATGCTTCCATCTATCACAGCAAGCCTTCCAGGTCCTGAAGCAGCAAAACAACCCCAGACCATCACACTACCACCACCATATTTTACTGTTGGTATGATGTTCTTTTTGTGAAACGCTGTGTTACTTTTACGCCAGATGTAACGGGACACGCACCTTCCAAAAAGTTCAACTTTTGTCTCGTCAGTCCACAAGAAATTTTCCCAAAAGTCTTGGCAGTCATCGAGATGTTTTTTAGCTAAATTAAGACGAGCCTTAATGTTCTTTTTGCTTAATAGTGGTTTGCGTCTTGGAACTCTGCCATGCAGGCCGTTTTTGCCCAGTCTCTTTCTTATGGTGGAGTCGTGAACACTGACCTCAATTGAGGTAAGTGAGGCCTGCAGTTCTTTGGATGTTGCCCTGGGATCTTTTGTGACCTCTCGGATGAGTTGTCTCTGCGCTCTTGGGGTAATTTTGGGCGGCCGGCCACTCCTGGGAAGGTTCACCACTGTTCCATGTTTTTGCCATTTGTGGATGATGGCTCTCACTGTGGTTCGCTGGAGTCCCAAAGCTTTAGAAATGGCTTTATAACCTTTACCAGACTGATAGATCTCAATTACTTTTTCTCTAATTTCTTCCTGAATTTCTTTGGATCTTGGCATGATGTCTAGCTTTTGAGGTGCTTTTGGTCTACTTCTCTATGTCAGGTAGCTTCTGTTTAAGTGATTTCTTGATTGAAACAGGTGTGCCAGTAATCAGGCCTGAGGGTGGCTACAGAAATTGAACTCAGGTGTGTTAAACCACAGTTAATTTATTTTTTAACAAGGGGGGCAATCACTTTTTCACACAGGGCTATGTGGGTTTGGATTTTTTTTCTCCCTAAATAATAAACACATTCATTTAAAAACTGCATTTTGTGTTTACTTGTGTTATCTTTGACTAATATTAAAATGTGTTCGATGATCAGAAACATTTTGTGTGACAAACATGCAAAAGAATAAAAAGTCAGGAAGGGGGCAAATAGTTTTTCACACCACTGTAATTTATATTGAATTAAATATTATTTAAAATTTTCCAATAAATAAAATAGCTAGTAGTTCATATATAAAAAAATCAGTTGTTCAACTTACAATAGAAGCTCGAGAATACAATTACTATCATTTAAATAAAAAAACAAACACTTTTTTTACTTCACTTTGTAAGTTTTTAGTAGCGTAAAACCTAAACATGTGAGTCTTGTACAAAAATCCACACTTGTCATGAACTATCATCTGAAAGACTTAATGGGAAAAAGTTGAGTCAGTTTTTCCTCCTGAATCATTATCTGGATAAATGAATATCAAAATCAAGTGCTCATGGAATATTCAGAGAAATCAGGTCTTTACACGGTTGTTTTGACTTCCATCAAGCCACAAATGGACACTTTTCACAGCACTTTCCACTTCACAATGGCAGGCTCCATAAAACCATATGAACGCTATTAGACTGCAGTTCTTCCAAACATCAGCTCCAGCTGTGTGGTACATATCAGTTTAAACTGAGGAGAGCTTATCCAAAAATATTTTCTCATTAATTCCTCATCTTTTGAGCATAAATATGTTTGAAATAAAAAGGAGAGATCTCCTCTCATCTATTGATGCTTATGTTGCATTTCAAATCTGTGACTTTCAATCTCCCTTCAATATCCTCAGTTTTTTTGCCATATTATTTTGTGTTGTTTTATGTTCAAATATTCAATCTGTTTTAGTTTTTAATTATTGATGGGCATTCTGGCTCATTTCAGGGAGTCAATTTAGCTCCCAATAATAGCCAGCTCGTCTGTCATTGTCATTTTGTGTCATTGTTGCCCAAATTAATACGTATAAAACTGTTAACAAATACCGTTGACATCCAAATTGTAGTTTGTAGTGTGGGTCGGTGAAATGCTTGGTCATGTTTAAAAGAATAATACAGTATTTGCCAATTTGAAATAATATAAATAATACATTTGACAAACTGCAAATTTGACTAGTTCTCAATTTCCCTACCTTGTCCTATTTATTACTTATTTATTCCCTACCTTATCATCTCATATTTATTCCACTTTCCCACACAAGTCCTGTCTGTTTTGTGCGTCATGCATCACTCTGCCCGGTGATGCACGATGCACTCTGCCTGGTGAACCCGCCACTATCACTTGCAATAAAGACTTTGCACCTTGATAATATGCCATTTTTGCCAAATTCTTGATTCAGATAGAGTGAGAGAGGGAGAGGGAAAAGGAGAGAGAGAGAGAGAGAGAGAGAGAGAGAGAGAGAGAGAGAGAGAGAAAGCGAGATTTGTTTGTTACCTTTGCTATCTCTCAACCTATCTGCTTAATATATTTTTTTGTTGAAGACTTAATGGCAAATTCAGCTGATCAGTGAACCGGTTCTTGAAACTCACTTAAAAGGAGCATTTTGTTAATTACCAACACATCAATGTTTTAAATCAGTTAATCTCGCTTGTATGCATGTAGGCTACTCAGCCAGTGAACATTAAGGGACAGGTATTAGTACCTAATGGTGGTTCTAACCTCTAACTCTGTGAATCAGAACCCGATTGTTGAAGGCTCTAGAGGAAAAAAAAATTTGAGAAAAAAAAGTTTTCAGTTGTACATTTTCACTTTCAGATTTTGTTTATTGTTAAATGCCCATAAATACGAAAAAACGTTTTATTTTGTTAATTCCAGACACCTTTAAAAGTAGAGTCTAAGATTAATATTTTTCTTTTCACTTTTTGTCTTCTACAACAACCTACAAAACCCTGAAACTTTTCAAAACTTTTTCCTTCTGTTGAACACAAATGACATAATGTACAGGATCAGAAATAAGCTCTCAATGGCAAACCATATTTATAAAACATTGCAGCAAATGGAAACCAGCATCCATAAAATCCTTATAATATAATCTTGTTTTTTTTTACTAAAAGATAGAAATCAAAAGGTTTGAAGTAGAGAGATCGGTCACATTCTGTGCTGCAGAACCCCCTTTACAGCACCTCCAGCTGAGTTAACGGAGCTTACAGACACAGTTTTAAATGCTAAAGGTCACTAAAGACGTTCTGCCATATGACAAAGGCTCATGACTGACAGAGGTATGCAGCAGTGAAGCAAATGCAGGTGGTTCTGGGTCAAACCTTCTGGATTCCTTAATGGCAATGTGAACATTATTCTGAATACAACAGATATAGAAATCTACAAATTGCCTATAAATAAAAATAGCTTTGGGACTTTTTCTGCACAAATCAATACTGTATTTAAATGTAAATGTATTAAATGTATGTTAAATGTATGAAGTACATTGTTGTAAATTGTTTCCTAGTTGCTGTTGTTTTAAGAAAATATTGCTAAAAAACTTGACATTGTTAAATTTTAGCTTTTGTTTTGATCAAATAACCAAATAGTCAAGTTTTAAGTTGTTTATGGGTTATTTTTATATATGGACTGACTTTAATAATGACAGTCAGTTATTTCTGGTTCAACACTATATTTTACTCCAGCTCTTGTATTAATTTCTTGATGTTTCTCTATGTTTTTACCAATAACTCTAGCACTGAAACTCAATATTGTATTATTTCTTTAAGTGATTCCCTGTTAAAAACTTCAATTGGGCTATTACTAGAACTAAAGTTTTAGGAGAAATTGGTGGGTGATTTTTCTTTCACAAACCATTCTAAAGTAGCGTTTTAAATTATAGAAATCTTTTTTTGTTTGTTTGTTTTAAAGCCTAAATGAACAAAAACACCTTGAAGCGTTCTTGAAATATTTTTTATCATCTCCCATGAAATAAAGAAATGCGTTCTACTCTGGAATGCTGCTTTAATGAAGATAGAGCTTCCCTTTGTGTGAACTTTAACAGAAATTGCTTTAATTCTTGTCTTGGGCTTGAGTGGACTCCAGTATCTGTGTTTTAATAGTCTTGGTGATGGTTAGGGAGTGTGATGCACTGGTTCAGTCTGGTTTTGCTCTACGTGCATTTCACTGTTTGTTTGAAAAGAAGACGAGCTGCTGATATTCCTTCCAGGTTTTAAAAGCATTGTATGGAACAGTTCATTGGTCCTCACCCCTAAAACACTGGCTGACCTCATTCACATTACTTTTCTCAAAGAGACAGTTCACCTAAGCTCAGAGTCTGGTCTGTTTGGAGAAAGTGTTTTTGCAGCTGTGATTGCTAACAAACAAACAGCTAATTAAGTTAAATATAATTTAAAAATATATATTCAGTCATAAGATCTACCTCTACTTGTTCCAAACTGTTACTTAACCTGACCTCAATATATGGACTTTCTTTCCTGTTCAGTGTTTAAATAAAAACTTTAAAAATCCATCTTTTATAAGAAATGTTGGAAGATTATTTTTCCAATTGCTTTCATTTGTCAGATTACTTGTTTTATTTGGGTATTTTTACACTTAGTTTTACTTAAGACACATTGTATAAAAGCTAAAATTAACAAAATTTGGCATTAAATCAGTTTTTATCAGCTCAAAATTATGTCCTAATCCATTATAATGCAACTCCAAACATTTATAGACTGCCTTTTGACTGTTATAATAATCCATCCAAATCTCTAAACAAACTTCGGCTGGTCGAGACTGCAGGCTTAGAGCCAGACTAATCAGTAAAACCATCTTTCCCCCTTTTTCATTGCCACTTTGCAACCATTAGGTTTCATGTTTATTTCAATAACTTACCATAACCCAGAAACGCAAAGCAAGTTTGGTGAGATTGGGGTAAGATAACTGGATGAGCTGTCCATGGAATGGCCAGGGGCTGGGCTAAAAAGTGGCCAAGACTCGAAAGTCCGCTCAACCTGGCGAATCCTTCTCAGGAAAAAGTGGAGATAAGAGTGGAGGGAGGAATTTGCATTTAATTGTGAAAATGGAAGCGGAGTTGCTACTTTTTGTAAACTTGGGGAGCAGACAGCCAGTTGGAATCATCTGTTGGTGTTCATTATATGATCACTCCTCCCAAAATTGCGTTCATGGAACTACACAAAGACAAACTTTTAACAAAGCTACACCTCTATAACTCCAACCTGCTATACCATGCTAACATGAAGATCCAAGACTGGATAGAAAATAGTATGCCCTTAATAAATCCACAACAGATATTTCTTTATCTTTAAAAAGCTAAAATTGGTTTGGCATCAAAACAGTTTTTATCAGCACATAATAAAGCTTTAATCCATTATAAAGCACCTCTAAATATTTACAGACTGCCTTTTAAATATCAAACCGCAAACAAAGAAATTCTGAAATATGGTTGATTTGTCTGTCTATAAGACTTTAAAACTATACATTTAAATATAATGAATGGGAACACCACTTTCCGACAATTTACAAAGTAACTTTATATCAATGGAAGTATAAAACAAATGAAAAAAGTGCTTTAATATTTAAGTCAGACCCTCACTCGCGAGACTATCGCTCATGCTTCGTGTTGAAAGTTTGCACCACACATGTGGAAGCACAGAACAAGCTTAAACTTCCACTGACCTCAGTGAAAACTCCAGCGATCCCGGCTTGGCATGAACCATGTTCTTCCCCATAGGTCTTCTTATGGTCTGTGAGTGAGCAAGCAAGAGAAAGCGAGAGAGAAAGCGAGAGAGAGAAAGCGAGAGAGAGAGAGAGAGAGAGAGAGTTAAAGAAAGGAAAAAAACAACAGACCACAAATGAGTTCTCAGTAAGTATGAGCCAGGATTCACTGGAGCTCTTCCTACAGTGCATTCCATATGGAGCTAGTCAAAGTCCCAGCTCCACCAAGATCTGGAGGCTAGTGAAAGGGGGGTTCACTGAGAACCACCCAACAGCAGAAACTCAAGATTTGATGTGAAAATTTTGTTTTATTTGAACATTTGTTGCCCACAATGGCGGCGAATCTCGGCTAGTCAAGAGACAATAATTCTCCAAGTAATCCCTATTTATTAGTTTATTTTGGGTCTGCCAAAATAGAACAATGAAGGGTCGTGGTTTGGCTAGGCCAACCAAAAAACACATTTATATACTGCACATACATGCATACTTACATATGCTATTTGTTGAACTCTTAATATCTAAACAATACTAAACAATGAACTTTGTATAGCTAGACAATTCAGAATTAAACATTTTGTTATAATAATCAATTCAAATCTCTAGCCAAAATTCTACTGGGCCAGAATACAGCTTTAGAGACAGGTTTATCAGTAAAAACTTTTTCTCACATCACCTCTATCCAACTATCAATTTTCATGTATATGTTAATAACTTACTAAAAGAAAAGCCCTCAACAAAGTTACCCTGTCTATAACTCTGACTTGCTATCCCCTCAGACACATTATGTTCTACTTCTGCTTTTACTAATGTAGTCCACTTGAGGATCCAGGGACTGGATTGAATATATTATGTTCTCAATGGATTCACAATAGAATTTTGAAGCTAGTCCTGCTGGTCAAACCACTACCTACCAAGCTGCGAAGAACAATGAAAAGCCATTTAATTGACAATGCCACCAAACCAGGGATCTCTCAAGAGGGCAGCTGGATGGGATCCAGTGCTGTCAGTCTGTTTATGAAAATAAGTCTATAACATTGGAGGCAGAATGGACTTTCTTAGGTATGTGGAAGCTGAGGCATAAAGGTTAGGAATACCTATCCCTTTAACCTCAAAAATAGAGACTCCAGAGCCACTGCTGTGCTCTCTGGTTACAGAAAAATATTACCCTTGGATCTCCACATAATATAATACTAACACAGAAGGCCCCCAATGGAAAGCAGTTGAGTTCGGAAGAGATATGGGATGAAATCATTTACTCTGAAACAAATTTAGATTGTGTGAATTCCAGCAGCCTTCCTTGATTCCATGTGCAGCAATTCCAAACATCTGGTAAAATACAAGGGCTCTGGCATAATGAAATCTGATTGAAATGCTGTGCTTCATGTGTTGCACTAGCATGTGTCAAAGTACAGTTTAATGCGGGATGGGGGAGCGATAAACAATGAGCCTGCTTCAGATTTGATATTGACTGATGTTGAACGGGGTGATTAAAACAACATTTAAAGTTCAGAGGAAGTTCGTGCACATGATTCAGACAAGGAAATTTGAGGACTCGAGTAAGTGATTTCCAAGATTCACTCAAACGAATATAAATACACAGAAATTTAGTTCGACTGTCTTTAGCTTTGATTACTGCACACATTCACTGAAGAATTGTTTCGATAATCTTCTGCAATGTCACAATATGTATTTCCATGCAGTATTATAATATTTTATATATTTATTGCATTTGTTTATCTAGCAAATTCTGCAATGATGATGAGTCTGGCTGCTGTGTAAAGCCTTCTCCAACACATCCTGAATATTTTCTATGGTGTTGATCTAGACTTTGTAGATTCTGCAAACTTTTAGATGTTTTCTCTGCTTGATGCACGCCAATTAATTGACCCTTCCTAAACAGACTAACATATTTTCCGCAACCATGCAATATGTTTTTCAACGTGATTGTTTAAGAAGTGAGAAGATGAGGTTAAACGTTTTGTTAGCTGAAAGAAACTGTACCTTTTTTTTTATTTAAACTCAGATGGTTATTTTTTTATTGGCCAAAAAGTGTATGTTTTTGCATGTAACACAAGTAAACACTTGTGCATCAAAGAAATCTACTAAAATACTTGAAAATGTGTTTTGGCTAACAAAAATTTTAGCTGTAAATAGACAAATAACAAAAAGCAAAACCCATACATAAATTAAACGACAAATAAATAAGTTAAAAAAAGATCAATAAAACCAAAAAATAAATCAAATACGTGAATAAATAATTGAATTAAACCAATAGATAAATAAAACATATAAATAAATAAAATAGATAGCTTTTCAATTTGATAAAAACATTAACTATAAATAAACCACACAATTAATGGATAAATAAACAATAAATACATATGTTATTAAAAGCAAAAATAAGAAACTTTTTATTCATTCATTCATCTTCATGTCGGCTTTCTTCCCTTTCAGGGTCACCACAGCGGAATGAACCGCCAACTCTCTGGTATATGTTTTACGCGGCGGATGCCCTTCCAGCCGCAACCCATCGCTGGGAAAAATTCACACACACTCATTCACACTTTAACACTATGGACAATTGTTCTTACTCAATTCACTTATACCGCATGTCTTTAGACTTGTGGGGAAACCGGAGCACCCGGAGAAAACCCACACGATCACGGGGAGAACATGCAAACTCCACACAGAAATGCCACCTGCCCCAGCCGAGCCTAGAACCAGCGACCTTCTTGCTGTGAGACGACCGTGCTACCCACTGCGCCACCGGGACTTTGTTCTCCCAAGTACTTGTGTGCAACTGATAACTAAATGTTGAATTTTAGAAAGTAGACAAGAGTGCCATCATAAACAATAATAAATCATACTATAAATCATTGTTAAGCATTTTAACTTGCAGACATTTCTGTTTGCTGAAATTTTACAGAGATAAAGACCAGGTCGCATCAAGCAGCATCACAAAAATGCATTGTGTGGTCTCTGGAAAATCTAAGATTGCATCTTAAATCTTTAATATCCCTGGTCTAGCAGTACTGTACATGATCAACATTATCCAAGTTCATTATGGCGCCTCATGGAAGAGACTCTGACCAGAAAAAGACATGGGCATTTCATTATCTACAACTGTGGTGTAATTATGGGAAGAGTTTGAGGTTAGAAACATTGGTCGCTTGGTCACATGACCAACACTAATGGTTAAATGATGTATGCTTCAGCCATGGATAACTTCTAATCTCTTTTCTGTACAAGAAGAAATGACCATTAATGTTTCCTCAGAAAAACGAATTATTTAAACAAGATCAAACAAGTAACTAAGATAAAACCAAATTAAATTGAATGGAATTCAATCAATTAAATTGCTCCATCACTATTATATAATCTCACTTCTGAATGCAGTGTTTACTCTCTTGTTGAATCGATAGATGAATGTTTTCACTCATAGTGCTCAAAACTAAATAAAAAACATATCTGTATAATCTAGCATTCAAGTAATTGACTATTGATATGTGTCCCAACTTGTATATAGTGCCAGAGTGCAATAAACATATATTCTGCTGAAACAACAACTTGGTTCAATGACCTTATCTAACCTATCCCCTTCATTTATCACACATTCTGCAGCTGAAACCAATAGCCTGTTTGTTTTTCGTGTTCCACTGTTCTAAATACTGTTTGTTTTAAAGGTGATGTCCGGTTATCTGTTTGTCAATGGATCTTAAATTAAAATAGGCTTTATTCTGTGTGTGTGTGTGTGTGTGTGTGTGTGCGTGTGTATGCGTGTGTATGCGTGTGCGTGTGTGTGTGTGTGTGTGCGTCTGCAAGTGTGTTTTTTTTACTCCAGGTTCTCTGTTTTTATGGTTTCAATGGTCTCATACCATTAAACAATAATTAAAGAATTATACTACCTGATATGTTAAGTGCTAGTACCCCATACAATTAGCAAAAATGTATCTTTTATATTTTGTGAAATCATAACAAAACAGCTTTATTTTTAAGCTTTTAGCTTTTTACATAACAAAAGCTAAACATTGAATAATGAGTACTTCATTAAACAGTTTTAGCATAATGGAATAAGTTATTTAGTAGTACCTTCATAACAGGGTATGAGCGACTGGGATTTGCCCTGGAGAGTTGCTGGGATGATGGAGCAGTATCCATGAGGAAGAATATACTCTGACTCATAGTAGACGTTCTTCCAGCGGTGAGCACAGGCCTGATGACACAAACATCAGGTGGTGATGAGGGCAATAGAGAAGCAGATCAGAGTAGATTTAGAAATTGTTAAGTGTAAAAGCTATTAAGTGATATCTATATAGAAATCAAAAGACCTGCTAATTTGCAGCCAGCTTGGTTAACATCAACAAGTAAGTCAGGTGCTGTAAAATCAGTATATTACTTATAGTACAGTACTTATAATTGCATTTAAATGAAATTACATAACATTTTCTAGAATGATGTGTTCACCTACTGAGCCTTTCGTTTAGCTGGCTAAGAAAGTGAGAGAGAGTGAACTGAAATCACAGATTTTTACCTCAAACTCTAATGATTGTATAAATGGTTCATGCTCTTCTTTCATAGGTGCTACCAGCCTTCCTACCTGCCAACTCCTGTCTTTAAATGTTATATATCCAAGCAATACCCAAGTCTTGAGTCGTCAGAAAAGGTACCATGAAAAAAAGGGCGAACAGGCTTCCATATTACTGACTGCAATTTCATTCTTGGCCAAAACTTATTTCCAGAGCTACTCACAAGTGCTAATGAACAACACAATAAGGATTTCATACAGTCATTATATTACAGTAAACCCCCCAAAACAAGAAATCCAGAACCTCTGTTTTACTCATTAAAATACTCTCATAATCATATGCCACAAAGTTTCCTCTCACTAAAAACTCCCGCCCAGAAGCTCAGTACAGAGGAAAACCAAAATTCCCTCCAAAACACAGTTCAGCTTCCTGTTTCTCTTCCCTGGAAATGATGCAACTGCTCTAACACTCCACTGAGATGAACAACAGAGTTACAGATATTCCAGGCACATGGATTCATGCAAACACTCACACATGATGTCAGATGACCATCCAGCAGTCGATTATTACTGTGCCGAGAAACACTGCCAGTCTGTTCGACTCTTTCTGAGCCTGAAGCGTTTGCTCTAGTGTGATCTATCTAAACTTAAAACAGTCAGATAACCATCTCAGCAGAACGTCAATAAAACAGTTCAGTGACAATGAAAGAAACAACTCCGGCAGCACTTTTCCTTAGCACACCAGAGAGAGTTATTGAAGAACTAGCATGCAACAATGCAGTAACTATAGTCATCTACTATTCTTGTTCAATATTTTATGACACGATAACTACTCTAACAACTACAATTAACAAATCAGTAATTATTGATTTTAGTCATGAACAAACTATTCATTCACTGCCAGAGACTTTCACTGCAGAAAACATTTTCATATAAATCTTTCATATAGAAATGCTGTAACTCCGAATAGGGTGCAGCATGCAGTCTTTGGGAGCCAAACCCCAAAACAAGTGTGCCCTACACTAATAGCGCTTCATTAAGAGAGATTGATAGCTCTTGCTTATTGGCTGCCAGTTTGTATTGGCTCCTGCCATTTTGCGAATGTTTTTGTAGCTTCTGAGGTAGTAAGGGTAAAATTTCTATAAAATAGTATAAATGTATTTGAAACAACCATATATTATTAATCTATCAATAGTATAGATATTGTCTGCAATTATTATCAGTCTAAATGAATTGGGATCCTTCTACTAAAAAACATAACATTTATCAAGACTCCAATAGCAAATAATTGTATTATTTAAAATGCAATCAAATTAAGGATTTGAATAGAAAATTCACAAAATTTCTTAGGATCTATGCAACAAATTGCATCAAATTTACATATTAAACCAGAAAATTTATTTAAAAATTAGATGGAAGTTTTAGGACCAGCTGTGCCTATGCAGCAAGTTTACTTTACCAGGAAATTCACAATATTTCGAGGAGGTATTGCTCCAGAATTTTTTTTTTGCCCATGATATTCACCAATAATTTCCTCTGCAGGCATTTGTACATAAACATCCTGGTAAGAAGTAGCGTGGTTGCATCTAAGCAAAGCTCTAATCTTGAATTCATTTTTGTCAGACGCCTCACTAGACATGTAACATTACTCAATTTGTTGGACCTCTCTGGATTTACATGTTCTGAAATCTCAAGTAAACATAAATAGGCTCCACCCCTGTCCTGGAAAGTCAACAGGAAGCAGTAAAACATAAAAATACATATTATTTCTCATTTGAGCAATATAACTCGTAGGTTTTTTTAAATTATCAAATCAATATTTTGAGATGAACAGAGGCATAACGAGTGCTCTTTAACCTAAACAGGAATGAGTCGAGGGGCTTTGTGTCACCCCTGATCACAAGAAAATCATGTTTGCTTGAGTGAAGGCCACATCTGTCAAACAGCTCACTTTACATTCCTGACATGCAAACGTGACTCCTTTTAAATAGAGCTATTTGTTGCAGTAGGGAATGTTCAAGCACACTGTAAACACATACAGTCATCTTCAAAGAACCTTCGGAGGAGTTTTCATGTCAATATTGGTCTCAAAGCCATTCAAATTTTTATGATCACTTAGTCTGCAGTTCATTAATATAATACATTATAGTCCAATATATGCTTTTTTAATTAATATCACTATTTTTAAGTAATTTAAAAAAGTTTATTCCTGTTCAATGCTGAAATGTATGCTTTGTTACTCTAGTGACACATGATCTTTTGTGACCACATGACCACGTTCATGGTCAATAGATTGTTATAAAAGAAATGTCACAAGTACTCAGTGTTCTTTATAAATAATATATATATTTTTTTTCTCCATTACTGCTACATCTGTAATCACAAATGTACAGTATTGTAAAAGAGTGAAACTTGGTGGTAAGTGAACAGAAAAGTCGGCATGCAATCTGCTCATCGGCTGTATTTAACATAGACATAGTGAGCTTGGCATCTCCATGTTTTAGCAAAAAGCTCATGTTTAGCTAATGTAAAGTCTTGAAATTTGAATAAATCAGCTGCTTCATGGTTAAGCATCACTACCTGACAATTAAAAACAGGCAAAAATGTGCAACTTGGTAGATCAGAAATGATGAAAATAATGGTGAGCAGATTTAACTTTAGCTCCACTCTTAAACACAGTCAGCAAAACTTTAAATCTTAATCTAACTTAAACAACTTAGTACTAAAAATACTACCCCCTTTATGAAGTTGTCATAAAGACCAATTTAAATATTATAAACTGAAAAACCTAATTGTGCCAAGGGAGTAAACATGTTTTTTTAGCAGTAAAGCCAACTATTGTGCATCGAGATGAAGCTGCAATTTAGTCACTTCCTATCACGCATCAAGAGTTGAATCAGCTTCAACAAAATGTAGTGACCCAGACCTATGATTCTTGCCCAGCACTGCCTTCTCGCTCGCTCTCACTTTTTGTCAAGCAACTGTTCTATCAGTAATATTGAAATACTCCATAAACTATCTAAAAAAGAAGCTTATCAACGATTGAAGCAAGAGGTTAAAGCTTGCAGATGCACAAAAACCACTGAAATTTTTTTACTTTAGTTGCTCAAACTAATTGATGCATTTTTTTCTTAATGCTGCTCCATGCATTTTGGAGAAGCTTAATGCTGTTTCTTCAATTCCTTTAAAACTGGATTAACATTAAGATTAGAGGCAGAGATACTGGTAAGGTCTACTCCAAACATTGTGCAAGATCTTATCACGTTGTTTCTCCACAAATACAGATTCATTGCTCACCGCAAATAAATATGTATATATTTTCAGTTGTATTATCGGCACTGTAGCCCTAATGCTAACACATAAAACATTTTAACTAAGTCCTATTTTAATGGTCTCACAGCTTAAACAGAAGTTAGACCTTCAGTCGAAAAACAACCAAAATAATTCAAAACTCTTAAGCCAGCATAACAAGGCAAACTTCCTGTTTGACCAATTATAGCATATACCATGGAACAACCAGAGTGTGGTCATTAAGAGAAGATGGCCTTCACTTCAAACATTCCTGCTTTGACTTCATGTATACAACAGCTGGAATTTAACAGTGTGGTTTTTGTGAAAAATATTTAACAATGATGGCTTGATTTTCTGCCCATGTTTCACAAGTTGATGTGGTTTGTATTAAACAACTGCTGATACCGTCCAAATTTGCTTGTAAAGACTGTAAGGAAACAGAAACTGCATGATTGGGTAAAGTAAAGCATGCTTGAGATTTTAATAAAGGTTAAAAAGGTTGGAAAAATGGTTTCATTCATGTTTGAATTTTAAAAAACAGCCCATTCAAAGCCAGCTTATTAGTAGTTTATGGTCTTTCATCTAATTTTAAAATTTTAAAATTTCTCTTTTAAAAATGATTATCAACTTTTTTATGTTTTTATACAAGGTTTCTACAATAAATGTCTGTTTCCTTAGTAGCATGTAATGTTGTTGTTTCTCCACTTCATCGTCTTTATCTTGAGGTACCCAGGGTGATGTTAAATTCAATAACAGCCACAAACACATTGCATCAACATGACAGCAGTTACTAGAAACAATAACCACAAACAATGAACAATGATTGTTTTTTGTGTTCAAATGAAACCTACCAGAATTCTGCCATTGGGTTTGTCCTGTCGAGCCAGACTGACTCCCATCCACTCATCACTTCTGTCGCCTTGACATGTCTTCCCACAGGACTCCCTCAGTTTATTTCCTAAAGCGCAGAGAGAGAGAATTATTTTTCTGTGGGCAAAAGACCAACAACCCTCACCATCTGCAGAACAGCACTGGTACAAAACTAATCTGGAAAAACTCAAGAGTTCAGACAAGTTTGTTTGTTTGACTAGAGCAATATCGAATAAAAAGATATTATAACTTTTGGTCTTGGCTAGAGGATTTGGGGGGCAGACTCTCCACAGACTCTTATACTGAGAATCTCATTAACAGTTGGAAAAATTTGAATTGTATTTTTGAGTTTAAAGTGTTTAAAGTTTAAAGTGTTCAGCCATGTACACACAAAGATAACTCTGGTTAAGTGATTTATTAAGTTAGCTTGATGGTCTGTTATGCTGGGTTTACCTGTATTTGGTCTCTGAATATCCTGTTACAGAGTATTATCTATGTTAGGTAGTCCAGAGATTTAGAGCTTGAGATTGGCGTTCAGTTTAGTCTTTTCTGTTGCTTCAGCTCTTAAATGCCAAAGTGCCAGGCACTTTTTGGTTCCTCTCACCCCAATGCAAGATAAGAATGCAATTAATATACTGCAGTATCTACAGGTTTAAAAAAGAGACAGTGTGATAACCACTGCTTGAATCTGACATTAATTGTATTTTTTTTGTAAAGCTGTACCAAAATGGTTGTATTTAGGAATGAGGCGTGTTATTCCTGTAGGGAGTTTATCTAAGCATACGGGTCAGCTTTTAATGTTTATCTCGTGGCGTTCACGGGGCAGACTGTGATTGTCCACAGGAGAGAGACTGATGGCTCCCAGCAGCAGCTCTGTTTTCTTTGGCTCCGCTTTTTTCCTCTTACTTCTCAGCAGCCTGACAGGATCACAACGGAGACTTGGACCCTTCAGTCTTTTATCAACTGTTGCTCATCAGACTGTATGAGTAAGATCTGCTCATCACACTACAGGATCTTAGTCATACTCATCTCAGACTCTTATGTATGGGATACCTTTCCAGCAAACGCATTACATGAATAAAAAAACAGACCATGATCCAAATGAATATGGATTTATATTTGGCAACTTTACACTTTTTAAATTTGTATTTACATATTTCGTTTGTTAAACATTTTATTAAAAAATGTTTTTTAATCTAGACTAATAATTTCAGTGGGAGAAAACTGATATAACATTACAATAAATAGGAATGAAATTATAAGAACTGGCTACCAATCTATGCTACATTTTGAGAAGAAAAGCTTTTAAAATGGACATAGGTTGACCAATTTTCACACAACGTAGTGATTTTGTTTAGATTGTAAGTCTCTTTGCCACTTTAGCAAGTAATTTGTCAAGGAAACAACCTTGTACCTCTCAAACAGCAGCTTGTCAGAAGTGCTTCTAATCACATCTTGTTCCAGTTGTTTGAAGTTAATGTTTTTGCCCCTAAAAGCTGAAAGACTCCAAAGCACACAAAGACAAGTGCCAGACCTTGAACAAAAACTGTCAAAGAAACCAAGATGAAGCTAGCCTGGGAAGACCTTCAACAATCTGTATGCAAAACACACTATTCCTTGAACTCAGATATTCTTCACAAGGTTAAAGGAGGTAAGGGAAGAAATCCATTGGCATCAAATTTTTTTTAAACATTGGTACTTTTATCCAATATGTTAAGACTAAACAACAGCCTACAAACTGACTGATGTCCACAAAATAAGTCATTTTAAAGGCTCTTTAATCTTCTTTAAAGGCTCTCAAAGAAAATGAAACAATGTTTGGAACAAATAAAGAAAAGATAGAAATTAACTACACAATAAACAAGTCTTTAATGTAGTAAATCCTCATCACATTATCAACCCAATCTGAAACTCTAAATAGAGATCATAATTGCTCTTCCTGAATTCTGCCTTGAAAGCAGCCTGTGTGTTACACCACAGAAAATGACTCTTGAACAGACCCCAGTATAATTGATAAAAACATGAGACTTTATAAAGTGGAGATTTCCTTTACAGCTTAAAGAGTGAATTTCACTTTTGAAGTAATGATTAGACTCATGCTGAAAGAATGGCTTGAACATGCTAGTAATTATCAAGATCAAGAACATATTGCGATACCGTCTGAGTCACAAATGAAACACAAATGAAACATTCTGAAAATTGATGACAGATCTTTTTAATAAGCTTTACCAGGGGTTAAAGAAATAGACAAACAGCTTCCTCATAACTTACTCACACAGTTCTGTGACTTTTATCCTTGACACTCTATCAAAAAATATGCATAAGTATTTCCAGATATTTGAAACATGCCCTAAATATCGCTGGCTGGAACGCTACAGATCCTCTCAACTAGGCATCAAGCAAGAAAATACGGAAAATAACCGTTAAGCACAAACTTACTACATCTCCTTACTTCCTCAGTTCACCCATTAACTGACATGCTTCAACTGTGCTTCAACAGTGCAAGCTCAAGTGTGAGTCTGCATTAGAGCCACATAGACCACGCTCATCTCTAAACCTCAAGAGAAGAACACACACAGACAGAGATTTCCACAGATCAGATCCTTGGCACGAGCGCTTGGAAAATATTAGCCAAACCATTCATCATTTCAATCAAAACACTTCAGGAGCCAGGCTGCAAATGCTACAGACACTTCAGCTGATTTCAAAGAGCGATATCAAAAATATTTAACTGTGAAGCGTTGCTGTCCATCACATGGATAGTCTCATGGTATGATGCATGTTTGGAAAAGGAAAGAGCGATGGAACATGGATTTGAGATATGTCCATCGTAAGAGATGGAACTCAGAAATAACAGGATGAGATAACCTTGTTTTTTAGATGAAAACTTTTTTAGATGTTTATTAGAGGTAAGCAAAAGAGAAGCACTAGTACGTTCATATTGACTGGTTCAAACTCCATGTTTAACTTAACTTTATTGCTCTTATTTGATTGTCCTGAAGATTTTTCTCCCAACTTTTTCTTGAGATTTCAAATAGCTGATGAACAGTATAACTAGGTCTTGACATGTTGGAACACATGGAGTATGGAGTGAGTTTAAGAGGGGATGGAGATCCAGATCTTTTACTAGGCACAAATGGTTGTGTTTTTAGGGGCCACTTACACAATTCCACATAATTTGGTTCAAAGGATTCAGTTCACTTCACAATCTGTAGGAAGTGAGAAATCATCAATGTGGCTACTGAGATTGAAATAAATGCTGAGGAAAATGTGTATTTATCTGCATTTGTGGAACACATAGCTTTTGTGTTAAGAAGCTCTGGAAAGGAGAACGTTTGAGAAAAGTACTCAATAAATGCTGCACTTTTTTCCAAGCACTTCTAAGCTTAGATGAAAGTAAATCCTCTGTCTGCTCTGTAAAACGCCTCAATAAATTATGTAATTTCTTTTCAGAAATAGCACACAATGTCTTCATCTCGTCAAGAGACCTATTGCTTTAATTGTCACTTTTTCACATGTTGACTAGGTAGGAAAGACCAGAATCTGAAATAGACCATGTGCAAACAGCTTTAGTTTACAAATAGGCAGCTATGGTTTTGTTCTGAGGGCCATTTAGATGTAATTTTCTCAGTTTCTATAGGCAGCTTAGTGTTGTATTTACAGAACAATTCATTAATTACTATCCCTCCAATGTAACATTTTTTTATAGCTACAACAACATTTTTGGATTATTATAGCTATAAGCATTATATATGCCCACATTACATATAATACACATAATCATTATATGTAGCGAGTCTCAATAGAGCATTTTCCAGTTAAACTAATTATTTTACAAGTTGCTTTTTTAAGTTTAATAGCTTATTTGCTATTTCAAGGTTTCGAAATTTCAGATGCTGTTTTCGCATGTTGTGATCTGGTGACTGTTTAAATAAGGAGGTCGCAGGTTCGAACTCCAGATCCACCGAGTTGAAGGTGGTTTGAGTGATGAAACACTTTCTCTCGCATCTTCAATAACCACAGCTGTGGTGGCCTTGAGCAAGGCACCAGTTTCCCGACTGTAAACTATCCAGTTGATATTTAACAATTGTATTATAATGAAGGCATCATGATGTCGTTCTAATTACCGGAGGTTTCATTATAACCAGTAGATTTTCATTGCAACCTTTGCAACACCCGATGACCTCTTTAAAACTGAGCTGGGTGTTGGCCCTCCATGGATTCAGTTTGTAATTCCTGCACATTTCCAAAGTATAGTAAAATTATTCCCTATTATGGAATACTGTACGATTCCAAAAGTTTCTCTCCAATTGAAATTTCCATTACAAAGTCCAGTTCATCCTTATAGAGTATAAGGCTGCAGGAATATTCATTAAATCACAATAATGAGGTTAAATAATATATACCTTACTAGCTTACTACCTTACCTTACTTAGCTTGGAGGCGTACTAATATGTGCACTGTTTGAACCCCAGCAGTTCTGTGCTTGTTTGATAATTAGTTTTTATAATGGGTTAATACACAGTAAACACCTATTCACAGATGTCAGGTGGAACGTTAAAAATAACATCTCTGCGTGTGTGTGTGTGTGCGTGTGCGTGCGTGTGTGTGTGTGGTCCTGTGATGTGTGTGGTATGAGTACCGCTGCCTCTCACCCAGAGAAAGGTGGGATAGATCTAGCAGACGGCAATCAGCTCAATGAGGAATGAGCAGCTCAGTTCAGTTCAGGAACACCCCTCAGAAGCTCAAAGACTGATCAATGGAACAGCTTTTAAACATCGCAAGCTGTGTGAGCGGCTGCAGAGCTACAATCTTACTCATAAAGAGCAAACACTTGAAGATAGATGGATAGACACACACCTCTCCCAAGGTCCATCTCAGTGCAGCGTCGCTCTGGGTTGTTACGGATGCGGCACTTGTACACAGCTCCAGGAGAGTGAATTGAACTGCTGAAGGATGAGTTTGATCTTGGAGCCCCAACCACAATCCTGCACACAACAGGAGAGAAGAACATTATTTAAACGGTGTTCACAATTCTTTGCACCCTGCGATGAACATTTTTGTACAGACTTTTTTAGAAGTACGGTTTAAGGCAAGGCTGTCAAAGATCACAGAGGCCTAAAAATTTCTTTATTTGCTACTAGCCGAGGGTCAAACAGGTTCAATGTTTATTAAAACATGTTGAAATGATTGCACATAGCCATATAAGTAAGATCTAATATTTTTATATATGTTATTAGATTAGAGCGTCACCGTGGCGCAGTGGGTAGCACGGTCGTCTCACAGCAAGAAGGTTGCTGGTTCGAGCCTCGGCTGGGTCGGTTGGCATTTCTGTGTGGAGTTTGCATGTTCTACCCGTGATCGCGTGGGTTTTCTCCGGGTGCTCCGGTTTCCCCACAAGTCCAAAGACATGCGGTATAAGTGAATTGAGTAAGAACAATTGTCCATAGTGTTAAAGTGTGAGTGTGTGTGAATGTTTCCCAGCGATGGGTTGCGGCTCGAAGGGCATCCGCTGCATAAAACATATGTTCATTCCGCTGTGGCGACCCCGAAAGGGAAGAAAGCCGACATGAAGATGAATGAATGAATGTTATTAGCAATGTGTTCTGTAAGCTATTGCAAGGGATAACTCTTTCAACAGGCAAATAACAAAGAAAAGGATTCATTATAAACTTAAAATGTATTGTTCTGCTGCTCTATGATCCTACCAATCAAATAGTAAAATGAGAAAATGAATAAATAAATTCAGTTGTGTCCTTTAGTTTGTGTGCTAGTGTTGAATGAAGTGGAATGTTCTGTTGGTGCGTGCAAAAATCAGCATATTGCTGCGGCCTGTGGGTGGTTTCAATCTTAAATATCATGTCAGTGACCATAGATAACATATTTTTGGGTCAGATCTGGCTCCCTGGCATTTACTTTGAAATTTGTGGTTTAAGGAGATACTTTCAACTTGCACAAATAAATTAATAGTTTTTGGTCAGCATCTCCTAGATTCGTAAAATCACATCATTCTAACCAAAGATGCCTAAAAGGTGATAATTGTTAGTTCCTCATTTCAGGCAGGCTTGCACCTAAATACTTGAGTTTGATTGATTAACCTTGGGCTGTTTTTTTATACATTTTTAGGGAATCTGCTGAACGACTTTTCGCGGTTATTAAGTTTGTGACCTGTATTGTCAGATCAGATGCCAAACAACTCTGAGCAGCTGCATACACTGTGAGAGTGAAACGTTTTAGATATTTTGGTTAAAATCTCTCAGTAAACAAACACAACCCTTAAAGTAAAATTAGCTTTCTTTTTTGTAAGATTTTACAATAAATATAAGTGTCATATTAACCTTAAACTTTTAAAAATAATGAATTCTCTGAAAACCTTCCACCATTACCTCATATTGGAACAAGTTTTAAATAATGAACTGCCTTTTAAATCATGTTTCCTCATAAAAAAAAGAGAAAATAACACAGTTCACAGTTTAACATAAGTATATATATATAGGGGAAACATTGAACAGTCTCGGTTGATCAGTTCTCACCAGGACCTTCTCATTCCCTGTCCCTGGCTGGTGGAACGATCTCCTTGATCCAGTCAGGAAAGCAGCAATGCTAACAACTTTCAGAAAAGCTATTCTTTTCTGTGAGTACAACAAATCTTTATATGTTATAATATATTTCTGATTATTGCCTTCCTCTTTTCACAACAGTCATTGTGAACTACTTGAGTTAGACTTTGCCTTTTAAACAACTTTCTTATTGTCTCTCCCTCTATTGTAAGTCACTTTGGATGAAAAAGCATCCGCTAAATACAAACATGAAATGTTATTCTGGAAATTAATGGTGTCAGCACGCCATCGTCTTCACTCTTACGTAAGCAATATGTCACTATGTAACCCACAACAGTGCATGATCATTTTTGCAGCACCTCTATGTATTGTGATGCCATGGTTTAAAACAACCTAGACGCTTGAATCAAAATGTTTTCACCTTGCCTTATACATCTTCTGCTCAAAATATAATGATTTCAAATCAACTTAAGGGTTAGAAATTACCTGTAATTCTGAGTAGTTGATGATATTTCTTCTCAGAATGTCATTTTCCTTTTAACAGAGTTGATCATTTAAGGCACCGTTAAACACTCCAAATTGAATTTAAATTAGATTAGATAACAACTATCAAACTGCGCTCATCCAGACGTCCAGTAGCTCATCACAGATTAACTTCACTTTCTTCAATAATCTGGAGTGCTTTTAATCAAAAGGATAAGGGCTTTTCAAGATAGGGGCACCATGGTGGATAGTTCTTCAGGAGGGGATGTGGAAATGTTTACAGAAAAAAAAACAATATCTATGATACAAAAACATTACTAATCAAAACGTTAGAAATGTCTAGCTAAAACCATCCTATAATCGGTTTAGTCTTACAAAACTACAGATGCAAAACCTTTTGATTGATTTGAGAACATCTTGAACATAGCACAGAGATGAAACTCCTCGTATGAGAGATGATCCAGGAGAATAAAGTGAAATTTCTGCAGATAATTCTGAAAAATAAATCACTAAAATGTCACAATTCTTTAAGTCATTCCTAACAGTCAAACAGCAGTAATTACTACTTAGCATTGACTGTACGTTACAATTTAATTTATTTGAATTTTCTATAAGCATTTTGGGATGTGATTGAACATGATTAAACAATACTGCATTAAAGTGATACACTTTGGTTTAAACTCAGCCTGATCTCTTTCTTTTTGAGGTGTATAAAAACTCAATTATTATTATTTTTTTTTACAATTTCTTAATTATTACATAAAGATCTTTTATATGGCACACAACAAAAACTTGCTCTAGTAACTTGACGCAAATCTGGAAGCAGTATAAATGAACTAAAAGTATTATATACATTAAAAGTAACATCTTCAATTTGAGTTAATATTTGCTTCTCAGATTCTGCAACCCCAAAGCAATTATTTTAAAACGAAGAGTCTAGTTTGGAGACAAAAACACGTTTTAATATACAACTCATATGAAATGCATTCTTTTCCTGGCACAAGATGCTGAAGAAGTGACGTTGCCTGAGGAGGTAACCTTGGCAACCCAATGCTCAAGCATGCTCAATTACGAACAATATCAAACTTATTATTATTAACAATACTAAAAGTTAACTACAGTTATTTACAAACGTTTTTGTTTAAACACGTTTTCTAATTTTGAAGAACATTTAATTTTTGCTTATTGTTTTAAAGGCGCCAAAACAGTAACATTTCGCTAAAGTCAGTTTGATAAACGTTTTTTTTTAAGTCCCACAAAGTTATATTTCTTCACAAGACAATATTAACATTTCATTGTTTCTTTGCGGCCATGAGACTCACCAGCGTGTGTTATCGTGGACGTGTTCCAGGACTGAATATCCAAAAAACGTAGATTCTGGTCCTCGGAAAACCACTGGATGTTGTAAGTCGATGTTGTAAGAATAAGCCAAAGAAACAAACCCTAAATACAGAAAAAGATCCAAAGCTCTTCTTTTCCGCATAGAACCCTCCTTCATTCTGTTGGGCATCCTTAAGTCGTGAAGAAAACTTGATAAAAATCAGTTTAAAGTGTCTGAAGAGTGTCAGAAATGAAGGTGACGTAAACTACATTTAAACCGCTCTCGACTCCGAGCGTGGAAACTCGACATGCGGAGCGTTTAAAAGCGAGTGAAAGTGAAAGTTTGGGTTATTTGAACGGGTTCATCGCATGGCTCTGCTGCTCTCTGCTCTTCTACTTGAGTTTCCACAGGCTTGGGGTCTTTATTATTGTGAGAGCGGGGCTTGAGGTGACGCGCCTGCTGTTGCGCACGAGCGTCACATTTCATATTTCAGAGCAGTGTTAACTGGCGACACCTGCTGGCAACGCAGAGCCTTGCAGTTCATATTAACCTAGTGCTGCGTCACAAACCGCAACCCTCTCCGTACTATTAAAGTTTTGAAACATGAACTAAATCAGAAAGTGAATTAAACATATCCCGATTGCCTTGGTTTACTCACAATATTTACATATTAAAGAGTCATTCAATAACGCTTCACTGTGTTATGGAATTTTTGCTGATTAAAGATGATTAAATTGTTATTTAGATTAAAAAAATAAATAAATCAAAGGATATAGTCTGCAGAGGTCTTAATGGAATAGAAAATATTATCAATTGCCTTTCACAGGTCGATCGGCCAATTTCAACAATAATAAACTCCATTAATCTTATCAAACAAACCATGTATACTTTTAGCATTGCCATTTTAGCATTAATACAGTGAAAACACTGTTCTTTGATACAACACTCGAAAAATGTAAAAATGACACCAGTAAACTAGCAAGACAATCTAAATATTTAGGCTGAGATTCAAATATACCTAAAAAGCTTGGGATAAAAACAAACTCATCCCTGAATGTAGTCAGTGATGGTGAAATACTGACTACAGACTAACGCACTGCGTCTGCTAATCGAAAACTTTTGCTGTTCGTCTTGCACATACTAATTTATTTAAATCTTTCTCGTTTGATAGAAAGTTGTGAAAAATGCAATAAGTATGTTTTTGTTTGTTTTCAATTGGTGCGCCGAGGGACGCAACAAAATGACATGTTTTTTGACATGGCCATTGTTTACACTGGCCATACGTTTACACTCTGCTCTGTCCGCCATAACCGAAATAGACTGACACGGAAGTGTGAAATTGGTCTAATGGCACTTAAGCTTCTGATATAAGCCACAATCCTTTTTGCAGGATGATTGAGGATTCAAGTGAAAAAATAAGTGTAATACAGGCTGATTCAAAAAGAATACCACAACTGAAAATCTGTATATTATCAAAGAAACATGATAGACCTTAGGATAATTTATCAATGTAAAGAGTACTTAACCTATTTCAAGCTTACTTTAACCACGCTGACAGAAACAGCTTAGCTCTCCTTTTCTTCATTGCAGAGTTCTCGACTTTCTAAGTTGTGATATTCTCTTTAAATCACCCTGTACTTTAAGCAAATTAACAACTTAAAATATCTCAGTAATAGAAGACCTTAAAACATAATACTGAAGTGTAAAATTTTCAATACTGCAACAGTGCAACAGTTACTCAGTTTCCAAACAAGAAAACTGAGCAACTGTGAAACTAAATTATGGCAAAAAATAAGTAGTGGGTTCAAGGTTGCGTAGACATATTTGCTTCCACAAATAGAGCACCTATGTTAAGGTTGAAGTTGGGGCTAGCTGTCGTAGAAATTAATTTTCAAAGAAGGGATCATTTGCAATGGGGAGGACGACTTTTATGGCCTTTACCAAAATTGATTATCATGACATGCACATTAGCATGACATCATTAGTGTTGAACCACAGCACACTACAGGTAAGTCATTTCACACTCACCCTGGTTCCCACACACCTGTCTCAAATACTGACCTATAAAATACTTATATACAGGAGTCCCATAATCTCTCACAAGTAAACCCCTTCATATACATAGCAGAACATTCCTTTGAGGATTTTACAAATATAATTTCTGTAGAAGTCAAATATTATAGGGATTAAAAAAACTTTCTAAAGCAGAAAGAGAGAAAAAGGAGATGTGATTGTAGTGTAAATAAAACTTTATTATTTGTCATAAAATGCAACAATTGCATCAAAGTGCCCTAGACTTTTTTTTTAATCATAATTATATACACGAGGAAGCATGGATTTAATTAGTCTGAAAACACAGTATTAAGTTCCATAAACCAACCAGCAACGCATAGTACCCCATCTGCTGAGCTTTTCTATTTTACATGTTCTGTGCAGAGTTTGAGGGCCCTTTCAGCTTAGCGCACAACTACAAGCGCGGAAACATAGAAATAAACCATTAAGGAGAAAATTATCATACAAAACTGAAACATAGAATCTAACGTATTGCACAGTCTCAAATCATACACAAAGAGCTTTAAGAAAAGCAACATTCTAACCTGAAAGTGATAAAAAGAGAAAAAAGTAATAAATAATATTCTGGAAAGCATAAAAAAAAGAATACATTTTAAATGATCAATATTTGAATCAAAACTAGTTCCCTTGAGTAAATGTCCCTTGCTAGCATCTCTGATATAGCCACACGTAGTAGTCACATATGTGTAAACACACCCTTCATACACTCACTTTGTCTCTGTCTCTCTCAACACAAACACACACACATACATACGCACCCACGCACACACAAGAAAAACCTGCGCTTTTGCTTGATATCTTTCTTTGTTTCCCAAAAGGTAACGTTGTTCAGCAACAGTACTTGTGGTCCTTGCACTAGACAAGTCTGATGAGTTTCGGCTAGTTCTGGCCAAGTTTCAGCGAAGCCAAGGCTGTAACACAAAATGGAACAGTTACAGCTACAGCGGTTGGTGTAAAAAAACTTTGCAATGCACCCGTGCAGAACTGGAAGCTGGAAAGACAGCTTTCACATGACCTCTGCTTGATAAATAAGCAAAATCTGCAGCCAAGGGGTAAAAGGTCATCGGCTTGGACTTAATCTGGCTTTACAATTTGATATGATAACTTCATAGCTTGCATCTTTAAATGTAGTTCTTAATTAATAATATACACATGTTCCAGCAATTAAATGCATTACATTTACCCCAATCAATAATTAAAATTACCCATTGAAATTGAAGTTCTCCACACATCACACTGAAGATCTCTCAATCTCATCTCAAATGTGGGTCTAAATTAAATAAAAGTAATTTATATAACAAATATTCTATCTTTGATCGATCAAAAATATTGATGATGCGCTATTAATCTTGTGTTGTTTAATCTTGTGCTGTTTTGGAGATTTTCAATTTTTTTTCTGAAACAAACATGCATGGCTTATGTGCTTGATTTAAAAAAAAACTGCAAAAAAAAATTCTTCAGCTTGGATCTTTACTGTGTGGTATGAAAAACAAGTCTACAATAATCTCGTTATTAAAATAGCTCTTGCTGATTGGCTGCAAAAACTTCTTTAATTTCATCACAAGTTATAATGTATAGCTTAGCATATATCATTGATTTAGATGCATTGACTGTATATAACATGGTCGTGTCTGTAATATGTCCCATAGGTTTCTGGCAAAGTTAAAAGAGGCTCCGTGTGGCCATAGCCAGTTAAAGAAAATGCATCCATGTATGTAGTGACGCCTCATTGAAGTGCCTGCTCACTTCTGGAGTCAGCCTCAAGTGGCCGAGAAGGAACTGCAAATCAGTCACTTCTAATTACGCATTGAGAGGGAAAGCACAAGGTTGCCGCTTGTTCAGATGGCACTAGTACCATTGTAATACCAGAAATAACAGAATGATCAGTTTTGTGATTTTTTTTTCTCAACTAAAATCTTGACTCTTATGTAGTTCCATCATGTAGACCAGCAGAAAATTGAACTGACTTTTTGGAGATGCTATTGTAAAGGAGTGTATTACGCTCTTGCATAACAGCACAAAACTGACCGCATTTTTGGAAGATTTTAGACAGCTAAGCTCTTCTAGAGGGTCCTATAGTCACATCTGCATAAAAGAGTAACCATACCCAAAACAGTAATACAATATGTATTAACTCTTGGGCAAATGAAAAAATTGCCAGTTTAAAATAAGGAATGTGTTCCTTTGAATCTTTAACCAGTTAGTTTCTGATGTTACTATAATGGATTTTTTATTTTAGTTTTTGTTTAGTTCACCCACACTCACCATAACTCGTGAATCCTCTCGCTCCAAAACCTTCTGTGCCTGGTCTGGAGGAAACTTCAGCATGGAGGTTATGACTTTAGCCATCGTCTGAAGAACACACCACAAAGTGACAAAAGCTTTATTCAGTAAATGAAAAGATATTCAGAAACAACTGCATCGACCAGCACTAGAAAACACAATCGCATTTCAGAAATTATAAACATTCTTAATTTTTTAACTTCAAACTTCAGCCAAAGTAATGGTTTAGTCTTTTGTATCTCTAAGAGTTTGACAAAACTAACCCATTAAAGAATGTTTACCTGTCATCTTTAGGTTTGGTTATTAATAGTGTTTTTGTTTAAACTTTGTTACACTAGGTCAACACTATTATTTTCTAAAGTTACAATTAAAATCAACTGTATTTTTCCAATCCAAATGAATACTTGCGCAGTTCTTGGAGCAGTTTTATCTTGCAAGACCTGAACTCATTCAAATGATCATGATCTACAGCCAGTGAATAAATGTGTCCGGGCTAATCACAAACAGCTGAGAATAAAACCAGCGCTTCACCCCGAGCAGTTACGGGGACCCGCCGGCTTCCTGTCAGACAGGAAGTCCATTAGTGATGTCATGAACACCCAACTGTTTGTTAGTAACTACACGGAATCCCGCTGCCTAAAGTTCAGTGTCAATCATGCTGTTAATACGCCTTGGCTGAAAGGACATGATTGGCTCATTAGCATCCTGACTAAAAGTACACGGTTGGCTCATTAGCGTCCTAGCTAAACGGACATAATATAAGGCTGTTGGCAGCTTTCATGGGAATGAATCGCTTTATAGGCTTCCATCCGGACTCCCTCCCGACACACTCTCATTTACAGCATCCTTCTCCAAACAAATGCTTTACTGTGTTGGGGAAAACATTTTGCATTGTGGGAAAAAACATATGACCAAACAAGATTTATTGAGGCTCATGTTAAACTTGACTAATAAGACAACAAAGAGCCATTCATAAATGTTTAGAAGCACAATTTTCTTTAATACTTTTTTTTCTCCGCCCTTAGTTGTCATATATTATTACAGAAGAACTATAGTTTTTAAAATGTTGACAGGTTTAAAGAAAGTAACAATCAAACAACCACTTTTCAAAAGTAAATATTACTACATAAAAAATTAACAATATGAATTGATTTTTATATTATTTGTGTTACTCATATATATTCATATATTCATTCATATATACATATACGTTTAAACTATAGAGATCTTCTAAAGTCAAGATTTGGAAATAGGCACCATTGTTTATTTTACCACAGAGACAGAATTATACTGGACATTTAGAAAAATGATTGTTTTTGTCATTAACATATGTTATAGGCTAAAACTGTGTACAATGTAGCATGACCAATTCATCTGTTTTCATGTTGTTTAAGGGAAAAAACCTGGAAGGAGAAAAAATTTATAAAAAAAGCACATGAACTCACCACAGAGAAGAGTTCCCTTTATGAAGTGAATGCAGGTTCACTAGAGTTTTCACTAGAGTTAATTTCATTGTTGGTGGAAGGCATAAGTGACTTCAAGAGGAACGCTGCACTTTGTAGAGCATCAAATCAAATTTTGAATCAAGCCATGTATTAACACTCATAATATTACTCCTGATATGATATATTGTTTCATTATATACAATTCTCTTTAACCTGAGACAGCTTGCTAAGGTTAAGACAATTTTATCTACACACCATTTTAAGGAAATGTCCCATGCGTACCGTCTATGCTTACTCCTCCAGCTGCTTCAGAATGCTGTAGCACACTGGAGAGGAGGAGAGAGCATAGCACTCCTGTCTTGGCCTCGCTGCACTGTATGTCTGTCCATTTTAGGATTCATGTGAATATTCTTACTTGCCATAACCTGCCTCTCTGAGCTTCTGTCAGTCTTCACAGCATCCTGATCGCTGACCAGATTGTTCTTGACGTGTTGTTGAGCCAGAATTCACTTGGAATTCACTGTCCCTGCAAGTTTGGCAGGCAACGCCCCTGTCTATTGGGACCTCATTTGAGTTAGGCTGTTTTTTATTGTTTTAACTACTTTCATGGTTTAATTGGGCTTCCTGTTTTTATTGTTTTATTTATTTACAGTAATGGAACCTTTATTCTTGAATCAATGTTATAGAACTTTTATTTTTACATTTTAATATGTAAAGCACATTGTTCTGCAGCAGTTTATGTACTATATCCATAAAGTTGGCTTGGCTTTGCAACATTAACATTTTTAAACTAATACAACAATGTATATCAGATACTACACTTCTATTTGATTTTAAAAGATACAAAAGTACCTTCGTCTCTCTTCCCATCATGTACTCAAACATGACTTTTCGGAGGTACTCCAGTTCGGTGGCTTCAGAGAGGGGCTCTGTAGTGCTATGAGACAAATCTGCAGAAAAACAATGAAAAAACTGACACAGTATGGCATAAAAAGAGCAAATGTAGTTGAACAACAAACATGCTCATATCTGTTCAGTTGGTCCTTCTTAAAGTTTTGGAGCACACAGTACTAAGTGTAGCACATGAGGAAAGTTACTGTAGGGAGATTTTAAAGCTGAATGTGGGTTTACTGCAGTCAGCCGGCTCTTGTTGGTCATGCATCACTACTGCATTGTGGAAAATGTTCAAAACAGGAAATTTGCAGAGCTTTGATGACAAAACTGAAATCTATTGCTCTGAATTACCCCTCTAAGTATTATTTGTCCTTTCTTTAACACACTTGTAAATACACTTGTGATAAAATGAAACACATGTCTATTTGTTTGTCTTTTGTCTTTGCAAAACAAACAATATTAGAGGTAGAAATGGTTCTGGGTTCCTACAAGTTAAAGGTTGGACCCAATTAAGGGGTGGTATTTTATCCCTGCTGCACCTCTTTTGTTAAGTGAGCAGAACAAAGCGACCTTTTCTGAATTCTGAAATCTTAATCTGCATCATACACTCCTTCCATCCCTTCATCCCGTGCGCGCACCCATGGTAATAATCAGTCCGTAAGTCACTTCCACTCACAGTAGTTAAACACAGAAAATAATATAATCAGCGCATTGTAGCCAAACACAAGAAGCTTATGCTCCATGGAGCTGGAGGCCTTCCCAATTTCCACCCTGCTTTTAATAGACAGAGAAGTGAAAGAGAAATGCAGTGTGTGAATAAACAAATGCTAACTTGACTTCACTGTAATTAAGCTGCTGATGGGAGGGAGGGTGCGTTTTGGTTCTGTTCACAACATGGAAAACATGATGTAAAAGTCTAGCAAGAACAACATTAACATTATCATGCTTTCTCAACTTCCACACCCAACACATCCTGCTTTAGAAATGTTGTGATCATTGTGGATGAAGGTAACCAGAAAAGGCCAAAAAAAATATAACCTTATTAAAAAAGACTTAAGACATAATACTTCGAAAAGAAAAAAACATAGAAATCTGCCATAAAAATACATCTTTTTAGCATTAAACTTTAAATTGTATGTGAAATTCCCAAATTTATATTAGAACAATAAAAACTTTAACATTTGTGTGATTCGTCATTTAATACCAGTTGTGTCACCCATCGGCCATGTGGCTTATAAAGGGGGACAGAACATCTCTTTTATAAATGATATGAAGTGATTTATTTAGGACTGAGTAAATAAAAATAGAATTAATTTTGGAGTTTCAAAATGCATCATTAATAATGTACTGTGTAAACTGGAGGAAATCGTTTTTTTCTTTGAACAGAGTACTGCTGCTTCAATATTTAATAAATGGGGATGGCTACAATAATAAATGTGATATGTGAATAGCAGGAAGCAAAAACAGCAGACAGCAGGCACCGTTGAGAACCCTTTTTGTAATTCGTGTTTACAGGCTCCATTAATAACATAAAGGTCTTTACTTTCAGCTTATTCAATGTTTTTGAAGCGAGATCAAAAGGAATGGACAAACTGGTGGAATGGAAAGGAGTGTCAAAATGTAGCATTTTATAGGGGTTAACTTGATGTTTGACTATACCAATGACAAACGCTGTAACTAGTAGATAACTCATGACACATCCTAAATTTGCACATTAGAAGAATCTAAAGTTAGAGCAAGAGCAAGCAATTAAACAATCCCAGATGTGAAATTCATGTGAGGATTCCCCAGACCCTGAATTGAAACTTGCTGTACCCCTATCAAGAAAACACAATCTGTTTGCTATACAACAGTGTGACTGCCTCCTTAAACTTGTGAATGACTATTTACAGCAGGAGCCATGTGTGTCTGTGTATCGCTGGATAGCCAACTGAAGACCCTGCACTGGACGGTCAAAGCCTGACACCAAAATGGGCCTTTGATCAGCAGACATGGAGAAATGAGGGGCTAATAAATAACCAGAGCTGTCTAAATGACCCCAGAACAGCCTAATCGGGGTCAAACACAAAGCTCCAATCCAAGCCTGCTTTATAAGCACCTTTAGCTCATGCTGAAACTGCATATTAGCAGGATTCATAAATAATATAGACGTGTCTGTTTGAACCTGCTCAGTTGTCAATCAGAGACTGACCTCAAAAGCAATTGAGAGTTCTTGATTTGGGAATTCTGTTATTCATATGAAGCCTCTGTGTTTGCAGATTTGATTTAAAACGTCTCTTACTGGTTGCCATCAGAATCAAGAATATATTAACATAAAGAGTAAAAACCAAGCTTGACTTTGCTGATGGACTTGAACAAATAAATAAAAGGCAGGATCGGGGTCACTCCAGACCTGAGCATACTTTTGGGAAGTGGAGAAATACTCTGTGAAAAGCATTAGATCCATAGATTAGCTCTTTATTACCGCAGCAGAAAGAGAAGGAGGGAAGGAATGGCTTCCCAAATGTTTGAGCTGCGTGTGTGTGATTAATAGAGGGTGTTAAAGCCCTGCTCTCCTGCAGTGAATGACTGTGAATGAACCACAGGGTCAGTGTGCCACATCATTCATTAACCTCAGGGAGTCACAGCAGATCCCTGACAGCCGTTTCACAGACCAGATCCACCAAAATCCACACAAAATATAGGTTGTACACTAATAAACAAGAACAGGAGTGGCATCTGGATCACATCTGGCTTCAGAACCATAGTTATACATGCCCACAGCGAGCATTGGAAAGCATCTTTATGGCAAAGGTTTATTATTATTTACCTCGATATGTGCTTCCCAGGTGAGTCACCACTGGATTTTTATGAGAGCGTCTAAGTTTGTCCTCCAGAGCATGAATCTGGGAACAGACAAGAATACCACAAAAAAAAGAGTGTTTTAGTTGTGGAGTTATTTATCAGTTTTCTTTAAAGGCCAAATTCCTTCTAACAATACCAGATAAAAATTTACAACAAGATGCTGAGCTAAGGTTTTATTTGAAAGTCTTCTGTGGATTTAAGCACTGATTTCCTTGACACCTAATATCAGCTGGTGACTAATTGTATATTTTTCTTTCAGTGAAAAGATTTATTTAAACAATCAAACAATGTATGACATAACATCCATCAAAACATCAATCATCATTGTCTTCACATTCATCTAAGCAAAGCAGGCGATCATTTTTAAGCCTAAAGTTACTTTGTTTATTATTTTTTTATAATCAATTCAGTATATGTGGACCAGTTAATCTCCTCAAATGTAATGGTCTAGATTGTGAAGCTGTTTACCTTTTGAATTCTAAATGCTTTATGTTTATCTTCCAACTAGTTTTGATTTTACAGCTTTTTGAACATTTCATTGGGGTGAGCTCAGGTCATAAAAGCACAAACCTGTCCTGTGTGTGTGATTGCATTTGTGTGGGGTAAGAAGAACAGCACGAGCGCTGCTGTAACTGTGTGTAAAGTTAAAATAAGAGTAAACAGATGTGCAGTGCAATGATTCGAATCTCTTTAGGGTTTTACACAGATGGTGTAGAGTGCAGAAGCCATGGGAACGAGACCAGCAGGCAAATGCATTCTGTTCTAGATTCTACATTGGTTTGTTTTTGTGATGCCAAATCTTTAAAAAGCATCATGTCGTGAGGGTGAAGAATTCACGAATTTTAAAATGTGAGTGGATTATCACTGTAGGACACGGGAAGCTACCGAATTCATACAGTTAAACTGCCAAATATGTTTGCAGCAACTTTCTGAAAATTAAAGTCAGTTTTTATGTTAATATAAAGATAAAGCTTTGAAACATTAGGATTTTTTATTTTCTGTCTCAATCCTATGAAATTTTTTTTTTATATATTTTGGTAAAACGATGGAAATAGTCTGAATGCAGCTATTGAGACATTCACATTAGATCTTAAAGAGGCACATCAATAATAAGAGGAGGTATATAGAGTGCGTTTGTTGAAATAAAAATAACTTTTTTTGCAAAATGACAATAGATGCTTTTTTATAGCACTTTACTCACCATGTCATGGTATTCCTGCTCTTTCAGCTTGGCTTCACTTAACAAGGTTGTCTTCTGTGCAAGCTGAACCTGAGAGGAAGAACAAAGGTCAAAAGTTGACAAAAACTAGGGCAAAATAAATATATGAACTGCTGTCCGGATATTGTTTGGGATCAAAGGTTTTTCTTACCCTTTTAAAAGAACATATGTATTATATGAAAGTACAGATAAAACACCAAAAGTACAGATGTTGTTTGGGGTCAAAGGTTTTTCTTACCCTTTTAAAAGAACAAATGTATTAGATAAAAGGAAATAAAAAACACCAAACAATTTTAACTTGCAAAAAAATTATTGAAATCTGAATTTTAGAAGAATTTCTCTACTATAGTCTCATATTCTTGCTTACAGCTTTTTTCAATTTAATACATTTTCTCTGGAGAAAATTAGAGCCAAATAGCAACTTGCAAAAAAAAAGTAACAAAAAGAGGCTGTCAATGTTAACAAATAACCTTGACAGACTCTTTGTTACTTTTTTTTTTAAGATGTTACTTTTTGAGATTTTTCTCAAATTTGTACACAGAAGAAACTTGTATTACCATTTATAAGTAGGCTTATAAATGGATACGAAATCCTATTTTAGTGGCATAATTTAATAGGCATTTTTACAGGCGTAGTTAGCAATAGCTAACTCCTCCCCTAAAAGACCATTTCAGCCAATAAAAATGGAGCCTACTTATAAATGGTAATACAAGTTTATGCAACTTAGTAACACTTAGTTACAGGTTTAAGATGCACCCCAAATAGACAGGCATATATTACTGGAGCATTAACCTTTACTCTTCTGTGGCTCTAAAAAGCCAAATTACCTCTCAGAATAAACAAAATTAAAATAAGCAGACACAAAGCATCCTGGTTATAAGGATGAGGGCTCAAAATGCTTCTGTAGTCAGCACTTTATTTGAAAGAATATTCTTGAAGTTTTTAAACAGACAAAAAGATTAATGAAGCATAATGAAAACATACCTTTAACTCGTCAAGACCCTGAAACACAAAACCAACACATCAAGATCAGGAAGTTTACCCAAAATTGAACACCTGCAATAAAAGCTAGCATTCAAAAAGCATAGAAGTTATTTTAGTGGTTCTTAACACAGAAAAGTGACATCAGCATGTAAAAATTCAGATTTGCGTGAGTAAGTTCAAGAGAGTGCTTTCTAACACACATGAGGATCCCTTTAACTTGAACACGACTTATATTTCCGTCTCCTTCCCAGCATGCACAGTGCCATAAATCTAACATATAGCTCAAGACATTCTCAGAGGGATTAATTCAAAACCGAGTCATGCTTTTCATAGGGAAGCCTTCCAAACCTCTTAAGATACTTGTACAACACAAACTGACCACTTTCAGATTTTGTGTTAAGAGGGAGATTGACAATTATAATTAAACTTTTTGGAATTTCTGATCGAGATTCATTCTCCAAAAGCTTTATGTAGCTAACTCACATTTGTGAATTATTACCTTCTTAATGAATTTGATATAATGTAACCTTTGGAAAAAGCTTTTTAAGTTTCCATACAGTTTCTCAACAAATTGCTTTTGAAATGTGGTATTTTTCACATTTAAAAACCTTTAACAAACTAATTTAAATATATTTTTGCAAAACAGTCAGGTTTACCTGAGGGCCACTAAGGCTTCTTCGCTGAAGGCCCTCCAACTCCATCTGCACCTCCAGAACACGATCGCCCATCTCCACCTCACGACTCTATAGAAAGAACATTTGACCAACTATTATTTGACCAACTGGGGTCGATTCTAATATTGAAAAAAAATACATATATAACAAGCATAGTTTCTGTTTATGTAATTTCTGGCTTAGTTTTTTTTCACAGAGCTTATAAAGTGCCCTCTTTTTCAGCTAATAAACTTGATTCATTAAATGAATGGGAAAGTATAGCAATAAATATGTCTTAATTAATCGGCCCACTTCTCAATCAACTCAGAAGTAAGCAGCATAATGTGTACATCATCCAAGACAGCTTCGATGGGAGTTTGAGCTGCCTCTGGACTGAGGTAAGCGTTTCCTGATGATAAACAAGCCATTAACTGAAAGCTGAATGTACTGACTTTATGTAATGGAATTTAGTAACGCCATAAACTCCTCAAAAATTCTCCCTGTTCCTATAAAAATGTGTTATCTCAGGCATCTGCTAAGTACTTTCTAAGATGTTTTTAATCGATGGCTAGTTTGCCTCGTTTACCTGAAGCACATCTTCATAGTGTTGAATCGTCCTATTTAGGTCGTCCTCTCGCTCAGAGATTATCTTCTGAAGCTGACTGACTTCATCTTGATGGCTTTCTATGAGCTCTGCTTCAACACTCTGGGCTTTTTCTGTGTGGAAATAATAAGCAGAAAAGTGCAGAATGAGGACAGGAGGGTCAGCATAATATTACTAGCATTGACTGTAAATTACACCTTTTCAAGCTGGATTCCCCTCAGGAAAACATGTGGCGGATCAATAACAAATTTAATTTATCAAACAAATCCCCTGAGAGCAGTAAATTCCAAAATAGTGAATTCCAGGAACTAATTCGCTATTTTAATAATATTTTTATTTAACTCAAAGGAATATTCCGTTACAAAATGTAAATTCTGTCATCTTTCACTTACACGCCTTCCATCACTAATCGCTTGAATTTAACTTCACCTGAAACCCAACATCTCATCTCTTCAACTTAGGAACAAAATGGCAAGAGTTATCAACGCTTAATAGTAAAATCATCATATATGTGCATTATTGCTACTAATTCCTCATATCACTCTTCAATCTTCATATTACTCTCTCATTACTCTTCATATTAATCTTCAAATAAAATTGTAGGTAACAGTGGTAATTTGCATATTTCAATTAAAAAACATGTACTTGATTGGCTTTGTGTCAAAGCTGGGGGTGAGTTCAAACATCTCAAATCAAGGATCTTTTCTTAATCTTTCCTCAAAAAAGGGTTTGTCTTTAAATTAGCTCAAACATATTAATGTCACTATGTCTGATATACAAGTTATTTCGGTCACTAATAGTTTTTGTTGAGTCTTTTCCACAAACAAAACAACAACTTCCAACGACAGATCGGGAAAACGGTCTTAAAATATCTGTAAATGTGTCACGCCAGAAATCAATTGCAAAATTTTACTGTTGCTGGGCAGGGTTGACCTTGTGGAATGATGTTTTGTTAATTATGGGCAAATCTAGTTTAATGTTTAAGGCCCAGTTTAATGTTTTTGTTTACTTTTTAGTTTACCTTTACTTTTTGGTAGCAAATTAAAAATGTAACAGTTACATGCTGAGCATATGGAGTTGCTTCAAATTATTTGACTATTGGGGATCTTTAACACTTGCACTTAAGCGATAAATCAGTTACCTAAAAATTTTAATAAAATATTTCAAACAGTCTTTTGTAAAAACATGAACATTACATATGAACAGTAGTTTTTTTTTAGGTTTAGAATAAGATATTAGGCACTTTACCTATTCAACTCAACCAAAACCAGCTTTCAGATAAATAGACATGGGCACTCAATATAACTAAACTGTGTGCCAGCCACTTTAGTGTGTTTATGAATATAAAAGTACTTCTGTAAAAAGTAAAAAATATTTCAGTGAACTCAGAAATAACCCCCCCCCCCCCCCCCCCCCTTACCAATGGCTTCCTTCACTGAGCCTTCCAGCTCCTTTTCTTTCAGGGCCATTTGTGTGTTGAATTCTCTCATCAACTGCTTGAGAGCGGAGTTTTGTTTCATTTCCATGTCTTCCATTTCAAGCCTAAAAAAAGAAGATCCCCGTCAATTTAAACACTGAAAACAACACGGAAGCAGAAAATCTGCATCTTCATATCATAAAGAAACACGAACGACCCGCCACCTGCTCTCTAAAATAAAAAGGACAAAGTGTCACATAAATCTTACTTGAGTTTCTTCTCGTTTTCCTCAGCCATCTCCTTTTTCAAGAACTCCAACTCTTTCTCATGCTCTTTTCTGAGAGAGCGGAGGTCTTTTTGCAGCCTAGTGTACTCTTTATGGAGCTTCTGTTTCTCATTCTCAGTGTCCTGCAGCTTTCTCTGAAGATCATTCTCTGAGGCGTTTGAGTCATTGATTAAATGATCGCTATCAGTCTCTCCATTTCTCTGAGGGGAATTTTGTTGTTCTTTAAAGTTGTTTTCTCTTTCTTCAAATCTCAGTTGTAAATCTCTGAGCTTCTCCTCATATTCTTTAATCAACAAATCCTTTTGAACATTCCAATCTGGATGGTTTTCCGTTACCACCAAAATATCTTGCTCCATTCCTAATTTAGAGCATTGTACTTCAGAAATCTGTTCTATGTCATCGGTTTGTTTAACGCTATTCTGTTCTCGAAGTTCCAAGCAAGCCTGTTGAAGCTCTTGCACTTGAGATGTTTGCTCAAGAAGGTCTGTTTTAAGGCGACTTATCTCATTTCGGTAGTTGATGATTATGTCATTTGATTCTAAAAGCTTGGACTCAAGTTCTGCAAATCTTGAAGACATTTCCCTTGTACCATCTTCCTGCTGAATACTGGCAAGTTTCTCCTCGTAGTCGTCTTTAAGGTTTTGCAGTGAGACCTCTCCTTGGTCTTTTTCTCTCTTTTCCAAATCTTGTAGTTGTTTTGCATGCTCTTCCATTAACTTGCCAATTGTTTCTTCTCTTGATGTCTCTGTTTCTTCAAGAGATCTTATACGATCTTCTCTTTGAGTCAGGGTCTGTTTGATGCCTTCAATCTGGCTCTGCAGGCCTTTGATTGTCTGCTCCTTCTCCTCAATTTGAGAAGTCAACTGTTTACGAATCAAACCAATCTTCTGCTCTGCCTTTTTCTTCAACACAGCCATCTCAGCAGACACCTTTTCCTGGGCGGCCAACACAGCATCGCCTTTTCCCCTCAAAATCTCCTCCTTCTGCCTCTCAAAGTCTGTCCGCTGGGATTCTAGTTCATGTTGGGCTGATTCGACCTCTTTCCTCAAAGACTGAAGGTTGTCCTCGGTTTGCTGGATTAAAGTATTGTTTTGAGATTTTTGATCCTGTGCTTCCTGAACTTGCTTCAACAGTTCCAATTTTTCACTTTCTCTTATGTTATGGTGTTGCTGCAAATCCATTGCAAGCTGATCACGCTCTTTTGTCCGCAAGTCTATCTGCTCCTCAAGATTAGCAACTTTCTTTGAGTAGATTTCTAGCTCAGAACTCAAGGTGTTAACCTTTTGATCCTTCTCACTTAGTGCTTGGTCCAACTCTGACTTACTGATGGAGTGATTGTCAACGCTAGCAGTGAGCATCTGAAGCTGTTCATCCTTCTCTACAATTTGCCTCTTGCTGTCCGCAATTGCATCTTGCAGAGATTTGACCATGCTACTACTCTGACTGAACTTCTTTTTTAGATCAGAGAACTTAGTCTTGAGTGTCTCTGTCTGCTCTTGAAGCAAGCTTCTCTCTTTTTCAAGCGTTTCCACCTTCTCCTGCAGTTGGGAAGCAACCCTCCCCTTGTCATCGGTGTGCTGCTGATTCAGCAGAGATATGGCTTCCTCTTTTTCAGCTACACTACTTGATAACTGGCCTTTCAAGTCATTAACAAAAGATTCTAAATTGCCAAGTTGCAAAATATTTGCTTGGAGGCTTTCGGATAAGTTATTTTTTTCTTCACTTAGCGCCTTTATGTGAAGTTCTTTCTCAGAAAGTACTTGAAAGCAATTCTCTGCATCAGTTTGCTGAGTCTCTCTTTCGATTTGTAAGGCTTTAAGGGTCTCTGAACAATCTCTAAATTGAAGAGTCATCTCATTGAGAGCTTTCTTTAGATGACTGTTCTCATTCGCAGAGTCCTGAAGTTCTTTTTCTAAAGTGCTGATTGTGTCTTTCTTGGACATGATGACATTTCGTAGATATGCAATTTTACTGTGATGATCTACAACCCGATGCAGTAGTTGTCCAATTCGTTGCTCAACTTTCTTGGCCAGATCAATAGAGAAACCATCAATCCTAATCTGGACCTCTTGGGCACAAAGCTCAAACTCACGTGTGATGGTGAATACATTTCTCTTGAACTCTTCCTCTTTATTTTGGAATTCGTCCATTTTTTCAGCAAGTGCTCTCTGGAGATTTTCAACATCTTTACATTTAGATGTTTCAAACAAGCTCATCATTTGCTTGGTTTGTTCCAAATCTTCAGTTAGGATCTTCAGTTTATCTTTGCTAGCTTCCTCAGCCTTGCTTAGCTCATCCTGCAAGAGGTTTCGGTCTTTTAATGCCTGGTTTAGATTTTTTTCAACGGTTTCTATTTGTTTTTTAAGTATCCCGTCACCTTCAGATAAACTTTCTAGCTTGCCTGCAGCTTCCCTGAGCTCCGCCTGTAGCTTCTGCACAGTGGTTTCCCTCATGGCAAGCTCTTCCCTGAGGTTTTGGATATCTTTTATAGCCTGTTCCTTTTCTTCCTCGCAAGTAGACAGCAACTGAAAGATCTCTTCTAACTCTTGGGTTTTCTCTTGCAAAGTCTGTGAGTGTCTTTCTTGCAGCTCTTCTTCATTCTGGTTGAGTTTCTCCTGCCAATGACAAACAAGCTCTTGCAATTCCTGTTTATGGCTGATCTGTAGCTTGTCCAAGTGTTCCTTGTGATTAGTCTCCAAATCTGACACGGCGGTGCTGAGGCCCTCTGAACTAGTTTGAGCCATTTCAAGAATCTTCTCCTTCAATTGTTGGTCTTTCAGTTCCAGCTCTTGAACTTTCTTGGCTAGCTCTGATTTTGCACTTTCCTCCTGATCTTGAAGCTTCTTCTTCAACTTATCATTCGACTCCTTTGCTTTCTGCTTAAATTTTTCCATTTTGTTTTCCTGGGATTTCAGCTTGCAGTCCATGTCTTTCCGGATGTTCTCAAGTTTCTTCTCATAAGAGTTCTTCTGATCATCAAGCTGTTTCTTCAAGCGGTTTTGCTCCTCTTCCATCAATTTGCAAGTAGACTCTTGTAGTTTCTCTTTTTCAGATAGCTCACACTTCACCTGCTCAATCCTTGCTACAAGTTCTTGAAGTTCTTTAGTCTTTTGTTCAAGACACACTTCTTTTTCTTTACAGTCTTGACGAACTGCATTGACGACTCCCTCAAGATCTTTCAACTGATTCCTGGTTTGCTCTAGTTCTCCAGTTCGAATACTAACCTGAGATCTTGATTCTTCAAATGCTGCTTTACTTGACTCTGCACTGAGACTAAGTGCATTTCTATCTTCCTGCAAAGTCTTTTCCCTGAGTACAAGTTCCTCTAACGATTTTTTTTTCTCCTCCAGAACAACCTTCAGCTGATTTATCTCATCTTTCAGCATTTTTTCATTCTGTTTCCCAGCTTCCCTCTCAGCCTGATACTTGGCTTGTTCAACTTTCAGTTTTTCCTCAAAGTCCAGTCTTAAGGTTGCACTTGAGGTCTCCACTGATAACAACTTCTCTTCCAACTGTTGTTTGGACCTAAGCACCTCAGTGAGTTCCTGAGACAAGGTTTCAAGCTCATTCTGCTTGTCACTCAGCTTCTCAAGCACCTTTATGTTCATGTCTTCCACGTGAGAATGAAAGCGCTCCTCGTTTTCTCTCATAATTGATTCAATCTCTGCTTTGTGTTTCTGAAGGAGCTCTTCTACATGAACACAATGCTCCTGATTGTGGTTTGTCATTTGCTCCGTCTTGGTTGCTTCCAGCTCTTGCTTATGTGCTTCCAGTAGACCTGCTAATTCAGCCTCATGTTTATTTTTCTGTTCCTCCATCTGCAAAGAGAGTTCTTCCAACTTCGCTGTGTTGTCCAAGCAACTCTCAAGTTCTTGAATTCTCTATTGAAAACAAGGAATGTCTTAATATTGCTTAAATGTTTAATGACTTTAAATCATGACAGCCAAGTAATTCACAAAATATCCTGCAGAAATTTAAAGGAACTCTCTACTGTTTAAAAATATTTGCTCATTTTACATCTCCCTTCATGTTAATAAGGAGTGTTTTATCAGTTTGGAATCTGTTCAAATATTCTCCAGAATTTCAAGTAGTATAGTCCCAAAAATGGCAGCAGATTCATCAGTGTTGTTGTATTTCCTATTTAAACCTTGACTCTTCTGTATAAGCTGATATTTGAAAATTTTACAACTCTTGAAAGATCTTAATATTACATTGAGAGAACCTATAAGCTGGGGGTATACTAGAGTCATGTATGTAAATTTTACTCATTATCGTGGTACTTGGGAGTGCCACATTTTCTCTGAGGTGGTACTTGGTGAAAAAAGTTTGAGAACCACTGGTCTACCCTATTCTAGGATGCTATGCTAAGATGATTTTCATTATCTGCAAAATAGCCAAACAGATTCCAAAACTATAGTAACCTACATGTCGCCAGACATTTACGTTTGCCCTGCTTTATACAAGCAGAAAGGGGCACCTTTAATAAAAAACTTTAACAAATATTAAACTAGTCAAGCATTTTGTCTAAAATTAACCTATTTGCATTCAAAAGAACTAGTTCTGTGGCGCCCATTATCAAAGTCCCTCATGACATCTGGTGGGTAGCATCTGTTAAAGCCCTCTTGTCTCCACAAACTATAGGCATAATGAACAGCAATATTATTATATTGAGCTGAATAAACTCACAGTTCTGGCTGACTCCAGCTCCACCTGTAGTTCCTGTAGTTTGTTGATGCCTTCAGCCTGAACAGCAGCTTTCTGCAGCTCGGCTTCTTCCAGAGCAAGAGATGTCTGCTGATCTCTTTCCTGCGCCGACTGCAACAGCTCCTCCCGACACTGCTCCTGGGGTTAAGTCAAACATTGTTAAATCATGTTAGTGCTTCTGTAACTTTAATCGATACATGCATTGACAATGCATTAAACCAGTTTATTTTGATGTTTTATGCAATAAATTGATTATTTTTGACAAACCAAAATGTTCAATGTGCAGTCATTTGTAGAATATAGTTAAGTTGAAATACACCACTAAACATTTGGAATCAGTATCACGTTTTGTGTTTTCTAGTAAAATGTTTTACAAATTGGCTTTAAAGGGTGCAGATTTTTGTTATACATTTTTATAGTGGATACTAAGTTGCCCTAATCTTTAATATTTATTGATTTGATGAAACTTTGATTTTAATTTTACTAGCTGTCTAGGTGGCAAATGTCATGCTCTAATGTTCTTTGACTTTTGGAACACTGGACATGAATGTCCAATCAAAGGGTCTTCCATAGTGATAGATTAGGCTATGAAGCCTTATTTTCAAACAAATATCAAATTTTTTATAATTTTGAATTCCTGACAGATCTAGCTAAAGTTACAAGTTTGAAGTGATAAATCAACATCGAAACATACCACAGCAAGTTTTATTTGGGCGCTTAATTCCTGTTCTTTGCTAGCAAGAGCCTCAGAGTGCAAGCGTTCCATTTCTGCTATCCTGTCCTCTGAGGATTTCTGAAAAACAAAACATACTTAAAATATTTTTTTTTTTAAGTTGCTGATCCATAGTTCTCTACATGCCTAGATACATACACTTCTCTTCCAACCAAAACCAAACCATAGTGGCTTTTCAACCTTACTGATCTCATTTAAACACATAAAGTGCAAATGAATAGAAATTCAAATAAAGATAAAACTTGCAGTTGTTAAGAGGAAACAAATTAAATAAATAATAATCTCCAAACTAATTTTGAATGACAAACTGAATTTCTGGAAACTGAAAAATGTTAGCTCGTGCTTAAATACAAAATCAAACCGATTTAGATCCATAGTGGCAATAGAGACATCGTTTACATTTTTTGTGGAGTTTCCCAAAGCACAATTGACTGACGGTTCAGACCTTCATAATATTGACCACTTCCTGTTTGACCCGGGACAGTTCCTGTTGCAGGTTCCTCCTCTCGTCTTCGCTGGTTTTCTCCACCTGCTTCACCTGTTCATCCATGCTGATCTGCAGCTGGCGCCGAGCCTCCTCTGCCCGCTGAGCAACACCCAGAGCTTTTTCCAGCTCTTCAAATGCTGACAGAGAAAGGGAGAGAACATCATATTTATGGTTATCATTACTTAAACTGGTTACTCAATCTCAAAGAGGGTTTCATCTCCTGATACAATTCACTAAGATGAAGCAGTTTTATAAACTAAGAGGTAATCTATAAATTTGATATGAACAGTGAAAAATTGAAGAAAAATTACTATGCTCCTTATGAGGCAGTGGATACATAAACTGCTGTGAAGAATGTTTAACAAATCCAGGTCAGATGTATACATTATTCAGCATAGTTGTGAGATTACAGAAAAACTATGCTTCAAACTTGTGCAGTATACCATAATGATGATGATCCTATTCAATTTCCCACCATTGTATATCTGGGTACAATGCAGTTAATACAGTTCAAACAAGAAATGCCATCTCAATAAGCAAAAAATAGCATGTATAACCATGTTTAATGCCACAGACAACATCTTATAAATAAGCTGCATATTTCAACAGAAAAGGAGTTATTATACTATGTGTAGGCCTGTCACGATAACAGGTGAGGAAATCACTTTGTATATTAACAAATTCCTGCAAGCTTGGTTATTTCCTTGTATCTCTCTCCCTATAATTTAGGAGATACAAGCTCATTTATTACATGGTCTGTAGTTAAACACAGAGCACTTCTTCACTTCCAGGCAGGGAGCCAAAGGAGGTGCTCAAGAGACAAGAACACCACATAGCAGAAACAAATACTTTTTAAAATACTTAGGTTAAAGCTAAAGCTTTCAAAAACAGTGTTATAACACAGGAATAAATTTGTGTCATATTTCTGCAAAATGATTTGGAGCAGAGATCAATGATCGCTGATTGGTCAGATTTTAGGTGACTCATCCCATACCATATTTTTATGCATTTGTGAATTTAAACCATGCCAATTAAACACAGTATTAACTCATTAATAGAGTTTAATTGCCTTTATCATTATACTAAGTGTAGTTTATCTGTATTCTGAAGGTACTAATCTCAATGCATAATTTGGCCTACCCATGTCGTATGGAACATATTTGTTCTGCTTTTAGGAGTGATATGGTTGATCTTCCATAGCTGCTGGGTGCTTGCTCACCAGCTTTCTCAGATTTCTCCTTTTGTTCCTGGAGCTCGTCTTTCTGAGTGAGACATTGCTGGAGCCTGGAGCGCAGCTGAGCAATCTCCTCTTCCTTCATCTCCAGTGTCTCATGCATCTGACGCTTTGTTTCAGCAATAACCATGCCCTAAAAATAGCACAATCAGAGCTCTTATGGTTATGTCAACATTGTATCAGCCAAAAAGGTGATGTCAATAGATAATTTGGAATAAAGCACTTTTTATATTAAGCTGGGAGAACACCTAACATGTTTAAATAGTAAGAATACAAATATGGATTACAATAACAGAAAAACTATATCAAAACATTCACCCCACCACAAGCACAATTCATGTGGTGTGTTGTTTTTGACTTCACAAAATTGTGATCATCCACTAATATTCTGGTCACACATGTAAATCAAAGCTCAGACAAGGTTCTGGTGAATGTCTGTTCTCTTTCACATTCCACAACGACTCAAAATCTCAGTCCTGCTGGTAGCAGGTTAAAGGCTAATCACAAAACTCCTGATCTGACCACAGTCCGGAGTGGGCAGGCATATCTTCAAGTTTCACAGTAAAACCTCCCAGATGACAACCTAAGACTTCCTGATAACGCAACCCAAAATCAACATTCAACAGAAGAATTTGAACATTGAAAAATAAGCTGCAAGTAATTTTGAAACTGTCCAAAATAGCAATGCTTTAAATGGATTCAGAGAAACAAGGATGGTATACTCATGAGAAACAATTACGTCCTTAAATTAAGTCCTTACTGTCAGCACCGATGTATATGTGTGCAGTGCACAAACATTCACACTGGGGACCAGAGATTGATTCTGGCCCAAATTACCTCATCGATTCTCTCCACTCTGCAATTTGCTATCAAAATCATTTTCCCGTCAACTGAAGCCACAACAACAACCCAACTCATTCATTAATAACTATCACTCCACCATTTTCAAAGCAATTATTGGGTTGCGTCTAGGTGAAGCATGAGAAAACTTATACATCATCATAAGCCAACATGTTAAAGTGAGTGCGGTAAAGAAAACTAGTTTTTCCAAGCCTTTCCAGAATAATTAATCCCACAGAAGGCCTTAATTTAGATTGACAGCAGACTGACCTTGTCCTGCTCCAGCTGCTCGATCAGGTTCTTGGCATCTCCTAACTGAGTGATCAGCTTGGTCTTTTCTGTGGTATGCAGCTCCTGGTGAACACACATATGAGTGAAAATCTGTGATGACCGATGAGTAAATGCAGCTCTCAAATGCATACTTGAAACAAACAATCTTTATAAATAACGTTATTATCGTCTTATCAAAACAAAACACTAAACAAGTGCATACAGTCAAATGATTATGCAATACATAAAAACACAGTTAGCATACTTTCTTAAGCATGTGAAACAGTAGCCCATCACATGTTCATACAAGCCACAGTCTATTAAAATACAATCCATGCCTTTAATGGGTCAAGGTCATATCTATGCTTTCCAAACTAAAAGAAAATGAAATAGTCTATTGTTCCTCAGGGTTCAGTTTTAGGTCCCCTGCTGTTTATCATCAACGTTTTTACTTTGGGTGAATCTTTAGGCATGTTGTTCATCTCCATTCCTTTGATGACAAAGCACAGTTTTACAGTGCCTTAAAGTCAGCAAACTATTTTCCTGGTAATTGGAGGCATGATTTTTTTTTAAGAATAACTCTTAAGATCATTGTTCCATGATAAAGATTTTAGTAACTTCCACCAAACCATAAACATTGGAATGCGTAAAAGCAGTTTGGCCAAATAACTTCTACATTATGGAGTGTGTACCTTAATTTTCTCCAGCTCCATGAGCCTCTCCTGCAGCTGCTGCTGTAAGATCTCATTCTCACTGCTGAGCTGAGTGCTGCGTTCTTTACTGCTGCAAATCATTTCTTTACACCTCTGTAGGAGATTCTCCTGCCTTAGCACTCGTTTCTGAAGACCCTCCAGATCTACAGAGCTGCTCGAGTCACTGCTGCCCTCATCTGGCAAAACATGCAACAACACTTATTTATAAAACAGCAACAATATGGAGAAATCATGACAAATTATTTTATGTCAATTTTGTAAACATGAATCATTACTTTTCAAAAGATATCCTAAGTGCTTTGTCTCTTTTTTCAATAATCCTACAAACAAACATGAATGAGGAAGTGCACATTGGATGATCACCAATTTTTAATGTAAATCACTTCATTAATGAATATAAAATCATTTTAGACAAAGTAATAGAGACAATAAGAGGAATCAAATCATATTCACAAGTTAAGTATCCGTTCCTCATTTAAAAAATGTGTGAAGTATTGCATAGATATCACTATCAAAAGACAGTCTCCTCCTGCACCCATCACATTGACAATTTGCCCCAGCATGCACCTGTGTTCAGCATGTTGCCCTCGTCTTTGGAAGGGCTCTGACTCTCAGTGTTAGCATCAAGCTCTGATGAGATGACAGCACCGGACGCCTGCAGACGCTTCTTTAGGAGAGAAACCTGAGTGCACACACAGCTCCAGTTATACATATGCATTCACATGGCCATTCAGAGTAGTATTATGATCTTCTATTTCAACATCAATATCTTCAAAGTGGAGTACCTGCGTGTGAAGCACAGTGATCATCTGATCTTTCTCTTCCAGCGCTGCATCAAATTCCTCCTGCAGATGCTTCTTGGCTTGTTGGTCCATCTGCAGCTCCTAGAGTCAGATGCAAATTACCTTTTCACACTTTGCTTTTTTTTTTTTTTTTTTTTTTTTTATATATATATGATACTTAGAATTTTTTAAAACATTAAAACATTTTATAAATGAGCATTAAGCATAAACTTAAAACTTTTGTGTAAGATGATTCATAAAAACATTTAAATGCACCATTCTCCTAATTGTGCTGCTTTTACTTATTCATCTATAACTTATATTTGCTATATACAATATTTTTTAAATAGAACAATCATGAAAAATCTTATAAGTTCACTTTTGTCATCAAATGTTTCTTGTTCACGTTTAACTATTTTATTCAACTGTGAAAGCAAAACAAAAAAAATTAAATATCTGCTACATAACACTTTAAATTAAAGTAGTTTCATACAGAGCTGCAGAATATTGGCGGAGTATTAAGTAGTATTTGTTAACAAAGTTCAGGAGGAGCCCTAAATAAATAACTAGTTTTAAGTTATGCTATAGGCCCACAGAACTGACACTGGGAGTCAGATGAAACACAAACATGAACCATGGCAAGCCGAGCAAAGTCATACTAAACAGAGACCAAACAAAAATGCAATAGAAAAGCAGATACAGTAAACAAACAGCTCTCATCTCCATCCTATACTGCCACCCCATCTAACTTAATAAACTTAGTCAAGTACTTAATATATCTTTCAAACAATCTATCTTTTGAAAGGCAACCAAACGTTTAAAAAGAGTCTCAGATGAAATACTAGCTGAAATCAGCTAGTAACAAACCTCTCTGAGCTCTCCTATTCTTCTCAGGGATTTATCTTGACTCTGGCTTAGGATGGCCTGAGAGAAACACACAGAGAGAGAATCAAACACTGAAATTTGCAGCTTGTTAAAAAAAAAAAACATTAGAAAAGGTTCCTTTAAGCTCTGCGTAAAGCAAAACCATTCATCCTGCTGCCTTCACCTTGTTGGAATTACCTGAGTTTTCTCTTTATCTCGCTGAACACTTCTGTAGGCCGTAACCAACTGAAAGAAGAGAAGAATGAGAGAAAAGATTAACCTGGCGCTAATAAGCCTTGTGCTTAAATGCAAGCGCTGAAATGTTAAAACATTTAAAATGCACCTTGCGAATAAATGTGTTTTTCAATTTCTGAGAAAATAACAATGAATTTGAAGGATCCAAACAAGGCAAGATTATCCAGTCAGTCCTTATAGGCAGTCAGTAAAGAGCTCAGCCTCATTAATTTGTAAGTCCAGCTATGTAATGTCTCATTGCAGCTACAGCACATTGTGCACCTTCAGATCTTTGGAAACATAAGAAAATATGCCCCAAGCCAGACTTCATTACTTTGCAAAAACGTACCTTAATAAGAATAGAGCAAACTATTACAGAACAAATAATTTGTCATTGTCTAGTCAAGTGACACTTTATTTCTAAAGCAGTATTCAAAACTGATTACAGCCTGTGAAACGCAGATGTGGTATCACCCGCATACAGTGCTTTGAACACTTTTGACCTGGTCTAACTAAACAAACTAAAGCTCCCCATCAAACTTTCCTTCCACATAGAACCCGATGTACCCTAAATTTAAAGATTGTTCATTGAATAATAACAGTAATAAAGTAGTTTGTTTTCTTTTTTAAATTTTCAAATTAAAGTTTGAACCATTTGACCGTTGCATCAAACATAGAAAAATATTTTACATAGAAGTAAAAGCTGACAGTTTTCTTTAAATGGATTATTTATTATACACATTATATGCTCACTATTAACAAATGTGACAAAAGAGAGATGAGACAATTCTCAATCCAGCACATGGAATTAAAAGCTAAGGAAACAATTTAGATTTAGAATTCATATAAGGTTTCAATATTATAAGATTTGCAGCTAACTTGGATTAAAACATATTCTGCTCTTGCTGCACTGTTTCCCTACCATTGAATAGGGGGTCATTGGTCCCCCCCCCACCCCCCACCTACCCACAATTGATCTAACTAATATCGTTTTAGTCTAAACCTACTGATGTAAACTCTGAAGAATTTACAGGTTTCACCTCAGCGTCTGTAAAATGACCTTTGATCAAATGTTGAAAATGTTCTTCAGTAAATGACCTGGAGCGAAGAAGCTAACGATTTTATTGTAAAACACAGCTATTGTGATATATCCTCCCGAGTTACAGCCTATTCATTATGCCCTCTGTAGTAGACATTTGTGTTTAAAATATGTATTTTTCAGTTCTGGTGTGCTCAATAGTGGAAATCCTGGGCTTTACAATGACATCTCAGGTGTTTGTGTGGGACTAAACTACTCTAATCAGGTAGGAAATCGTAAAAAAGGTTCTCAAGATATAGAAGCGCTGAATTGTATATTGTTGGAGTGTTTGAACTGTTTATAAGTCAGGTTTTAATGAAGTGTGGAACGTTTAAGAGTTATTTAAGTTCTAAAAAATAAATGTTTAGAAGAATATATGATTTAGTAAACCAAATTAATGACATAAGCTTGTGAACCTAGATGAAGATCTTGTGGGTGGTTTAAAACCAACAGTAAATGTGACACTTCGCAACCGAAACAAGAATCATTATTCGCACTCACCTCTGAATATTTTCCTCTGTAAGTGCCCAGGCTCCTCTCTAGCCGGTGTAAGCGGCTCATGAGCTGATCTCTGCTCAGGCTCTCCAGGGCTCCAGGCGAGTCCTCTGCTTCACTCTCGATGTCTGACGGGGGATCATATGAGGGTAACCCCAGAGATTCAGTTTCTCCGCTTAGAGTCAGAGAGTCTCTAGAGGAGCTTCTGACAAGACTATCTCTTGATGCAGACCGAAAGAGTCCATCAGTGCGACCAGAGCCACGAAGCAGGGACTCCACCGAGGAAACTTTCTGCTGGAGCTTCTGAGCAAGAGACTGTCCCTCCTCTCTCTAGAGAACAAGCGAAAACTTTTACAGCCCATCTTTGGATAAACAAAAGAATATTCATACTTGGACAAACTCATAGACTTTGTTGATCTTGATTCTTATTTATTGTGATAATAGTGATGAAATGAATGTCTCTCGTGAATGATAAGAGGATCAATATAAGTTAAACTCTGACCTTTTCAAAGAATATGGGTCCTGGGTTTTCAGAATTCTTAATTTTGTTGATATTTTTACTTAATATAAAGTTTATACAGTGTTTATTAACACAACCAATAACTTTTACCGATGACGATAGCAACTAAAAACTAGATTTGTGTAACTGCATATTTTATCAGATTTAACAAGATCACATGACCTTGCATAGGCCTAAAGAAAAAAATCATGTAATGGACAACAGCAAACTTTAGAAAATAACTTAACTCAAATATACAGAAATGGATTTAAGAATAATAATTTACGATTTATAGGGTAAATTCAAGAGATTTCTAATGGGAAAAAAATGTATATTAACAACTTACGATATATCATAATATCACCATAAAGTTCCTAAAGTATGAACATCAATTTAGGATGTAAACAGACATGCTGGTAAGAGAGAACACAGAATACATTAAAGTGAAAAAAACATGCAAGTTCTATCTTTATTTTCTGAGAATACAATGTTACGATGACTTAAAAGGCAGGACAGTGTCAAACCATGATCAAACCAAAAATTAAAGAAATCCAAGCTTTTCTTACAGTAAACACAAACACAGTAAAAAGACAATAAACAAATGCTTTTAATTTCCGCATCTTTACTTATTTAAATATTGTGAGGAAATAATTAAAAGACAACCAAGTTGTTAACAATCACCATACACATTATAGTGAACTCCAGATGAATCAAGCTTAAAAAACTATATATTGAAAACAAAACAAAAAATTATTTTAAATCCATCACATTAAATAAACTACACCAAAAGAGAAGAGACAGAGGAATCAGGTTCTGTAAGTGTGCCTCACATGTGCGGACCCGTATGATGGGCTCGAGCGTGTAGCTGGTGCCGCCGCAGTGCAACCATTTCCGCAACCGGTTTAAGAGTTTCATGTGATCCCGTCTGAATATTGAGTCAAGCATGGCCGCATTACTTACGGTGGCGTTACTGCTACATTTGCCTCTAAGATGACGCGCTTCAGGTCGGCTATGAGTTTCTCTTCAGACATGTCTCGTGGCTGTCCTCTTTCATTTGGCCCAAAGCCAAATTATTGTCAGAAAGGTGACTATACTAGGTACAATATACTTTTTACTAATACAACGCCACGCCGTTATAACGATAAAGATCACTCTGCCAGAGTCCAGCAGAGTCCGCTCCGTACCATGCCATGCCAAATTGGTTGACATTGCCCAACCCTGATACTGATTGGAAAACATATTTTACCTTTTTCCTATTGTTCCCTTCCTTTAGGTTTACTTTTAAAATATTTTTTTCTAAATTACTGATCATTTAAACAATCCACTATGTTGAAATTTGATTCTTCAATATTATGAAGTAGAAGACGCACTCATTACTTATCTTGAGCTTATCAAGCTACTGCTAGCTAAATTTAAATAGGGCTCCATATACAAATCAACACATATTTCCAGACTGACCTGAGGAGAAGCGATGCCATCCCCATTCACACTGCCCCTGGGAGAGCTTCCAGTGGTTTTAACGCTCTGTGACAAAGAAGAGCAGAGCAACAGTGAATGCATACATCAGATAGTGAAACTGGACTTGGTTAGTTCCCTTTTCCTCAACCCATCACTTCAGGAGAGAGATTAATGATGGCTATCGTAGGAGAAATGCAAGGGCCTCTGGTTTCACCCAGCCTAAGACCTCATGCAGATCAGAGAGGAACACGGGGTTAAAACAAAGATCTACAGCATTAAACACACAAGAAGTTAAAGGGACTCTGCACTCAGCAATGAATATATGTTATTAACCTCTCACCTCATCCTGTTCCTCACACACAAGAGGTTCATTCATCTTCCCTTTAATGATAATTTTGCCCCTAAATAGACTCATTTGATGGTCTCTTTTCTGATCTGGAGAAAGAGAAAGAACTAGAAATGGAAGGTCTGGGTTTTCTTAGGCCAACACAGATTTTCACGGCCACTTTAACGCAGACTCAAAGCAAATAAAAAAACAAAATACTAACAGGAATCTTTAAATATATGAAAAGCAAGGCAGGACAAGATTGGAATGCGTTTTGTTTTCTTGACTCATTACAAAATATGAACTTCTCTAATGTTTGAACAGAATGAGGGTGAAACAATAATAACTCATTTTTATGTTTAGCCAAGTTGTCCCTTTAAATATTTCAGTGCTACACTAGAGCATGTGTGAGCATGAGCAGTTACTGAGTTCTGCAGGAGTTAATGTGGCCTGACGCCCGAGTACACCAGAGATGCTTCAAGTAATGTTAAGTGAGTAATGTAGACAAGAGCTTAAACAGACTGCTTATTATGCTCTCATTTATCCATATACGATCATTGATATCTTCATCAGGTTATTTATCAACAAAGCGCACATAATTTGATCACACCTGGAACTCCATGAAAATAAGAAAAATTCTACAACAGAAATATTGTCTTTTTCAATCCGGTGAACACAAGGTCAATGATACGCAGATCACATGACTAGAAAATCTACTGTGATTGGAGAGAGCTGTGTGAGTGTTTGACCTCAGATGCATGTAAACAGATTACCGCATCTTGAGAGAGAAGGAGTACATCTTTCAGTTAATGCTGAGAAGCACCCTCAGCAATCTCTCTCGATGTAAAACAGGAAGTGACTGAACTGCTGTATGTTTTGTGACAACTAGAGGCTGACTCCAGAAGTAGGTTGCCATTGACAGCAATGCTTAAAAATGTTCATTTTACAGCACAAAAGCAGACCAAGACCCCTCACACCATTAGAATCACCCATGCATATCCCTTGAATTGAGTGTCTTGAAACTCTGAGAAAATAGTTTGCTTCATTACTCATTTGTTTAAATTATATTAATTTCCAACTATTGTATTAACCAGTGGTGAGGTTTTGTTCTCATCGTTTCAGCAAACGTTATGCACTGTTTCCACAAAACAAATGCAAACGTAAAAAATTTTTCCACTATTTTAATAAATATAATAGTTTATATATAAATCCTATTCAATCAAATGCTGAGGTGCTAACAACATCCTAATTCAGGTTTCCTGGTTTGTGCATTTCTTGTAACCTGTATCTATCCATTGAATATTCTGTATACATAAAAAAAAATTAAGTGCAAAGAAGAGAGAGAGAGGAAAAACATATTATTGACCATTTTTTATCATAAAAAATAGACTTTAGATGGAAAAAAAAACACCTCAGGCAGATCACTGCTCATATCTAATAATAACATGTCAGTTATTTATAGGAAGCCTGTCATGCTTGGCCATTCAATGCAAACTCACCAAAATGAACTTGAGACCAGTAGTCAGTTTAATATCATTTGAGGTGACTAGCTCAAAAGCTAGTTGCATTAGCTCAAAGGTGCCGTATTATGCAACCTTTTTCTACTTTTTGATATCTGCCACTCTAATTTCATCACAACAAAAAATGTTTTGTACTTATTTATAAATATTATTTATAATTGTATTATTTTATTAATTATAAATAATTGGTCGCAGTTAACCTGCTTTTACCATGTGTGACCTGGGATTGGCTGCAGCAGATTCAAGTGTTATGCCCTAATTAGGATATAAGATGAGGTCGAAGAATACTTTCAAAATTTTTATAATGCAGATAACTGGGGAAAAAAATGCAATTTACCCAAACTTTTACAATCAACAAACTAAGACAAATTGGTGTTTCTGCCCAATTAAAACCTCAGGGCACAGCAGGCCTACATCAAACACAGTAAATCAAAGGGAAATCTATAAAAACTATGAGGAAAACACTCATAAATAATTCCCAAAAATAGCAAAAAAAATCATTCAGAGGAAGAAAAGGCTTTGGACGTCCCACAAACCAGGCCTGACAAGGGGGAGGATGGCATTAGATGCAGGAGTTAGGAGCCAGATCAGATGCCTTGGAGAGATGCAGAAACGCAAGGGAAGAAAAGCTGCAAGCAGGTGTTACTCGGTCTCCTTCAGCCTAAAGTTTCTCAACTGGTTTTGGCCATTGGGGGAACATTTAAAAAAATTGAAAGGCATGCATGAAAGAGGAGTTGAGAGATTTTTTTTATTATTACTAATGAAGCAAAAATAAAAATTGACCAATCAAATAATAAAAAAAATGAAAACTGAAATTTAAAAGGATTGATATATTTTTAATCTAATAACATTTAAATTTCAATACACTAAAGTCATACACCATAACTAATTTCAAACATATGAACCACTAAAATGTGCCCCCACATCATAAACCAGCTGGGAAACACTTGTGTAGCCCATAATAATCTCCAAAGGCATCACAGTCTACAGAGGACAGGACAGGACGGGACAGAGGGTTGGTTTAATTCTGGAGGGTTTTGAGTAAAACGAGGCGATGTGTGAAGACAGACTCACCGCACAGGACACCTTGGGTCTTTTTGAGTGGTCCAGAGCAAAGATAGTATACTCAGAGAGAAAAGCGGGCTCTGCTATCATCCCAGCCAGCAGCTGAACGACCCCCCCACACCAGACAATGCAGTAATGCAATGAGAAAACAACACGATGAGTGAAAGCACAGAAACAGGAGAGAAAGAGTGAGAGAAAAGAGGATGAGAGAGTGACATATGTAGAGAGATGAAGAAATTAAGACCGTGGATCCAGACTGAGATAGCAGACTTGACCTGATTGATGTCCAGACTAAAGTAAATCAGGTAAAGCTACACGACTGCTATTAAGGGGATAATTCACCTCACAAAGGCAGCTGTGGTCTGGTGGATAAGGACATCAGATTGTGATCAGAAGGTCGCAAGTTCTATCCCCATATCCTCCAAATTGAAGGTGTTGTTAGTGACGAAACACTTGGTCTCCCATCTTCATCAACCACAGCTGTGGAGCGCTTGAGCAAGGTACCAGTTTACCGACTGCTCCCCCAGGTGACGCAGACATGGCTGCCCACTGCTCCGGGCATATGTTCACAGTGTATTTGTTCTCTGCTGTGTGTGTACACTGGGATGGGTTAAATGCAGAGCACAAACTCCAGGTATGGGTCACTCCATATCTGGCCAACTGGTCACTTTCACAAAATCTGATTTCCACATCCTCTTTTGTCAGATAATTTAGTACTGCTGCTGACGGATAGGCAGCTTTACACACTTGCTGGTACTACAGTAAGCATAATTGAATTTATATATCAGCCGTCATATTAAAAGTATAATTATAGATCTAATAATTATAATTTAATTATTCTCAAAAGTCAAAGGTAATGACTTTTACACGGCTACAATACCTTTAAATAAAAACCAATTAAAAAAAAGACATCCCTCTCTCTGTGTATGCTTTGAGTGCTTATGGTTGGTAAGGGTAGCACGCAGGTGCAGTATTTCTAAGGTGCATGAAAGCAGGTCCATGTGTAGGTGTTTAAGATCACTAGGTGATGACTATCAAGATCAATGTGTCTGGATAGTGTCTGGCTGTAGTTGGGGTATTATAAAATTGAATGGGAATTCAATTCAATCATTGACTTTAATTACTATAATAGAGACATTAACATCTATCATTAATACGTTAAATGTGAAGATGACTATGTGAACTGGGCGAGTGGTAAAGCAAGGAGAAAGAGAGAGAGATGGAAGTGACGTTGGTTCCAACCCACTAGAAATCTATGTAGCCCCAAAGACCGAGGGAGCTGAGCACCTTTCCTCCTTCCGCTCACTCTGGAGCACGCACGTGCATGTCGCGCGTCAGGGATCTGCATGCAGTAATGTTTGTATTAACTTTAATCAGGTTTCATTAATAAATATAATAGCCGTGGTTGTGTTTTTTTTTTTTTTACTTATGTTCTGTATTTATTTCCATGACAAAAGCAAATTCAGTGCTTGAATTGGACAGGTATTGGACAATTTTTCATTTCTACAGCAAGCATGGGGCAGTTCATTCTTAAAGCTTAAATTGCAACTGACAAAAATATTGGTAGTTCGTGCTTCTGAATTTAGATGGATATCCAAATTTTTTATGTATTTAAATGTATTTCTGTACTTTTATTGTCATATTTTCTGTACAGAGTTTATTCATTTTGGTTGCAATTTATGACAAACTGTAGTTAAGTAATTTCATTAAAAATGTCACTGTTTAAATGTAGTTAACATATTATTCTATCATAGTAATGCCTTTCTCTCTTCACTATAATTTGCATTGGAGAAGAGCATTGGCAAAATACAAAGTACAAAATTTTTTATAATTTCTATTCATTTTATTTCAGTTTTATTTATTTATTTATTTGTATATATATATATATATATATATATATATATATATATATATATATATATATACAGTGGTGTGAAAAACTATTTGCCCCCTTCCTGACTTTTTATTCTTTTGCATGTTTGTCACACAAAATGTTTCTGATCATCGAACACATTTTAATATTAGTGAAAGATAACACAAGTAAACACAAAATGCAGTTTTAAATGAATGTTTTTATTATTTAGGGAGAAAAAAAATCCAAACCCACATAGCCCTGTGTGAAAAAGTAATTGCCCCTGCACCTAATAACTGGTTGGGCCACCCTTAGCAGCAATAACTGCAATCAAACTTTTGCGATAACTTGCAACAAGTCTTTTACAGCTCTCTGGAGGAATTTTGGCCCACTCATCTTTGCAGAATTGTTGTAATTCAGCTTTATTTGAGGGTTTTCTAGCATGAACCGCCTTCTTAAGGTCATGCCACAGCATCTCAATGGGATTAAGGTCAGGACTTTGACTAGGCCACTCCAAAGTCTTCATTTTGTTTTTTTTTCAGCCATTCAGAGGTGGATTTGCTGGTGTGTTTTGGGTCATTGTCCTGCTGCAGCAACCAAGATCGCTTTAGCTTAAGTTGACGAACAGATGGCCGGACATTCTCCTTCAGCATTTTTTGGTAGACAGTAGAATTCATGCTTCCATCTATCACAGCAAGCCTTCCAGGTCCTGAAGCAGCAAAACAACCCCAGACCATCACACTACCACCACCATATTTTACTGTTGGTATGATGTTCTTTTTGTGAAACACTGTGTTACTTTTACGCCAGATGTAACGGGACACACACCTTCCAAAAAGTTCAACTTTTGTCTCGTCAGTCCACAAGATATTTTCCCAAAAGTCTTGGCCGTCATCGAGATGTTTTTTAGCAAAATTAAGACGAGCCTTAATGTTCTTTTTGCTTAATAGTGGTTGCGTCTTAGAACTCTGCCATGCAGGCCGTTTTTGCCCAGTCTCTTTCTTATGGTGGAGTCGTGAACACTGACCTTAATTGAGGTAAGTGAGGCCTGCAGTTCTTTGGATGTTGACCTGGGATCTTTTGTGACCTCTCGGATGAGTTGTCTCTGCGCTCTTGGGGTAATTTTGGGCGGCCGGCCACTCCTGGGAAGGTTCACCACTGTTCCATGTTTTTGCCATTTGTGGATAATGGCTCTCACTGTGGTTCGCTGGAGTCCCAAAGCTTTAGAAATGGCTTTATAACCTTTACCAGACTGATAGATCTCAATTACTTTTTCTCTCATTTCTTCCTGAATTTCTTTGGATCTTGGCATGATGTCTAGCTTTTGAGGTGCTTTTGGTCTACTTCTCTGTGTCAGGTAGCTTCTGTTTAAGTGATTTCTTGATTGAAACAGGTGTGGCAGTAATCAGGCCTGAGGGTGGCTACAGAAATTGAACTCAGGTGTGTTAAACCACAGTTAATTTATTTTTTAACAAGGGGGGCAATCACTTTTTCACACAGGGCTATGTGGGTTTGGATTTTTTTTCTCCCTAAATAATAAACACATTCATTTAAAAACTGCATTTTGTGTTTACTTGTGTTATCTTTGACTAATATTAAAATGTGTTCGATGATCAGAAACATTTTGTGTGACAAACATGCAAAAGAAAAAAAAGTCAGGAAGGGGGCAAATAGTTTTTCACACCACTGTATATATATATATATATATATATATATATATATATATATATATATATATATAATTATATAACTGAAGTTAAGTACCACAGTTATTTCTAATTCAACAACTAAACACATTTTTGCAAAGGTCTCTGACTAATAGTCAAATTAATTTGGTGATCAGACACAAGTGTGACAACCATGAAAATAAATAAGAAATCGGTAATCACTGTATTTATGTACTTTATTTACATTTTTCATATATAGTTTTTTTATGTATCCTACTCGGTTTTAAGATAATTGGGATTGGCTGACATTTGTGGAACCATTTTGTCTTATTTTTCTTATTGATCTGCATTAGTAGAACTGCACAATTAACCTTATGCTGTTAGTAGGGACATCAAAAAGAAAAGTCTACCCATTCTGCCACAGATGAAATAAAGGATCAATAATAAGGATGATGAGGGAGGTGAAAAATATGGCAGGTCCACTAATAGAGTTCAAAATCTGGAACCATAAGGTTTATCTTTAAATTTCAGATTTCTATTTAGACTAAATTGGGGTATGATTGTCAGTTTGCACAATAGGCATGGCTAACAAAAAATATCATCCTTATTGTTGAGCCCTGGAAATGTAGGATGACATGGAAATTCACTCGGGTGGAAATTTAAGAAAGATCTAAAAACAGAAATGTGGTTGAAAGATAAACTGTACACCAGCTCACTGACCCGCACCGGTGACACACTGCTTATCACTGAGCTGTGATTCACAAAAGAAAAGAAAATTAAGAGTACCTTGATTCAACCCTTTTGAAGAAAAACATACACGCCAGCAAATCCATTCTCTGGTGTCACTGTGACAGTTCATAAAGAACCAAACGGAATCATCTAGACTATTTTAGCCCACATTAGTACAACAATAATGGTCATGTGTCAACAAACCAGGAGAAGACTATCAAAACGATGTGCACATCTCTGTCTGTAAAGCAAGAGGAAGACTTTGTTCACCGATTAGACAACAATCAGACATTTATCTTTCATTTATGTTAATTGAATGAGAAAACGTAATCCCTTCCAGTCCTTGTTTGTAAGGAGACCAACTTTAGGAAACAGATTAAAGAATGCTATATTTTCATCAGACTAAAACGATTCCTTAGGGCATGAAAAAATAAACTCCAACATTGTAGGTTCAAATCCCAAGAAATGCAAGAATTGAATAAACATTTGGATTCACTGCAATGTAACTGACTTTGGATAAAAGTACCTGCCAAAAACCATTGGTTGCAAACTGCTTTTTTTATGTGGTTTATTTCCCATCTGTCATTTCTGAACATAAAAAATGTTATAAAACAGATCAAGTCATTTCAACACTCAGCCTCTAGTGTTTGTTTTAAATATTGTTTTCACCACCATAGTATTCTATACTTTGATTAATTAAGTTCAAAGGAGCACTGCACTTTTATAGTATCCACTCATCTCCATCTTCTATAATGCATAAATAACACAGACGCTACATACAACCTTCTACAAACTCGTGTTTCATAACCCATTAAAGGAAGCAAAAAGTTATGCTCTTGTGAGCTCTGCTTTTAAAAGCAATTCAAACAATTCAAATGTAAGAACAGCTGGGTTACCTCTCTGTCGTTTGGAGAGGACGGTGGATCCTGGAGAAGGGAAGGTCCTGGAGGACGTCTATCTCCTGAACTCACCTGATGGACAAGTTACACACCTCAAACACATCCCTAAATCTCATATAAGTATATATTCACAGCAGCTGATAACATAACAGAGATTCAGAGAGTCCTTCTAATGAAAACATTACAATGCTGTTTTTCAGTTGCGTTAAAGAAGCACCACAAAATGCCTAATGTTGATTGCCACAATTTAGATCAAGTGTTCACATTGGGGATAAAAATAGAATTGCAATACATAGTTGACCTATGAAACACAGAGTTCCACTTGAAATCTGGAAATATAAATATCCTTGTTCAATCATCAAGGGAAAAGTCAATATTATGAGATTGCAATCATTAATTGTGTTTTGTACACATAGTTCAGCCTAATTTGCGGACAATATTCATGTTTTTATGTTGTGGGATGAAAAAAGGAGGGAGTTCAGTGAATGTAGGGGTGCATGTGACCTCAAAGTCAGCCTGATCTGGCACCAGACCAGGAGCCTGTATCATGAAGCCGTGATAACTGGTTAGCTAGCAAAGTTTAGGATTAGTTTGAACCAATCCTGGATTTTGAGTACCATGAAACCATCTAGGATTTAATCACCACAGTCTTTGTCACCCTGGTTACTTACACCACACATCAAACCTGCTCCATAGCAGGCTATGTTCAGGATTAGAAATCACAAGCTTGCATTTGTCCAATCAGTGGTTATAAAAAGAACTTTTAAATGACGTAACACCAGCGTCAGTAACAATGGGTTCACGTTTACTTCACAACCCTGCCCATATTTGAGGGCTAATTGTTAAACAAGCACTTAATTCGAGGCTAGTATTTAAAGACAGACAAAATTCCTGGGCATTTCCTGACACTGTATTTTCACAAAAAATAAAGGTTCTCTGCGGAAAGAAGAGCTTATATTTGCGAGCTTCCTCGCACATACAAAATGTTACATGCAAAAGTCCCACCCTTACTGTACCGCAGATGAATTGTTATACAGCTAACCTGCTGCAGACCTTCATTTTATTTCATCCACTGCCATGATCGTTTAGCGTTGGGGTTAAATCATCCAAAAAAAAGAAAAACATTTATATTGACCTTTTAAATGTAAACATACAAAAATAAGAATTTCATTTATATTGTAATATAAACATAAACAAGTTAACATGACAAAAAAAAAATCTAACGTATTGGAATTAATACAGCAAAAATATGCTATCGTTATCAAACCTTGATCACACATGATACTCAATTTTATGTTAAGCAGAATGTACTTCTTTGACATTGTTCTCTCGAAATTAGCAATTTCGCCCATGAACAAATCTTAGCTTCAGGATCAAAGCCTAATTCGACAAAGAGAGTTGATGAGCTGCTTCATGGTACTGATTAAATCAGATTTAAACTATCAGGTTTTGTCATGTCAAAACCTATCTGGTAGTTCTGTAGTTCTGAGTTTGTTAAGCCACGTTCATGGTACAGGCCCCAAAAGGAACACATGAGAACATGAATTTTAGTACACACAGAGTGCCATATAAATTCATTTTTAAAATAATGAATGCATTTTGTTCTGTATAATGTAGGCTGCTGAACTTTGTTGCAAATTGACAGGGTCTTATTGCATGTGATAACCTGAAATTTGATCCATTACATATTTATTTATTATACATTTTATATAAATCAATTTTTAACTTGGTGTGGTCACTGGTTGCATATCTTAAAGCATACCTTTATATAATACAATATAGTTGTCATAATGGCCCAACAAAAATTCTAGGTGGATAGAGATCATAACGTTACTATTTAATATTACAGTTCAATTTAGTGCTGCTTAAAAGGGATAACATTAGCACTGTCCCATGCACTTTTACAACATAAATACATCTATAAATCGAATTTGACTCTTGACAAGTTTGTTAACATATTACAAAAAAGTAAAAGTGCTTCAATTGTTATTCTGCTAGTTAAACATTTGTTGGTTACACGAGATTTATACCTCATGAAGCTAAACTGTCATTTAAACCACTGACGTAGCTGAACGATCATAGCAAGGCAATCATCCAGACACAAATATTGATTTAAAAGACTGACACTATTAATAAAATCCTAACTGGACATTTAGCATAGTTACGCTGAAGTCGTGTTGTTTTTATTTTATACATTGTTGTTTATGTTTGGTTTGTTTTGTTAGCGTTGATGCTAATGAGCAAAGTGCACTGACCTGCGCCTGCGCGTTGCTGCGCTGAGGCGACTGCTCCTCAATCACCTTCTGCTTCAGTTTCTTAAACATCGCTCCATGCGATTATTGTCACGTTAAAATTATAATTTTATGTCTATTTGATAAAGTGAGAAACTTGAGGTGTGTTGACGGAAATCTAAGCAGTGCGCAGATGCAGCTGACGTGGAGGAAAACTGAAGGGCTACGGGTCCTCGAGAGGTTCGGAAAGGACGAATTAAGGGTTCGCGTTTTGATATCAGCAAAGCATTTGACTACATTTAAAAAGTGTTATATACAGTAGATTTGCTCAAAGTTAAGTACAAATTTAAACTGTAAAGCACTCAAACATGTAAATAAATTCAAATGACTATTAAATACTTTTTTAATCATGGGATTAAACTTGATTCGATCAACTTTAATATTTTTTTGTTAAATAGGTCAAAGTGCTATTCTGTACACTATCAAATGAAAAAAATGTGGTTTTAGTTTTAGAATCTAAAATTACTGAAATGTCTATATGGTCTGTTTTTTGTTTTTTTGTTTGTTTGTTTGTTTGTTTAATTGGATCTGAATAAAAAACCACAAATCACTTATTTTTCAGCATTAGACATTAACATTGTTCACTTTCAATATGGAATGTTCTATTAATTTTGTTATATTTTTAAAATAATTTCAGAAAACAAGTGTTTTCTACTTATTTAAAGTTAGTTAACTACATGAGGAGCCGTTCGATATTCACAATAACACAGCAAAATTATATTTGTTGAAGTGCATTTGCTTATTCCTATTCTAGCTCTAAAAACCAGACGAGCAGAAAATATGCCTCATGTAGCAGTTTTAAACAGCCCCGCGCGGTCAAGCTTACCTCAATGAATTACAGTACATGACTGGACTAAGATGGGCCACGCTTGGCCCATGGCTCACCCAAACCGCAGCCAAGATAACATCAACTGTATTGTCAGACCCATGTCTTTTGTGACACATTAAATACAAAGCCTCACTTCCATTCTTGGGCCATGTTTGGTCGACATTTATGCCACTGTCATATGAATACTACGATTGGTCCAAATGATTTTGGAGAGAGGGACACGTATTTCTCCACAAACAGGTCCTTAAATGCATTTAATCCTTTTCACTGAGGCAACTATGCTAACTCCTAAGCCACTGTGTATTCTGTATCTAAATGAAGCTCCTGTGGTGTAAGTGTGCCTACTGTAAGTGTAACATGTGGGTGCATGAACTGTTTACATCAGCATGTTAGATCTGTCAGTCTGACCTTTTCATATCAAGAGCTTGAAATCAACATGCCAAGAAACATCCATCACAAGAAACCCGAGGGCATTCACGAATCTTCTTCACTGCATTACATGCATGCCAGCTGTTCCAAAACTGAGAGGCCTAAAGGGACAGTTTGCCCAAAATGAAGCTCCTATCATGAATTTTTGTAATCATGTTGGAAACCAGCAAAATAACTTATTTTACAAAAGCAATTTTTTTAAACTTATTTTACAACCGCATAATCACACAGAGCAGGCATTAACATAAAAGACAGGCTTTTAAATGTGACCTATGGTGAGCTCTCAGTGAACCGAGGAAGAGCAGGGCCAGAGCGATTTGCATCCGATGAATAAGCTGTTTTCCTCTCGAACTGCTCTTCTCGTCTCCACATCAAAAACTTGAAGGGCTGATGGGCATGGATGGAAGGACATTTTGCTGCACTCATCGATCATTTCAATCATGTTTTCATTTGAGCAATCAAGAGCAAATCAGCAGTCAAGCTTTAAAAAGGCCTTGCGTTTAAATGATATTCAAATGAGATGCTATAAAAAATCTCCATTATTTAGCATTCAATGTCACTGTTGAATAAAGTAGACCAGCAACACTTTTACCAGTTAACCGTTTCATTGAATATTTTAATTGCTCACCTTCATAGATCTTCAAATGAGAAGACAGACATTATATGTGCATGTTTCTCTTTTGTATAATGCAATATATATCTTACTAATGAAATATTAGTAAGAATTGCACTGTGATCCCCTTTTTGTCCCTGTTTAAAAATGCCCCACTCACCAATGCTGCTGCACACACCGCTCGGGTGACAAGATCAACTAAACCTTTTTTGTCACAATTTGACTCTTATAGTCGTCTGATGTCAGTTTTTAGCTGATTTCAGCACATTTAAAACTTTTTTTTCAGTTTAGGAGTAAGTTGTGAAAACATGTAGTTTACAATCTATAAAGAACTATAAATCGATATTTAAAGTGACATAAAAGAAAGAAAAACATTTTCTGCAAGGAATGCATCTTTAAAATTGCATTTTTGTTTGTTTTTGGTGCAGCCAATAACTGCAGTCAGACATTTTTACTCCAGTCTGAACTATTTTTGTCTGGTCTGCATTTATTGATTTTAGAGAAAAAACTTCAATTGATGCATGTGCATTCGTTCAGACATTGAAAACATCAACATAAATGAATTGTAAAAAAGTTCACCAATGAGTTTAAGAATCTTTCACACATGATGCTGACTGTCAACTTTTTCATTTTGTATTTAACAATCATTTATTAAAACAGTTTTTATTATTGTGTGTGTATTGTTTTAACAATGGATTTGGAATCTTTAAGCTGGCGAATACAATCACCTACCTATTTATCCCTTTTCACCTATATTCTCAGATGTAAGATTTGTCAATTATCAGGAATTGGACCAGAGCATCCCATCCCACTTCAATCCAGGACATACGTACCGGTGCTAACTCATACTGAATGATAGGCAGAATAATTCTTCGACAGCTTGCCAGTCCAACACAGGGTCCCATAAAATTAAAATGATTTAGTATACCTGCAAAGATTTCTTCTGATGTCACAAGAACATCAAAGGAAAAGCAATTCACTTGTTTTATGACTTGATTAATTTGAAACTTAATTTTACATTTTGTGGATATCGGGTACTCAGGTTCCTCAAGAACATTGAAATTAAGGATGAATTGCTGAGATAACATGGAGTGCTTTAGGCTAATTGGCTTTGCAGGAACACACACATATGGTTGGTACACATTAACAATGAGCAGAAACCTCAATGCAAACCTTGGGACGAATCGGGGGTTAATCGGTTTAAAAGGTAAATAATCACTTTTTTATATAAAAGTAATATTAATTAAATAAATAATTAAAAACTCACAGAGACTACTACAAATAAACAATTTAGCACATGCTCTTAAATGTCCTATAGTTCTATTTTTGATCTACTTAAAAACTAAATAAAAAAATGTGTGTTTCTTCAGCCAATCATTGGTGTTTTAGATAATAATCATAATAATAATATTCTCAAGCATTTGTAATAGCACACAAGAACACCTAAAAGACAGAAGTCTGCAATTAGCAATAATTAAAAGACACTAGAGATCGAGAAGTTAAAAAACAACTGTCATGTTCCATTCCCATCGTACCAGGTTTTCACTGATTTCAGTGACAGATTTATGGCGGTACTGTCATGATTATTTTTGTCTAATGTTTTTACAGTACTATCTTTGTATCTGTCAGATACTCTTTATAAACATTCTGTATCTTAAAAAACAGTCAGAGAGAACGTTAGAATAGATTTTATTTCTCATATGCACATCTCATGGAATTGCATCTTCCTGAAGCGATTACAAAAGTATAATCCTTGTTATAAATGTGCAACTTGCTACCAGAAGTGTCTTGCATCCACTGAATCGATGAGGGTTTTCGAGCATGATGCTGGAAACACAGAAATCTTTGCTTTTGACATGATGAATGAGTTCATATGAAAAGTTCAATGATTATTACGTAGTTAATTGTATGATCAGCAGGAAACCAGGTCTAGATTAATGAACTGAAGAAACACGAAGCATGGGTTTGAGTGGGCATCTCTACTCTTGTGCTTTCCATAACATGAAAAGCGATTTTAAGATTCCATAGGTTGTGTAAATAAAAAGTGGTCAACTTCAGATGGTTTTAAAGTGGAGATCAATAGACATATTATGGCTGATTTATCTTGACAGGCTTGTAACTAGGCAACATAATGTCAGATGTAATGTAGGAAGTGTGTCCCAGTACATGAAGATTTTTCTGCACAACAAACAACACAACAGAAAGAAGACCTTTTTTCTACTGGTACTAGCAGTCACTCTTTGTCAAGGCATAGGTTAAAGAGATTTTCTTAGAAAATGTTGTGTAAACATCTTCGTTGTAAATTGTTTTCTTATTTTTACAGCTTGAGCAGGGAGGGGTTGAAATGTGAAATTAGAAGAAGTCTATGAATTAATTAATTCATTGAATAAATCCAAGGAGCTAATGTCTTACATGTATTGTTATGTTCTTGCCTTGTTCGGTTCATTGGTTATTTATGTGTGAATAGTGCAAACAGTGATTCAAGAGAGCACATGTGACCCACTCTTGACCAACAGGGTGCTTCAACGTAAACTAACAGTGTTAACCCATTCATTTATCATTTGTTTGAATATTTAGTCTTTAAAGTAAATCACAATGTATAGCAAACAAAGCATGAACATGTTTTGTTTTTCCACAGATTATTTTAAGGGCTATTTTGGTTTCATTCTATTATGACAGAGAAGATTCTGATAGGAAGAGAGAGAGAGATACAGAGAGCGAGAGAGAGAGAGAAAGAAAGAGAGAGGGTGGGAAGAGGGAGAGGGGGAGGGAGGTGGAGCTGGGAAATTCAGCCTGGCTGATGCTGCTGCGCTTACCTGTCCTTCCAGCTAACCAGGAGATTGTATTTGCAAAAAATATGAAAAAAAACAATAATTTAAAATAAAGCTGAACAAATCAAAACAATCCAGAAAAAAACTATGTCCTTTGTTTCATGAAGTGTTTGTGACTGTTGAGCACTTCCAACATATACACTTAAAACCATGTTTCACATGCCATCATAAATCACATTATGGAGAATGGAGAAAAAAGGAGCATAGTTGGAATGATTTCATGTTGATGTTAACCTTCATTTTCAGCTTCGGTTTTGAATTGCAAATGAATGCAAACTTGACTCCCATGTTTTTGCAAAAACAGCAGAAATTGAGAAATAGAGAGAGGAGGAGAGATGGATTGAGTAGGCGAACATCTTATTCTTCTCTCCAGCTCTTGCATACTGATAAGAAACCTCTCATAAAACATAATGCAGAAGGAAATTCATTTTTAACAGTTCATTATAACACATCATTATTGTCAAATCTGAAATGCAGGTCCAGTAAATTTACTACAGAAAACGGTTCCAATAGTTCTACAGTGGTCACAAAGATAAGATGTTGCACTCTACATGGTAATTTTCAGCTCTATTAGGCCGTTTCATTCTCTGACAAAGAACAGATGCTGGTGTGATAACTGTTAAATGTAAGTTACAGTTGCTGAAGAAATCCTTAAAGATGAAAACAATGATTGTTACTACATGATCAACTTTATAGTAGCTTGCTCCTAAATGACTTTTTCATTAAAAAATACCATGAGAAAATTAAAAACAGAATTGAATGAAAGATTGTACATTTATACATCATGATAATAACAACTGAAACAACTCAAAATCAACTTAAAATGTGAAAAAATGTCAAGGCTTTAAACTCAAGATCTGAAATATCAAATTGCTTTGATTTCTATAAATAAAATTGGGAAGCATGGTGCCACAGCGGGAGGTGCTGCTGACTCTCAGAAGGTCAGCTTGTGTCTTTGTGAATCGAGTTTGTGTGTATATTATAAAAATAAAAGTTTATATTTTTTTTGTCACCATCATGATCAAGAAATGTGTGATATAATTACATAGCATCTCTAACACCATCATTGGCACCACCCAATCAACACATAAACAATAGTTGCTGTTTGCTTTGGAAATGCAAAGAAATAACTATGCATTTAAATGACACTAATTGTCTAAGTGTTGTCTTAAAGTGTTTTTATGCTTACGTTAGTTATGCACAATTGTTTGAAGTGAAATGTTATATTTCTAATAACAAGAAAAATAAATATTTTGTTTAAAAGGTGCCTAAACTATTCATGACATTTATTAGAGTTACTGTTACTTTTTTTACATAGATTTTTTTTACGTAACCACTGAGTTTGTTTGAGCTTTAGGAAGGTATGGGCTACAACGTTTTTTTTTTACTTTATGACATTGGACCTTTCAAAGAAAGCCAAAATAATCATTGTATGTTTTTATGTATGATTAATCATGGATGCAAACAACTTTTTTTCTTTTTATATCTAAGGCCTCTGAAAGTTTTTAAAAGTAACGGAGTGAACAAACAATCATTTCAGAACGATGAAAAACATTCAGTTTTTTCGAATTCCTTTAATGGAAATAAAAACAAATTCCTTATATTCATGGTATGCATTTTAGAGTACATGATCCCTTAGAATTTAATGAATGTGTCTAAATACGTTTCTTTTAATCTCCAAATATTTTGAGGTGTGTCCTCTCTCTTCCTTTCACTCACGGTGCATTACAGTCACTATTTAATACTGTTTAGAACTTTTGGCAAAGAAGAGAAGCAAAGGTTTAATTCTGTTAGAGTATCGCACTGAGAGTTTTTATAAGACAAATTGCTATGTTGTGTAGATTCAAGACAAACTGTCAATCAAGTTTGTAATTCCACATATCCTGTGTCCATAGCCTCCTCTCTGAAAAAAGGATCTCCTATGGGGGCAATAAAGCTGTCCATTTAAATGCATTAAATTCTTGTTTCAGGGCAAAATCCAATACTCAATCCTGCATCAATGCCTGAAACCAAAGAATCCAGCAGTCAGCAAGTTTGCCCATGTCATAGATGCAATATCCAATCTACAATTTCTGAGCGAAGGAAGTTTTGGAGGCAGCTGTGGTCTGATGGTTAAAAGGATTGACTGGAGATTAGAAAGTTGGTGGTTCAATATCGAGAGCCACTGAGCTGAAGGTGGTGTGAGTGATGAAATACTTGCTGTCCCATCTTCAACAACCATAGCTGGGGTGCCCAATGTCCCGACTGCTCCCCGGGCGCCGCAGACATGGCTGCCCACTGCTCCAAGTGTGTGTTTATGGTGTGTTTGTTCACTGCTGTGTGTGTACACTGAGATGGGTTAAATGCAGAGCACAAATTTCAGGTATGGGTCATTCCATATCTGGCCAACTGCTCACTTTCACTTTCACCAAAAATTGCTAAAATTCACCATGAATAGCTGGAATTCACCATGAATTTGATGCAAATGGTTCTGACCTAGACCTGGTTTCCTTTGTGCAGAAAAGCATAAAGACAATGAACATTTATAACAGAAGATTAAAAGGGTTAAAATTGCTGTAAGTTAACTCAAAATCTATTCAGGTTCATGTCATTCTAGGTTCAAATTAATAAATAGATAATTGAAAGTCCCAGACCTTCATGGTCCAGGGGGAAATTACCAAATAGGTCTTCAGTTCTGTTCATTTGAGTAGAGTTAGATTCATTACAATCAATGGAGAAAGATTTTGCAACATGCAAAAGATTGACTACTCAGAGTCCGTCTACACTGGAGGATAACTACATTAAGGTCACCCAGTCAGGGAACACAGAAAGGCAGTTGATTTCAAGCCATGCATGCAGTTTCAAGAGCACTAACTTTAATATTTTGAAAGCGTTTTCAGGATTGTAGAAACGAGTTCTTTAACAAACTTGAGATTCATTTTTATAGCATTGTTTTCGAGCACCCCCACCCCCTTACAGCTCAAAAGTTCAGTCCCTATTATTTGGCCAGTTTTCATTAGAGAATATGTCTTAACCTTTGAGGGGTATTCCTATTTTAAAAGCCATTGAAATCAAATTTTTACTCCATAACACATTAACATATATGACTTATCTCAAATTCAAACAATATAGAGAACTTATCTTGAATTATTGCAACCAGCCCCTACTAGAAAAGAATATACACTTGTAACATTTTTATTCTAGTAAAAATTAGAAACAGATCAATTTGACCTGGCCACACAAGGGTTAAAATAATTTAAAATCAAGATTTTAAATTGAATTTAAATCATAAAATTTAAAGCAAGAAGTTATAACATTCTTAAGTCTAGAATGTATTCCTTCTTAGCTGATGTTGGTGGTTTCATGTCTTGAATTTTAAATGAAAGAAACTTCAGGTTTAGCACACTATAAAAAAAATTGTAATTGTTCATGCAATGTTCATGGGGTGAAAACTGTGCTCGGATTCAAAACGATTGAATGTTAAAGCACCCTGAAATTGACGCAAAATGCAAAGTTGTGATTTACTTGAGAGTTATTGCACAATCCTGTGTTATCCTTGCACAATAACCAGGCTTTGTTGTGGCAGACCGTTAATAAACGAATCAGAAAGGTACCATTATCTTCAGCCTTCACTCTCAAGAATTTTATTTATTGTCAATTTCAAAGAGTCAACAGAGCTATCTTTCCATTTTCTGTTTTGCTATATCGTCATATAAAGCTGAACAAGTTTTTCTCTGGATTCATTTGAAGAAAAAATTAAAGTAGAGACATTGGGATGCAGCTGGTTTTTTTAAATAGCTTTTGTACCTCATGTTTATTGTGTGTTTCAATGTTTGTAGGAATAGTGATCATTGTGTGACATGTAAACTGTCCTCCATCCTGACCATCGTTATTCTAAATGAAAAAAGAACTTAAAATTAACATTGTTTGACATTGAAAAAGGGGCTGCATTGGTGGAAGAAGATTGCTATTTGGCATTTCTGCATGGAGTTTGCATGTTCTCCCTGTGATCGTGTGGGTTTACTCCGAGTGTTCCGGTTTCCTCCACAAGTCCAAAGACATGAGGTATAAGTCAATAGGGTGAACAAAATTGTCCATAGTGTATGAATGTGAATGAGTGTGTGTGAATGTTTTCCATCGATGGGTTGCGGCTGGAAGGGCATCTGCTGCGTAAAACATACGCAAGAAGAGTTGGCGGTTCATTCCGCTGTGGTGACCCCCGAAAGGGAAGAAAGCCGACAAGATAATGAATGGATAGACATTGAATAATGCAGTCTACTAAAGTGCAGTTTGTAGTGCAGAAAAACAAACTGTGTTCTTACTCAACATGTGCAGAGAATTGTGTGATTGGCACTCCAAAAACAATTACATTTATAATTATTTAGAAACTAAATGCCAGGTAATACTGCAAGTAAAGTAATGGATTACTCTCAATTCAGTAAAAAAAACCTCTACTTCATCTAACTTGAAAGCAGGCTGGAATAATATATTTGTGAGATGGAGGTTTTGCATAGTAAATCTAGAACTTAATCCATACGGAGTAAAAAAATGCTACATTAGTTTCTATGAGATTCGAAAAGCTCTATGCAGGTTGTGAAAGGAGAACAACCACAAGATATTTTGTCAAAAAAAGCTTTAGAGGGGTGCTTTGGGGTTACTGTGTCATCTGGGTCAGGCATGATTGGTGGAATCAAGGATCCATTTTTTTGGAACTAGATGTCCTGTATTGTATGTTGCTTTCAGCTCTTCTTAAGAAGATCATATTTATGGGTTGTAAATGGAAATAATGATGTCGGAACATTAATTTCAGCACAATTTTGCTTCCTGTGTTAAAGGAACACTACTTTTTTGAAGCTCATTTTACAACTCTCCCCTCAATACAAGATTATCAGGGTTCTCAAGTCTCACACTTTGAACATGTGACACAAGCAAACGTATGTGAAACTACCGCAGCTGGCAGGAAAATATGGGTACATACTGGTCCACACACTGGTGGCCAATGACATGCAAGCTGCTCAAGCATTTTCTAAAATCCAATAGAAATGAAGAACATTTGAGATCTGGCTCAATTAATTAACAATTATAAAGCAAATGGTTAGCTAATTAATTAACTAATTTCATGAAAGTTAAAATATATGATATTTTAAATATGAAAACTTGGTAACCTTTAATAAGCAGTGCTTTGAAATCTGTTCAGCTGTTCTTCTTATCTGGGGATTACACTTTAAGCATAGCTAAGTAAAGATAATTGAATCATATTAGACCAGCAGCATTTTCGGATTCGTAATTGAAGCAGAATTATAAAACAGATTTTTGCCTATGTAACTATATATCTGATTTCTTGACAAAGTGTCCCTGTGCCTACTTACTTCAGCAAAGCTTGCTGGACTGGACTGTACTTGGTATTGGGTCTTTGTACACATTTTAACCAAAGAAAAGTCTAGATTTAAATAGGAAAACTGTAAAAAGAAAAAAACTAATAAAAAAAACATTGAAAGTAAATCCTTCTGCTGCTTGTGTAAAAAGGTTACTGGTCTAATCCGATTCAAGGATCTATGCTAGGTTAAGACACCATGTAGGGTATATGCACAATTTATTTCTTTGTTCGGTTAAACAATAGTGTATCACTTCCAGCTGCAGTCGCAGTTGCAGCTGCAATTATAATTTTTACACCATGAGTTGTACTTTATGGCTTTATCTTCCAAACAATTCACACAATATATTAAAGAAGAAACACAAAATGTACATACCAATAATTAAAAATTAGCTGTGTCCTATTGAGAATATAACGAATGTAAATCATTTTGTTTAGCCCTTTGGTGGTCCTATTCAACATATTCCTTATTGGCAATATGAGCAGTTGACTAGATCCCAACATGAAAAACACTTTTTCTAAATATAGGGGAGAGCTGGATACAGAGTCTACCTCAGAAAAAGTAGTGTTCTTTTACATAGTTTTTTCTCCTATCAGGAGGCTACAGTATCTTGTAATTATATCTGGACACTAATATATGTCGTGCATGCAATAACTCCTTAATATTGCAAAATAATTACTTCTCATGGACACCTTCCCCATTCGCATCCCTCTTGTTTATGGCTATATTTCGATTTCAGGCCTGCGGCAAGCCTAGTGGGTGTAAGGAGGGAATTTTAATAGAATTCCATCTCTCTACTGACAGCGAGAAGGGAAGTCATTCTTGCTCAAATCTCCAGGAAGGAAGTAAAACACCATTAAATCGGTCCATCTGATAACTTTAGGAAGAGATATGGATGTTGTTTCGCTTGTCTATAACTCAGAAATGGTGTTATGCAGACAGAGACCAGATGTAATAGAAGTAAATACTGTTTTGTTACAAACCTTTAGTGTTTATGTTACCTCAGATTTAGGACAAATAAAAAACGTTATTTTCAATGCAATTAAAGCAAGTGTTTATACATGAATGGATCATTCATACTTTTACTGGATAATGTGCAATGCAGACTTTTTCACCATCTAAAAGAGCAAACAAGGGTACCAAATGGATACACTTTACAATAAGTAGACATGAGTCATAATTAATAAATAATAATGAATAAAAAAATAATGAATTAATATGGGTATTACCTCATTAAATCCATACATGAGGCATCACTTTTTGTCTTAATTAATTATTCATTTCTGATTGCTAGTTAATGTATTAATTACCATTTTGAGCTAAACCAAATATTTTTGTAGAAATGTTCTTTAACAGGGCATAACTTAATTTTCCCATGTTAAGTTTTGAGAATGCTTTGAGAGGATATCATCACCTAATAATTATGAACAAATCACGAGTAAAAAAAAAACGAAGAGTTAATACTGACAACGACATATTGTGACTTTCTAAGCTATTTGCAGCATTTCAGTTCAGATAAAAAGCTTGTTGGTGTCTTTAATTGTGGTGAATGCACAAGAGACTAACAAACATATTAAAGATGTTTTACAGCCTTCCTGGTGCCCTGATTTGTAGTGGAAGTCATGGAAGATTAAACTGATTTAACAACTGAGTTTAATCATCAACTGTGGAATAAACTCTCAGGGGTATGGAACATGACAACGAGAAACTACTTTTTGTCACTTTAATGCCCTTCCGAACATAACAGTACTGCAGGATTTAGTTTCTTTCCAGCTCTTCATGATCACTATGTGCTTCCATCTCATAAATGTAACCTCTGCAGTGTGGCCTGAAGCATCATGATTTTCTCAGGGCTCTTTGCATACAGTATAATCATTACATTCCTACTGGATTCATGCAAGCCATGCTTCTATACACAAGCTCAAGGTTAAGACAATGCAAACACAACCTGGTGGATGACCAGAGAGAGCTGAGGAGGTTTGGTTTCACTTTTATTACGATGCTGTTACCTTTACCTAGAGTCGCTAGTTTCTGCCAAACGATTGTTCATTATGCCAAGTGCACCAACGCCTCCTGAAAAGCCATTCTGTCTGGAACTTCCACACACCGTTCTGGGATACCCATTTGCTGACTCCGATAGCTGCTTCTGCATTATGGCTAGAGAGATTTTATTAGATCCGGTGAGATCCCTCATGGAGATCATCTCACCGGAAAGTCTGCGCCCCTCATTGTCCCCCTCTGAGTCTGGGGTGTGTCCGAAGCGCCTAAGACGTGAGCCGGGTCGGATGGCATTGCGGCGTCCTAGAAAAGCATTGGCTTTGTTACATCGCTGACAGCACAGGCAACTCATTTTCCCCAACATCCAGTTCAAGACCTGCTTGATTACGATAGAGATGACATTAAAGAGCGAATAAATGCAACACACGCCCATCAGAATAAAGAGGCAGTTCGCCAGGCGATACAGCCCCTGGTTCCCATAGGAGGCATTCTGACTGCTCACTAGATCTCCAAACCCAATAGTGCTGAAAGTGACAAAGCAGAAGTAAAGCGAATCCAGATATGCCCACCCTTCCACCGGAGTGTACATGGCAGAAGCGCAGCAGGAAATCAAGATAGCAGATAGACCCAGAATGAGCATTACGTGGTAGACAGAGGGTTTCCAACCAGGGAGTGAGCTGGCGGCGAAGTCCTGGCAGATTCCTGGTGGGAGAAGGCCGCTGGTGCGCAGGCGGCGCAAACGAAAGGCCTTCATGAGCTCTGCCAGGAGAGTGATGAGGCGCTCCAAGAAGAGATTGAAGAAGAGGATGGTGCCAGCACAGCCCAGGAGCCCATAGAATATCAGGAAAACTTTCCCTGCGACAGTTACTGGGGTGGTCATCCCAAAACCTGGCAGATAGAATGCACACAAAAGTCAAAAACAAAAACCGTTTACAAAATCACTATTTATGTATGCAGTGTACTTATGAAGTGCTGCTCAAACAAAACTTTCTAAAAGTCATAGGAAGTCAATGGAAATTGGGAAATTTATAATTAATTAGATAAAAAAGTACAAAATAGTGAAATTGATGAGTAAAGCATTCCTCACAAAAATCAAAAATAAACAAAGAGAAAACTCAACAAAATATACAATCTAAATACATAACATAAAAATAATTAACTATTATTATTATTATTATTATTATTATTACTACTACTATTATTATTATTAATGGTCTATAGCTTGGCTTGTGTCTGTCCCTCTCAGGGGAGCAACCACCCTTGCTCTTCTATGCTATGGTCACATTTAACATATAAATGTAAGCAAGTACATTGGGGAACCGTTCCAATTAGATTCTTTCAAGTGTTCTTAGGTGGTTCTCCCCAAAAGGAGTCATAAAGAGAGGTTGTAAATACCAGGAAGATGTGAGGATCATGAGTGCTTATCAAAACACATTCGAAGTTCTTGACACACTGAAGTCAAACACTTTTTTTAAACACATTACTGAAATAACAATATTATACCGATTATTTTCAAACACAAATAAACATATTCAAAAACAATAAAACAACTATTCTATTAAAAAAATTTGTAAACAAAAGAAAAACAATGAAACAGTTTAAATCTTTAACATGAAAACATTTTGACAATCACAGAACAAAAGAAACAAGAAAATACAATAAAAATACAAAAATAAAAAATACAATCTTTTTAAAGCGAAGTTCATGATTTACAAAAAATAGCTTAATTTAATCTGCATTAGCACGACTTCTAAATTAACAAGAAAAAAATTATGTGAAGTAATGTCAAGAAATGCAGTAAGTATGTTTCTGATGGTGACACCCGAGCTCAGCAGATCTAAAATCATTTGGTCCCAAGTTAAATCGATTGGAGCAATCAGGCAGCTCTTTATCCCAAAAGAAGAGGGGAAACAAGATCAATTTGAAGCTCTCCTTGTTCATCTCTAATTAATGAAGTTTCTCATTTTCACATTCATGTTAAGAGGCCACTCTAGCTCTCTCATTACTGTCTCAAGCTACAACCATCGATTCTCTTTGTGCCATTTCAGGACCGGGGGAGCTGATGACATCTCTGGAGACAAACACTCTGAAAATAACCCCAGGACTCGACCTGGATGATTCTGTAACACTTTAAAAAGAAGTTCAACTTATAACTGCAGCCATCAGAAGCTGTGACTTTCAGCTATTGATTCGTTTATGACTTTCAGGGTTAGTAAACAAACAGATGCATTCTGAAAAAAAAAAACTTAATTATAACAATCATAAATAAACATATAAAACAGTGTTGTATAACTTACATAATATTTTTTTTTTTACTTTATTTTATTCCTATTTTTAGAATATTGCAGATATCAATCCAAAGCGATGTTGCAAGCATGACTGGCAAGCAGTGGAGAATTATATTAACCCAGCTGTCTAAATGAGGAGTCCGGGACCGGGAGGTGACCTGTGCCTGGAGGACTGTACAGGCAAAGGGGTGGAAGGAGGGATAGCTTGCACAAAGTTGATGTTGTCCCCTTAGTGTCTTATTTATTGAAATATTATGGGTGGGACCATATGATTGGATGATCAATTATCAGCCAAGCTCCTCCCGATCTTATGCTAATTAAATATTTTATCTCATTAAAAGAGATGTAGTGGAAATGTCAGAAATGTGGAGGTAAAGTCAACTATAGACATCTGTGAGACTGACTGATGGACAGAAGAGGCTCTAGTGAGCAACCCCTGAACTTGGCATACCCTGTGCATGCCGTTAGACCATGGACAGATGATGAAGCAGAAGCCAACAAACTCTTTAGTTTAGACTGCTTTATAAGGGCTATAAATGAAGAGGACACACAGTTTGTACATAGATGAGGGAAGATGCAGCGCTGATGATGGACAACCAGAACTTTGTTCTATACATATGCTTTGAGAACCAACAACAAATTTAATTCTACATGGTTTGAGTACTGTTTTATTTTATGACGTCACTTAAAAGTTTCTTTTATAACCACTGATTGGAAACACGTAAGCTTGCCATCTCTAATCCTGAACATAGCCTGCTCTGGAGCAGGTTTCATGTGTGGCGTAAGTAACCAGACTGATTAAATCCTAGATCCTTTCATGATATCCAAAATCCTGGATTGGTGCAAACTAATCTTAAACTTAGCTGGCTAACCAGTTAATACAGCGTCATGGTACAGGCCCCAGCTGTCAGTCAATTAAATGTTTAGGACTCAGGGCAGGTTTGACTTACTTAACCTAAGAAAAAAAAGGTTGAGGGTGAACTGAACATACTATTCATCAAAATGTAATGTTTTAAATATACTGGCATATTGTGGAAGTGAGTTGTATGTTTTCATTATATATCACGTCTGGATCAGAGTTTGGATGTTTTCACATATAGTTTTAAATATTTGACATTTACAAAATTACAACTTTCTTGCCACTGTATTGGTTAAATATATTTATTTATACTACGTATATATTATATTATATCAAAGAATACATTTCTTATACACTGCTGTACCCTTAAGTGTTCATTCGTTAACAGTTTTATTCACTTTAGGGTGTTTTCCCTCATTACCATCATTAAACAACAAAGCAGAAAGACATTGCCTTCAGCTGTTCTGTACATTCTCAAACGTGTTTCAAAACATTGATTGATTTTCACTCGTTCCAGTTCTACTTCTTGCTGGGGTAGCAGATTGAAAAGCACTCTGCTAGTGAGGAGGAAAGCATGTTCACTCTTTATTGATTTTTACCCAATAAAGTTTAGACAGAACGAGTTGAGAAAGTGGGTTGCCAAATATAAAGCTTTGGATCAATACATTTCGTCACTGCTGTATATCAGCAACCTGGTTTTCAAAAGAGTGGAAAAATTGATTCGGCCAAAATAAAAAAAGATGTCCCTTCTGAGTGAAACAGCAAAATGCATGTTCAGAGAGATGGGAAATACTAATGTTCCAATTTTTTTTTGTATATTCTGCTGCTTTTCTCCATGTTAGTTTTTTTCTCATTAACATTTATTAGATACAAATGCTTTTCTTATTTTGCCACTTTACAAAATGTTTGATGCTGAAGTTTTCACTAACTTAATTTGATTTCTAGCAAGAAATTTCTATAACGTTCCTGATGAGAAAATTATTACTATGAGTATGAGTATATATATGCAGTATTTGTACTATGAGGAGGCTCCTGGTTCAATCTAGAACATCTAAACGTTTTCACAATGATGCATTAGATGAAGCAATAGAAAACCTACCTGCAAGCATGATTTAGAGCTCAGAGCACTGCCCCTGGTGGCCAGTACCTCATATTTTAATTGCAGATACTATGTCAGGCACATATGCAAGCTAGAACTGTTTCATTGGGATCCAGATTAGATATCTTGTATGGTTTATACAACTATTTGTTGCTGTTTGTTGTGTATAAATCAGGTTGGCAAGCCATGAATGAAGATTGTTGAATGTGAAATTTGACGATACGGGAATTATAACACTTGTTGCTATCATTATTTAATGCCACCTGACAGGCAAACCATATAAGATATCATAAATATATTTGGACTTCCTGGTACTTAAACATTAAAAATTGCCACGGCAACACAATTTTTATATACAGCCAAACCTTTCGGAAAAAAACAGGCAGAGTGAAAATAAGACATTTTGAAAGTGATATACTTCCTGTGGGCAGTTGGTGATGTTATATCTTAGACTCACAAGTCACAACATTCATACTATTATGCTCGCAATTCTATGAAACCATGAAATTTCATGAAAAAAATAACAATGTATGATGAGATCATGCCTCGTCTCCTGCATGTTATGACGTATGAATATCATAAATCCATCTCCAATTAATCATCATCAATGTCTTACGGTGCACAGTGTTCTCTTAGCTCTAATAACCTTCATGAATCCCTGTAACACAACAAAACATTTAGACCTCAGAAATGCTCCCAACCAATAGGAACTGTTTACTGCTTTCTGGATTGTCATACATATAATCTCTTTTAAAAAGTTAAATACAAAAACATTTAGCTTTGTTAAATATTTTAGATTGTTTGTGTATTTGCTTGTGAACACTTCCATTTTGAGGAAAAAAGTATTGTAACGTGAAGACGTGGCGTGATTAAAACCCGCAAAACAATATAATTATTTTAAAAATGCAGGTTTTTTTTGCCATGTCAATCAAAGCATTCATCATGATGGGCTGCTTAATCAGCTTTCTGGCTATGAATAGGGTTCTAATTGTTTTTGTTCTTGAACTATTAAGCATTTGATATTTTTTTCTAGATAATGTACGGTTGTATTTAAATGATTCAAAAAAGGTGAAAAAAAGAACATTGCTTTTTAAGCTTTCTCCGGTGTGCTTGTGAAGAAAACAACTGAATGCCTCAGGCACACAGCCATATGTGTTCTGTGTCAATCGGGTCTCTGAAGCTCCTCTTCAGACTGGGTTTCAGCAGCACTAATAGTTGTCAAACTGCCCCACAGGCATTCTAAAGTACATTCATTTTAATGGTGATCACAGTAAAGCATCAGCTCCAGCAGCAAATCTTGAAAGCCGCCAGACTCTGATTTAATAAAGAATATACTCAAGCTCTTCTCATTTTCCTTGGTTGATCCTACAAACTTCAATCATTACTTGATGATGAATCTTTATCATCTTTAATCTTTACCTTGTTACTTTTTCACATCTCATGTACCATGCATGCCGCTAAAAGTAAGGGAGGCTCAAAATGGCCCAGTTTCCAAAAATGGGTCCTGGGAGATGGGACATAGCACAGACGTTTGATTGACTGAATGTACAAAACTTAATATTTATTAAACCAACATAAAAATATTTCAGAGTCTTCATGAAGGTCAAAATTAGCAATATGAATAAATAACTTTGCAGCACCAGGGGTTTAAACAGGTTTTATTCTGCTCCAAATTGGGGCAGTTTTATCATGGGAGTGAATGAGATGCAGCTTCCTTCTGTCCACAACCCCTTTGTGGTCGGTCGCGGTAATACAGATCAGTCACTTTCTATTGGTCATGGGCAGGGAAAGTTAACCATTTGCATCGCTTCCGAAGAGTAAAGGCCTTTAGGGGGTGTGTTTACAACTCATCCAAGGACCAAAAACTTGTAACCAATCAGCAGGAGCAATCAAAATAAGGACAAGGTACTATTTGCCTAAAAAGATATTTGTTTAAGGGATTTCAAATGTCAACATTGGCTCCCTGTATATCACATCCTTTAAGCATTATCTCAGTTAATTTATCTGTACTTTACAAATGCAATTTGGTCTTTCAAATCAATGGGCTTCTTCTCTTCTACCTAACACACAAACACAGCAGATGAGCTAACCAGTTTGAATTCAAATAATGTGGAAAGAAATCACTGGGAAGTTCCCATTTTGCAGGTGAGAATCTGAAGGATGCATCCCTAAATTGTGATCCCATGATGTAAAGCGAGAGAAACACAGAATGAGAGGTTAAAATTTGGGGCATATGTGTTTTTCTAATCACATCATAAACACTGATTAGCAAAATTAGAGGAAGAGGGAAAGAAACTCTTATTTCTCAAAGGCAGCAAACAACTTTAAATACCTCTTTTCTAAGTGCGCCTAATTTGTTAGAATCTACTTTACAAAGTGGTGCAAACACAATACATCTTTCTTCTAATCCATTCTAGTGTTAATAAAGTCAGAGCTCATCAGCCTCAAAGAGAGCCTGGTTTGTTCCAGTGTCTGTCAGTATTTAATTTTACACGCCGCCGTACAGAAGATTTGTACATCTCTGCGCTTCTCGTATTGATTTCCTGTCAGGGAACCAAAGAGTGCTTCCTCGGCTTCTGCGTTTATTTCCTATCGACTTGGATTGTTTTCACTGTGTGCCACAAACGCTTTACAGTAGTTTGTAAAGCAAGATGTGAGAGGATCAGTCAAAATAGCAGATCCTACATCAAGATTCCCTAATCTACATTTAACACGGTAAAGACATTTGAAACAAGAACCCTCATGGGTGCATTTTCATTCGCCCTGTTAAATGAAGACGAGGTATTTCAGTGTGCTTCCAGAGCACGCTCTGGCTCTGAATCACAGTGATTGCTCTCTAACGCATGATGTGTTCTGTATGCGGTGTTCATCGAGTCATAGAAAAGATGTTCAGCTGATAAAGCGCTTTTGTTCACTCTTCAGAAAGAACCAGGTGTGTTCGCATGAGCAAAACACTTTTTTTGTTAAAAAAAAAAAGAAAAATTGTGACATGCAAGCTTAAAAAAGAGCAGAGAAGGCAGGATGAGATCTGTTTTTAACCACATAAACCACTGCTTTTGTCCAATTTTGTACATAAAAATCTTACCTCTTTATTTAAAAAAAATTGCTAACAGATTCATGAAAAATAGTTTATATGATAATAACAAAGGTTAAAACGTTTCTACAAACCTAGGTATTTCCTGGATGAATTGTTGCATGTTTCATTCATTTCTAACACTTGCATTTGATTTTTTAGCTCAGAAATGACAGAGTGATAGATAGTGTGCATTATTTCTTTGTTTAAGGGTTTAATAATTCTTAAATGAAACAAAAACATCATTATTTATTTTAACTAAGCATTTAGAAGATCCAACAGTGTGAAGAGACCTTAAAATCCTTTATAATAATTATAATAATAATACTTATAATAATAATAATACATTTTCTAGCAACAAGTGTCTTGCTAATACTAATTTCACGAGTTCGCTTACATAGAATTAGCCCAGAAAATGCAAGCGTATGTGGCGAGATTAAGATAAGCATACTGAGCGAGCTGTCCACGGGAGGGCCTCGAGGCGAGAAGCGATCCGGGCCCGAGAACCCACCCCATGAGATGGAAGTGGAGTGGTTATGGTTTTATCTCTTGAGCGAGCAGAGGGATTGTAAACACCTGTAGACTTTGCTAATTATCTGATTGCTCCTCCCGAAATTGCGTTCACAGAACTTTACGTAAAATAATTTTCTCATGGTAATAAAATCCTGCTTGAAAGCATATCTTGTGTTTTAATATAGTTTTTAATATCTACAGAGAAGAACTGGAACTGGAAGAGTCTTCCACAGTGGCAGAAGAACAAAATACTCTCACACCCATATGTCTGTAGTGCGCTTAGTTCAGCTAAACATGGAGGTGTTTTGTTGTTCATTTGTAGATTAAAAGACGAACTTTGAAATCAATCAGTTTAACTTTAAGTCCTTGTTAGGTTAACAGGGCTCTACCAGAGCAATCACAGACAAAGGCTGGGTACCTTGCTCAAGAGGTTCACTGCAGGGGCCACATTGATTCACAATTCCCTTCTATGTTCACTTCTGATGAAAGAACATTATTCAATTGATCTGAAGCATGTTTACTAACTGCAGGAAGAAAACCTTGCTGTTTGAGAGTGACCCACAAAAGCACAGAGATTATACACTAATTGTATTGACTTTTGAATAATGAAACAGGGGCATTGTAGGTGAACTGGATCCCCTTCACAAGTTTACTTAATCCAGTTTACATCTCTCTATTCAGCCATTTTTTGTAATACTTTGTAATACTTTTTAAAACCAGTGGAAGAGTGACCTTTCCTGGGCACACACAGCCCTTTTTATAATTGTATTATTTACTTTACTATGGGTACCAAGTACCATTGAAGCTCAGACACTTGCTTAAATGTTTTACCACAGCCTTTTGTAAGTACTAGAGAGGAAGAGAGTTCCTTGTCACCACTATAATGTGATTTTTGACAAGCATGTTTCAGACTTCTGTTTTAGCTCATGCAGTGTTCCATAATCTGATGTCTTTTGAAGAGATGTTATTATTGGATTTATACAGTTCTCATTGAGTCTTGAGTGGTGGCTGTTTTGGAAGCTGGATGTAAAGTGGTATCATTTAGATAGACACCTGGAGAACCCCATTGCCCAACACTGAAAGGGACAGTGAAAGTGACCAGTTGGCCAGATCCCAGTGAACAAACACACTATGAACACACCCCAGAGCAGTGGGCAGCCACGGCTGCGGCGCCCGGGGAGCAGTTGGGAAACTGGTGCCTTGTTCAAAGGCACCACAGCTGAGGTTGTTGAAGATGGGAGAACAAGTGTTTCCTCACACCACCTTCAACTCGGTGGATCTGGGGACCGAACCTGCGACCTTCAGATCACAAGTCGATTTCGTTATACACCGGACCACAACTGCCTGCAAGAGTTCTGTATACACCTATGAAGCTCCTATTTGTACTGCATCTTACCAAAAGCATGAGTACTAACATGAACTTGCACTCAAGCTGTCAAAAAAAAGTGTCTAGGTCTGTTAATGCATTGCCATTCAAAGTATGTAGCCACCGTTTCCGAATTTCAACACTCTGCATGAAAACACTGTAATTGGTTATTTTTATCACTTGACAGAATTAGTTTGACTTGATTCTTGGTGCTACAAATGCTCTCATAAGCTGATGACAGAAGAAAAACACCAAGAGAGAGTGCATCTGCACCTGTGTTTGTGAGTGAAATGATCGATGCGATCTTTGAGAGCATAATCTCTCAAACTCCGGTTTCCCCACAAATCCAAAGACATGCAGTATAAGTGAATTGAGTAAGAACAATTGTCCATAATATTAAAGAGTGAATTTTTCCCAGCGATGGGTTGCGGCTGGAAGGGCATCCGCCGCGTAAAACATATGCCAGAGAGTTGGTGGTTCATTCCGCTGTGGCGACCCCGAAAGGGAATAAAGCCGACATGAAGATGAATGAATGAATAAATATATCACTAATTACTAATAAATAAATCCCTTTTTATTCTTTAGTAAATGTATAGATTATGTTATACAATCATCCTGTTAAAAATGATGATACAAATTTCTAGTGAAGACAATGACTCTTAATGTAGAGTGTGAGCAGAAACAAGTAAATAAAATGGATGAAAGGGTATACAACAGCATTTTGCTACAGCTAGTTTTCTAAAAATATCTGTATTCACAGAAATCTTCAGGGGCCTCAACATTCCGCTCATATTTACATTTTATCAAGCCCTCATCCAGAAGCTGAATAATGCTGACACATGGCTCTAAATCTGATGTGCATGATCTGCAGGGATCCTGAGCGCTTCAATAATGAGCCACTACTGTAATAATGAAACAGGGAGAGTACAGTCTGGAAAAAGAGAGCTCTTACCAGCAATTCAATCAAGGCAGTGTTCTGAACATAGAAATCCACTTAAGAGAATGTAAGGAAAAACAGACCTTCCTTGAGCTTAAAAAATACTCTGACACAGACTCTTTGACCTCATTCAGCAGTGACAGAACACATAGACAAGGTCATTTAGTTACCTTGCATCATTAGCTCTAAGCAAAACTAACTGTCTGCCACACCTTGCACTTTTCTCTAGTCAGACACGCTTATTTATTTATTTATTTATTTTTTTTGCATGGACATTTGTACTTTAATCAGGTTTTAAAATACAAATTAAATCAAGACTTAGTGGAATTGTAAAGAAAAAGTTTTTATTTTTGATGGGCCCAGAAAAAACTAATTTGCTTCTATATCAAACAATAATGAAACACCATGTTGAGCTGTTACTTGTACTGAAAAGCAATACAGGAGATTTTAACGTGAATAATTTAAACTTTTTTAATGTTGTACCTTATTTTAATCCTTGTTTTCTTTTAATTTATTGTTTTTTATATGTCATGTATTCTTTACTTATGTAATATATATTATATCAGATTATAAATCAATTTTATTATCTTGTATTGTTGATGATGTTTTTCTGTAAGTTTCAATAAAAAAAGACTACAGTTGTAGGGGGAACTAAGGTCCGTTGGAAGTTAAGTGCTTGAATTTTGTTGATCAGAAATGACCTGGCCAAAATCTTACTCTAGAGTTGTCATTGAAGTAAATTAATTTAAGCAATCGGCATACAAAAACTGGAGCCAAGAGCGCAATTATGTGTTTAAGCAGTAAAGTTGGCAATTTTTAACATAACTGACAATGGGAACCTGCTCCTCTAGAGATCTAGTGGTCAGAAGTTGAACTGCAGGTCAGCCACTAACCCATTGCGCATAGAGTGGACAGCTCCTTGTTTTATACAGTACATCCAATGCTTGAAAACTTGTAATGACTAGCGATAACATTTTACACTTTGCATTTACTTGATATTTTTGAATACAGTAATCACTATGGACAATTAACTTGTTGAGATTGGAGCTCAGATTTTTCTACTAAAAGAGGTAGAAGTAAAGCAAACAAGTGAAGTGCATGAGATTTGTATGTTCTGGATGACATTATGAATACCCCAAGCTATAAAAGAAGGGTTTGCAACAATTATTGTGTTTTTGGGGAGATTTTATGTTTCTGCAGAAGAATGGATTCTGTTTTACAGAATTAAAAATGAATGAGAGCCAAATGGTTATTTATACTAAAACCTCTGAAAAGAGATGTTTCTACTTTGAAAAGCAGTCATTCAAAGCTATTCATGGGATACACGATGTGAGGTGATTGTCTCCTGACAGAGCTGTAGCAGTGGTTGTAGTCAAACTTATTGTATCAGAGCATTTGTGTGTGTGTTGAGAGTGATTTATTTCCGAGTGGTATGTGCAGTGTGTGCTAAGAAGGAACCGCTCCTCGCATTGAGATTTATTGTTAGTCTTTGTGTGTGTTTCCCGGGATGGATCGCGCTGACCGCAGGGCTGACAGAGAGGAAACAGGCCAGAAAAAAAACACACAGACGTCCGACAGAAGATCTTACAAAGACTGATTTATCTCTGTGTGACCATGCCTGTCAAGTTGATTTTATTTCTAAAGTGTTTAACCCATTAGAGTCTGAAGCCATAACCGGTTTATCTGACATGCTTGGGTGGCTTTTATTTTATTAGAACATTAGGCTTTCAAACTAAATCAGGGCTTTATTTTGAGGAGATTATTTTGTAAACATGATTCAGAAAAGCAACAGTAACCTCAGATGTAGGCTTTTAAACATATATTAATCTTAATTTTAGAGAAACGTGCACATACAATCAAAGATGAATAGGACACTCACTCTGAACAGAAATGGGTAGTCGTGTTTTACTCAGCAATCTCCAAACCCTTCATTCACTGAAACGTGCAACAATTTACACAAAAAGTCTTGAGGGTAAGGTTAATCCAGAGTTAACATGCAAGTGAGGTTTACACTAAATAAGGTGAGGTTAAGGTGACACTAAAAAGACCAATTTCACACTTCACTAAAGTTTTATTATTGTTTCTAGATAAGAACATTGTATGTTTGCCCAGTGTGTGATTTTTTTTCCAAAATAAATACAAAATATGCATTCTAAATACATACATATTAGTAAAATAATATAAAATAAGTAACTCTATACACATTTACATATTACAGTAACATATTAAAGGGGTAGCTTATTTAAATATGCTTCTGTCAATATTTCTTATGTATTCAAAAATGTATGCAATTGTATTATGGGTTTGAACTAACAGGTAAACCATTAAAGAATTTAACTACTTAGGTGAATTCCCCTCATAAAAAATAAATGCTGTTCATACTATTGATAAATACATGCTTATACACACATAGTAATAATAAAGGCCCACTTTCCTTCATGGATACAATTATATCCCTTCTTTATCATCGAGTTCATTGTTGACGTGTGTTTTGTTAAAACTGTAATTGTGACAGAGAGACACTTTCTGTGCAGGATAGAGTTGCATTGATAATTAGAGTTGATTGATGATGTAGTGTTAAATCAAACTGTAAATTTTGACCTTTTTACTGTTGTTACATATCGTTGCTAAGAACACACCGATCAGCTGGACACGCACATCTTTCATGTGAAAACGCACCCACACTGCCATTTTTAACTTTGACATTTTTCAACCCTTAGTTTTTACACAGCAGCCCAGGAGATCAGAGAGGAAGAGAGAGAAGAGAGAGAGAGAGAGAGAGAGAGAGAGAGACAGACAGAGAGACAGAGAGAGAGAGAGAGAGAGAGAGAGAGAGAGACAGAGAAAGAGAGAGAGAGACAGACAGCTAGATAGACCTCTCTATATGACCCATTGCCCAAGCAACACATTTTCATTTAAACCTCTCACTTTGTAGAGTTATCTATGATATTATATGATCACAAAAATCATTAATCAATACATTATCAATCGAAAATAGTTGGACTGAATAGGTGTAGGAATGTGTTTACATATTACTAGGATTTCCTGAATATAATACAAAAGAATGTTTAAACAAGAAATGATTAACAGTTCGCTTTAGGATTAGCTTAGTTCCTTCTTGTAGTAAACATGCCGTATCCCGGTAGTTCTCTATGTTTGTTTAAAGATGCTGGGATATATATGAAAGCAGACCGAGTAAAAATGGCCTGCAGGGGCTTAGGCTCTTCAGGAGTGAGTTTGCCCACCCCACCTTTAAGGTCTGCTTTTGTCTCCACTAAAGGCTTGATTGGCCTTGAGAATGACAGATGTTAGTCTTACACACTGTTCAGCAAGATTCAGGGCCACTATCAATACTGCACTGTACAATCAGTGAAGATTAAACACTAGGTTACAAAAATAAATCCAAGCAACCTTCAATATAACATTTGCCTTAGCCAGTGTTTCACATTCATTGTCCAACCCCTGTATGTTAATGTACACTATATGTATGGACGATAGCACATATCAGTCCTTTAACAGAATAAATTTGCAGCAGTGCAGTCACATGGGAAGATTCAATACTGTGAGGACCATGGAAGCGCTTCTAGGGAACTCCCTCTTCATGCACTAATCAGTGTACATGTCACCGGTTACAGAACAGTGAGCCACACTCTGATTGGATCATGCATCACTGTCTCCTCTGTTATATTCTCTTTCTCTCAAACTCATCCATCAGTTTAACCTTCTCCACTAACGCAGAGGAATGATTCCCGGTCTTCACTCTCAATTCATTGCTTTCAATCGCACTCAGTTTGTTCTGACAGAGATCACTTATGAATATACTCTGCAGTGAATAATGCATTGATTAACAACTAATAAAAGCATGGATCACCCAAAACTGAACGTCTCTCATCTGGACGAGTGAGGAAATCACATATCTATCTAAACTATAAAGATAAAATTGATAGTCTAATAAAACTAAAAACGAAAACTCAATTATGCTTCTCAAGCTACCGCATGCTTTTCTCCACCAGGCGTTTACAAAGTCAGGACAGCAACTAGTAAGGCACTCAATAGGTAGAACAAGTACCCATTGGCTTGAAGAATGGTTTGAAACAAAATGTTGAGTTTTTGCCCCTATGTTTTGTTGATTTTATGTTCACCAGTTGAACATGCAAGGTTGACCTTGTGACTGCATTTCTCATTTATATTGATAGTGATATTAAAACAAAGAAAATAAGTCAATGTTCTGTTTCACTTCATTTACCCCTCTGATATCAGAGGAAGTGCCTGGACAATGTTTTCCATATTTTCCTGGAACCTTGACAAGTGCAGTTAATTGTCTTCCTTCCTCACCGTTTCGACACAAAATATCTAAAATTGAGTTCCAAGGAGGAACAAGGTTAAATGTTGAAGACAAAAACGATGGAAGAAAGTGATTTATGACAACATTGTTATTCTTGTGGTGGAGTATCTTTAAGAACCTTATAAATTGTGATATTTGGATAATTAAGGCCCAATTCCATCGCCAACTTTCCACCTTCTCCATAAATGTCCTAAACTTTTCGAAAATCATTCCATATTGGTGCAGAGCTTCATTTAAGTTCTTTAAGATGAACACCTAATGAAAAATAAACTAACAAAACTATATAAGGTGTTATATATAACAAAATATTTTTAAAAATTCTATTTTTAATCACTTTGATTTTATATGATTTTTTTAATGCTTGATTTTATTAAATGTTCTTTCTTTTTATTTTTCCAATGTAAAGCACTTTGAACTACCCTGTGTACAAAATGTGCTATACAAATAAACTTGCCTTGCCTTGCCTTGTATAACTTTATGTTTAAGCTATATGTGGAAAATATTAAAGGTGGGGTAAGTGATTATTTTTAAATGCTTGGGCAGGCCAACACCACAACAAGCTAACAGCCAATCAGCAGGCACTTTCAAAACATCAAGAGTATTAACAAGAAGTGTCATTGGTCCTGGGGTGTGTTTGTTTTGGGGATTTTAGCCGTCAATATTGATTCACAATGATCGTTCATCCCACCTATATAAATATGACAAAACAAAACAATGTCCAGAAACATTAGTATAATTTTAGATAATTTTTCCAAAAACATCCAACAACAGATGAAATGTGTTTATTAGAATGGACGCAGCGCCTGATTGGGTTAATTCTCAGCTTAATTTCAGTAATGTTTCCTTGAGTGGAATTAAAACACCTGTGTGTTTTTAAAGGGATTCAAAACAGACTGGGAATATAGGTCAACCCTGACTCGTTTGAAGAAAGTTTGAGCACACATAAAAATTGTGATTTAAATTATTTTTAACATTGAAAAAAAAAGAAAAACTGTATTGGCTCTTGGTTTGTTTATAGTGTGACTCAGGACAGCGTGAGTGAAAATCCAATGTTTTTCTTCAGAAATCACCCGTGTCTTATCCCCATCATTGCAAACCTCACACTGACTGGCTTTGAAGCTGTTCTAAAGGCGGGAGGTGCAGTGTGATACTGTACAGAACAGAGAGACTCACACTGAGATGAAAGAAAGATGTAGACGGAGGTGGAAGCACAATGCGCAAAACGAACATTCATTAAGGCAAGTTAATAAATAATGTAGAGTTGCACTTGCACAGAGTCTGCCGCTGACTTAAATGGTCTCATAGAGCCAGGTTGTCAACATCCGCATGGAAATAGATCATACAAATGTGACTTTTAGATACAGCGTTATTAGATACAGAGTTTGCCAATACAAGTAATTGAGAGACTGCAAGAAAAAATGCAACCCTTAAGATAACAAATTATTTAACAAAATAATTTCTATGGATCCATTACTGACATGTGACCTCATAATTTAATGTCATCTAAAAGGGCAAACTTTACATGTCACACTCTGTTTATAAATTTTCTATGAGAATTTTTTTAAGGTGGTTTTGCACCATTTTGTGCTTATTACGCTCTAAGTACATTACAGCTAACAGCTTTAACATAAATCACATGCAATGACCATAAGTTGTAATATAAGAGAGTTGTGTTTATAAAACAAGTACTGTATCTTGCGAACCGGATGACAAAAATATTAAAGTGAAAGTGAAAAATGCCTGGTTTTGTGGATCAATGCATTCTCAAGAGGAAATCCAGATATAATGTTGAAAAAAAAAAACATCTGGAAAAATCTATGATCTTTTAGGAATCTACACCCAGAGAGTTCTACTAAATGCATTACACTTACTGCTGGAAAAACTTTGAAAAGATATTGATTGTGTAAAACATGCACCGAGGTCTTCGTGAAGCAATACACACTCTAACCAGGGGCCATCTCTGAGGAATGCTTGCTCTTTTGCGACCTATACTGGGGTAAATGTTACCCAGGGCATGTGGGCATCAGCATATTTGGATTTTGGGACATGAGCCAAAGAGCTGGTATTGAATCCTAAAGTCCAGGAGGGATTCGGCTTGAAAGATTTTTACACTAAAGGGATTTAGATGCCTTCTGGGGACTAAGGAAGACTTTAGAAACAGATTTTAGGGAGGTGAAACTGAACTCTGAGTTTCTGTGATAGGTCAAAAAGGGGCAAGAGGCTGTTGCTTGCAAATGAAACAGTGCTGGTAAGCCTTTTTACATTATAAACTTTATTAATGAAATAAAAGTAAAAAAACTTGATTCAGCCCAGAGGCATAGCTCGAAAAAATTCTGTGCTGGGTCACAAGACCCCATTACACATGTCCATGATGTTTTATCATTATTGGAATTGGCTACTAAGTCAGTAGCCAAGCTAATTCATTCATTTTATTAGTAAATAGGGTTTTTTGTTTTTTTACAAAAAGTTGCTATTATGGGCACAAACTCTGCACAAAGGAGTTTCTCTTTGCACAGCAAACTGAGGCAGTGCATTAAATGGCTGCTAAAAGCTAGATAAAATCTTATTCTATCTAAAAACATACAAAATACCAATTTAGATAATAAGATGACACATTGTGAATGTAATGATAGTCTTCCTGACTCCTGTCCTTGGCGTCACCACTGCAGTGTTGACCCTACCATTAAATGAGTGGTAGCCCTCCATCTTCCTGCCAAGCTCAAAATGAATATTTCTGCTATTGTTATCCAGAAAGGTACGTATTTGCCTTCAGTTCAGAACAAACTGATCCACACCCAGTAAATGCAGGGCTTTTACAATTTTTGAATTACACTTTATCATGAGATGTGTATCTTTATGGCTGGGTCATGGGTCACTCAAATCTAAACACCAATGTACCCTTGCTTCATCCAACAGTTCTTTCATCATCCTTGCACATGAAATAATATATTCACAACACCTAGCGTCATAGCTCTCATTAACATAGCCAAACACTTTAACTTGGTTGTAGAGGCGCAGCTATTCCCAGGTCTTTTCCTTATTTTTTCCTTGTTTCATTCTAAATAGTGTCTGTGTTGGGTTAGTGAACTTGAAAGTGTTTGATACATTGTATTCATGTCTTCAATTTAACTTAATATCAAATTATTATTTACAATAACCTTTAATGATACAATATCATTTCATTAACTGACATATCAATTAAGTTAGTAATTGTTCTGTAAAATTATGGACATTTCCAGAAATACATGTATGGAGTTCTCTGCTGTAAAATAGGTTCTTTATTCTGTATAGGTTAAAAAGGCTCTGTATTTTTCCATCAGTACTTTCTCAGTTTTTGTATGTTTTTTGTGTGTATCTAAACAATGCATAAATGTAAGACATGTTTATCAAAGTAACATTTTACTCAAGAAAATCCAGCAAAAAGAACCATAAATGCCTGATTCAACAAAAAAAACTGCTATAAAAGGTCATTTTGAATTATACCACAAACAACTTGCCATTGACTTCCACAAAATACTTCATAACCACCAGCATTATTCTTATATTTTCTTATATTTTTTTGTAATTGTAAATTACATTGTAGGTTACATTATATTTTAAGGTAAGAAGGGGAAAAACTCTCAGAACTAACTCCAGAAACCAATGATGAGAAAAAACAACAACTCACCGATAGTGGACACCACTGTTCCAACAAAGTAAAAGGCCCCAGTAAAATCCCATCGAGGTCGTAGAGCATTCACCCGAATTCCGGCTGCAATAGCGGCCTCGTACTCTTTCAGCAAAGAGCTCAGATCTGTCAGACTAATGTTGAAGGTCTCACTGAAGTTCAGGAGGCTCCGGTTCCAGCGTCCATGAGCCTGGACTTCAGACGGGCTCTCAATGGCAGAAAAAACTGCAGCTCCACACAACAAATAAACGATGATGAGAATAGCAAGAAGAAGAAAGCGCCCGTTGTCTTCATTTATGTGAAGCGAGCGGCAGCCCTGGAGTCTCTGCACCGGCATCATCCAGATCTCAGCTCCACCGGTACAAAACACAGCCACCAGTGCACAGACATGGATCCGCTAGAGACTCTTCTAACTGAAGATGAGATAAAACCTGCAGCATGAGAGAAGACGAAGTTCTTTCATTCAGCGCTAACCATTATGTTCTTCTTTCATCTTTGGTTCATTTTTCTTCATCATGACACCTTTTAAGACTCCAGAGAGACACCACTGAATCGATACATACAACTCCATTAGTAAACATACTATTGTTAATGACAGTGAGTTATTTTTTGCTTGATCAAGACAGAATTCAGTTTTTTTAGATACCAATGCTAATTTTAGTTAGAATGTCTCCAACACCCCAGGTGTGAAGTTTGCACATATGTGCTTGTTTGAGTATCTTAATGTCACTTCAACTTCCTCTCTCAGTCCAAAAGCATAATTCAGGTCAAATAGTGAAATTTTCAACTGTGGTGAAGTTTGGTGATTGGACAGCCACCTGCCCAAGACCTCACCCATGCTGTGTGGACTGTAGATTATAAACTACATATGAGATGCCTTTGAGCATCTCTCAGAAGGAACGATGATAAAAGGTTTCTTATTTATTGAGTATTTAGGAACTTAAAAATGTTCTTCAATGTCAAATTGATATCATATACAGAGATAAGATCATTAAAAGACTGACCTGTAGAAACTTAAATCCAGCACAATAGTTGACGATGATTGTCTTTAGAGCTTACTTTGGCACTGCGTCACTCATAGACATGATTCAGTCACTGACACATTACTAAATAAAGCACTGTCATTTAACACAAACTCTTATGGCATCTGGAGATGCCAAGTCAAGCGGGTCTTTACAAAAGCTACAATGCGAGAATAAAGTTGTTTCTTTGGGCAATATACCTTTAAATTATAATGGTTTCAAAAGATAGTATGAAAACACTTTTCAATGTGACAGGAATCATCATTAACTAGAAAGGGTGGGGGGGTGCAAATCATTGTAAATTAGATTTATACAATACTTTTTGATGTAGTTTGCGTCAAAGAGTTCATGAATTCATTAACTATCATAAACAAATTTTAATTAAGGCAGATATATATTAAATGATATGACTCACTCATGTACTGGTTTAATGAGTTCAGGATTAACACAGATGTAAACTCATCAATAAGTCATTAATAAGCAAATTGTTATTTTATGAATTAACTAATGATGAGTCATGTTAGCTTATCATAAATTGTTAACGAATGTATTTCATGGTTCAAATTGGTGACTGGTCTTGTTACATCATGGACAGAGATATTATGTACATTTACATTTACATTTATGCATTTGGCAGACGCTTTTGTCCAAAGCGACTTACATTAGGGGAGAGACAATATGCAATTTGTTACACCGTCAAAGCTTCTCATAATAGAATTGTATTATGATGTTTAAAAACATCTTTTAGTTTTCATTTTAGTCAAATAAAAAAACTGATTGTTTTATATTGTTTTTAAGATGCTATATGTAATATTATGGTTGTCAACCTTGGTTGTTGGAAGGTGCTATATAAATAAAGTTTGATTGATTGAATGATTGATTGAAATGTCAGCAGCCCACTCTGCTTTATTCTTAATTGTGCTTTCTCAAGAATGAAAATACATTGTACAATTTTTTCTAATTCACAAAATTGCATTTCAGATACTTCTGGACATCAATTTTGTGCAACTGGAGTGACATAAACATTTGCCAACTAGATCACTTACTCTCTGGAGCTTAAATGTGACGGTATCAACAAAAAGGTCGAAATAATAATTTATGCACTGTATGAATGTGAGTTATTAAGCCAACTTAGCATCACTTAAAACAGTGAACATTACTTTGACAGAATCCAGGAAAAAAAAATTGTATAAGGTGCTGGATATATATATATATATATATATATATATATATATATATATATATATATATATATATATATATATATATATATATATCCTGCACCTTATACAATTTATATATAAACAAAAATACAAACACAATGAACAATGAATAGTCAAATGACTATAGATCATTCAAAAGAATAATTGAATTACAAAATTTGTTGTGAACATGGTGCATTCCTTTAATGATGAATTCAGGTGCATTGGTAACATCAGAGACCTCTAAATAACCCAGTGATTTGAGTTAAGACATGTATGGATCATTTTCAAAACAGCTTTTAGAACTTGAGGAGTATACAAAAATGCATCCCCCGAACCTCCCATTTGGACACTTACCAGCCTGGATCATTTAGTTCTGCTTGGGGATGATCCAAAGACTGCAAGAGGAGAATAATGAGGAAAGCAGATGCATAAACATGACTGAGAAGTTTGCTTGATGAAAATACTTACCAGCTTATCTGTCCATTTCTCTTTTAAATGCGACTCGGACAGGATTCTCAAGCTGTTTGAGGACAATCCCTTCAAGCATGACTAGAAAGATTTGGACCTCTCAGATCTGGCATCATTTCTATGTGAAAAAAGCAAGTTTCATAAATATTTCCAACCAACTGAGAGTAAACAGAAAATCCTCTCACCCAACGCTTGTGTTTGGCACCATGATTCAAATCTGAAGTCAATGCTACAGACTAACGATCAGTATTAATTCGCCTTTAAAAACACAACTTGTGGATCCACTAGAAGATTTACTTCGCTACAAAATCGGACTCACCTCGTGCTCGTTAAAGTCTTCCTCCCTCCAATGCACAGACCATCCATCCACAAAAGAAAAGCATACTTCATCTGCAGTGTGAAATCCCCAGGTTGTGCCCGTCCAAGACCACAGCGTGTGTTTTAACACAGGGATGCAGCAGCAGCAGCAGCAGCAGCAGCAGCGTGTCCTCCAGCCTTTCCATGTTGCATCCTTCAGGTCGCTGCACCAAATCAAACCTTTCGTCCCGTGAATAACAGGCGCTCGCGCTTCGCTTCAGTGATAGATGTCTGAATCATTTCAACACTCTAACGGTCTTAATTCTGACAAGTACATTCGGCTGCTGGAGGAGAGACTCTTTGCAAGGGAGTCCGATGTGGGATGCTTGAGAGCCGCAGTCCTAATGAGGTGTTCTGCTTCTCATCAGATCTAAGCACACTACTACCGTTGCTTTGCAGGAAAGCTACAGCTAGAGTTATGTAATTACCATGATTGGTTTGTTTTGCGTGTTAGCAAACTTGTTGCAAAGATCTCAGAATCATCATTTGTCGAAATAGTAAATATTTTTTCACGTTGTAATTGCGGAAGCAAAACGCATTCAATCAGGGCAGCTTCAGAAACACGAGCCTCGCTCTTCTCCTCTTTAACTCCAACTAACGCTCTTTTTGTTGCGCGGATCCTCCCGAAACACGTGGAAACGTTGCAGCAGGTCGGTAAATGAAGAGGTGTGCACCTCTCCCCCTCCTGACTGTAAATCAACGAGGCTTTGGCCAGAAGCAAAACTGCAAAAGAGGAACACAGATGATTCGATGCAATGTTTGGCATTTAGGATCAAATCAAGAAGGCTAGCACAATTGTAGTGCTGATTAAATCCTTTTTAATAGAATCAATTAGTGCTTATCAATAATTTTCACAAAGGCCCGTTTTCTCAATCGTTATTCAGACGCAAACCAGTTTTACTAAAACACTAGACTTTTCAACAATCAAATAAATCTATTCAAATTCATTTATATAGCGATTTATTTTTACAATTGCTTAAAATTGCTTCACAAACACGCGGTTTAAGGTAAATAATAAAAAAACAAAGCTTAGATGAAATTGGTTTACGAAGATAATTGAATTTAAGGGTTCTCGTTGGAATGAGGGTTGTGTTTAGTTTTGTTACACATTTTAAGATCAAGGAGAATGACTTGTAATTATTGGCGTATTCTATACTGTAAGCCTATTTTGTGGACAAAGTAGAGCTATAAGTATGCAATGTATGAGAAATATTTCAATTGTTTACATGTTTTATGATGGCCTGGGGCTAGAAAAAACACTCACGAGAACATGAACTCCCCAAGAGAGTTCCCTCTGCAAGACTTTGTAATCATGTGGCTCATTAAACATTAATCACTCTCACAGGCTTGATGTAATCATTTTATATTTTCACTCATTAAGGTTGTTATAAAGCAAACAATTTTACACTGTTTTTTTTAAATGTTCATCTGGTCAATGTTCATTTGAAAACAAACATAAAGGCACATGAAAAAAGGACAAGACTGATTTGTATTGCTGAATATGGTGTGAATGTTTCATTCAAAAGGAACACATCAAAATAAAATGATAATGTTTAAACATGTATTGTTATTTTTTCTACACACAGAAACTATTTGATTTAGCCTAAACTCCATTAAAGATAAGAAACCAGGTTTAAAACACATAATTATTTTTACTAGCTCTTTTCCACTCTGCAGGAAGATGACTCGTCAATAAAACAGAATATATACAATACACCATCTAATAAAACAATCACCAGAAAGCGCACATCCGGTAATTTTTTAGCAGTAAATAAACATTTTAACTCGTGTTTTGAAGGCGCTGTGAAAAGATCGCAGTTCTTGGACAAAACGTGTCGAGAAGTACTGCTGGACAGGAGACAGGTAATCGATGTTTAATTATCTCGAGTTGTTAAAGGACATTGTCGCCATCTGCAGGATCACCCGGGCCTAGCCTAACCTAGGCCCAAAGAACCGACCTTACAAGTCACAAGAATAATCTGAAATGTCAACTTTAATCTCGTTATTTACGAAAGTAGGATACATTCTTGATACATTTCTTTCTCGATAGAGCTACTTTACAGAGCTTAATAACACTTTATCGTTTGTGTATTGGCCATCGATAGAAGATACCAGGGACAGTTGCAAAAAAACGGGTTTTCTCCAATTATTAAAGACCATCAAATAATTTTCATAAATCAGTTGTCCTGTAAGCATACACTGCATTCCGTCAGAAAAACCAACAACAGGTAGTTAAGATGATGTGAAAATATGCGCCATATCGTCCTTTCAATGTCATGTCATCTTAATTCTGCCAGAAGCAATAAGAACCCCGTAGTGTGTATCATAGAAATATTCTTAATGAAAAATTGTTTTATATGAACATATCACACTGGCATTTATAGTAGGTTATACAGGTATATAAATCTTATATAGGTATATAAATCTTTTTCTTAACTTTTGCATGACCTTATAAATGTATATATTTTTTTTACTTAAGGCTTGCCAATGCACATGATAATGTGAACATGTGTACATGTGTTTTTTTATATTAAATATATAAATACATGCAACTTTTTTCAGACAATATTTGTAAGTTCATGGACTGTGTCAGAAATCCAGAGCACAAAGAGAGGATTCGTGAAGAAGATGAATATCCAATTTGAAAGGTTTCAGCATGATCATTTAAGCAACATTCATGGGGTAAGTCAGGAGCACTTCTCCCAGCACCGCGACACTATCTATTATAACTTGTAGTATGTAATTACTAGCACTAGCACAAACTGAAAAACAAGACAAAAAAAAGAAACCATGCAGGTAACATGTCACATACTCAAGTAATGCAGAAACAGTTTCTGCAAGTCACTTCTGAACAAATGCAATGCCATTTTAAAACCATACTGTAGCTTATGTTTTGTGAAATGATTAGAAAATAACACTGCCTGAGATCTCAAAAATATGCAGCATATGAATGCTTTAAAAATGTAGTTTAGCTCAGTAACCTTTCCCAACAGAGTTCATTTAAAGTTTAAAGTTATTTCTCCTTTACTCAGACTTTGGTTAAAAAAAATGTTTTCTTTGCGCTTACTGCCATTATTTTGATTGTTGTGTTTCTTTTGCTTGGTTCTCTGTAAACAGCAGGCTTTCCTCGCTAATATGAACCAGCTCATTAGTTTCAATACTCCCTCAGCAGTATGTTAACTCACAAGTGTTAAATGAAGATTATTACATCTCATATAAAATCACATTAACATTTTGATAGGAAATAAAGTGTTCTCTTGTATACACTCTGCTTGAGCCCTTGGACCTGTCAGGATTCTCCAGAACATTGCTGGTTATAATTACAAGAGTGATTAAATGATCAGCGTGTTTCTGGTGGCTGACAGGGATGAGTTAGATCTAGGTGTGTAGAATGGGTCTATTGATTTAGGGTTGAAAAAACAAGCAGCAGACTCAGATCCTTTTTCTATATGTGTGCTTTTACCGAACCACTGCTTGTGAAAAGTAAAACAAAAATCATGCTATTGAAACAGTCATGATTATACATAATACTTCTTAAATTTGGGAAATGAGCTTTTTAAAAATGCTGTTGTGATCTTGTATTTATTAACATTGTCATGGATATTTAAAAAATTAAGTTGTTTATGATCAGTGCATAATGTAAACAAAATGACCATTGAACTAACTGAAACAGGAAACGTAATAAAACTGAAAAGCTGAATGTTGTTTGTTAAAATTCTAGACTTTAATTAAAAATTGTATTCAACTGAGTAATAATATTCCCAACATCATTGTCACAGTTGGGTAAAACTGTGACTGTTGAATGTGTGGTAGGCTAAAAAGTTAATCTGTAAAGTGTTTAGTCCTATGTTTGTATGAACAATGATCTGCCCAAACACTCCAGTTGTACATACATTGAAATAAATACACTCACACAGTCATTTTAGCACAACATTTAATAGAAAATTCATTGCATTTTACTTACCGTTGTTACTCTCAGAACCAAACCTGTTCAGTTCAAAACCTGGTCCTTTTATACTTTGCCAATACCATGCCATGCTGTTCCGCCATCTTGGATGATGACATCATCAGGATCACCATTAACTTTTTTCATAATTTGTTTATTTTACAATGTTTTGTCTGAATTGTGTTGGGAATAAGTGTATTTTGAGTTTATAAATGCTTTACTGTTTTATTAATTTGTGATGTTTACCTATAGCTGTGAATATCTTCACCATCTGAAATGGTATGATCCATGGGGGGCGGAGCTTGGACTATATAAGGGCTCCCAGGCTTTCATTTGGTGTGGGTTGTTGTAGGAGTAGGATGTGTGCTGCACAACTGTAAAAGTTGATTTCTGTAGCTATTGTAAATATTATAGTGTCTATTTTTTGTTACCTTCTTTTTCGGATGTTTACCGGGATTATTGCACCTGAGCATTAATAAAATAATTTTTTTTGGTCACAACTGCAAAGTTTTGTCACTCCGGCCTCCTACCGTCAAGCTAACCGATAACATTTGGTGTCAGAAGTATTTTTGGGAGAGTGACAGTAACCTAAAAGTTAGTGATAGAAGAACATTTTTGGGGAGTCGTTGCCAAAATGCCACCCAAGAAGAAGGACCAGTTGCCAGTTGACCCTGATCTGGAAGCCCAAGGTGCCTCATATGAAAGCCCAGTGCAACCCGTGGACATGCCTAACCCCACAGGTGATGCTGCACTTACAGCATTAGCAGGAATGTTCCAATCGTTCCTGCATTATCAAAAGGACAGAGATGAGAGGCAAGAAAGAGAAGTTGCTCGACGCGAACAGCAATTTAAGGTCCTAACACATCAAGTCACACAGATACAGTTGGACCTGGAGCGTGCCCGGATAGGAGCTCTCCCTACTGAACGGTCAGTAAATCGAGTTTTTGATGTGGTCTCTCATTTACCAAGATTACAAGACACTGACGATATTGAACATTTTCTTACTACTTTTGAGAGAATGGCGGAGGTGTACAAGTGGCCGAAGGAAGACTGGGCTGTTCATCTGGTTCCCCTTCTCACTGGCAACGCAAGATGTGCTTTTGTTGCCATGTCACCTGCCTACATGTCTGACTATAAAAAAGTCAAGGAATCCATTCTAAAAAAGTATGAAATCAATGCAGAAACCTACAGGCTGAGATTTAGAACATTGAACACACCTGCTGAAGAATCACCCATGGAGTTGTATGTCCGGCTAAAGGATCTGTTCTCTAAATGGGTGAAGTTTGAGGAAAGCAGCAAAAAGGACCTAATGGAAATAATTGTGTTGGAGCAGTACATGAGGGTGCTCTACCCCGAAGTTAAAACCTGGGTGAAGGAAAGAGACCCTAGCACAGCAGAAGAAGCAGCTAAACTTGTGGAATCCTATGTTGCAGCTAGAAAAGGATTCTCCGGTGTCTTCAGATATGCTGGCAGTCTACAAGCAGCAAAAGGCAAGTCTGAGGGGTTGGGAGGAAGTTCGTACTCTCATAGTCAAGGTCAGATCTTACATCCCACCCACTCAAAGCCCATACCTCCGAAAGCTGCAGTGCGTGTAGACACTCCTCACACGCATACTACTGATGTTATTTGTTACAACTGTGGTAAACCGGGTCACACTAGTCCTCAGTGTCCACTTAAAAAGCCTAAATCAGCCAGGTTGTGTTATGTACCCAGACCCAATCCTACAACTAAGATCAGCAAAGAACCCACCGTAACAGTTTTATTAAATGGAAAACCACTGAAAGCCCTAGTAGACACAGGTTGCGCAAGGACCCTAGTACAGGCACAGTACGTAGCAAGGAATTCTTGGTGTGAAGACACAGTCACAGTGTGTTGTGTCCATGGGGACAAGGCAGAGTTACCCACTGCTGAGGTTTACATTGAAGTAAATGACCAACCATATTTGATGAATGTTGGTGTGGCTAATAATCTGCCATATCCAGTGTTGCTCGGTACTGATATGCCAGTTTTAGCAGATCTAGTGAAGGAGATAACCTGGTGTGGTGTGGTTACCAGAGCTCAAGCCCGAAAGGTAACTCCTGCATCCAACGATACTGTGGAGGGTACACTTGGTGAACTACCATTCTTCAATGAAGAGACTATAAGTGAGACACAGGTCTCAAAGGAAGACAAACTTATGAGACAAAGGAATTGCGTTACAGAGCTACTTGAAAGTTCAGAGCAGCCACAATTTGAGCTGGTCGAGCCTGAAATCAACGAAACCGAATTAGGCATTTCCAACGATCTAGCCAAACAACAGAGAGAGGATCAATCATTGTCTGAGTGCTTTCAAAAAGCTAGCAATGGTTCAGTATTGAGTTCCTTGTGTGGCGAGATGTTTTTCATTAAAAACAATCTCCTTTATAGACAAACGGAGGAGGATGGAACACAGCTGTTGGTACCGAAGGAATACCGTAACAAAATCATGGAATTAGGGCATTCAATTCCATGGGCAGGCCATTTAGGGTTTATGAAAACTTTAATGAGGATCTCTAAAAGGTTTTATTGGCCAGGCATGTATACAGAGGTAAAGGGTTATTGTAAATCGTGCCCAGAATGTCAGCTCACAGTAGGCAGAGCACCAGCTATTGCACCTCTAGTGCCTATTCCGGCTATAGAGACACCTTTTGAAAGAATAGGAGTGGATATTGTGGGTCCTGTTGAAAGAAGCCAAAGAGGTAACAGATTTATATTAGTAATCTGTGATTATGCAACCAGGTACCCTGAGGCATACCCACTGAGAGATGTTACGGCCAAACAGATTGCAGCAGCATTAGTACACTTTTTCTCACATGTAGGCATCCCTAGAGAGGTGTTGACTGATCAAGGTACGAATTTCATGAGTCGCACATTACAACATGTCTATCAGTTACTGGGCATCAAGAGAGTACGAACAACTCCCTATCACCCCCAGACGGATGGACTGGTAGAACGCTTCAATCAAACCTTGAAGAACATGCTTAAGAAGTTCATTTCAGAATCTGGCAAAGACTGGGATAAGTGGCTACCTTACCTGTTGTTTGCTTATCGTGAAGTTCCCCAGGCAGCTACAGGCTTTTCACCATTTGAACTAATTTTTTCGCATCATGTCAGAGGCCCATTGGATGTGTTAAGAGACAGCTGGGAAGCTAACGACAAGCCACGGAAGCAAAACCTCCTTTCTTATGTCCTGAAGATGAGAGAACAACTACAGCAATTTTCAGCTTTGGCACATAAGAACATCTCAGAGTCACAACTCAAGCAGAAAGTCTGGTATGACCAAAAATCAAGAGAAAGATCATTCAAACCAGGAGATCAGGTTCTCTTACTGTTACCCACATCAGAGAACAAACTGTTAGCAAAATGGCAAGGTCCCTATCAGGTGAGAAGGAAACTTGGTCCAGTAACTTATGAGATTGAGATTCCTTCCAGGCAAAACCCACTACAGACCTTCCATATCAACATGCTGAAACAGTGGCATGATCGAACCTCTCAGCCAAATTCATCACATGATGTCGTGAAAGAACTCTTGCTTAGGAAGGTGGATGAAGAAGAGGAAACCGAAGAGCAGTACTTGCCTGTTCATCACAGAGACTGCCGTGTGGACCTTCAACATCTGTCACCTGAGCAACAGCAACAGCTACTAAAGTGTATCCCTGAGCAACTGTTCCTCGATACACCTGGAAGAACAAGTCTTGTCCAACACCACATCCATTTGAAAGGCTCTAAACCCATTCGGCAACCAGTCTACAGAGTGCCGGAAAGACTGTTACAAGTCATGAAACAGGAGCTGAACATAATGCAGGAGCTGGAAGTTATAGAACCATCATCCAGTGAGTGGAACAACCCCATCGTTCTTGTGCCTAAAAAGGATGGGTCCCTCAGATTCTGCCTGGATTTCAGGAAGCTCAACTCTGTGAGTAAATTTGATCCTTACCCCATGCCTAGAGTTGATGAACTTGTGGAAAGACTGAGTAATGCAAAGTTTCTTACAACCCTTGATCTCTGCAAAGGGTACTGGCAAGTCCCTTTAAGCCAAGATAGCAAAGAATTGACGGCATTCACAACTCCGTTTGGACACTATCACTTTCGTATGCTTCCTTTTGGTCTCCATGGAGCACCTGCCACTTTCCAGAGGATGATTAATCAAATCCTGCATGGGACAGAGGCGTTCGCGGCCGCATATCTGGATGACATAATCATTTTCAGCACATCCTGGCAGGACCACCTGAAGCATCTTGAGGAGGTTCTATCAAGGATAAAGGCTGCTGGACTTACCATCCGTCCAGACAAGTGTGCAATGGCCAAAGAGGAGACGTCTTACCTAGGGTATGTGCTAGGACATGGTGTCATCCGTCCACAAGTGGGGAAAATCGAAGCCATAAGACAAGCAGAACGTCCAGCTACCAAGAAGCAGGTACGAGCGTTTCTTGGCTTGGTAGGCTGGTATAGAAGGTTTATCCCTAACTTTTCAAAAAGAGCACTGGCTCTAACTGAATTGACCAAGAAAACTAAGCCTAATGCCATTAAGTGGTCAACTGATTGTGAAAGTGCCTTTATAGACTTAAGAGACACTTTGTGCAATGACACAGTACTGCAAAGCCCAGACTTTGATAAACTTTTCACAGTGCAGACGGATGCATCGGAACACGGTCTGGGAGCTGTACTGTTACAAGGGGAACAAGGGCAACTTAAACCCATCGCTTTTATTAGCAGGAAGCTTCTTCCCCGTGAAACTCGGTATTCAACAGTGGAGAAAGAGTGCCTGGCAGTTAAATGGGCCTTGGACTCTTTTAAATATTACCTTCTAGGTAGACAATTTAATTTAGAAACTGATCATAGAGCTTTAATATGGCTAAATCAGATGAAGGACACAAATGCCCGAATTACACGGTGGTTTTTGGCACTCCAACCGTTTCAGTTTAAGGTGTCATATAGGACTGGCCCTGAGAACTCTGTAGCTGATTTCCTCTCTAGGACACCACAGAGGGTGTCTCGAGAAGGGGGAGGAAATGTCACAGTTGGGTAAAACTGTGACTGTTGAATGTGTGGTAGGCTAAAAAGTTAATCTGTAAAGTGTTTAGTCCTATGTTTGTATGAACAATGATCTGCCCAAACACTCCAGTTGTACATACATTGAAATAAATACACTCACACAGTCATTTTAGCACAACATTTAATAGAAAATTCATTGCATTTTACTTACCGTTGTTACTCTCAGAACCAAACCTGTTCAGTTCAAAACCTGGTCCTTTTATACTTTGCCAATACCATGCCATGCTGTTCCGCCATCTTGGATGATGACATCATCAGGATCACCATTAACTTTTTTCATAATTTGTTTATTTTACAATGTTTTGTCTGAATTGTGTTGGGAATAAGTGTATTTTGAGTTTATAAATGCTTTACTGTTTTATTAATTTGTGATGTTTACCTATAGCTGTGAATATCTTCACCATCTGAAATGGTATGATCCATGGGGGCGGAGCTTGGACTATATAAGGGCTCCCAGGCTTTCATTTGGTGTGGGTTGTTGTAGGAGTAGGATGTGTGCTGCACAACTGTAAAAGTTGATTTCTGTAGCTATTGTAAATATTATAGTGTCTATTTTTTGTTACCTTCTTTTTCGGATGTTTACCGGGATTATTGCACCTGAGCATTAATAAAATAATTTTTTTTGGTCACAACTGCAAAGTTTTGTCACTCCGGCCTCCTACCGTCAAGCTAACCGATAACAATCATTGTTAAAAAACAATCCATGTTTACCGAAATAGCTTTTCGATTCACAACGACTGCTTCCTGAAAAGATGTAATGGTTACATAGTTTGGGTTAAATGTTTCAGATAACTGCATAACTGCTTGTGTAAATTATTAAATTAATTAATATATTATATAAAAAAACAAAATATTGTTCGGCAGTGGAAGAAATACATCAAGGATCTTCTCTCCCCTGACAACATGCTTTCCATCTTGGAAGCTAAGAAGGAAGGCTCAGGTGCGGATCCACCCTGAATCAAGTTACTAAGGTAGTTAAAAGCCCCAGATGTGGATGAGATTTGTCCTGAGTTTCTGAAGTCTCTGGAAATGTGAAGCTGTCTTGGTTGACACGCCCTTTCAGTGTCACATGGAATTCTGGGACAGTACCCTTGGACCGGGTGGTAGTTCAACTTTTCAAGAAAGAGGACCAGAGAGTGTGTAACTGGAAAAGACTAGTTTTCTAAGTCCTGGTTTGGAGAAGAGATCTTGTCTCAAGTAGAGAGGTTCAAGTATCTTCTGGTTTTTATGAAAGTAACCATTACGCTCCCCATGCGCGGTCACTATGACTTATATCAGTGACTACTATGTCAGTGACTACTATGGAAACCTTGCAAAACAACACAACCTAGGTCCTTCCGCATTTGCTGATGGCCAGGCAAGCACAGCACATCAATGGTCTGGCACCGAGTGAGTCCTCCACTGCCCTGGCCTCAAGTCATAGACTTAATTTTTAATGTGCTATCAATCGAATAAAATCTCCCATACCTCCCATAGTATTACTATTCTGCTTAATCTACTACACCTGTTGGGGCAAGACAAGCCAAGAAGCTGGAGAACACTTCGGTATCTCCAGGTGCAAAAATTTAATGCAATTATCTGTGGAAAACCTCTCCTGTGGATTACCTCATTTGTGGATAAAAAATGTGTAGTGTTTTTCATGTGGATTATGTCACGTGGGGATTACTAAAATGTGGATTACCTTTGCAGTGGATTATCTTCTTTTGAAAAACACCTCTTCTGTGGATTTTTGGTCCTGATTAGTCTGTGTGGGGATCACTCCTGTTCAATACCTCTACTTTGGAAAGTCTCTTTTGTCGATTACCCCTCCATTGGATTACTCCTCCTGTGGATTACCTCTTAATTGGAATTCCTCACATGGGATTAACTCTCTTACTCTAGGGCTGCAACAACTAATCAATAAAGTTGATAATAATCGATAAGGAAATTTGTTGTCAACGAATGCCGTTTTAGATTTGTTAGCCTGATCACTTGATGTCATGTAGGTGCGCACAGATCAAACACAGATACACAGCTGCTGATGCAATAAAGGAAGCGTCATCTTCAGGAAAAAGTGTGTGCCCAAAATCTTCCGAAGTGTGGAATCATTTCTCATTAAACACTCCTTAGAAGACGGTAAGCTGCATGCTATGCTGGCCGAACTATTCATGGCATGAAAGCACAACAGTGATGCACGAGCACCTTAAACAAAAACACGTTGGTATTTCAGATATTGAAACATCAGTAGGGTCATCCAGTAAAAACTACTGCTTCATCATCTAATATTTGTATTGTTTAAGTACATTTGTTTGAACTCTTTGCTAACTTCAGGACAGTCGCTCTAGATCTATGGGCTACTTGCACAACTACATCCGCATTCTGTCTAGTACAGAGCAGTTCCTTCTGGTTATAGCAAAGATAATGGCTGTAGCTTTGTTTCGCACTCGCTCTCTGCAGGAATTTGCAGTGAACTAGAAAACGTAATTTTTTACTTGAGTAAAGTTGGCTATTAATTCACTGTTCGCTTTTCCTGGCTCAATATCTCGAGTAAAAAGCGCTGATAATAAGCATATGAGAGCTCTTTGTGATTTTTGTACCATAGCTTGAGCAGAAATAATACTTCTTCAGAGATTGCAGAAATGTGTTTTTGGCTTTTTGCAGGTGATCCCTCGCCTGTCTCCTGTCAGCTACTTGTACATTATGTGGGATTTTTATTACTGTTTAATAAATGCTTATTGGTGTTCTGTCATATAATCAACTGCTAACAGAACTTCTTTACAGCTTAATCAAAAAGAAACATTCCTTTTCGGTCTTTCTCCACTTATTATGGGATTATTGATTTGATGGGTGGGGGTTTAAGGGATTCTTTTTAATAAGCTAGTAAATGATAATTGTATATGGGATCAATGATTCAGTGGGTGGGGGTTTAAGGGTTTTACATTAGTAGGCCAGTCATGATAATTATATTCTATTAGAAATAATTGGTGTTTTGATGGGTGTATTAGAATAGTCAATCAGTTTTTATATAGCGCTTCTTTAGCAATAGCTTTCAAAGCTGCTTCACAAAGTCCTCGTGAGGATCAGGTAGAGTAATGTGGGACTTTTATTATTGTTTAATAAATGCTTATTAATGTTCTGTCATATAATCAACTGCTAACAGAACTTCTTTACAGCTTAATCAAAAGAAACATTTCTTTTCAGTCTTTCTACACTCATTATGGGATTGTTGATTTGATGGGTGGGGGTTTATGGGATTCTTGTTAGTATGCTAGTAATGATAATTATATTGTATTAGAAAGAATAGGTGTTTTAATGTATGTATTATAATAGTCAGGAAGAGTTAGATAGCACAGGCCAAATAAAGCAAAGTCTTTTCAGTGAAACAGACAGCCTGCACGCTGATCTTCAAGGACATTCATTCAGATAACATTGATATAGATTCAGGTGTGGGAAATTGCTCTGGAGAGTCCCTGTTAGAGGATCTGAAAGTTCTATGGAAGGTCAGAGTTGGGGCGTCTCGAGCCGCATCCCTCAACGAGAACAATTACACCAGCTTAAAGCTACACTGCACAGAAACCGCTGTTATTTGATTCTCAAACTGCATTTTCACAATAATCCACAATAATAACGCCAAGATTTTAATACCCCCCCCCAGCACCATATTTAAAACTTAGAGAATATGTAATTGCTTTTTAGAGTCAATAAATAATATTTCTGTTTTATCAGAATTTAGCATTAAGAAGTGTCCATTCATTCAAACATTGATATCAGCGACACATTCTGAAATCTTATTTAGCTTTAAAGGGTCATTAGATTTTGCTGAGATATAGAGCTGCGCAGTCTCTGTGCTATGATGCGCTCTGAATCCAGGTTGAAGATCTTTATAAAAGTTGCTCTTCTGTAAGAAGGAGCTGAGCTGTGTTATTACAACTTTCTCTAATTTTATTGACAACAACGGAAGGTTAGAGATTGGCCTATAGTTGTATAACTCAGGAGGATCCAGATAAAGTTAGTGGTTTAATTACTGCATTTTTGAGCTGTTTAAGAACATAACGTAACAAAAGGGATGAGTTTATAATATTCAGAAACGGTTCTTGAGCAATTTATAGCAATTCTTTCAGTAGTATTGGTACAGGATCGAGAGAGCATGTAATTGATTTAGATGCTGTAACTATTTTCAGCAGTTCTTTCAGGTCATTATTAGAAAAATTTTGCAACGAGTGAGGCAAAGTCATTGACTGTGAGTTAAGCTGCTTAGATTGAATATGAGTTTTAGTGATTTTGCATCTAATAGATGTCATTTTATTTCAGAAATAATTTATAAAATCGTTGCTGGTAAATTTTATAGCTGCATTTGAATCTATGGACGTTTCACTGTTTAGTAGATTAGCCATTGTTTAAAATAGAAGGCATGGATTATTTGGATATGTTTCTATTCATTTGTGATAGTAGTTAGTTCTTGCAGTTTTGCTAGTGCTAGTCTATATTTAGACTTAATGTTAGTCTATATGTAGACATGCTCTCTTTCCAGGCAATTTTGAATACTTCCAATCTAGTTTTTTTTTTCATTTATGCTCATAGTTTCTGGTTTGTCTTTTTAGCAGCTTTGTGTTATCATTAGACCATTGAGTGGCCTGTCTATCTCTGACTTGTTTTAATCTAAGCGGGGCTACAGTGTCTAGGGTGCTAGCGAGAAAATTATTCACACTGTAGGGGATTTTTTCAAGTTCATTTTCATCTGCAGGTACACTAGAAAGGTGAGTAATATCTGGTAGGTTTCTTATTAATGCTTCTTTAGTATTTTGGTTTATATTTCTCCCTAGTTGGTACCGTTGAATACTATTGCTAATGCTTACAGTATGCAGAGCATATGGTAGCATGCAGATAGATGTCTGAGATGTCCTCAATTTAAGGCGATAAAATGATCTTTAAAGGCGATAAAATGTCACTGAGGTCAATGCCATGAGATAGAACCAAATCTAGAGTGTGGTTTATGCGATGAGTTGCTCCAGCCACATTTTGTTTAAACCCGCAATTTGTAGTCTAATTTATATTGGTCAGATTATTGGTGTTAACCAAATTGTTGTTTTTATTTTTTTTTAGGTGTTCGTAACAGGTAGGCTTCTGAGGCGGTGTTCTAAGGTATTATATTTGGAATTATTTAGTCAGATGCTAGTCAGATGCAAAACTTTGGAACCAACTACCTCTGACATCCGCATTATTGATTCCCTTCCATTCTTCCACTCCATCCACCTGTTTAAACTGTCTTACTCACTGTAACTGTACACTCTGAGGTAATCCCCTTATTTTTTTCTATTTCTGTGCATTTTTTATTTCGTGAAATTGAGTTTCCTGATAAACGCTTTTAAATAAAATGCATTGTTGTATTGTACTCACCTATGAATATTTCAGCTTTGCATACTTGTTTGGAGGCTTGTAAAACATCAGCTGTGTCCCTCAAACTGCTAAAAGCTCAAATTAATTAACTCACTAGCTAAAAAAGAAAAGTGCATTGATTTAAATATTTTAACAAATTCTTCAGAAGGCAAAATAAAATAAAACAATATAATTAAGCTTGATGTACTAACATATTAAACAAAAAAAGTAGTTTTACAACATTCTTGATTTACATTATTTCTCCCAGAATGTTAAAAGTATGTAAATGTCTCATAATTTAAACTGTGTTTTTTTCTGTTTTGACAAACCTAATGCTACACTGTGTGAACCTTCACCAAAAGTTGAACTATTATGCCTGAAATCCAAATCACAGAAATGTTTATGCATCAGATCATACCATTCACTGAAGCAGCCTTCAATCTTGAACCTATTGAGGACACTTTTCACTTTTCTGCCTCAACAGTGCCTCTCAGATCTGGTACAGGATGTAATGAAACTGAACATGAGGACAGAAATCACTGCAGTGTGACTATGAAACTGCAGGATGAAGGGCGAGCGCTGCTGAATTAACTTTTTAAGAGATCAATGGAGTGCACGCCATCATTATGCTCTGTACTCTAGCCTTGCACACAATTTATGATTATTATCACAATTTCCTTCATCTGCATTTAGTTTAATTTTCCCCACAACTAAAGTCCATAAACAGATTTTTATGACATGATGAAAATTTGTCTTCTATTCATGCCCCATCATATATGATCTTATTCACATGCCGTAAGCTGCTGCTCATCTTACTCTCTCACAATAATAATGATACAATGGGTTGAGGGTTTTTTGTTGATTCGCTGGGTGTAACAGTGAGTGTCAATTTTTTGGCTCTAAAAACAGACAGCAGTTTTTTTAATAAGTTAAAAAATGTTAAGTAGTAAACTAAAGTGGTTTCCTTCACCAACAAGTGTTAACAAAAAACAATCTAGCAATCAGATCTGCCTTAATAAGGAATACCAGACCAGTATAAACAGTACAAAGAAAAGGAGAAGTTTTTTCTTGTAGAAAATACTTTAAATCTGCTAAAACCATGGTAGGAAAATGTTAAACCAAACTGTGTGTGAGTGTTGAAAAGTACTGTTTTACATGTTCTAAATTTGTAGCTATGGTCAAGAACTGTGAATCTGTGTTCTGAACAAGCTCCAGCTTTCTTATGGTCCTTTTAGGAAGACCAGTTAGGAGTTTGGACCATTGACTAGTTTCTCTAGATCCTGTTTGTAAATAAAAAATGTAATCATTGAAATGTTTTTGAGATAGTGGCAAGCAGAAATAGTTATTGAGCTTAGATGATGCATTTTTTATACTAAATGTTTGTCACCTTAAAGGTTCTGTATCCTGTAAACTTGACTTTTCAGACAGTTTTAGTATTTTTTCTATTGTTCCCTCATCAATAACACGGTGCAATTATAGTCTACAGGGTCAAATATTTATTATGAATGATTTAAAAGTGGCATGATAGAAGTGTAGGAACCAGGGCTAAATTTGGGGAATGTTGATCCCTACATATTATAATTATTTCTGGAAGGGAGTTTTAGTAGTAATCAAAAGAGAAATCACCTGTAATGATTTAGCTTATTACGCATTCACACAAGAGCAAAAGGAAGGGCAGAGTTTGAATTGAGCTTGTCCAAGAGTAAAATCATCAAGGCTTATGTTAGTTCTGAACTGTGCGGAGTCAGAAGTCAATTGAGTGCCTGTTTTGGCATTTCTTGCCAATGTTGCCTTGCGTTGAGATGATGCCAGATGAAGTCTGATAAAGAGATCCGAAGGTTTCAAAGAGTGGGCCTTGTTTGCATCAGAGTGGGCGTTTCTGCTCAGATTAGGATCATAGTGTTTGATGAGAATAGAATTCTGAGTCCTAAGATGCGTGTAGGTTCATCTCCAAGCTTTGCATTTAAGGACGCATGGTTAGGCCACATATTAGAGTTCTTTCCTGCTGTACACGCTCATGGAGAGAATAAGACCACGAGGTCTTGAGGAGCTGCGTGACCAACTTTTGAGATGAGAGCAGAACAGTGAACAGCGAGTAAGAGCGATGAAAGACAAACAGAAATCTGAAATAAGAATAGTGTTATATGTGGTCACAGGAAGCATGTGACAGAGCACCTTTGACCCTTCCAGATGGTTCTAGAGAATGGCTTTTAATCATAAAATCTCCCTGAGTTATTTAAGGAAGGCTAAAAGTTACATCATACCAAATCATAAATTACCATGTATTCATTTGAATTAGGCTTGACTCAGAGAACAGATAAAGGCCAAACATGACTGACTTAATATAAAATATAGATGAACAACCATCATTCATTTTCTTTCATCCATTCAAATATCAACCTCATTTCTGAAGTAATCACTGTAGGAACCATGGCTAAATTTGGGCAATGTTGATTCCTACATATTATAATAATTCTGGAAGGGAGTTTTAGTAGCAATCAAAAGAGAAATCACTTGTAATTATTTAGCTTAATTTAGATTCACTACCTTCAATTCTTCCTGATTCCCATCCAGCTCACATGGAGTTCTCATGATTTACTCAACTCATGTCCAAGGGTTGAAACATGTTCTTGTGTCAGCACAAATCTCTGGTTTGTGTTTCCATGGCACAATGTTTAATTGTAAATTCAGCACCGAATTGGTGATTAAATATTCCTTTATCTAGGAACAGTCTAGTCCAGGTTCAAAGTCTTCCCTACATAATTAATAATCGATCAAATGTATTTATTCAGTGCTTTTATGGAATTACTTCAAAGCAACTTCAAAAAATGAGGCTTCCATAACTATTTTCAAAAAAATTTAGCGCTAAACTACTTTACACCTGTCTTTAGTGTGGTTATTTTGGCAATTGAGTGATTTAAGTCAATATTTGTATAAGTCATAACTTGGATTTAATTCTATGAAAATATCAGTCTGGCTCCTAAGAAAAGATCTCTAAAGAAAGTTTTGTACCTGGCCTTCAGGAGTGGCAGCACATTACTTACTGTGCGACACTCTTGCAAACATAGTCTAGCTCTGTATGTTTTGTCAATCCCACGTCATGTACACTGATATCACTCCTGTATAACTGCTCTCTGTTGCAACAAGCGGGATGGTTGTTTTTTGCTCCTCAAGATGAATGAGTAAAAGAAGCTAGATTGAAAGTTTTTGTCCGGTCTGTGTGTCTTCAGAGCATACGGGGTTAAAACACCGACATTAGATTTACCGAAATCATGCTTAAAAGTGGCTTTCCATTCAGTTAAACCTGTTTAAAATACACTTTTAATCTGCATGATGGACACCCTAGCTGGACTGTCTCCAAAAGTTATTAAAAATTTATGGGTTTTTTTTTCTATTCTGAATGTCAATTATTTTTTCATTATATGAGATAAAATTAAGTTTTACATTTTGACTGGGAGAGAATGTTCTGGCTGCAGACACGCAAACAGCACAAATCATGCAACAAGTTGAATCTTTAGTAGGGTCACGCTGAAACATGCAACTGATGTCTGACCTGTTAACGTGTGGTGTAAGTCCAAAATGTGCATTTGTGTTTTTTTTAACAGGCTTGAAGTGTCTTCAACAACAATCCTAACCCCAACTAATTCAACCTTCCCTTTATTCCCAACTCAATAGACCTTCCCCTTACACCAGGGGTGGGCAAACTACTGCCGGCAGGCCATATACGGCCCGTTGGGGTTTTTAATCTGGCCTGCTGAAGATTAGTATAGAATTAAGGTTTGATGTGAATTATTGCATTAATTTCGGTTTGACTTGTAATGGCAGGTATTTCAACACCAGGTAGCGGAGTAGGCGCAGTGACTTGATTTAGCAGAGACCAAGGCATTTCTAATTATCTCTCATCTTCTAACATTACTGGTCAGATCAGAACCCATCTGCAGTGATGTCAAAGAAAAGAAAGGTCAACAGTGAGTGCTGGGTGTTTAAGAAAGAGGGTCCAAAGTCCAGTCCAAGGCTGTATGTGTTATTTGGCAAGAAACCATTGTGGTTTTAAAGAATGCAACATCAGCCATTATTTTTCCACCAAGCATGGTAATTATACCAGCAACCTTTAAACACATACAAGAATTCAGAACATACATACTACCTCTGACAGGTTGGTAAATAGCTTGTAGGCTCAGCAAAACACCTTTATTCAAGCAACTTCCATCCAAGAAGTAAGCACAAAGACAAGTTATATACTGGCAGTCAAACTCGCAAAAGCCAGCAAGACTTTCTCCGTAGAGGAGTTTCTTAAGGAGTACATGGTAGAGACAGCAAGTATTTTATGCTCTGAGAACAAAAAATGAGCTTATCACACATTTCAGTGACTCGCTGTACTTAAATCATTGGCTAACACAACTAGCAAGCTAAACAAAAACAGGAGTTACTTGTCCCAATTGATCAAATAAATACTCAATTCATTAATTCAAATAAATAATGAAACATATACATATGTTATTAGATGTGTAATTAATTAATTCAATAATTTTTTTAAAATTAATTAATGTATGGTCTCTGTGTTGCAGCGTTTCATGAATTTATTTTATCTGTTAGTCACTCATAAAGTAAGTAATAGATCCGCTAGACCCGCCTACCTGACTTTAATGGGTGATTGACAACTAAAATAAATTCCTGACACTCCCTTCACAGGGACCATGTATTAATTTAATAGAGAAATAGTTTTTATTAAAGAAAATTTGTATTTAATTAATTAATAACACATCTAATAAACACATTTATGTATTTAGTTATTTATTTGATTATCATTTTTAATTATTTAATGGCATATTTATTTAATCAAATAATAATTTCATTAATTGTGGTACTTTTCGTTCTCCATCATTTTTGGAGTGAATGTGAAACTTTTCACTAATATAAAACATTAAAAAAGTTAATATTTTGTTGAACATTGGCTTCAGAAATTTCACTGAATAAATTGTCTTTTTGTAAGGCAACCTCATTTTTCATTGCTTAATTGTAACAAATAGCCTACTCATGCCAGCTTGTCAAAACAATGGTATTTACAGCTTTTTCTAAAGAAATATAATTAATATTATGTGAATTAGAGTTCAGCATTTTGACCCGGCCCAATATTTTTTGTTTTTCATGTGGCCACTGGAAAAAATAATGGCCCACTCCTGCCTTACACCCAATCTGAGATTGCATGGCTGAGAGCACATGTGTTAGATTACAAATGATCATCTGACAATACACATCTGCAGCCAACCCTACTGGATTGAGATCAGCCACTTTGTTAACTCGTGGGGTACCTCTTTTTAAAACAAAGAACAGAATCTTTAACACTGTCAACAGCTTTGACTGATGCTCTCCTGATTCGTATTCCGGATTGAGTCACTACTCTCTGGGAGGAGACTGGTCTGAAGAAGCTTTCAAAGGCAGGTGGCTTACAGAAATCCTGGCCCTTTTTGTCTCTGAAAATAGCCCTTGAAGGAAGAGCTACAGATCTCTCATATCGTGTAGTAATCTTGGAGTTACAATTTAATGTATTTTTTTAGAATTAGTGTCTTTTTTATCAATTTCAAATTAAGTGTAGACAATAACTCCTTACTCTTGTTTTATATTCCATAAGTTTTATGTTGGTTGAATCTAATGCATTGCTTAAAAACATTGATGATAATAAATGTTTGAACCTTTTTCAATCATTCTTTTTTTACTGAAACACTTTTAAGGTTTAATAAGAATATTAACATCAAGTGTGAGTAAAATGAAAGTTCATTGAGTGGGTTAAAACTTAATACTAACCTTAATAGTTAACATCTTAATTTCTTTGGTTATAACCAAGAATAATGTTAACGATAAAAGTCAGATATACAAATTTATGTAAATTTACCTGTCCTTTCCTACTTCAATGCGACCCCATGAGAAGGGAGGTGGTTCGTATGAGTTGGTCAGTTTTGCTCTTCCCAGGGAAATGAAGATATTATATAGTGAGTATTCCTCTGGATAGAAGCTCTTAATTTATTTTATTTATTATTTATTTATTTTGCATTCATCACAATAATTACAATAATCCATCATATAAACACATCGTCTGCATAAAGACTTATTTTGTGATGTATATTTTTTGTACTTATTCTAGTAATTTTAATGTTTTGCCTGATTGCTTCAGCTAGTGGTTCAATAAAGATTGCGAATAGTGAGGGAGAGAGTGAGGGAGAGAGTGGGCATCGTTGTCTGGTTCCTCTCTGAAGGTTAAATCTAGAGGAAGTTTGGTCATTTGTTCCAACGGATTTGATGTTCTAAAAGATTTGATTTCATCCACCATTCTGCATAAGGTGGGTGCTAGCACGTTCCAGAACTCTCTGTAGAGCTCAGTTGTGTAACCATCTGGTCCTGGAGCTTTTTTATTTGGCATTTGCTCTAGAGCCTCGTGAAGATCAGCAGCAGATAATGGCAAATCTAAGTTTTCTACTTGTTCATTTGATAGTTTTGGCAATTCTAGACTGTTTAAAAATAATTCATTGTCAGGTACCGATAGGTCAATTTGAGATCTTTATAGATTTTTATAATATTCCCTAAAGGTATCGTTAATCTCTTGGGGGTCTTGAATGAGTTCCCCCTTTTTGTTGATTACTGAAGAGATTGTTTGCTTTTCTTTGTTGTTTTTAAGTAAGTTTGCTAAAAAATTGCCACATTTGTTAGCATGTTTAAGCTTATCCAAACGTAGCTTTTCTATCTGGAATTGGGTTTTCCTATCGATTATGCTAATTTTTTCAGGATACTTTCTTGAGGATTGTCTGCTTAGGCAGTTTCGAGTGTTTGAATTTTGGTTTCTAATTCCAGTTCTTGCCTAATATCCTGTTTTGTGTTGGAAGAGGAATATGAGATTATTTTACCTCGCATTACTGCTTTTGCAGTCTCCCATAGAACACATGCTGAGGTTCCTGGCATGTCATTGATTTCATGAATGTTGCCCATTCTCTTTGCGAAATAATTTATAAAGTCCTGATCTATAAGTAGGGATGTGTTAAGTCTCCAGCTTCTGCTTGATTGTGATACGGGTTTGGTCAGTGAGAAAGAGACTGGTGCGTGGCCGCTGATTGTGATAGAATGAATGCTGGTAAGCGAGATGTCTGAAAGAACAGAGTTGTTTACTAGGAAGAAATCTAGTCGTGACTGTGAGTTGTGAACTGATGAATGAAAGGTGTATTCCCTTAAGGTAGGATAAAAAAAGTGACATGCATCACACTTTAAGCACTGTTTCAAGATAGAACACGTGAGCCTCCAGTCGCGACTGGTACAATGGGCTTCATTGCGATTTTTGTTATGTAACTCTGTTTACATTTTAAACTTTTATGCCTATACTATATATTATATTTTAAACCATGTATAACTTGTAGCGTTTGTGTTTAATGTTAAGTTTCTGTATCAGTTATGCTTGTTTCAATGGAATACTTCCTTTAAATCGATAAAACTTTTTCTGACTCTGGCACCAATGTCTGCCTGCTCTTTTCCTGACCATTTGAGGTGTCCATTTACCAACCAAAAACCATGTGGAATTACTTTGATTCCGAGTGGGATCATTTGTTGAACATTTTGTAAATTACACAATTAATCGGTTGAATTTGATCAAATAAAAAAAATTAATAACAAGTATTCAATAATTATAATGAAAAAATGCTTAAACAACCTTTACATTTAAGTATTAACAGCAATAATGACAAAAGTGCAAAGTCAAAAGATTGAACAGCATTTGTTTTGTAAAACACACAGAATTTTGCAAACTATGAGGAGATGCAAAAAAAAAATCGCTTTCGTTACTCGATAATGCAAGCCCTCTGACTCTGAGCTCTAATTAGATGCTTAAGGTGGCAGATTTGGCCGCTGTAGCTGCGGAGCTTCTCATTTCTCTGAATAAATCAAAATATAATAGCCTCATAGCTGAATCCCACAGCGCTGGAGCTGGAGCTGCGTCAGCCTCCGTCAAGCACAAGATGATTCAGCAACTCTGCAGATGAGAGAGAGGCAACGTCAGCGCTCTGTTCATTCATCACTTTCTTTCTCATGCAGAGGATGAGATGAAGGGGTAAAATTAACTAATTTAATAACTAATAATTAATAACTAAGTCATCTTCTCTACCCACTTTGAAACCTAACTAAGGTCAATGGGGTCTGCTGGTGCAATCTCTGTTCACAGTGGCAGAGGCACAGCTTGGGCCCCAGACCAAAAAGAGAATCATTAGGGCTTGCAACATTGCAAAAGAAAAAGTTTTATCTTCATGTGACCTGACTCCAACTGTTTAGTCACTTCAGGCACGAAGTCACTAAATCACAATCTTGAGTGACCTTGTGAAAGTCCTGCAGGTCAGATGCACGTGTCTGACTCCGATTCATGCCCAGAAACTCAATCTAGCTTTATTTTTTCTGTTTCTATATTTATTCTCTCAGAATCTTAAGTTTGTTTCTTATAAACTGTTAACCTTGTGTGACCTGGCCAGCCTGTATCATTCTGTCCCTTCTGGTGTCACTCTATGTGACCTCGACAAAGTCAGTAATGCTTCTCCTCCACACTTACCTCTTCAGTGTCATGATTCACTCTGCTAACTAATATACTAATATATATATAAGGCTTTACAGAGGCAGAATTGACACTTTTTTTCGTTGTTAACATCATTATCATGTATAAGTAAATTATGATATTAGTTCAGTCTGTCATTTGGGCCATCTATTGATCATATTGAGAGTATTGATGCTGCACCTCAGAACAATTAAAACATTTTTTTTATCAATTCCAGTGTTAAAAAAATCTACTAATTTCATTATTATAGCTTATCAAAAATAATAATACTAACAAGCTGTTGTTAAAGAACACTAGAGTAGATTTCGAATGCACTTGCAACACTGAAAGGGAACAGATCTTTGTATCTTAATTGCATTTTTTTTGTACTCAATGTCCTGAAAATGATTCTGGCTGACTCGTCTGCCAAAGAAACAAACAGAGACTTGTGGTCAGACATGAAGTGCCTTTTAAAAACTACAAGAAACCTTCATAAAAACAGCTATCAATCTGGCACACATGCCCATCAGAGGGAGCAGAGCATGATAAAAAGAAGATTTAAGGTAATGCTGCATGTGATTAGGATTACAGGGGGGGTCTACTATCCTCATTTCATTTATAAAAAAATAACTTGATAATAAATGATGATATGGGTTCAGGCCTTAGACTTAGTGGTAAACTAGTCTATAATTGGAGGGTGAAATGGACGAGGTTAAGTCCTTTTAGAAAGACTAAATATATGAGAGCTAGATGGATAGAGAAAAGGGTTTATTCATTCATTCATCTTCATGTGGGCTTTCTACCCTTTCGGGGTCGCCACAGCGGAATGAACCACCAACTCTCTGGCATATGTTTTACACGGCGGAGGCCCTTCCAGCCGCAACCCATCGCTGGGAAAAGAAAAGGGTTTAATTATTTCTTAACTGCTTTAATATTTTAAAACAAACTAAGTTTCTGGCACCAATAGCTAAGAACGCTTTCAAAAAGCATTGCTGAGACCCAATCCGAACACTATACACTGTCCCCTTTCAAAAGAAAACTCTTTCCGCCTGAGCGCAGGTTATTGTGGGTAATATTATATATATAACGGTTGAGCGTTCATGGATATGCACTTCGGAATCTAACCAAAAAATTTAAAAAAAGACACATACAGGCACCACTCAGACACTTTTTATGTACACTGTGGTTTGGGAACCCCGAATTCTCATTTTGCACCCAAAAAAGTGTAAAAAGTTCACCGATTTGAACGTGGCTACATTTTTTATAGGCCAACACTGCACCCTGCTGAAAAAAAACAAGAAACTACAATGTATTTTAAATTCTCTTGCATTATTGTAAGTAAGCTAACTAACTTTCAGAGATACTAATACATACAGAGATACTTCGTAAAATATAAATTTTACATTTTATTGATTTTATCGTCCAGTTACATCTCATTATATTACAAGTATGTATAGATGTATATGTTAAATGTATAGAGACATTACACGTTAATTAACATTTCGTTTTGGTCAATGTCATTTAAATACAATTTAATTTGTAAAAGCACAGATGACGGAAAAACAAATTGATTGACGGAAAATAAATTAGAAAAGTAACACTACTTCTAACACTATGATTGTATTCTTCAAGTTAAAATACTCTAAAAAGGTCAAAGTTAAGCACAGAATGCATTATGTTAATAACAGAAAACCATACAATATTTCATCTCATGATCAACTCAAGTTCGCTGCTAAATTTTAATATTTTCCAGAGTCTCATCATTCAATCATTTTGTTTGTTAAAGAACACCTGGTTGTAACATCAAAAGTACTGATTTTCCTGCGGACAAAAGATATTCAAGTTTAAAAATTAAACAAAAGAGATAAAAGATAAAAAATATAGTTTACTGTGTAATAAGAAGTGCGAAAAAAAAAAAAAAAAAAACACGTGCCCACGTGGTGCAGTGTAACTATAGTCATAGTGGCTCCTGTTGGTCAAAACTCTATGACGTCACAAGGTCCTCCTCTTCCTTCTCCTTGCACTTCAGCAGAATTTTCCCGCGAACTCTGCTTCATGACAAAAACACCCCAGACCTGGTCTTCATAGATGGACTTTGTATAATTTGTTTCTTACAATTACACATTGTTTTGCACGACTGTTTTAAAAGACATGGCGAAGCAAAGTTCCATCTTTAACTTCTTCACCAAGTCGCCTCCGCCTGTCGCGAAGGCCAAAAGCAGTCCATTCCCTGCCGAGGGAGATGCGGTGAACGGATCCAACATTTCACCCAAGGAGGAGGCGAAAGTCAACAGCAAGAAAACAGCCATAAAGCCACCGGGTACCCCAGCACATGCTAAGCTTTTCGGAGGGGCCATTGCTAAAGAAAGGTACTTAAACGGATTCATGTTTTGGAATGATTCGATTCTTACAGTCGACTCTTGTGAATCGTCTTTATCCTGACAGTTAATTAGCAAAACAAGCGCAATCTATAACACTCTGGGTGCCAGGTGCTGGCTTTGAGTGTTTATAAAGCATTAGTTGACTAACGTTAGCTTTGCACCGTGATCGCTTTCAATTATCACTACTTATTTTGCTAATGCAAATTATGTGAAGCTGCATCGTGTTTTTATTAACTACTTAATTTGACGTGTATAATTGAATACTTAATAATTTCTTCTGCTCGTTTACATTTTTGAGTAGATTCCCTTAGATCGAATTTAATCTGCACGACAAGGTTCGAATCTTTAGGATCGACTCCCAGCACACTTCTGTTGGGTTGGTGCTGACGATTCACATTTTAAAATAATATAACAAACATCTATAAATGTACTAAACAAATGTACAAAATGAAACAGCACCTCCGAGTTGGTAAAATAATGGTTGTATTGGTGGATGTGCCAAATTGAAAAAGTGTGTAATATAGTTTTACAGTGACATGTTATTGTACAACGTAACCGTGTAGAAGTGTGGTTCAAGGCACTTGCTAGTGTTGAAAAATGTGAGTGTAATATTTTCACCTGTCGTTCTCCTGGCTTCACGATTGAACTTGCGTGCTTGGGTGGAGGATCACGTTTCCTGAGATTTTTGACCAATAGGAGCACTTTTTCCTCGAAATTGTACGAGACTAAACCACCCCACTTTGGTTTGAGTTGTTACAGGTCACATATATTGTCACGTTATTATGAATGAGGTATGGTGCAATTTCCAAACAAATGTAAGACTACATGGAATTTCAAGGATTTCTACATAGATAACCAGGAAAAACCTGACCATCATTATTATAGAATGCGCCCATCCATTTTAATCAGCTGGGGCCTATCTTCAGGCAAATATGGATGAAAAGTTGTGTACACACTGAACAAGTTGCCAGTCTGTCGCAGTCCCTGTCACTCGCAGTTTACTTTTTTATGGAAAGTCTTACCATGTTGAATCTGAAGCATGTTTTTTTTGGAGTTGGCAAACACTCAGGAGAGTTTGGAAAACTTGTAAAGAATTGTTGTTTCTCTTCAGAGAGCAGTCTTCTTTATTCAGTGCTGGTACTCTGGTGTGGGGGAGGATGGAGGGTCATCCTTGGTGGCCCTGCATGGTGGTTCCTCAGCCCATCTCAGGCCAGCAAATGAGGGGGCGTGGTCGAGAACAGAGACTTCATGTGCACTTTTTCGATGAACCACCTACCCGAGGATGGGTTAACACCAAATACATCAGAGAATACAAAGGTACAAAGCAAGAAATTAGCTTATTTCAAGAGAGTAGTCTGGTATTACTCAAAATCATTGTTTTGAAGGCTCTGATAGCTCAGAAGCGAAATCTGGAGGTGTTTTCTTCTCCGGTAAACCTGTAATTCGAAAGGCCATGGAGCTTGCAGATGCTGCAATGAAGAATAGTCAAGAGAAGAGACTGATGCTACCTTTGTCTTTGGATCCCTCAGATGAGGAGGAGGAGGATGAAGATATGGAGGTAAGCAAAAAATTAAACATCACAAAAAGATAGCTTGATTTTAGAAATAATGATTTAGTTGTTGTTTTTAGGATGCTATAACTACAGAAATCTTCTTTCTTTAATTGTTTTGACAAATGTTGCTTTAATTCTAAGCCATGTTGACAACATCAAAATGATTGAGCAAATAACTAATGAGCAAATATTTAACTAATGAAAAAATGTACTTTTCTTGAATCAAATAGAACTGTTTTTGCTAGACTCACAATTGTTTAGAGGTCTTAGCTTCAGATAATTAAAATTTCAAACAATGGTGCTGATCCAATCTCATTACAGAATTGCTGAGGAAATTGATTTTAATTTATAGTTTTGCATTGTAGGTTGAAATATCAACCCTTTCAGATGCTGAAATGTCTGAAGAAGAAGTTAAACTAAACACAAAACCCAGTCGACGTCCACCTCGTGCTGCAACTGAAAAAGGTCAGAAGCCAAAGCGTCGGAGAATAGTGGTGGCATCAGAAAGTGATGGATCAGGGGAAGAGTTCAATCCTGATAAAGAAGCAGGAAGCAGTGGAGAAGATGATGACGAGGCAGAAGAAGGAGTCGTTAGTGGTGCTGAGGAAGAGGAAAGTGAGCCCGAAACTGAAGCAGATAGCCCAGTGAAACCAGCAAAGCGCAAGAGGCCTTCAGAGAAACTTGTCAAATCTGTTAACAGCAAAGCTTGCACTCCAAAAAGAGCCACTCCAGTTCTTTCATCCTTGGGGAATACAACCAAATCTCGACTTTCTACCTTCTCAGCACCAGATAACTTTGAAAGTCAGAGTGGTGCTGCTAATGGAATTGAGTCTGGATCAACTGTGTGGGATCATGAGAAGCTGGATTGGCTTCTGGAAGGTAAGAGAAAGGATGGAAAGCGCAAGCGTCAGTCAGAGGACGATTATGATCCTACCACTCTGTATGTACCTGATGATTTCCTAAATAGAACGACACCTGGTATGCGCCGTTGGTGGCAGCTTAAATCTGACATGTTTGACACAGTTCTGTTTTATAAAGTTGGTAAATTCTATGAACTTTACCACATGGATGCAGTCGTTGGTGTCAATGAACTTGGTCTTACTTTCATGAAGGGCACCTGGGCTCATTCAGGTTTTCCCGAAATTGGCTTTGGCCGCTTCTCAGATGTTCTTGTGCAAAAAGGCTATAAAGTGGCTCGTGTGGAACAGACAGAGACCCCTGAGATGATGGAAGCACGTTGCAAAAAATTGCTGCGTCCCACCAAGTTTGATCGTGTTGTGAATCGGGAGGTGTGCCGAATCATCACACGGGGGACTCAGACGTATAGTGTGCTTGATGGTGCCCCCTCTGAAACTCAAAGCAAGTATCTGCTCAGTGTTAAAGAGAAGAGTGAAGAGGACAGCACAGGCCATGGTCACATTTATGGAGTTTGTTTTATTGACACGTCAGTAGGACGTTTCCACATTGGCCAATTCCAAGATGACCGCCATTGCTCTCGATTACGAACTCTGATAGCCCACTATTCTCCAGCCCAAGTTCTTTTTGAAAAGGGCAACCCCTCAAATGAAACATTGAAAATATTTAAGGGCAATTTGTCATCCTCTCTTCAAGAAGGCCTCAATGCTGGGTCTCAGTTTTGGGATGCCCAGAAAACCCTCAAGATCCTTGCAGAGGAAGACTACTTCAAAGAAACCAAAGACGAGTCATCTCTTTTACCGCATGCATTAAAAGAAATGACATCCGAAAGTGATTCTCTTGGTCTCACACCCAAAACCGGCTACGAGCTTGCCCTTTCTGCATTCGGTGGTTGTCTCTTTTACCTCAAGAAATGCCTTGTGGACCAAGAGCTTCTTTCAATGGGTAACTTTGAAGAATATGTTCCTGTGGATGTGGAGATGGAGCAGGCTGTAGATGCATCTTGTTTCTTTGCAAAGATCAATCAAAGAATGGTTTTAGATGGAGTGACCCTTGCTAACCTTGAAATCCTTCAGAATAGTTCAACAGGAGGTCAGGAGGGAACACTGCTGGAACGACTGGATACATGTTGCACTCCCTTTGGGAAAAGGTTGTTAAAACAGTGGGTTTGCACTCCTCTTTGTAATCCCTCTTCTATCGGAGACCGCTTGGATGCTCTGGAGGACCTAATGGGTGCTTCGTCCCAAGCAACAGAAGTCACAGATTTACTCAAGAAGCTTCCAGATCTCGAAAGACTGCTCAGCAAGATTCACAGCATGGGAACGCCTCTAAAAGGAGAGGACCATCCAGACTCCAGAGCTATTTTATACGAAGAGGTGGTCTATAGCAAACGGAAGATAGCAGATTTTCTTGCCACGCTAGAGGGGTTTAAAGTGATGAATGAAATCATGTCAACCATGGAATCGGTCACTGAAGCCTTCAGATCCAAACTTCTTCGTCAAGTTACTCTCCTTAAAACTGAAAATGAAGATGGGCTTTTCCCTGACCTCTCTCCAGAGCTCAAACGTTGGGATGCTGCATTCGACCATCAGAAAGCTCGCACCACTGGTGTCATTACTCCAAAATCTGGCTTTGATCCTGAGTTCGACCAGGCTTTAAATGGAATAAAAGACTGTGAGGGAGGTCTTTCGGAATACTTGGATCGCCAAAAGAAGCGATTAGGGTGCAAGAATCTGTCATATTGGGGAACAGGAAGGAACCGCTACCAACTGGAGGTGCCCGACAGTGTTTCAGAGAGAAGTCTTCCCGAAGAGTATGAGGTCAGGTCCACAAAGAAAGGCTGGAAAAGATATTCAACCAAAGCGATCGAGCGATTGTTTTCAGACCTGCAGGGCTGGGAAGATAAAAGAGATGCCGCACTAAAGGACTGCATGAGGAGGCTTTTCTACAACTTTGACAAGAATTACAAAGACTGGCAAAGGGCTGTTGAGTGCATGGCAGTGCTTGGTAAGTAAACATTTTCAACCATTTTTCCTCTTTAATTAAAAATGATTTTGTTTGCTTCTTTAGTATATAGGACCTTTTTAAACATTTTGAAAAAATGTATGATAGCAATTATTGGTGATATCGTATCACTCTCAATAACTGTAAAATGATTACTAAGGTGTACAATTTTTGCTTGAAGTAGTCTGATGCGTTAACTTAATGACACCTTCTGTTTCACATACACTGCAAACAATTAAAGCAAGGATCCAAGTCAGTTCTAATATCAAGCATAGATGTTTTTATTGCCGTAAACCTTGCATTTAATGTATGATATTTTAAGGTGCAATGTGTGTTTTATGCCAATAAAGTTATAACACAACTTTTATCCAACATATCGTATCTTCCCTAATATACCATAATATTATTTAATGGCCATATCGCTCATCCCTAATAGGTAACATTTACAAAATGCTTCTCTATTTAGCTGCTTTTTGTTTTATTTTGGTATTTCTGATATTGTCAATGAGTGTAAAACACAATTACACAAATCACTCAAACTCTCTTTCCTCCCCATCTCAGACAGCAGCATTTGGAAGTATCAAAATTTCCAGAAGAGGGGCAAATTAGAAATACTGTATCTGGCTCAATCAGGTTTTTCTGATGCAAGGCTGGCTTGATAGCAGGTCAGAAGCCTGTTGTTGTAACATTCATCCTACCTTGATTTTCCCACTGTAGTCCAAACACATTTTTAACCTATTTTTAACATTTTGTGGATGAACTGGCATGTTAGGTAGAAAGAGAGAAACGGGGGGAGGGATGTGGAGCTTGTCATTGAGGGAATGCTTTTGAGCATCAAGTGCAATGTGAAGCATATACTTTTTTTAAATTAATAATTAGTAATTGTTAAAGGGGCTGTCCCCACTTCTCTCTCTTTCAAAACACATCAATGTTGCAATTCTTATTTTGTTCTATAGAGGGAAAAGGAAACTGAATTAAAAAATTATTTTAAATTTACTCCTATCAAGATCCGGCTATGTTGTTCATTTCTAAATCTGTCTAGAATTTTTTTTCTTTTTGTGTAGATGTGCTATTAAGCATGAGTCGGTACAGTCAGAGTGCTGATGGGCCAATGGTTCGACCAGAGATCCTTTTGCCTGGCAATGAGTGTCCTCCAGCCCCTTTTCTGGATCTTCGAGGCTCTCGTCATCCCTGTGTAACCAAAACCTTCTTTGGTGATGACTTCATCCCTAATGACATCTTCATTGGTTGCTCTGGAGATGAAGAAGAGGGTCAAGATGATGGAAATGCTCTTGCTCCATGTGTTCTGGTCACCGGACCAAACATGGGAGGGAAGTCTACTCTGATGAGACAGGTGAAGTCAGTAGGAGTGATAACTCAGATATTGTTACAGAAAGAATTCCTTTAGGTGAATTTAATTAGCTCCTGAGAACTTTGGATGACTGACCTGCTTTTGCTAAACTATATATGCAGTTATGAATTTTTACATGCAACAATACTTTTTGTTATAAAAAAATTATTATTGACGAAATTGTCTACATTTTGGTGTCACTTGCATATTGGGTAAGAAACAAATGTATCACATTTCTAGGAATCCATATTTGGTATTTAATTTACCCACTTTTAAGCACAACACAAAATAGATGGGAAGGGGTAGAAATTGAATTCTGGATAGTAAAAACTAGGAAAAGCCAGGATATTAATAAATCAAAAATTTATGAGATTAGACCTCAGCACTGATGAGTGGCTCTCATTCTTAGCCCTGCCCTTAATATACATTTTAACTTTAACTCCAATAAATGTCATAAAACCCCACCCCACCCCACCCCCCCTCCCAGAGTCATGTAGTTTTACCATGGGATGCTGCTCACTGCTATAGGAATCAGCTTATAGATGTCGAATAATTATAATTGAGCCTTTTTGTAGTACAGATCGGGAGGGAAAGCGTGAGGTTGCCGCTTGATGTCTATTCGACAATGTTTGCTTGTGTATTTCAGTGTGGTTTGGTGGTGATTCTGGCTCAGTTGGGTTGTTTCGTTCCGGCGGAAAGCTTCCGTTTGACTCCTGTGGATCGGGTCTTCACTCGTCTTGGCGCCTCCGATCGCATCATGTCTGGTAAAACCAAAATGTATTTTCTTATCCGTTCATTCTGATGCTTAACCAGATCATCCTCCCTCTGTGACAGGTGGTTGATTTTAGGCAGCTTTTTTGGCTTTTGGTGCTTTTCAGTCTGGTTTTTTGAGACCAAGCTTTTTTTTTCTTTAAAACAAAATTATCATCAACTAATTTTAACTCTCACGACTCCAAGGAACAGCCTCTGCATCATTATCACAAGCCTGAATTCAAATTAAATAGCAAAAAAAAAAAAACAGCCATACTTGGCTTGAAGCATCAGTCAAAAATACTGATCTTGTACTTTAAATCAGTTTGGTAATTATGTAAATCTTCAAATTGTATCCCTATGTATGATCAATTTAGAATAAGAGTTGAGAATCTTTAAAATTCACTCTGTTAAAATCAGTTTTGTTTTAGAACCATTATCTTGTTTTTTACTGAAAAAAAAAGGTTACATCTGTAGTCTGATGTAGAGCGATAGAATATAGATATAGAATATACATTTATTCCACTGAAATAACGCCACAAAATAATTTAATAGATAATAATTATGTGAATCATTGTAAAAAATGACAAGCAAATCTTTTTCACAGAACTTACTTTTTTGTTTTTCAGGTGAAAGTACATTCTTTGTGGAGCTTAGTGAAACGGCTAGCATACTCCTGCATGCTAGCAACCACTCTCTCGTCCTGCTCGATGAACTTGGTGAGTCAGTCACCCAACTTTAATGAAATGTAATTATGGCCTTCACATTTTGTCTTGTGTTCTGAAGATATCAAGGTATTAATATGCTAGAGGGATGAATTTCATAGCTAAAATGTCCAGGTTATGAGAGAATGTTGAGATGATCAATTCTTCCAACTCAGGCAGAGGGACAGCGACGTATGATGGCACAGCGATCGCCAGCGCAGTGGTGACGGAGCTATCCCAGAGGATCTGCTGCAGGACGCTCTTCTCCACTCACTATCACTCACTGGTGGAAGATCACGCTCAGGACAGCGCTGTCAGACTGGGACACATGGTTAGAACTAACGCCTGTTTCACATAGCAAGCGTAAGCATTACGTAAGGGCCATGTGTTTTTTTCGGCGACATGTGATTGAATGAGAGCTTTTATACTGCCTGTAGCGGTGTAAAAGGAGCGGCGCAGGATCTTCAGTGCAGCGATCGTCTTGGTGTTTGGTTAATTTTAGTAAGCGCCGCTTATGCTCGCTTTCAGTGGTAATGTATTAAATATGGCCATAATGCACAGGAAAAATGTGTAGTTTTAGGCCAAATGGTACATTGATGATCTATCCGCCTTCCAGACAATAGTTCCAGCTTTTCAGCAGAAGTTTCATGAAATAACCTTTGCTGTTGTCTTGGCTATGAACAAACAAGCAAACAAACAAATATTGATGATCTACCATGTTGTAAGTACAGTATTATGTAATGAACAAGATTAAAAAAATTATATTTTTTCCTCAAACTTACAAAACAAGATGAATTATTTTATACAGAAGTTTTCTGACGTTACATTTGAAGCGTATACTTATTATTACAACATTAAAACTATGTTTTAAAAAATATAAGAACAGTAGTCAAGCTGACTTTATGACGACACTTTTAAACAAACAGAAGTGGTGGGTAGGACAGAGTTCAACCATCAGAGACCCATCATGGATGAGACTCGTCTCATTGGTGAAGTTGAGAAACTTCAGCACTTCAAAACTCAGGTAGATAACACAATTCTGTTTTGCATTACTTTACTCTGTAACGAAGCGTGTACAAAAGATGCGGTACCCACGATCACAACCAATGCTGCCAGTGTGAAAACAAAACGGCTACACTGTGCTTCCACTCCGCGTACATGCTGCTTACATTACGCTTGCTATGTGAAACAGGTGTAACAATTATTACAAGCAAATACATTTTTTAACTGGACATCATCACTCGGTGTCAGAGTTTTACAGGTTTTGGCTGAACGATCTATAAGATCTATCATTGAATGATCTATAATTGAAGCTCTCCCTTCATCAGGCATGTATGGTGGAGAACGAGTGTGAAGATCCGAGTCAAGAGACCATCACCTTCCTGTACAAGTTCATCAGAGGTGCTTGTCCTAAAAGCTATGGTTTCAATGCCGCACGCCTTGCTAACATTCCAGAGGAAGTGATCCGGAGTGGGCACATGAAGGCCCGGAGCTTTGAGAGGTCCACCCTCACCCTCCGGATATTCAAGTAAGGTTCTCTTATAGATCGAATCTGATTGGGTCAGTTTGCTCTTAGTCATCAAAGCAATCCAGTATGATCAAACATTAGCAAATTAATCTATGAGGATTGTGGATAAAATGCAGGCATTCGCAAGAGAAAGAAGGGACATGCTTTTCTAATATATCTTGAGGCTAATTCATCACTTGACTTCAAAAATTGTGAAAATTTATCATATAATCAAAACACTATCTGATGTGCTCATTTCATGTGTGTCATGCATAGACGCTGTTAAGGAAATAAATTCTCATGAGACATCGTTACTAACACAGCCATGGCTAATATTTAATAAAGAAATCCCAATGAAGTCATACATTACAGTTTGCAATGCAGATTCCTGCAGAGAGAGCCAGCAGGAAAGGGAAAGAGACCAAAGGGAAAGAGATATACGTTTAAAGTAATTACTACATCGTTAATATAATTATAAATACATAGATAATTTAATACGAGTACATAAAAATATTAATAAATAAATATATGTAATTATTGTTTTTTTTTTATATTTCAACACACCAGTATTTAGTTATCTCTAGTTTTTCTCTTGTTTATTTCCACATTTATTTATTTCTGTATTTCTGCTGTGGGCGGTCCTAACTTACGCAGACAACAATTAATCTGATTGATTTATTTCTAGTATAAATAAATTAATGTAGAAATGGAAAAATACAACTGTGTTTTAATGTATTACGCATTTTAATGTATTAATATAATTATAAAGAATTAATGTTTTATTAATTGATGTATTTAAGTATTTATTTATGTTTGGTAATTATAAGTTTATTTATCCTTGGATTTATATCAGTAAATGAAATTAATGTATCAAAATGTATTTATATAATGCATATTTTTTGTAATTGCATTAAAAAAGCTTCACAAAAATGAGGGTTACAAGAGCTCCAAACGATGCCAAAGCTCATATTAGATTGATTCACAGGTTTAATATAGTTAATTTAGTTAAAAAAAAATTTAATCAGGAAATATATTCATCCTTGTTTACTGTTATGAGGCCATATATGATTAAAAAGAATTTGTAATCATTAACTTGTAATATACATGGTTTATAATGTGGGAGGACCAGTTTTTAATGAATTATAACATAATTTAATTGTATATTTATTTACATTTGTCATTGTATATGTCCCAATAATATTGACCTCAATAGTCCCAATCTGACAAAATGGCTTTGACCAACAGTAAAATGTTGGTCTAAAAAAACCCATTGCCCCTGAAACTGCCAAACCACATCCTCACATCTGGTTGCAAATTTCCTGTAGTGATGCCAACTAAAGTTTGTTGCTATAACTTGCTGCAGCGGTATTCATCTTCCTCTCTTGAGTTTTTAATTTGATTGTTACTCAGAAACCAGCTGAGACAAACTGAGATCTTAGAATGGCAGAGATGCTTCATTAAACATGATTTAAGATCATACTGAAGTGATTTAAAGTAAAGCTTAAAATGTCAGATTTTTTTCTAAGTCTTACCAACTTGTTCTAAACTATATATTTATATATATATATATGTCATTTATTTTTCCCCCCATTCTTTCAACAGAAAACTGTGTTCCTATGCTGATAATCCCAGAGCGGATGAAGATGAGTTCAAAAGATTGCTTCAAATGATCAACAACCTGTGAAAAGGAGGGGAAAAAAGTTCTGTTCAAGTGTTCGTTGGAGAAAATAAAATGACAATAATGGCATGGTCTAAAGTTTATTTGCAAAAAATGTAACACGTTCCTTTTTGCCTAGGAAATTAAAACTTTTGGATTAAGTACTAACAGCTACATCATGGTTACTGAATACTTCACAATATATTAAGTCTAAATGTCATGGAACATGCATACAATTCAGGCCGTATGAGAACCCACAGTAACCACATACAGTTGGATGGAGGGAAAACAAAAATAAAGCACAAAAACTGTACAAATATTTAGCAATGCTTCAAATCAGTCTGAAGCTTCTTTAAAATCTCTAGCAACGAATGGGCTCTTGAATTACCTCACTTGAGAGAAGACAAGGGACGATTGAACGCTTTCACAAGCCAGCCATTGCAATAATCCAATCAGTAGAGGTGAGTGTGGCTTATGATTAAATCCAGCACAAATAAGAAAAGGGTGTGGCGAATTATTTCAATCACCTCTGGCTTGTGAAATCGCAGCTCATCAACGTCAGTTCTTTTATTGTCTAATCTCATGACATTATCTCATCCTCTGAACACAAATAAAGAAGTTTTTAGTTCAAGAGGAAGCGATTTAGCTTCTCAGTTGACGAAAAGAGCACACATGCATCCACAAACCTAATTTATTTTAAGAAAAATTGCAAGTCTAAAAAGCAACTATATATGTACAAAAATTCATTTACAGTTGTTTACTCACAAAATGCATTTCATTTAATTAATAAATTAAACAATTATTGAATGTTGTGGATTAATTAAATACAAGTGATGAATGTATTGAGTCATAATTCTTCAATCATCTTCGGAGGATGAATAAAAGTCTTAAATGTTGGTAAAAACATGAGCTATTTTTTAAATTCTGTCCCTTTAAAACATTGCTAGAGAATACTTAGTGTTCATTTCTCTTTTCTTTTTTTTTTCCTCAAATCTCTTTCACAGAAAGAACATACATCCTGCGACATGAGAACAAATACAGCAATCTAAGGTTTAGAAACAACCCCAAAATGAATAAACTTAATAAAATAAAAAGACATTCAAGTACATTTAAGATCTTGAAAAATACAAAACTACAAGAATGCCAAGCATTAAAATCAAAACTCAGTCTTTTAAAAAAAAATCCCCAAAAATGCAGAACTGAAGTGCTGGGTCTTTATTCCGTACACGATTGATGATGAATGGGAAAGCTTCGTCAGCCTCTTCTCTCTCTATCCCATAATTCCTGAGTGGCCTTCTTGACGGCGTGATCCCGGAGCATGTCCGGTGGAATCGGGATCTCAGTATCCTCTCTCAGCGAGTGAGTTCATTAATGGAATCAGAATTGGATTATTTCTAGAGTGTCTCTCGGTCTTTCTTCAGTTGTGCTGCAGTGTGTTGGACTCTATAGGAGGAGCCGAGTCGTACAGTGTGTCTGTGTCGTGAGTAGGCTCCCCAGCTAGCGTGCAAGCATTTGATAATGTCCCTGCACCGCAGTCACAGAAAAACCTGCACAGAGACAAGCCTGCTGTAATTACCATGAGAAAATTAAGCCATGCTTTTTGTTAAACTTCTGAAATGAATAAGGACCAAATAATTCTGTTCAAATGTTAAATAATTTGCATGTACATAAATTTCGTAGTGACTTTACTGCGTTGACATGAAACAACAGATGTGTGAAGCTAGTGAAAAGCCCCCTACAAAAAAGCCATCCAATTGAACTAGTGCCTTTCAATTCCTCTAGATGTGTCCATAAAGTAACTTCTACATTTAATATTTTCATGAAGCAAGCATTCTGAAGAAATACGACATGAACTTGGCTTACTCTGCGCATGCATGAGTATCATCCTAGGGCAGGTAGCGCAAGTAAGTAAGTAATAGTATGAACTATTGAGTCATAAGGGCTATGAAAGATGAGAAAAGACTTATGCTTTGAAAACCAACAAAAAAATGTTATAAGCGATTAATTAAAATAAACAAAAATGTATTGCAATTACTGACTTTTTAAATTTTTAAGTAAAAGATTATAAGACTAAGTTGACAAAGCTTTGAGGGAATAGAGGAAAAAGGTTTTCTTCGGGGCATGTGTTAAGTTATATTTATTTATTTATTATCATCAGGTTAGGTCAATTCTGCCTGAATTCATAAAGGTTGACGGTGAAAATAATTAATTGAACACCATAAAAGAGCCATAAACAACCCCCAAATTTTGACTTTATAATATAATTAATGGATCTGATGTGACTTTTGTATTGAACCTTAATTCGTCACGCACTGGTTACCTTTAAGATTCAAATTGCAAAAGGGAATAATAGAAGCTTTTTTTGCCAAAAAAAAAAAAAAAAAAGTGTTCATTTATGTACATGACTAATCTTTTTGCGTGAAAAAGACTGGTGATGCCAGGGATTGTCCACCAACTGTTACAGAAGTAATAAGCAAGCAGAGATAGTTTTTCAGATAGTTAGGTCAATACAAAAATTGTATTTTGATTACAATATCGATTTCAGGCCTTAGTAATCATACGACTATCTAATACAGAAAAAACAACCACTGAGATTATTTCGCTCTTTATAACTGCTTATCCCCATTATCGCATCCTCAAACCCCATTTTCTCAAAAAAAAAAAAAAAAAAAAAGAGCAGAAACACCCCATATTCTTTTTTTTTTTTGGCCAGACCCTCTAGACCAGGGGTGTCCAAAGTCGGTCCTGGAGAGCCGGAGCCCTGCGCATTTTTGGTTCAACCATCATGAAACACACCTGTGACACTAATTATGGTCATCTGATTGGCTGAAGTAGAGCAGTATGCATACTACAGCAGGGTTGCAACTAAAATGTGCAGGACAATGGCCCTCCAGGACAGACTTTGGACACCCCTGCTCTAGACGCAGCTGACTAGATGCGACAATAAGCTTAGCTTTTATCTGCACTGGTTGTTTGACTTTGTGTTAGTGTGAACAGAACCTTTAAATGTTTGGGAGAGCAAAATCTGCAAATACCTCAATGTCTGTTAAAGTTCAACAGTTTAGTTCTTGTGATTTGAGCCCACTTTAATATCTGATCTATCCCTAGGCACCAAATTCTACAGAAATTTCAGGTATTTCTGGTTGTGTATTCCTTCTGGCCCTCGTTATAGGCAACTGAACACAATAACATGGATCATTCCCTGTTCCAAAAGGATTGATTAAAGTGCGAATGAGTTACTGACCTATCATGTCTAATGAACTCTACGTCGTGTCCCTGGTGGCACTTCTTGATGCAGTTCACACAGATGGCGTTTCGGTCTGTGGTGTTACAGGTATGACACCTGTTTGGGGAAAAAAACAGATTTGTGAAAACCAAACCACAGACTTGATCACATGACCACATGACCTGCACATTACCTGTAAAAATCGTGCATGGGGTAGCTGGTGTAACTGGAAATCTTGTAGAGGCACTGACCTCTGCTAACTGCCTTCTCGATGGCATCCTGGTTGTTCAAGATTTTGTTGTCTGGAAAGAGATTTAAAAGGAAGATTACAATCAGATGACGAATTTCATTAATTAACATTTATTGGACATTTGAAAAAGAGAAAACCCACTGTCAATCACTGAAAATAAGAGAAAAAAAAAAATTACGCCGGATTAGGGGTGGGCACGATACCTGTATGAAAGTGAATACCGGTAGATTGCTGTGCTAGGATATGGATTTTGCAATACCATGGATACCGTTACACATTCATGAATTCAGCTTGATGTTTCACTTGCACATACTCAATTTACTGATGTTTAGACAAAGGTATGTAGGAGCTAATATGACGTTACACAGCGCTTGTCCTGGGAGGTAATGTAAAATTTTTGCTCCATATGCCCATTATGCCTCTTCACGGATTGAGCACAGTTCTACACGTGAACGTGACGTCTAATTAGTCAAATTTTACGTTGACGTCTGAATATATCGGGATTTTGCCCTGATGGCAGTCGCGAGTTAACACACTTGCTTGCTACTTTGCATCATTTTCAAATCTGCATAAAGCACAACCCATAAGGGGGAAGCTAGTCAGCTACAGAGATTGTGTCAGCTGCTGCTCCATCTGAAATCCAGCCAACCAGAACAAAGCAAGTTGCTAAAAGTCTCCAGGAACAGCAGAACACATCACTTGATTTGTCACTATTCGCTGGATTATAAAAAAAAAAAAAGTCACTAAGCGGTCTGAATAGTCGCTAAATAGCCCCAGGTAAATTGATGTTACATAAACTCTCACACAGCAAGATGCCGCTCAATAAAAAATGTCTCTGGGTCTGCAAGTGAAACGTTTAGTAAGATAAAAAAGAAAAAAGGATCTAAAAACGAATTTACAAACATTTCCATCACTGAGAAGCAATTGATAGTCTTCCCAGTTTAAATGAGTAATTTGGTGATGTACAGAAAAGAAAGTTTATTTTTATCTTGATCTGCTTTTAAGTAAATCTTAAGTAAAAGGTTCACCTTTCATCGTAACATTGACGCCTGATGCAAGGAACAATCCTCCGAAGCGATTGTTAAAAATCTGGTTGGCTTCTAATGTTGCCGTGGCATGATTTGTGATCTCGATGCCTGCACAGATTGAAGTTAAAGGTTACAGATACATCAGGACAAAGCAACGTAAACATAATCTCATATATTTTATCATTCTAACCTTCACTAATTAACTAAATTTTTTAGTGATTTAACTACACATAGTTCATGATATTACAAATGCATATATATATTTTCAAAAAATAACAAACTTGAAAACACATGCATTTAATTATAGCATTAGTAATTTGACTTATTAATATCTGGAAAGAAGCTAAGATTTAAGGTGTTTTGTTCTGATTGAGTGCTTTAAAATCAATCTTACCTGCAGCGAATCCATCAAATATCCTGTTCTTGCGCAACACCGGATGACTATTGGTGCTGATGAGGACTCCTGCCTGTGCGTTCCTGAAGATATCGTTCTCCTCCAACAAACCTACAACACAACAGAACATGGCTCAAACTACTTTAAAGGCCCTTACTTAAATAATACATACTGTACAGTTAAAGTTCATTTATATTTAGAACCGTGGTGGTTTTTGGAGTTACAATGACCAAAATATAACCACATAAATAGATCTGAGCAAGAAACCAAATGTTACTTTATTCTTTTCAGCTGATTGAAACTACCATTTATCCATTCAGGACATACAATCATGCAGCAGGAATTTATTTGTTACAGTAATGACAGAAAGATCACCTCGGCCTCCGTTGAAGATGCAGATTCCTCCGTCCCGGCCGTCATGGATCTTGTTCCTGCGTAGTGTGGGGTTACTGTCGGTCTTAATCCAAACGCCAGCCATGGCGTTGTCGAAGATCTCGTTGTCTTCAATGAAGCCTAAACCTGTGCAGAAGTTCAGAGGAGGCTTGTTTAGAAGTTTGTGTGTGGATTTATTATTTGATCTGCACACACAGCTAAAGGTATTCTTACCAGAATTGTAAACAAGGATACCACCATTCTGTCCACCCCAGATCTTATTCCTCCTAATCTTAGGATTGCTGCCAGTTCTAGATGAACAAAAACAGTGATTAAATAATAATAATAATTTCTCCTCTTTTAATCAAGTCACACTTATTTCTAAAGCAAAAAACAATTCTATAAATAAAAATGAATGAATAGATGCAAAGTATTTATTTGATTACATAAAATAAACAATAATTAATACATGTTACTAAATGTTGTCTAATAAAATATTTTTAACTAAAGAAAAAAACGACTACATATTTTGTTGATCTTATTAAAGTTAAAATAATTATTAATAATTAAAAAAACATTTCACTAGTAGGAGTGGAGGAAAACGATTTATTGATTTGCCATGCTATGGTGGCAATTAAAAGCTCTGCATCGGTAATGTGAAAAAATAATCAAATAAATAAAATCAGAAAAACAAACTAACGTCGCCTTGAATAAACTGTATGATCTCCATTAAAATGAGTGAAATAAGGTAACTGACATTAATAGACATTCTGCTTAATAAAGTCAATTAAGGTAAATAAATTATCATTTGCATAAAAAAAGTGATCATTTGTATGCTGTATTTTTACAAATGTTGCTAAATGAGCATCATGGCTATTTTAGAGTAAGTAGGAGGTATTACTTACTTATCCTTTTTTATTCAATGCACGGTTGATAAACACAAACAATATTAAAAGCAATAATGACCCTAACATTAATAATAAAATAAAAAAGTAACGAACTGAATTTCTAGCCTTATATGCTAGAATTGACAGATTACACAAAAATATAAAATTTTCAAACAAAAGAAAGACATTTTGATGTAGAATATTGATCAAAACCACTATGGAGTGAAAATGTACAAATGAGTACAAATGTATTTTACAATTCACAAAACCTGATTTACACGTTTAACCTTTTCTGCATTGAACTCATACCCACAAAATGTTAAGAACAAAATTCAAGAAACATACTGTGTGACCAATTTAAAATAAAGTCATTGATAGTGACTTCCATTTGTTCAGAAGCACTGACCTGATCTGAACCCCAGAGTACATGTGGTTATAGATGTCATTATCCTCCAGTACACCGTGTCCGTTATCATAGAAATACACACCGACCTGAAGAAACCACACATTACTGCATTGCAACCTACAAATTCCTTGAGTAAAGGTGCTGAAAGAAACCCTTCACTGAAAGATTTAGCTACATTATTTTTACAGAGCATCTTAAAGGAAAAAAAGCTAATTGCATTTAAGCTAATTGTCCTTTAAAATTCTAATATTAAGCAAAAATATTTGATTCTGTGAGCATGACTCTTTGGAGATGAACTATAATCCTTTCTTTAAATAAAGAAAATGTATTCAAGTCAAACAGAAACACACCCCACCTGTTTGCCGCTGTGTATCCGGTTCCTGCGCAGGACCGGTGTGCTTCCCGTGGTCACCCAGACTCCAGCTAGTGTGTTACTGTACACCTCATTCTCCTCAATCACACCCTGACCCTTCTCGTGCTGAAAAATACAACAAAAACAGTTATGTATCAGGATAGATTTTTTTCAAATGAGAACTTACATTGAAAAATAATAATTTCAATGAACATTAAACGTTGCTGAAATTCTGATATTTGGTGCTCACCACATAGATGCCTCCATGCTGGCCGTCATGGATCTTGTTGTGCCGAACGATGGGGCAGCTGTTGGTCCGGATCTGTATTCCAGCTAAAGCATTGCCGTAAATGTCGTTCCCTTCAATGAGTCCTCGCCCGTCTCCGAAAATGTAAACACCACCCTGGTTGCCATTAAATATGGCATTGCCCCTAAAAATGAGCGAATGCAAGTTAGTTGACTCTCTTTAACTATTCTCTTTGTATTCTTTTCGAAAATATCAACTTATAATTTGAGCTAAACACAAGGGTGCTTAAACATCAAACTTACAAACTAAGCTGGTTTGCTGTTGTGGCTGAAAAGTACTAAGCAAACTACACTTATGTAAGCTAATTAACAAATTATAAAGCAAAATGCAATATAAACAATACAAAAACCTAATCAGAATATAAAAAAACACTGATAATTTGTAAAAAAAACAACCACCACAAAAGGGTGGTGTGTGCATATCTTGGTGAAAAATAGTTTAATAGAAAAAGAATATTTAAAGTTGAATATTTAAGAATATCTTGAGTTAAACATCACAAACAACATTACCACAATTTGAACACTAAACCGTCCAGGAAAGGCAAAGAATCAAATTAAAAGGTACCATTTTACAAGAACAAAAAAAACAAAAACAAAAACAAAACAAAAAAAACACTGCTGTTTTGTAAAACTGCATAACTTTTATTTAATGTTCACAGATGGACTACAGTAAATATTTAGCACCGCTTACACCTTTTAATTTTTTCCCTGTTTCATGTATTCTATGATTGGCAAAGGTCTCCTCCAATTAGCAGCAAGTATTTTTAATACTTTGGACCAGTTAAAAGTGTTACTCTGAATGTTTTTTCAAGTTAGAGCACCTGATAGTCCAGAACTTCTGGTTTTCTTTAGGCTGGCCACTGCTCCCAGCCTTTCACATGTGACTGTGTTCCTGTTTCGAAAAAGCAGATTCTCACCTGATTGTGGGGTCACTGTTTGAGGTAATCCACACTCCTGCAAAGTTATTTGCATAGATCTTGTTTTCTATAAACTGCCCTCGTCCCTTCTCGTGCACGTATATGCCCCCTGTCTGGCCGTGATGAATCTCACAGCGCACAACTGTGGGGTTGGCATACGCCTTGACCTCGAAACCTGCTATACGGTTCCGGTGGATATTGCAGCTTTCAAAGTAGCCCTGCAGAGGGAGACACAACAGTAAACAATCGCTGAAACGTATCCAAATTCATGACGAATTTCACTAAATCTATCGTTTAATGTTAAAAGACATGGTTATTAAAGCTCTTGGTTATCGAGAGTGGATTGCCAGAAAAAAAAGACATTTAATTCATGTTTTTATTACAGTCCATCCTTTCCCTGAGAATTGACTCTATGTCCATTGATAAAGCTATGCTCTCTACAAACTGAAATACAGCCAAGTTATAAGGCTAATGCTACTACTACTACTACTAATAATAATATGCTTATTTTTATACTATCTTTCTCAAGCCAGCTTTACATGGGAACAATAGCAGAAAAAAAACATTAAAACAGCAAATTAGAATTCAAAACTTTCTTCAAATTAAAATTTTGAGCACTTGTTTTTACCATCCCATGATCGAACGTGAACACGCCAACGTCTCTGCCGTGATGGATGTGGTTACGCCTGATGATGGGATTGCCATGGTTTTTCACCCAGATCCCTGCCAGGGCATTATTGGAAATTTCGTTGTCCTCATAAATGCCCTGAAGAGAAAATGTAGATGAGTCAAATGAGTAACATACTGGAATAAGTCATTCAGGAAAGAGTGTATTGGTGCCTCACCTGTGCATGGTCTGTGATGTACAGACCCACGTTCTCACAGTCACTGATGTTACAGTGTTTGATGGCGGGTGACGCTCCCTGGCCACTCACACAGACTGCAGAGCCCACTGAAAAAGAGAGCAAAAGTTACACAATCAACCAAAAACATGCCTATAATACATTGGGGTGCATGTGCAATCCAGCTCCAACAGTAGGGTCTTATTTCAGACACATGTTTACCTTTGTAAAATATTTTCCCATTAATAAAAAAAATATTTTACTCATGAAATTGTTCAGCTTTTCCCTCACTAGTCTTACTAAAGTTGTTATATTTTGGCCTTTCATTTGAAACATCTTCCTTTCATTTTTGAGGACATCACAACTTCAAATCAACTCTGAAAATGTCCCTGGAGTGGTCCCTCTACGGGCTGGAGACGCCACTGGATTAACATCAACTTAAACCTGCTCCTTAAAGCTTCTGTACGCCTCCAAGATCTTTTCACCTGTGCAGGTGCTTCGGATGACGCAGTGGTCGATGATGGGGCTGCAGTTGACCGTGATCTCCAGGCAGTGATGAGCGTTGTGGTGCTGAGCTGACTTATCGTCCGGATTAAACTGAAAATTACAGAATTGTGCATGTAATTAAACTTGTATTTTCAATATTCTATCCTATATTAAGCATTCAGTAGTAATAAATATAGTAAATATTATAAAGTTCTTCCAAAAAGACACAATAAATCTCAGATGGACATCAGAATATGCAAAAGCTCACCTTTATAGTCATATATCCTACATAAGCATCCTCAGAGCCCTCCATGAAAACAAACGTTGAGTCTCTAGTGTTCTCAATTATAACTTTATCTGCTACTTTTCCTGGAGCTGTAAAAAATAAAAGCAAAGAAAATTGATGGCAAATATAAATGTAACATTATTTTAAACCATCCAGAACATTTAGCATAGTTCTCAACAAACTTCTCAGAACAAAGGCTGCTCGTACCAGCGCCAATCATTGTGATGGGCGACTCGATGTATATCCATTCATCTGTGTAGATCCCTGAGTGAACGAATATCAAACCGTCAAAATGGCCTTCTTGAACTCCCCCCAGAGCATCCTCAATGGTGTCGTAGTACTGAAGACAAACATATGGAGCAAGTTATTAAAAACAGCAGTAAAGAAGTTGTTTGCAGAACAGAGTTTGTGCAACAAATGTGAAGAAAGGGAGGTTAGACTGATAGAAAATTGAGAGAAAATTCTACAAAAATTATTGAGGCTTTAAAAACATTAAATAGTAAATATTCTTGTGCTAACCCCTTGAATCTGAAGTTAATCTTTTGTAGTTGTCAACATGATTTGGTTTTGGAAGTCATATAAAAAACACAATGTGCTTTTTTTTTTATAGGTTAGTGTTTCCCCCCCAAAACATGGTTCTTGAATATTTTGGTTTTTAAATATGCATTTAGGCGTCACGGTGGCGCAGTGGGTAGCACGGTCGTCTCACAGCAAGAAGGTCGCTGGTTCTAGGCTCGGCTGGGGCAAATGGCATTTCTGTGTGGAGTTTGCATGTTCTCCCCGTGACCGCGTGGGTTTTCTCCGGGTGCTCCGGTTTCCCCACAAGTCCAAAGACATGCGGTATAAGAACAATTGGCCATAGTGTTAAAAGTGTGAATGTGTGTGTGAATGTTTCCCAGCGATGGGTTGCGGCAGGGAAGGGCATCCGCTGCGTAAAACATATGCCAGTGAGTTGGCGGTTCATTCCGCTGTGGCGACCCCGAAAGGGAATAAAGCCGACATGAAGATGAAGAAGATGAATATGCATTTAGAGCTTACAATTGTAGGCAAATACAATTTGCATGATTTATTTTATTTTCCTTGCAAAAACTTTTTTTTTTTTAAATCTTCCTCATTTTCAACAAGACGGTAAAAAATATTTTCTGTTGCACTATTCTTTAGCTTTTGTCTATTTTAATACCATATGTTCTACCCATGCCTATGGTCTGCACTTTAAAAACAATCATTTATTTATGGTAACCACTACCTTTCCAAAACTATTTTGATTATATGAAATACGTCTTTTCAAAAGTAATTCATGTTTTACACATGCATAATTTCCATCATTAGTTATTCTTTCCTGATATGGGGGTTTGTTTGTTTCTGATTCTTCGATTGTAATTTTTCTTGTTTCTTGTTAGTATATTGTTGATTTATACAGAAGATCAGTACTATTGGACATTATTTTCCTGCAGTGCTCAGGACTCACCAGCATGTTTTCTCGTCCCTTATATCTGGCTGGATTGCTGTAGAAATGTTCTGCAAAGCCAGGTTTCACATGCGCACCTTTATACTGAAAGCACAAGTCATATTTCCATCAGACTCTTTACCCATGTTGCCTCATAAGGCTCAATGTTGGAACTCCAAACACAGGACCCAACCATCTCAATATTTTAATTCTATATTTCTAACAACAGCCAGAAAACCCTAAAAACGCCATCTTCTTTAATTACATTGTAATATTTTGACTCCATATGTATTATCCTTCATATAATGTGACAACATGAATCCAAAGAGCATTACCAGCTGCTGAAAGCTCTCCTTCCAGGGATTGGGCTGCTCATACTCATCTGGATTGATCTGGAAAAACTTTCCAGACTCAGGGTGCATCATGGGCCTCGTGTACTCGAATACCTCCATGTAGAGTCTCTTCCTGCAGACCAGACCAGACAAGGAAATTATAATACATGGAAACTTAGCCATGCAGCACATTTTGGAAGTGCAGAGTTTGCCAACATGGCAGATAAACCATTGTAGACTTTTCCCATTCTTATATTTGATTTAAACAAAAATCAAGAGGAAAAAAACAACAGTAAAGGCTGACACTTAAAGCCTTCCAAGGATTGAAATTAAGATGTAAAACACTTTAATATCATTCTAATCTTTTTACACAACTTTACAAGGATGGATACACCTTATTACTAAAGGTATTTGTCTTGTGAAGAACATAGAAGATTGAAATAATTGAATATGAATAAAGTATTGGTTGAATATATCTTTGAACATTGAATGGGGGTGGGGGGTCTCTTCTCTTTCAGACTGGCACCTGCCCATCCCAAAGAAAAGATCAATGTACATGTTTCTGCTATTATACCTAAAATACAGTATGGCCTTCATATTGCATGTGCTGCTCAAAACCATTCAGCAACTGGGAAATGCTCCTCCCTTCTTGTTTTTCTTACTCCAGACACCACGATTTGTAAGAAGTGAACATGTCATGAGCTCACTCACAATCTTACCTCACACTAAGTCACAGCCTAGTTTCACAATACATTTTATTCCATAAAACGGCTCTACTCTTCTGTACAGGGGGTTACGAATTAGGTTACAAGCTATGCAAAGGGTTAATAACCACCTTCTTATAACATATGGCCTGTTATAAAAACTATTCAAAATTATATCCATAATAACAATGTTTTTGCTTCTTTTCAAGCCAAAGACGCATTTTTGGTTCATTGAGAAATCAAGTTATTTTTTGAGCAGCTAACCTACCAGAGGATGGGATCATTGGCAAGTTCACTAAAGCGTTTACAAACACAGGCTGCTCGACACAAGTCCTGCTCCAATAGATAGGAGAAGATTTTTAGGACCACTTCATCTGGAAGCTTGACCTGCAGATACTGCTCTGCTGGAGTCACTATGGGGATAGAAAACATTACACAATAAGCTGAGAGTAACACAATATCATTTAAATTTCATCAGTCTCCATTACCAGGCAGATCCTGCGATTTTCCTGATACTCGGGCACGCTTTGCTCGATGCCCAAAGTTCTCCGTTGCTGACGTGGAAGCACCCTTTAGTTAAAACAACATCACAGATTATATTTTCATCAAGCACGACAAAGTCAGTTCAAGTTATACGATTCGGAATTAAATTAGTTCTTGCAAAAAAAGCAATGCAAGCAATTATACATAGCAGGTTTTTAAACATTATAAATCATATGAAAAAAGTACAACAAAATTTTAATTATACTAATGATAGTTAAAAATAATTAATGACAAATAAACTAAAAGCTCACAATAAAAACCAAGCGCTATGTAAATATCATCAATTATTACCATTTCAGTCATTCAAAAATAAACTGTAGACAATTTCATGTCAATAAAGCCATTCAAAATTACAACAAAAAAGTTCCTCAACCCAAAACGCTTTGTCCCAATTGTGGGCAGTTGTGGTCTGGTAGATAAGGAGATCGATTGACTTGTGACTGGAAAGTCCCCAGTTCGACCCCCAGATCCACCAAGTTGAAGGTAATGCGAGTGATGAAACACTCCCTCCTTCAACAACTACAACTTTGGTGCCCTTGAGCAAGGCACCAGTTTCCCGACTGCTCCCTGGGCACCGCAGCCATGGCTGCCAACTGCTCAGGGTGTGTGTTTATGGTGTGTTTGTTCACTGCTGTATGTGTGTACACTGGGATGGGTCAAAAGCAGAGTACAAATTCCGTTGGTCACTCCATATCTGGCCAACTGGTCACTTTCACTTCAATTTGACAGCTCCATCTGATTGGCTACAGGTTTGTTTTGGTGGCAACTCAACCAATATTTTTGAAATCTGGTCAAATCTGATGACAAAGCACCACGAACTGAAATTCTAAAGAGATAAAATAATGCCCCAAATTAAATAACAAATGAGAGAAATTAGTTAGAATTATCAACGAGTCACTTGTTCATTTAAGAAGCACACTGACAAGAATCCTCAGTAGTTTCTGCATAAAGGACATTTCAAATCAAGAACTCTTTTTGACATGAGCGCCATCTACACACCTCCATGTTGGTCTTTGATGGACAAGCCATTCTCTTGGGCAACAGAGACTTCCTTCGCAGTTGGTATGGACTATTCTGAGCGTCTTGACCAGATTCTTCTGCAACCATCTCAGCAGCGACTTCCTCATCTGTAAAAAGTAAACCTAAAGTTAGAGGTGGGTGTGGTGCAATCTTTAAACCTCAATATGGATGGCAACATGGTAGCTACATGAAACATCATAGAAGTTGAGGAAATCAATGACGAAGTGTTTGTATTTTTACATCTCTCCAAAGTCAGAAGGAAATCTCATCAATGCACCATATGACACTCGGACTGCTGAAACAGCTGGGAAAGAAAGCGCCAAAGAGGTCATGGCCTGCTACAAAAAAACAGACAAGCAGCTGTGGCAGCGAGAGCAGCTGATGCCATGCACAGGTCAACAGAGGCAGAGAGTGAAGGAGTAGACCATAACACCCATCTGGAGAGAGTTAACCAAGAGGAATCCCTTTGATGAGAGAGCTGAAACCTGAGACCGAGTCGTCTGACCGCTGCAGCCCAAACATTTACCAAGAGAATAGTCTCCAAGATCTAGTTGAAACAAAATTAATCTCACTGAATGCTGACAGAATAAAAACTGACCATTTCCAGTTAAAACCTAATAACTGTTAATAGGCAGTTTTTGATTATGATTCTGCTTAGTTTTTTGTATGATGAAATCAACAGATACAGCTATAAACTGCTGTCTTAACACTATCCAAATTTCAATGGAATCTTAAAGAAAATCTTGAATTTGTCAACCAAAAAAGCTTTCAAGTTAAAGGGTTCCTAAATATAAAATATATTATAATTATTTTATTTCAATAGAAATCCACTTCAATTGTGTAATAGTTCTCAAGGAGTTAAGAACTGCCGAACCTAGATAGAAAAATCCCCTACTCATTTTTATGATCTGATAAAAAGTACAAGTCCTGCTAACATCCAGTTCCTTTCTACTTACCATCAGGATCATCAGATCTGAGATAACAACACAATATCTTCAATGCTAGTCTGTTACTGACCGGGCAAAATGTGCATAGGTATGTACTTGACCCAGCTCGTCTGGATCTTTTAACAGCAGAACTGATTGTTTTGGAAATGTGATCATAACATTGACCATTGCACAATTAGTCGTTTAGACTAGACATCAGGTGGGGATTTGTTCTACATTGACATGATTTTTAAAGCATTGGTTCCCAAACGAGGCAATACAATAGTAGGTTGCAAACGATACTATATTGCTCATTTTTAGGTGTGGTTCTAGACGGTAGCATCTACCTCAATCATTGAGAGCTGAAAAGCAATGAGCAGTCATAAAATATTCACCAACATAACTCTAAATACAGATAATTCCGCAGACTGCTATAATGGCTCTAAAGATAGAAAATGAGGATTACAATCAAATATCACAGTTGTATTTAAAGTTGGGATCAGATCACCTTGTTGAGAAGGAAATGCTACTAAGTGTTAAGAATGGAGTATTGAGGCAACATCTCAAACCTACTTTTAAAATATAATTAAAGAGCACCTATTATGTAAAATTTGTGTTTGAAAGTTGTTTTGACAAATCTGTGCATAAGCGGTGAGAACACTTTTGTTCATTTGGTAAGAAAATAAAATAGCATTAAAAATGCCAGGATGTGGTAAACAGCTTTCCCCCGCCTACAACAATTCATTGACAGCCAACAAACAAATGCCTTCGGTAGCCAAAGCAATAATTAATGTGAAATACATACATAAAACCAGTGGACAACTTTTTCCTCTTTTTCCTTTATTTCCTTTCTGTTATGGTTGACTGACCAGCTGATACAACTTCTAGTACGAGCTACCCAGGTTAAACTTTGACTGTGTAAAAAATTGCATATTGTCTCTCCCTACTGTAACTCGCTTTGGACAAAAGCATCTAATAAATGATAGCTGCATCTGTAAATTATAATAGCCATTAAAAAAATCTGAAATCTTGCATGCAAAGGACAGCTAAGGGACTTGTTAGTTTCATTGCCAACAGTCTAGAGAAACAACTATCATTTCCTGTACATCAAAACTTTTTATTTTTTGAATGCATCTTTTTTGTTGTTTGATGACTGTGTGCATTGGCACTAAGCTAACTAATTTAATTACATTACAATTTATATCCTCCCTCCTCACAAGGTTAAGTATTCTTGAAAAAAAAAAAACATTAAACAAGTTTATACTTTAGGAACATGTCCAGAAAAACAAAGCTGATTGGAGGAAAGGGTATGGGGATGACAAATGAGCTATTTGCATATCAGAATTAACTGTGAGTGCAGGACTCAAAGTGAAAAATTGTATTATTATTTAATTGTATTAATCTACTTGACCACAAATAATTTGTGTCTACATTAGGGCCATGCAGAGACCTTCTGAGGGGTAAAAACATTTCTTACACTTGACACACAATGAATTAGTCACTAATCATTTGTCATCGATAAGAACAAGCTTAAGCAAGAAAACCATCTGAGACTAAAGTGGTTGAGTCAAATAATCAACCCTCATCAAATAGGATCTAACATGGAAAATATCACTTATGTTGCTTTAAACAAAAAAAGACACACATTGAGCACCAATCAATAAACTCTGAGAGTGAAAACACAAAATAAAGCGTAAAAACCATCACCATCTACACCCCCAGTGAACTAGCCACTCTCCCACAACAGTACAAATGTTAAATATCAGTCATTGTAATCTAATGTCACAGTTCAACTCATCATCATTATCAAAAACATGCTCAGCTGTAAAATAGCATGCTGTTTGTAATAAACAGTACCCTTAAGTAAGCTGCCTAGTCTCTACCTTCAGGATAGCATCGTTCACTGAAGTCATCACCGAATGAGAAACAGAGAGCAAAGGCAGCACTGTTCTCCAGGGCTACTGGTCCAGTAACCACTACAAACATGGTGTCCCACCAACACAGCATGCTGTCACCAAACACAGCTCTCCCATGCTCTGGGGATGCAGCTTTAAATGAAAGGAATTATAACTGTATGTTCGCACCAAAAGGGAATAATAAAAGCAAGTCAAAAGGAAGATGTAATCTTGCCTAAATTGCCTTGAAGGTATTATATGGTATTATAATATAGTATTATTATGCATGGACCTGAGAATGACCAGATAATTACAGAATACTTTAAAGTCTATATTACCTTCCAAAAAGATAATTATGCTACAGACACAATTTTTATTAAAGAGAAAGTGTTCCTTAACCCTTATTTCATAACCATTTCAGTAACCTTGGAGTCAATTTGAACTCAGTAAGTATTTAACCCTTGGGTGTTTTCAGGGACATTGAGTATTAATTTGGCCATGGCTTTCTTGTTGTCAAAAAAAAATCTTTTTTTTTTTGTCAAATGCTTTGACATTTTTGTAAAACTCAAGAGGTACAACCAAAATTAAAGAAAAATGTAATTCAGATTCACATGGATCTGGAAGTGCAAGTAGAACGATTTAGGTATCAGGTTCTGGTCACTAGCAGAGAAGCATAGCATTAGCTAATTTGGTTCCATAAATCTCTCCTCATTTCGTCAACTTCAAATAGTGTAAAAACATTCATTTAAAAAAAAAAAAAAAAACTATTACTATTGTTCTATTAAACACCAACAAAGTCCGTGACGGTGCAGGGGGAAAAAAATTATTAAATGTTTTTCACGTATATGAACAATAACAGCTCCAATTCAAGCATGTTCTCAACACAACACCTGCCTCTGATACATTTAACATGAACAAAGGTAAAGAATTGATATTAAAAAAATAAGATAAAAAAAATTATTTTTGAGATACCAATATAAGAGTGAGAAACAAGCATGTACATGAGGCACGTGTAGAGGGAGGGTGCAGGGGGGCGCGAGCACCTGCCCGTTTGACCTTTGATGGCCAAAGTGCTCTCCATTTGTTAGCGGTTTCTTCATTTTGTAGTCGGTCAATAAGTTCCAATAGCAGCAAAGCTTTTTCAGTCACCTGATGTTGAGCTTGCTGGGAAATGTAGGCCTGCTGCTTAAGTCCTTACACGACACATAAATAACAATTTCCTAGATACAGGTAAGCTTCGTTGGGTAATAATACAGCCAAGTGCTGAAAATCATACGCTAATTGGAAGGGAACTGTTGTATGTCAAATTACATCCGAGGGTTAGGGTTGGGTGATATCGACCAATTTGGCATCATTGATGTTTCCCGTTAGACATAGGTAGGGAGGGGGGGAGGGGTTGTTGATGTATTGTATAATTCATTTATAAGTAATTAATTATTTGAAGCATGCGCACTAGGTCTACGATTTACCAATAACGTAACATAAATAAATATAAGTTACACAGAAATTACCACCTGTCAATCACTTTGTCCATAGGACTCTGGCATGAACTGGCAGAGTGATCTGTGTCATTATAATGGCGTCGAGGATTTTGGTTGTTAAAAAAGGAGGACATTCACCCGTCTGGCAATACTTTGGCTTTAGACCGAATGAAAGAGGACAGCCACAAGACACATCTGAAGTGATATGGGGAGTAGACCAGTTCGAAGGCAAATATCGTGGATGAGACGCAAAGCAGCCTTGCTTGACCCAAGTTACAGACGGGATCGCATGAAACCACCCGAGCTATAGGTCTAAGTGCCACAAAACTGGTTGCTGAGTCCGTCACCCAGCACTGCAAAAAGAAGTGAAAAAAGAGCCGGAGAATCGCCCATGCCGACTCAGCTTTGTCAACGGCGATGGACAATGGCATCGTCTATCAACCCAAACTTACCAAGGGTGTTTAGAAAACAAGAAAATGTGTTTGTTTATATTTTCATCATATCACCCACCCCAAAGAACAATACCAGAGGCATTAGCATGATAAAAGCTAAAAAATAAAAAAGTTAGTTCTTTTAGACTTTGGTTAGCGTTAACATTTTCAGTTCACATTACATTCTTAGCAGCTCGCACACGTTCACATTTTTACATCATAAAATTTCCAGTCATTTTTTTTAATCGGTGCAGTTATTGAAAGCATATTGTGATACAGATGTTGTTTCATTTTATAAAATACATTTTTGTGTTAATATATTTTTAATATATATTTCAAATCATAACTTACAGTTCATAAGGTCTACCTGAGCAATAGTAGGCCTATAAATTGACAATTTACAGAAATGGCAAATATTTTATGCGTTCCCTTTATATTGCGTTGTTCCTCAGATGGTCTCTACATCGCCCTGATGTAGACACACATTATTTACTGTCAAGTAGATTAATACAGTAAAATAATAAAAACAAGTCCTGCACTCACAGTTAATTCTGAAATTCAAATATCTTATTTGTCAGCCCCACTGCCTCTCCTCCTACTGACTCATTGGGGAAACACGTCACGGTGGCGCAGTGGGTAGCACGGTCGTCTCACAGCAAGAAGGTCGCTGGTTCTAGGCTCGGCTGGGGCAGGTGGCATTTCTGTGTGGAGTTTGCATGTTCTCCTCGTGATCGCGTGGGTTTTCTCCGGGTGCTGCGGTTTCCCCACAAGTCCAAAGACATGCGGAATAAGTGAATTGAATAAGAACGATTGCCCATAGTGTTAAAGTGTGAATGTGTGTGTGAATGTTTCCCAGCGATGGGTTGCGGCAGGGAAGGGCATCCGCTGTGTAAAACATATGCCAGTGAGTTGGCGGTTCATTACGCTGTGGCGACCCCGAAAGGGAATAAAGCCAACATGAAGATGAATGAATGAATGAATTCCATAAACCAGAGCCCAATAACTCTACTTTATTACATTTCATGATAAGCACCATGTTCTGTCCAAACGGAGTTCACTCCGACATCGTTTTTGAGAAAAGAGGAATGCCAAACTACAACACTGACTAGCACCCAATCACGGTCTGCTTAACTAATGATCCCAGGTCAGCTGTTTGTGTAATGAATCAAGAGGGGGTTAAATTCTTTATTTCTGGGTGTGTGGTACAAAAAAATATACATAAAAAAACCCCACCGGTTTTATGAATTGACAATGCAAAAATTCAGTAAGAAAGTTAGCAATGGGACTACCATTATAGGGCATATCAGACAATTGAAAGGATTTTTTTTTTGGAGAAACATTTAAAGGAGCATGAAGGCTCCAGGTTTCTATCTTTTCCTTGCTTCTTCATGTTTGAAAATCAATTTTTTTGGCTGTGACGTTTGTGTGTGTTTGCTTATCAATGGCACATCAGTCAGTACCTCACAATTATTGAGCCTCAGCTCTCTTTTTCTATGAGAAGAAATTTCATATTACTTATTAGTTACTCTAGTCACGTTGTAAGACCGATATGTAGTAAATGTATACTGTTGTAATGTATATAACTGTCATGAATATTTTTTTTTTTACTTTTTTTTATTAGTTGTCAGACTGGTATATTTAGAAATTTGATTTATTTGTGGCTTAAATAAGGCAGGGAACTTCTGAGCCTGTTAAAAGCCTCTGCTCTACACACCAGTACATGCCCAGGTTAGTTTTTGAAAAAAATTTCTGACAGACGAGGTGGATCTCATGGTCTTAAAACCTCTCAAGGTTGTAGACTCAAGAAACATAAGTAATCAACTATTTCCACATCTGATTTAAGCAGAACAGCAATCTAACAACACATTGGAGTGAGATATTTTTTATATACTATACTGAGGGTTTCTGTAAGGTAAAGACATATATCATGACATCAAAAACATGTACAAACGTTTTTGCATAATAAACATTATGCTTCAAACCCATTGTTTGAAACCATAAAAATCACTTTAATGTTTTGGGCATTTACGAAGGTTTTCTCGAACTCTGGCGACACTAAAAAAGCCTTCTACAAAATCAACTGTCATTTTTAGTCAATTTCTGGTAACCCTTACAATCACATTACATTTTTAACTTTTATGAGTCAAGTCAATATCTGTAAACTATCACTTTTAAAATGTTGATTATTTATCAACATTCTCAAGTATTTTCTTAAAACTGTCAACCCTAACCATCACTTTTAAGATTATGATGTTAAGTATATATGAGCCATTTCTCAAACAATAGCACGGCTAAACGATAACTTTATGTTTTTGAGCATTTATGCAAATCCCAAGGACAGCATCCGACAACCCCAAGCAACAACAAAAAAAAAACCCCATATCGAATGAGCTTTACATGGACATCGGAAAAATGGGCATGAACAATTATTTAAGCCCTAGAGCAGGGAATTTAAGACCCTTAATGTGGGCTTTTATATGTTTATACTTTTAAAGCCCCCGTGGAAACACTTTTAAAAAACTATTATAAATATGGAAAAGAGGACAAAAAGTAGCCTTTACCAAAGTTTAGTTAACTTGGTAAAAGATATAAAATATTTTACAAACTTGATAGTTCACTAATTTAATACACCATATGATAACACAAAACAAAGCAGGCTACATTCTTGAGGAAACCATACCGCAGGCATCACAACCAAAAGAAATCTTTAACCATCATTACAACCCCAAGTGACCTAAAACAACCTCAAACAGGTCAATGAGGTCATCAAGTTCAACACATCTTGCTGATCAACCAAACCAAAAAGTATAGGAGGCAGTCCTTGTCAAACTGCATCATCAAGTTAATATCAATAATAAAAAATAGCACCATAAAAAGCCCAGCTGAAGAAGATTGTGCCTGTTATAGCACTGATTTTTATTTGTGAAATATTTACAGTCACTACCACTACGACTTTGCAAGGCAATATAAAACAAATCTGTAAAAATAAAGCAGTAGTTTTGCAAAAAAGGTTTTTGATTAATGACAGCATCATAAAGATGTGAGCCCTGATCTCACTGCATTGTAATACTATGGCACACTTTATAACAATGCATTATCTATTAAAAAAAATATTAGCACATTTCTTTGACCCTCACATGAAATTCACATCATATGATATCAGGGAAACATGGAATTCAAAATACCATCACGTTAATATGTGAAACCAACAATCACTTTGACAACTGGAAGAAACAGACTGTGTTGACAATTACTTTTAGGTTGACGTATTCAACTATAATTTTGTTACGATGTAATACAACGCTAATAAAAAAGATATTGAAAAATTACCAATATAGTTGAAAATACAATGACCATTTACCTGCCTATGTTTAAACGTGATACTATCTGAACACATATTTTTACAATACATTACATTTATTGCCAGTTACATATTTAAAACGTTTAATGACGAACACATGAGATATTGTGTCAGAGGTGTTTACCTAGGTTTGTGAGCTTTATGTTGTTGGTTGAGCTGCTGCGCTGCTAATGCGAACGCTAACCCTAGTAGCACCTAAAATACGTAACTGCAAATATTCTCTCATTTTAACCATCATCTGTGCCTCGACTTACTGTCACATCAGATTGAGTGGGAGGCCATAATTTTTACCAAACATAAACAGTTTAAAATTACAGCTTTAACCTTTTTTGGTGAACAGGGAACAAATGAAGCACTATACAACAAAGCGCGGCCTATGGGGAGATCAGAAGCCCCGGTGTTTCCTGCGTAATCACCATAACCGCAAATTCCCGAAAAAACTACACTGCTACTCAAAGCTGGCAGGGATGGAATATAAATTGGCAAACTTGACGCATTTGTGCACGCCCGGTGTTTTTTGACAGCTGTTAGCGATATATTCACCTCTTTCTGGGTTGTTTCTGTCTGGCGCTACCGGGCGCGGCCTCGACACTCGTCGGGGTCTCCGGTTGGTCGCTCTGACGGAGTTCATTTGACGGGTTTCTGGTTAAAAGCAAACACCGTTTCAGCCCTTTTCTCAGTCTCCTTACACGGCGTTGAGGTGAAAAACAGTGGATACAATCCTAAATAGCATTGCACTTGAGAATCCGCTTAGTATGGGCTCAAAGGAAGCGGTTTTTACCGTCCGGTTGCTCTAGTACGAGAGCTCCGATTTCGATTTCCAAAGACAGGAGGAGCCATTTACACTTACGCACGCACGCACGCACGCACGCACACTCAACACACATACTAGAGTCCCATTTGGCGAAGTCTAAACAATACTGTAATAAATGTCTGCTAATGCAAGATATCTTATCAATTTAACTAGTAAACGAAACAAAAGAGTTCACCAACTCACTATCTTTCATTCACATTACATTTCTGCGATAGTTTCTTAATGACGTCACAATAGTTACTCTGGTCAGCCGTAATATAGCTTGAGTTTTTAGTAAACGTCTTGAATGAATAAAACTACTGTGCTCAGCTGCTCCAAGAGTGATGACTATTAACTCTTATTGACAGACGCATATTCTGTCAGAACTTTGATTTAATTATAGATTACTACGTTGAATTCAGTGAAGAGTTCTGACAGGATCTGCGTCAGAGTTCTATATATATATATATATATATATATATATATATATATATATATATATATATATATATATATATATATATATATATATATATATACAGGTACTCATTTGTGATTAAAAAAAAAAAAGTATGCTTGCATACATTCCTCGACAATAAATGTATTTCTGCTGTTGATTATACCAAATAATCACTGTCAGGATTGTGGATGATTTGATGAACCAGTAGCTCCATAAAATCATAGAAATTGATTATTGTGATCAGATGTGTTTCATTTGGGTTGAAGCTAAACTGTACAGGGACGTGACCCTCAAGGAAGCAGTATTTCCAGTGCTTTTACTGGGACAGGCATCATGCAGCATACTTTGTAAGCAGGTGGGCTCAATGAATTAATTTAACATTTCAGAAACATTAAATGTAATAATTAGCAATACGTTTTTAAAGGAGCAAAAAAAAAAACTCATAAACATAATCAGATTAAAATATAAATAACAACGTTTTTAAACACCCGAAAATAATTGTCAGAGACATATATAGAGAACGAATAAATTTTTCTGAACCCCCTGACCCCTGAAATAACGTTAGTCCAAAGTGTATCCACTAGAGGACACTAGAGTCAAATAATTAACGCAAGCATGCTCTCCCTCAATGTTTCTTTGTATCAGAAAAGATTTTAAAAAACGCCGCGGAAGGGAGCGGTTAATTACTTATATTTGTGCAACCAAGACATATTTTTCTAAATATATTTTAACACAATTTTAAATACATTTTAAATACATTTTGTGTAGAGCAGATTTTTTTGTCACTTTTCCCACATTTTGTTGAATTGTTTCTGTTTGACTTTCCAAGTTGTAAATATGTATTTAATTTCGCAAAATTGTCTTATAAAAATTGCCCAATAGTTTATTGCTCTTTCTGAGGGGAGTTAACATGTGCTCTCTGTGCTTTTGAGGGTTCCCTGATCTATTTCCAAAAACATGCCTCAGTTGAATTGGAAAAATTTAATTCTTCTTGTTAGTGGACGCCATATTCTGCTGAATGTGATCTAACCTCTTCAGAGATTTTTCTTTTGCCTCAATGAATTATCAAAGGAGGGAGCTCCTATAAATTCCTGCTTCAATGCTTGTATAAAACCTCCAAAAGCAACACACGTTCTTTATTAAAAATTCAAGGAAAACACTTATTTAATACACTGAGAGGTCATTTTCTTGAGCACATGCAACAGCATCTCACAGCTTACCTTCACACATCTACTTCTCACACTGAGAGCATGTCAGTCTGCAGCCAGCACACATGCTGAGGCTCCAGCAGAGAGCATGCCGGGAGTCAGAGGCTCCTCCTGATCCACTTCTGCTTCTGCGTCTGAGGAGGCAGCTCAGAAGGAAAACTCTTCTGCTTTCTAATATCAATGCAGTTGACGTGTGAAAAGCTTCTGCCAACTCAGACAGTGCGGGATGAAGCCCTGGACGTGAGCGAAGCATCAGCAGGACCCATCAGCCATCTGTCCTCGGGCCCCAACGCCAGCCTGAACTCAGGGACTCGATGAACCTGCATCTCTCTTTGGCAACCACTGACATCTTTTTAATTAAGTCAAATACTTTTATATTAACAATGTTTATTGTTTTATTAATCTAAATCTCTTACAATAAGCCTATGAACGTGTCAAAAGTGATTCGAAGGTCAGTTAGTTACAAATACATTTTGTTGTGATCTCAATTAATAATGTGGGTAAATGTGAACTCAAGATCAGAAAAAAATATTTCAATTATACAACAAAACAAAACTTGTTTGTACAAAAAAAGTTAATATTAAGAGAACGAGAAAATATTTATTTGTTTGTTTGTTGTTTGGTTAATTTAATTTTATGTATTTATTTATTTAGTAAGTCAGATAATTTTTCATTTATTTTTAAAAATGTTATTTATTTAGTTAGGTAATTTTATTTATTTATTTTGTTTGGATTTATTCTGTCTGTTGGTTTTTATTTATTTAGTTATTTAGTATTTTTTTATTTATTTAGTATAAATATTTATTTATATATATTTTTTCATTTTTATTTATTTAAATTGTTTTGATTTAGTTTATATTGATTGATTTATTTATTTATTCAATCTATTGATTGATTAGAGAGACAAGTATTTGTTTTGGTTGAAAATTGGTTATTATCAAGACTCCAATGACTTTAATAGTTTGAGCAGACTAACTTTAAATATTTTAATTGGAATATAAAAAGATAATAAATCAATTATCTATTTTAGTAAAGTGTCTGAACCAATACAGCGCAAATAGAGTAAAACATCAACAAGTTTGAAACTATTAAAATTCATTTTCATTTTCTATATAGTCTTTTTTAAGGAGGCGGTTAATATCCTTATGGCTTGTCTGGGAGGTCTTTTTCACTTTTACTGTCCTATTTATGGTAATGAACCATCTGCCCCTTTTTCTTTCATTCTTTTTCTCAGTGTCAGCACAAGACAAAGAGGAGTGGATGCTCCTTCAAAAATGTTACATTTCAGAAACCTAAGCAGAAACTGGAGAGATACAAAATCACCAGACATGAAAATCAATTAAACAAATCTACATTTATGGATTTCACACTTTTCTCTGATAGAAACAATCAACACCTATTTAGGAATTAAAAAACCATCCAGATATAGTAACTGTATGTAAAGATAAGCTTGCAAAAGTTGAGATATAAAGATTTCCTCACCAGGAATTCAGTGCTTCTATCAAGCCAACAGAACAGCACCTCCAGTGGTGGGGGTTAATGTTTTTACATTTAATTGGACAGTACCTACTTCACCTACTGAGAACTGCCAGTAGGTGGAGTTAGTACCTGCTGAATCAAATTAATTTATTTGATAGTGACAGATAATGACTATTTAACTGGCTGATAGCATCCAATACACCTCTTAGATTTTTTCCTCACTGCTCCACATGCATCCCGGTTGCATAGAAACGGAAGGCCCAATCTGCCCCATGGACACACACAGACACTCGCCCCGCTCTTCATTAGCTCTGCTCACTGATGCGGCGACAGAGAGGGAGCACACTCCCACTAAAACCACTGACAGGCCCACATACAGTATATATAGATATGCACTGGAGACTGAGAAACACATAAACTGTTGTGCACATTTTCACAAACAGTCTACATTAATAAAGTGTAATGTAAAAATGCATGTACAGTGCATTGTTCATTGCAATGCAATGCATTTGCATGCTCAGTTTTGGTGTTGTAATTTCGAGTTTAACTAGCTCTGTGCTCTGAATATTCTCTTCTATTAACATCGGTTTCAAATAATAAAAAGGATATTTGCCCCAAAAAACAGTTGAGGGCTGAATGGTTAACTTTTCTATATACATATTTGATAGTCACAGTCAAAGCAGTTGTTTTTCTTTCCCAGGGGGAACTGTGGCATTTTCAGTCAGAACACTGAGGGTAGGTTTAGCATGTGGAACGGCCCAAATGCCACTGATGGTGCCAATGACAGCGACAGTAACAGCGTCACCATTGTCCCACAGGACAAAAGTGCACTTGTGCCTGAGGCCGTGGGTGAGGGGCAGTGGGTGAGAGAGAAAAAGATAGAGTGACTCCCTCCCATCACCAACTGAGTCAAAATCAATCACTGTGCATGTCCAAAAACTGAGAATGCACATGCAAAACCTATACACTGCTTTCTGTTGTGATGTGGTCTATAGTAGCCAGTGTTTACTTGAGATTGTTAGTTCTCCTAGTCACTTTGGCTCTAGTTAATATTGATGTGTCGTTACTAGGGTGGGGTTATGCCGTTGCCATGTCATTGTTTTGCAGTGTTGCTGTTAATAGCCAATTTCTCACATTGTATTTCCTCTTTTTGGTGTCGTTTTGTTTATATTTCAGTTTGTGTCGCTGATGGTTGCCTGTTTGGGGTCAGCCCATTCTGAGTGGTGTTTCCATTTTCTCCTTGTGCTTGCTCAAGGAGGGTCTCTCATACTTCCTGCTACAGTTCAAAAACATTCATTGGGTGAGGTGAAGACTTCTTGCTTGCATGGGTAAATTTGAGAGTAAATACAGAGAGAATGTTGTTCTGCAATGGACTAGCAATCTGTTCAGTAGCTCAACTACTGAGTTTGTTAAGAAAATAAATATACATACCACAGGTTATGTGGTATATGGAATGTTGTTGTTTTTCCTCCTCTGTCTTTTTTTCCTCCTCTGTCTTTATCTTCTTCCTTTATTTCCTCCCTGCTATGGTTTATTGATCAGTTGATACAATTTCTATTATGAGCAAGCTGAGATAGACTTTGACGGTGTATCAGATTGCATATTTTCTCTCCCCTAATGTAAGTCGCTTTGGACAAAAGCGTCTGCCAAATGCATAAATGTAAATGTAAAAAAGAATAACCCTGAATTCTTTTACTGAAAAGAAAACATAAAAAAAACATTACTCTTGTATGCAATAAGTATTAGAGTGTAAAAGCTATATCACTAATTGATGATGAAGATGCATGATTTTTCAATTATTTTATATGCTTGGGACAAATTTCAGTGTTTTGAAACAATGTTTTCTTGTTGGTAGAGTCACAACTGGTAAATGTATAAAATTTTGTAAAAATCGACAGCTTTAAAACAACTAAGCTTTCAGAGTTGCAGTGATTTCTGAATTGTGTTTTAGAGCTGATTTGAATTCAGTATTTGTGAACTGTGAGCGTGTTTGGATGAGATGTTGTCATTCTCAAAACCTCCTGGTATTTACTACACCTCTTTACAACCCCTCTTGGGTAGAGTTGTTAATTGCTATCTCCCATCTAAGCAAACTTTTAAGAAAATGGGGGATTGATAAAGTAGTTGTATAGGTTGTCATAAGAGCAGGGTCTGGTTTTAAGGTGTTAGAGAAGATCACACAAGGATTCTCTCCAAACAGGAGAACAGAGAGCCATGGCAGTTGGTTTGGCTGATTATGGATTTTCAATAAAATCATGATTTAATCTGTCTTTTAAAATATTTTTTCAATCCTAGTAATTGTAATTCAACAAAATGGCTTGTCGCTCCACCTGCTCATTTATGAGCATAGGTGGGTAAATTATCCAAAAATGTACTCAAGTGAAAGTACTATTTTCAACTATTTGTTAAAGAAGGAGTTGTCCTCAGGAGTGCAGAGAATTCCAGCTGGGAATTCTGATTATTTCTCAAAATCTCAAATCAAAATGAAATCGCTGCAGAACCCCCATGTGGCTTTCAGACTGACTTAAGAAAAATGCACAGAGAGCTTTATGGAATGGGATCACATTGCATCAGATGAAGTGGAGTCACTGGACATTATCTATTGCTTCTCCACCTGAGCTCATCTGATGGGGGATTTGGGTTTGGTGATTACAAGAGAGCATTAATTATAAAGTTTAGGAACTCTGCATGCTTAAATACACAAAGGGGTTTTGGAATAATTCCATGCGTCCAATTGTAACAACAGCTTGAAGCTGCCTCATTCCTCACAAATTCCCATAAACACTCACCTAAACCTTCTGGACAATCTTCCCAGAAGACTTGATGCTGTTATAACTGCTAAGGATGGACTGATGACACATTGAACCCTTTGGGTTACGAATGGAATGCCACTGAAGTTCACTTGCGACTCAAGGCTGAAGAGCGAATACCTTTATGTCAGATGACTTAGTGAGTCCGATGAACGTGAGAGTAAATGTATCCCCGAGAAAATGGACTGAGTTCTGATCAGGTTGTTTGTCATCCTGATTTCCACCTAAAGCCAAACATCAACCCATGTTATACTTTCCTTAATGATCCAGCTTTTAGTGTCTCAATATTTCATCAGTGAATCTCCCGAGATTTTAGTCCCTAAACAGCAGCAACATGACCAAATGACTTATTTATCTTGCATAGCCAATAAAGCTCAGACATTGGGTTAATTGCTCTGAACGCCTTAGTGAGGGAAGTGTTTTATTGGCACCAGGTGTCAATCAGCTCAGATAAGTGTCAAGCAGGAGCTGTTGACACATTTCATAAAGTCCACAGACTCACACAAAGGCCTGACAAACACTGACTTCTGTACGCAAACACACACGCCTCTGTCACAGTGTTTAATAAAAGTCCCAGTGTCTGGCAACGCCTCCTGTGGCAATCGCCCTACACATGCACATGCACAGTTCTCTCATGCAGAGCTGTACAATCACAAGCTGATTGTGTCTAAAGGATTCTTGGTTCTAAAGGGAATTCATGTGGCTGCAGAGATCCTACTAAAAAAATTATAAACAGAGGATCATTGAGTAAAACTACAAGCACTTCGGAAATTGACTTACTTAGCTAATATTCATTGCATTAAAATTACCAACTGGAAAAAGTACTGAGCTCTTATTTATGAGCTAAATAATATAAAGCAAAATTATACTTGTCAAACTTAAGCAAGGGGTGTTAAGGGGATATTTAAAAACTTGCAGGAGGATTGTCTGTTATCAGGGTATAGCGAAAATATGTTAAATTAAAATATATTGTAGCTCTTCTGCTGGCGGCCCTTTTACTGAATATTACCTTTTAGTGATTGATTGCTTGTAACAATCAAGAAGGACAGTCTGTACATTCTGTAAAGGTTCAGGGCATGCTACACCTTTTTAGAAGGTTGCTAGAAGTTCGACTTCTACCAGTGGTGCTTTAAGGCCTCATTTAAAAATGAGAATCTCACTTTAATGGCTCACTCTGGTTTAAGCTTGGTGCAATCCTCTAGAAAGCCAGATATGCACACTTCCATCATAACCTGTGCATAAATTAAACATAAGAATGGTTGAATTAGACATTGTAATGTTTCTTTTCCAAGTTTCTCAATACTGGACATAATTAAAAGTATTGTGAGACAACAAAATAGAAACTACCCAAACGGGTGTGCCATAGTTAGTCTGCACTTGTCCTCAGATGAATGCAAATAGTTCTTGTTTACCCGGTTTGGCTGCCTTTACAGCTTTATCAATGCAAATGATCCTAAATCACCAGCGAGTGGAGACACATTATTTAAAATTTTGAAACTGAACAACAAAATCTGAGTTGGGGATGTTATGAAGATCATGAAAACTGTAAAAATCACACCATAGCTACAGTTAAATGCTGTAAAACTGGGAAACGCAATAGCAAACAAATAGTCCCAGACCAGTCTGAACGACCCTGCTCACTGCCCATACTAACCCAATTTTTCCTCAGTTATTTCAATTTAACAACCCAAGAAATATAAATACAATAGATACACATTGATACAAAAACGAAATGATAAATTTTTGCAAATGTTTTTCCAATGATTTTTTTTGCAGTGTTTGGTTGGTTTTTAATGCAATTGAGGATGAGGACCGCAGTCATGGGTTTCCAGGTTGAAGACATTAAAGAGCTCCCTTAATTCAATAACCTCTCTGATGCCAGATACTGTGTCACAACTTGTTTTGATCAACTACAGCAAACATGCAATCCGTTAGAGAGCCTTAACACATTCATTGTTAAATCACTTCACCCAAATGAATGACTTGCACGCAATCCAAGATGCTTCCTGCTTAGAATTCTTTCAGATTGCATTTTGAAGGTTACATTTTGAAGGCTTTAAGAAGTAAAGGGTTAATTGTATAAACTCTATCTAAACATAGAATCGTATTGTATATGTTACAGTAAATCTCTGAATTTTTCTGGCCCGTTCTGAGTGACATTTGTGCTAAATAAGCAAACAAATCACATATTTTTCAAACAAACATAATTGGCCTGGCCAGAAAAATTGACAGACAAATTAACTGTAACCATTTTGCAAAAAAAAAGTACTTTAGGTTTATTTCAGGTATTCTATTCAGAAAAGGAAACTTGTATATTATATTCATTCAGTAGACATAAACTGGTGTATTTGAAACATTTATTTCCTTTGTTTTCATTATTATAATTGCCAACTAATGAAAACTTAAAATTCAAAAATTCTCAGATGTTAACATTGTGGAAGAATCAATATTGAAGCTACCTGGTTCTAATCTAATCAACTAATAAAGTTAAAACATATGAAAATGCCTTTAAATGGTCTTTCTGTCTAGTTCTGTTGGCTACACAATAATGTGGAAGATTAAACAGTTTCCCACTAGACAACCATCGACATCTTGCACAAGGAGGATAAGACACAAAGGGTGATTGCAAAACAAGCTGGTTGTTAACAGAGGTTTGAGAGCCAAAGGTAACGAAAAGATGCAGTGGAAATAAAAAGTAAATAGAGACCACTGCAGCCTGGAGAGGACAAGATTCACTATTTGAACAGATTTACGAAAACAAATTTTTAATTCTATTCTAATTATTTGACCGGCACTTGTATATATCTTAATAATATAGCTTCCAAAGATGGCTCATTATGAAAAATTTGCATCTTTAAAGTTGCCAGTCAGGATAATTATCTAAAAAAAACAAAGAAACATTTAAAACCTTCTTAGCATCACTCAATCCAATCATAAACAGCATGAAAGAACATGAAAACAGTCCTTTCCAACATAGTGTGTAGAGTTTTTTTTTGCACAACAATGCATCTAATCATTAGGCATATTGCTTGTCTTCAGCCTGTGTTTGTTGGTAGTGTGGTGTAAGAAATTCTGCTCTGTCTAGTTCATTTGAAGTCATTTGCTTGACCCACAATGAATTATGGTACACAACCTGATTCCAGAGACAGGCCACATTTCTTTTGTGACACACTAAATTAAATCTTGAAAGTCCATAAGTTCTGTGTGAGTAAAAACTAGATAAATGAGTGTGGTGCTGAACTTACAGGCGACCTGTTCAAAGCTCATTTATGGCTGTCAAAAAAGTGACTACACCACCATAGCTATGTATGATATCAGTGCTGAAAAAGGAGTGACAATAACAAACCCCTTTTAGTTTTTATTTCAACAAAAATGGAATGATGTAAATTGAAAAATTATTTGGAACTTAGATTGACTCGTATTTGGACCCAGCCTCAAGTGACCAGTCTTTGCAGTGGCAGGCATGTGGTGCTCCACAGTTCTTTTTGCATAATTAGTTTTTTTTTTTTTTTTTTTTTTTTTTTACTTTTCATCACATTTACTGGAAGTGACTTTTTATGTGACAATACTTGAATGTTGCAAACGGCATAGACTTCCAGGAATGTTTAAAATCTGAGTAGAAAATAACATATAGGCTTGAATCTACTTTTTTTAGGGGAATTGTCTACTTAATGGAGTGTTTTATTAGGTTAAAGGCCATAGTAATGAAGTGGACCGCCTGAATATAGTGAGTAGGCAGGCGAGCTGTATGACTGGCGGTTTATGCTTACTTTCAAATGGTCTGATTCATTTTCAGCATGAAAGGCTCTCAGTAAGCTGAACACAGCAGCCGCCATCCTGCTCAGATTTATGGGCTATAAAAACAGCAGGCTATCTGACCACTACACTGCACACTAGACTACACACACTTCTCTTTAGCATCTCTGAGGGATGTTGAACAACATCGCATGGCTTGGAGAATATCTCAATTCAAGTATAAATGTAAATCTCTTCAGTTGCTAAAAGGAAATTCCATCCACAAATATTTTACTTGATTGGATCTGATTATATTTGAGTTGATTTGTTTTATCTGTAAAGAGCTTTATATGCAGGTTTGTTACGTGTGTTACGTTCAGTGTATCTTCACAGTCAAGCTGTCACTTATTCGGATACAACAAGTGGCTACTTCACAAGTTGCTTACATAGAATAGCTCAGCTTTGCTGCTGTATTTAGAGAGCACGAGGGAAGATAACTATGCGAGCTAGCTAGACCAGACAGAGTAGTGTGTAGGATGAATGTAGGATTTTGCTTTCAGTGAATGAATAGAGTATGTGACTTGTATTCTAAATATGGAAACAGTTGATTTGATTGCTAATTATACCTTGCTCTACTCTCAAAATTATTTTCCATGAAATTTAAACATCCTGAGAAGCCTAACTAATAAACAGACAGAAAACTTTGTCATAACCAATCACAAGATAAAAACGATAAAAACTCATTAAAGTACATTTTTTGACACCCTTGCAAAACCTGAAAATGCTTTAGATGATGCTTGGCAACACTTTGTAGCATTAGAAGGAGAATAAATCTTAGTGAAATTTTGAAATTTTGCTATATATGATGATTACAAAAAGTAAAACATAGAGTATATGGATCACAATAATGAAAATATGTCAAGGTACTATTTGTTGACAATCATCTAATAACCACTTTACATTCGCTGTGTTATATACTTCTTTAAGGAATTATTGGCCTTATAAAATAAGGCTTGCTTTTTCTTCCTCTAATCTAGTTGTTATGCTGGAACCAGATTCTAGAAAATTAAGATGCATTTCAATTTAAAAGAAACCGTTCCCATTTAATCATGGTTGCATTGGATCCGATGGTAATGTTAAATAACAACAGACGCATCGTGCGCTTTTTTACAGTATAATTGCATGTAACAAAAAAGCACTAAGCAGCTTACATCCAAAATACAGGTGGTTTGACTGAATACAGAGCACTTCGATGAGCAGGATCGAATCAGAAGGAAAAACCACAAGTCCACTCTAAACATGACTACTTTCCGTTACTATGCTGCCCATAAGTGTAGCCCGCTTCCACAACAAAATGTAGAATTTAAACTACACTAGTAAATTACTTGCTGACACTGTTGCAACCCAGTTCATCCAAAATAACTTTGAATTTGTTTAATGTCTCATTCTATTTTTCAATCGATTTATAAAGCAGCTTGACTTAGGGTATAATATGACTTTTGTGGATTTTTGTCCACTGGTGTCTCATTTTTTCCTGTGAGAATAAAAATGTTTCCAAAATGTTGATTGTTAAATTGTATTCTATCCCGAGTTGTAATAAATACACCCTGAAAAACTGTGCTAAAATATCTATAAGGCTCTATTACCAAAACCTTTTATTTTATAGTATACAGTAAACTTGTATATATACGGTAAAATATATAAAACTCACAAGTCATTTTCTGTCTTTAACTTATTAGTTTAACCTAATATATTTAGTTAAAATTGAGAGGCTCTGTGTTTTAATTTAATTTTAGTTTAACTTTCTTTAGTCTACCAAAAAAAGGCCTGGTAAGGGGTTAATTTTAACTTTCTAGTTTCCTTGCCAACTTTCTGTGCATGTGCATAACAAAAAATAAATTTTCACCATAATTCATTGGATCTAATGATTTAATAAAGAAGTTTAATTTTTTATTTTAATTTTGACTTTTATTTTGATTTGAAACGTATTAACTCAAGCTAAAGCATGTGTTGTTATTTTAGTGCCATTGCAACTGAAGCACAGAATCCAGTTGGTCTAGTTTCACAAGCAGAAACGGGTCATGTTTCAGAAGCACAGACTGTTACAATGACCTGAATCCCTCTCGGATAAATCCCTGCTATTATCATCATCTCTAAACTATGGGTTTCATAGCACACATAAGCACCAGTCTAGAGCTGTTTAAAAACCTCTTTATCATCAATCATTCAATCAGCGACACTGCTCGTCTCTCTTTTTCTTTCAAAAACACACAAGCTAAAACACATAGGATTAGGAGCAAAGAACAGACATGACTTGGGATCGTTTCTTAAATTATTGATGAATAGAACAAAGCAAAAATAACTATTCTTCTTAAAGATAAAGATATTTTAGGCAGTAAAAAGAAAAATATTTAACATAAGGTGAGTTTTTAGTCCGTAAGTTTGTAATTTAAACAGCGTTTAGGGCAAATGTGTTTGTCTTTGCAAGCTAGTGTGAAAGTAGCAGTCTGATGAGAAATAGCACACGCACCGATGAGGTCATAAGTTAAATACACTGAAAACTGAGAAACGTATGAAATCACCACAATTCATCCAACATTCAGATGAACTTATTTCCAATTTCTTTGGGTTATGGGGAATATATTTGGAAAATGAATAAAACTGCTACTTTAATGCCAAAAATGTTTGGGATTTGTGTCGCACAATTGGAACAAATGTGGTTTGTACGTTCCACCATGCTTGCATTTGTTTGTTTCAATACGAGCTGATCCCTCATGACTCAAAGGTTTTGATGAGCTGTCATATGAGAATAATTAATTCCAGTTTTCTCTATTTCTGTTGTCAAAAAAAATGTCAATGTGTTTATGTCAATAATTTGATGTAGTTTTGCCCTTGAGTTCATGAAAAACACTGTTTTATATATTCATTCTTTGTTGATTGAACAAGCTCTTTGGGCCTTAACAACACTTTAACCTCGCTAACTCCTTTCACACCATGTTTTACACCATGCAGGCTTGTTAAACTTAGACCATGCTGGCTTTAAGCTTGACTAAAATAACACTTCACACTCCTAATTATCTCACCCTATAGAGACAGGAAAAAAGTGGATTTAAAAATTGTCTGCCACCAGACGGCAACCTCCCACTTTTCCTCCAGACAGAAGTAATCGGAGGTGTTATTCCTTGACTGAGCAGTCACTGGTTCCAGAAAGGGAGCAGATTTCCATTGACACCCATGTTAAAAATTTGTATTTTTACATCGAAATAAAAGCATCTAATGCCTGGTAATAAGGTATATTTATTTATTACAAAATAATAATTTAATTTCTCATTTTGACCTTCATGACAAGTCTGAGGGGGTGAATTTTCAATACACTTTTGTTTATAAAATGAATTACAGTTTGACAGTTTCACTGACACTTCATTTCCCCTCATTTCCGATCCACCAAATTGTGTCTTTTTTACCCATTTTTGACTCTTCAATAGTGATACGTTGTCAATCAATCCCTGCTACCGATTTTAAAGATGACAGACTTTAATAACTTATATATATTTTCATTACTTAGGTACCCACTTGCAACTCAACGTCTAAAGTTGGCCTATTTTGAAAAAAAATATTACTTATTTTTACTTATTAACAACAAACCTAACAGCTAAACAATACTGTATTTTGAACATTTGAAGTTACTCTGTTAATTCCTATTTGATCAAATTGTGTGATACATTTTTTTTTACAGATACAATACAAGACATTGGAATAGAATCCAAGATGTACGGTTGTCCTTGAAATAGAATTAGAGAGACAAAATATGGTTCCATTTTATTGTGAACTGAAGCAAAATAAAGTTTGTATACTTTTTAATGTTTACTTTGTATATTTTGACAATGATTTTAGCTTTTGTGGCCAAGTTTTTAAAAAGTAGACAAAAAAAAAGAATCTATTAAACAGTCTTTTATCGTCTTGTATGCTTTTAATCCTATGATGTAAGATGTGTTTACAAACTAACGCAAGCAAACAAACAAAAAAGCAATACATATACGAATTTATTTCTGAAAGCATGTAAAGCCTTCGCGCTATCCAGATGTATATTCACGCAGTATATTTTCATACAAATAATAAAAAGGAAGACAAACGAGTAATGTTAAAGTTTAAGCGTGAGCTGTCCCTTTAAAAGGGAAAAAAATGGTGAGAACGCATTAAATAGAGTGGAATGGCGCGCGCTGCAGCAGTTGCCAGGGGACATCGAAGGGGAGGGGCTATGATTGGCTGAAGTGGGCCTGTTGCCTTGACAACGGTGGAGGGGTTTGGTAGCGTTGCTGTGCAGCGTGATCAGTGCGCAGCGCGCCGCGGATGGAGGAAGGAACAGTTTGAGCCTCGCCACTCGGACTAAAAACTGCAAAAAAACAGCTGACTGTGAGTAAATAAGTCTACTTTTACGCGTACTGAGAGGTTGATAGAGTTCAAATATGTGTGTCTAAATTATAAACTTCAGACTGGAGGGTAAAAGTGAGGTGAAAGGCATGGGTGGGTAATTTTGTTTTGTTTTATTGTTCACGAATCTGTAACATTTTCCGATTTGGCAAGAGACTCGAGAGAGTTATTCCTGAGAGATTACAGGATGAACTTTACATTCAGTTACGAAAACAAAGATGAAAAGCCAAGGGCGGGTCTGTCAGGCTTCCTGTATTGTGTCGAAAGTGCTCTTGTTTGTTATTTCGTGTTGAATTTAACGACTTTTGTTTGGGATTTTATTTGTGCGAACCACTAGGAGTCATTGAAAGGCGAGCAGGATTCCGTAGCTTCGTCTGCCATGTGCTGAAATGAAACAAACAACTTTCTTTTGTGGTCGAGAACACTTTGCCTTGCTGTTTAGAGCACGTTTATTAATTTTAACTAGCAACGGCATTGTATCACATCGTTGAGGCTATGTTGGTCTTTGAAATACTGAAATGTGGCAAATTTGTTTAATTAAATTGGTTGTGTCCTTTCGATTTTGTTTGGGGTCTGTTTGTGTCTGTTTTGACATTTTTAAAATAGACATTCTCCAATCAAAATAAATTAGTTTTGATTAGTTGTTTACTACTTCAATAGCTGCAAGTGTTATTTCAGTTCGAATATGATACAAATCTATTGCATTTTCATTTTAAAGGTGAAAAAAGGATGCCAATTGTACACACGCTGATATGATTATTTGGGGTATTTATGACAATTTTGTTTTAAAGTATGAATACAATAGAAAAGGTGCCTTTACCAGTCAATAAGTTAAACTGACCAATCAAAAGCCTCCTTCATGACTTCCAGGAGTCCAGAACGCCCTCAGAAAAATGTTCTGGCTAGTTGGACGACTTTCAGTCACATCTCACAAAAAAAAACTTTTAAATAGGACATCGCCTTGAATTTAGGTAGTCCAAGTCTAAGGCATGTACTTTTCCCAGGAGCAGATATTTGACAGAAAAACATGTGTAAACACTGATTTAGCTGTAGATATTGTTAACTTGCGTTGCTTATACAAACTGGGATAAATGTTTCATTATACAATATTTAGGAACAGAAATCTGGTCACATCTTCACTTGTTGGATGCTGTTAATAGTTTTAGTTGGTTATGCGGAATAATATAGAAATATTTGTGTGCGTATGTCAGGATTCTCCTCTCATATTGCCTTGGCCTTAGTGAATCTAAATTGAAGGATGTAGTACAAACAACACTGTGAAGTTACTGTCGTGTGAGTCATTACACCTACACTGCAGGAAATCTGTTGATACACATGCTTGCCATACCTCACGTTTCAGGAAATATTTAACTTAAAACAAAAAGATTCTCCAAAACATAGTTTTCTTTTTTTAAATGTGATTTAAGTGTATGAAATCACTTACATTATGTGGTAGACCTTAAGTAATCAGGTACTTGCGTTACTGTTTTTCACACGTAAACAGTCTGTTTAGTGAAATCTTTTGTGTTTTTGACATGTCTGGACCTGGACAAAATTCATTTTAAAGCTTCCGATTCTCCAACTTATTGTAAAGAGTCTATCTTCACTCTCTGAATTAGCACATAATTGACATGGGTTTGCAAGTTTGCAGCTAGGCTTTTAAAGGGAGTTTGTGGACGAATTTTTGTATAGAAGATGGGAAAAACTAGTTTCAAACACCCTTGTCTGTGTGAATATGGTCTTAAAGGAATAAAACCTTAAAAATTAAAAAAACGTAAAAATTTTCACGTTGCTACCTTTAAACAGGTTATGCCATTTAGTGTCATCTGTAGCTAAAGTAGGCATGTGAAATAATCAGTTTTTCATATTGCAAAATATTTATTAAAAAGGATTTTCTATGCTTATCGTTCAAACTGTGAGTGTTTACATTACAGAGTACTCCACATGCGCCAGTCTCAGCTTTAGCCCAGTGCATTTGCTTCTGTTTTTGCATCTGTGAACAACAGAGAAAGAACGTTCTAAAAGTGAAAAATTTACATTTTCCTTTTTTTTTGCAGGTATTTGACATCTTATTATTGATATTAGTTATATTCATTAATGTTAATTACCAGCTTACTAATTCTACATGACATCATCAGTAGTTTACGAGATCATGAGTAAAGTAAAGTATTAATGACGGGTTTAACTGAAGGACTGTATGGCTGGATGCATGTGTTCTTCCTGGGAGACTTCAGCCTGTTAGTGTGTTTTGAAAGGAGCAGTTTCCATATGAGCCCCATTCACTGCAAGCTTGACCTCATTGACATGATGCAATCTGTTCACAGCATACTCACTTTCAGAGAGTCGCTGCTCATTGAATGAAAATACTCTGTTATTGTTCTCCTAAAGGTTCCATTCAACAACACAACTTGTAATGTCTCAAACTCATAGCTCACTTTCTTCAGTATTTAAAGGAGTATTCACCCAAACATGAAAAAAACAATGTTCACCTGTTCGAGGTGTTCAAAATTGACTGAACACAGAAACGTTTAAAGGTTCAGTTACATTGCGCTTTTTAATATGTTGTTCACATTGGTCTAATTGTATGGGAAACGTGATTCTGTAACTTATAAAGTCTCTATTTTTAGTTAAAATCGAATTCAATCTCTTCAGTTTCTAGCCAAGATTATTCCTGAAATGTGCTGATTTTAATTTGGCAAACTTTGTAACCACTCCCCAGTTATTCAATTATTGTAAAAACCAATTTTAAAAGAAAAAATGTAGTTTTTTGTTCGGGAACATTCATGGTTCGATTTTTGATTCAATTGACTTTATTTTTACATCACTATAACAGCCAGTAAAATCTCAACATGCCATGGCCCCTTTAAGAGCCCTGTTCCAAATGGAAACATTTTTAACTACAAAATCAAAATGTTAATTTTACCTTAGATATTTAAATAGTTTACCTTCTTTATTCTTCCTAATCAGTTGCTGAGCTGATATATGTCCTCATTAATGTCAAAAAGTTAATTGAGTTAGACTCTTGAAATCATTTAGAGGAAGGGGTGGATTTTCACCTCTATAGTCAACAGATGGTGTTTGCTGATAGCGAGACCCAAGATAAACAGCATACTATGAGAACAATAAGATAAAGAAACAACGGCTCAACTCAGCCAGTTGTTTAAGTGCCTCTTTAGTAGTTCTGAAGAAAGCCATTCCTTGGTGTGGAGAAACATTTATTTGGTAGGATCTTTTAGGCATGATAAAATTAAGGTTGGATCTGCAGTCTCGATTTGAATAATCATGAAGTGAATAAGTTTAAATACCTCTCTTTAGCCCATAACTGCTAAATTAGGGCCTCTAGTGGGATTGATCCCTCTCATATTAGATCTCAGTGAGGAAGAAAGATATCTTAATTCTTTGGTATTTTGTAGCTTCTTTGGTCACACAGCTCTTTTGCAATGCAGTTGAAGCAATCTTGAAAGTCTGTAGAGAGGAAGTGTTCACTGATGAGGATGTGAACTGGATGAATGGATATTTTCCCGGATGGGTGTTACAGACGTTATGGGGTGTCCTGTCTTAGACTTGGAAATAAACACATGAGAGAAGCTCCTTTCGTACGTTTCCAAAGCCAAATTGGAGTGATTGGGAAGCCTAAGGGTAACTTGTGCGTTCTGGGTTACTTGATTAGTTATTTCTGCAGAGGATATGGATGCCTTAACTACATCTCAATTAACTGAGTGGACGATTTAAGATGGAAGAGTGTTTCTGGGAGTAATTTACTTTGAGAGCTTGATTAAACAAGCTCAGTATGTGGAGGATAGCATTGTCAGGATTGTGGATAAGATTCTTGGGGAAAAGCAAGAGGTTTATCTTTCAAGCTATGTCCACACATAGCCAGTTAATATTTAAAGCAGAGTTTTCTTATAATCACCACACAATACACACCAGCACAGGTAGAAAAAAAATCTCCATCCACACCAATATGCAAAAACTCTCCTAAAACTCTGTAAAGAGCAAGTCATTCCACTAGAGAGCAACTGACTCCTCAACCCGGAAGTTATAATAGCCAATCAGAAGCTTCTCTCAGCTTCTGAGCATATTAGTGCTTTTCTTCAAAGACTAGGAAAAGGAGAATATAAAATGAAAAGGTAAATGTATCTGCTATGACAAATTGTATCAAACTTGGGGCAATTGTTCATCATCCCAAAGATCTACGACACTCATTGTTCAGACAAATCCATCAAGCAAGCAGATTACTTGATGCAACTTGTTTTAGAAAATAACAGATCCTTCGCTGTAAAGAATGTTTTCGTGTTCTTCTTGAGTTGATAGTGTGTGCAGATGAGTGACAAAAAGCAGTTTATAAATGCCCAAGATAAGCACACATGTACTGGTCGACATGGCCATAGAAGTAAACACAAACTCTAGACTCCTCATGTGGAGTTGTATTGTATTTTTTTACAGCTCAGTTATTAGCATGTTCAAACTGACATTTTTAATGCTAATTCAATTAGGAGCAAATATTAGGTTAAGCAATTTCTTCCAGTGTGAAAAAACCCAACAATGAGTGTAATATATCTTTAAAATGTAAAGATGTTAATGGGTGATTTATAATTACAGGTTATTGTGCCATTTTTATGAATCTCCAAAACAGCTGATCTCTGCAGGTTTTGGGTTATGAGAGCTTTGAACAGAGAGGGCATCTAAGCACAGATTGAGCAGTGAAACTTTGATTGTAATAAAAGTCTGGTAGTAAAGCAGGCTTAGACCCATTATTTCAGTTGTTTTCCTACTTTCTGAAAACTTGAGTGAACTCTTCTGTCTGTGTGCATGTGAAAAAGAAAGGTTGACACTGAAGGTAAAAATTCTATTAGGACATTTGAGTGAAAATCAGTTTAAACCAGTTAACACGCAATCTGTAATTTTTTCAAACTTCAAACAAATAGATTCTTTTCTCTTTTTCTATCAGAAATAATTCTGTTTGTTTACACCATGTTTGCAAAAATAAACAGGGCAGGTATTTATTTACACCGGGGAACATTTTATTTATTTGTGAACGTGCTTTGTTAAAGTGTTGAACAAAACTAAAATACAACACCTTGCCCTTGAAGACTTTGAAAACATTGTTTTTAAAGAAAGACAAACGTGGAGGCTTACATTATACTAAAAGAATAGACTTAGGGAATATTTTTCCTGGTAGAAAAGCATTGTGTTGTTGGAATAAATCTCACAATTACAATCATTACAAAGTATTTTAACTGATTAATCTGCACAGTTAATTAGGCTCCCTAATATGATTTTGGATTTATTTCATTGCGCTGCATCCATCAGTTAGTCTCAAACAGCATTATTTGGGGAGGACACCCCTGTGTTTGACCTTGCTGAGTGTCTCCCTCCCCCTTCAGTCTAGGCGTCTGTCGTGGATTTGCGCAAGGGATTTGATTCACGCTGCCATTAGTGACCGTTGCCCTGTTGAAAGTGATGCTAATGTGACCGTTGGCCTGATTGCGAAGGGAAAGTGAGAATGCGGATGAGCCTCGTGTCACTGGTAACAAAGCCTCTTTGTGTGGGTCACTCCCTACGCTGTATGTTTCTAAACATTTTAGACAGATATGTCAGAAATGTTGCAGTTCTCTGAAAATATTAGTTTTATTACTTAGGCTTTATTGAGTACACATAATTGAGTTTAACTGATGTTTTGCTTAAAAAACAAGAGTAGTTGCTTGCTTACTTGAGTGTAATTTTAATAAAGATGCAGCCAAATATTAGAAAACTTAACTACCAAAGGTATTGAGCAGCTGTAAAAATTATTCACCCTTATTCAGCTTCTTTTACCTGTTGATTATAGGAGAACTATAGGAGTGCCATTGACTTCAGCTGGAAGCAAATTTTGGCATTTTTGTTTTGGTCCCAAACATTTTTTTTTAGCGTAGCCACTATAGATTGTTAAATTAAATTAAACAAGTGAGTGAGTGGGTTTAAATAAGCGGATAACTCATAAAAATAAGGTTGTTCAAACATGTGTTTACATGTTTGAATGCAGGTCATTAAACTATATAGGCAAGGCAAGTTTATTTATATAGCACATTTCGTACACAGGGAAATTCAAAGTGCTTTACATTGGAAACAAAGAATAAAAAGAAAGTACATTTAATAAAATCAAGCATAAAAAAGTCATATAAAATCATAGTGATTAAAAACTGAAAATTTTAAAACATTGATTAAGACATGGATTAAGACGTGAAGTGCAGAGGTAAACTAGTTGTTCGGACGTTGGTGCTCAGTCGACAAAAGCACAACTAAACAGGTGAGTCTTTAGCCTGGGTTTAAAATGCGACTAAAGTGTTGGCACCCTTGATCTCCTCTGGAAGCTGGTTCCATCTTTCGGCCGCACTAAAGGAGCATTTACCCTGTTTGGAATTAGAGTGGGGGTGGATCTAATTTATTTGGTCTGAGGGATATCAGCTTCCTGTTTGGTGTGTATTCACTGATAATATCTGTTAGGTACTTAGGTGCTAAGTTATGTTTGGACTTATATACGAGCAGCAGAACTTTAAAATCTATTCTGAAGGAAAGCGGCAGCCAGTGTAGAGACTAAAGACCTGGAGAAATGTGTTCTGAGTTTTTAGTTTTGGTTAGAATTCGAGCCGCTGCATTCTGAACGAGCTGTAGCTCCTTAATAGTCTTTTTGGGAAGACCAGTGAGAAGACCGTTACAGTAGTCCAGCCTGCTGGTGATGAAAGCATGAATCAGTTTCTCTATATCTTGTCTGGAAGCAATGCAATGATTTCAGTTTTGTCCTTGTTTAATTGAAGAAAGTTTTTTGGCATACAGTTTTTAATCTTATCAAGATATTGGCAGAGAGAGTTTATGGGGTTGAAGTCATTCGGGGAGATAGCTAGATATATTTGTGTATCATCAGCATAACTATGGTATGATATCTGGTTCCTTCTCATAATTTGACCCAGTGGAAGCATGTACAGGTTAAATATTAAAGGAGCAAGGATTGAACCTTGAGGGACTCCACACGACACCGCAGTCCATTTTGACATGTAATCACCTATGTATCTTAAACTTAATATTTAAATGTTAACTTAATATTTATTAAGTTAACAGATGTTAGAGTGCTGGGATGAAGTTCATTCTGTGCTTGTGTATATCTAATCTCCAAAACTTCTTTCTCTCTCAAATGATTAGCCTAGTGTTTAAAAGAATTCTGGATAATTAAATATGTAAAATGCTGTTTCTCTCTTGTGTTACCTAAAGTAATTTCTTATTTGCTGAGAAAAGCATCACACCATAGTTGTAATACATATGTACACATTAATATCTTTAGTGTTTGTTGCAAAACAATTCTCATGGAGTTTTTGTGACCTCTATCACACTGCTAAACACAGGCTGTTTACCTTCAGCTCTAAGACACACCTGTGTGTATTTGTTATTGAGGAGCGACTGCTTTTATTCAGCACGTTTACTGATAGAAGTGAATGACTTGTGAGTTTAAGGTGCATTAAAACCCATTTTCCGATAGCTTCTGATATAGTTTTAGAGGTTCACTCTGTTTAGTGCCAATTATCTATCACACTCTCCTTTAGCTAAGACAAGAAACATTGTTGAGAATTTGATTGAAGTCTCTTGAATAAAGTTTAATTTATTTAGCCTTTTTTCAATGCATGCTCATTTAAAAGCTGATATAGATGTATGGATGAGTTGCATGGCTTTTTATAAGATTTAGAAGAAAATTGAATTCTTCTCAAAAACAGGTCTGCATTTAGGTGAGCCATGCTTTCAAATTCAAATTTCAGAATTCCAGTGCCTCTGTTAGAATACTTGCAGTAATAACTTATAACTGCAGCAACAACTGTAAGATACACCACCATGTTGTTCTCTGCGGATTGTGTTTGATTGGCTTTTTCCAATCCTCGCCACGTGCAGCATCCAAATACAACTGACTTGAGGCTAGCTACTAATATATATATATAAATGGAAAAAACACGGTGGACAAAACACCAGTCTGTGTTAATTTAACTTAAACCTGTTTGTATATATATTTATTTGGGGGTTTTAAAAAAACTTGAAAACATTACGCTTCAATATATATTTATGATAATGTAATATTAAATATTTTGTATTAAATATTTTGTTATAGTAATTCATATACTGAAGGAAAACTTTCAGAGCAAAATTAACATAGACTGTTGTGTTAAATCAACTTCAATTACGTTGAAAACACTGAAAAAATAGTTTATATAGGGCCACAAGCGTTAGTTTGAAGAGGTTTGTTCTTCTTACCTTTCAGGTGTGTGTGTGTATGCGAGTGTTTGCTCTTTCTCTGCCCTTGAGGCTCAGATCTGAGCTGCTGGGATATCTGGTAATGCTGATCTCAGCGCTTATTGATCTCTGTCCATTAAACTCTCTATCCTGCTCAGTGAAACATCACCCGACTGATGCTCAGGGATAAATCTCTCCTGTCCGGAGACTCTGAGGTCATAACATTGCTTTCGTCACTCCACACATTCAATGCAGAAAAATTCCATTGTGTTTTGCGATAAATCAAGACAGAAATTGTGTTTGTTTTTTTTTGATGTTTTTTTTGAAGTAGAGAAGTTTATGAAGATTACTTGCCGCTACTAGTCAACATTAAATGTATTTAATACATTTGATTCAATTTCACTCATTTTCCCGGAATTTTGTGAGTTGCTTCAAATCTGTATCTGGTGCTAACTGACAACTAAGTGCAGTTTAAGCCAGTTATTCAAGTTGTGATGAGCCTTGAAAGGACTTTAAGTGCTGGTTGGCCATGAATTATAGAGAAGGCTATCAGTTTTCCTCTTGTGTAAAATCTCTTCTCTCACTCGCACACAAAATGCAAATATTCTGTGAGATACCTTCACAAAATGAACTCATTATAAAGTGTGTTTCCTTATTTAAAAGTCAGCCAAATTCCGTTTTGTGTTTAGAATCTGAGAGACCTTGCAATGCTTGTTGTGGGGTTGAGGGCAAAAACAAAAAAGCTTTCTAACAAAAAACTATTTTGATCTTTTTTTGAGTATTACCCGGGGTTATAACCCCCTTCAGACCTCAATTATTTACTAGATATATCAACAATGGTGTAGTACAATTTTCTTGTTCTACAAGTTTGCAAAAGGAGATTTTACAAAATATGATAAAAAATGCATATATAAAAATCTTTTTTCCCTATGTACAATCTATGTGCAAAATTGCAATTTTTTGCATTACAAAATCTTGTCATAAAAGCCATGCTTTGTGGTGGTGTCTATTGTAATGGGCTCAGGGTCTGAAGGGGTTAAGACTACTGAAGACTGCTGAAAATGTAACAAAACCCTGCAAAGAAAGTTGAATAGAATGTTACCTGTCCTGTGAAGGGTTAAAAAGACAAAATCGCAAATATCTCTTTAATTTGAGGTCATATACACACACTCTGAGTCTGATCAGGCACTATAAAATTCAGGTGAAAAGCTGTAAAAGTCTGACTGTAGTTGCTGTTAATTTAAAGTAAAATCCCAAATGTTCTTTTTGATATGGTATTGTTTTTTATTGTTTTAAATTATAAATCAACCATCATTATTGCTAGTTTTACTGTGTTTTATCTATGTTTTTACCTGCACGTGAAGCACTTCAGTCAGTAACTGCACTATTATAACTATATAAATAAAGTTGGCTTGGCTATAATAACTGTAATTCAAAAATGTACTAAATAATTACATAAGGGGAAATGTAAAGGTAGCCCTGAATATTAGATTTTTTTTTTTTTTGCATAATTTAATGGGCTGGTTATTCACCAGTTCCAACACTACGATAAACTCAAGTTGAACCTGTGCTATAGTTGGGCACATGATCTCAACATTAAAAAAACTCTGGGGTGTTTTGGGATAACAAATCAGGAAGTTTGCCTCTAGTAGCAACATGTGACCTAAAAAGAGAAACGGCTTGTATTGTCATTCCCAAACCCTCAATCAAATAATGATAGCTGAAAGTGGAGGCTCTAAAATGCACAAAAACAAAAGGTTTTGTTAAAAAGTTGCAGATTTGAAATGTTAATTCATTACACAGCAATTGTTGTTATTGCTTCTAAAATCATTAGCTTCGATAGTAGAAATAAAAACAGTGAATTGTTTGTTAATTTCAGCGTAGGCCTTTTTGGTGGATGAAAGACTCTCAGCTGAGGCTGTGATTGGCACCTGCCTCCCTCTCTCATGAATGAAAAGCCTGGCTCTGAATGGGACTTTTAACTTGCAGATGAGCCAGTGCCATCTCACTGATCAAACCAGTGTCATCCTCTCTCATTAGAGTACACTCTGTCTCCCTTACAAGTGTGCCATTACTGGCTGCCGCTTTGATGCCGTTCGATAAGAGGAGCAATTATTGTGATAATCACAACACCGGTGATAATCGAGTGTGAGCTAATCACATAAAAACCACTTCCCCTCTGTGATCCAGTCTAGTGCCCATTCTCAGACAGTGGAGGCTTTTTCCCAGAAGCACCTGGGCATTATTAGAGTAACACTTGTCTGAGTTTAGGACAGTCTTGTTTGCTAATAGAGGTTAATGAACTGCCCAGGGGCTGTTTGGGAGTGTGCTTGAAGAAGTTAATGGGTTAACTGGAGTAGTCTTGTGTGTATGCTAATGACATTGGGTGGTCAGTGGGGCTTGGACAATTACAACACTCACAGTAATCCAATGAGTGTTTTTAACACCTCTATAAAGCAAACAGTTGTGTGCTGTATGCTTCGCTTTACTGGCTGACTGGTTTAATGTGGAATGCACCTCATACACAGAACTGAAAGTGTTTATCATGTATTTTTTCCTTCCTTGTGTGGTTTTGAAAGTGGCACAAATGTTGATAAAGACTGGCGAAATAATTTGTATTATAGACTGGCGAGCTTTATCTTTTTATGAGCTGTATTTCTCATTAAAAAGAAGCACTGAAGTCTTAAGAAACTTGGCTTGGAGCTGAAAGAAGCTTGTGATATGTTGGTTTAACTTCAATGGATGAGGTGTCTGCAGCCCTCTACTGGGTAGACTCACTCTTTGCAACGTTTCAGAACATTTTACCTAGTTTCAAGTGTATGCAGTTTTTTTTCTTGTGTGGATGCCATATTTTTTGTAAACAGGTTAAGAAAAACTCCGTTTTAGAAAATAATTGGGTAGGTTAACCTTAGGTTTAAGGCCTATGCAAACGTAATTCTGTGGGGGGCCTTAGATTGCACAAGATTCCCACCTCCTTAACCTTTAATGGCGATAAATGTTCAACAAAATTCCAAGAAATAAAAATAAAACTCCCCAATTACATGACATTGCCAAGCCATACTTTTGCCCTTTTGTCCATGTCTTTATAATCCTTGTGCTTTTTCAAACAGCTTTTCAATACCCATATTTTTTCTATAAACTTCTTATTATTTTTCTCTATTTCCTGTCATGAGTCGATGTGGGGGATGTAAAGAGCCTGCCACCCACCGGCCGTTGTATGTCTACTCTAAACACATGATCAAAAGAGCCAGCTTTCATTGGCTGCCCTTAAGGCTGGGCGCTATACCGATATGAAAGTGAATACCAGTATTGTGGTATGCCATGATATGGATTTTGCAATACGTTGGATACCATCACATTTATAAACTTCATGAATTCAACTTTGCTAGCACATACTCAATTTGTTTGATGTTTAGACAAGAAAATGTATCATCTCCTGCCCTCCTCTGTAGCTGGTGTGACGTGACGCGAGAGCTTGTTCCGAGAACAGAGGGGGAAGCTAGTCAGGTGAACAAAATATTTGCCAATATTAACAGTGGCAAAACCAGATTTCAGTTCTCTGTCTAATCTCACACTTTATATAAGGTTAAAGTGCAAATTTAGTCTTTAATGTTATTAAGGTCTACAAAAATGTAATGTCTATTTATTTGTATGTGGTGACATTTAATGCTCAAATGAAGGGGTGTATTTAAAAGAACATCCATAAAGTGCAGCAGAGCTCTCAAGTGTGAGTCAATCTGCTATATTTTTTTGCCAATTATTTTTATTCTTTTAACCTAATTTTATGATTAGTTAAATAAATGTTGATTATGCCCTAAAATTATTTATGTTTTTGCTTGTAAAGTAAATTTTTTTGTTTTGCCGAGGTCAAAATGTATTTTCTTTTACAGTTTTAAAAGTCATTTTAGAATTTTTATTTCATTTGGATTCTTTGTTTACATTATTTAATTATATGTTTAGAAGTTGTTTTTTGTGACATCTTTGCACTTGATTTTTGGAGAGGGCTGTCTAAAGGATCACAAGCCAGGATTCTAACTCGGATCACATGAACCCCTTGACTTTATGATAACAAGTGGTTTTTGATGTCAAATACTATTCTTGTGAGAGGTGTTTTCATAATTTCTGGAATTGAATGCAATTTTGAATCTCCTAAACAACATACATGCCACTAGAACAATAATAGTGGCTAATGAAGAGTTTGATAGCTCTTTGCTAAACAACAAAAAAAGTTTTTTGAAAAGTCAAATTTAGTGTCTTTAACACAAACCTTTAGTTTTTGTTATATTATGTATTTATTTGTTACACATACCTGAATTGGCAAATATTTTGTTTTTAATGATCAAACCCATTTTGTTGTTTTGATTTTGTTTAGTAAACTATATTGACTGCAATATATTAAGCATATATTGACTGCATCCTCAAGGTTTTTGTTTTTAATTTAGTCTTTTAAGGACTTCTATGTCTGTGTTTTTTTTTTTAAATTTTTTTATGAGGAAGCTTTGCTTTAATGCATCCGGGCAGTTCTGTTGCTGCCTGACAGGTCTGGTAATTCCAGTTCCTGAGAGTTATGAATCATCAAGCTTGCTTATGACTTATTTATTCATTTTACTGTTTCCATGGTGCTCCTCTCAACCTATCATTTGCACACTTTTTCTCCGATAGCTCTTTTCCAGCTACCTCTCCATGGTTTTAGCACATTTACAGTCACTTAAAGGTCCTTCATATGTTTGGGTAGTAAGAGTATCACATGAAATGCCTTAACATGATTTGCTCAAGATAAAATGTTACTGACACATATTTAACAAAAAATATTATAAAGAAATTATTAACAGAATGTAGGAGTTTATGATTTTTTAACTAATCTAGGGAAAAGTCTTAAGCACTTACTTCTGAAATTATTTGTTTACTGGCACTTCCTTTTTTTTTTGATGGGGGAGAAAAACATTTAAGCAACTCATGTAAAATCACATTTGTTTTTTCTTTCTGAAGAAATGCTATGAAATTTTTATGTTTTTCTCATCTTACCCACTCCTAGTTGGGCTTTTCCCAAATCCCTTCAGAAGATGCTGTTTTATGCATAGCCCTCACCAATCTGACCTATTTCCGCATTAAAATCACAGTTTCGGCAGCGCTCTGTGTGAGAAATGGACGAGAGTGATGCCAGTTTAAGGCTTAACTGGATGGACTTTCCCTGCTCTTATTCAATACACTGTCTAATCCTCCCTCCTAATTGAAATGACAGCGTGGTTACCATGGTGATGCTGAGGCACAGATTCAGGGCTGGAGAGACTAGACAGAGGGGATTCGCTGATGATGCATTCAACGCCGTTGACCTGCTTTCTGCCTTGGCTCATCTGGCACTTTTACATAAAGATATTTGTGCGCTTGGTCAGATTAATGAAATTTTGAGTGTGTGATAAATGTCTGAGCTCATCGCATTCGGCAAGAGCTTCTTCATGAAGGAATTTGCTAATAACATATATATCTTTTTACTTTACCAGTTATTTGCATTTCATTTCATTTTAAATAAATGTTCAATGGCTTTCGTCATTTTAACTCACTTACCAATCGTAGTTAGGGCCACATAGGACTAAATCTAAAGCTCACATTCACCAATTACTCTTATGTTTTTTAATTGTGGGTCGATACCAAACCCATTACAAGCCCACTGGAGCACAAGGAGAACATGCAAATGCCATTAAACTGTTCTAGTTTATAAATTTAGATTAAAGACTTACTTTGGTTCTCATTTATGCAAAAGAGTGGTATGGCTTATGCTTAAATATATCGTTTTAGCTGTGTGTGCTATGCTTATTTCATTTAACTTACTGCTGCACACTGTTCAGCCTAATTGGTTTAGTGTATAGTCAAATAATCATGACCTTGAATCTTGTCCTATTCAGGACCTTTTGTTTTAGGTTGTGATGCTCACTACTAAGTTACCATTCCACTTGTGTTAACCTTGATTTAGTTTGAAAAAACATGATAAGTCAACCCAGTTCGTGGATCTTAGTTAAAGGTTCTTCCATGTTTTTAATTTCATAAAACTTTCGATTTACCTTTTTTTTTATTTAATATTTTCTTTAATAGACTCTTAGTTTTGCTTTTGACTAAGTGTTTTTGAGGGTATCAGTGTCCTCTGAATCTTTTGAGACCTGTCTTCTCTGATTGAACTAGGGGTCATCAGGTTAGGGCTAAAAATGGGAAGAAGAATTTGTGAGCAGGCACCCAATCACATGTGCAGTCAAATTCTATCAATTTCCATGGTGTACATCTGAGGTCACATACATTAGTCATATTTTCCATTTATCGTAAACGAGTGTCCCATAGACCTTGCCCCAACCACAACAAATTCAACCTGAAATTGAATGGGATTGATTGTCACTGCACATGTGTACTCAAAATATCTGCAGCCTGAACCTTTTGGAAAATTGAGACGAAGTAGTTGAATAGATGCTTAGGCACGCTTTTCACAAAGTTAATGCTGACGCTTACTGTATCCAAGACATATTTAACTACAATGTAACAACCAAATTTTGCATGCATGCACATTTAATTTTGCCAAGCAACATTTAAAGTACAATGGTAATTCATGCACTCAAAGTTATTTTCTGTCATTCTTTGTGGTATTCTCATAATGAATAAGAACCCAAGTGAAAAAAATGTACAGCAGTTAAGCAATGAACACTGAACTTACGGGTACAGTTACTTATCATACAGAAATAAACACAATAAAATAAACCAAAACTAAAATACACACATGAAAAAAATATACGAAGGACCACACAAGCCCAGGCCGAGCTGAAAGCCAAAGAGTAAAGCCATTTTAACAAGGGGAGGCAGTGCATCCCACAATCTCTATCCCACCACAGAAAATGCCTTGACTCGTCTTTAAGTGTTGTCATTGAAACTACCAGCTGGAGTTCACTCTCTGACCTTAGAGACTACCCAGGTGTATATATCTGAATGAGATCATTGAGATATTCAGGGTCCAGTCTGTTTAGAACCTTAAAAACAAACAATAAAATCTTTACTGGCAAAAGGATTCTGGATAATACATGTATGGTTGAATATCATTTTTAGTCATGGTTCAAATGAGCTAGGTTTGTTTATATCAGTAGTGATCATCTTACCTCTGCTCATGGGTGTGCCCTATTGGCTCAGCTGCCTCTAGAAATATTTGTAAACCTGTATCTTTCTTTTATAAAGTATTCAAAATATAAGGCTTTTTGAAAATAAGAAGGATGGTGCAGTGCTATAAAGATAATTAAGTGTAATATGAGATTGACCAAAAGATTGTCCATTTGTTATCGACTCTTTGATTAGTCTAAAATCCATGTATTTGTAAATGTTATATTTATCTTAGTTTCAGAAGTAAGGAAAACATGTAAAGAAATATTTAAGGCCGTGTAACTATTATTAAATAAATCCAAATGGTTTATCAACCCATGTTTAGTGGTAAAACTACACTTTATTAAGCCTATCATTTTGTCTGTTATTTTTTTGTTATATCACCAGGCAGATTTCCAGATCATTTGCAGACACAACCTAAATTCATAAGATTCTGCCGTTACTGCCATCCTCCCTCCTCACAGTTTAAAAACAGATGGATGCCGACTTTCAATGCATTTCCCCCCAAACTCATCATACAAATGCAAATCAATGGCAGCGATGCTCTACTGCTCGCCTCTTTATAGGCCAGAGGTTGCCTGAGCAACACTGTCACCTCTCATTCCCTGGTAATGGATGACTATAGCCAATCTGCCATCTGGATGAGGGTGTTCTTGCTCTTAGGCTCGAGGAGGTCATGATAAGTGATGCTGTGGTTATTGGCATTACTTGCTTTGTTTATAAATGTGGTACACAAGTTAGCAAGGATCAGGGTGTAATTCCTCCACAAGGGAAGAGGGCAAGAGCCAGGTGTTTGAACTGTGCTTCCCATGCACACGTGATTAGCTCACCTGTTTCCTATGCCCTTCATTAGCGACTTGTTAGCCCTGTATTCAAACCTTTGTTTCATGAAGCTAGGTTTTAACGGCTGGTGTAAATTGAATTATGAAATGTCATTAAATCTAAGTGTCCGGTGCTCCAGTGTATCTAGAATTAAACACTCTTGGTGAAAGTTATTTCTCTTGCAGACTTCATACTCCAAGATGATGGAAGACAAGAAAAGACTTAACTATATATAAATAAATAAAAGTTTAAATAGCTGTTAGAGCAATTATATAGTATTTTAATTACATTTAATATATTACTTTTATAAATTAATATATGCTTAAATATGTAAGTGTATAAAATACATTTATATATATATATATATATATATATATATATATATATATATATATATATATATATATATATATATTTATAAATGAATAAATATATCAGAAAATAAATGTAATTCATATATTTCTACTTTTCAAAGCATACATTTATTTATTTCTAAATGTACTCATTTATTAAATTTTTTTGTTTATTTATTTATCTATTCATCTATTTCCACATTTATTTCTGAATTCCTTTGTCCATATGCTAACTATGTGAGTGGTCCTAACTTCAGCCTATGCCTGGATTGGTCACTAAAGATAGCCAGCTAGAAACAGATGCAGCCAGCCAGCTAGTAATGTAAAAGTAAAGTTGTAAAAAAAGCTGTGTTTTAAATTGGAACAAAACTGAAAAGTAGATTGCCAGTTCTGACATAACACTGTGCTTTTTGAGGATGTGCAGTTTGATAGATTTTTTTTAAATCTGGTATTTAAATCAATGGGAATGAGTAGCCTATTCAAGATGCTGGATAGGATGTGTCATTCCACAAGTGTTCATTGTGTTAAAAACTGTCTTTTAAACATAGTTCCATTAATTCTGATACTTTAACCTTTTAAAGAAACCTGTTTTATTATGTTGAACTTACAAACAGAATTGTAGACAAGTAGAAACATCTTTTCTAATTTTATTATCATACAAACAGATCACACAGTAAAATAGGCACCTAAACGAAAGAGGGAATGAAGAAAGAACAAGACTTAGGGTTTGGATCTCTTTTGGAGGTCTTTTCCAGTTATGGGCAGCTTAGCAACTAAAAACAGATAATTCATGCTGTTTGAAATTGTGTATACAAGTTTAGTATCATTAGTTCAGATTAATAAAGGGATTCAAAAAAAATTTGGAGACGCTGTAACTGGAGCAGAAGGACTGCGAGGGAAAGCGTGTGCTTACTGCATCGTATCAGAGACTCTTGAGAAAATCCTCAAGAACCCTCAAATCTAAGAGCTCCTTCAGCTCAATGACTGAGAGAAATACCTGCACAAGACTGCTGAGTTTATGAGCGGTTTTGCGAAGTCATAAATTGTTAAAGTAGCAATATAATCTACTGTGTCTTTATGAAACGCCTCTTTTCTCTTTATTCTGTTGCTTTTCTTTCATTTTAAACCATACTGTATTGATGATCTTGAACTTGAAGCTTGTATTATCTTCTTCCTCTCTGCAGACACTTTTGGTTTAATGGGTCCAATCATCGGGATGTCACCTGACAGTAAGAAAGCCGAATCGCCGGGTGCTCCAATTGAGCCTTCGGGTCTTAGTGTGGTGTCTGGAACTCTCCCAGAAGCCGAATGTGCCTCAAGTCCTCTGGCCACCACTCTGGACCACCGTTCCAGCAGCACTGGAGGAGACGAGGAGCTCACTAACTTAAACTGGCTCCATGAAAACCTGCTCCAGAACTTCACCCTGGGCTGCCCGGAAGCCCAGTCCAGTCCGAGTCCTCTTTTAAACCAAACCAATGCTGCACTTTTGGCATCATCTACAGGAGGACACAGAGTGGAGTCTGTCAAGTCCAAACCACCCTTCTCGTTCTCTCTGCTCATTTATATGGCCATCGAGGAGTCCCCCACCAAGTCTCTGCCTGTGAAGGACATCTATGGCTGGATCCTGACACACTTTCCCTATTTCTCTAGCGCCCCTACTGGTTGGAAGAACTCAGTGCGCCACAACCTATCCCTCAACAAGTGCTTCCGCAAGGTGGAGAGGAGCCTCGGCAAGGTAAAAAAAAGATTATTTTTAGGCCTTTTCACTATGTTGACAATAAAGTAAATAGGGAGAAAGTACAGTAAAAGTAAAGTGGGACAGACAGAGGAGACCCAAGAATCTCTTACTCGCTAACCCCTAGGCAAATGACGCTTCAATCTTTTTTTGTTTATGCAAGTATTGAATTGAATTTATTTTTAGTTTCGTTTGTAGTATTTATTTATTTTTTTATCTTGGGTAGGGTTTAAAACTAATTTATTTCTGCGTTGTTACATTTTGCATGAATTTTTCTAAATTAACAAGTGAGAATATTTTTTGAGACTGATTTTTTTAATGCTTTCCTTTCAATATTTTTAGAGCATTTTTTTGTTTGTATTTATTTTTTCATTTAACATTTTGGCCCGGGAAGTTGAGATTTTTGGAGACATGTATTTTAGGTTTCTGTGTCTTGTTTTTGTGGCTTATTAACAGAATTTATTATTTTATTTTATCGTTTATAAGTATGTTAAATTATTCTATATATATTTTTTGTATTTATCAGTATTTTTAGTTTACATTTTCTTTTAAATCCCTTCAGGTGGAGGGGGAGTGCATGTTCTGCCACAAGAAGATACTTTTTGAGATTTAATTATATATTATTATTGTGAATGTTTTTTTAATAAAAAAAAATATTATTTTTAATATGAATATATTTGGGATATTTTGTCTTATTTTTTGTCAAGTGAGCTCAAAAAAAAGTTGTTTCTTTGTTTGGAATTAGCAGCATGATTGTTTTTATTATTTTCTGTAATTCTCTGTTTATCCTCAACAAAGTCAGTCTACTACCAAATTGTTCTGCTTTTTATTCATTCATAAAGATACTTGCTCCATTTCTGAATGAAGGAATTGTTCTGAAGCTTTGTTGGATCAAATTGGGACTCACTGCCACCTGCTGGCAACCAAAGGGCCAGATTCTCAATATAATACAATACAATGCACTGGATATGCTGTTTGATTATTATCTTTATCAAAGAAATCTTCTAGAAATGTTGAGGCTATGTAAATGAAGAGTATAGACTTGTTTAGGTTTTTGTTTGAACAAATGCACACACAGGCCGAAAGCTTCAGAGAAAAGCAAACATCCTAGTTTAAAGTGGCACTGTCTGGTTTCTGTTGCCATGACGATGTTCTTTCTTCCTGTTTATGATCATGCTGGTAATTTGAGTCAAGGTTATAGCCCTCTTCCATCCCTTACTCTTAGTTTGTCTCACTCTTTCCTCCTGCATAAATTTACATGCACACTAGTGTTTAAATGCATCAGCCGCTACACATGGCTGTTTGTCTTACAGAACTCACACATTTTTGCTGTCTTTACATTTGCATGAACATTTAAATGAGGACATTTAAATGCTTCCTGTTTTAGGAATTATTTTACATAATTGTTTTACAGCTGCTTATTAATAGCACTATTTATAATAGCTTATTTACAATTTTTTAATGGATTAATAGATGGTGATTTTAGCAGTATAAAAACACTGGTTGTTTATTCTGATGAAACCACTGTTTAGCATTTCAGTCAAAGTTTTATTTTTACTTAATTGAAACACAGAATTTCTAGATTACGTCAAAATGTGTAATAGCTTTTTTTGTGTCTTGAAAGGCTCAGGTACTATGTACTATATTGACTCCTAGTTAAGTAAAGCGTAGTAAAGGGGTCATGAGTTTTATGTTTTTGCTCTTTTCAGTTGTCCAATTACAGAGATAAAGCTACGAATCCATCAACTTTTAGTTAGCTATTAAATCTTTTGTGCAGGTTTTAAAATAGGAGGAGCTCAATTCCTGAAGGGCTGCAACTCTGCCCAGTGTTTCTCCAACCTTAACTGAACACCTGATTCCACTATTTAAGCTCCTTTTGACTTGCTTGAAGCTGGGGCCCTCTATGAATTTTTTTAGAGACCCCTGTTTCTGACACCCTTTCAGCATCCTTCTGTAACTCCTAAACAGCCAGAAATCTACTGCTATACAGTTACTCAGCAGACTATTAATAATAATATGACATTATTCAGTATGGTGAGTATCAAATAAAGAATGTTGTTTGTGACTGTTTTTCTAAATTTTACCTCAGAGCCCATGGTCGCTGACGTCATTGCTTGATCAAACTTCAAGAAATGACTGGGTTTATATGGCTTATATATATAATCTATTGTTAACGGACTCAAGTGGAGTCAGCAGAGGGCAAGCTTATTCTAAACTGGGTTTACAAACCTCATTTACAAGCTCAAAAGGAGAGGTTTTATTTATTCAAGTGCTTATTTGTGTGCTTCAGCCTTTAAAACTATTGCTTAACGTGAACTCATCCTGTGTGTGCTTTCTCTGGCAGGTAAATGGTAAAGGTTCTCTGTGGTGTGTGGACCCTGAGTACAGACCCAGCCTAATCCAAGCTCTAAAGAAACAGCACTTTCCCACAACACACTCCCTCTGCTTGCCTCCTGCTTTTTCAGCCAGGTAAAAAACACATGCTGGGGTGCTCCAGATCTGTTTGACACTTTTGATATTAGAGGTCAGGGAAACTGCCTGAAAAAAAAGTGACGCCAACAATTAATCATTAGTTTTTCAAATAAACAGGGAATTTAGACAAAAAGGTCCAAGTTGTTTTAGCATGATTTTTGGCTTTTCATTTGCTTTTTTTTCCAAATATTTCTTGCTCACCATTTGAACTACATAAGGTTCCTGCATCATCTTTGAGATGTGTCCTGTGGAATGTTACGAGGCAGAAAAACAAACTACGCTTAACTACATTGCTAACCTTTGATCAGACATTGTCTTATCACATGGAAAGACTGTAGGAATGCACGGATAAAAACTGGTCTGAAAGCTATTCACAATTAAAACGGGTACATTATTGAAGAGTCAATAAATGCTCACCAATAGCAATGATTAATTCTGGTGAACTACTTTATAATGTCAGTTAATTCCTCATTAAATGAACAGTTGGGATTGTAATGTATCACTTTGCTGTATATTTGCTACGTTCGAGTATAATCGACTGATGTGTTTCTGTTCCTCTGGCAGTGCCTTCTCGCCCTCAAGTCACCTCTTCCTCCAGGGGTGTTCACTGAAAGGTGAGAGCTCTTCTCTTGTTTGTTTTATTCATCAAAGACCAAAATTTACTTTTTAAATTTAAAATGTGAGATTTATATATCCCTTGTGAGGCCTTGGTTGTTTCAAAGCTCTAGAAAAGCAAGGAATCACTCTTAAATGATTTTTGGCAGAATTTAAAAACAATTACAAAACAAAAATCTGAAGCCAGTATGAATATGTTAATTTTAGAATAATGGGGTAGTCTGTTTTTTACTTTGTATTGCTCATATGGATGAAATAATACGAATGACATTTTTTTAACTTCCAAAACCAATACATCATATTAAACACATTATAAATTATGGTATGTTATACATTTATTATTATTTTTTCCTGTAACTCTCTTCGATGCTCAGAAAGAATTTGACTACCAGCTATACTAACTCTTAATTTTTTTAACCTGCATATCACACAATATGATACAGACTCAGTTGTAGCTGTATGGCTCTAGAAGAAATAAATGAAAGCTTTTTTGCATATTTCCCCTTCAAATGAAAAAATGTCTTTGCTTGCTCTCAATAGAGTCTGACATTGATGCCGCCACTGCCATGATGCTGTTGAACTCGACCCCCGGTCATCACACTGACTCGTGTAAGAGCACACTATCACACTTCTGTCTAGAATAGTCTCTGAATTGATTTAAGACAGTGGTGACTTTCCTGATTAGAAATCTTCTGACAGCAAGGAGACAAGCATAAAACAACACAATGTATGAATTACATTCATAAAATACTATTGGCAATTTGATTCAAAACTTATTTTTGTTACAGATACGCTTGTGTGTTTGCATCCATAGTCATTAGACAAATCAGAAGTGATGCATCCAATGGATTTGTCTTGTTCTTAAATAAAGCTTTGAATAACAAGAATAACAAAAAATTATATTAAAATTTAAATTAAATTGAATAATTGTTTTTTCCAACAAGGTTTGAGCTGTCTGCAGCAGCTCCTTGCAAGCAATGATGATTTAAGTCAGTAAAATATTTGAAAGATGTTTCTCTTCTGGTGTGTTTCGTCTCAGGTGACCTGGATAGCCCGATGGACCTCTCTCGTCCAGACTCTGTCCTAGTGAGCAGTGACCCTAAACAGGACCACAACTACAGCAGTTCATCCTTTCAGCGCTGTTCATCTTCCTCCTCTTCTTCTTCCCTGTGCTCTCTGGATGGTTCCGGCTGTGATCCGACTCAGGCTCGGCGTGCCGGTAGTGAGGGTTTTCACAGCGATGAGGATTCAGATGAAGAGAGGAACACACATCTGCATGTTCGACGGCACCCAATGACCATCAAGCACTCTCTTGTGACCAAACACGCTCGTCAGGAGGATGAGGAGCTGCAAGAGGCTGCTGGATCTCTGCTGCATCTTGCAGGTGTCCACTGCGGGCTGGATCTGTCCAAGAGAACCAGTACAAACCTAGAAAAGCACTGGAAGTGAGGGGAATTTCTCTTAGTGACATTTTTGAAAGGGTAGTTCAGAGAAAATGCTCTGTCATGGATAACTTGCTCTTGTGTTTGTGAAAATTTAGGTTTTCCTTAGAAATCAAATCAAGAGATTTTCACTCCAGATTTCGTAAAAAAGCTGCATTGAAGAAGGAAAACTTTAGGGATTTTGTCCATAAATGCACCAACACTCAGTCTGCGCAAACTGAAAATATATGTTAGGAGTATATGTGGAATTTAAATAATTTCTTTGGTGAAACTAGTTATAATTGTGTTGAAAACAATGACTGCCATTCATTTAAATGAGAACATGTGCACCATGCTTTTTGTCTTATTTGTTGCAGACATTTCTACCTGTTTAAATAACTTAATGAACCACTGAAGTTCTAGTTGTTCAGCCTTAAAACGAAGTTGGAATCTTAATCTCTTGATTTGTTATTAGAGATTGAATTCAATCGAGCAAACATGAGGGAGAGGAATCAATGATGGGCATTTTAAAAGAAACCACCCTTTAACCCCAGTGATTGTGCCTCCACGTTTTCCCCTTCCCCTTCTCTCTGGGATCCTTAATCCTAAACCAGAGAAATTCCCTCCCTAACTAAGGCAATACGCGGAGGTGATGAAGCCATACTGAGACTCCTGGGATCAATTCTCGCACTAGAGCCTCAGGATTGGGATCCGAATAGGGAGAAATGGGTGTTTTCTTTCCATTAAACGTCTGCATGCTTCCTCTTTCAGTGCGTTTGCTACTCTTCCAAGTGAATCTGTGAGATCGAGTGCATGTCTGTGTTTAAAGATGCGCTCTGCTCTCATTGAACTATCTACGAACATGTTCCAGAAAATGGACATCACATCAAAATTTGTCTCAATTTTTGGACGACAAAGAAATGCAATAATTACCATAATCATCATCATCATCATCACAAGTCGGCAGTTTTTTAATCTTCACCCCTGCCTCTTGAAATCATTGGAGTCTGAATAGAAAGGATCTGCTAAATGGGTAATAGATTTTTATTGTTATTAGTATTTATTTATCAGTGGTGTTTGTCCTGTTTTTATTGGGTAAATCTCATGAAATAATGTGTTGGTCACATTTCACTCCAAAATACATATTATAAAACTAATTTAGAAACAACATTCTAATTTGTAATCAATTTTACAATTTTTAACAATTGTAGAATGTATAGGTTTTTTGTATCGTTTGTTTTTCATTATTGCTCTGATATTGCTCACTTTAATGATGAAGGAAGACTTGTATACCTAATTTGAGTAGGCTGCCTAGACCTTTTTCCTTTTGAAATTAGTTATTACATTTTGGTTCTTATTTTGGGTATTTTTTCCATAGCATTCTTTTTTCCTAGCTTATCAGGAAAACTGAATGCATTAAAAAAATATTTTATGAAAAAACATTTGGTTCAAAAGGGAGGACGATGATCAGAGCCTTTATTCATATTTATTGTCAGTTAGACTGATATATTTTTGTTAATACTGTTATAGACTTTCAAAGAAATGCATAAGATATTCAAAAACCAATAGCACAAGCCTTTAAACAAATGTCTTCATTGAGAAAACTCCAACCAACAAACCCACATCTGAGTTTAAGTTAATATTTATTAAATATAAAATTAATATAAAACAAACTTTCAGTTTTAGTGCTATAATGGCATAAGTTTATGTATTCCAATTTTCATAAGTACTGTATCATAGCTTCTTCTGATTGGCTACATTTGTAAGTAAAATTAGTAAGTAGTAAGTAAAATTCTTCAGAATTGTATTTTTGGGTGAAATATGACCTGCACTTGTTCATTATGAGATTTTGTTTGTGTCTGGATCTCGATGATGAGTTAAAGGCACTAAGTATCAGACGAGGTTTGAAGGTTCACTCACTCAAACCTAAAACCCTTAATTAACTTAATTTAAGCTCTCTGATTGGCGCAGGTGGTCAACTTTTGTCTTTTTCTGATTTGAAATGATCTCTTTAAGGCAAAGCTCACTTTGAGTCTTCTGTTCAGAGCCTATGCAAAATCTCAGGCCTGTAGCTCTTTATAATGTGCGTCTGTTTCGTCGAAGCATGTTTCAACAGCCTCGCGAACTTGAGAGTCTAACACTGGAGTTACTGAAGTCTGAGCCTAAGTTGAAAAATACCATAAAAAGTTTATATTTCACCTCAAAATTAAAAAAATATGTTTGGTTTAAGATGTAATAGACTTATTGCTTTGACAAACAACCTTCATTTGAAGCAAATTGAAGCTGCATAGAATGCTGGGAAATGTGGCACTTATTCTGTGAAATTGATTTTATTTTTCTCAACAACATCTCATGTTTTAAATTTTTTCTTTGCTATAATAGAGAAAAGAGATCAATTATGCATGTATTTATGCATCATGGTAGCATTTGCGAAAATGCCTTTTATTTATTTGTAAAATGTTCCATTTCAGAAAACGGAAATGATTTTTACATTCTTGCAGCTCTCACATGCTCAAACATGTTCAGAAAGAGAGGGGGGGACAATAAATATAATAAATATAAGAACTTACTTTATTACCAGTTTCTAAACCACTGAAAAAGAGAATTAATGTAACACAAACAACTGGAAATCAGGTTCTTTCCCAGTGAATTTGGTGATAATTTTTTGGTGGTATTTCTAAAAGTAATGATTTCAGTTTATATTTATTTTGCGGTGAAATATGATCAATTTTCCAGTTTTGTTAACGTGATGAAATCAATTGTTTTTAATATTTTATTTGTGTATGTTTGTGTTGTGTGCGCATGAATGTAAAGCCTGACTTTCTCAGCAGTCAGAAAACACCTCTGAACCCACTGTTTCATTTAAAGGAAAAGTTCAACCATCATTTTCTTTGGCTTTTCTAATCGTTCCAAACCGGTTTGAACTGCTGAACACAAAGAAAATTATTTTTGAGGAATTTTCGACATCGACGCAGAGCTATACAAACATTTCCCACTGCAAAACAGTAATAATTTGGCAACATAATAAAAGTTCTGATATAAGGCAATACATGTATTTTATGATGAACGTTATGTAAGGAATTAGATTATTTGTGTGTTTCAGTCATTGGCTGAAAACCAGGTGCACCCTGTAGAGGGCGCTAACCAATCACATTCATCAGTTAACCTGCCATTTTGCTGTGCAAAAACCCTGGCAAGCATGATTTTTTTTGTGTTAATCTGACAAAAATACCACTAAATGCTTGTGACTGGAGAAAGAAAAAGTTTATTTTTGGTTGAACTTTGTCCTCAAAGTTAGTGTCAAACTCCTGTTTATGTTCCTCTTGTGCCAAACTGTGATGTACTTCCTGCTGTATTACTGTTATTGGTAATCTCTTGCACACCAAGTCAAAGTATTGAATGATTATTATTATTACTATTATTATTACATATTAGGTCAAGTTAACTGCCAATTACCAAAAGTTTGAAGAAAATTGCCTTTTTTTTCTAAGCTTATGGACATGCTTAAACATTTACAAAGCAAATTTTTTGTTATAAAATCAAAGCCAGGACGTATACAGGGATTAGCCAGTCGAACTTAAATGCTGGCCAGTGTAGTATTGGATGTTGCATGGCTAATTTATGCAGTTTAGTAGCCACCCTGATCAGAACATGGGTCTCAAACTCAGTTCCAGGAGGGCTGTAGCCCTGCACAATTTTCTCCGATCTTAACTGAACACACCTGATTCCACTAATTAAGCTTCTCTGGGTTTGTTTGAAGCTACACGAGTGTCTCCCGAAACAGGGTTGGAACAAAAACCTGCAGGGGCTTCGGCCCTCCAGGAATTAAATTTTAGACCCCTGGATGAGAAAAATTCCAAAAATTATCAAAATGGTTTACCTTGAACGCACAACACAGGAAACTAGTCTGAATGAAAGAGATTTGATTAATTTAAACAGGTGTCTAACAGGCCAGAGCCTAGCATAGTTTTGGGCCAACCTTAGCTGAACACACCTGAATCCTCTAATGAAGCTCCTTTTGGCTTGTTTAATGCTACTCTTGTGTCTCTTGAAATAGAGTTGGAACAAAAACCAGCAGGAATGAGTTTGACACCCCTGTTGCGTAGGGTATGCCATGTAAAAAAGGCCATGTAAAGTAAAAGTAAATTGAGATTTTGTTGTCAAACTTCACTATGGATTTATATTTATAAGCAAATTTCCCATCTGTGCTGTGTCCAAATTGAGTAAAATCATTTTCCGTTTTATTCTATAGCAACTTCCAATCAGAACGTGTATTCCCTCACATTCCTGAATTCAGTCATTTGGTCGAACTGCCATTGTGAAACTTCACTGCCACGTGACCAGGTGCTCGCATCCCAGTGTTTCCATGGAGACCACTGCGAGTCAGTGAGTGAACAAACGAATCTGTAGCCTGCTGTAAATAAACCTTGTTCTGCCTCCTCAGTATGTGCTGTCACTCCCAGACGAAAGGCCTCCTTTCTTTTGTACTCTAACTTGTGTTTATAACATGTTTATAAGAGTTATTTTGGCCAAAGATATGCAACTGCATTGTATGGTATTACCCAATAAAAGATAATGTTTTAATTCAGATGGTTTGGTTTGCATTTTTTCCAGTAATGAGATAATTTATGATTATTGGTTTAGGTTAATAAAACAGTGTTCATGATTTGTCAGGCCGCGGAGGCCTGGAGAGAAACGTGAACCCCAATTGCACAGTCTTTCAAAACAAATAACAAGCCCATGGAAAGTAGGGCAAACAAAGCAAATCCCACGAGGGGGAAAACAACGAACAACATACAAACCAAGACTGGATAAAACAGAAAGAGTAAATAACAGCAAGAAAGCAACTACAAAAAATTACAATCAGGAACAAAGCACATATAAGGAGTAATGTACTGCAAGGAACAGAAAACTGAGGGAAGCTTATAAAGGGAATCCAGTCAAACATGATGAGGGGAAACCCATGTGTTCAAACTAAAAGATCTGACTAGAAAACGAGAAGGTAGGAAAACAACAAGACCATGTGCTTCAAACAGACAAAAACAAATCAAAGATGGCCACCGTCAGTCACATGACCTGAGCCATGTGGCTGGAGGTGCAAAGGAAAACAGAATAAACAAAGCGATAACTGAAAACAAGGTAAAACCAAAAACACAACCTTGGGGGTTGTGTTTGGATGTTAGGGTTAAAAAGTGGCATACCATTCTATAAATTTGGGTTCAGACAGTGCTGCATTCCATTTTTTTTAGCTGAATCCAACTTCTTTACGTTTTGATTCTTACTTCATGTTTCTGTTCTATACTTTCTGAGTTTTCAGCAGAATATTAAGGTCTGTTTTGCAGAAACTTGCAGTGAACATCAAAATGAGTTGAATAATACCTGTTTTAACATATATTCTCCTTTATGAAAGGGAATTTAAATTCTTTTGTTTCCTGTTGTTTACACTTTAATAGCTCAGACTTTACTTCAGCAGTCAGTTTTCGTGAAACAAAACGTCATTTAATGGTTTGCATGAAAGCTAGTTCTCCAGCACTCTCACGTTAAATATATTTAGTCATTGTCTTGAAGTCTGCATAACGCTTTTATAACTTCTCTTGGACACGAAAACAATTGCACTTTTTCTAAAAGCACCTTTTAGCTCATTTTATTATCTTGCTTACTATTTCCATTTATTTGTTTAGACATTGTGCTCACTGTTTATATTTTGGAACATGTTTTTTATGTTTATCTGCAGCGTACCAAAAACATTCCTTCTGTGTGGACATGCATACTCTGAGCAAAAAAGACAATAATTTTGTTTCTGGTGAAACAGGTTCTGGTCAACAGAGGGTCTGTTCTACAGTCTCTTCACAGCAGTCGAATCACTAGCGACTGAACTTGAAGTATTTGTACGTTGAGCTATAAGTAGGCATGTATCCAAAAGTGCAGATCATATTGCTACAAAAATAACCTCATAGTCTGAAGGTATTGCTTGAGGCAAAGTGATGCTGTGACTCCCCCTGCTGGCTTTGAGGCACCCAGAAACCATGCGCATGAGAGATTGTTTTTGTGACTTTGCTTGAAAGTTTAAATAAAATAGGCTGAAATTAAACAATTACAGTCAAACTTAAATTAAACAAAGTCAGAATGATTTTAGTTATTAATTCATTAAACTAGAGAGAGATCAACTTGATCTGCTTTGTTTCATGGGTTCTCTTTCACAGTTCTCTGCTGTCCTGGCAACCGCATCATGGAAACAGTTGGTTAGCAACCAGTGAGAATGATGCTTCTTAGAATGAACTGTTGTGTTAGTATTGAAAAGAGGACAATGATAAAATTACATGGGTGGAAGGGATTTATTTGAACTGTTTCTAAGGAGATAACGATTGTTTAAGTTTTTCTTTATGTGCACTGTTTAATTCTACTCTCATTAAATAACATTTGTAAACCATTTTAGAAATGAAATTTCCAAGATTTGAGTTTTTTACTGCTCTCAGTCTTTTCTTGCATCTGAGACAAATCGCAAAGCAATGCACAGCAAGGGCCACACACAACCAGCCGTCATGTTGAGAGTTTACTTACAGACAAAGAAAAAAAGGCTGTCACCATAAGGAGTACTTTGTGCTTTTTGTTTAATATTTATTGATTTGAAAACAGACCACTTCATTGACAGCTTTTCTTAACTTAGCTAAAAAGGGAGACATTGACTTTGAAATTTCAATAGCAACTGAAGTGGTGAGAGTTGGAGGAAATGTAAAAAAGAAAGGAGGCTCTGCTGTTCTTCCAAATGTGTAAATACCTGATGATGACGTGTGAGTGCATTCAGCCAGCATGGATTGTGAACAGTAGCAGCTGCTGGCTTTGACTGACAGCGCAGACCTTTGCTCCAGTTGTCCTGCCAGGCCTCTGTGTCAGATGCTCCGCAGCTGAGCTGTAAATGACTTTAACCTGTTCATTCAAATCACAGCATCAGCATTCTCTCATAACAGTTAGTTTACAGTTTTTCACAATTGCTATGACCGTTTTTTTTCAGTACATTTAACAACTATCCGATCAGCACAACATCCGCCTAGGAAGGCTATACAATTAACACGTTTTTTGTTGCTTTATACAAAATGCATGCAGTTAACAAAAAATTCAAATTCTTGAACTTCTTTTACACTCAAGCTCCACCCACACCAAAAATAAAATAAACACTATGTTATTTTAAAGCCCCTTTTTTCTCAATGTGTTGTGATTGACTAAATGGTGCTGTCGGAATAAAACACGTGTTAATGTTTTGAAAAGCGTATTATTGTATTTTGAAAATGACTTTCGTTTACAATGGGGGTTTTGAGAATAAAATGAACTGTTTTGTCAATTGTTTGTTTTAACTGATACGGTGTGTTAAGAATTAAGCAAACTTATTAAATGTATTGAAAAAAGCAATTTTAGCAATTATTAAAAAAAAACTGTAAAGAAACACACAACTATTCTTTCACCTTAGACCTCAAAGCTTTATTCTTTTAATATGAAACATTTAGACCTAAAGCTCCGAGCATAATTTTTTCTAATTAAAAGTTTTTATAATGTTGCAGTTCATGTTCTAGCAAAGGATAATATTTTGTTTTCAAAATGGCCAGGTAATAAACAGTTAAACATGAAAAATGCTACACCAAACTAAAATGCTCGGTCTCTCTCTCTCTCTCTCACTCACTTAGAGATACAGACATGGGTTGTGCCACAGTTGTCCTCTTGTTCGCCTCCCTGCACATGCTCAAAGAATGCAAGTAAACAGCAACTGCAGAAGTAAGCAGATATTCTTTAAACTCGCTCATGTCTTGATCAACAGCTTGTGGTGTATTTGGTTGCATTTTGGAAAGTACATTTTTAATGTAGGTTTCTGCTGAGAGAGGCAACTCTATCACAAGATGTATCACATAATTTCAAGCAACTGTTGATCAAAAATCAGTGAGTACTAAGAGTTTACTCACCCAAGTAGTCAAATACTTTCAGTGCCTCTCATTCAAGGAATAACTACAAAAGTCATGTCCACATATTCCTAAAAATTTTGTAAATGTAATATATTGAGTTTAAAAAAAATGGAAAAATGGAACACATGGAGAGAAGACAACAATGTATAATTGGGTTCTTACAGTGAATTCAATGGCATTGCGTTTAGGCCTATCCTATTTGTCAAACACAGCCTGAATCTATAAGCTGATGTCCTAACTGAATGTTTAGATAAAGTATCCTGAATATGCATTAGTGTGTAAGAAATTTATTAATACATGTAATGGTGAACAAGCTAACCTTTGCATTTCAAGAGACATTAAATAATCAATCAAATTCATTTCAACAACCAAACAAATCTATAAAAGTAATTCATAGTTACAAAACTAAGTTACTGCCTTGAAAATTATGTCTGTATTTTGCCTGCAGTACCAGTTTTGGCCAAGCGCATACTGAGCCTTTAACATGACTCAAACATTTTTTTTTTCCAAGAAGATAGTTTCAAACTATGTTCATTCTTTTGAGAATTCTTTTAATGAGTCAAACAGAAAACGTGTAGACTCTTTTCAGTCAGTTATTTTTAAATCAGTTGTCTCCTGACACCTATTTAAAACTCTATAGAATGAACAATTTGCCTGCTTCACAAAAGTATTTGTTTTGAAAACTGTGCATTTTTAGTTCATGTTTATTTTTTATTGTGCATCGTAATAGTAATTTTTCAATATTCATCGGTTCCTTCACCGTAAAGAGGCTCTGCCTCCTTCATATGGAAGTAAAATATTGATGCCAAACCGATTCTTGGTGAGTTTGTGAATAATACATCTCAAACTTGAGTCGTTTTTGTTGTAGTTGAAATGTGTTCATAGAAGAATGATCTATTATGGAGAAAGATTCGGTTTAAATTGTCAGAATATTTCCTCTTTTACCGCTTCCTTTTTATTTAAGTTTAGCCATAAAAAAGGATTGTTTGAAGATATAGAGATATGTTTCTTGCAGAGGATTAGTAAGAGCAAATATTGGGTTGCAATAACTGAAAAGTTAACACAACCAAACAATAATTGCCACTTATTTTTTAGGAGGCTTTTCTTTAGCGTTGCCAAAACTTCAGCCTCCATTCAGGCCACCACTGTTAAGGAAATGTAAAATTTAAAATTTAATGAACCATTCAAAAACACATTTAGATTTATCATCTTACTGAACACATGTTTCTATGAATGTCCACACCCGACAAATGAAATGCAATCCACAGGGGAAAAAAACAACTGTCTGCATCTGTGGCTGCCATTGCACTGCTGTAATGCTGTATTGTTGTATTTAGTTATCACATGGTTTTGTCATGGCCTCAAGCTTCATACCAGTTTTGGCATGCCAATTTAATCCTGATATTTCCCAAGCCTCTCTCTCAATGGTTCTCAAGCATTTCATGATTCAATTGGGTTTAAAAGTGACTTGGGGGATGGGACAGAAGGTTTACAAATGTGTCCTAAGGAATCAGTCTTGAGACCACTACTTTTTATCAAAGTGTACATCTCAGGTCTTGATTGTATATTTATGATTTTCCCTAATCACAAGGCTTTTATCAGCATTAATCATTTTCAGCATAAAACCAAGCATCACATACTGAAATTAGACTCTTCTACAGAGTCGAACTGAACACATTAATCCAACTTTGCTTCTTCAGATTTGTTGAGACAGACAGAACGACGGCAAGATGATGTAATAGCGCATGATCTCATTTCAAGGCTACCATAAGGGATCATGCATTTCCCTTAATTTGCTGGTATAATTAAAGGAAGAGTGTACACTACTATTCTGCACACTATAATTCAGAAAAAGAGCTGTGAGCAACTCCTGATCTTCCTCTGAAATGAATGGCTAACAGCTACAGGCATATAACTGGATAATATCAAATTTTCCCTCAGGTAAAACAGCCTAAAACATTTAATCGGAATTCACTATTTTCAGTAAATAAGACATATTCAAACAACATATTGATTTATCATTATCTATTGCTGCAACTGCTAAGCTATGTTCTTATGGATGGTTTTTCTTGAATTTGAATACTGAATGCTAGATGAAGTATTTTTTAATCCTGCACATATGACATTGGCAATTAAAAATGGTATCCATCAACAATTAAGTACAAAAAATAAAAAGGTGAAACGATAAAGGCAATTGTAAGAACAAAAATCCTTGAAGGATGCTGCTGACCATCAGCTGTGCTCAGATGAATGAAGGGCTGAAGAATCTGACTTGAACAACTGGCACAGACGCACACAACCATTTGCTCTGTTCGGACTTTCAGCTGTCTTGCTTCGCTTCTGTCTTCTCCCATCACAAGCTTATACACATGTCGAAACAGCCTTATTACATTGCATATCTTTTTGGCATTTAATAGTTGAGATAAATTCAATTCAATTTTGATTATGATAATAGTACCTACCACTTACAAAGATGCCTAGGGTGCTGAACACCACATTACACCAAAATGTACACAAACATAAAATAGCAAAATGTAGATCATGAAAAGTGGATCAAAGAAAACACCAATTCTTATTTAAGTTAATGTATTTTTTTGTACAAGAGTAACCTACAAATCACTAAGTAAAAACTCACAGTCATCAAGTCTGAATCTTTCTGATAGTAAGAACCAGGCTACTGTACACGAGTGGCTGATTTATAAACAAATAGTAAGGACACATTTATGGTTAGCAAATATGGTCAATATTTGACTTTAAATATAAATTGTTTTTAAAAAGATAAAGGATTATTGGTTGCTCAATAAAACAAACTAACAAAAGTATGTTTGAAATAATATATTCTAATAATGTCACTGTTTTGAAAAAATAAGAACAAAGGTGATGAATGTCTACAAAGGTCTAGGTTATAAAATAAAATATCAGCAACATTTGCAAAATGATCAGCAAAATGATGTTGAATAGAATAAATGTTTATCTTAAATTGTCTTTGTCGTCTACAAATACAACGGAAATTAAAAAGTGTCAACAAGTCAGATGCAGCATACACGCAATAAATATGAAATAATACATCAAATAAAAATAAAGTAATAAATTAATAAACAGAATAGGTACAAAAAATGTTACCTGATCATGTTACCCATTTGTGTTTATTTTTCATATTTCATGAACCCAGTGTTTTTTGGTTATTGAGAGTGGTTAAAGTTATTCAATAAAAACATAAATCTGTTTGCCCTGGCTCTGATTGTTCTGTATCACCTTCTTAATGGTACCAGTTCTAACAGATTATGTCCTGGTTGTGATATGTTTTAAGGATGCGTTAAGCGTTCTTAAATGCATATATGTCTTCTGTGCTATGTTTATGACCCCTGGGGCACTTTTCTTTGAGCCACTGTGAAGCTAAACCCTACCCCAATGCAATATAGGATGCTTTCAATGGAACCCCAGTGAAAGGTCATAAGTAGTTTTTGAGAAATGTTTTTCCTCTGCATTCTAAGTCTTTGTTAGGCCTTTTTCAGTAGCTCAAAAGTGTTTGCACCCCAAGTCAGGCCCTCCTGAGTTGTGGTCTGGTGGATAAGGAGATCAACTTGTGATCTGAAGGTCGCTGGTTCGATCCTCAGATCCACCGAGTTGAAGGTGAGTGATGTGAGTGATGAAACACTTGCTCTCCCATCTTCAACCACCACAACTGTGGTGCCCTTGAGCAAGGCATCAGTTTCCTGACTGCTCCCAAGGCTGCACAGGCATTGTTGCCCACTGCTCCGGGTGTGTGTTCACAGTGTGTTTGTTCACTGCTGTGTGTGTTTACTGGGATGGGTTAAATGCATATCGGGCCAACTAGTCACTTTTACTTTCTTTTATCTGTACTCCCAGAGACCGGATATCCACTAATCTCTCTACACAATCCCTATTGATGACAAGTGTATTTATATTTTTTTCCTTCTGCAGTCAATCAGCTCCTGATCGTTGTGGTGTTAAAGAGCAAGCTATTCTCCTTACACCCAGAATATCTCCACCTTGTCCCTATAAGCTCAATATCATTATATATCTAATATCACTCCCTTCTGATATGAGTCTCAGAACTGTAAGTGAAGTCTGTAAACTTCAGAATGTAGAGCAGGGGGCTCAGAAAACAGCCCTGTGGTGAGCAGGTGCTGAGGATTAGGACCCTAGAATTTGTGTACCCTGACCCTCTGAGTCTGAATTTTATAAAATCATATAAAACCGAATGGTGATCATGCATTGATTTAGTCTGATATAAAATTGATGTTGAGGTGTCTGTTGAGAAATAACTGGGTCATATTTAGATCATTTGGATTATGGATTTGGATCACAGAAACTAAGTAAAGCTATTACATTTACAGCCAAAGTGACACCACATAAACAGATCCAGTGTGGACCTGGATCAGTACAGTCATACTTTTGTTTACAAGGATTTAGTTTTTGCCTTCATGTTCTATTGTCAAAGATAGCTCTTCAGCCATTTTCATGACAGATGAATAATGTTACCATTCATTAGGAAGATTCTTCTACTATTCTTGTTTTCTTCTCTTCAAGGCACTGACCATAAATGAACACATTGTTCCAGTTTTAGAACTGCAACTGAGAGAGTGCATTTGAGAAACCTCTTCTTCCCTAACCACAAATCAAAAGGGAGCATTTCATCATTCAGCAAGCCCCAAGATCCCAGATGTTTCATTTCATGTGTTTGAGATGGCTGCTATCTACTCATTCACCTTTTAACAGTATTCAGAAAGAGCAATTTTTTATATTATTCTTGTTTGATCAATTCAAGCTACATTTTCATCATTGTTATCAAACCTTTGTTAGCTAAATAGAAGAAACTGTCTGCACCTTTTGATTATGTATGAAGACAGATGTCTTTTCATTAACCATGAAAGAAGAAAAGGAAGATACAAATGAGCCATGCACTACAAACAAATAACTAACCACAAGATGAAAGCTACCAATGACGTAACTGGTCAAAGCAAAAAGCAAAATGGAATACAGGAGTATATATTAAAAACAATGCACTAGTGAATTCAAGATGATGCATGAAAGGACACAAGTTTAAAATGAACTCTTGTAGTTGTAATGATTGATGACAGAAACCTGTAGATGTAAAAGCAACAGACTGACCCTTTTAAGCTCTAAAGATATTAATTGAGCTAAGGCTGTATGTTTTAATACTTGATTGAGATTTTCTTGTTGGCTCATTCACATTACAAAGACAATGTGACTGCTATGCTATCTATTTTCTTCTGGGATTAAATGTGTCATCGAACCTCCAAAAATCACTGGTAATGGAAGTAGACATCAAAGCCTATGCTCTTTGTGACTCTTCTGGCTTTGTTGTCATAAATCTCTGATCTGAGCCAAAGGTATTCATACTAAATACTATTAAGAAAAATATTAAAACCTAAATACAAAAACAAAAATACCAAGAATTTAAAACTATTGTCAGAGACAGAGCTAAGAGTACTATGAAAACAACACTGACTTCATTCATACCTTTAAATACGTCTCTAAGCATCTTCTTGCAAAAATGTCTTTTCCAGTAACTCATCTTTGTTAGAAAGTGCATATAAGTTTGAATTAATTACATAAAAGCCTATCAAATTGGACACAGAGGTTACATTGGAAAAAAATCAATGCGTATCAGATTCAGAACCACATATGAAATCCACTCTGGTTAGATTTTTAAAAAAAATCTGAATTTAGCTGTTCAGACTGTCATGAAAATATGTGGATTTGTACCTCTTTGTTGTAAAGTCTAAACATACTGGTAGTCTGAATAGAAAACAAGAAATGTGGAATAAGATATTGCTTTGAAGCAGAACACTTGTGCACAGTTTCCTTGTGGATCTGCCATGGCTTTCTAATGAGCGCTTGCAAGATCTCTGCGTGTGGCACGGATGTGGCCAGACAGATTTATCAAGCGTCCCTCATGTGGTTGTGTGATGTTTGCATAAACAAAAAACCCTCATTTGATTTCTGCTCAAACAAACGCTCTTCAGACCACACTCTAAGCTTCAATGGGACGGACAAAACTAGTTCCTGCTGTGGAAGGCTCTTCGCTTGCCTCATAAATGTGTGGTCATGAGATAATGTTTAATAATATCAGTGCACCGGAGGCTTTTTTCTGCTATGGCATCGTGTAAGGAAGATCATGCCCATGTTGAATGAACCTGTAATACATTAAAGCCTCTGAATGAGTTCATAGTGAAACCAGAGCTTTACAACAGCCATTAACCAAGTTGAAACTAGTCCTGATGTAAACAGATGACTCACTGATGTTTGACACATCTACTAATTGATGATCACATGCCTGAAATGCAGGTAAAATGAAGCACAAGTTTTGTTAACACTTCATCTTAAATGCAAACAGTTCAGTTAAACCCATAGTTGGGATAATAATGTTCATAAGGTTTAAATCTATGACTTTAGGCTTTGATATTAATACTCCCCCTCTCTGCAGTCAAATCCCTTCATCATGCTCTCTTCACTTTTACCGCGAATGAGCGAAAGATTTACTGCCTTTGTTACAGCTTCTCATAAAATCTGACATCATGTGTTATGGCCGGGTCAAACACGAGATGTAATGAGATTTTTTAAATGTTTCTGAAGAATAACCTTTACAAATTTCATTACAATGATGCTCAATGATTCTGTCATGTTTAAATATGTAAAATGAATTTCTTTCTATTAAAGTGATTGGTCTTTTTAAAGCAGATATGTTTCTGATTGTGTGAATCTAGCAATTTTAAAGTAAAATGTGACATTTAAGATCTGTCAATCAGTGGAAAATCTACTTGATGCAAGAACTTTTCCCCAATCCAACTCCTTGGGTGTAAACCAACCCGGGTCCTCAATTCATCCATCCATCCATCTTCATGTCGGCTTTCTTGCCTTTCGGGGTCTCCACAGCGGAATGAACCACCAACTCTCTGGCATATGTTTTACACGGCGGATGCCCTTCCAGCCGCAACCTATTGCTGGGAAACATTCACACAAACACTCATACTCTATGGAAAATAGTTTTTTCTCAATTCACTTATACCGCATGTCTTTGGACTTGTGGGGAAAACCGGAGCACCCGGAGTAAACCCATGCGATCACGGGGAGAACATGCAAACTCCACACAGAAATGCCAACCGACCCAGCCGAGGCTCGAACCAGCGACCTTCTTGCTGGGAGACGACCGTGCTACCCACTGCACCACCGTGATGCACTCCTCAATTCATCTTGAGTGTAAACTGCCCCAGTACCTGCTGTAGGTCCTGAACCAAAGTTGCCAACAAGTCAACTTAATCCACAAATAACAGGATGTGCAAACTCTGATTACCTGAATCTTTCTGCGTCTTTAAGAATCGAATAGAGTTCAGTCAGTTCTATAATCTTATAATAATTGAACAGATCAGGCAAAAAAAACTCACCCTGTTTGCCATTGCTACAACTACCTGGCAACAGAGCAGCATTGCAAACAGGAGCGCGTCTGATTGGTCAAGACATATATAAAAAAAGATGTATATACATATATGAAACCATTGTTTTTTTTGTAAATACATGTAATTAATTAAATAGTAATTAATTTGACTTAGCGATTTAAGCTTTCTCTCAGAAAGGCTTTCACTTTCTCTGCGGTAGTCTCTGATTTCTCTATCATTTTTTTGTACTCTCCGCTGTTGAAAGTGTGCGGTCAGCTCCACATGTGTCCTTACATCACTGTCACAAGGGTCAGAGTTCAGTCCTGAAGGCATCATTTGTTCAGAGCACATGTCCTGGTGGCATTCCTCCTCTTAAATTAGCTCCAGAGCTTTCACTGGGCTGAAAACCTGTTGAAACAACTGTTTGGAGGCTAGAACAAAGAGCTAAGGAGAAAGTCTAAAAAGATTCATTCGGGTACAGGCACAGACACAAGAGGAGGATGTTTAGTTTCTCTGCAGATCTTCTCGGAAGCTTCTTTTATTTATGATAAGAGTTTAATTCAAACCAACCGGCAACCGGTGTCTTTATCTCTGGAATGTAAAGCTGCTTTTCTTTTTTTCATATTTTTTTATGTTTTATTTATGCACAGAACTGAATTTAATCAGTTTGAGGAATATTCCCAAGAGTTTATTCGCCTCTTGGAACTACAACTGTTGTTTTATGTCAGAAATTTACCTCTCCAGAACGTGAAAATCTTGCTTTCTTCTCACTCGTTTTTCCCCTTAGACACCTTGGGAAAGTGCCAGGTTCAAGCGCTTCTGTGTTGTCTGGAGGATCACAGCACAGTCTGAGTTCTCAATCAGAGAGGAAGTTCTGACAGCCAGACTTTCACAAGCGTTGACTTCATCCATCTCACTCTCTCTCCCTCCCTCTCTCGCTCAGCATGCCAGCCGTTCTGCTCTTGCTCCGCTCTCTCCTCAGTAGCAGATTGGCAGCGTCGGCAGCGCAGCTCCTTCGCAGGATCCTTACAACAGCTGCCGGACGTCTCACCATCATCCTGCGTTACATTTGGGAACGAATCAGCTCACAGGAGTCAAAGGAAGCCATTCTCGGTTGCGTCCTGTGTATTCTAAACATGCACAAGAAGGTGGATAACTGAAATCTTCAGAATCAAGAACTAGACTGCAGACTCATTGCTTTCTTCTAGAGTTCAAACATTTCTGAATTTGTTTTCTGGAAAATAGAGGACTACTAACGTTGCCTTTTTAATGTTTGGAAGATAATGTTCTTCAAAAAATGTCTTTTCATTCAAATGAAGATATTTTTCTTTGGAATTGAACCCTCAACCAAACTGGAAAGTCTAGCACACTCTCAGAAGATTTGAATCTCTTTGATTCATTTTTACAATTCTCCTAATTTCTCTTTAAAAAAGGTTTTATTTAAATTTTGGAGCAGTTTTTTTTTTTCAATTTATGTTGAAGAGTGTGAATAATGATTTCTTAGTCGTCATTTTACAATGGAAAAAATGCATTTCCTAGAGAACGTCATTCAAGATTTGCAATGCTTCAACAACAAAAAAACTTCATAATGTTTTTTGCTGAGTAGCAAACCTACAATTTAGGGATTCCTACATCATTCTTCCTGAGCAAAAAAAGGACCTGCATTTAATTACGGTTTTAATAAAAAAAATCTGAACCATGTCTGAAAGCTTAGTCAGAAAAATACAGCCTTTCACTATCAGAACTAAACTTTCAACCCCAGCTTTCCCGAAGTGTGCAGACACTGCTGAACATTTCCTCCTAAAATGTAATATTTCAGACCACTGTAAAACGAAGCACCAAAACGAAGAGATCTGTCCTAATCAGAATCACCAAGAAGAAGAACATTTGAATTGCTCCACAAACAGTGCCTCCAGATCCATTCACAGAATCACCATCTCTAGCCACATGGAAACTACCAGAAACATGAGAGCAAACACAGAGAACATTAATAACAACAATAATATTAAAACATCCTGCACACAGCTGCCGAAAATCACGAGTGTGAGCTGTGAGAAGAAACCCAGCTTACACTTCAAGGTAAGACATTCCTGGTTATGTTATTTTTATTAAAACACATTTCTACATATTTTAAATATGTCAATTCAGCTAATCAATGTATGTGTATTAGTTGAAATAGCTATATGGATTTTTTATATTTTAGTATTACATCAAAATAATAATCTTTAGCACTTTTGGGTCTACACTTGTTTGCGTTTTCATAATGTTGATGAAAAGGAATTTAAAATACAGTCTTGTTGTTTTAGTTTTGAATGATTTGAAACCATGTTACGATATTAAAATTAGATTACTGTAGTAACTTTACAATAAGATGGCGTGGATCACTATCTTACAAATAAACTATACATTAAATTACATATAAGTTATTAATGAGTGAACGTATGAATTACTATTAATCATGAAATCATTAAACATATCATTTAGTTCATTAAATAATGGTTAGTTTCTAATTGTTAAATAATGCATTAATTCACACTTTAAAGTAAACTAAATGTAAAAACGCTATTTCACAAACAAATCATAAAATAATTAAGGAATATTTATTAATGAAATGATAAAGTTGTGATAATGATCCAGTTCCTCCACAATGGTAAAAAATAAAATGCAACAAATTCCAAAAGTTCGCAAATTATTATTAGGGGGTGACTTTACTTCAAGGTGCAAATCCTCATTAACATCATTGTTTAATTAGTAATTCAATTTCTACAAGAGTATTGTGGATTTAGTTTACTTCAAAATATCAAATGATGCTCTAATTACCAATCAGAAAATAATCATTAGAAGACAGTAAGTGATGTAAGGTCTCAGTGAGTGATGTAACTCATGTACGTGTATGAGTTCAGGATTAATACACATATTAATTTATAATTATTTCATCATAAATGACTGGTTAATATCTGCACTAAGTAAAGATGGTTGATGTTCTTTCAGGCAATCTAGATATGTTTCAAATCAGTTTTAACTATTCATTCATTCATTCATCTTCATGTGGGCTTTCTTCCCTTTCGGGGTCGCCACAGCGGAATGAACCGCCAACTCTCTGGCATATGTTTTACGCAGCGGATGCCCTTCCAGCCGCAACCCATCGCTGGGAAACAGTTCTAACTAATATGTACTAAAGCAAATACTGTGTAATTTGATTGACTGATTTCAGATGCCAAGTATAGCAACATTCATTCTTTCATAGGTTTTAAAGTGTGATGTTTTTTTCTGAAAAACTTTAGATTTAGGTTGCTATTGCAATGTTTTTAAAGGGAAAAATTGAGAAATTTGTTTTTTTTTAGGTGTTGCTATGTTGCATGACAAGGACAAAGGCAAAGTGCCATTTATTACACAAACTGTCACTGACCATTTTATTAGGTTACCCTGAAAATGGTCTCATCTGTCTCCATCAAATTCAGAATTTTGCATATTTTGGTTTATACCAGTCTACTACTCACAAATAATTTCTCTGGAAAGAACTGAAGAGAAAGAACTGTTCAAAGGTGCTTAAAAATCCTTTCTTGACAAATTAGCTGAGTGACTTGAACTCCATCTAGATACCTGCATGTATTGATTTGCTGCCATGTGATTGGCTGATTTGATATTTGTGTTAAAAAGTAAGCATACTAGTGTACCTTACAAAGTGGCCAGTGAGGGAATGAGCAATATGGTCCAGAAGTTAAGGCTGCTATGGGATGGATCACTTTTATGGCACTTATGCTGGGTTACTAGGTTATTCCAAATAAAGTTACTAAGGTCACATGGTTGATTCTAAAGCATTGCTAGGATTTGCTAGGTTTGTGCTTGGTTGTTAATTATTTGAGGATAAATATATTTTTCGTTTTACTCTCCTGACATTGTTTAATCTTTTATCTGTTATTCTTGGTTAATTTATTCAAGGTGTAAAAGCCTAGTAAAACCCTGTGACCTTAGCTAGGACACTCTTAAATGCTTAAATATAAAATAATAAAAGCGCTTTGGTTGCTCTGTTCAAAGCAGAGCAATCTGGTTATCAGAGTTCATCAAATCAGAGTAATCTCCGAGCTTTGACTGAACACAGAGGAGAGGTAATTCACTCCTGCAGGTGATGCCGGTATAAAAGCAGAGGCGAGTCTGAGTGTCTGTGAGCGCACTTTGAAAGATGATGTGTTTATTATGTAATGCGACACTTCCTGGAATCACTGCTGTGCTTCAGATGATGTCAGAGCTTCTCCTCAAAGACTCTATTCTCTGTTCAAGCCTAGCGTGTGTTCTCTCGGGGTTTGATTCACGTGCACGGCTCCAAAGGAGACTCTTTCTCTATTTATACTAAATATTCTTTCTCAGCTTGTACTGTCCCCTTTTAACAAGACATCATTTATTTAGTCTGCGCAGTAAGAAACATCATCTGAAAGCACTTTTTCTGACCATACTCACAAATTTTTATTCTGAATATCTTTATTATTTCAGTAATATAGTTAGTGAAAGTTACGAATAATCCTAGGCCATTAAAGCCTAAAATTTGGTTTCATATAAAGAAGTAATGTGTTTTAAAATAAATCTAAACAAATCTAGCTAATTTTCCCAGCAATGGGTTGAAGCAGGGAAGGGCATCCGCTGCGTAAAACATATGCGAGAGAGTTGGCGGTTCATTCCGCTGTGGCGACCCCGAAAGGGAATAAAGCCGACATGAAGATGAATGAATGAATGAAATCTAGCTAATAAGTTAGAGTTTTAACTTTAAAAAATCTTGTAGTTAAACCATTAACACGAACCACTTTTTAGACTTTAATACCTTAAATTAAAGATTTCCAGCTCAACCATTAGAATGGAAATGAGAATAACTTTGTAAACATGTGTAGTCTAACCATTAAAAAAACCTCAATTGAAGCAACTTTTTAAAAGTTAAACAGTTTTATATAAATTTACCTTGGAATGTAACAATTTATAATAGTTGTCAGACATCTTTAATCTTTATACCAATCTTACTGGAGGGATTAACTGTTTTTTCCCCTTAGGTGTTGCTGTGTAAAAATGGGGAAGAGCAGTGCAGTGGAGAGGAAGAGGATTTAATTTCCTCACCAGAGGTAACATCATGATTTTAATAAAATTTTTATGATTGCATCAAAGCACAGATTTACATAGAAAAATATTGAAAATGTAAAAAAGGGAAAAGGCTAAATAAATAAAAGTCAACTTTATTGACTAGAGCTGTTGCCCTTTTTTGATTTACTTTTTTTGTTCCTTAGTCACTCTGATTAAAACAACCAACATAAACAGTATTAAGCACTAGTTTGCAGCTAGTAATCATAGAATATTAATATTGCTTTGGATCAATGGGTAGGACATGGTAATACCAAAGCCAATGTTTTAGTTTGATAACTGATCTGTGAGTAAATCCTTTCAATGTGGTATAATTCACTTTCGATAAATACATAAAATGCTGTGAATGGGTGGCTTCACAGAAATTTTGGACAGGGAACTATGTTTTAATGTGAGGCTTAAGTTAGAGTAGCAGACCCATTTTTAGATATTGCCTTCCCTGTTTTGTTGTGTGAAAGCATTTAAATCCCAGTCTTGGGTGTGTTAGTTCCCCTCCAGTGGTTTGTGTTCAGCGTAGCCAGATGGATGAAGGATAATGGGCTCTGGTTTTTTTAGGAAGTGATGTCAGTGACTCTTAAACATGACTTATTATTTTAAGAGCTCTCTTGGGTTTTGAAGAGGAAAAAGCAGCGGTAAAACTTTTACAGTCGCTTAGGGTTAATGTGAGCGCAGCCTCTTAAAGCGAAGACCATGGTTTGATCCGATTCCACCACCTGTACTGAGATGCTAATTCAATGGTTAACTCTAAATTGTTCTTCACATTAATTTTATTAATAATAATTTTTATTAAACTAATTTAATAAATACATTTATTTGTTTTCATTCAATTTTGGGCTCTCCACATTTTGTCCTCCCACAACTTAAAACATGAAAATGTGGTCAGTTCACGTGGCATACAATAATCACATTACACTAGACCATAAACAACCACCAATAATGTGATCCAAAACAACAAAGCACAAATAGTGGCATAACATATGACATGTTTTGGTTTTGCTAAAGACTATTTGGTGTACAGTAAATTCTAAATTTTCCTGGAAAAACCCTTTAAAACATAGTCATTAAACAATGAGTTACTGTAAAAGTGTTGAGGGCATTAACTGGCAGGATTCTGCACATGAGGATTGTGTTTCAGTGATGGTGAATCTTCCTATGGAAAAACATGAGCTCATTCAGGATGGGAAGAGACTGGGAATCACTGGACTGAACAGAAGATGGTGGGACACTAACTAATTCCCTCAAGAACTAAAATAGGTCAAATTGTTTGCAAACCAGGATTTGGACTGGATTTAGTTCTTGTTTAGGTGGTGGACTAGGATCCTCTGTGCATGTGTTTGTCATCAGCATTGTTCCCACACTAGTTAGATCACCTCAATCTATCTGTTATCCCTTGTGCCAACAGTAGTGGTGTGTATATATTTTTATATACAAAGTATAGTTTGTTAAACCTTTTTATCTACACATTATAGTGTACATTGACTTTTCTGTTAGCACTTTTTAAAATCTTAATGCAAACTATTAAGTGCAGTCAGATGAAGAGAGAATGGAAGTTGTTTGAACGATTGTGCAAGAACAGCACAAACAATGTTGTCTGTAATTCTGTTTAGTTATGAAGAGATTGTCTGCATTGAATATTGTGGAATATTTATGTCTGATACTTATACTGTCTAATCAGCTTCTTGATATGCCTGTGATGTGGGATTGATTATCTTGGCAAAAGGGAAGTGCTGAATTTGATTTAGCCTAGATTAGAACGATTTGTGAATACGTTTTGAGAGGAAAAACTAAAAGTGTTGCATTTATTTTTTTCTTCGAGTAGAAATGAACAGAAGGTTACAGATTGCCATGCAGTTTTATAATCAAGTTATTATAAAATAGTTGTTTTATAGGCTTGCGGAACTAAAGTGATGATAATGATGTGAAAGGTCTTTTAAATTTGTTTTCAATAATAATGAAATGAATATGTTTGGTTTCCCAGGCCTATTTTTACAAGATTTCTTTGGAAAAGCACATATATCACAGCATAGCATGTAGGATAAGATAGGATCTTTTATTTCTGACAGTACTTAATTTGTAACAAGCCACCCTTTCCCTATCACAACATCGCCACAGATGTTTCCTGACTTTAATAGCTTGAGAGCACTAAATTTGTCTTCATCTCCATTATCCCCTAAATCTTTGCTAAATAGTGCCTTAGTGTAACTTGTCTGAAAACGTTTGAGATCAAGTTTGATTCTGTTTTAATATCCCTATGAAATTGATTTAGCTTGTGTGGGTAATAAAGATGTTAATGTGGGAGAGAACTCTTATGTGAAATAATGATGAGTTCCAAAGTAAAATATTGTAAGGGACAATGAAAGGGACACAATTAGATACCTAATTGACACAAAAAGAGAAAATCTGTGATGAAGTAAGGTTACCTGTCTCAATTATCAGTTTTTAGCATCTTTATCAATCAGAAAGCTCCTGCATATTGAAATATCCATAGTGATTAGCATTGACAACAGACACCAGGTTGAGCTTCTGTCCTGTCTCATTTAAAAATCCTCAAAATAGAACCTCATCTGTCAATGTTCTGTCATTTGCAGATTTAAATGATTTTCCCATAAGCAGACACTTGAGAGAACAATGTGTGGAAACAGCTAGTTTATCTGTAGCCATCAAACAACTGGTGTTCTTCCCTCTGCATTTCCTCCACTACACTTGTTCCCTTCTCAACTCAGCTTGTGTAACAAGACAGGACTAGTTCACCATGACATTCTGCCAATTGCATTGTGATTGAGTTAAAAATTGTTAACATACCTTAGACATGACAAAGAAGTGATGACACTTAATGAGCACGGTCAGCCGACATTCTGTGCATTCATAAACCTGAGACTTGAACACACATACTAGTTGGAAGGATTTCTGACAGAGACGACAAGTCGATAATAAAGTGGAATTAAGTATATTTTTCATTTTTGTTTGGTAATCAGTAAGTGTTCCTGTCATGAAATTAAATTCATACCTGGAATGATGTGGGGTGTTTTGGGGATGTATTCCTTTAAGTTAAGAATGTCAAGAAATCAGACAAAACTACATGAAATTACTGATAGTTCCAAAGACAAGTCAACAGCTAACTGGGAAGCAACCAGTGTGCTCTTAAGGCTGATGTCAATGACACAATCAGTGGCTGGTTTCCTGAGCCTTAGTCAATGACATCATCACTCTGTGATTTTTAGTTTTGTGGGTTCATGATCTTAAATGACCCTTCTGTACTTGCCCAGACATGTCCCACAGCCTGTAAGCATCTTTATTTTAATAGAAAATAAAGACTGTGCAGTGTTTCAACATAATTCAACCTGTGTATATTACTAGTTGTATTACATGATTGAAAGTTGATTTCATACTTCTGTCCAACCAGACCCAGAACACATTGGGTGTTCAATCCTGTGAGGATAAGGTTGTGAATATGATCACAAAAGTCACATCTATACAGAATGAAGAACAACATCATGCTCTTATCAAGCAAGAGATTGCACAGGTGAGATTATCTGAGTAGTCTTATACATTGAAGAATCGCTTGAGCATCATTATTTATTTTATTTAACATATTAATGCCCCCCTCCTCTTTAGCACATTTAACTGAAGTGGAATTATATATGATGTCCGATTGACTTTATTAAAACATGATACTTGATTCTATTTATAGGTAAAATTCCCAGGTGTCTGTAAGCACTATTAAGACTATTTTATTTATTAGTACTTAAAAACAGAGTCTTATTATAAGAATTTTAAATACAACATTTTGAAGACTAATCATTGATGAACTATAAGTCATTCTTTATTACAAAATACAAAATATAACTGATATATAAAAACTAAACTGATTTCAATTTTAAATTAACTCAGTCCGAGAAGGAACCTGCTTGGTGACTACAGATAACCCTGATGTGACCCATTTTGAGTTGCAATAATTAATAATAATAATAATAATAACAATAATAATGTACTCAATGATGCTTCACAATCATCAGAGCATTATTCAATCACACACTGGTGGTGATAAGCTACCTTAGTAGCCCTCAGCTGTCCTGGGGCAGTCTGACAGGACGTGGCTGCAATTCTAAGCCTACGGCCTCCTGACCACCACCAAAAACACCCCCCAGTCACACACATCCATACAAGACAATGTGGGTGAAGTGGCTTGCCCACGGCCACAACGACGGGTATCGAACCGCAAACCTTCCAGTTACAGAATGATCAATTCCACCACTGGGACCTCTTTTCGCATAATTATATGCAGACTGATGTCAACACTATGAAAATCTGTGTAGTTAATGAACTAGAACAGAATGTAATGAGATAAAAAAGACCATTTCTGTTCCTTTGAAAAGTCTAAGGATTGTTTAATTCCTCACCTACTAGGCTCCAGTCAGGGGTAGTGTTGCAGTGAGTTCACGAAGTGGTTCTGTGTAGAATGCAGAGAGTGACTCTCTCCAGTTCATAGACAGAAATAAGTTTGAGCCCTCTGACCCCGATCTGCCCTTCTGTTTCTGTTCTCTCACTTATTTTGACTGAAGTTGTGGAGCGGGAGGAAGGGAACAACCATTATTTTGAGATGAGATCATTGTTTGGACGTTTCTGTTCACGCTTCTGGCCTCTTGAGACTAAACTGTGTCTCATCTTATTATCAGCATCAAACATGGAAACAATGACATTTCTGAGTTGCTATGTACTAGCATGTAAGTAGGATGTACTATTCTGAAAAACTTTTCTAACTAATTTCTATTTGGGCTTTATTGAGTAGAGAGGTTTTTCAGAAATTTCTGAAATCTGATCACTTTATTTGAAATGACTAATGCTTATGGCTTGTACAAACTCAAGTCCATCAATTTAATGTAATAAATAAATAAATGAATAAAGAAATACAAATTTATCCACCTGATATTTACACAGATACTTTTGTACCAGGTAAACCAAATTAACAAATTAATTTGCCAAAATAAAGCAAACATACCCCAAAGTAAGTAAAAGACTGAGATTGAGTCCTGCCTAGGTAGCCTACTAGTTAGTGTGTTAAGGTTATCTGTGATAGAAAATGAAGACTCAAATGCAGAGAGTCTAAAGAATCTGTATTGACAAAAATTTAAAATAAATATGAAACCAAAAACATCCACATTGAGAGAAACCTCACTGACTTATTTTCAAAACATACTTATAACAATATTCATAAAACAGAGCGTTTTACAGGAATACAAAGACTTGACTTAAAACAGAAGCTTAACAACATGAAGAGCCTGTGAACATGGTTGTACATGTTGTTAAGCAAAGGGAAATATTAAAGATAGACAATCAATAAATAATGAGGGAGACCAGGTGAAGCGGTTGAAATGTAGTAACAAGCAAGGCTTGGCAAAAACAAGACATTTAACCACCTGCTACCTGGTTCAGGAAGACAGCTACTAGTCATGTAATGTCAGTCACATGGCTGGTGAAAGAAAATGTTGCACATGGAGGACAGGAGATCCAGGTGAAAACAATAGAGCACCAAAGACAAAAGCATAAAATAAAGGGCACATCTGTCTGAACTGTCTGGAAAAAATATGTCAGACTCTGATAAACATTCACAGCTGTTTTAGTACCTTCTTATTTACCTTTTTCCAGCTTTATTCCCTTTTCTCTTTCACACTTTTTTCCCTGTCAAAACATGGTTCTGTCAATAGTCATAAATGGCGCAAAAATGTATTTTAAAACAAAAGGATGGAGATGTTATGTGAGCTGATACTTAAAATGTACAAAATGAAAAAAAAAACTGAGAAAACTAAGATTTGTCTGTCCTAAACTTTTTTAAGTGCACGCCAATTAATCAGAATTAAAAGACTAAATTTTACAATTAAGAACAGATAATTTTTTTTATAATACAGAGTAAAACAAATGTAAAAATAAAAAAAAAGTTCAGTTCAACATGAAACTTCAACATGTTAATGTCAACATATCAGGCACTTTTTGATCTCTCAATTCAAGACCCTTTTCAAATTCCAGGAACGTTTTTGTAAAAAATAAAGAATCAAGAGTCATCAAAGACCAACTTTAAAGGATTACATTTAAATATAAAGACACAGCTGAAATGCAAATATAACCATTAAAACAAAGCTGAAAAGCACTCAGAAAAGTAAAAATTAAGTAAAAATGTGAGAATCAAATGAACACCAAGAGGAACATTAAAAATTTAAAGGTTTGAAAATAAACAAATAGAACCAAATGCAACATTTTAGAGTCTTAGAGTAGTCAATGTAAAGGAATTAAAGTATACAACTTGGATAGTGACCAATCCAAAATACAAGAAAAAGTTTAACATTCAAATTGGAATGGACATGGAAACTGGAATTTTAAGCCAATTATTTTAATTTCTAGATTTGATAAAAATCTGAATTTAAATAAAATTGACTTATTAGTAAAATAATGATAAGCTCTTGAGTAAGTCTTTGTCTATAACATGCTCACTGAATAATAAAGTATTACTAGCACTTTTTTGTAGACTCAGTCCATTGTTTGAACAGGAAGTGTGGGAAGTGTATGAAGTCGGGTCTTTTTCTCATTATGCTGGTTGAGATGTTTACACTGGCCTCCAGGACAGAAATACCTTTGAGCCTGTGGGAAGTCATTAAAAATAATGGCTGATCTTTTATTAGAAGTGACATCATGTTATTTAGTTTATCTTCACTGTGAGATCTTGCCAAGCTGTTCCACTGTATTTTTTTTGTGATGCGTATCTCTCCTGTGTGTTTCCGATGTGAGAGAAACATTCATTCACTTCAATGGAATTTACCTCACAATGAGGAATACATGTGCTTGTCTAAAGTTTGGACTTGTACTCATCATCACTGTCAGTTGTTCAAAATCTATTTGGGTTTGTCTTCACATGAACCCAAATTCAATTGGTCATGAACTGATACTGATCCACAGTAATTTCCATCCAGTATCACACCAACTGTACAGCTACATTTATTTTTGTGCTTGTATCTAAATCAGTGGTTCTCAAACTTTTTTCACCAGTTACCCCTCAGAAAAAAACACCAAAATGCACAACTCCAGAGTATTGGCCTTCCTGTTCAGCTATAGTTCAAATAAGAGTCAATATTATTGCTAATAAAAATATGTACTCATTTTAGCGGTAATATGCAGCCTTAAAATTTCTAAAAGTATTACGTTTGATGGCAAAATATCTTTTTTTTTTCTCTCTCTCCCTCCCTCTTCTTTCTCTCTCTCCCTCCTCTGTTACAGTATATTAGCAAAGCGTATAAACATAATTTCAATTGTAATTTTATGTTTTAAAACCATGCGACTGTCATCGCAGCAGGAAGATGTTCTCTTTAAGGTTTATCAGAAGATGGGGAAACCTCAGAGGGGGAGAATTCACTTTTAAACAAGCTCAAAGTAACGTTATATGATTTACCTGCACAGAATTAGTGCCAACAGACTTGGAGATTTTTTATTTTAACTGCAGTTACAATTGCAATTTCACCCGTTTAAAATGAGAGATTGGACTGAGAAATAGAACGCTAGCGTGCTCCTAGGGCTACTGCAGCATTGCTTTATTATCAAACACAATTAAACTCATTATCGCTACTCCAAGGGTCAGATGGTAGATTTACCCAGTGTCTGTAGGAAGGATCCTGTGATTTTATTTCTACCAACCCAGTGTCCTCAATCCAAATCAACCAACAGGCTACGATTAATCTATCAGATGCCCATGGCTGATAAAATTTAGTACATCCACTCCCACAGTAATGTCAGCCACTGGCTTCGTGTACCACCAAAAGGTTTTCAAGTACCACGGTTTGATGATCTTAAACACAGGGTTCTAATACATGGGCTTGAAATCCAGGAAAGTACTTACAATTCAATGTTGTTTTCAAGCTATTAAAAGTGCTTCACTGATGGATTAAGTGGTTCTAAAATTTTGAAAATGTAACCATAATCAAGTTTTATATTAAAGGTGAGTCTAAATTAAAATCAGCTTGACATAGCCTATGGTTGATCCTAATAGCACATGCTAAAATAGCTTCAGTTTGTCCATAATTAAAACATATTTTATCAGGGATTGAAAGGGTGTTAAATTAAAATGATGAAACTCAAGACCAGGATTTAAAATCCAGAGAAACTAGTGGCCTTTATGGGTTTATTTAAGAAGATTGTTTAAAAGGGTTTAAAAAGTTGGGCTGAACATTGTAATATTAGAAGTAAACTATTACATACAAGAGATGGAGCAAAAAAATCACAACACTGAAATTTTTGAGAACTCAATTTGCTTTGCTTTCTGAATAATTACAAATTTCTTACAGTCAGTGACAAAGATTAATGAAATCCGAGACGGGGTTTGATGATGTCAGGAGACCTTTTTAAGATCTTGCTGAGTGAGTAACAGCAGCCCCATAATGTTGGTTAGCAGAGTAGCTAATATTAGCAAGCCTGCAGTGCATTCGAGTGATGGAACTCCAGATGGGAAACACTATTACACAAAACTAAACATCTTTCTCAACCTGTGTGTCAATCTGCAATAGCAGCATATTCAGAGACTGAGTACAGTTCAACTCTGAAGCACAGACTCTGGAAAATCCCAAGCAAAAACCATCATCACCAAAATCTATCAAAAGTCTTTGAAAACCGCTCAGACTCCTTCAAACAACGTATTGTTCTGATAAGTGGTCTATTCCAACAGAGTTTGTTGCATTACAGTCCCATTACAGTCAGTGTAGATATTCCATCATGAGACTACCCCAAACCATCACAAACCTTAAAAACAAAGACACCTTTATCCCACGAACTCTTGAAAGCCTGAGCTGGTGCAATATTTTTGAGCCAATCCAAACAAGTCTTCACCAGCATGAATTGTGTTGGTTATGCTGCTGTATTTACCACAATCTTTTTCACAACAGCTTTAGTGAAAAGACAGCTCAAATTCCTGATTGAAAAGATTATACTCTCATGAACTGACAGAGCTAATGCTTTACAAGCTTATTGGATAGGCGCTGTTTGTTTACCTTCTTGTTCACAATCTGACTAGCGATGGGGGTCTTATCTAAAAATTGTGTGGAGTTACAAAAGAGCAGAATGAAAAAATCCCAGAACCACTCCTCTAACCTACCTCCAAATATATCTTACTGTCTTGTAAAACCATTAGAAATTGTGTGATGAATCACAAGTGTTTTTTCAGCAGGATGTTTAATGGCAAAAGATAGACGGATGGCAAAAGATTGATGAATCGTTATTTAAAACAAGTCAAATTTCAATCATTTCCTCAGCCAAAATTAACAAAAGAACTTCTCCCTTTTGCACATAAATGGCAAAACATTTACAACTGTTATGGTAACAATCATAACATCTTCTTTAGTCTGACTCACTGCAGCCAAGCTGTTAAAATCAGTGTTTTGACTATGTCTGCAGAAGCTCATACATCTTTCTGTGAGTTTTTCTCAGGAGATGCTAAAGTTGTTCTCATTCCTTCATTTGAAGCAGTACTTTCCGAGTAATTAGCCTTTTCCGTCTTTCGCCCCATGTTCACCTAAAATGAGAGAGTTGGATTGCTTTCAAGTGCACTGGCTTTCTTTAGCTGTTGTTAAAACAAGTTGTAAATCATCAGTCATTAATTCCAAGGTTTCCCCTGTCTTTTAAAAGCAGTTTAACAGGATTCCATTTTTTCTTTTTATCGGGGGGTTTATTGACAGTTTTTTTTTTTACAAAAACATTTTTACAGTATTTCTTACAGGTTTGCTAGTTTACACATGATTAAGCTGCAAGCAACAGATAAGTTCATTTTAGTTTTGTCCTATTTTCTGAATTATTACAAAGATATAGGATCTGATGTGGAAAGCCAATAACCCCTGTACATCTGTATTGGAGAAACAAAGATTTGCACATGCACCAATCTTCGCTATTAAAAAATTGCTGTACTCCTTCTTTAATGGTGCTAAATTTTTGTTCAGACAGGAGATGAGCTGAAGCCGGAGTGTGTTGGGGTAAAAAGTCAGCAGTCTCAGGTTCGAGACCAGTTGAATTTGCACAAAGTGACAAAGACCGATCAAACCATGGTGGTGGACAGAGCTAAAACCATGCAGGTTTTTAATATGAAGGTGGATCGTCTAGAGGCTTGGATCAAAGACAAGGTCAGCTACACGACAATGATAAACTATAATTTTTTACAAATATTTATAAAATCAATTAAAATGTAATTTAAATAAAGCTTTTATGTTAAGTATGCTTAATGACTCTAGTCTTATTACCCCAAAAATCAACATAATTAAGCACTGGGAGCAAAGCAGCATCCACGGAGTTATTTTTTAAGTAGCTTTCGTTACTGTGTGTGTAAACAGGAGCACAAGATATCGCTAGAAAGCATCCTCAAAGAAACCACAGATAAAATGCATATCACCCGGAGGATCCTGGATCTGAAACAGGTGAGAGTGTTGTGGTCCGTGTAATATTTTGCTTTTCAAAATTCTTTCGCAAGTACTCAAATGCAAGTCTGGAATTGAAATCTAAAGTCTCTCAAATTAATGAGAATATATTAAAACAGTGTGTTTTGGGGTTCTCTTATTTCTTTTTCCAGATATACAATTAATTGGTGACTGAAAATACATGTTGTACATGCTCTACTAGGACACAAACCTCATGGTTTCATGGTCAAATTATAATGAACTAATGTCTTGAGTCACATAATCTATTTTAAGTTACATTATTATACATGTTGACTATTGTGAGTTAAACTAACCTAATTATAATAAATTTATTAATATGCATGATGTACTAAAGTTCTAATTTCAGTTTGACTGTAGTCTCTTTTGTGTGTGTTCCAGGATGAGCAGCTGTATGCTCAGCTTCATGAGGAGATCAATCTTCTGGCACTCAAGATGGAGAAACAAGGGAAAGCCGAAACTAAGAGTGTCACTGCTCGCAGGAAACACATTAACAAAATGTAGGAACACATTAGTGAGCATGCGTCATGGTTTGCATTGAATTTTTTTCTTTGACTATTATAAGTGTAGCCATAGACGTCAACAGGGGCTGGTGAGAAGGTCAATAGATGATGAAGGTCAATAGAATGAGAGTCAGCAATGGGTAGATGAGAGATGTGTCAATTCTTTTTTTGGAGACGCAGAAGATGAGCAGAACTTGTTGGAGATAAATTGGGTGTTGTTGGACACTATGGTTTTGTAGAGGAAGAATGAGCAATTTAAGAAAAATTACTCAACGAGACTGCATGACAATCATGCAGTGGCCAGAATTAGATTTCTGATACACTATTAGGGTACAATGTAAAATATCAAACCTACAGCAAATCAATTGAAACTGGGATAACTATATAATACAGGCCCATGAACACATTTTCTTTTTCTTTTTGCTCAAATGAGTTTCATGATGGAATGTTCACTGAGGAAATATTCAGAATTACACTGTGGAGACTCTTCTTTTGATGTTTTGCATTTTCACAAATTTTCTTGTGTTTTTATCTGTTTCACAGGTGGCTTAAGGCTCAGTCCCAGTTGAAGGATTACAATGAGACTCTGCAGATGGCTTTGGAAGTATCTTCCTTCTTTCATCAGGCAGAAAATATCATCTGCTCCATAAAAAACATGGTAGTCATCCTACTTTTATATTAAAACGTACATGTTTTTTTCTCTAAAGTTATGTTTGTACTGCTTTTATTTTATGGAGAAAACTGCATACATGACAGGAACTTACTGGGTAGAGAGAGGGTGATATGTTTCAGCATTCTGTATTGTAGCAGCCTCGACTTGTAGCACCCACCGGGCTTTATAACATCAATGTTTTCTTAGCTCTAAAGCGTTCTCTTCACACAGAATTATTAGCACACATTGAAGATAGACATTAAGCTTCTTTATGTGTCTATATTCATAGACATTAACCATATTTCAAGTGCTTAAGTTATAATGCATTTTGGGAAACCATTTGGGGGATAATATTAAGATCAATCTTAAGATCATTTTTACGAACAAATTCCGCTTACAATACTTTTGGGCAGTTCAGGTCTGAGCCTTTTGGGTCGATGGTGCAAAAGCTAATGCACTTTACTCTTTCAGACGTCTTAGCTCTTCGTTCCTTCTCAGCAGAGAGATTTAGCGATGTTGTTTCATTCATCTGTCTTCCAATCATCTTTTTTCTCAACTTTGGGTAAAAAAGTGTTCTGAAAATGTTTAAATGTCTTTGAATTTCTCAGAGTTGTCTGTTTCGTTAACTGGATTAGACCTTGTATTTAGACATCGTAATGTACTATTCCATTTTTTCACTTTTCAGAAAGGGAGCTCCACCGGTTGTTTACAAAACAGACGAGACGGGGAAATCCGGGACATCGCCAGTCAACTCATGGTCAGATATTAGTATTTATGTCACAAATGTTGTTTAAATTGTTTCATTTAATTACAAGACGTAATTAATTCACGTAGACACATGGATAAAATTTAAGACTGCCAACTCTTCTGATTCACAGAGATGTGGTATGCTGTGGGCCAATCAGAACACTGCTTTCATGAAAACATAACTCTACAGCTTAAAGATTTTTTCAGTATTTAATCCTGCTGGCTTTTTATTAAACTAACATTAATGACAGACGAGTCAGCAAGATTTTCAAGATATCAACATGTTCCTTTTTATTACTCTCTTGGAGTAACAATAAATGCTGTTCAACAGTGACAAGCTCCAAGTGCAACAAAATCCTCTCAGTTTGACACCATTGTTATTACTGCCAAAAAACAAACCACTTGTGAAGAACAAAAGTCTATACAATGGGATCTTTAAAACGTTTGCTAGCTAGCATATTAGGAAGTGTAGAGCAATGAAAGACAAAGCACAACATAATATATACTGTATGCTCTAGAAGACGAATGGGTACAACCCTAGCCTTCACTTAAGGCAATTCACAAACTTCAAATTTAACTATAAATCCATCTATAATTATTCTTGTATAACAATTCTATTTAAAGATTTCTCCCCCAAGAACAGCAGAAATTTAAGACCTAGTCAACAATCAAAGTGCAAAAGTGTAACACTAGAGATTTTAGATTTAAAGATGTAGTTTTTTTTTTCCTTAGCAGTGATTGTTCTCCCTCAAACAGAAATGTATTTGCTTCCTTTCTGTTTCCAGGAGATGGATGTGAGTGTCTCTCAGCTCTCGAAACTACAGCCATCACTGGCATCTCAAATCTCTCAGAAACAAAGTGAGCTGAAGGAATGCTGGACTGCGCTGCAGAGGACGCTCAGGTAAACATGTCTTCACAATTTTTCTTAACCGAATCAAGACATAAATATGACTGATAAGTTGTTTTGATGAGTGTGTGTTTTGTGTTTGCAGGGAAGAAAAAACAGCATCAAGCAGGGAAACCCATGACCCTGAACTCCCAAACCCCAAGTCACTCAACAGCGTGGGAACAGAGCTGCAAAGGATCATGGGAAAGGAGTCAAAAGAGGAGCAAAATGCTCTGAAGGGTTTCATGGTATGCAAATTCCATCCCGATAAAACAGTAGAATAATATCCTCAATCTCTGCTCCTCCTTTTTTGGTCATGGTGAGATATTTGTAGATATTAGAAGATGTTTTCAGATTGTGCTCTATTGCTGCTGGAGGCTTCAGATTAAATAGTCAGTGCTTGGTGAAGAACCAGGCTCCCTGGCTGAAGTCAAAAAAAGCAAAGCAAAAAATTATATTTATATAGACTAGGCGTTCACAAGGTAAAGCACCTCTATCCTGAATTATTTTGGATGTGATGTAAAGAAGTCATATATCATTATTATTCTGTCATGCACTTGATGAAATCTGCTCTATCTAACAAAGACTCTGTGTCTGGTAGCTGCTGCTCTCAGGAAAGACCTTTCTAGCTGTTATTGACACTGGCAGGGCAGAGCCAGACCAGCTTTCCATGATCTTTAACATACGTCGAATGTGCTGCGAGGGCAAAAAAAGACAGCCAGCTCTAACATTGTGCTCCCTTGAATCTCATAACAGTTCCCTGAAAGATTGCCTTTTGGATATGCAATTCTTGCAACAGAGAGAGAGAAAAACAAACCTCTTGTTGTAATAAAGCTGGACATTAGTGTTGAAGAAAAGCTCTTGGATGCTTTCCTTGATGCTGTCACATTTTTGTTCATACGAAAAGTTGCAAAAAAAGCTGTTTGTCTAAAAATGTTTTTCATATGCAATTTATAGTTGTTGCTTTGAGTATTTGAATTTGAATAGGTAAGCATCAAAACCTTTCAGCAATTTCAGTAATTCCATTCAAAATTACTTTGTAGATTATATCAATTCATAAGGCACACTTATATATTACAGTGTTTATTTCTTTTAATTTTGACAGTTTTCTTACTAATTATTATAAGGAGATTCACAAATAATAGACTGTAGCTGGAGTTGGTGTTTCAAGAACCACTTTGCACAGGCGAATGCAAGACATGACTTTTTAGCATTCATTGCATCAAGCCACTCAAGAGACAGCGTTAGAGGAGTCTCACCTTGGCTAAAGACAAAAAGGACTGAACTGGTGTTGACTGCTCCTCAGTTATGTTCTCTGATGAAAGTAAATTTGGATATTAAGGTCTGGAGTAAGAAAATAAATGCACATAATCCATGTTGCTTGAGGTCCAGTATAAAATTTCCACAGTGATGGTTTGAGGTGGCATGTCATCTGCTAGTGTTGGCCCACTGTGTTTTCTGAAGTATGAGGTCAAATCAGACATCTACCAGGAAGTTTTGGATGCCACTTTATGATATTCCTTAATGCTTCTGTAATTCAGGCAAAATGAGTCCCAACTAATGATTGTGGGTTGACCATGTTCATACTTTTCAACTATTCTAAACACCCTTTTTGCTATTGGTTTTTAAGTTAAGTTTCATTGGTTTTAATTCTAATTATCGGAGACACTCATTTTGGAGTTTCTATTCTATTCTATTATACTATAATCATCGAATCAATAAATTAAATAACATTTTTTATACATATATCTGTCTGTAATGAATTAATATAAAATACAGGTTTACTTTTGGAATGGAATTGCAAATATAAACTATAAAGAAAATATAAAGTTTTTCCCATTTTTTTTTGTTTTGTTTAATGCTATTTTGTCATCACAGTGTGTTCAAGATGTGCAGTGCTCCAGAAATCCTTCAGATGTTAGAGATTCAGGAGTGACTGAGACTCAATTCTCTAAAAGGTGACAATTAACACTCCTGAGTTGTCCTGTCCGTAACATTCACGTACATGCTAATGACAGTTAGAAACCTGTTTCAGGCTTTGCGATGGCACACAACCAGAGGGAAGAAGCCACCCAATAATCCACACGCAGCTCCAAAAGTTCACAGTTTCTGCAGACAAGGTGCTCATACAGAATTTCATTAGCAGCATACTCTTCAAGAATGACTGTTTGATAGCGTGTCTGTGTCTGTGGTTCCTCAGACTCTCTCTTGGCTCAAGGAGAGTGTTGCTTTTGCTGCTCAGATTGGAAGTTCATCTGAACTGAATAGCTTTGATTCAACCAAGAGACGTCAGGCCTCCCTGGAGCAGGACATCCTGTCTTACAGAGCACGAATAGAGCTGGTCAAGACAGTGAGTTTTTGTTTGGCTTTGTGGAATAGTTCACTTCAACTCCTGTTATATGCTCCTTAACCTTATGTTGTTGGATAACCTTATATCTGGTATTATATTATGTTAGTGCAGTGGAACAGAGTCAAATGCATAAAGAATTTGAGCTTGAAAGGCTCCAATCAAACCCATTCATTTATCACTATTCTGTTATTGGAAAGTGTTAATTGTACCCATAACCAACATTACCTCTTCCTAGTGACCCCTGTGAGCAACATCAGCCATCAGCAGTGGTCACAACAGTATAACATTCATTCAATGAACACGCTTTGTTAAAAGAATCCGAATATATTTTATTCATATTTGGTGAATGTGCACATGAGGTTGTCCTGCTTACATTCTGTCCACACTTTTTCCTCTGAAAACTCATTTATTAGAACAAGTGCCCATACTTAACCTTATACCTCTTCGTATTTCTAGGTGAGTTGGGCACACCGTCTACAAAAAAAAGAACAAATACATTTAAAAATGATTCCAGTGAGGACATACCTTATTAAATGAATCCAAGGAGAAAAAATAGTAATAACAATGTTAAACATAAGTGACATCTTTCTGTGTCAACCCTTTCTGTGTCAATTTGTCAAACTCCCATTCATTTTGAAAAGATGCCCTTTTGCTAGTTCGTAATTGTGCAATTGTTAAGTAGCATTAGCTCAATGAATGTTTTAAAGATTACCAGTAAAAACTATATCCCTATATAAATCCTTCGGATTTCTAGTCTTTGTGTTGAAAGGATCGCTTCCACATTGTTTTTAACTTAAAAACCTTAGTGGAGACTAACTGCAGTTTGTTTCCTGACTGCTTGAGTCAGAAGTGAGCAGGTTCTCGCTTACAGCAGTGAAGTGAAGTGAAAGTGAAGTGAAAGTGACCAGTTGGCCTGATATGGAGTGACCCATATCTGAAATGTGTGTTCTGCATTTAACCCATCCCAGTGTACACACACAGCAGTGAACAAACACACCGTGAACACACACCCGGAGCAGTGGGCAGCCATGGCTGTGATGCCCAGGGAGCAGTCAGGAAACCGGTGCCTTGCTCAAGGGCACCACAGCTGTGGTTGTTGAAGATGGCAGAGCAAGTATTGTATTGCTCACACCAACTTCAACTCGGTGGATCTGGGGATCGAACCTTCAGATCACAAGTCGACCTCCTTATCCACCGGACCACAACTGCCGGACAGTGTTTGAAATGTTCAACTCTAAAAAATAGTTTGCACTCTTGATTCCATTAGGTTTATAGTCCTTATATCTGGAATTTACCTTCATGACACCTTCATTGTCAAAGAGTTTGACTATTTGTATTACTCGTTCTATTAGACTAAATCTTAATTACAATAGGTTCTATTAAGATTTGAGGTTTTTCATAATTAAGGGCAGGGCTACCCAGGTCACAAGTGCTGAAGTTTAGTCCTTGTCTTTTCTAATCCACAAAATCAGATCTTTATGCCCCTTTTTGCCTCCCCAAACGTGGTGGTAAATGTAAAGAAATTTGTGATTTTCCCAAAATACAAAGTCTTATTTTCTTTCTGCTAAAACCTACGGATGACATCACTGTCACTACGTCCATGTTATATACAATCAATGTTAATGTAACGAGTCGACAGATTGTTTGATGTCCTTGTTCAGGGTTATTTAGTGAATCAAAACAGATATACACAAGAGTTGTAACAGGCAGAGGAGTCAGAACGCCAGGCAAAAAAATGCATCAAAGAAGAGATGAAGGGAGTAGTGATGAACAGGAGAAGGATGAGGCAGGCGGCTAGGGCGTCAAGAGTTCTTAGAGCTAGATATGGAACGAGTGGCAGGCCACAGAGAATTACGGTTCGAGGTCATGATGTAATGAGGAACTATGGTCACCTGAGTGTGATTAAGTGAAGAGGTGTGGTATAGTATTCCGGTGAAGATCCTCTTGCTAATTGAGGAGGAAATGCATTGTAAACCGTTAGTCAAAAGAACAATAACAGGTGAACATTTTACAGATCAGAAATAGATCTATAAATGTGCAACATTGAATTCCAAAGAAATTGAATTTTGTCTTTCTTTCTGGTCCAGGAGGGTCACAGTTTGGTGAGGGCTCAGCATCCAGAGAGCCTGAAGATCCAGCAGTTTCTGACTCAGTTGGAGCGATTGTGGGAAGAACTGAAGAGGAGAAACCAAAGGAACACACTGCTCCTCAAGCTTTCAGAGGAGCTCAACTGCAGGGTATGCCCACCTCTGAAGCTTCTGTAAAATTCCATAAAAATATTTTTCACCCATTAAACACACTTTTCAAAGGCTTGTTTGAACTAATAACGGATGACTTCCAAAGATAATATATAAATATATAGGTTTTTAGTAACAAAGTTACTAGAAATATTTGAGTTTTGCTCATATACAGCTACAAAACACTTTTATATAGCAGCACGCACATCAGAAGAGCACCCATCTATTTACTACCTGATCTGTGTGTTTTTGCTGCGCACAGGTGGTGTGTGTTCTTCAGTCTCTGTGTGCACTGGAGGCCTGGCTGCAGGCGGTACACCTCTCCCTGACACACTCCTCTCTAATGGGGAACCGCTTGTCAGTGAAAGAGGCAGAGCAGAGTAGCCATCGTCTAGAGCAGGAGCTGGAGCTTCGAACGCTGGAACTTCAGCAGCTAAAACTCCAAGCCGACACGCTGAGTCGACACACACTCCTGCACCTGAGTCGTCATACGCACCTGCAGCTGAGCCCAAACACACTCCTGCACGCGAAGAGGCTTCCCGCTCGACTGCAGGAGGTGGAGGACAGGTATGTGCTGCTCACTTACACTACATAGCTACAGATCTGGCTCTTTGGCTTGTAATCTTAGTGAAGCTTTTTTGGCACTATTTAGCACCAGTTACTGAAGGCGCTATTTAGAACCAAACTTCAAAGTGCTATTTAGAATCAACAACAATTTTGAAGCTATGCATCAAAGAAAAAGATAACTCCCGAAAAACACAGACATATAAACTTTTGTGGTTATTTGGACTTTAAATGTGGTTTGTCTCTGGCTCAAATGTCTTGTGCAATTGCTCTTAATAGAACCTTTAAAAACTGTTGCTAAAAATGACTCTGACTCCTGTTGTGACACATATGTTTCATCAGCAATGGAGAGGAAAAAAGAACACTATTTTAGTTCACTAACTTACATTTGCTTGAGTTCAGCTTGAAAGCATTGCAGTTTTTGTGATTTGTATTGAACTGAAGGTTTGCGAGTGTTCAGATGGCTCTGAGGCAGCAGCGATCTGAGCTAAAGGACACACGAATGCTGACTGAGTTTTTGGAAAAGCTGGAGATAGAAGAGAGTCATTACAGCAGCCCAACTCAGGTGAGCTCACCTTCAACTTCATAGACTTATCTAGTGAGATTACAATGGTTTTAAATGAGTCATTAACTGAGACACTAACTACACAGTTGTTTTTTGTGAGTACATGTAACAAGAAAAGGTCATCGATAGCTTGAGAACAAAAAAAAAAGTATTTTCTATAAAACAACTTGTTTTTGTGGTAAAAATGTGTGTTTTTTATAACATTCGGAACAATTCTATTTTGTATTTTCAAGTCCATTATATTCCTGATTGACTAGCATTTTTTTCAGTTTAAATTGTATGTTTTTGTTTTTGCTGCAGCCATTGTGCCGTGAGCTTGATTCTGGATCTTCTCTCTGTGATGAACCGTTGATGATTGAAAACCCAGTGCAGGAGCTGAGAGAAGCTGTGGAGATGCTGAACGATACAGAGAGAGAGAGAGGGCGATCACAGTCTCGTGAGCAGAGCATGCAGGAACTCGTTGAAAGGGTTAGAGGCCAAATAAAAACACATTTAAATGCATCAGTTCACAAAACTGACCCTTTATTAGAACTAGGCTATAAGGGCAAAACATTTGATTCCTGATTATAGCAGTTTTGTGGTTTGACTAATTAAATCTACTGTGTGTTTAGGGTAAAGTGCAGCACTGAATAATGTTTATTTCTACTAAAGCATGTTTACAAAATTTTGCAAATATAATATATATATTTAATGTTAAATTCTATTTAGTTAAATATCTGTTTTAAAAATAAAGAACACCTGCGAATTGCAGACTTACCATGAGCCCCAGCTTACAGGGGTTCCCTGCTCGGGTTCCCACTCTTTAAATATAGAATTAATCAAATTAATTAGATTTTCTTTTCCTCAGTCTTATTGAGTTACTCATCGAGTAAGCTTTATCAATCCTGCCACACCTTAAAATAAGAAAAACGTAGCATTTCACCTAAAAATTCATTAAATTCTCAGGAAGCTTGCTTTTGCCCCCCCTACTGTTAAATCAACGGTTTAAATGTTGCGTATTTAAGCTTTTTTCCCTATAAATGTCAAGCATATCAAGTGACCATGCTCCAGGATGCACTGTTTTTACTCTAAAGCAGTGTTCAGACTCAAGATGTTACTCACAACATTTTAGCATTTTAGCTTTAAAATGTTGCATGTTTAAGTATTTAACCTGGCAATTGTTTCAAATTAAGGTTAAACAAAAGTATCTAGTAATCAGAGTAAATAATAGGGAGATAACCCCCAAATTTACTATGACTCTTGAGCTTATGACTTCTACTGCCTGGATTGTGGTAACTGTAGTGAACTGACTCAGATCAAAGAACAAGAGGGTCTTTAGAAGTGTATTTCTCTGGAGTTTTATTTGCATTAACATTAAGCAAGCAAAAGTCGGTCACAAACAATTGTAAACTGTAACTGTAAACTATAAAACTTGCTGGATTTCCTTGGGGTTTACACAGAATTAGAATAATTAATAAGTGAACATGGTTCACTCATGTTTGAATGTTATTTGAGCTGTGGCCTATTGCTTTCTGTTTATCCTTATTCAGTGAATCACTGACTTTCTTTGCCATGAAAGGCAAAGGAACTCCACAGCTGTGCAAGAAATGAGAGTAATGTCACAACAAACTAACCTATTCTATTGCAAAACCTGTAATTAATTGATGAAACCAATTTATTGCAGAACTCTAAATTTAAAACTTAAATACAATCTACTACCTTTGACTACTAAGTCCAGTTTGAAATGTTTTGTTTTAGATAACATTGGAAAACATCAAATAAAATCCACTACATTTCACATCAATGTGTGTTTATATATGTTGCATGTACATTAGTTTGTCGAAGTCCTCAAGTGATCAGATTGTAGTTTTCTCCTTTTTAAAATTTCTTTACATTGTTTCTAGGGAAAATTGTGTTTTTAAACCTAGGAAAAGCTCTGTGAGTGTAATTAGTTGATTTTTCTATTTGTTCCGCCTGTCTCCTCCTGTTGTTTCCCAGCATAATGCAGTGTGCATCCGTGTGAAGCAATGCCTTCAACGCTGTTCAGATCTAGCTCTGGATGTGCTGAGGATGGAGAGTGAGATGGTGATCCGTTGTGAGCTTGATCAGAGTGGTCTGGAGCAGCTGCGGGAGGACCAGGACCTGCTAGAGGTACTTTCAGGTTATATAGCGTATTTTGTAAAAAAAAAAAAAAAAAAACATTATTTGTGTTGCTGATTCATATTTCTTTGCTGCAGGCTGAGTATACTGTGCTAAAGACAGAGGTAGAGGCCATACAGAGTCAGTGGAGCAGTGTAACCCGAGAGTCTCCAGAAAGAGCAGCGCCTAGTCAGTCTGAGAATGAACACACACGCATGCTCTGGCATCAGCTTGAGACGAGTGTGTCTGAAAGCAGATCCAGACTTCTGCAGTTTACTCACCTGCGAGGGTTCTTCAGAAGATACCTGGACATGATGTGAGGGGATCATTACATGTAGTGTCTCTATAATCTGTTTATATTTTTTATTTCTCAGCTTCTTTTGAGGAGAAGCTTACAAAGGAGCTGTGAACTTTATTCCTATTTTGTGCGCTTCACTGATAAAAAAGCATGCCATATTCTCAAAAAAAATGACACTAGTATGATAGAAGCCATCTTGAAAAAAGATATTATATGCATAGTTAAATCAATTTCCTTTATCCAACTTTTCTCATTAGTTCTGAAGGAGGAACACAGTTGCAAAGATACATTTAAGATTTTTAAATTTAAGTTCACATATAACAGCTATTGTAACTTTATTAACATTACACAATGAAAAGTTCTCGGTTGATAATTTTCTAATTTTTGCGTCACATTTTTTATCTTTTTATTTTTATATATATATCTTTTTTTATTTTCTGCTCTTCTTTATTGTCTCTTCTTCTCAATTCTCATTCTCTGTCTGGCAGTTCGTGGACAGAGGAGACACGCTGGTGCATTTTCTCAGACGCCGCTTTGCGTCCGGATCGAGGGATGCAGCTTCTGGATGAGCAGATCGAGCTGAAGTTTGAGGAGTTCGACCGACTTGTCGCTGATGGAACTAAACTCTCTGACCACCAGCATCACTTGAGTCACATGGTAGAGCATCAGAAAAGAAATATTTGATGAACAGATTTAATAGAGTTTTTAATGTTTGTATTGTTTTGTGTGGGATCAGAAGTTGCCATTGTGATTTGAAAATGGCACCCAGAGTAATAATCAATAATAATGAAAAACAATCAATGAAAACAAGAACAAGATCTAAATGAATATGAAAGAGGATAAATAAATCATTTTACATGTCAAAACGGGCTTCAAACACTAAAAGGAAGATGAGGATGAATACTAATTAAATGGAATCCAAGGAAGCAATAGTCTATGATAAAAAAGGGATCAGCTGTCGTTTTCCTGCATCGTTATTAAGCATAGAGAATAGGAAAATCTACTCCTGTAGTTTTTAAAAAATGTACTTTTACTTTAGTAGATTTTATTTGAAGCAATGTGCTTTAATCTGACGCTTTACTTCAGAAAAACATAGTGTGCGAAAATAGCAATCCAACAGGAAAGAAAAAACTAATAAAATGCATCTAAAAATCTATAGTAGTTGGAACAGTGCGCACATGTGAGCTTACACACCACACGTGAAGGATGGTTAGAAAAGCTTGTATTGCCCTCTCCCCCATCTCCTCTGATGCAAGTTGAGTCTAAATTGGTCATAAAATGTGTTTAATATTCAATTAAAGCAATTAAAAACATTTTTATTATATTACAACAGTTCTTAAGACTTTGATACAGTAAAGTGAAGCAGGTAGGGAAAGCGATTATAATATAACTCTATCTCCTGCACCAAAAGGTAAAACTCTAAATAAAGATTGTTCTCACAATATTCTTTTTTTTTTTAATTTCTGACAAAAAAAAAATTAAATGTAACTTTAACTTTAACAGCTATTTTTGATGCAGTACACATGCCCTTTTATTTTCGACCTTGTTTTCTCCACCATTACTCAATCCAAAGTAGTTAATAAATATTCATGAAAAAATCTGAATTTGTATCTGTTGCAAAGTATTTAATGTTAAAGGTATTTACAATAAGACTCATTTCCAAAAGAGCAAGCTAAATGGTACAAATTTCCTAATTTTGTCTGACATTAAATCAGGAAGAATATTTTCTTATTCAACATTGCTTTTAAAAACTTCAGTATATTCACAGAATCAGAAAGGCCAAACATTTTTTACAGATTTCATTTATTATATATATTTTTTAAAATTTTAAGACTCTGAAACAGGATTCGCTTTCTGGCCTTTTTTGTGCCTATGCATCGTTTATAAAAGGGATTTAATATGAATCTTTGAATGATTGACGTGTACTTTTCTGTGGTGGTTTACAGGTTGAAGAGCGACTGGAAGAGCTGAGGAGCATGCTGGGATGGATCCGGCTGCACTGGAGGACTCAGAAAGATCAGCTTGTCAGCAGACAGAAATCGGATGAAGCTCAGACAGACAACATTTACTGCGAGGCCAAAGACTACAGCTCACAAACTCCAGTACTGCCACATGTTCTAATTTTCATCCTCTTACGATGGAAATCCAGTACTTATATATTATGTTGTTATATGAGTATAAACAAATTAAATAGAGTAGAATTAATAGAAAATAAACATAAAATTAGTCAGAACAAGCTGGAGAAGAAAAGTCATTATTATGTCTTTGTTTGATTTGGGTAATTATAGATGCTAGCATTCTTAAAATGTCCTTTATGTTTTATGTGTACTGTAAAACGTTTTTTATTTTACTTTAGATTGAAGAAGTTGTGACAAAAGGTCAGAGATCCTTATGAAAATCCCTGAAAAAATCCAAAGTAGATGAAAAAGGAAAAATACAAAGCTGGATTTCTTTCATGTTTCAGAAGAATTTAACAATGTCTTATAGCATGAAAATCTGCTGTTTTCAGAAGGAACCAATTTCTGAGATGACTCAGAGGAACTTAGAATGCCCACCAGCAGCACCCCCGGCTGGCATAGAGGATAATTCACCTCTTGGTTATGAGTATGAGATTATGAAGAGCGTGAATCCTAAAGAACAGGATGTCAGCGATGAGTTGGATGGAAGTGAATCTCCATATCTGACAGTGAAGGAGCCCAGATCTTCATCCCCTCGAGAAAGAACTGTCAGCCTCATTCTCAGCTTCAAAAAAAATGCAGGGACACAAATCCAGGTACAAGAGCCAAGCGAGGGAGATGGCGAATCGCGGCCTGAACCTGTGCACAGGGTGAGTTTGGCACAATTACATCATCTATATAATGTCTTTATTATCTACATAATCATCACGTCACTAATGAAAGGAGATCTGACACCGATTGCTGATTCCAAACCTTGTGGGATCTCCAGCATTACCAGCTCAAGCTGTGTTTTGGTACATGGACGATGGTTTAAATTGGTCAAAGCTGGTATGAGCTTCTATCTGCTATGTAACAAAACACCGTTTGACTTATTCAAAAAGTTGTTTTCTCTTTTTCTCTCTGTTTTCTCTCTAAAATCTGTACGCTCTTCCAGAAACTCATTCATAGTGTTCTAATGAGTTTGCCTACACTCACTTTACCTGATTAACAGCTACACATTTGTACCTTGAAAACATTTTAACTTTAAAGGGTTTATTAAATACATTTCAAAATGATTTTATTATGTGAACGTTAAATAAGCCGACTGCAATTTAATAAAACACTTGAAAATTGACTACAAACGCTTATCTCCTTAAAAGGATTGTAAGAGACAATAAATTATGGTGTTAAAAAATAATAATTGTACCAAGTAAAAAAAAAATTTCACACAGGACAACAGGAGAGCTATTTTGGCTGACTTCTTTGCATCTCTTTCCGACCATGTTGGGCATTTTATCTTTCCTTTTTTTTCCTCAGTATCATCCCTCTTTCTTTTATTTCTCTCTGCTCTCCTTCAGTCAACGGAGGCTGATTCTCCAGTCTGTAAAAGCTTTTGGAAACGCTGCCAGGGGCTTTTTGGTAGCTTAAAGCGAAAGAAAAAGATTAATCGCCAGAGTGCGGAAGAGGTAAATATAGTTCATGCATGAGTGGACGCAAACATGAGTGGCATCGTGAGCATGAAGATTGAAGTGAACTAACACAAAAGTTATCGTTTTTTTAGTCTTTGTTTCCGTGTGGCACCAAGGGGAGTCTCTATACCATACACCACTTCTAAAGGTCTAAAATCAGGCATCCTACTGAAATGCTGGTACATTTGTTTATCAGCTGGAAAATCACCAAGAATTGGAATAGTCTTGCTGTAGGTTTAGAGGAGCCAGGTAATGAAAAGAGTTCTGAGGAAGTGGCCATTTTCACTTATCTGACTTAAAGCTACCAGTGTTTGGGAAGTATTAAAAACCCATCCAAAACTCGAATAATGCCTTGATTGTCTTTGGAAAATTTGGAAAAGAATTACATAAAAAATAAAAGGGTGTTTTTGGAACAGTTGAAGAGGGCTTAATGTTCTGGTAGCACACAGAAGCTTTAAGTGGATTTGCAGATGTTTTTCTTATAGGTCTGTGAAGAAATACCTTTCTTACCGAGGTTTTTTTTTCATAACACACTTTGTGTTTATTTATCCACCAAAAAAAACACTGAATAGAATTAGAAAGGCTTATATTGTGCTTCAAGGTTTGCCCCTTATTAACAATACATCAGTACAGAAATGCAGCCCTCACATCCCACTCACTAACCCTTTCACTTAGTGTTGCACAGAATTGCATACTACAAAAATAATACGTGAAAAACAGAGAGTGTACTGGCTGAAAATTACAGTCTTTCAGTTTTTTCCCTTTATTTCAAAATGAAAATTTATATACATTTTTTTATTTTATTGATATATTTGACAATGTACAAATGTAAATATTGTTTTGTAATAAATTTTTCCTGTAATTTTAATGGATTTTTAAAAGTACATGTTTAAGACTGATTGTCCGACTACCATATCCAGTGTCAACTTTGTCTGTAAACTGAGGGGTGACCTCCAGCTTTCTCTGTGAGCAGGTTGCCATTGACAGCAATGTTCAAAATGGCCAACTTTACTTTACCTTTTTTTCCGATGCAGATAGTTGATCTTCATGACAACTTAGAGGGGAGAGCATGTTATTATTATACTTTTTTTTTTTTACGATTTAAAGATTGACATTCAAAGGATGGGGCTTTCTCATCTTTTCCGGTCCACCAAATCAAACCTTTTTGCTAATTTTTCAAGCTTCTGTAGTTATGCTTTACCAATAAGGAATGTATTTTTTTCTACTAAAACCTAAAAAAACGTATGTTTTGATGCCACACAATTTCAGAAATCCAGGTAAATACTCAAAAACTCTACTGGTGCTAATTAGCTGGTTACCACTTAAGCGGCTACTATTAATTTGTATATCATACATTTAAAGGGAAGGAAATTTTAGAAAAACACATTTTTAAGTAAAAGCGTCACGGTGGCGCAGTGGATAGCACTGTCGTCTCAAAGCAAGAAGGTTGCTGGTTCGAGCCTCGGCTGGGTCGGTTGGCATTTCTGTGTGGAGTTCGCATGTTCTCCCTGTGATCGTGTGGGTTTCTCCGGGTGCTCCGGTTTCCCCACAAGTCCAAAGATATATTTGAGTAAGGACGGTTGTCCATAGTGTTAAAGTGTGAATGAGCGTGTGTGAATGTTTCCCAGCGATGGGTTGCGGCTGGAAGGGCATCCGCCGCATAAAACATGTGCCAGAGGAGTTGGCGGTTCATTCCGCTGTGGCGACCCAAAAAGGGAAAAAGCTGACATGAAAACGGATGGATGGACGGACATTTTTAAGTTGTGATTATGTCAAATTCTGTGGAATCACCCACTCAGTCTTATGTTGATTGAAATGTTTGGGATTCACAATCAGAATTTTCAAGCTATCTGCTAAATCTGATGCTTGAAAGTCATCGGATATGTCATCAAAATATTATTTGATTAACTTTAATATTATCTACCAATAGAATTGTCAGGAAAGCTAGAAAAGTGCTGGAAGAGTATCTTCCTTTTCTCTTGTGTAGTTATAAATTGGACACTAAAGTTGAATTGTTTTCTCCAAATTTCCAGTGTGCTTATTACACACTATCTGTCTGAGAAGGTATCATAGAGCTCTTCAAAACCTCACATTGCGCTCCCAGCTTCAGCCTATACTCATGACAGCTGGTGCTTCCCATGAGCACTGACTTCTAAAATGGCTCCCAGCTGAAGTCTGTGAACTTTCTAGAAAGCCCTTCTAACTGCCCCAAGCTAGTGATTTATGGTCTGGGGTGTCCAGAGCAGCATAAAATTAGTCATGAGGCCGAAGGGCAAACAGCTACAGCTGTGAGAGCAGATGATTCTTATTAAACCCATCGTGTAGAAGAAACCTAGCGATGCGCTCATGCAGGTTTTCATACTGTAAAATATTTTATTCTGATTTTCTAGTGGCCAATCTGCCTAGACTTTTGTTGGTGTAACTTTGAAATGCAGTATGAACGTTTTAAGCAGAAAACAGTGGTTTTCCTCAAACCTCTTTCTTAATTGACAAAGCACATTTTTACTCAAATTCAACAAAATGGATCTATAGCATAAATAGATTTATTTGCTTGGGCACCCTTGTTTCTGGACGTCACTGTAGTTCCTCTCATTTGGCGATCCCTGAAGTCTCTAAAAAAAATGTTCCTGACCTCATGATTTTCCTCCACATGCAACATAGGAAGTGACTACTGTAATTCATCAACCAGTAAGGCTAAAACCAGTAGTAGGAATATTTCCATTAAAACTCATTTTAAAAATGCTAAAATATGTTTAAATATGTGTCTCTGCTAAGTTAATGATGCATATTTCCTTCATGATCTATATTTACGCTCATAACAACTCTGAAAAGGGTGGGTTTTTTCTCATTTGTTTACATTTTTGTTAAATTTAGTTTAGTTTAATTCATGTTGTTTAATGTTAATTTTTGCTAACCCTATGAGAATCTCCACCCATGTTCTTCACAGCTTGCAGAAACATATGTTTTTAAATGGCAAGGTCATTGTATGTTATTTTTAAAATGTATAATTTAATTTGGTTTCAATATCAAACATGTTCTCTCATCCTGAGATTGCAGTTTATATGCACATTGTTTCAAAGGATAAATGGTTTTTAGTATGATCTCCTTACCCCTACTTTGTTACCCCTAATCTTCAACATGTGTGGTAGCACCTATAGTTTTTTTTAATAGTAGCACCTATAGTTTTTTAATTTATTTCAGAATTCCCTACTACGCCAATCTAAAAAAAATGCAGCGATAACTAACTATCTTTTTAAAGTGTGAACTCTGAAGTGTGATACTCATTCATGCTAACGAGAGAAAACAAATATAACTTTCCAACCTAAACAGTCTTTCCTTGTGTTTTAGGTAAGTGCTTACTTACATCTTACGGATAACACCATGACAGCAGGCCCAGTGTATGAAATTATGAGTCCAACACAAGACAACCCTCCAAGATCCTCTTCCTCCTCTCCGATGACTTTACCCAGTGCATTCTTGTCCCCTTCTCCATGTTTTTCACCCTCACCAGAAGACACTAATCCCCCATCAGTTCCCCTCCTGCCAAAAAATGGCAACGTCTCCATCTTTAATAGTCTGAAACGAACGACCAAGAAGGTTAAAATAAAAAAAGACGACTGCAGGCACAGCATTCAGAAGATAATGTGTGAAGAGCACTCTGAGGGCACTGCTTTGTCTACTGTAGATGAATCCGTGAACTACGATACACAAACGTGGCCCCTCAAGGAATGGAAAAAGTGTAAAACTACACGAAAAGCAATCAGTGATGGGTCTCAAGTCTTGGAATACATGAAAAACCCTTTAGTGAAAGAAATCGATGCAGAGTGTCCCATACACAACTCAGAAACTCCCACCCAAGCACACATGAAGAATCACTGCAGATTTTTGTCTTTGGGCTCAGCCTTAAGCTTCGATCTGCCCAAAAATATGAGTCTGATCCCAAGTGTTCAAGATGTGATCACAATCATCCCTCCGGAGCAAAAGAAGGCAGACTCTTGCCCCCAAGACTCTCAAATTGATCGTCCTGCATCTTTGAGCACCTTTAAAATTGCTCGGTCTCATTCAGCTCTAAAAGAAGAACTCAAGTTAGCTGCTCTAAGTAGAATAACCCCTGAAGACAACAAAATGGTGAACAATGGCTCCATGTCACCTACAGAGGATAATTTCCCCCCTCCTCCTTCACCAATTCTTGAAAACATCTCATTTGAGGAGAATCACCACTCTTCAGTCAAGAACATTGATATCCCCAAACATCCCTGCGGGATTGAAACAGGGTCGTTTGCACTGGTAAACCAAATGAATAAAGATTTAGAGAACCTTTGTGTAAGTCCTCTAGAAGATGCAATCCAAAGAAATAGTTCAGTTATGTCAGAAACTGAAGGTGGGTCAGCAACAAGCTCCAGGACTGAACTGTCGAGTCCAAACTGTTTATCAAACGTGGTGTTGACCTTCCGAGCCAATGCGAGGGAGGATTCAGTGGATTCAGGACACTCAAGTTCTGGAAGCTTCAAATTATGTCTGGAAGACCCAAATCTGGATGCCTTGGAGAGTGCAAAGGTTCCAAAGAATCCAACGGTATTATCAACAGTGAATGTTGAAATTGACCGATTTCAAGAGCTCTCCAAAGAGGAGACCCTTAATGTGTCCCTTGACATAGATCCTATTCATCCTGATCACCAGCAATTTGAGCAGGAGGAAGAGGAACTGGAGGACATCTGGAATCAGAATAACATTTACCGGCAGAGTTTGAACTCGGACATCATGTATGAAACCTACCAGGCAATGCTTGCCAACTCTTCTATAGATCACTCTATAGAGCAATCCACACTCTTCAAGAAGATGATCACAGCCTCTGCACCCAATCTTCTCGTGACAGAGTTTAAACTGCCCTCTTCAGCTCAGAGGACACTGGGATTGGGTACGAGAGAAGAGGGGCAAAGTCTGGATAAATGGGAGAGTAGGTCGTGGGCGGCATTCGGTCTGCAGGATCAGATTTATAAAGATCAATTCACAAATGAAACAGTTTCGGATCTGGTGAAGCTGCCTGAGATCGTCGACCAGGAAAAGTACATCTATCATTATGGAGAGGAGGAGGAAGAGGAGGAAGAAGGGTTTGTGAAGGTGAGGTTAAGTTGGAATGAGATTGACTTATAGTTGATTTGTTTCATTTACACAAAAATCATTCATCATGAAAAGATTCTCTTTTTGATTATTAGCTTAAAATGTTTAAGTCTATCTGCTTATTCCCAATAGGTTTCTCTTTTTGGATAATTGACTAGATTCACAAAATAGAGAAGTCATCAACTTGACTTTTTATATTAATAGAAATAATAATAAACACTAATTTATAAAGTGCCTTTGAAGCTTAGCTTACCAAAGTGCTGAACAGAGTTATGAACAAAACCTAAATTTATAGAATAAAACTAACAAGGAGCGATTAGGGTATACAGTGAGACAAATAAAATACGTTTTAATGGAGAACATTCGTATGTGACAGCATTCAAGAAAAAGATTTGTGAAAAACAGTGACTCTGGGTCAACTCTTTTTTTCTGAACACTGGTGTTCATTTAATTATTGTTATTTTCAAAATTAAAACTCAAACTTAATCTCCCTTAAACTCAGTCATGCTGCACACCACATGAAATATAGCTAAAATATTTTTTTTATTTAATGTAAGAATTAAAATTGTGTTGCTTTTAATTCTATAAATAATACAGCTATCACTGATTTCCAGTGTTCATTTAATTATTATAATGTTTTAGTAGTGCTAGTGATAGTCATTAAATTGGACCTTAAAAAGGCCAAAAACATCATCTAGTTCCATAAATGGTTGATTTTTTTTAAATTTAAAAATACTTACGACAGCGTCACCGGAGTGCACTAAAAACTGCTTCACCTTAAAGTACCTGAAGATGATGAGAACTATAATGTGCTTTTTGTGAAAGATCCCTGAAAGGCCAATTTTAAAGCAAGTAAGGGTGTTTAGTGTAACAATGAAAAGATTGAATGAAAAGTTAGCACACACCCCCATGCGTCTTGTTGAGCACTATCAAACCAATTTGTGACAGAGAAGATGCTGTTGGGACAGTAACTTATTTTAGTTTAAACCATTCAATAAATATTTGATATTCAGATCAGGAAGCAAGAACAGTGGATGCAAAATCACCATCCTGTGAAATTAATCAATTACACTTATTAGTTATCATCCTTTTTGGTTTAGTTGCTATTTTGTTGTTAGAATTCATTTAACACGCTGATGTCAATCTTCTTTTGCCAGGATGAGTCCATGAGGCTCCTGTCTGTTCATTCAGGCCTGGAAGACAGTAATGACTCTAATATACAGGTAATAACAGGAATTAATCCATAATAGATCAGGACGACTAGATGAACTCTTTACAACTTTATTTAAAATGTAAATGATGACCCTGAAATTTTTTTTAGAATGAAAGATATGATCTGGAGCTGCCATATATGGAAGGAATGCTAGAGAGGAAACATAAACTACAGCTCGGTGGAAAGAAGGTGCAGATCTGGGATCTTGTGTGTTTAAAATGACATACAGTATGTTCAAAAACTTTGAATAAGTCAGCTTTCACAATCAAAAACACAAGCAGAGTATGCATATAATTGTTTAGGGAACTGTTCATCACCATCACCTTGCGACTAACCAAAAATATTTTAAGTTAGTTTGTGTATTATGTTTTGAACTAGGCGTCACGGTGGCGCAGTGGGTAGCACGTCGTCTCACAGCAAGAAGGTCGCTGGTTCTAGGCTCGGCTGGGGCAGGTGGCATTCTCCCCGTGATCGCATGGGTTTTCTCCGGGTGCTCCGGTTTCCCCACAAGTCCAAAGACATGCGGAATAAGTGAATTGAATAAGAACGATTGCCCATAGTGTTAAAAGTGTGAATGTGTGTGTGAATGTTTCCCAGCGATGGGTTGCAGCTGGAAGGGCATCCGCAGCGTAAAACATATGCCAGAGAGTTGGCGGTTCATTCCGCTGTGGTGACCCCGAAAGGGAATAAAGCCGACATGAAGAGAAGATGAATGAATGTTTTGAACTAACCATAAAGTTCCATGATATCACTTTTGTTTTTTATTTACAAAAAGCATGATTGTTTTAATAAGTAAAATCTAACCAGTTTCGATTTCAATATTCAGCAAACTGTACCATAAGAATGAAATAGAATAGTAAACTGTTACGCATTTATTGCTTCGCTTTTGAAATTCTTTATAATTTTTAATTCAGTAAATGATTGCTTTTGCCATTGTTCTTATTATTTATTATTTATATAATGTAGTTATTTATTTTTAAAAAACATTTTTCCAAAGTTGAATTCTTAAGCTGCAATATTTAAAAAACACTTTTTAAATTATTAATTCACTTGAATTAATAGATGCTTTTTTGTAGAATAATTATTCGTAAAATTGCATCTTAATTGTATGTTGTATAGTTCCCATGCCCCCTGCTGGCCTCGCACAAAATAGTACAATAATACTGTCCACAGAATAGCCAGCAGCCTTAAAATGTCCCATAAATAGCCAGATTTTATTAATTAATATGGTTGTTTTTCAATCCCTTTTAAAGAATAAAATCTCATTTTTATTGTTTCTGCCTCTTACAAACATCATCTTCAATCAACTTTTCTTTTGTTTGTTTTTTCACTAAATTGCATCCTCTTCTAGCTGTGCACTTATTAACATATTTAAGCAAGAGTTTTGTGCTTTCACTTGATTTGGAATGTCCAAATAAAATTAGAGTAGCAACCGATTTACCCAGATACACTGAGAGAAACAATCTCAACAATCTCAATCTTTAAATAATACACAAGTCCATGCAAATGTCAGGTGTTTTTTGTGAGGTGTTTTATGCAGTTTGATCAAAAGTAGCATTCTGTAAATATATAGCAGTATATATGCTTGATTGATGGCACCTATGCAACATTTAAAGTAAGCCTATAGAAACATATTTAATTGTCATTGAGTGGAGGACTAACTTGATAAGCTCTTCAGTTCCCATTCATAGAACTCTAAATAGAAGAGTGACATATCTTAATTGATATTATATAATGTCTTTTATCATTTATAGCCATTTCTGAGGATGAACGAAATGTGAAATGTTTTTTTGCACAACAAAGAGATCTTTTCTAAATGAACAAGTTTCAGTCCTAAAAGCACTTCAGGTGATTTTGCATCACGTTTGCTTGGTCTCTATGTAACTTCTGGGTGGTTTCAGGCTCCTTGCAGGACGTGGAGCTCCTATCATGCTGTGCTCTACAAACACACAATACGTTTCCATCAGAACAGGAAAGAGACTCAAAAGGTCAGCTAAATCACTTTCTCTGTTGATTCATAAAACCATTAAGGTGCATTACATTAAAGCCCAGGTCTCTGTAAATCTATTTTCCTCACACAGAGCTGTGACAGTATTCTTCCTCTGAATCTAATCGGAGCTGTGTGTGAACCATCACCGGAGTACACCAAAAAGCCCAACTGCTTCAATTTGAGGTACCTGAAGATGATGTGGCTATAATGTGCTTTATGTTCAATACATCATTTAGATTAGTGCACTTGCTATTTTTTTCTCAGCTTGGCATTGTTGATGAAAAAATACCTTGATTGACTTTAAAGTCTAATGCCTCACCACCTGATTTTGTAAGTTTGTGACTTCAGTATGAGGTCTGAGTGGGCTTGTTTTAGACACATCACTGAAGATGCATCATTCTATGTTAGTCTAGCTCTGTTTACATTTACATTTATGTAACTCATTTGTCCAAAGCGACTTACTGAAGGGGATGTTGACTTGGTTAATAACGAGCAAGTGATAAAAATACAAAAAGCTGATTGCATTTATCAGAACAATGGAGAGCATGAAAGGAGTGGTGTGTATCTGGTGACTTAGACTTAACAATCAAAGAAAGGTTTTGTTTAACGGATGGATGACCCTCTTCCGGCAGAAAGACGTAAAACTAGTGTAGAGTGCAGGTGAGCGCCCGAGTGCAAGTCAATGAGGGTGCAAGGGTGTCATACCTTTCCTTGCAATCAGAAAAATGATGTATTTGGAATGACTCCGTGAACCTTAGTTTACTGTTACAGAACAGCTCTGAAGAAAAAAGGCACTTGAGTTTTTATTCACTTTCGAATCCCTTCCATTGTGCTCTTCTCTCAGGTTACGTGATGGCTCTGAATATCTACTCAGTGCCTCGTCTTGGTTTATGATGAAGAAATGGATCCTGAGAATCCAAGCACATACTGGTACTGAACATTATTAAACCCATCTTTTTCAAATGAGCTTCTTAAATTATTTACTTTTTGCTTTACATTTTTTTTGGTATTTAAAAATTGCACTTGATGACATTTAGCTGTTTTAATATTTGATGATCGTCATGTTTTGTGTAATTTTCTTTTATTTAATTTTTTAGTTGTGGTCAATCTTGCCCTTAAATTTTTTTTACTAACACTCTCATGCTCTTCTTGCTCTCTCTCTCTTTGTTCTCTTTCTCTGTGCGGTTAGCCTCTCCTGGCCCTTCATCTTCTGTGAAGCTCTCCGGCCGTTCTCCTGCTCTCATCTCTTCAGATCCAGATCCCAGTCTCTGCTCGATAAGGAGTGATGTCATCAGCAGGGTTTCTCCATGGAGCAAAACTGATTTAAACCAAAGCAGGGAGATTATCGAACACAGCTCAGAACTTCAGCAGAACTTCCTCTCACTCCTGGATCCAGCTCTTCAACGTAAGAACACTTTTATCCCCTGTTTACACTCCTTGCGACGATCCCAAAACAAGAAAAAAGACCCTTATTAAAATTCCAAATTTTCTTTCAAATATTTTTCATTCATATTCAACAGAAAAACTCATCTTAGAAATGATTGGTTAATTATGTTTTTTTTTCTGGAAGACTTTTCTGTGGTCTACTACTAAGATTTCATGTTTGATGATGTTTCTTGGTGTAATCATTTTGAAATGATACACCATTAAGAAATAATCACTTGGAAACTTTCCTGGAATAAATGTAGCCTCTTTTTAACTGCTTTTCATCATTCAGATACATTAATAGTGTGTCAGAGCACCAGAAGAGGGCAGTAGAACACTCTGAAACCGGTTTCTTTTCCTCAATTAAGAAAGGAATTACTTTTTAAATTCCTCTTCTTGTGTGTGCAGGGGACGAGTGTGACCCGATGAAACTCAAACCAGTGAACTCAATGTCAACGGTTCAGGACTGGACGACAGAAAAGAAGCGCTCACTCTCCTTCACCGCAGGTAACACACTCACTCTCATGTCACAGCTTCAGTAAACACAAAAAGATTCAAATCTTTTTTTGCACTTTACAATTTCAATTCTGACTTTAGTTTATTATTATTACCCATGGCGTCACGGTGGCGCAGCGATGGGTTGCGGCTGGAAGGGCATCCGCCACTTAAAACAAATGCCAGAGAGTTGGGGGTTCATTCTGCTTTGGCGACCCTGCAAGGGAAGAAAGCCGAATGAATGATTATTACCCATTTTTATTTTGTAGATATTTATTTGTGTTTTTAGTGGATTTAATGTATTGGACAGTGCAGTGTAGAGATAGTGAGGATATATCTGAGAGAAGGTTCAACAAAAGAATGGACTGTCACCATCTTTGATTAGAACAAACAAAGTATTAAAAAAAGAAACACAAACTAAATAGATGATCCTCCACTTTTTGGTTTGGAAACCAGAGACTGATATGAATGATTTCAAAGCACAAACTGTGCTGAAATTGTGTATAGAATCATGTGCGTCACTATAAAGCTTTCTTTAAATACATTTACTCACACAATTATGAAAACTCTGCTCTGTGTATGCAGCCACCTATCAGAGGGTCAGACCTGTGGCACCTCTTACTGGAAGACCAGAGACCAGCAGCTCAAGTTACTCTGTCACTTTATTGATCTCAGAGCACAAGAAGCCCTTGCTGTGTAAAACCCCATCAGACTCTCAAAATCTGTCCTCCAGGAACTTCTTCAGCCTCCCACGGGCCACAGGCAAAGCTGGCTTCAGGGGGATCTTCAGGAAGAAAGAGTGAAGGACACTGGAGAAAAAGGCTTGTTTCCTCCCAGATGGGATTTCAAACATTTAAAAGAGAGACCAAGGCATAAAGGGTTTAGAAGTGCAGCTAAAAGGCATGTGTATGTAAAAATCTAATTTATTTTTAGTCAATTTATATAAAAAAATCAAACACATAAGGAGAACATGAACTTCTCTTCGAGGTGAATGCAGGTTTGCATGTGACCTCACAGAAAGTGGCTAATTGAACATGAAGATCCATTGACGAGCAGATCATCATACGGTACCTGAAAACTGCAAAAGAACAGCCATGGAGATGATAATACAAGTTGAGATGTAACACTCATTTCGTTCAAGCTGGACACACAAGGATACATTTACGGCCACCACATGCCTAGATTAATTGAAATTTGCTCGCTCACTCTGATGACTCTGCAGGAGGCTTTTCTGTATCTTCACACCTCTGCAGTTTAATGTAGGTGCAGTTACGCTCCTTGCCCTTGGATGGTGCTCAAGGAACAACATTGACTCGCCCGGCCATTTTTTTTTTACTTTTGCATGCTTTGTTAGACACCAACAAGTTGTGCTTTTCAATAACTTTCAGAGATTTTCATGGTAGGATTGAATATATTTGAGTATTTAATATCACTCAGCTGCTCTTTTATCTGAACATGTCAATTGAGCTAACTTTCACTGGTTGACCACAAGATTTAACCTTGGAAAAAGGCTACATGGCAGAGCCTAACTTCTTTTCGCATGTGTCCTCACTCAGCTAAATGTATGCACTCTTGTTGATAGCCTTCTTGATAGCTGTTTTAGCTTGAGGCATGTTTTTGTGCAAAATGTTTAACTGAAATTGTATCTAGGTGTGTGATGCCATTTAACCTTCAACTGATTAGCCATCAATTGATTAGCTATTAGTGCTAAAATAACTCTTTATACAACAGGAATATTTTCATGGAAGACAGAAAATATGTCTGTGAAATTTAAAATAATATTTGTGTTACATGTCATTTTACTCAGTGCCACCTGTCTGTAGCTAACTCAGTATCAAGCACTCAAATGATCAGCTTTAGCTGGCCCTGATTAAACCTGAAGCAAACATTAAAGATCAGAAATGCAATAGAAGGAGGAAATGATTTGAGGATGAATGAGAGGAGAGTGAGGTAATGAATTGGTTTTCTTCAGCCGTGAGTCCATGACATGTTTTAATTGCTTGACCTGGTGCAGAAATGAGGAGTGTTTGTTGTTCTGGTGATGTGGGTCTAGTTTGAAGATCCCCCACCATCTTTATTTATTAGCCTTAAATGGATTTTTAACCTAATCTGTTATTGTTTATTGTATACCAAATAATTGGGCTAGCATTTTTCAGATTTTTTGTTGCTTTATCAGTGCAGGCAAAAAGAAATGAATATACCTGCCTGAGTATCCACAGCTAAACATAATAAAATGATTCTTCTTTTCTTGGTTTCTGTTAGGTTAACGTTAACTTCTTTGTATGTTCAAACTCTTGCGATGTGTCTTCTGAAGTTTTGAGGCATGGAGGTTTGATTCTATTTTGTCTTTGATGCTCTGTTTTATACTTTTGATATGTTCGGTTTGTATAAACATTTTTGAATTGTTCCTTGAAATAAATCTGTTTTAGTTAAAACTGTTTTCTGTTAAATTAAAACAGAAATTTGAAGAACTTGGTGAGTGTTTGGTATTTGACTGTTTAAACGAGTCGTGCGTATTATTTGCTATGATTCTGTAAATTCTGTACTGGAGAGCAAAAGCTTAAATTGGCAAACATTTTCCCAATTAGGCATCTTATATGTTGCCATAAATGTAGTTTTTAACAGTTAAACTCCACCCTAAAATAATAATTGTCAATCATCCCTATTTTTTCCAGACCTGTTAAGATTCATTCCTCCTCTAACTGCATTTTGAGATTATTTATTACTGGATGCTTGTGATTGTACTATTGACCCTCATGTTATATATACCCCGAATGTATTTTAAGTCCATGCCTTAAATCAGCATGTAAAACATTTTCAAACGTCTCCATCTGCCAACTGGGGTTACAATTTCTGATCAGCAAAGAAGCAAAACAAAGACTTAAATCCACATTATCATCTTGTCTGGCAGAAAAAAAAATCACACTCACAGCAGCTCATATTCACATTTCGGGTTATGAATGTGCAGCACATGATGCGTAAACCCAAAACGTGAATGTCTACTGCTTGGAGCGAGAGTTTGTCTGACAGAGAAGACCAGGAGATGATGATTTGAATAAGTTTGGCAAACCTTTAGATTATACTCTTTTAAATTTGAACTTGAGAAGATAATTCACAAAATGAAAAATATTATTTCTCTTTTTAGGAAGGTTTGCTGAGTTTTACGTTGTAAATACATAGAAATCACAATTAAAATATATTTAAGGTCCCATATTAGGTTTTTGTATGTTTTGCCATTGTTCCCTAATGAAAAATGCCTCAAGTTGTGTTCAGAATTACTCAGCGGTGTCATATATTTAAATTTAAATGTACTCTAAATTCTTTAAAAAGAGCTTTTAAAAAGATACAGTAAGGCACCTTTCTATCATGAATTCTTTCGTTTCAAACTTATTTGAGAATGTTTTAATGACCTAAAACGATCCAAACAGCCTAAAGCCAGCAGTGTGCTGAATGCTTATTCTTTCTGGCCAATCAAGGCTTTGTTCATGACTCACAAGAGAAATCAATCAGTTTCTCACTATTTTAAAAAGAGCTGATTGTTTGTTCCAAGCCCTTTTTATTGATCCACAATGACCCCAGTTCAGCCAGGATAAACGTGTTTTCTTCGTTTGTTATATTTATTAAGAGCTGCTGATAAAGCAAACATAAACCCCTCAACAACAAATCAATCCCCCAAGCAGATCTGAGGAGCTGAATCTATTCAGTCAATGGGTTTTGCATTTAAAAAGTAGCTGATGCTACTTAATTCAATCTCTTTAAGCTTTCAGAGTCTCTGTGTGCATAATAATTCCTTTACAGAGTGCTGAAAATCACCATTGAAGATGGGAGAGTTATCCATTAAAAAAAGATCAGCACGAAATGCTGTTTCCAGGAGGTGCTTGAACAAGGCGTTTCAGTAAATGTTCGCTGCAAGATTAAACTGAATTAACAACTTGTAACGTATCAATAGCAAAAAGAACAGCTATTTAATGATACAAAAACACTTTCACAAATAAAGCGGCTTTCAGAAATATTACCTGGTATTGGTAATATGGAACCGTCAAGAGTATAAAATATAAACAGAAAACAGCTTTACACTACATATACAAATTAAATTTAAATGATCATATAAACACACAATAAGAGAAAGCTCAATGTTAAAGTTTGATTTGAATATATTTGAGTATTGAATATCACTCAGCTTCTCTTTTATCTGAACATGTCAATGGAGCTAACTTTCACTGGTTGACCACAAGATTTAATCGTGGAAAAAAGGTTACATGGCAGAGCCTAACTTCTTTTCGCATGTGTCCTCACTCAACCAAATGTATGCACTCTTTTTGCTCAGTGCCACCTGTCTGTAGCTAACTCACTATCAAGCACTCAAATGATCAGCTTTAGCTGGCCCTGATTAAACCTGAAGCAAACATTAAAGATCAGAAATGCAACAGAAGGAGGAAATGATTTGAGGATGAATGAGAGGAGAGTGAGTTAATGAATTGGTTTTCTTCAGCCGTGAGTCCATGACATGTTTTAATTGCTTGACCTGGTGCAGAAATGAGGAGTGTTTGCTGTTCTGGTGATGTGGGTCTTGTTCGAAGATTCCGCACATCTTTATTTATTAGCCTTAAATGCATTTTTAACCTGATCTGTTATTTTTTATTGTATTCCAAATATAGTCAATCTAAAGGTTCATATAAACATGCATTAAGAGAAAGCCCAATGTTAAAGTTTAAAAAAAAATTAGGCTACTAGAATTTGGCTTCAACACTTTGGAAACCCATCCCCTGAACTCTGTGTAAATCACATTACATGGTTATGATGTGTCTGATTCTTCCACAGTCAGTTTCTACCATCATTAATGCAAGAGCTTGGTGAAAAATAAATGCAACACTGAATGGAAATAAATCTTGTGACATTGCAAAGCCTATCAAAACAAAGCACAAAGCTATAGCAGATGCATGCCACACTCAAAGCTAAAAGTAGTCCAACTATATATATGTGACAATTACTGACATTTATTTTATTTCTGACATTTTTTGACCAAGCTGTATATTTTTAACATCAGCATCAGAAGATGTTAATTGCAAAGTGTGCAGTTCACACAAGAAATTTGTTATGGTACAGAGGTAATCTCCAGTGTTGGAACAAAAAAATGACATAATAACATTGCACAGTACCACGGGTTATATAAGTAAAAAGCATATAGTAATATTCTAAAAATAGAGGTAGTAAAAATAGAAAGTAATAAAACTATGACGATAGATGTCCAAGGTGCTTAAGAACTGTGCTTTGGAGGTAATGTGCAGACCAAAGCGTAAAGTAAAAGTAAAGTGCAACAACAGAACAAAAAGGTTTTAAACTGATCCTCTGAGAGAGGGAACTTGGAGAGTTTTGCTTAAATGCTGTGTCACTTTCGTTCCCTCTGATGATGGATTGGAGGGTGTTTGAGAAGAGCATTGATCAGTAATGCAGGGTTTCATGAAGGGGTCAGTGACGGGGGCAAAGGGGTGTGTGTGACATCACAGCACATGTCACAGAGGTCACAACCCCGATCCTGCTCGGGTCACACCCGTCGATCCCTTTTCACACTCAATTCACTCTGCAGGAAAAAATCAATGCCCTAAATGGCATCACACACTTTGGTGATTATAACCTTGCCACTGAGATAGATTTGTTTTCATCAACAATTGATCAATTTCATTCACCAAAACTATTATTACTACAGCTGTTCTGAACATGCTGCGAAAAGAAATCTAAATGTTTTTGACTCTTTTGATATTAGTCATGGATTTCTGATCATGACCTGTCTTTCATTTTATATCCAAATATTTATGAAATTGTCATACAAATGATTGATAACTATTTTTATTTTGTCACGATGGGTGGGTGGACAGATTGTTGAATGGTAAGGTTATTAAGGAATCTCCTTTATTTACAATCTCAAATAACAGGGAAAGACACACAATGATGATAGCGAGCCTTTTTTGCAAAATACCAAATATTTAGAAAATTAAGATTTTTAAGATGTCAATCGCTTTTTAAATTGATTTACTTTGTTATTCTGTTGAGCATAAAGTGCTGTTTTGTGTTCCTTAAATGTCCTTTAAGGCATTCATTTCCTTAGAGGTTGGGATGTAATGCTATACGTTGTCATGTTGACCAATCCAACAACTCCAGTAGGTGATTGACAGTTTACAGATGAACCAGCTTCATTTTACATATGAAAACACTGCATCGAGTGTTTATTAAAAAAAAAAAGGACTTTGGCTGGAGTTTGCTAGAGCTGCATTTGTGTGTGAGCAAAGGGTGTAAACTCAGTTTTTAATTTGATTATGCAACGAGGACAGTGACTGCACTTCCACAAGCGGGGCCAAGGGTCATCAAACAAAGTTCATGCTGCGTTAATGTGTCTTTAAAATATATTTGCATTAACATGTTTACAGCCCTAATAGTGATGATTCTGAAAATGGAGGCAATTTTTTTCAGATAATGCTGGGAACAACATTTTTTGCTCTGTATTTTACAACATTGTTTTGCTTTTTTGGAAGCTGTTGATCACATTTCAATGGATTGAAAAAAATGTAAAGCAAAGAATTAAAATTAAAGAAATCCTTGTCTTTGTGGACAGGCACTGTCCCACCATTTCCAAAACCACCAGTAATGACAATGGTCAGCACACAAAATTGTGTTTTTAAATTTGCGTTAACAGTCACAAAAACTATTAAATTTGGAAAATGGCGGCAAAAGCATCATTTTTTTTTAAATGTCATACACAGCCGTGTCATGTAGACAGTGTAAGTGGAGTTTTTGTCTCATATGGAACCTGTCAATAACCATTTTGCCAACAATTTGATGTTAAAATAATTTATGGTGGATGATATCTTTTGGCAGCAAGGTAAAAAAATACCAGTGTCTGTGTGAGCATGGCCTGAGAAACTGGTACAAAATACACAATAGGACCAAACAAGCCAAAGGAAAGTCTGTAAATCCATGACAAACTAAAAGGGAAAACTGGTTGAATCTGGACATGAACAATTACATTAATCAAGGTAATGCATCAACAAAGAACTAGCAAAACCAGGTGTATAAAGAAGAGTCATAAAAAAAATTTAAAAAATACAAGTGCAAATAATGTGGCTAAGGGGGGACTCAAGACGGGAGGGGCCACACACGTGTATGTCTGATATCACATGCCTGGTACATGCAAAAACAAAACAAGCAAGAAAAGAGTACTCAGAAAATACTCCAAAGCTCAAATGTGTGAAAAGACTGGAAATTTCAACACATTAGCATTAGAGTGTCAGGAATCTATCATCTTAAACTGGCTGAACATGACAAGAAGTTGACAGACAGTTAAAACGGAGAAGTCTCATGCAGTTAGACTGAATAATGATGATTAGTACATGAATAGATACATTTTAACTAACATTCAAATAAAAGCTTCAATTTCAAAACACAATTAATGTAATTTATTTCAAACGCAGAGCAGTGCTCAATACAACAGTGAATGACAGTTGAAAGAGGGATGTGGAAAACTTAAAGTGGAATCTTTTCACGGCTCCCTCTTTAGATTGATTTGTTGATTTCTGAAGCTTTGACCCGGTGTCATGGGAAAGAGTGTATGTCTGTGTCCCTGCGGGTGTTACTGATCAGCTCATAGGTCATGACCTCTCCATGACCTTTTTTTTTAGAAAACCAGAAAATATGCACAGAGGCATATCACTCAATACCAGCAAGCAAAACTAAGCTTTGAATAACTGTCTCTTTCCTGTGAATCAGCCATGAGACCCAGCTGATTCGTTTCATAGCCATGGTTTATCAGTTCAGGCATTTTGTACAGATTTCAATGGGATTGCAGGTTACATGGCAATTTGGCATAGCGATGGACCATGCAGGATTTAATATAGAGAATTCATTCAATATGAACTATAACATATCACTCAGTTGGGTGAAGAAATCAATGGATGAGAGTTGAAGAGAGATTCCCTTTCAGTACTATAGACAGTCAAGGAAAAGCAGAGCATTATGTGACCTGACACTGATCGCTTTCTCACTTCCGGCACAAACTTACTCTGAGTGACATTGTGGCAATCTTGAGTGACCTTATCACAATCTTACAGATAAAACACGTGACTCACTTCAAAAAGTATTTTTAATTAATACCATTATAGCCATTCATTGATTCTGTTGCTATATTTATTCTCTCAGAACCTTATGTTTGTTTCTTTTAAACTGTTAACTTAAGTGACCTCCGTCTCCCATTCCTCCTGTCAATAGATGGTGCCATGTACTAACTGAAGGTGTTATTTTTCAACTGAAACCTCATAAATAAAAGCATAATGATATTAATGAACAAAATTGGTACACAGTTTACATTGAAAGGGACACTGTGCTAATTTGATAAAAAGTTAAAAAAAACATACATTATACACACTGTATAACTTAGGCAGCATTACTGAAGAAAATATGCTAGATATTAACATTTAATGTGTGTGTGTGTGTGTGTACATGCGTGTGTTTCATTTGTAAATAATATTTTTTGTTACAACGTTTGACTATTTAATGTGACTTTCATTCTATCATTTGTTAAAACTTGGTAGGAATGTAATCTAAACCACCAGCAAGAGAAAAATCTAAAAGAAAAATAGTAAAAAAAAAATTCTGCAAGGTGATTACATGCTTTTTTTTTTTTTTTTACATAATAACCATTATTTGTCACTGAACATTAAAACCTGTTCAAGTCTGGGTGCAGAGCTACATTACACCCAAATAAAGTGAATTATTAAATGCTGACTTGTTTTAGGGACCAACACTTCTTGGCTCTTTTCAGTCAGCACCACAACTTTTCACAATACTGTACGATGCTGTCTCCATGCTGAAAGCTGTACTGCTGTAGCCTGAGCATCTTTTGCTAACTACAATATATTCTCTTCTAATCCCTGGGTAATCGATTGGACACAGCCCTGTCTGCGGGGTTTCATCTCGATGCATGAAGGAGCATAATCTAACCTCCAACATGTCAAACCGAAGCTAACAAAAGACCCAGACTGTAAAAGCCCAGACTTGACGTTTAGCACCTGTCCATGAATGCATGTCAGCGATATGGAAATGAAAGATGGATCAGAGACGTCCAAAAGTGCTTGTGGAAGGCTTTGTGTTGATGAGTGCAGAAACACACGCATGAACAAAGAGACATGCTTCTGGCCATCTGTGTGTGCTGGCAGCGATGCTCGTGGTTGTGATTATAGGGACAACTCTGCAAGCTCACATAAGCAGATCAATTCAAATTGAGATTAATTTAGGCTACTTATTTGTGTACAATGTCAATGAGAGCAAAAGAAGCGTATGCAAGTTTAAAGAAGATTTTAGCCATGGCTTGTTTTAATTTCATCACTGAATGGTTAATACCCTTTAACAATGTGCTTTATGAATGAAAGTTAAAATAAAGCCTAGATGATAGAAAGAACCAGATAAAAAAACAACTAAATCATTAACACATAATAAAAGAAGCATATAATTTGTTAGTTACAAGATTTTGGCAAAAGTTCCAAAAATGAGACTCCTTTTTTATTTCACCACATTATTTTGTGAAAAATGTCTAAAAACAGGCACACAAAAGGTTTAAATCACAACAATCCTAGACAACATGGATTAAAAAACACAAAGTCTATATCAAAGCAAAAGGATGGCAATACAAAATTTGGGGGTGGTTTCAGAGACAGCCCCCTCGAGATATAAAGCACATTGAGTGTCTAGAAAAGAGCTTTTTTTAATGTTTAATACTTACTATCCTTATTATTAATAGTGATGGGAATATTGGAAAAAACTATAAACTTTTAGGTAAATCGATCCCCTGTAAATCCGTTCCTCTGTAAACCTTTATAACCCTCTGTATGCTCTGATCATGCTTACTTATATTTTAGAAAAGTATTTTTGACGCCCTGTCAAAAATAGTTGGTTTACTCTAAAGTCTTCTTCTTTAGTTCATCAATCAATCAATCAATCAATCAAGTTTTTATATAGCGCTTTTGTAGCAGATGCTTTCAAAGCAGCTTCACAAAGTCCTCGTGTGGGTCAGGTAGAGTAAACAGGAATTCCCTCTGTGAGGTCCCTGGGAGCCTCTCTGACTGAGGCAGGTAATAGTCACCTCCCCAGCATGAAGAAACATACAAACTCAAGATCCATCAACGAAAAGTTCACCAGACAGCACTAGGAAAAATAAAACAAACAAAGACAAAACAGAAACTAACAGAAAGGAACTAACAGAACAGAAAGGAAGAGAAAAGAAAGAGGAAGAACAAAATTAAAACAAAAAGGAAAGAAAGGAAAGAAAAGGAAAATGCAAGTGAATATGAATGTGAGTGAAAAAAGAAAGGGTAACAAAGACAATTAAAAAAACAAGTAGTGACAGGAAAAAGGAAAAGTATAATGACAGGAATAAAGAGGAAAAATCAAGAGGAAATTAACTTAGAAAAGAGGGGAAAGTGGAAAGGAAGAGGGTCATTTTAATTGAGAAGAAATTTAAGTGTAAAGGAAAGGGAGGCGAAAGTTCAAATTTAAAATGAATGTAAAAGAAAAAGGAGGATAAGGGGGGTTAAAGTGTAAAGATGGAAATTGAAACGGCTGAGAAATGGCTATATCTTTATTGAACTCTGTCTGCCATTGACTCATCTGTATCCTTCATACTCCCTAGAAACATTGACTACAATTCTATTACTACTGTTGTACATTCAATTTTTTTTTATTGTACATGTCTATACATACCTCTGTACATATCTCTATTTTTACTGTAAATATCTCTGCGCTCTATAAATTATATCCTGCCCTTACTGCAATTGCACTTGTACTTGTGTAATGACAATAAAGTTTAATCTAAAAAATAAATAAAAAATGGAAGAAAAAGGTCAAATTAAAGTGAAAAGGATAAGGCGGGATTAAAGTGGAAAGAAAATGATTAATGGAAGTGAAATATTTAAATGGAATGGAAAAGGAAGTGAAAGGGATAAATGGGAAAGGAAAATGGAATGGAAAGAGAAGTGGAAAGGAAAGAGGTAAAAATTAAGTGGAACGGAAAGAAGTGAGGAGGTAGAAAGGACAGGACATACTAAGGAAAAGCATTAACAATCAGAGCATACAAGAAACCTATAAACTAAATTCATAGTTAGTTTCCTTATTGGGTATTTTTAAGAACAGACAAAAGGAAAATGAAGATTGTAAATTTTTTTCTTATTATACATTTTTTCTAGTAGACTTGGAATTCTAAGATGGAAGGTTCATTCTTTATCAATGAATTATGGAGACTGTAGAATTTGTAAAGCTTTATAAAACTAAAATAGCTATTCTCTCACATTTTACCTATTCTTCCAACCTTCATTTTTTGAAGAATATATCAACTCGTATTGTAGAACCTATGTCTGATGGCTGTGGGTGGGTGAGGTGATGTAGTGTATGGTTTTTGCTTGAATGTTGTAAAATCTTTAAATTGACCTTGTTGAAAAAAGGAATAAAACAGTGAAAGAAAGAAGGCGTGACCTCATATATATATAATCCATTTGGGTTTTTTTTAATCCCCAGATGCTCTATTAAAAAAACATATATATCAACATATACAAAATGAACAAATTGCACATTTTAAAAACTTCAAGAAGCTAATACAGATCTCCCACAACACAACCATGAAAATTATTACTGCAACTAACATCAAGATGAATACACTGTCAGAAAACAAAGTCTTTCAACCATCATGTCTGCACACAGATTAACTCTATGCATACTCAACTGAAGGTGAATGTGTGCAGGAAGCCAGACGGATCCATCAGGTGACTGCGTAAGGAGAGTCATCTACTAGTTCTCTCAGTGCCAAAAGCACAGATGGGTTACATAATCGAAGTGATGGGGTGGAGAGGACCTTGCCAACTTCTATCCTGCATCACTCTGCAGAGGTCGTCTCTGAAAGGGTCAACCAACCTAGCGTCTGTTGGTGGTAGACTATCCGTGGCCTACCAGAAATATCTTTTTTATGCTTTCGAAAAAAGAAAATAAAAAAAAAAACAGAAAAGTAACTAGTTAAAGTTGAGTAAACTTTGTTCTGGAACATTTATCCCTGTAAAGATTTGATGAGCACTAGGGAGATTCAGTCTGTCCTCCAGAATCTCAGTCTTTCTCACGCTCTCTGCCAATCAATAATGCACAGGCTTCATCCATTAGGAGATGTGTTGAGAGATAAAGAGAGAGAGAGAGATGCATTACAAACACCAAGATGTAGCACCATTTGCCCTTTAAACCACATCACTCTTTTATCTCACTTTTTTCAAATAAACACTATTATTTTAATAGGCACAAATTGTCTGTTGCTATTCTGCATTCTTATGTGTTTAGTTTTATGGTGTACAAGTAAGTCTTTACTCTTTCAAACTTTTTTATTATTCTAAAGTAGGTTAAGTCAAATCAGAAGACAAAATTTACATTAGTACTACAATCTCTGCAATCTCCTTAAAATAACCATGTAAATAAAGTTTAAGGAAAGAAAAGGAAGGAGAATTGCAACTTCATAAATATACCCAAGTTTAGTTCTGTTATAGTCCTCTGGTTAAATTTTATATTGTTCCTAGAGTGTTTGTCAGTGTTCCATTTTATCCTTTTTGTTCACTCTTATGATTTACCTTTTTTGTTAAACTTAGGATCCTGTATTTTTCTTAGTTCTGTTTATATTCAGCTAGCATTAATTCTGTTTTCTGGTATTCACCTTGTTAATTAGTTGAGTTAGAGCTACCAGTGTTCAGTTAATCTACATTATCTTGTTTCTGTCTCCAACTTTTGTCTAGTATCTTATTTGTAAAAACCTGTGTTATTGATTCCTCCCTCGGGTATTTAAACATATTTTTTCTGGTGTTTCTCCTAGGTACTCCCTGGTTTTTCTTGTACCAGGTGTTGTATTATACTAGTTTCTAGCTGCCAAAGTTCAGATCTCCAGTTGATTTTGTTATCCACCAGGCCATAACTTCTAAGTTTTGAAAGTATAATTTGTTAAATAAAACAAAAACAGCATTAGGATTTCGCCATCAGATTTTAATATTTACCACCTTCCTGATTTACTGGAGGCACTCTCGTACAGCCAAAACAATACTATCAAAGATCCCATCTCGATTCTCCTTTGTGATCTGTGGACGGGAAAATAGTGCTAGTTTATTTTAAGTGAATTGAGGAATTCTAAAAGTGGATTTAACAATTAACAAAATAAAAGATACATAAAAGGTCATTATTTGCTCTACCTCAGGGATGTCACAGCCCTACAACATATAGCTCAAACCCTGTTTCTAAAGATACACACATTGAGCTTTTAAACAAGTCTTAAGGAGCTGGAGCAGTGAGCATCATTAAGTTAAAATAAATGTCCTAGTGGTTGGCCCAGAAATGTCATAAAAAAAACTTCCAGACATTTTTTCTTACTGAAAATCTCATGTAATATGTTAATTTATTACTCAGACAGAGAGAAAAAAAAACAAGCCTTTATTTATTTTAACGTTTTGTGCTTTTATGACTATATTAAGCATGTGGGAAACCTTGTGTTGTAAAGTGGCTCAGTATACATATGCTCGAATTAGGAAATCAAGCTCCAAGAGAGTTGAGATATACATAATAGAAGTTTTACGAAGAACCGGTATTCTAATTTTATGAGATACACCTGTATGTTGTTTTCCTACTGAGTATTACTCACTAAACAATCATAATCATCATTAATCTTTGCCTTAATACTTACTAGTATTTTATTTACTTCAAATACTCTATTTTACTTGTTTTGTGCACCATATACATTTCAATCTTACCGTGAATATCTTGACATCCTGTCTGCTTCTGACTTCCTCCACCAGTGAGAGACTTTTTCCTCTAGGAACAGGAATTGTGCCCAGAATCGAACAATTGGAGTCTAGAGTTTCTCTCACAGCACGAATGAACATCTTACTAAACATCTCCATCTTCCCCACCTCATCCATCACAAACAGCCTTGAGCCGCCTCCATCACGAATCTGATCCAAAAACACAGGAGCTTTAGATCATGAATTCTAAAATAAAAGGTTGTGTTTTTACATTATTGCATTGTTCATTCGTAGACATACATTTCTAAAAAGAGGGAGTGTGAGAGTCTCAAAGGACTGAAGATCCACAGCATACTGTCCAACCCTGAATTCACGTCTGGCAGCAGCTGATTCAGAGCTGAGAGTGTGTATGTTAGTGGAGAAGTTTTCAGATCATGAAAATGTCAAACAGTTTCTGCATCCGGCGCCTAAGATACCTGAGCCTAGCCAGTGGTCCGCGGTCACCTGATACTGTGACCACATCAAAGCCCAGTCTCCGGCCTCGTTCACGCAGCTCTTCTGTGTAAAACCCACTGACAGAAACCTCGCCGGCCGAGAGCAGAGCTTCATACACTCTCTTCACCAGAGTCGTCTTCCCTATACCTGGAGAAAAAAGAAAAAACTTTTTTGTTTACTTAGATTTTTTTTTTGACTACTACCTCTAACATATTTGAAACATATATCCCATTATGTACTAGCAATTCATTAAAAAAATAGTAACACTAAAAATGCACCGTTTACTTAGAAATAACCATCTTCAATACAAGCTCTTATTTTAATAACTGAAGAATTTGGTAATAGGGCTGCAAATAGCCGAAATCTTACAGAATTTGTTCTGGAAAACTTGACTCTTGCTCTTTTGGCTCAGTGCTTTTGTTCTTCAGTTCCCAATGCGGTACTTTTCTGCCAAAGGAGCTGTTATCTCAATCACTGAGATTACATTTGAGACCCACATCTTGAGGTAGCATATGATATTTGACTTTCAGTGTCTTTTCCGCACATTTTATGAATGCTGCTTCCTTTTCTGTTGGTCAGTGGCATGGTTAGTTAAATTATATAGTTTTCCATAATTTTTTTTTACATCATGAAGACACTAAAGAGAACAACGTGATAAATATTGTTTACATGATTCATGTCTTTCATCTGTCAAGGATTTTGTCTTTTCATGCCAACAATTTAAGACGGAGATAAACGAATATCAGAAAGTGTTTTACCCGGGACTCCAGTCAGAAACACATGCTTCATTGTTTACTAGTGATTCTGTCTGCTTTGCTTCATATTCCCAGCAGTCAATGGGTCTCAGATGTAAACATTCTTCTGAACGCCACTTCCGGGGGAATGATTACAACGCATGCGCAGAGGGAGTCGCGCTTTAAATGTCAAAACTACAAAAAACTCTCGTGTGTGAAGATCGTTTTTTCGAAAAATAATTATTTTTAAATATATTATATGATTCATTTCTGTAGGAATTGTATATAATGTATAAAAGTACCAGTGTACTGATAATTAAGCATTCCACTGTGAAGATATAAACTTAAAAAAAGTTAGTCCAATAATCTCTTCACATGTATCTATTTTTTATATATTCGTTATTTTATAATAATCCACGCACATTTAATTCAAGGTTAAAAATAAGCTTTAAATAACTTATATTGGTGATATTTCAGAGCCTACTGAGAAAGTAGGAAAATTACTCATAGTAGGATTTAGTGATGTTTATGTGAGAGGCATGTATACTTACAGGCCCCAAACAAGACCCTAATTAATGGGAATCAATGGGTATGCAATGCGAATGTATTAATGGTAAGGGAAAATGGTTGTTCAGAGGTTAGTCAAGGCTTTCTGAATCGTCTACTTCTCATGTTCCCTCTGTGCTGTAATTTAGAAAAGTGTATCCTTTCACATAGAAAATAATTTAAAACAAAAACATCCTGGGTGACCCTGATTCTTGTTTAACTTCAAGACATTTCAAACTGCTCTGAATTTGAATTTAAACCAAGTACATGTGTAAGTGATGACAATTTAATACATGTTCAGTGCAATATTGCTTGACTTAATTAAAAAAAGTAAATAATAAAGTTCTAAAGAAATTGTGTTCCTTACAAAAAAACATACACTGACAAAAAACATTAGTAGTTTATTTGAAAAAGGAAGGCTTGCTAGGACACTGCTAACAGTAACAGCACATTTGACTTGCTTGTCCAATCAGAGCGTGTACCCAGGAAGTTTATTGATGACCATTTCTGAAATGTGATTATACTTCTTGTCAAGTTCCAAAGAGTCTAGATTGTCCAGTTCCCCCTCACCAAACAAGTGCTCTGATGATGACACAGACTTCATAAGCATTGATTGAGTAGAGGCTAAGCTCTCTTTATCCAACTTTAGGCTTTTTTTGCTGCTAGATAGGCTACTTCCAATACTTGATGTTTTCCCCACAAAACCTCTACAGTCGCCAAATCTTCCAGAGGACAAGGACTCCTCCTCATCAGAAGACACACTCAGGGCAGACATTTGAAGACGTGGTCGAATAACGTGAGTGCTTTTAAGGGACCGCTGAGGAGAGTTATCAGCTTTGGCAGGAATAGGGATCCTTTTATTTTTGTGCGATGCATTTGAAGAGCTGCAGCGGCTGTTTGTTTTCCTCAGGTTTGGATCGGGGCTGCTGATTGGCTCAGGTGAAAATCCATCAGTTGTGTTTAAGCTTGTGAAGTCATCTCGATAGTCATCATCTTGAAGGAAGGAGGCATTACTTTGTGCATCAAATTGTCCGCTCTGATCTTCTGTGCTGTTTTCTCTAAAGCCAGGGTCATTCAACTTTGATTCCTGAGGAGATGAGGATGAGCTGTCAATTTTTTTGTATTGGCATGCAATCAAATTACTTTTATTTTGTTCGTAGATCTTCCCATGGCTCATTTGCACACCAGCTGTGGATACACCAGAGGGTTCAACCAGAGTTTTGTTGATTTCTGATCCTTCAACCTCTTCATCAAAAGGAAATCCTTGGCTCTTTGGTTTCCAAAGCTGCTTTTGATCATGTGACCTCTGTCTTTTTGACAGATCTCGAGTCCCATCCTGGCATTCATTGTATTCATGTTGTTTTTTAGGAGGGCTTTTTTGGACCAGTTTGAGTCTGAGCCGAAAGGTGTTAGTCAAGCCATATTTAAGATTCCCTTTAGGTTGCAATGTTTTCTTTGCATGCATCACTGATTTTAAGCCTGTTTTAATATCACTGTGTGCAGGTGTTTGTTTAAGACCAATTTTCATGTGCTCAGATCTTTCTCTGGCTCTGTCTTTTTGCACCAAATCCAATTTGGTGTCTGTCAACGGGGCCTCTTGTCCTGATGAGTACAAGCATGACAGTTGAGGGTGCGCAGATAATGTTTCTGGATCCCTTGTGTGGAGGTTCAGCTGAGCTAGTTCCAAAAGTAATGCATTCAGAAGAGGCAACTGTCTGATTGCATTCACAAGAGGGGCTGAAACAGTCTCTTTGTTCTCCAATTTAGGTGTCGAAGTTATTTTTCCTGGTCCATCCACGTCTGGAAATAACTCCTCCTTCTCGTTCTCTCCATTATCTTCTGGTTCCTTGTTCACCAGTACCCTCTCCAAAGCAATTAATGGTCTAGAGAAACCTGAAAAGAAATAAAAGCTATTAGAAAAAAATGCTTAAAAATTAGCTCAGTTTATTTATTGACTTTAGTCAATTTAATATAATACAATATTCTTTATACAAAAAGCACAAGAGAAAAGCATGTATATATACTGTATATATTGCTGGAAAAAATCAAATAATGTAAACCTGCAAGTATGAGCACATAACTCAAGTTTCATCTTCTCTTTCACTAGCAATTCAAGTTTCAATCAAACTACTTATTAAAAAAAATGTAATGTCTGAATAGTGTTGCTTCTCTGCATCTCTCTCAGCTTCTCTCTCCTTAAACCTTTTTTCACACTGATGGTGTCTCACAAAAACTATAAGCTCAGAGAGGACAAAACATTAGATCTATTTGACATCGATTATTTGCTGTAACTTTGATCTTTCAAAAAATGCCATAAATGATAGTTAAACTGAGTATATGAGTATTGAGTAAAGATGAACACATGATGGGCATTTGTGGATTAATATAAATATGACAATTAAAAAAAAAGTCCTACATTTTTTCTCTTGTCGATTTTTGTCTGAGGCACAGTAAAAGAGCGGAGGGGGGTATAATGAAGAGTTCAGTTCATCATAGTCAATAACCCTGGGCTTATTTGCTTCAGAAACCACTCCAGCAGCACTTCCCCCATCCACGCCTATTTGTTGTGGTATCATCTTCTGGTTCTCGGGTGATTTAGGAGGCAATTCAATGTGTACTTGTCCCCACTGTGCATCCTGCAGGCGTTGATCTGTTGGAGCCACCCCCACCTCATGGACTCTCTGATCTGAGATGTGAGGAATCAGATGAGCTCCCAAGCTCACAATCTTATAGGCAAGAGAAACAGCACCGATGCATTGACCCATTAAACTGTAGATTGGGCTGAGCAGCTTCTCTCCGTGAGCAACAGGAGTGTTGATACCATGAAGATTCACATTCTCTCTAATCCTTTCAGTCCCTTTAGCCAGAGATATCAACGAGCTTCCTTTAAGTTTGGGAATCTCAGCTGTTACATCCATTACCACTGCATAGAGAGGAGTGCTGAGCAGATAGGAGTGGAACGTCTCCAGATTGATCTTAAAAAGGCAGGATTTGCCCTTGTGGAAGGTGTACTTGAAGTCGTCTCGGTCCTCTGCCTGAGCCTCAGAAGATGGGCAGAGATCAGCATAGCTGGAATGGTGATCTTCTCTTCCTGATTGGTAGATTATCAGCGTGGGGAAATCTAAGAAACGGATACCCAAAGCAATTTCGAAATTAGTGGCGTGTGATTCTTCTAAACGAACAAAATCTACCACCAGTTCCAGCACGAAGAGAGTTTCTTGCTTTGATGACATTACTATTAGAGTGAAATAGAATCTGTTTATATTGAATCAATCATGTTAAGGGGCGGATTTTTGTAATATTGATCGAACCGGATATTAATCTGAACACGGAATATACTGAGCTGCTGCGTCGCATCTCCTAGCAACAACTTGGTCTCAGAATTATTCCGTCACAAAAGAAGAGGGAATCATGGGAGTTGTAGTTTGAAACTACGAAATTGTTTTATCCATTTATCTTTCTTTCTGACATTTTATCAGAAGTGCATGCCTTAACATTTAACAGCTTATGCAATATTATATTTTGATGATTAAAGTGTGGTAATTTTTACCAACAATTTCAAGACTATTTTCTAGTCTATAGCGACTTCTGAGCAATCTGGCCATTTATATATAGATACATACTAAAACTGTTTTATGTTTCATAGTTACATTAGTTGGGACAGAATTTAAGTATAAGTATAAAGTTATGTAGAGACAAATTTTTTGCATTTTCAGATTTAATTCTGTTATTTTGTGAAATTAATACATTTAGAGAAATATAATATAATATAATATAATATAATATAATATAATATAATATAATATAATATAATATAATATAATATAATATAATATAATATAATATAATATAATATAATATAATATAGTTTTTTTTCTTATTATTATGAAGTGTCTATAAATCTCTGCAATAGCTGGAATTACTAATATTAGTGGGATTTTTTTATTACTTGCAGTTGGAACAGAGATTCCAACAGAATGTGGGGAATACATATTTTGATAACTATATTTTGAAAATAATAACTTTGATAATATTGCCAACAAAAAGTCAACAAATAGAGTATCCCCCAAAATATAGCAATAGTATGAAATAGTTAAATAATATTGTATGGTTACTTGTCCCAGTAAATATCGTTGATTTTATGAATGGAAAGGATTTTCTTCTTCCCCCCTATTCCAGATGGGGCCACTATAAATCCTTTTCACACTATAAATCCAGGTCTAACCAACAATCTTAAATACTCAAATGGTAAATAGAAATGTAAAAGACTTTTAGATTGGGAGAGGAAGTTTATAATTTGTCTAAAAATAAATGTTCTCACAAAAGTCTGCCTAGTATTCGCCACTCACTGAATTTTTAGGGCAAGATAGTGGGCGGGGGTGCTTGGACACATTAACCAATCAACGTATTCAAAAGGCTGACTTTGACAGATTTAAGCCAATCAACGACGGCAGAGGGGCGGAGCCTCACACCGGCTTCATCAGACCCAGAGACACGCCAGTAGTGGGTTGAATTAGGGGAGAGTGGAGGTACCAGCTGCGCTGCGAGGAGTTAACGTGTGGAATATACCGAACCCTCCGTTTTTAGAAATGTATAAACTAAGCTGCCATTCTTTCCACCACTAGCGGACGTCCTTGGCATCAAATGCTCAAGGTAAGCCTCGTTTTGCAAAATTTACTCACTGACAGAGTTATTAAAATGAAGGTGATTTTTTTTGTTTACGTTTTTAAGCGTCATTTGTAAGTTTTGTAAGTCAGCGAAATGGTTTTAATGTTATGTTCCAGGTTTACTAGTTAAAGTGTCACGACATCATTTCGTTTATCGAGTGTTTAATAACAAGACTAGCCTCGCGATTCTTGATAAGTTACGTGTTAATGTTTGATTGTTATATTATTACAGCTGATTTGAATGCGCGCGAATGCATATTTGTTATGTAAGTTATGTAAATACTTTGTGTTTTGCTGTTTGTACGCAAATCCAGGGAAAAAATGCCGAGAAAGATACAATTCTAGGCAAAAACATGTCCTCGACCCTTGGTGCCCATGCTGTTTCTTTATCAACAGGTTTTTTTCAATATCTTTGGATTTAACAGGTTAAAATGAACCCATGTTGTCCTTTAACTCGCACAAAGACACTCCACATAAAGTTGATTGTTTGGAAAGACTGGTATATGTCCACTAGAGGGCTCCTGAATGTGCTGGATTTACCATTACAGGTAAACACAACATTCTGAATCTAGATATGTAAATTGTAAGTTCTTTATTAACTGGTTGTTACCACCCATTGGGGTGTCAGTCCCCAACTTCAGGTTATAAATGCATCACAAAATATAAGCCAGTGGAAAAAAAATTCAGTTCCATTAGAGTTGGATTGAGAGAAGAAGGTGCTCGCAGGGTTAGCCTTGTCATTGTGCTGTCATGTTTTTAAAGCACTTTAATGTAACATATGCCAGTATTATGTGGAAATTAATGGAAATTAAGTAACTGTAGTAGAAACAAATAGAAACAAACACTGTGATTGATTGGTTGCTACAAGCTATTGTGCGTACCTCTTCCTTAGTAACTGTTTATAGCTCAGAATACTATTCAATTTATTTTACTGGGACAATGCTGCATAAGCAATGTTTGTAGAAAATGTATTCAAAAGCAATAGAATTGTATTTATTGTTGGTTGATTCAAGACAATAGAAGTTTAGCTTCAGTATTTAATGGTGTGATTAAGTTAATTGTCAACAGAGTCAGAATTAGATTTGAGTCTATGGTTTAATGGTGACGGCTCTAAAGATGTTGTTGCAGCTGGCCACACATTCAAGATTAACACCTTTTTGTCAACCAGAGTGTGAAATGAAGGAATTGGCCTTTTCAATATCAATGTTGTATTTTGGATTTAATGGAAAAAAAGGAAAAAAACTAAAAAATTTTTAAGTATGAACATTGGTGTAGTAGTGTAGCTCTAGTAGTGGATATACACTGTTTAGCAATAGATCAGGAAAAATGAACAGATTTTTAACCTAAAAGGAAATGTACACTATCATGTCGATCTTCCCGAAGAACCAAACACAAATCAGTCAACTTCACTTTGAAACACATTTTCTCATTGTGCTTTTCTGTGTTCCAAAGATCGTTTTCTACTGTAATGCAGCTGAAGCAAAAAGCAAAGAATTCTGTAGAAAAAGTGTGCCTTTTTATTTAGGTGACTCTCAATCTACTGTCATCATTTATTACAATTAGGGTACATGACTTCATTGCCATTTTAAGTCCATAAACTTTCCTGTTTATTATCATGAACTGTTGTGTTATGAGATTTCATTGTAGTCCCTTTTTAAGTTTCCTCACCATCGCATGAATTTCCCCTGGGTTTCACTAAAAGTGTGTCTTCCCACCGCTCAGCTGAGATGGCACAGGCATGCCAGAAGGATGTTTGTCTTGTGTTTTTACTCTTGAATGCATTCATAACATAATGAGAGGAAATGAACGTTCCTTTTGGAGCCTCCTCTCAAAAAGAACAGCTGTTAGGGCAGGTGGAACGCTGCTGTGTACCCTCATGTTGAGCAGGACAGCTTTGTTTAATGTAAATGTGAAATATCTGCCAATGGTGTCAACATTTCTCTTTTTTTTTTTTTTTTTTTTTTTTTTTTTTTTTTTTTTCATTTAGTTTTTTTTTTGCCATCAAGCATTCAAAGGCTGTGCACTCAAGCAGGAAAAAGACCATGCAAATGTCACCCGGAAAAGTTCTTTTGCTAGGACTAGAAACTCCTCTTTTGAAACCCAACAGTTTGCTTCTGACTTTTGCTATAGCAAGTCAATAAATCACACAGTAAATTAAAATGAGATATGTTTTCTAGCAATTGCATGTTTGATTGTATTATATGGATTGCAGCCTCTTGAAAGGCCATCGTAAAACTGGATATTATACTTTTTTATTACATGTGGAATGCAGTGTTGAGTCACCTTGTGTCACTAAACATGTAATGTAGCACCAGATCATGGAAGGGCTTCTTCTTCTCTTCTTCGCCTTCTTCCTCCTCCTCCTTCTTCTCATTCAGCAGCACACACATTCTGTTTACACTCTGAGTTTTTTGTTGATGTTAAAAGCTTTAGAGCTTCTCTCTTTATGCTAGACGGTGGACAAATGCCTGAAAACTATTCGAAAACAAGTGTTGCTCATGTTTTATTTATTCTTTATTCAGAATTATATTAACTTCCAATTGTAAGAGAACAGCATAATCTTTGAGTTTTACAGTACAGGTTTCCCACTACAGCTGAATGAGTTCTTAGCGCTGTGTAAACATATCTAAGGCGCTCCTCTAATATAAAGAGTGGTGCTGTGCAAGGACGTTTTTCCTCTGAGACCAATAGGTACCCTGAATACAGTACTTCTGCGTTGTGTTAAAAGTAGTGTTTCACTTTAAAATAAGTTGCTTTATTATTAAATGGAGCATGCAAAATGCAAAAAGAAGGCGCATATTTACAGATTTTGTTATCTGAGTGGACTCCCTCAGACACCTTTTTCAAAGACTTGAATCACCTAGTAAAGCAAAAAAAAAATATCATAGCAATTTTTTTTTGTTTTGTTTTTTCTTCCCTCGGTGCTTTAAAGTTCAGAAGACGCACTGATTTTGTTAAAAAGTGATGCAATGAAGCTCTGCGTTTTTAAAGCTGAAGTGAAACCGTATGGTAGAGTTCTTGTTTTTGGTAAGATGCAACCAAAGCATGCAGGAGCTGCATAGGTGTGTAAAGCATTTAAGCTGAATCCAATTTTTTTGAATGATTGAGTATCATGAAATGTGACGGACAGAGATGGATGATGGTGAGACAAGGAGATGAGATGAAATGGATTAGGAGAAGCCATCTGCTCTTTGTGCCCACTGGCAATTCCTTCAGAAAATGGAGTCCAACCAAAGACTGAATTTTATAGGTAAAATCTCACTCTTCTATTTGAATTCAAAATACACTGTTTATTTTCAGTTGTTGTGTGATTGTCCTGCAAGTCTTAGCTCCAAATTAGTTTGAACCCACAGTCCAGTAACCATTCAAGAGGTTATTTTAAGTTTAACTGTAATCAATGGAGTGTAATTGTTCAGAGGTCTTTCTTTTTCCTATTTTATGATTTTAAGTATTGCAATAGAACATTATTTTTATATGATGTGCTGTTATTCTTTTAAGTATTTTCAAATGTCAAATATCAATGCCCTCCGTAACTCCCCAGTTAGAACGTCATGTAAATCTGTTATAGTACTAAATAATTAGACAAAGTGCAAACAGGTTGTTTTACAGAGTTTTAAAAATGTATAAATATAACAAATGTACACCTCATTTACAAAACTTGTGTGCAAAACATTTTAGGAACCACACAAAACGAATTCCAACCATGTACATAGATTAGTTTTTGAGGTGTGCCATCAAACAGTAATTGGTTACTTCTTTGTTCCGAGTAACTTTGATCTATTTTTACAGTTTTAAGAGTTCAGTTTTTTATTTACATTACCTTTAACCCAATCTTTGTATTAGCTTATTTTGTGTGTGTCCTATTGTGCAATTATTACATTCGCAGCAGTATCTCCAGTAAAATATGCATGCACTCTCATTAGGGAAATTCACAAGGGAGTAGTTTTGCATGATCGTGCATGTCACAGAACCACAGAACATGTCAAAATTATCTCCACTCATCTTATCAAGTGATCAGAGACCGTTGAGTCGTTAATGTAGATTCTGAAACGCTTGTTTAAAAGCTTGAGTTTAAGAGTGCTCTGTATCAGGCTGTTCCGAGCGAAGTCATCAGATTTACCATGCTTGATTAATTCTCACATGAAAATGTGCCTTTTTTTCATTACAGCTGTCACATATCTAAATAAAATAGTCTGCAATTTAATGCAAATTAATTTAATAAACGATTCATTTCAGAATTGTAGTCGGACCTATTACAGGTTGATTAAACCTAATAAACTTATGAAAACTCGCTGCCCTAAATTTTTAATTTGGTCTTGTTTTAATAACAATATTTTTTAAGCTTTATTGTACCTAAAAATAGACTAAAAAGTTAAGTTAATTGAACTTAAGGTATTTGATTTAATGAACTAAGAATACTTTTATCAATTTTAGAAATATAAATTATCGAGTATTTCCCAGCGATGGGTTGTGGCTGGAAGGGCATCCGCTGCGTTAAACATATGCCAGAGAGTTGGCGGTTCATTCCGCTGTGGCGACCCCGAAAGGGAAGAAAGCCGACATGAAGATGGATGAATGAATGAAATTATCGAGTAGACAAAACCTTAAATAAGCTGCTGGTTTAATGACACAAAATTGAAAACATTTTTTTAAATTGAAAAATGTATAACTTTTTTTTTAGGTTCAATCAATCAAATTCTGTTTGGTGTTTCTGAAGCAGGAAATTATACATTTAAGCAATATAGTAACCAACATTTACCAGCCCTTTATCAATGTTCAGTTATTAAATAGTTGTTGATGAGTTTAAAAATAATGCAGCAAAGAACGGATCTGTTCACAAAATTTTTTGTACTTTTCGTGATTTTTTTTATACAAGTGCCAGCCTTTTCGCTGGTTGGCATCTGGTAAATCTAATCAAAAAATGAATTTTCTCTCAAATGCTAATTTTCTAAAGTCAAGAAACTTGTAGATATGGACTTCCACTGCAAAAAATGAACTCATTCACTTTCTAACTGGTTGTGCCAATTGATATTCGTTCAGTTAAACAGATTTGGCACAATCTGAATACATGCTATTTTGCCTTGATTTTGTGTTTTTCCTCTGTCAATGTGAAATTTGATTTACCTTGCTTAAAGACAGTGTTTTTTCTGAAATTCAGCTCTGGACACAATAAGACTGCTAAATTTAGCCTAGGTGAATTTAGTTAAAAAAAGCTTGTTTTTTTCTGTGCTGGCGTGATGTGCAAACCCCTGGGACCGGAGCGAGCATGAAGCTCTGAATGAAAAGACATTGATGCAGAACTTGCATTGGAGCAGCAGATGGACCATGTGTGTCAGGAGGTCGTGATATTTGGTGTCACAGACCACCCTCTGCCACCGAGGGTCTGGGATGTGATGACCCACTTATCAGAAGAACAGTATTTGAGCCGCACTCAGTAAAATGTAGGCTAAAACCGACATATGGCTAACATGCATTTAATCCTGCACCATTTCCTCTCATACTGCTGAATATGGAATTAATGGTTCAGATACTTCTGTAGCTTTCACTCCTTTGGCACTCAGTCAGAAGAGGTTTCACATAATAGTATTTAATAAATGCATCATTGCACGGGATGACTTTTTATAATTCAGGAACAGAAGCTGGCAACTTTTGGCTTTTTGACACTCCTAGACAGTCACAGAATCAACTGTACTAGTTAAAACAATTCATGTGCTATGACTCCTCAACCAAGCACGCCAACCAAATGTCTGAACTTGCGGTTCCTCTTATACTGAGCAGTTTAGTATCTCAGCAAGAAGTTAGTAGGGTATAAAAAGCCTCACAACTGTCTAATCCCATTTTATATTCTCTGTTTAAGAGTTAGCAATCCAGCGTTTAGTGACTTTTGTTTCACGGTCATAGAAATCGCTGACATCAGAGTAGCAAAAACTGATGCCACTGTGAACACTTATTGTAAGTCTTAAACTATTCTCAGTCCTGAATCAAACCCGGGCTTCCAATATATATATATATATATATATATATATATATATATATATATATATTATTGGCACATTCAGTGGCCACCATCAGCAACTTTTCAGCATCTTCAGATTTGTAGAATGGGTTTTAGTGATGCTTGCTTTTGACATAAGTTGCAGCCATTGGGTGATTTTGAAACTTGACCACAAGATTTTACTTTGATCCACTTACTTTAGTCTCAAAGCATCAAATGTAAGTAGGTAACTGTACCAAGAACAGAAGTTGTGTGTGTCTTGCGAGGGATTTACATGCTAATTTAAGAGGAAGATGCAGAAAAGGTGGAGCTGGTATTGCAGGACAAACTGTAAACAAACTAGTCATAGTAGATTTCACATGCGGAAATGATTCAGACGGTTACTCATTTTTAGTGTGAACGTTATATCAGAGTGAAGGCAAATTCTTGCATTAAAGTAAAATTTTTGCTTTTTACACTGGCATTTTTTTATGAGAATTGTTTTTTTTCTCCCTCAAACAAAAAACAACAATAAAACTCTACTAAATTGAGCCTCAGTGAATTTAGTTAAGAAAATACATTTAAATAAAATAATAAAGTTGCTAAACCAGAACAAGATGAGATTACTTTCCGGGTGAAGTATATTTGATATTGCAAAATCAACTGGTCAGTCTGAGTCCTATGAGAACCAAAACATACTTGTAGTCAATTAGCAAGATTTATCCAAATAGGAACAAGATGTGTTGGTGATTTTTAAATCCAAACCTTGAGTTTATGCCGTAATTATGCAAAATTTGTCAAAACTTACAGATTACAAATGGATGAAAGCATTTATTTTGGCTGTGTTCAGGTTTTTTGCTTGTCTGATGTTCATTTAGTTACGAGCATTGAGTCAGCATTGAGTCTGACATCTTTCCTAGTAGTGACTCACAGTCATTACCCAAGCTGGAACTAGACTCATGAGTCATCAGGTTTAACCCGCTGGCTTTCCTCCAGTGGTTCCAGACAATCAGGACACTGACCCCACCACACTCAACCTCAGGTCTGAGATGAGAGGCATTCGAGTTCATGCCTCTGCTGTATTGTGACGGGTTGTCTGATAGGAATGTGCTGCTTGAGGTCTCTCTTCACTTTCGCTGTTCTCAGCCTTTTCCCTTTTCCTATTTTCACAGTTGCTGGGCAAGATTAAGTTTGCACAGACTTTTTTTACTCAGCGAGAGGATACAAGCAATTGGCTAAACCTATTTTTTCAGAATCTTTATCTTTGTTTCTTTTGTTGAAGCTGATGTATTCAAACCATTCTCTACTCTTCCAGATGTATTGTGTTCGAGAATCTTAAAAACTCAACCAATTAAAAGACAAATGAAAGGAGAGTAAAATTAACTTTTTTGTTTATTTTTAGCCATTTAGGGTGTTTCTTTTATTGTGTTATTTATGGAAACATCCATATATTTCACGTCTCATCTTTTTTGTCAACGTTTTAAATCTTTCAAAAATGTCATGTAGTCCTAACAAATTGTTTACATATCCTCTCAAAAACATTCTCTATCCACCAGATCACGCTTACTTTAGCTTCATATTTACAGTATTATTACTTCATATTAAAAGCACTCTAAAACATTGCTTCCTTTATCACTGACTTGATTAGCATTTACCCTCCTGCTCAATCTCTTGTATCCTCCTTATCACAGTTGTCATTCCTCCTCTTCGTTTGTGAACAGTGTGTTCTAGGTTTTTCAGGTTGAGTGCTTTCTGTAACTCCCTTTCCCTATCAATCTATGACACCAGCCTCCATCACTTCCTTGAAATCTAAACGTAAAACACAAGGACTTTACAATCTTTGTAAACTTGCTTTCTGCTGGTTAAAAGAGGATTTTTTGACAACAAAGTCTCTGTGAAATTGGGTAAAAATGAGGGCTGTGAAGAGGACTCTCAAAAATATATCATTTTATGATCATTGGCAAAGAAGACTCAATCACATTTTACCCATTTTTAGTTTTATGGTGTTTTGTTTCATGGTTTAGATAATATTGCCACTTTTATAATTGACAGCCTTCTTATGGTTCAAACACATTCACGAGAGAGGATGTAATAAAAAAAATACAGTTTGTGTCAACCTTCATTTTTTTATGTAGTAGTTTGTAATTGTTTTATAAATCTTTTTCATAGTGACCGCTTATGTATTTATTTTCTGTGAGCTCTGTGGGAATGGGATACTCCATAAAATGGGAGTATTTACCAACATGTTTCCTTTATGTCTCTTTTCTAAATGAACCCAATCAAGTCCTGACAAAACCCATCCTGTGATTTTTTTGTGTGTGTGTTCATATCACAGGGCTTCCCCAATCTGAACCACAGAAATACTGTTTTTCTGGGTGAGATGTTTCAATTCTTGTGGCAAATGGAGCATGTCCCTGACAGATGTGTGGTCATGTGGTCATGATAATATGCCTAGTGTTGGGAAGCGCCTCGTGGGAGTTAATGTTCTTGCCTCCTTCGTTTGACCATGCTTTGAAAGAAGACAATTTTAAATCAATTTTTTCTTTCACATGGGCTTGAACACTGTTGTAGTGGGATCAAATAGAGAGCTCTGTTTAACCCAAAACATAGGTGTTAATATTTTCTATGCTTGTGTTAGGACATTACGATGATATGGTCAAAACATAGTTTTATTCTTTTGTATGGGAAGAGTGAGCAGAATAAAATAGAGTCGCAACATATCACAATAATAAATTAAGCTTTCCATACATATTTTATATTTTTTGTTATTTTAAAAGTATAATTATAGTCTGCATACTGTATACATACTGGGCCCTAACCAATTAATAAAAAAGGGAAACATTTGGCAAAAATGAATAAATACACCTGTATACTTGAAAATCTCAATCTTGAAACACAAAGATCAAACACTAAAGTCACTCACAGAACAGTAAAGTCACTCAAATCAAGAAATTACAAGAAAGAGACTCTCACTGATGTTATACATAATCTGGTTGAGGCGGTTGTTCGCAGAAGGAGTGGAAAGGGAAAGTACAGCAACTTCAGAGTTCCTTTCACATTTAAGAGCTTGCTAATCTGTATCTCTCTTCTTCCTTGATTTATTTCTTCTTCAGCTCTTCCACTCATCCTCATTGTTGTTGTTCTTCCTATTGTGGGGTCAACTCAAGAGTGTGTATTTATGTCCCAACAGTGCACTGAACATGTGATCAAAAGGGCCAACTGTCATTGGTCCACTTTCATATTCAGCTTGGGAAAAACTAGGACCGGGCGATTATTCGATATTGCGATTAGATCACAGGTGTCAAACTCAATTCCTGGAGGGCCACAGCCCTGCATAGTTTTGAGCTAACCTTAACTGAACACACCTGATTCCCTTAATAAGCTACTCTTGGCTTGTTTAATGCTACTCATGTCCCTCTTGGAATATGGTTGGAACAAAAACCAGCAGTGGCTGCGGCCCTCCAGGAATGAGTTTGACACCTGTGATCTAATCGCAATATCGAATAATCGCCCGGTCCTAGTTTTTCCCAAGCTGAGATATCTAAGTGTCATGTTGCTAACTGAACAACTGTGTTTTCTCAGCATTAGCATAAGCTTAAAATGCAAAATAAAAAAAGGCAAAGGAAGAATAAAACACTCTGCTTGGAGATTAAAACGGTCACTCTTTTTTTTTTTTTTTTTGCTGGTTTCCACCAAAAAGGCTATATTTTGTCCATGTTAGTCTTTCTGCAGCTCCACTGCGTAGACTTTCGGTTACATGACTTAATAACCTGGAAGACAAATCAGAGGCTGCATTTTAAAACTTCTTTTTATTGGTACCAGAAATAAAGATTTGACAATATTGTGATTATTATTTATATTGAATATTGTTAAAAAATTATTTGTGGTATATTTTTGGCCCATTTTATCAGGGCCAAACTTTTGTCACTTTGTGATAGATGTGTGAAGTTGTCTTTTTGATTTACGAAGCCAAAACTAATATGAAACTGCGCAAAAAACTTGTGTAGGTGTATGATGGCTTTTCTAGTATTAAAAACTAATTTTGGGTGCTTGAACGAGAAAAGAAAGTCATGTTATAAAGGGAGTTATACGTCCCATTCTAGACAGCAGGGCTGTGTGAGATATCATTTTTGTATGGTTACAGTGTAAGTTTTTTTTTTTATGGTTACAATGTTTTGTACGGTTATTGATTTACATGATTTATTCATTATTTTAGGTACTGCAGCTTTGCTAGTTCACAGCCCAATTTGTCTGTTCACAGGCCATGCTTGGGAAGCTTCAGTGATCAACACTAATCAGACTAGTCTGTCCTTTTTTATATAATTCTTGAATATCTGACAAAGCTACAATATTTGAACTTCGGCACGCATCAAAGATGAAACTGCATCGAGCGCACAGCAGCATTTTTTCATTCCTTCTTCTCTGCATGGATTCAAGATTGTGTCCTTCCCATTAACCTAAGATGTAAATCCCTCATAAATCTCTTTCAAATCTGGCATGAACAATGTAAGTGTGCTTGCGTTGCAAGTCTGTTTTGTGTAATTTTTGTGTTTGTGTTTCTATTCAGATCTCTGGACAAATAAAATGTTGTACTTGGTGTTGTGCCATTTTATAGATTCGGTTTCGAACTTGTATTTTCAACTAAATCTTAATCGTGATGTTCAAGCTTCACACTGACCTGAATCAAATGGAATTTGATTTTCAACAAGGGAAAACGCAATTAAAACTTCATTGTTGATTTAATAAGATATCGATGTCCTTATAACTAAAAAGTAATGGTAATTCCATCTTTATACAATCTTTAAGCTGGTTTGGAACAAGTGATTTCCAGACTGTGTTGGGATAAAGCCATAAAAACATGAACACATGTTCAGCTTGTTCAGCGTCTGCCATTAACATCACGGTAAACATTTCAGTTCAACGCTGTCAACATCTCAGGCTTGTCATCAAGGCTGTTTGCTTTTCCTGTTCAGCTAATGAAGGCAAATGAAGCTTAATTATAGTCACTTACAAAGCCACTCTGTGTTTAACCTTCCTTGTCTGTAGAGCAGCCACTTTATGTCTCTGCTACAAGTTTAAGCTTATTTACTGATTCATGAGAACTGATTTGCAGCTAGTTCAGAAACTGAGAAGTGATCACCCGACTATGTCATGTCACACAGATAATTGCTGCTGATTGAGTTTGAGTCTAATAAAGTCAATAATCGCTTCTTTTCTAGTATCCACATGGTTTGCGCTGCTTTAAGGAAACATGCTTTTCTTTGAGTTGATTCAAGGTGACTGAATCCACCTTGGGTAGCTTTCTTTTACTTGTAGAGGCACTTGAAACTCTGCTTTATTCTGAAGTGAAGAGCTGAAGCATTGATTTTCATGGGGTTGAAGCTTGAAGTCATACAACGTAAGTCAACGATACAATCTTTGACCTTTTAAAAGTGTTTCTTTCTTTATACAGGAATTCTAGCATGAGAATCTTTGTGTTTTTACTGTGTTTGACTCGTTGCTGGGTGTGTTTATAAAATCAGGCAATTGTTGAATAAAGCTTGGAGATTATGCTAAACTTTCAGATTGATGTTATTTTACCAATTTGTGAAAAGAATAAATTGTTCATAATGATTCAATAATAGAATATTGGCCACTGTTGTTTGACCAAATTGAGTCAATCTGTAATATAACTAAAATATTGCTTCATGAATTCAGCACAATTGTGAGAAAATGGAAAGGGTTTTGGGTGTTTGTGATTTATTTTCCTCAAAGTTCCACAAATACCAATACAACATTGTAGCAGGGTTTTTGTTTTTAGCAATTAAAAATTTCCAAGATTAATAATGTTTTTTGAAACTGCTGTCCCACTGTCATTTATCAAACATCTTTTCATAAGATCATTTTAGTAATTGATTCAACAGACATTTTTAGGGTAGACTCTCTCAAGATGTTAATCTTGTTTTTTTTTACCAGAGTATTTATTGAAACTTAGTCTTGGTATTGAACAAGGGCTTACAATTTTCCTGAAAGTTTGGTTTTGTTGCTGTACTTCCAAACCTGCAAAGATTATGGCAGCTGTTGGATCCTTTTTTTACAGGCTATAAGTGATTTGGACAGGAAAGAGCTGTCACTCTCTGAAAGAGGCTTTTATCACGTGTGTAAAGGAAATTGGTCTGAATTTCCTCCATTCTTTTTGACGTGCTGCTCCTGCTATTGTTCACATAGCAGATGCTTAGAGAACATGGACAGATTGTCTGTTTTTTAAACATCACTAAAAACCAACTGGTGCCTTTTGCATCCCATTATGTGACACTCTATAGTATGAGGATTGTCAAGCAAGCAGGCCTTAAAAAATGTTTTAGCTAGGTGGATATAGGACCTCTCTTTGATTTTATTTTCATATGAAACATCAAGAAGTTCAAATAAATCTGTTACTGTATGTACAATGCAGCTACTGTTTTTATTAACCATAAAGCGACTCAGTCTGAATAAAAAAAATACAAAAACACATGCAATGCAATGATGTGAAGTTCTTAGGTATTGTACAGTTCAGTATTATTAATAACTATGACTTTTTTTTGTGTAGTATAGTAAACAATGCGTTACACTGCACATTTCAATTTTAGCGCAAGCAATCCTTCATCTAAGTCAAAAAGGCAAGTTGATCCTAGCATGGGTGGGAAAGGGTATTTAAAACAAATAAACTTATGAATTTTTTTTTTTATATTCTTTTTTCGCTAGCTCTGAATACCTTGACAATTGCCTTATATTGTGATAAATCCTTAATCAATTAACCACGGCATCATATTAATCGCTAATGCAGCCCTTCTCTATAGTGAACACTAAATGCAGTTTGAGCCGGAAGTGTAAGAGCAGTAGACCCATGCTGGATAAACAATGCTGATGAAGTGCGTTTTCGGATGTTCGGTTTGTTTGGATTACCAAAGAATGAGCTTGTTCATCAGAAATGGCTCGATTTTGTGTCTGCCTATCATCGACAACTTGGAAAGATCACTTTTGTTTGTGAGCAGCACTTTATGTTCAACTGGTTTGTCAGCAAAGAAGTGTTTGACAAAGGACACAAACAAGGCTGGAATGTTTTTAAAACAATAACACTTTTTTTTTAAGCGCAACTCAAAGTGTTTATGTTTTTGGTGAATACGGACTAACAGGAGAGCATTAGTCAGTAGGGGTCTGTGGTAGGGACTGGGGTAAACAGCGCATTTTGCCGGGTCAAAAATATGAGGCAATTCAATTATTATTTTTTTTACTAAAAATATTGCATTTTGAAAGTTATTAACAGTGCAGCGCTAGTAAAGAGGGATCAAATATTTATTCTAAGTGCTATAAAAAGGGCATAAAATGGGACCTTTAATAGTATAATGTTGTATAATGGGTAAACCCATTTTCTGTTTTAAGTTGTTTTTTATTTTCATTTACATGACATTACTGAAAACTAACCATCGCTATTGTGAGGTAAATTTCCCTTTTGAGTAATAATGTCCATTACGAAACACAAATGACAGACTGCAAGGTTTTGATTTTTTGAATATAGACGTAGGACAGCATGGGGCTGGAGGTCATTTATAGCACTTCCTCTCTTGGGAATCGAACCTAACCATGTCATTGTTAGTAGCAGGCTCATTGTTTGATCTCCAGGAGGCCTTTTCTCTCTTGAAATCCCTCTCCTCTGTTTATCCAGTGTACAGATGTAGTTGTGTGCAGATAATGATCCAGACTGACAGCAGCCTGATTCTTCCCCATCCTTTCTCCTTTCTTGTAATCCATTACTGCTTGGAAATGTTAAGCAGATCTCAGATCAGCTGTTTCTGCAATCCCTCCCCCTCGGTTGCAGCTTGGAAGTTTGGATGTTCAGTGAAACAGAAACCTCTGTTTGTGCTCTGAGGTGAAATGGAGAAGGTTTGAGCCAGATGTTTCTTTGCCTCCAAGAAAAGAATGGAAAGGTCACTGCAACAGAGGCGTTTTGTTGCATTGTGGTGTCTGCGTGCAAAATTTACTAGTTACTCGTAGTGTCATTTCAGACTTTGATATAGACAGTCACCTTTTTTTCCAACTTGGCATGATCTTTTATTTAAATTGTGTATTGTGTATGTCAATCCTTTCACAGGTAAGAATGAGACCTGGTCTTAATTTTATTATTAGTCCAATATATTCTCGGAGTTAACCTATTTTTAGTGTAAAGATAGTGCTCACAGCTTGTACTCCTTGTTTTCTTGCCAAAAATTACTTCCAAAATTCTAAACATATGTTCCATACATTGTATGTAGATTAATTACAGAACATGTCATTTGTAATCTGTTTGCATGAAACATACAAGTCCTTGTGATTCTAGTCATCACTTCTTAAACTGCTTGAAATTGATCTCAAGCTTCTATTAGGTTGTTACAGGGGACCACTCCACTGATGGCTTCGATGTTATTCCAAAGGGAAAAGTAAGCTTGTTCAAACTCAAATCAAAACGTTTTTTTTTTCGAACCCTGTTTTAAGAGACATAATGGGCCAGTCACACTGACTTTTGAAAGCTCTGATGGCAATCGCACGGCAGTGTGGGAGTTAAGAACCTTCCCACCAAGTAACATGCTACAAAGTTCTAAATATAAATATACATGTAAGTACAAAGTTATAAATATAAATAATCCAAACACTGTTCCAGTTTCATTCCAATTTGTTTCAAATCAACATTGAAGTCTTGCTTTAAAACAGTTGTAGTCACATCTTGTGATTCCGTATCACAGATCAAATTTGAATTCAGCTCACGTTTTATCAAAGGTGAATCGCATTAAGTCGGTGGGAACTTCCGGCTTTGCACCATTGTCTGCGATTGGCGCTCAAGAGGACGTCAAACAAGCCAAGAGCTTTATTGGTGGAATCAGATTTGTTCAGTTAAGGTTGGTGTAAAAGCCATGCAGGGGTGCAACCCTTTAGATTTAGACTTTAGATTTATATACTTGTTTTCAATTAGAGAATCACTCTCTGATATTGAAAGATTATTTTAAACACAAAGCAGAGGCCTAGTGAATGGGTTGATTAAAGATGCTCAAAATCTTAAAAAAAGGCTGAGACAAATAAGAGAAAGGAGATGAAGCATCCTATAACTGGTTTTATTTTAAGAATTACAGATAATAGACACTTGAAAAACATTGACAGGAAGTGGAAGGTCTCTGCTCATCGGTTAAATGGATGCTACTTGACGTACTTGTGAAAACGGTGGAATCTTTTGTTTCATGAACTAAATGTGAACCGGTGAGATTTACTAATTCATTAAGATTTTACTAATTTCAGGAGCGGTCAAAGGAACCAAACACTTAATGTCAAACTTGCATTCTTTTGGTGAACTGTTGCCATTTTTGTGGGTTCTTGAAACAGAATAGCTCTGTTACCATGAGTTTTGTGCTAATCTCTTGTAATCTTTGTCCTTACAAGCAGATGGGGGATCTGAAAAAACAAAAATGAAATGTTCTTTTGTGCTGGTCGTTACAAAGTGACCTTTAGTTCAGAAAGAGGTCAGTTTTTGCTGCAGTATCCTTAAATTCACATGGATAATCCAACTGAATATAATTTGTGGACATATTTCTAGGTCCAAGGCCAAACATTGACCATTTTCAAATCCTAGTGGCTTTTAGTTTGGAAGATTTTTTTCTGTATGTTGCATCATGTTATCAGTTTCTGTGTCTTTAACTAAAGCAAATTTACAACTAGAAAATAACAGGTCTTGTTATGTGAATTGCAAAAATTTTTGCCTGCTAGGGTCCCAATTCATAGCTTGAGCATGTAGTTCTGTGAACGTGGTTTTCTTTTGGTTTGTGGAGCACTTCCAGACCCCACATCTTGTCTCCACCAGCTCAGTGTGGCATGTGATCCAAGGCCTGTTCGAATCAGCTTAAGAAATCCATGAGAGAGTTCAAGCAGAGTCCGTTCCCAGGCTTGTACTCTTTATAATGAGGGGAAAACACCTTTTAGCATGTTTATTTTGTACTTGGGTGATTTTTAATGGTTTACAGCATTTGAAATATAATATTGAATGGTTTTGCTATATGTTGTGAAGTAACTTCTATTAGTGTTATCCATAAATGTATGTATGTATCAGCACTAGAAGCCTCGTTGTCTGCTACAGCAAAACCTCAACCGATCAGTAAACGGAATCCGATGGCTCATGTGTAGTTTTGGTTTTTATTTAAACTGTATATGTCTATGATCTTGTCTCCTGCGGCTTATCGTGCAAAATTACAAGCAACTTTATATCTCATATCTCATCTCAATTATTTATAATAGATTAATTTATCTCTGTAATCGATTGAGTAATAGCACATGCTATTTAAATTTTTTTCACTTCTTGGTGTTTTACTGAGAAGGAAAAAATTTATAGAATTCTAGATATTTATTCCAATCTCTGGTGGTATATTCTGGTTTTTGTTATACATATAGTAAAATATATTTTACAAAAATATGCAATAATTATCAGCAACAATTCATTAGGAGAACCTTACAAATGTTCTGGGTGCTATTATATAATGCTATTGTAAATACATTTTTTATATCTAATTGAATAAACTTACTAGATTTATGTTTTATTTTTTCAAAGGGAGTCTCCATCTATTCATTTTTTATTTAAGATAGTCATGATTTGAAGTACATTACATAGTGGATACATTAAATAGGTTGAGTACAATACAATCAATGAGTTGACAATATGCTTTGCATATCTAAAAATGCTAAAGGGTTTCCAATGATAAAGGACCGTAATGTTTAGCATTAACATGCTACTAACTACAGAATAAAAAAAACTAAAGAATAAAGGCTTTTCATTCTGTATTCCCTGCGCTCTGCTCAGACACTGTGATGTGCATATTGAGCAAATGTGAACTAGTCTTACACATATGCACTGAAGAGTCTTTCCTTGTTTGAGCATGAAATGATCTCACACTTGGGATAATATCTGCTGTTTCTCAGAGACATTACTGCCTTGCATTTAATACTCGCTCTGTCTCTGCAAGGTTTTAAACACTCATGCATCTTATTATGCTTGTGATTGGTGAACAAATGTAGATTTTTTATAAACTAAAAGTGATTATTTTAATGTACATGTTTATTGAACGGTTATTCAATTCCTAATTTTAAAGCATCATGTTAATCAAACATGATTTTGTAATTGATTCAATCAAATAATTTGATTAATTGTTTCAACCATACTCTCGGCTCTATGTACTTTTCAGCTGAAGCGGCTGCAAATGATGAGCACTGCGGGTCTTTTGAGGCCATGAAAATAGTTTGTCTATCTTGTCGTATCAGATACATTTCTCTTTTTACTGCATAGTGTCACACTCTTTAATATATTGTTGATGCAATTAAATGAGGCACTGTGAAATCTGTGTCTTATATTGCTAATATTTGGGACTCTGAGGATTTTGTTTTTGTGTCTAACCAAATATTTTTGAGGCAGATTACCTTGTTCGACTGTTTTCACCATTTCATTCACCAAAACCTTTTTTAAACCATTGACTTGATGGTAAGCATAAGCTTCTTGACATCACATCCTGATTTTAGTCAGATTAAGTGTGATCTGTTTCAGCAATAACTTTACAAACATTTGCTTGTAATTAACTGTGCGTTTGCATCCAACTATAAATTGTACATTCAAATGAGATGCAAGAAAGTTAAATTTTTATGTTGCGATGGTCTTCCATATTTTTGGTATGCAAAAGTTTTATATTATAATAGGTTATTTCAAATGAGTAAAGCTTTATTGAATTATTAATCACATATTTTTTCTGTTTTAAATTCTAAGATGGTGGATTAGATTCTGCGTATGTTTTCACTTTTAGTCCACTTTCCCTTTAATCCTACAAGTCTCTTGCTTGCTTCACTGTAGATGTCAGATTTTCCCAAAGCAGCAGGTCTATGGATACCCCCTCCCCCTCCCACCTCTGGCTGTGAACTGAAGTTGTGAAGTAGAAGATTCTCAATGGAATCATCCAGAAATGATGTAAAGCTCTCCAGACTTCAGAAAGAAGCCCTGCAGTTTTGATGATAAGAGAAAGGGGGTGTAGAAACCTGTTTTGGGGGTTTGTGTGGTTGGACTCCAGCAGCGCTGCGATTAAGGACAAGCGGCTTCCTTCTGTTCATTTTCATCTGCTGTCTGATTCCGTCTCCAGGGTTCGAAGGAAACATTCTCTGTGTAACTGAAGCTCCCTTTATGTCACTCTGAGTTATAGAAGTGTTTCTGCCAGTGAGAATTTTCTGCGCTTTGAACACAGCGACTCTTTTAGGAACAAGCATTTCAAATTTGATTTGTGACGAAGAGGGAGATGTCTTCCTCTCGTGCTATTTGTTCCTTTAAATGTAGATTTCCTCACCTGTCTAGCAACAACTTTTTTCCCCAAACGTTACATTTACTTTATATATTGTTCTTAAATTTTTTTCAAATTTTTCTCATTGTATTATGTGGGGTCATGTTTGGAGGAATAAAAAAATGTAGATATTTCTATGGTATTGCCGATAGCCAATATTGAATCAATGTCTGAGCTGACGTTCATTTGGCTGACCAGCCCTTGGAGGATAGTGAAACGCATATAATCAGACTAGCAAGCTGAATGTAAATGAAAAACACTACAGTAATTGTTAATTCAATTTCCAATTATTTTAAAGTGCACTAAAAGCCTATAAATTCTGTATTTCATTAACACTTCAAAGGCCTATATCGGCTTCCTGATAATCAAATGTTTTGGGTAATTTATTGTTTTATTTTTTTTTTACTAAGTACTGACACTGTTGTCCTTGAGAGGAAACTTTTTCTGGAATTAAGTTTCTTGTTCTCTTAATAGTTGTTTGTGTTGAAATGTTTAAGTATATCCGGAGAATTACAAAAATAAACTTTCCGTTAGATCTAGAATTATGCGGTTAAACACAAACCAACTACCGATAAATCATTAATTTTCATTGATTTTTATTAGATTTATTGACATTTCAGCTACGGCATTAATTCTCATTATCATGTGGAAATAGTGATTTGTGATTTTACAGAGGAGCTATGGATCCAACTTTTGATGAGCTATGCGATTCTGTGAGACCTTTGTGACACCCTCTGTGCAGTGCCCAAGGTAGCCACATAACCCAAACATTTCCATTGAAGTTTTGCGAAATAGTCAATGATATGCTAAAACTACCACCTCTTCCAACCTATATATATATATATATATATTTATATATATATATATATATATATTATTTTTATTTATTTTTTTTAAATTCATTTATTTATTTATTTATTTGTCATGTGTCCAATGACAAAATTTTATGATGTTGAAGAATATTTCAATGTTGAATCTGACAGCTATAGAAACTACAGCAATCTTTAAGCATACATGAAACAACGCTAATTACTACAGCACAATGTTTTCCCTCTAAATGAAGGCCCCTATTTTACTATTGTGTGCAAGACACTCCAAAATTAACTTTGTCACAAGAGTTAGATAGATTTTGAAAGTAAGAATTTAATTTAAGATTTTTTTTTAAATAAACCAGGGCATGTTTTTGAGTTCTATGAAAGGGAGTCATTGGCTGTCTTGTTTCGCATGCCTGAATGAAAACATTGTCCATCCATGGAGTCAAGTAGTGCATTTTGAAATAAGCAAAGAAATGCAAATCCTGGGAGCAGATGCACTTGTCTTTTTCCCCCTGCTCTCATTAGTAATGATCCAAAAAGCCGTGTCACCATTTCATGTGACTCCTGTTGGGTTCTTTAGCTCTTTTCTTTCCCACTACCAACCCTCTATCAGGATAAATAGATTGTTGTGGCGCTCCAAGCCCGAGGGAGAACTCTTTCAATGAAAGACACACACTGCCAGATTCTTTTCACTAAAAAAGAAACCTTTCTCTCTTTTTTTCCCTTATCCCTCTCACTCTGAAATTCCTTGAGTGTTTGCCTTGCACTTGCAGGAGGGAATGACAATGACCTATACCATGTTGTGTTGTGGTTGATTTTATAGAGCATGTCAGTGAGTTTATTTCCACTTGGTTTAATAAGGACTTTATTTGCTGTGGGAGATTGTACTAACTGTCAGTTCAAACAGCAATATTGTTTTTATAAAAGATCTTATGTGTCTGATTTATTGGAAGAAATATGATGGGGGGGGGATTCTTGCCAGTGCGTTTTTTGTAAAGCCAATGTTTTATTTGTCTAAAACTATATATTTTTTGTTTAAATTTGGTTTGCTTGTCTACTAAAGCTCTTGATGTTCTGTTTAGTGTGTGTACTTTTTAGCTTTACTTCATCTGCTGCTCGTTTTGTTGGAACCGACAGGAGTCTCACGGTTGATGTCCACAGAACATATGGTCCCAATGGCACTTTCAGAAGAGCTTTCAAGTCGCTCTTAAAAAAAGAAAAAGAAAAAGAGCGACAGCAGCTGTGGGATTGAGTCGAGCAGTCTGATTCTCATGGATTTTTTATTGAAAACATCTCCCCATGGAGTAGGCCAGGCCTTCGGAGAATGATTTAGCGGTTTTGGTTAATCAAGTTTCTGTTGTCGAAGTTTCTTTTTAATTAGAGGAAGTTCCTGACCGATTTTGAAGTATTCCACTATTTCCTCTCTGTGGTTGTTTAAACTGTGTCTGCAGTGTTGGGTGCCCAGCTATTTTTCATCTCCAGATGGGAATGAACAATCTCCATTGCAAACATGTAAACATTTCAATAACAGTTTAGACTAGACATTTGCAATTTTGTTCAATCAAGGTTGTGTCCTTAAGCCATCTGAATATAATGATGGTAGTGTCCTTTTGCTCTCAATCTGAGTTTTTTTGTACAACGTTATGCTAAGCGAGGTGACTTTTACCTTGTAGCATAGGCGGACATGTTCATTTACTGGTACGCCTGTTCTCTTGGTTCCATACATTCACCCATATTCTCTTTAATGTTGTGCATCAAGGATGGTGGGCAGGACTTTGTTGAATTAGGCATTTTTAATGAGAGTGACATTTTGAACTGCAATTTATTAAATTTTTAAAAAGATTTTTGGCATTTTATAAGGTTTCATTAGAAATGAAAAATTAAACATGTAAATGCAGAAATCTCAAACTCAATTACTGGAGGGCCACAGCCCTGTATAATTTTGCTCCAACCTTAACTGAACCCACCTGAATCCACTGACTGACAGCTCCTCTGATGCCTCGGTCAGACTAGCGTTTGAGTGCTCCGAATTCCACCATATGAGCGTGCAGCAGCATAGACCCCACCCAGCAGATAAGATAGCATGTTTAAAAAAAAAATATCAAGCTCTAAATATATACAGTCCAAACGGCAGCACATTTTACTCTAACAAACACTAAAGCCCTAAAAAAATAAGGTCTAGCTTTAAAACAAGATTTCAGTTAACACATGCTCTGACCTCTCCAATCTGTGCTCAGTAGTCGCGTCACCTGATGTTTTATTGCAGGTCAAACTTAAATTCAGCTGAACTTCCGTCAGAGCGGAATCTCGAATTTCACAGCGTACGCTGGAACTTCCAGTTTCGCACTGTCATATGAAAACACATTCAAGTGAAGGGAGCTGTGTTTGGTTGAAGCTACTGGTTTGAGACCCCTGTGTTAAGGCATGTGATTAATTTTTTTAATTAATATATATGAGAGAGAGCTATAATTAGAACATATATACATTTTAATTAATGCAAATTTATTATGTGCACTTCCAGTCACTCGTAATAGCCTGCTATAGTTGCATAACCATTTAAGGCCCTTACAAGTCTTGAAATTTCAGTAAAAAAAAAACTTTGCAGAGCTAGACAGAGCCTGCAAATTCTCTGATTAGGTCAATATTTCCACGTGTCATTACAACAAAACCCAACGCGGACCAACGTCACAGGGTGAGTGATTGAATAAGCCCTGAGTTATAACCATCCGTAGGGTTTTTCTATGTTGAGAAGTAAAAACCTTGAACACAATGCATTCAGTTTCACCATCGTTTCTACCACAGAAAGTCCAAATACAATTTTTACATTCTGTAAAGAGAAATTAGTCTTGTTCAGGGACATTCAGATAGTTGGAACTAATTCTTAAACTAGCCAACATGTTAAAAATGGTTGCCAAGGATGGAAACGTGTTTCAAACTCCCGACTGCTTTTTTTTTTAAATGGTCATTTAATCGTAAATAGAAAATGTTCTTTCAGATGATTTAAAACACATTACGATGATGCAAAAGCTTTGTGCCCCATTATGATTTTGCTAGGTTTTAAGTTTGTTTTGTGAGCCTTCAGTAGCAGGTGAAAACTTTAATTCTCTTATAGTATGGGTTCATATTTACCTTGTTTCCCAAATGATTTGTGCAGAGATTCTCTGTACTCAAACCCCTCTTTTACGTGTTGCTCCACATAGCGGTTAGGAGTTAGCCCCATGTCTGGTGTGAAACGGTCGTACTTGAAGGATTGAAACTAGCTGTAAAAAGATTTTTCTTTCATTTAAGTTATTTTGATAAATAATTTTGAACATGATTGAGCAAGAAGGGAGGTTTGTGGAGACCACATGTTTGAGCAAACTGTCTGGCATTTAATGAATGAGAACATTGTGTTGGTTTGTTTGAGCTGAGTTTTCAAAACTTTGCTAAGAACATTTATTAAAAGAAAAAAAAATTAGAAGTGTGTTCGTTGTATCCTGTCAGTTTTATTCTAGTTGCATCTATGTAAGTGTTTTGAAGCCATGCATTTAACATGTTTTGATCATCAATCATCGCCGTCAGGAACTAATGCCCGTCCTCAATTATGACCTCAACATCTCTCACATAGCGTTTCCTGCCTCAGGACAAAAAAACACACAGAAACTCCCTCTGTTTTTAGCTCCTCTCTCAGTTTTCCAGTTTTTGTTAAAAGCAGGGAAAGGGGCTGACTGTGAGCTTAACAGTTCCTCCTCTGTGGCTTTTCCTTCCTCTCAAGTCCATCCCCACACCCTGTTGCTCTGCCCGTTGGCTGCCAGCTTTACTCTGAACACTAAATCTATATAAATCACCTTCAAAGCCAGTCATTTATTTTTTATGTGCTAAATTTAGATTCTGGGGTGTTGAGCTCCAGTCCTGCGTAAGAAATCAGCAGCTGTGAAGCTCTGACCGAGAGGAGAAATGACACAAATGACTGGTTTGGTTTCATGGGAGGATAGTTTCTAGGTGCAATACTTCAACGGCAGTGATTTAACAAAAAACAAAGATGCAGGCTTTCTGGGGGATTTACTTGGTGAAATGTATCTGACAGTTGATTGTATAACTGTTAAGTAAACTTTTTTGTTCCTATATGAATTTTCTATTTGGTCTTAGGGATCTCCTTTTGCACATAAGTTGAGTTGGCAGACTGGAATACATGGTTTCAATGCACTAATTCCTACCTCTTGGTAGGTTCATCGTGTAGACTAGCCAAGCAATTTTACTATGTCATGTTAATAATGATGTCCTGTTATTATCATTGCTAGTATGGTCATAATAAAATTGAGCATAAAAAAAAACTGTTTTTGGGTCTGACAGTCAATGTTTAATATTTAACTACAACTTTCTAACCAACATTTATGGTATTCACATTAAGCTCAACAAATATACAATGAATAAACTATTACAAGCTTGATGCTAATGCACCTATAAGTGATTCGCTAACTGCCTTGGTACATCAAGCATAGAACATTAATAAACAAGAATAAAACATTTAAACCCAAGTCATTGTTATCATGACATAGCTGAGCCTCAGTCAGCACTCAGGAGTTCTCGGGCCACTTGTCGGGTTTGTAAATCTGTAAAGAAACCTGGAATAAGTCGTATGTTTGAATCAGCATCTGACACATGTATGAGCAATTCACAGGCAGGACTTAGAGAAAGTGGTTGTGTCTTCGGCTTTTGTGACTAGATAAACTTTTGTTTGTTTGGCTCATTATTTTTAGTCATCTGTGTCCAGATCAACCTAAAATGGAAAGAAAAAGCAAGTTTTTATATTTGTTTGCACTCTAAAGAATTGTACCTTTTGCTTTTGACAGATTTTGATAGTTCTTAACTTATATTTTGGTACCAAGAGAAAGTAGTAAAAAAATAAATGAGATATAGTTTCTATATCTCTGAGAAATACATCAGCTTGAAAGCAAACATTATTTTCAGCATCTTGTTCATACTTGGCTTCATGTTTGGGCTTACCACATGTTGGTGTCTGCTGGTGGATGGGTTCTGCTTGATTGGCTCAGCAGTGCTCCTGTGGTGCCAGCAGTCTGGCCACCGTCTGCTGTGACTAAACAAAGCCTGGCAGCTCTCAACTCTTTGTCATTGAGAACACACTCACCAGCTTCTGACATGCAAATTTTCTTCTATAGTTCAAGGTAAAAGGGTATGATCAAACAGTTTAAATAACATTTTCCGGTTTTCTACTTTGTTCGAGCATTTTTTTTTGGTCTGTAGAATGTTCAACTGTTATAGTTCTTGGGATCGTACGAAGGTGCACTATGTTGATGTTTTTCTTAAAATAAGGAATATATCAAATCATAACTACGCATCATAGATATTAGTGCTATGAAATGCAATATGTCAGTTACTTTACACGTAAGGATACGTAAGGATATTACCATCTCCCACATTAAAAAGCACAACAGAAACCAAACACATTTTGCTCGGATTGAACAGTTTTATTGTTGGATTAAAGATGTTCACCAAATTTCTTCCTTGGAGTTCCTTGGTATAAAAAAAACTATAAGCATTATGGCACTTGGGTAACTGTTTTTATTTTATACTCTTACCAAGATTTTTTATGATTTTAGAGGGATTTACATGTTCGGTCAAGTTCAGAGAAGACACAATCTTGAATCCATATGGAGAAAGCTAAGTAAATAATGTGCATTCTGAAGTGTAGATAACATGGTTTCTAGTTTGAACATTGTGGAAATTTTGTAGCGGATATTCTCAGTGGGGAAAACTAAGTCTTCCCAGGGATGTTCCACCTCTTTAGCTGCTTTTGCTGGGAACACACAGTTACACAAGTGTCACTTTGTGTTTATGTTTGACTGCTGAACTTAATGATGAATCCCAATTTGCTTAGGTTTTCACACTGCTCATTTGCATAAAGCTGAGCTCAATAAATTATTTACATGCGTTGTTGTTGCCAATGGAAGAGATTGGTCTGTTCAGATTGTGGGACAATCAGAAGTCAACACTGGCTGCCAAAGATCCCTTTCACGGTGAACACTCAAAGCACCTTTAATTAAAAAAATAAATAAATAAATAAATAAAAAAAAAAAATAAAAAAAAAATATATATATATATATATATATATATATATATATATATATAAATGTATTTCCAGTTAGTACATGTTAAAGCTCAAACCAGATTGCTTTCTTTGTCTTTACAATACTCTTTTAACTAATCTGCTGGAAAGTTGCTGGACTGAAAAGTGTGGTCTTGGAGTTTGAGCGTTAATGTGAATTGGCTGAAACACAGATGTCATGCAGTGTTCCTCTGATTTTAAATCGCATGTTATGAGGTACAGGTCTACTCCAATATAAATATTCCTAACATTACATAGTTTCCTAAACGTGAATGAACAATGGCATATTAATGGTCTTAATTGAATCGTTCATATGTTTGTTATTTTTGTATGACAATTTAAATAAAAAAGGTCTAACTTTTCCTAAGCTCTTTGTTTTCTATAATTGCTGAGTTATTGAGTTGACCAATTTTAAGTCAATAACATTTATAGAGTTGTTTGGAAACATTGTTATGTAAAGTTCATTTTCTTTGCCTTTTAGTTTCTCTTGGATGACCAGCATGTTTGATGTTTCTAAAGTCGTTCCATGCTGTGAAACCTGTAGCAACAAGTGTCCTGGAAAGCCAGTCGAGTAATGCACCAGGAAGAAGGGCCGAGTCTGTGGGGATGAATGCTTTAATCTGGGCGACTGGCCAGTAGTTTCATGTGGATGGAGGATAGATGGCTCTGCTAACAGCCTAGTGCTATTTTCACTGGAAGGAAGGCGTCTAGGGCTTTGAACGGGGCTCGTTCCTGCTGCTCCGGGGCAAGGGCAAACACTACTGAAGCTACAGGGAGGAAGAAGGGAACACTATGGTTCTAAAACTTAGCTTTTCTTTCAGTTCTCTCTGCCCTTTGCACCAGTTTTGCTGTTATTCTGCAGTAAACCTCACTTGTTGATTAATTTCACTTTCCATCATTATTGATGAAATAAACTACATTTAGCATGATGTTTCTTTTGCACTAGCTTGGAACTTTTTGGACTTGAATTTGTCTCTTTCTAAGCAGTTGATTGACTTTAAAACTAACATGTTTTGTTCTCTTTCAAAGCAATTGTTTTATACTTAATTAAAACCAAAATATTGTTGATTAAGTTGTCGACAATTGAACTGAACCTTTGACCTTTGGTTGAAGCTTTGATTTAACAAATTTATGAAGCTTTTGTTTTTCTTGTATCGATTCTAATAGTAATAGAGAAGATGATCTGGCTGGAAAGTTGTTATTGTTCTAGGCTCCTTCAGTTTAATTTTTCATTTTTGAATGCAATGAACTTCTCCGGTGAAGCCGAAATATGAGTTTATGAAACCTTAGATGCCAGTGTCTGCTCACCGTCTCGCTTTCGGCTTTTATTTCAAGCCCAAGTGTGAGGAGGAATGCAATACTGGCCGTCCTTTCCACCTTGAGGTTAAAGCAACAGCTCTTGAACTCTGATTGAAAGCAGAGAAGCAGTTTTGAACTCGCTCTTGTGGACATGAACTTGAGCCAGGTGTAAATTGTTTGAGTGTGTTGCTGTTTATTTTCAGACAATAGACTGTGATCGCTCTATTTAACCAGAACAAACAAAGAAACACAGCCTCCCTGAGCCGATGCATTAGCTCATTCTGGCATTCAGCCATCCATTATGTACAAACACTGGTGTTTAGTGTCTGGTCTTTAGTGTGTGATTTTAAAAACAAGTAACTAAGTATGACCTAAAATATGGGGATTGTTGGCAGCTATTGTTTCGATTGCTATTGTGTCCTATTAGAATGTAAAGTGACAACTTTCCTTCATTCATTCATCTTCATGTCGGCTTTCTTCCCTTTCGGGTTCGCCACAACGGAATGAACCGCCAACTCTCTGGCATATGTTTTACGCAGCGGATGCCCTTTCTGCCGCAACCCATCGCTGGGACAAAGTGACAACTTGTGTTATAATAAAAATATTTTTTTGGAGATTAACTTTAGTTTGCCATTGATTTTTGCACTGTTCAGGCTTTTCAACTGTGTTTTTGATGATGATGATATTGATTGAAAAATGACTTAACTTTATGTACATTATAGTTAAATGTTTCACTCAGTTCATTCGATTATACGTTACATGAATATAGCAAAAATAATATGAATAAAAAAAATTTGTAAACATAACGTATAGTACATGTTATACCATGGTCAACAACGATGTTTTATGTGATGCAATACATTTCGCGATGCAAGAGTTGTTATATACAGTAAGTGGTTTAGTATTCAGATTTTTCTATAGTGACTTCTATAGTGTTCTACCCAGTGCTATGGTTGCTTGAAATGAAAATTTTAGATGAACTTGGAAGTGTTTTTATTTGCATTTGTGGACCAGAAATTGATTAACTTTTTGGGACAAGTATAAAAACATTCTGTCAACGGAAACTACACAGATAGCAGTGTCTAATTGCTTAACTTTAGATAATTCCATTATCTAAACCATCGGTTGTTTCAAAACATACTAAACTTCAAATATGTGCTACTTACATTAAGTAGTACTGTAATGTGTTAATTTCCATAGGCTGATGCTTGATTTGTCAGTTTTTTTTTCCACATAGTCAAGCAGATCGGTCAGCCAGTAAACAAAACCTGAATGCCATCACAAGTAAGAATCCTATCATACATTATGGTGGACTCAGACAAGTTCTGCATAGGTTCTTTAGGTTCTGTCTGTCTGCTCAGCCGTCTGCCTCTACCTGCCTGCATATGCCCACTTCCACATTTGTGACAAGAAGGTTTTAAATGTTTTCCCAGCGATGGGTTGCGGCTGGAAGGGCATCCGCTGCGTAAAACATATGCCAGAGAGTTGGCGGTTCATTCCGCTGTGGCGACCCCGAAAGGGAATAAAGCCGACATGAAGATGAATGAAAAGGTTTTAAATGTTTATTCATTTTTACAGTAAAGTGACATGAAACTAAGAATTTTCAAAGTATTTTTAAAAACTACTTCAGAAGTCAGAACTAACCTATTGTCAAAACAATTCTGACTAAAGTATTCTCGCAAGACTCAATGTTTTTGGAAGTAACTGAACTGATGAACTGAGGAATCATATTGTTTACTTTAGCAAGTTATATTAACATACAGGTCCTTCTCAAAATTAGCATATTGTGGTAAAGTTCATTATTTTCTGTAATTTACTGATAAACATTAGACTTTTATATATTTCAGATTCATTACACACAACTGAAGTAGTTCAAGCCTTTTATTGTTTTAATATTGATGATTTTGTCATACAGCTTATGAAAACCCCAAATTCTCAAAACATTTGCATATTTCAACCGACCAATAAAAGAAAAGTGTTTTTAATACAAAAAAGTCAACCTTCAAATAATTATGTTCAGTTATGCACTCAATACTTGGTCGGGAATCCTTTTGCAGAAATGACTGCTTCAATGCGACATGGCATGGAGGTAACCAGCTTGTGGCACTGCTGAGGTGTTATGGAGGCCCAGGATGCTTCAATAGCGGCCTAAGCTCATCCAGAGAGCTGGGTCTTGCGTCTCTCAACTTTCTCTTCACAATATCCCACAAATTCTCTATGGGATTGAGGTCAGGAGAGTTGGCAGGCCAATTAAGCACAGTAATACGATGGTCAGGAAACCATTCACCAGCGGTTTTGGCACTGTGAGTAGGTGCCAGGTCGTGCTGAAAAATGAAATCTTCTTCTCCATAAAGCTTTTTAGCAGATGGAAGCATGAAGTGCTCCAAAATCTCCTTATAGCTAGCAGCATTGACCCTGCCCTTGATAAAACACAGTGGACCAACACCAGCAGCTGACAAGGCATCACTGACTTTGTGTACTTGACACTGGACTTCAGGCATTTCACTCTCCCCAGTCTTCCTCCAGACTCTGGCACCTTGATTTCCGAATGACATGCAAAATTAGCTTTTATCTGAGAAAAGTACTTTGGACCACTGAGCAACAGTCCAGTGCTGCTTCTCTGTAGCACAGGTCAGGTGCTTCTGCCACTGTTTCTGGTTCAAAAGTGGCTTGATCTGGGGAATGCGGCACCCTGGGAACAGCCTATTCGTTCAGAAATGTCTTTCTGTGTCTTACCCTCTTGCTTGAGGGTGTCCGTGATGGCCATCTGGACAGCAGTCAGGTCAGCAGTCTTAATCATGATTGTAGTTTTGAGTTTTGACCCAGGCTGGGAGTTTTTAAAAGCCTCAGGAATCTTTTGCAGGTGTTTAGAGTTAATTAGTTGATTCAGATGATTAGGTTAATAGCTCGTAGAGAACCTTTTCATGATATGCTCATTTTTGAGATAGGAATTTTGGGTTTTCATGAGCTGTATGCCAAAATCATCAATATAAAAAAAAGGCTTGAATTACTTCAGTTGTGTGTAATGAATCTGAAATATGCGAAAGTCTAATGTTTATCAGTACATTGCCGAAAATAATGAACTTTATCACAATATGCTAATTTTTTGAGAAGGACCTGTACATCTGGGTTCTGCCATGTCATGTAAGAGCAAATTAGCATTCGTTGCAACCATTTTATATCAGAACTGTCTTTAATAGCATTATGTAATAGTTAATGTTAAATAATAACATGTTCAGAACATTCATCGTTATAAATGATCAATACTGGAACATGTTCCTCAGGTGGAATAATTTCATCAGACCCCGGTGCCGACAGTGGATTATTTCAAACATGGCTAACAAACACCCTGATGATTCCTAGGACCCTAATCATGCCAGCGTGTCAGGAGATTATTTTAAGACCTGTCGAAACGACACAACAGCAGCCCGGGCTGAGACAGGAAATGAGGTCATCGTCATAATTAGTCTCACAGCAACACACACACAGTTTAATTTCTCTGGTCTCAGAGGCTGACTAAAGATAATGACTGCTGCATTTTTTTTCTTTAAGAATTTAGAGGGGTTAGACTGCATCTCTGAGGCTGAAATATCATTGCTTAATTACAGCTTTAAGCTTTAACGTTTAACAAATGTATCCTAAGTGGTTACTTAAAAATCCAAGGTAATTTTAACAGGATCTGAAATAGAGGTGATGGTTTAAATATCACAATTGAGTTTAGTTCAATGAAAATGCTTTATCCATTTTTCCTGCATTACTTGACTTAAAACATTGAGTGAATCAAAGTTAAAAAAAAAGTATATTTTTCTTAAATACGCTTTTTTGTCATTTATGAACTTTTCTGTCTGATTGTTTATGAAATAGATTTTAAAAGTTTTTTTTTTCTTTTTCCCACATTGCAAACACATCAAATTGTTTTTTAACTTAAAGGCTTATTCTCTTGGCAAAAGCAAAAAAAAAACGAAATATTAAACTAAAGGATACAAATTGATCATTTCTTTGTTGGAAATTTTTTTACATTGAAAACTGAAGGGATTACCTCTACAGTTAATGGTTTATTTGTAAAAAAAAAATTTGACTTAATAGCTCTAACTTGTTTGCAGAGGCACCTTTTCAAGTTAACTCTACTCATTAAACGTATTTCAGACAGCCTTACTTCAACAATAGCCAACTGACTATTTTCAGATACCATATTATTCCACATGCTAAACTTTCAGGAATTTATGAGAAGGGACTATAAGATATTAGAAGTATTCAAAATACAAATTTATTTTGCAGAATATGTGCATTTGCCTGCATGAAGGGAGCCTAAAGTGGGAGGTCTAAGTGAAACACACAGAAACCTGGGTGCAGGTCAGAGGCCACTGGGATGATGTATGTATATATTTTTGCTGACTCTGGTGTAACCAGGGGCCACCATAGAATGAGACGAGATGAACATTAATCATGCTCACTGCTTCCCCAGACCACCATGTGTTTTAAGTGTTTATTGTTATAGAATAATAGCTCACTTTAGAGACTATTTGTTTGCATGCTACATATGGTTATTTATCAGTGTTGGCTTTGTATTGATGAAGAAATGGTCTGTTAGACTTCTAGTTCACAGGAAGCTTGATGAGATCCTACACTGCTTCATCACCTTCAAGTTCTCTCAAGCATTATAATCAAAAGTGGAGAAATAAATTTTAATGTTGATGACAGTATTCATTTTTGCACAGCTTCTCTGTATTTATAAACTGCAACTCTATAACTATTTTTTTGCCTCTCGCAAGTTTTTGAAAGTAGACAATCAAATTATTGCAATCAGTCAATCAAAATGTTTTATATTGTACTTTTTTTGCAGTTGCTTCAAAGCCCTAAGGAGATTTACGAATGGGCTGGGAGTTCCTATTAAGTAATTTTATAGGGTACTATTTATTCAACCAAACCAATAGCATAATACAATAATAATAATAATAAAGCTTAATTGTTCTCTTCTAAGGTTGTCGAAAACTCTGTCAGGGTTTGTTCCAGAGTGCCAACTGTACTTTTAACGGCAAATTCTCTTGTGTGCTTAAGTTTCAGATGTTTTATGATGCTGCTCGTATTGTTAGCACTGCTTTTTGAACCTCCTCTTGATATTTCTGCAGAGCTAAGATTGCAATTTGTGAGTTAAAATCAATATTTTTGAAATATTTTTACACCACTGAACATGACATTCTGTGGCTGGTGCTAAAGTTCTGTTTCTGATGCCACAAGGTATTGGTTCTTGGTATTGCATGTATTTATGAGCTTGGCATAGGGCCTGATACCAATAATTCCCTGGCCTGTGAAGTTGCTCTGAAAGCAACTGCTAAAAAAAAGCGTTTTATAAAAACTGATTGATTTGATTTATTAATTGGCCTGAAATGAAGCGTAAACGATTTTCGGAGACTGCTCAAAAGTTGCTCTTACATGAGCAATCAGACATGCATTCACCCTGTACTACCAAAATTATAATTCTAAATGCTAAACAACTCTTTCTATTTAGCTTGAAATATATTTGGTCATACGTAAAACATATGTTTTAACATAAGATCACAACATGTGTGATCTTTACAAACTATCAGCAGAGAATATTTCATTTTAAAAGCTTTTGGAAGTGTTCACACTGATGTAAAGAAGAGTTTCTATAAGACTGGAGTTAGATGAAGATTTCTTTAGTGATAAAGCATTTTTTTACTCAAAACATTGGTGGCTCTTTTACTTACAGTTCACTAGCCCTTGAGTGTTTTGAGCTGGGTTTTTCCTCAGTGACCCTGCTCCGTTTGTCCTAATGACTATGTGGATGTGAAAGGGGATTATGTAATGGGAGGCCCTCTGTTTTGTCCTTGCTCATCCTCTCAGAAAAGCCTGTCTCGTTTAATGAAGTTATTTCAGGAAGCACTTTCAGTGCGGCTGCATTTCACTCTGAAAACATTTAGTTGGTTTTCAGCTCTGGGATCTGCTGTGTGAGTGTGTGCGAAGGACAGTCCAAGGGGAAGCAGCCTGTGTGAGTCAATCCAAGGGGATGCAATGCTCTCCGAAAATGACCTGCCAGCTGCTCTGTTCAACAAAGTAGAACTTAGGTGTTTATAGCACCATTGTGAGTTTGTTGACACCACTTCACACTCAAACAGTATATAAACACATGTTTTTGCTCCTTTTTTGATGAACTGAATTGAAATATCTGTATAAATATGTATATAGCAGGCCTAATTTTGTATATGACTTTTATCAGACCGTTTAACACTTAGTGGGACAAAGAAGTAATCCTGAAACTTGTCTGAACAAAGAGGAGAGTAGTATCCCCAACCATCGCTGCTTACATCTGTCCTTGACCGAGAAAAGATGCTTATAACAAATTTTTAGACATAATAAAATTAGAATCAGTTCTAGTGGGGTTTTTCTGGAAATACTCAAAGACGAAATATAAGGGCCACTCAAATGCAATGATACATGTTTAATGAGTACAAGATTAATAAACGTAAATCATTAGCAATTCCCTCTTATACATTTTTCAACTTGAAGAATGCACTTAACAGTCCTACTTGCCTGCTTGTGTTCAGAGAACCTCCCCTCCTCCTTCAAATGTCAACATACAACACATGAAAAAAAAATTACACACTTCGTGAAATATAAAGAAAAGATTAAATGATTTACACAGACTCTGGAAGATGGTTTAGAAATGTGTGATCATCGAGAAATTCAACTTTTCACACAACCTCATGTGTGTTCTAACCTGGTCTCATTAAAACGGTTGTTGCTGGATATAGATAGTGAATTGCAGATAACGGCAATGTCTTTATGCAATATGTTTTTAAATGTAGCAGGAATAACTTAATTCATAATATATGTTATACATGTTTGTATTTAATTAATATAAGGTTCTGTATTTTCATCTTGTGAAGTTAACCTCAAAAATGGAGGTTCTGTTCTGTTTTTGGCTGAGAACATGCAAGAGAAGGCCTAAATGGATTTTTCATGTTCATGAATTTTGTGGAAGTCACATCCATCCACTCAGATATAATGTGCTATATAGAAACATGTAGCATGACCTGACATGGCAATCAGGAATGTGAAAGAATCTACAAGATCCATTTTACAGTTTGACTTAAAGCATAAATGCTGTGACATTTTTTATATAAATAGTTTTTTTTCCCTGTAAAGCAATGTTTTTTTTTACCTGGTCTGTTTGTTCTGTTGGGAAAAAGTTAAAAGGATGTATTATGTTCCATTAGCACAAAATGTGGGTTATAAGCTATCAGGAATTTCACTTCATTAGCATGTTTTATACTATAATTTCTGTCTGCACTTCACAGTGTTTCTATTAGAATTAGCCTTTGCTAAGGAATTTGAGACTGGATGAGATGAGTCAGGTTTTAGAGGGTTTGTGAAGACATTCTCAAATGCATACAGGGAGCACAGGACTGTTCCCACCAGTTCACTGACCAGACTCTTTCAAGGATGATGTGAAATCAACAGTCTATGCATGAGATTGAAGAAAAAAAACACAAAAAAACAACAAGGTAAATCCATTGTCTCAAACTATCTAGCAGCCCCAGAACTCTCCAGTGAAAAGCATAAAATATCTCAAAAACAAAAAAACATGCTTATCAAGACATTAGATGTAATCATAATCTTTGTTATAGTTTAGTTTTACGTTTAAGTAGATATTTTTTTATGTAGACTGCTTGTAAACCATTTAAAGCTTTGGAACATTGTAAAGAATTGAGTTTCTCTGGAACCAGTTATTTAATAATTAGTATCTAAAGGGATATAAGTAAATATTATTACAATATTAGCTTACACATTATACATTTTACTAGTGTAAGTAGATCTAGTAATGGACTATATTTATGAAAAATAAAAATATATCTATAAATTGATGAAATGATTTACTAAGGTTGTTACCTAAGCAGAACTAATTAGATCTAGTTCATCTAAACATGTTTTTTTCGTTTCTATTTTTAATCTGTAAAAAGATTTCCACCTGGTAGAAAGGAATAAGGAGCGCATATTTTTTCATCATTCGATTTGGTTTCTGAGATACTGACATTAAAATAAAAGGAATAATTCTTGTTTTACTTTTGTCTCAAACTTTTGTCTACTTTTGTTTTACTTTTGTCTAACTTTTGCAACTTTATTCCAGATTTTTTTTCTAGGGCCCTAAAACCAACAAGTTGACCCCCAATAAGCTCCAGCAAAGTGTTTGACACCAGACACCATGTTTTTCATCTTTTAAAATAACACATAGTTCAGTTGCAGTAGTTTCAACTAGAATACCATATTTTGTGTTCTTATAAAGAAATGCAAGCTTGTTTACGAACATCATATTTCAAACCATCTTCCCACAAAGGGATCTTTCACAAATACAAATGCTTATTTCATATGCCTGCTTTAATGAGGTAGCCAGGCTTGTTTTGTGATACCCTTGTGATTCAAGTCAAACTCTACCATGTGCTCGCTATCTTTTCAGGAAAGAAAGAGTTTCAGAATAAATCTCTTTTGCTGGTTTCCATGAGATGCCTTAATATCCTTTTGTTTTTGTCTTTGCTCCCAACAGATCGCTCTCCTCCAGCTGTCGTCTTAAATTAGCTGGGCTCTGTGAAAGGAGATCCCTTTTGACTGACCCCTTCTGCTACTTGAAGCTCCAGCCATCCGTGACTCCCAAATGCTGCCTGTCTTTCATCAAACTGGGCACTCCCACAAACAAAATGGACTTTGAGTGAAGGTCTGACCTTCATATGGGTTGACTCTCTCTAGGACAACTTGTTAGCTTGTCCAGAGGGTCAAATGGGTGGCCTGTGACGATGTAATCGATAAGGATTTGCTTTCGTTTCTTTCACGAAACAGCTGCAAGCAGGATATGAGCTTGTTCCAAGGGTATAGACGCTAAAGTAAACCTTCTCTGACTTGAGGGCTCCACTCACGTCATGCAGTCTTCTGAGGAATTGTTTAGCAGGAAACTGAAGACATTGAATGGGAGTATGGGGCATCCCGCAGGCAATGCTCAGGTCAAGCTGGAAGGTGGAGGGAAAGCAAACGGGAACCCTTCTATGCCCAAAATGGGGGTGCGTGCCAGGGTGACTGACCGACCCTTGAAAAAGGATGGCTGGGATGGCAGAGGAGGAAGCCTTGTCACTGCCTTTAAAAATGGACTCCCGGAACAAAGTCTGGAGGTTGGGGTTTTGGACGAAGCTCCTTTGGAATTAGATTATTCTGAGCAGAAATATTCCTTGAGTGACCTCTTGAGTCGATCCCCTTTGAAAGGGCTTCATCCCATTCGGCAGCGGAGTAACAGCGACGTAACCATCAGTGACATCGATGCAGAGGACATCATGGACCAGAATGCAATCAATCCAAACACTGGTGCCTCATTGCATCGGGAATATGGGAGCACATCTTCTATTGACCGACAGGGTCTTGGAAATGATGGATTTTTTTCAATGTTGCGAGGATATCAAATCGAAAATTCAGACCACCGCACCACTCCACCTGTGGGTTTCCAAGAACTCCTTCGCTATGACACAACCCTTTCCCCAAGCTTACAAACTGCTGCACAAATCGCCCGTGGTGAGATTGTTCACATTTCAGGTTATGACTATGTAGACAGCTCCTTACTGTACAGTCGAGAAAGGGAAAAATCTTTCATGCGGCATCTGAAAACGGAACAAACTGAAACCTCACTATTTAAGAAACTGAGGACTATTAAAAGTGAAAGCGATGCACTTAGGCTCTCCACTGAAGAGAGCGACCGTCGGCCTTTTAGTTTTCAGAAATGCTTTGCTCATTATGATGTTCAGAGTGTTCTTTTTAACATCAGTGAAGCAGTGGCCAATCGTGTCACCCTCAGTCAGAGGAAAAACACTACAACAGGAGCATCTGCTGCTTCTCAGTACCAATTGCCAGGTGGAGGGCAAGTAACTGGGAATATAACTGGACTTGTACCCATGTTTGATTCACCTATGGGAAGCCGGGAAGATCTCAACCCCAAGGAAAACCTGGATGCAGATGAGGGTGATGGGAAAAGCAACAAGCTGGTGTTAAATTGTCCTCATTTTCGCAATGAGATTGGTGGAGAGGGGTGAGAGGAGGATATCACTTTCTAGGGCCAATAGTGCCAACTACAGTGCTGGAGGAGAAAACTGCTCTTTTGAGTCATCTTTAAGCTCTCACTGCACCAATGCTGGTGTATCTGTTCTGGAGGTGCCTCGAGAAAGCCAAGCCATCCACCGGGAAAAAGTCAAGAGGTACATCATCGAGCACATCGATCTGGGAGCCTATTATTACCACAAATTCTTCTATGGCAAAGGTAAGTCTTGTTGGTGTTTGATTGACCAATGTTAGTTGGAATTAGAGATTCACCAGATGAGATCAGCAGATAACTTCATTTAATGTGTTCATGAATGTTTTCAGATAAGATTACTTGTATTCTTTTATGCTATGAAGTTTAACACATATTTTATAGCCTGCTGATTTTATAGGTTTTTAGCTCCTAAATCACAAAACTACAGAGGAAGAGAATTGAGCTGATTCATCTCCCCAGGTGATAAAAGCCTGATGGAAAGAGAGGCGTGAAGTAGTAGAGAGAGATGCTGACAGCTCTGTCCTTTTTCTCATAATGACTGTGTGATGACCAGCTCCCAAAGGTTAAATGGACTCTCACTGTTAGTTTGAAGTTTGCAAAGCCAGACTGTCAACAGAAATCTATTTCTGCATCACCCAGGCTAACTAATTTAGAACGATGTAGATGGGGGAAAAAACTGTTCTTCTCTCCTTGGCTACTGTAATACAAGTCTTTTTTAGCCTCTGTTTTAATTCAGATCCCAGATTTAACACAGGAAAAGGAGTGCAATTTGTTTTTGCTTTTATCAAGTGTCTTTGTAGAAATACAGTTTTGCCCCATGTTGTGCATTTTCAAGTTAAAGGTATCACAATACTGACCATATAAGTTGGATTGAACTAGTTGGGGCATTTTCACACTCTTCAGGTCACTCTTGGTTTCATAACTTTGCTCAAATCCTTGTGTTTTGTAGCTTTAGTTGACAGATCCTGCTCATAAACTGATCCACTGATTGTTCTGTGTTGTCCTATATTTTCCATGCTGTGTTTTACATCACGTCGCATTATCCTAATGTTTTCTCTAAGCCCTACTTTAGTTCACATCGCCCGTCGTGTTGCATAATTTGGGCATCAATTTTTTGACGTGTGTCTAATGCATGTTTGTCTCTGCTGAAGCTTATACTGAAGAGGATCTGAAGAAAGAGGTTAAGCCCAGTCTGTGGAGGGTTTTATTTCTGTGGGTAATCTCTGCTGGCCTCCTATGGTGCAGTGAAATGAGAGATTATTATCTTTTGCACGACTCTATTGTCTCTCAAACCCCTCTAAATACTTACCCCCCCCCCCCCCCCATCCTCGTCTGTATTCTATGGGATTACATCTTATTACACTTTTACTTTTAATTTTGTTATTCCTCTTCAGTTGATGAGTATTTACGTTTTATATTATTATTTCCCTATCTTTTCTACATATATTTAAAGAGGTCATCAGATACTGATGATTCTGAAAAATTCACAATTCTGATGATTGTGAAAAATGCTGTTAAAAGTAAGGTTACATTTCTTAATAATTTAAAAAAGAAAGTACTTTTTACTGTATATTGAGAAACAAGCTGTTCTCAGCCTTACCCGACCTTTTTGATACATGCAGCTCCATCTTGAACAATCAGAGGCCTCCGTCTTCCTTTCTGGAGACTCCTCTTGCATCAGTGAGCTTTTTGTTTGGAATGTGTAGAAATGGCTAGCAATATGATTTTCAGCCACGTTTTACTCAGAAATCCAATCAACAAAATGCTCTCATGGTTTTACCAAGTAGTTGTTGTTCTAAGACCATCATTTCTAGCCTGGGACCCTGGGCAGCTTTTTACTAAGCAAATCACATGCTGCGATGTCATTAGAATGAGTTGTCAATTCAAAAAGAAATTATAAACATTCTGTATAAAAACTGATAAGGGGGTGGATATTAAAGTTTGATTGATCAGTCAAATTTGCTACAAATACCAGCATAATCATCAACTGGCTGGTTAAATGTTAACAAGACACCCACTAAGTACAGAGGTCATTTTTTCACATTGTGAAATATTTTTCTATACAAAATACAGTAGCTTGTATGCTAAGCTACAGTTAACTTGAAAAATCTGAAACATTACCCAAATATCCAGATTTATCCAGAAGCTGCTGGGTAATCTTGTTAAACTTCTAGATTATGGATGAAAATCATCGTAAACACGTTTGTTTGTTTGTTTGTTTATTTGTTTCAGTATAGAGTGAGGTTTGTAGTAGTATATAGTGAGATAGAGGTAATAATAGTTAAGTCATTTGAAGGATTTTGAAGTGAACAAATGCTAACGACGTCAGTCTGTGATTGGCTGGTGGAAATGTTGGTGGAAATGAGAACAGCTACTTGACAAAATCAAGACCTGCAAACTCATCATAATGTACATCACAAAATAGACCGTTTATTTGATGACACACGCCACTCTGAAACGTCAGCTCCTTGTAAAAACATTCAACATATTTACATTGTTTCTCTTTATTTTTGTCTGATTTTTCAAATCTCAGAGCACCAGAATTATTTTGAGTGGATGATCACTTGGGTCCAGTTGCTGTCAGCATTCGCAGAGAGAAAATTGATGATGGAAAGGACAAAGAGACAGCGCAGTACAACTATCGAATCACCTTCAGGACCAGCCAGGTAGCAATAAACGAGTCTTTATAAATCACATCAAACAATTAATGCTTCAAATCTTCTCATACCTCTTGTTTGTAATTAATCTTGAAGCAACTAACCAGAACCTCTCATACAAAATGCATACCATTATAAATACTTATTTCTAGAAATTATTATAACGAAAATTTTTTTTTTCATTAGTGGATTACTATTTTTAAACCAAACCTACTGGTGTGTTTTTACACCTGTGTGTTAACAAAAATCTTTCATCTTTCTCTGCTCTCAGCTGAATACCCTTCGGGGTTCAATCCTGGAGGACGCAGTGCCCTCATCAGCACGTCATGGCACAGCCCGTGGCCTCCCACTGAAGGAGCTGCTGGAGTATGTGTTTCCAGAGCTGAACATCCAGTGTCTGCGTCTGGCCCTCAGCTCACCAGAGTCCCAGATCAGCTCCTCAAACTGGATGAGCAAGGGGTGAGTGAGTCCTGCAACCTTTGATGGATCAAAGAGAGCATGTAATTATCTGAGCCTTCTGATGTTTCAGCGTTTCCCTTTATTCATGGTCTACAACAACACCAAGAAAGAAAACATAAATGAAGTAGTTAGTGTCTTTTTTAAATACTAATTAGACTGCTTTTTTTGTTCAATGTATAGCCTAACCAGTAATTTTTTTTATCATTTTAATCTAGGTTAATTCTTAATAGCTGTTTATGTGGTGTACAAAATGCTTACAATTGAAAATTTTGTCAATGTCTATATTATGATTTTCCTGCCCGAAATAGGCTTTTTCTATTTTGTGTGTTTAAAACTAGCTTACTCTCTCCTCAACAGATAGGAAATAGATTAATTAATCGCTGAATAGAATGTGTTAATTTTTAACACAATTAATGTAAATAAAGTACACACATTCAGGCACAAATTCAGTCTGCAGAATTTCTGTGGTGTTACCAGGTTCTTTGCATAGCTTCACTTAAAATTAAATCAGAGAGAACAAGAGCGATGAGGCGAAAGCACTTGTTGATGAACACCTCACTTTTATCTGTTAAATTTATCTGATTAAAATATTTGTAGAAAGCAAGTTGGCATCTTATACACCAATAACAATTATCCATCAATGCTGCAAATTGTACTACTCTTCCTCCAGAAACAAGATTGCCAATTTTTAATACCTAGAAAAACTGTATTTTTTTCCCTCAGTCTTTTAAGTTGCTTTAATATTAGGACAGCAGTGTTACATTGTGAACATGTGACTAAACCAGCACCTGCCAGATGTTTACCTCTGTAGGTTCTACAGATTAATTTTGAAAATATTAAATGTTCTCAAGTTTTTGAGGTTTTATTTATATTTAACAGCATTAACAGTCCTTCATCTGTGAATCATTTGGTTATTTAAATTACAATTAAAAATGAAAACTGAAGAATGAGCAGATGTTGGTGTCAGTAGTGTTTTGGAGTGAAGTTTTTGGTTGTTTTATACAGTAATGTTTTTAGGTTTGGCTCTTTGTAGATGCTCCATTGGCTAAATAGTGCTTGTTTGTTGATGCCTATACACTTAGACAAACTAGGAAGATTTCTCTGTACTCCTGTTATTACAAGATTTGTTCCGTACTTCGCCTGTGTCCATCCTGTCAGCAGTTACTGCTTAATGACCCTACTAATGAAAATGAACACCATAAATGTAACCTTCAAACTATAAACTGGAAGAGTGCAAAATGTAAGCATTTTTGTATTTTTTTTTTACAGAATGACTTATATGCGGATTAATCTTAATTGATGCTCATTTATCAAGTTACTCCAGATTCAAAATGTTTTAATTAAATTTCATTCTGGAATAAAATTTTTGCACACATGTAAAAACATTTACTCTCTTATTGATGGAAGTGTATAAGATGTGCTTTGGTGCACTGTGAATAAATTACCTCGGGTTTGGTCTGAGAAACAAAAATAGAGTTGTTTTCCTCTCATCGATCGACTGGCAGGTTACAGACAATGCTCCTCTGGCTTCTGGAGGAGAAAACCAGGTATCATGAGAAGAGTCGATCAATAGTTGCTGCAGTCATTCATTGATTCCCAGCTGCGAGTGGAAATATGATTGAGGCTAGACTGAGAAATCTGATGTTACAGTTGATTTTTATAAACCCAGGCGTTGTTTTGATGAGCTCTCAATAATGTTTCATTATCGCTTTAAGGAGGTGTATTTATTTTGGGTCTCTTCAGTCCTAAATATAGATTTGCTCTCGTATGAGAGGAAATGACAGTTATTTCTTTTCAGTCTGGTGGTAAGTTCTACAGCATTTTATGATATTATGCTGCACGATGTATAGCCAGCAACTGTACTATTTTCATAACTATACAAGTTGTTTTTACTGAACTGGAGGTTGGAACAAGTTATGGTTTTTATAACTGTGTGTTTTTATACTATTCAGGCACTTTGTACCTGTATATTCTGTGAATATGCTGTTTTCTTGAAGTGGATAAAGTTTTTCTGATTCATTGAATACTAGGAAATAAAGGATGCATTCTAAAGTCACATGCCAAGGATGGTTTAAAAACCGTTAGGACTAGGTCTACAAAGCAGCGTGTGTTTATATACATAAATATAAAATTCTAAAAATGAAAAATCCAAATGGCATCAGGGTTCACTGGAATCTAATTCACATCAACACTGATGTCTAAATAAAGTTTTTTTAATTACTTAAGTCATGTGATACAATTGCAGGTCAAAGTTGAAACCAGTTGAGCCTTTTTTTATTGGAGAGGAATCTAAAATCGTATCAGGCATCATTGAACCTCAAGCTTTACAACGTTGCATGTGATTCCATTCAAGCATATGTTTGTTTTGATTTTAAGACCAGCTCATTAGAAATTAAGCTTGACAATGGGGTCTTTAAAAACCTCAATTAGTTTCAATTAAGGTTTTTGGGAAAACATAACAATACAAGTTTGTGAGGAGCTTTATCTTTAATGCTTTAGATTTGAATTTTTAGGCAAAATTTGTGACAGCCTAATTTCATGCAGTGTTTAAAGGGCCATGAACCACCCCGTTTCAGTTCGAGTCAAGCTGAAATTTAATTCTAAAAATGTACTAGAACTGAGCATGCACAGCAATGAGATTCACAGTGGAATGGACTCTCTTTCATTGAATAAATGAACTCAAAACATGGACAGGAATCTGTACAGTAAAACCTCATAGTCAAGATGGTTATTTTCACATTTATAAAATAGGCAAGTTTCTTTCTACTATAAACACTACCAAACGCAAAACTATAAAATATACAGATTCAGGCTATAATGTTATGCCTGCTGATTAGTGATTGCAGAAGAACCCATTTACCAGTGTTACGATAATTATATGCAATGTTTCCACATTTTTATTCCTAACTTGTTCGATATATTTAATGTTTGGTATCAAACACTTTTGAAACAAATATAAACGTAGAGATGTGTGATATTTAGAACATTAGAGAGTTTTTAAACTAGAAAATTGTGCTTTGAAAGGCTGGTCACAGAGTACATGTGTCAACAATTCCCCCAGAAACTGAGGTTTGGGACTGTGTTTGTGTTTCAGTTGAGTTTCCAGCACAAGGTGGGCGTGCTGTACTGTAAAGCTGCTCAGAGCACAGGAGGAGATGTACAATAATGAAGAGGCCGGCCCGGCGCTCGAAGAGTTCCTGGATTTGCTTGGTCAGAGGGTGCGCCTCAAGGGTTTCACCAAGTACAGAGCACAGCTGGACAAGAAGAGTATGTGCTAGCATTAAAGCTAAAGCCATCATTCACAGATTGGAAGATTTGACTTCCAATAAATGATAAGCAAACAGATTGCAAGAGTTCATTAGGAAATGTACTACATTCTTTCACTCCAGTTCTCCCTAAACTTACTAATCGTTCCCAAAATGTTAAAATACACAATATTTTGAAGAAACTTAAGCATCTTCCACATGCTATTATGGCTATTTAGATTTTTTAGTATTCAGTGTAATTTATGCATGCAAACAATGACATTTTTCTACATGTATTTTGTCATCGCATACTAAGATGTTTTTATTTGGTTTTACTGTTGGTGTATTTTCTCATTTGATGTTGAAATTAATAGGTTTGCTTTATATTTCAGCGGACTCAACAGGAACACACTCGCTCTACACCACCTACAAAGACTACGAACTGATGTTCCACGTCTCCACTCTTCTGCCCTACACACCCAACAACAGACAGCAGGTGGGTGCATAAATTGTTTTTATATTTTGCACTCTAACCCATATTATAGATTTGTATTATAGATTTTTCCTAGATAAACTCACCAGTTGCAATAGAGACAAAAAAATTCTACAAAAATTAAGCAAAGACAGGAAACAGGCCCTGAGCTTGGCCCAGTCCATTAGTCATCTATATTTTTGTGCTGTTTTTACTTTAAAAATACAGTTTAAAAAATAGTTTTACATTAATATTGTTATTGTTAAGTCTTCTTTCCATTGAATGACTTTAATATTGATTAATATGATTAATTCTTGTTTTGAGCTAACAGCACTTTGGGGTAGTGCAGGAGATTGTTGGGTACCTCCTGATGCAATTTGATTGTTAGTGTCTTGATTTGAATAACAATTTATTTATCGATCCATCTTGAATTAATGCATCACTAGGTTTTATTTTTAGGTGCTGTATTTCTGTAAAAAAAAAAGCGCCTAATTAAAAGTTCTCCATAATTGCTCCATAAAGTCTTTGTAAATTTTTTGAAGATATTTAGACTATTGATGGTTAACTTTAAATAAACTGAGTCACAATTGGCTAGGGCCATGTCGCCTTTTTCTTTCATCCCTACTTTGGGACTGTAGGAGCAAATTCACTTTCTGTTCTTGGTATCTTCTGAATTCTGTTCCTTCTCTTCTCTCAACAGCTTCTCAGAAAGAGACACATAGGCAATGACATCGTCACCATCGTCTTTCAGGAGCCTGGTGCCTTGCCCTTCACTCCCAAAAACATCCGCTCACACTTCCAGCACGTGTTTGTAATCGTCAAGGTTCACAATCCCTGCACAGAGAACGTCTGCTACAGGTACAGGCTAATTCTTTACCCAACTCCGCTTTTGCCATGTCTATTGAATCCAGCTAAATTGAGATCTTTTCATTATAATAACTTGCTATTCTATAATGATGTAAACCGCGAACAACTGCAAGTTTTCAAATGTGTACTTAAGATGATAATATTCACACATAGTTTGTATTGGTTTATGTTCTTTTAAAACCAGGTGAGTCAAGTTCTTTAGTGGTCTAATCACCTTGATTGCCCCCTGGAGGATTATTACTCTGCATGCCATTAAAAAAATAATTATGGTTGAAACATTAAAAGACTCAAGAACTGCATTGATTTTTACTTTCTAGTCCCAGTTTCATGTTTTAGTGGGCAGATAACCTACCGATCAGATATGATCAGAAAATATATCACAATTATAAATACAAAGTTCTTTGAATTTCAGTTGACTGCAGAGTACTTTGAATGGTTAGAAACAAAAAAAGTCTTCAATTTTCAACACTTAAGTCAACACTTAAATGTGGTATTAAAAGTTTCTGTGACATCTCTTGCAGTGTTGCTGTATCCAGATCCAAAGATGTGCCTCCATTCGGCCCTCCAATCCCCAAAGGTGTAACGTTTCCCAAATCTGCTGTCTTCAGGGACTTCCTCCTGGCAAAGGTTATTAATGGGGAAAACGCTGCTCACAAATCCGAGAAATTTCGTGCCATGGCCACCCGAACACGTCAGGAGTACCTCAAAGACCTCGCAGAGAACTTTGTGAGCACCACAACGGTGGATTCAGCTGTAAAGTTCAGCTTTATCACCCTTGGGGCAAAAAAAAAGGAGCGCGTGAAGCCAAGGAAAGATGCTCATCTTCAGAGCGTGGGTGCTGTCACATGGAGTGTGGTGGCAAGAGATTTTGGACAGACGATGGATGTGGAGTGCTTATTAGGGATTTCGAATGAGTTTATTGTGCTGGTCGAGGAAGAGTCGAAGAATGTGATTTTTAATTGTTCCTGCCGGGATGTGATTGGCTGGTCCTCGGGCATCATGAGCATCAAGATTTTCTATGAGCGAGGAGAGTGCGTGATGGTTTCTGCTCATGATAATTGCTCTGAAGACATCAGAGAAGTCGTTCAGAGGCTCGAGGTAAGTTCACATCTTGGGGTAGTGTCTCATTCTATGCAATATTTGTATTTGCTTGTTCCTAATTGTCTAATGAGATTCACAGGTCTGCTATTTTAGCCATGGCATATGCAATAGGGGAAAAAAAACAAGCTGATAGAAAATGTTTAAATACCAGAGATAGTTACCATAGTTATGTTTCAAGTTGGATTTAAAACAGATTACCAAGGCACCTTAAAGTTTAATTTGATTAACATCTCCCACTTGATCTTAATCACAATCATTCTCAATAGACTATAGATGTTAACAAATCAGTTTATAAAATCTAAAAAAATATTTTGCTAAAAATATTGATGTAATTTAAGTTTTAGTTACAAAAACCATATTAATTAACTACCAATCAGAAGTTAAATAGTTAGTTTTAGTTTAATTATTATAACTACAAAACTACCCACAAAAAAATTATACATAAAATATTACATAAAAACAGGCGTCATGGTGGTGCAGGGATAGCACGATCGTCTCACAGCAAGAAGGCTTCTGTTTCGAGCCTCGGGTGGGTCGGTTGGTATTTCTGTGTGGAGTTTGCTTGTTCTCCTTGCGATCGTGCGGGTTTACCTCGGGTGCTCTGGTTTCCCCAAAAGACAATGCAATATATGTGAATTGAGAAAAAAATAAATTGTCCATTGTGTGTGTGTGCGTGCGTGTGTGGTGAATGTTTCCCAGCAATGGGTTGCGGGTGCATAAAACATATTATAGTTGGCGATTCATTAAACTTATAGTTGGCAGTTCACAGTGAAAGGGAAAGGGTTTTTTCCGAAAGGGAAAAGCCGGCAAGAAATCGATGGATGGATGGATTACATAAAAACATTGGACTTGACTATGTGCTTTCAATTTTTCCTATTAAAGGTATATTAAAATTGTGTATACTTATGCTTTTATGCATTCAGTACAGTTTTTTGATGGGAAAAATTCAATAAAGTGCATTTCAAAAATTGTTTGACTGATGAAAACGGGTTGATTACCAGCAAATACTAAAAGAGTGAGTAATCTAGTTAAGACATTTGGAAAGTATGATTTCAGACAGATGTATGTGACTTAAAGGTCAAATCAAATTGAATGTCGGTGTGTCTGCTCTTTTTGTGGTTTGGAAACTCACTCACTTGCAATTGAAAGAAACTGAGACTAAAGCTTTTGGTTCTATTTTGTAGTGGATAACATAATTCGATTTTTTGACTTAAGATGTTGACTCTTCATCTGTCACCATCCTCTAAAAGATTGGCGTGCTTCAGTTCTTTTATGGATTTAAAAAAAATATCCGTAGGAAAAGCAGAGACTGAAGTGCACTCTGAAGCTGGTGGTAATATTGTGCATGTACAGCCATGTTAATGTTACAGAGTGGTTATTTTTGCCATAATGAGAATATAGAGCCTAATTTTTCAGCTGTGAGGAGTTTGTCATTTTTTTTTGCTGGTTTTAAAATAATAAAATTTTAAGTAAGACAAATATTATAACTGATCATTCTACATCTGTTGCTGGTATATAATTAATATGCGATTATCTGTACTAGAAGTACTACATGTCAGATCAGGACAATGGATGAACAGAATGCAAAATTGTTCTCATCTTGGTAAGAATTGGAAAAACAGCTAATTTTCTTTAAACCTTGGCACCCGATAACTGTTGTTAATTTTGTAATTTACCAGAGTTAATGTTACACTAAGTTATTGTTTGAAACAATCTCATCAAACATCTTGGTTACTATTGGAAAAAAACAGTGTTTGTGAGCACTGAGAGATGCACTTATCCAGCATCTAATAAAGTGTACAATGACTTCCTCTCACTAGCCAGGATTATAACAGGAAATCTGTTCAAAAGAGGATTAGCTTCTGCTCAGTGTTATTTACCGACTCGTGCTCCTATGACCTTTAGGACTCTGAGCAGGAATGAATGCGCATTTATTCATCAATTTCATTTTAAATATCTCCACTGAAGGCCTATCTGTAGGTGTCAGGCACTCTCTCTTGCCGTAACTCCAATTATGCAAATTTCCCCTACATTTCCGCTCATATTAATGCTGTCTAATGTTAGAAGGAGTTGGCGTGACAGGGTGAGGGAGTGTTACACTGCAGATAAACACAACCGGCACCGTCAGCGTCTCAGAATGGCGTGTTTATTCTGGATTAATGGGATTTAGCAGAACCATTAGAAGCTTCAGTCACAGAGGTGACACTACACTGCACTCTGGATGTTTGAGATTCACTTCTGTTATGCTAGAATCATCAAAAAGAGTTTTTTATTGAGCTCTGGGGATCAAGATTTTTCCTCCCTAATAGTTTTCTAGTAATGTATTACCAATAACAGCATTTGTTAATTGATTTTTGTATTGGTTGTCATCTTTATTTGTGTCCCTGAATTCTTCATGGTTCCGTTATACATATTCGATGGTAACAATTTGCCAGCTAGCTAGCTACTAATAAAACAAAACCATAGCTTATATTGTGCAAACTACACACTCTGCCAGCCCCTTGTGTGAATGTATTGTTTATACAGGTGAAATAAATGAAGTTACTTCATTTTCACTGTAAAACAGAGATTGATATTTGGTTATTATGCTATTGTATCAACTGATTTATAATTGAATCAATCCTTAAATGTAATCATAGCTAAGCACTTTAATGCAAGTAATAGCAGTATTTGTGAAGATCATGTTCCCTACTCTAAATCAAAACATTTGCTGTTAACTGACAAGTTTAGAACATTCGTTCTACAGCAGATGTTTAGCTTTGAGTATTGGTTGGTTTTATTGGTTGTAAACAGATAAGTAAAGAAGGACATTTGATCACAGTTCTTCGATTCAAATCAGTGACTCGTAATAAATGCAGTCATTAGTCATTATTATTACATTAATTAACTGTTTTAGGAGGGCAAACAGTCACTGGGGGAGAGGGATAATTTTTTAATGTATAATGTAGGATTTAGATAATGTTCACTCTCTTTTCAATAAACTTCTAATAAGCTATTGGAATGCTTGTTAACTATACAAATAACTGAAACTTTCTGAAAAAAGCACATCTTACTAATTATACAACATATACTTAATCTGATGGAATACAACTATTACATGTGTTTGACACATGCAACATGATGATATATATAGTGTCTTTTTCTCCCACTTTGTGTGCTACAGTGTTTCGTAAACATAAATGCTCTATTTTTTAACAGCGTGAACGTGACACAAATTTTAATTACATTTTAGAGGACGTTTATTTATCTAATTGACTTTTTGTTGGACACATGATCAGCTAATGTTACTGTGTTTCTGCTTAAAATGAAAAATAAATCAGTTTATCTTGATAAATTATGTTGGAAACGTCATATTCTCAATTTTGCCTTATTTCCAACAGCGCACTTTCTCATCTTTTTTCTTTGCAAGTTACTTTCTCATGAAACTTCCCTTTTTTCGGCTTGCTTTTGGGTCTGTGTGCCCATGCCTCTGGGATTTGCAGCAGTCAACCGCACCAAATTGAGTATGTTTTTAGTTTTGTATTTTCTGTTGGCCCACTTGGACCTGGAGTAGGAGTAAATGTATACATTCTCATTACCCTCAATAATCCGGATTAATAAACATATTTTTTTACTGAATTGGCTGTGACATTTTGTTTGATATCTGCAGTATCACATGGGCTCATAAAAGATAAAAACAGTATATGATGTGTGTATAAATAAAATAAACATCTTTGATATTTTACTGTTTAACACTATTTTTAAATGCCTTATCTAAATGTTTTAAAAATTTTTTGATATGTCTATTAAACCATAATATAGTCTCGTTTCATCACTTTTCATTCCAGTTATGAAGAACAAAGACCATAGGCTTTAATGTAAAATACATGCTTCCTCTGGATTAAAGCAGTTGCTGGATGTTCTTTTTAAATCTTTGTTTCGTTTGGTCCTCTGTTACTCACATGAGAGAGACTTACAGAAATAGTTCAAAACACCCTCTCAAAGTCTTTTATTTTCTTAAACGTGGCTCAAAAGGGAAAGTCTTGCATTTTCATTACTTTTTCCTGTC